>OX421885.1:21939108-23270325 GCA_949128085.1 Cetonia aurata | reverse complement strand
GAGGAAAAGAACTAAAGAAAAGGATATTCGAGTTAATACTGAAAATATGGACAGAGGAAATAATGCCAGAAGAATGGAGATTAGGAATTATAATACCTATCCCAAAAAATGGAGACTTAACAAAATGTGACAATTATAGAAAAATAACATTCTTAAATATAGTGTATAAAATACTGGCAGCAATCATACTAAAAAGAATAAACTAATCATACAAAAGGAGATTGGAGAATACCAAAACGGATTCAGAAAAGGGAAATCTACTATCGACGCAATACACGTAATAACTCAACTTATAGAGAAATGTTACGAGAGAGATATAGATCTATATGTACTATATATTGACTTCAAGCAGGCATTTGACAGTGTGGGAAGGAAAGTAGTAATGAGAGAAGTAGCAAAGATAGGAATACCGGAAAAAATACAAAGGTTGATAAAAATGACACTGGATAAATCAAAAGCTGCTGTAGCTACACAAGAAGGAATAACAAACGCAATACAAATGACCAAAGGACTAAGACAGGGAGATGGTTTATCTGCCGCTCTATTCAATATAGCACTAGAAGGAGTTATAAGAAAATGTGAAATAAAGGGATCGTTGATACAGAAGTGCTCACAAGTGGTGGCATACGCAGACAACATCGCTGTGATAGCAAGAGATGAAAAGAGCTTGATAGAAATAATAAAGAAAATAGACTGTGAAGCACAAAAACGAGGTTTGGAGATAAACGAAAACAAAACTAAATATATGAAAATTAACAGGAAAAAGAAAGAAAGGACAATGACTCAGGTACAAATAGGACAATACAAGTTCGAAGAAGTACACACTTTCAAATACCTTGGAACGATGATAAGCAATGAAAATGACTGGAGTATAGAGGTAGCACAACGAATAAAATCAGGATACAATGCATATTACAGATATAAAGACATCATGAGAAGTAAAAGGCTAAGTAAGAAAACAAAAATCAGAGTGTACAAAACAGCCATGAGACCGACTGTACTATACGCTGCGGAAACTATGTGCGTTACAAGAAAGGACGAAGAGAAATTGAAAGTGTTCGAAAGAAAGATGATTAGAAAGATTTATGGATTAAGGAAAATAAAGGATGAGAAATATAGAAGACTTTCGAATCAAGAGATAACCAGCATAATAGCCGGAGATGACATAATCAACGAAATGAAATCAAAAAGAATACGATGGTTCGGGCATGTAAATAGAAAGGAGGAAGAAGCAATTATAAAGAAAATAACGAAATGGAAGCCGCAAGAAGACAGATCAAGAGGAAGACCGAAGGCAAGATGTGAGGACCAGGTACTTAATGACATAAAGGACTTAGGAATAACGGACTGGAGAGAGAAAGTAAAGGATAGAGTAACATGGAGGAAAATAGTAGACGAAATAAAAACACACAACAGCACGTAAAGGACAAGAAGTAGAAAAGTGAAGAGGAGTGACGACCCACTTTACTTAAATAGTCTGCAGAGCTCTAAAGAGCGGCTCCAATTCCATACGGAATGTACAGCCGGTTATATATATATATATCTACATACATGAAGATTCTATTTCTTTTGTTGTTTTCTTGTGAAGCGTTACTAATTTAAATTTTGCTTAATTAACAAAATAATGTTTCTAACATCAATGTACTTTAGTTCCTTCCTAAGTTTTGATTAATTTTTAATTTTGAAATAAGCTTCCGTTCGTTAAATTTTTACGAAATATTTCGATGATTTGTAGTTAGTTCTTCCCATTAAATTAACTAAAACCGCAGATATAGTATATTATAGAATATTTATAACATACTTAATTGGCAGTTTATTTAACTATAATGGAAAATGTTCTTGAAAGTATGACAAAATACAAACTTAGATCGCTAAATAACCATTTTAGTGTTCTGAAAGGGTCGAATATGTGTTTTAATAATAAGTGTAGTGGTAACACTTAATTTGCTGATGATCGCTATAGTCAATTACACCGTTTCTTTATTGTAAAATAAAATTGTAATTATTACAAATTGCTTTTATCTCACTAGTAATTATTCCTTGGCTATTAATTATCATAATTTGATTCCACCTCCTTCTATAATGCAACACGCAGTGGGATGCAATACGCGGGAATATGATTTAAGACCGTTCCAAGAATAAAAATGGAATGAAAAGAAATTAATTTATTAGGTTACATGATACCTAATATCTTTATATTGTATCCACATTAAAAATATTTAGAAAAACGTAATTTATGTTACTAAAAGACTTTTTTACAGAGAAAACCTGTAACATACCTCTGGTATCCGTCGTATTCTTAAAAACGCTAAAAGATGTTATTTATAGTACAGTAGGCCATGCACTGCTTGCACACCTGTAAAACAACGTAATTATACTTTTTGGATGGATGTATTCGAAACCACGGTGCATACTCTTTATGTTTTAAGATTTTCTGTACGTATATAAATCATTGCGCATTTTGTAAAATTATTTACAAATATACAGGGTGTTACAAATTCCCAAAGCATACTTTACAACTTTATTTTAAATGCGGATTACTATAGTTTTCAGTAATTATTTCGTTAGCAATCCAAAACTCCTTTGCAGTGAGATATGGTTATGTGCACTTCCCACAATTAGTTTTGGCTATATTGCAAATGCCAAGATTTCTACATTCTGACGTTTTAAGTTTTATCATAAAAACCGTTGTAGTGCCGCGTGTTATTCTTTTGTTATCAATTTAGAGGCTAACACTTTTATGTTTTAAGGTAATGTGATGTAGAAGTTATACAGGGTGTCTAGATATGCCATGGCACATTTATCGAAATTCAAACGGCTCTTCTGTTTTTTTTTTTAATGGAACCTATGTTTTTTGATTATCATATTTTATGAAGAAAAGAAAGTACAACATATATTAATGAAACTTATATTAATTGAATTTGAAGAAGTATATTAGCATTTAGTTCAAATTCAATTTTTACTCACGTAAACATTTACTTTGAAAATGTTCAACTTATAGAAAAAATGTTTTAAGTTATTACAGTTCGAAAAAGGCAATATGTATATAACTGAAACGTCTTCTCGAACTAAAATAAAGAATTAATGTTCAATTAAAACAATTTATTATTACTCATATCCGCTACCACCAAGAGTATCAAATTTAATTTATATGACTAATATCAATGTAAACGTGCCCTATGTAATTACATTTAAACCTGCAGTTTTATTCATGTAAATTATAAAATTAATACCGATATTAATCAAAAACAAGTACAAAAGGTCGGTTTTAATTCAGACTTGATATCGCCACCTAAAATCTTCTGTTCGTGCAGGTATATGCAAGGCAAGGAAAGAGCTTGTTAACTACATACTTTGAATGAGTCCACATCTAGAATACGTTGAATTTCGCATTGAGAAATTAGTGATAATGATTAATTTCTAGTTAATCTAATTATTTTTGTATTTTCAAATTTTTATGATTGAATGCGATATTAAGTGTAAATTAAAAGTTTATGCAACATTAATAAAGCACTAAAATCAATATTGATATATAGTTGTTTAGTACTGTATACTTTTATACATAACGGATATTTGTATGTATTGAGATTTAAAATATGGAAAAAATAATGGAAAAAAAATTGGGAATCAAATAAAACTTAATATTATATTCCGAAATAGTCGATTTATAAATTAAACGATAAATTAATTGAAGCAAGTGCAGATAATTAGTTCTTATAATAATTAGTTAAAAGTTAGTAAGAATAAAAGACTTTTGAGTATTAAAACAATTTGTTTAGCTTCTTTTTTTTAAATAAAATAATATAAATAAAAGTTGTTTCTGGAATGTGGCACTAGAAAAATTAAATTTGAAAAATAATAATGTTTTTTTAAAATTGTCAATAATCTTCTGTCACATACGGTTTAACTGGAAAAGACCTTCGCTTTCGAATCTTACCTAGAATACATGTAGCTGCTTTAATATTCTAAGCAGATAAAACTGTCCAATTTTATTTTATTTCTTTTATCTAGAGTGCTTTGAAGACAATGCTAAATTTTTCCTGCAAAACAGGACGCACTTATTGATGTGATCTTACTAAATTATTACTAAAAGCAAATTCTACTTTAAACAAGCCATCAACATTTACTTAATTTTATTTTTTACTTTAAGGCACCTTTCCCAATTTTTTTTTTTTTTAATAAAAATTTTACACCGTGTCAAATAAAATAAAAGCTGGTATGGAAATAAATAAAATTAATAGGTTGTTATTAAAAAAAAAATTCTATTGTAAATTTAAAACCGAATGTCATGACTGGATGAAAATGGTACGGTAACATACCGTCGTGTAATTAAATCACTACATGCAAATAATAATACCTAACAAGATTGGCAGATATATCTTTTACTTCTTCTCACACTATATCGTGCTCCATATCCTATATTTTAAAAACCATAGTCGTAAACATCTCAAACTGCTATATTAAAAATACGAGTAGTCATAAAGTTTAATATTTCCAGGCCATAAATAGGTTGGTTGCTAAAACAGAATGTGTTTAAAATTAAGAACAGAAGCGGAGCTATTGTGTATTAGGTAAACTTTATAGTTTTAGCTTTTGGTGTAATTCAGGCCTTCTTTCCATGTCGCTTTTTAGGTATAATACAAGAAATAGCCAGGTTTATGTAATTAGTGAAAAGCGTTTTTGTATATATTGTGGTCGAGTTCTATCGCTATTCTTTTCAATTTTTCCTTGTCCTACACTTCACTTTGCCAAACCTCGACTCCTATTTCTTTCAAATGCAATTTAACTGGTTTCATCCATTGCCTTCTTGGTGTACCTTGCACAGCACCCTCCCAGGCATCAATCTGGCGTCTTTCTGTAGACATTCTTACTATGAGTTCTAACCATCTAGCTTGCTATATTATAATTATTGTCATTGTTATTGATAGCTTCTTATATTACTCCATTAACTCCCAATTTGCTCTTTCCCCCCAATTTCGAAACCTTGATAACATAAAATCCCCTAACATTTTTTATAAGATCTTTCTTTACAGTATTAAATTTTTTCCTCTTACCTTTTATTCATTGTCCATATTTCACATGCGTAGATATTTTTTTGCTTCTATCACATCCTTGCCACTTTTTTCTTTATCACATATTTCCTTTTTCCCTTTGTCTTTATTTATATAAACATATATTAGCACTGCAGGCCTAATGACCCTTGGTTCCATGGTCTTTCACTCTTCCTTCCCACTTTTCCCTAGATTTTGACTCATTCTGTCAGTCCCTCACTCCCACTTTCCTCAAATCCTTTATGATCTGATCCAGCGATTACCTCCGCGGTCTTCCTCTTCCCCTTATTCCTCCATCACCAGTCTTTAGCACCCATTTGACCCATCTGTCCTCTATCATCCTACTTATATGCCACAGCTATCTCGCTCTCTGCATCCTAACTACTTGAGTAATACTTGTCATCTTGTGCAATTCTGTTATTTTGCTGTTTGTTTTTCTACTGAAGACTTCGTCCTTTTTTTACTCAAGCATATATCTTTCTTGGAATTCTACGCTCTCATATTTCTAATTTCTTCTGTTCTTTCTTATTCGTAGTCTAAGCTTCACAGGTGTATGTGGCAGTAGGTCATATTACTGTTTGATATACTCTTATTTTTGCTGTTCTCCTCAATATATCTTTCGATTCTATCACGTTTGCTAACATTCCTGTTGCCTTGCTTTCCTTCATTATTCTTTTATCTATTTCTTTTTCTTCATCCTTGCCATTAGTTAATGACACTTGTCCATGTCTTTCATTACCATATATTTCGTCTTTTACTCATTGATTACCAAGCCATATTTCTTTGCCTTTACCTTCCAATAACTTGAACACATGTTAAAGCCTTTTCTAGATCTTGCAATGAGTACACTCAAAACTAAGGTTTTTAGTTTTTCCGTTTTTATTGGCGTTCATAATAGCTTCTGTGGTGACTTGAACGCTGTTGAGCCCACCATTATTTAGAGTCTCAGTTCGAAAGTTCTGGCTGCTTTTCAAATGATTGATGCAGTGTTGTATTTGCTCCTCTGTTTCCGTTCCTCATCACCATTTCATCTTCTATATCTGTTCTTCAAGCCCAACTCGTCAAAAACTTGGTTCTGTGAAGTGAGCTAAAGATTTAGCAGAGCTCTGCAATATGCAGCGAAAAATTCCGCCTTCTCTATTTTGTCTTGTACGTATGGACCATCATATTTGTTCTTACATATCGTATTGTAATTCAACTTTATTTTTCACGTCTTTATACCCCGAATAAAAATTCCTTATTCTAATTTTGCATGGATTTTAGACCTTTTGCAATTTTTCTTCCATAAATCTCCTCTCTTCTTTCGTAATTTACACTGCTCCTTATTTTCTGGGATAGCATATTTTACTCTCTTTCGTTTCAAAAATTGTTCAGTAAAGTTCAAGCAGACTTTCAAAAGTTTTGCAACTTCTTTAGTTAGAAGTTAGAAATCATTAACTCAGGATATTTTACTTTCCTTTTACAATTTTGCTATTGAAACTATTCCATTGTTTGCACGTTGTAATATTCAGATTAAAATAGTAGGCTCTACACGCACGCACTAATGCATGCATATGGATGCATTAAAACCACACTATATTCTGTTCACCAATTATAATGTAATTAGACAGAAGATCTGGGCGGAATTATACTCGATCGTTCGTGCGTTATTTTTTTCGTGTTTCGATCTTGACCGTTCCCGTTGTATTCTCTTATTATTCTTCTTATTTATTCTTCTTCTCACTCCTTTACTTAGCAACGCGCGCTGAGAGTAAATGCTGTTGCACTATACTCGATATAAAGTTGAACAATATTTCTTTACGGACGCTTTATAACGCGTAAGTTACGCCTCTTTTCAAATTAAAATATTTATGTTTTGCATACCACTGCATGATTTATGCACACGGACAGTCGTAATGGTTTCATTGTCGTTTTATTGGCTTACTACACAGGATTATTACACGAAGGTGTACGTGCAATGCTATATGAACTGCATGCGAGTTGCATTAAAACCGAGATACTATGAGTCGATTAGTTAGAATATACAAAACCGATCATGATTATAATGTAATTATCCCGTGGTTGAGAGATTTAAAGTTGTGATAACATTCGATACAGCATCTATTAAAAAAATTCCACAATTGGTATAGCTAACAAATTTATTTCACCCCACTTACAATAAAGTTTCTCTTTCTAAATTGTATTGGTTTTGATAATACGTGTAAAGATGCTACAAAATCGGTTGTTCTAACAGGAAGTTATTGGTATAGCAATAATTTAAACAAGCAGAAAATCTTGTTAGCGCAAACATCTTAAGTTCCTCTCTACAGAAGTGATTGCGAAACAACGCCCTAGGCTAGAGGTAATAATAGTTTAAGATTCCAATACGCTTGTATACTTATTTAGTGTGAAAATTATTGTTCTGAGGTTTAACACGTTGCAAATATTTGTTTAAAATAACTTCACATTTACTTATATACATTCCTAAATCTACTTGCATTTTTGTTTTTGTAATTACGTTATTAATTCACACCCATTGACTATTTTGGGTATGGTAACTATATGTAGTTAAAGGAGATTCCATTCCCTTGTCAAATATTGTGATATATGAATTAGTTGTGCATTGATCTCTTATATCGTATCTTTTTTAAACTTACCCCACTTTCAAAATAGGGAGTATACGTTTTTAAAAATATAATTTATAAAAATGGTTGCCCAGTGTGGTATGCAACATTCCATAGCAGGGTAATCTGCAATATGGAACAGGACGCGGAGGTAAAAAAATAATATTAACAACATTTACTGAAGTGCAACATAAATCTTTTCCTGCAAAGTCCTCGTGCAATTTTGAGCATAATAGAATAATTATGCTGGCTCACATTGCTGTAACTGACCTGATATGTAATATTTTCTCCTGCCTTTGAAGATTCAGATGATGATACCAGTTTTTTTGGTCTTCTTAGTAATGCTTGATTTCTTAAAAGCTTTCACTTGCTTATATTTGTTTGCAGTAAAGTTATCTTTATTTTCAGACGATGTTAGTTGCTTTGTTCTTATAACTTGTTAGTTGACACAGGCAATATCTGATGAAATGAATCTGTTGAGCGCGGTGGTTGAACAACTGCTTCATGGCTTTTACAACAGTTTGATGTTGATGGCAAGTCGTTAGGCAAGATATGGTACTTTCAGTTGTTTGATTAGCATAACCGTTTCTATTTACGGTAGTATTTGTAATTATCATATCTTCAACTTGAACAATGGTATTTTGGGGTACTTCAGCAGTTTTGGGGGTAAAATGCCACTTGTGATATTTTATCCTAAAATGGCATTTTAACCGAAATGCAGTTGTATAGTCTGTAGATGTGTATTTTTCCCAATATGGCGGCCATAAAATAAAATGGTGAATCGTACGGCAGTTCTATCTTAACTTATAATAACACTAGAGCTGATGCTTCCATAAATTTTACAAATTTGCTTACTATATCCATTGAGAAACTTGCAAAGGGTCTACATTTTTTTTTGTGGGAGCCATCTGACATAAAGTCTCGAAAACACTGCAGCCTCTTGGCTTTTTGAATTATACCTCCCATTTCGTCTATCCATTGAATTATGCCAGTCAATCCAAAATTCTGGCGCCCTGTACTAACCTGTACAGATCCCTCGCTGGTCTATCGAAATGTTAGAAAACCTGAAAGCTGTAGTAGTTCTTCACTCCTCTGTTTTGAAGGTCCCTTGATAAAGATCTTCCCATGAGTTTGTGTTTTTCTCCCAACACCTTGCCTCCTCCTATACTGTGTTTTTGGACACTCCTAGAACAGGTTCTAGGCTTATAATTGAAGCCAATGATTCCTTACTTGCGAACTCGTCGGCTTTTTCGTTCCTTTCGATTCCCCAAATGCCCAGGCACCCATAGTAAAGTAGCTTTATTGCGGTCGCCTGGTTGTCCGTTACAATACGGATTCGTGTATTTTTATAAGCCCTCTGATTGATATCTGTTGCACAATGCCATATTGCGAATGCTTCTGCTTAAAAGAGATTTTCCTAATGAAATTGTAATGTAATCATTTTATTTCCCACGTCACTGTAAACTCCAGTTGCAGTTCCATCCTTTGCTTTTTATCGCTCTGTAAAGGTCTACATTAGCCTTTGCTTAGCTCATTAATAAGATAAAATGCAAAATATCCTAGTGCAAAAACTACTTCCATGAGCAATGCTAGCGGCAGTTTCGCTAAATCGAACCCTAACTCGCATATTTCTCAAGATTACCCTATATAATCAATTCTTAATGTTAGTGTTTAAATCACTAATTCTTTAATTCGATACCGTGTGAATCCACTAATACTACCAATAATAATCATATTTGCTTAAAATGACTCCCACACTCTAACAGCACATTATTAACGTCACAATATTTATTCTGGCAACAGAAATCAGAAAATTTTATAAGTATTGCGATGACGTACTACAGAAAAGTTTCTATTAATGTTTGTTGAATCAAACCGTAATAATAATAACTAAGCTAAATACTTAATAACATGACAAATTAGTAGAAAATAGTATAAAGAAGAATAAGGGTCCTGAATTTCACCCTTATGGCACACCTGAAGTAGTAACGAATTTGCCAGAATAAAACCACTACGTGAAACATAGCTAATACGATTGGGTTATTCAAGATGATTCATGAAGTTTTTGTCATAGAAATTTTAATGTAAGCACCAGAGATAACACTCTTTTATAACAGCATGTGAGAGTCCTCATTTAAGCCACTTACGAGTACTAAAAATAACATTATGACTTTTGCAGTTTTGAAATTTTAATGTCAAACGAACCGCCATACTTTTTCAATATGGTTGGTGGATGACATACGAATATGTACATACATATATTTAACAACTTCGTTTCCTTATCAAAAATTTATACATGTTAATAAATAGTAAGCAAAAATTCATCTGGATGGGCACAACAAACCAGATGTCACTGCATCTCCAGCTGTCAATGATTAATAGATATCTCAGGTAAATCTTTGCTTGTGATGATCGTTTTCTTTCCTAACGAATCAACTACTTCTGGTTGGTTCTTTTAGTTCTGACTATTTGCCCAATAAAAATAGGAGTTGATATTTAGACTTATATTTCAGGAAGAGTACCCATCAATTTCACAAAAGATTTTATATCGACTTTTTTTAAAAAATTGCATTAACAATTATTTAGAATAGAAACTTACATATTTCGATGCTGTATATTAATACTATTTGGATTTAATTATAGTGTATAGAAGATAATTATTTCTTATTTTTAAACGCTTGTCGGTAAATAATTGTCTTGGTTAATTTATAATATATAATTTTAATATATATGCAAAGATATTTCCGCAGTAATAAACATAAAAAATAAATTAGAATAGAATTTGTACAGTAGAGTGGCCATAAATTTCGGCATTTTACCTCAGAAAAAGAAAATAAAAAATATCTTACGAGCGAGCATTATTTGCTTAGTTATTTACATCTGTATTTCTTTACAGATATTGCCCCATCTCCAATCGAGGGAGAAAAACCTTATGGTAAGTTTATTTCTATTATTGTACCTTTTTTAAATATGCTTTTAAAAAAACGTGCGCTTGCAAAACTTTCTTTTTTACGATCCTAAACAGACAACATTTCTAGGAATGTATATCGAACTTTCGTTTTACCCTGCGATTATTTCTTCGCTACACAAGCAATCATCCCTCAGAAAAACTCCCCGAGATTAATAAACGAAAAGAGCCAAACAAATTACTCACAAATTGACGGGGTAATAAAGTAATAAAGGAAATCTTGCGAATCCACTCCCTCGAATACTCTTTACCCTCACAAATAAAAAACGTGATGCTGAAATTCGCCGTTGCCGTCGATAAATCTTTAAATTTGTTATGATTTATAAGATCGTATTTAAGGGTTTTTTACCCCTGCATTGTTATTAGGGGGATTGGGTTATTGAACAAGTGTTTTGAAATTCTTTTACTGAATAAGACGCGGCCGTACGTACCCCGAAACAAGTTACAACCTCTTACCACCATCAGATTTTTTAAACGAAGGGTGTTGTGCACGTCGAGCGCACGGGGAGGTTTTTTTTATATGTAAGGGATCGTGCTCGCATGATGATGGGGTGATTCCAACAGGTTTAAATGTGCTTTTCATATCGCATATACATACCCCCAGGGGTCGCCACCCCCGCTCGCGGAGCATTACATATGTCATCGGGTGTTTCGAGATTTTTTTTCTTCTGAGTACGTGTTTTATAGCCTGTAGATGATTCGAAGGATTATGGAGTTAATTTGAGATTGAGCGTTAACAAAAGTATTATCGTCGCGTAACTTTTTTGAACTTTGATTTGCAAATTTGAAACACTTACGTTAGATAGATAAACGAATATTACTTACAACTTAGAATAAGAAACATTATATTGGCTATATTTATCACATAATCCCGGTAATGTATGTGAAGTTTTCGCTAATTTTCTCTTATAGCTCCTGTTGCTGAAAACGTTTAACCAATAATTGATTTAGAGATATTTTTGCATTCTTTTCAGTAATACTGCTTTAGTAATTTGCAAAGTACTAATATCCGTATATTTTTCGACTTTTACTTTTTCTTATTCGTAAACACAAACATCTAATAACAGAAATACTGTCAAATTTACAAGAAATGTCTTTAAAAAGGATCATCACTCCACTGATTCATTTAAAAATATCTGTTGGCAATGTTCCAAGATTTTCTTTTTACAACTTTTGTAGAGTCTTCGTATTAAGCATTGTATTGACTTCTAAATATTTGGTAAATTTTCATTTTCTGAGAAAATATGGCAATATATAAAACAATTAATAATCTTAATACGAAAGAAAATCAGTCAAATTACCTGCAAAATTATGCTCATATATTTAAACTCATTAAAATAAGAATTTAAATTTCTTTAAACAAACAATTTAATAACTGAAATGTTTCTAATTAATTCAATTACAAAAAATCTTTGTTATAATTTCTCTTCTCATAATTAATATTAATTAATAAAATTTTTCTTTTAAAATAAAATAATTGTTTTCAGTGGGGAACCTTTATGTGTTGCACTCAATAATAATTTATTACGAGGATTTCATTTTGAATTTTCAGCTGGCAACCGGTTGTGCATCGCTGATTAGTCGTTGCATATTATTTAATTATGTAGTTCATGTTATTTTCAGTTAAAGGTAACAATACCATTTCAAATTTAGGTATTAAACAAAATAACGTAACATAAAAGTACTTAAATTATTATAGTACCTACACTACCGTTCATATATTTAGGGGCGACTAAGAAAAATTCGAAAATCAAACAAAATTGAAATATTAACAATTAATTATGTTTTATATGGAAGTGTATACATTTCTATATATATGAGAGAACAGTATTATCTTCTATCTCGTAAATTACAAATAACTGTTTGTTTTTATTTTAATTAACAAAAAAAAAAATCTGTATTTTTAATCGTCCTCAAATATATGAATGGTAGTTACATGTAGAGCACAAAAATGCAAGAGCTTTAGGTAATTACTCTGAATTATAAAAAGTAATAGCTCTTAGCGTCAGTAAAGGAAAATTTGCAACAAATAGAGGTAGCCTAGTATCTAGATAAAACATCATCAATCAGTTGAGATTTATATCCTAGTAGCCCAAATATTAGCTATCTCAAATATTTGACCTGGTAGTTTTAACTACCCATACCAGTATATAAAATTACAATAATATTAATCATTTTTATTACTGAATATAATTCCAAAAATGTAACACAAAATAATTACAAATTCATTAATTTATTTACTGTATAAGTAATATATTTTTGTTTGTTTGTTACTTCGAGGTGTGGAATATCCCTTCACATATCTAGATACTGACACACTCAGAAAGAGAATAGTGGTGACAAGTGAATATTCAGTCCTCCTAGGTAAAAATTTTACTTAAATACAGCTTTGCTATAGTAGTATTTCGTTTATCTTATTCCAACGTCTGCCACAACTAGTGTTGGGTCCGTCACGTTCGCGAAGGCGTACAACGCTTCACGTACTACCAAAAATATGTACTCCGTTGATAAAGCGTACATTGTACGCCTTCAGTTTTAATAGTCACACCTCCTACAAGATGTGTATATACCTAGTAAATACAAATAATTTATAACGTTGTATGCTCGCATCCAATTTACGCAGGATATGGATTATTGTGAGTGTGAAATATTTGCTGTTACATATAGGCAGAAAAGTTGGAAATGAGTAATTTCAACATTCAAATAACTGCTATTTTGGTGAGTCTAATCTTATTTCTTAATACTACTCACTTTGTTAAATGAGCAGTAGATATTTACTATTCACTTAATTTAAGTTTATACTTATATGTACAAAACTTTATATTATCTTAATTCTGGTCTGAACTGTTGGATAATTAAGTATTATTATTATTATTAAATGAACTCAATGCGTTTGTTAATTTAATACAATAAAAAAAAAATAATATGATTCACTTAATCACTGCATTTTTTTTTGTTAGATTTTGTTAGATTTGGTTAACTTTGGTTGGTTCAATAATATTTTGTTAACAAAACCTGTGACATTAGTTTTAGTGTCCGGCGATTAAAAAAATACTTGTTCTAAATATATAGATGCTAAATATACAAGTTATTTGGACAATTTTTCTCAGTGTCTCAGATGTATTGTACCTTCTCCACTAAAGTTTAGCCGAATCTGGAGAAGTCCGCCAACTTCTTTACTGCTTATACCAAAATAAGGCATGTTTTGATTTTTTTTTCTCTACAATTAAAAACTAAACCGTCTCGATCTGGGATTGAACCGACACCTATCAGATGAAAGGTGAGCTTGCTGAACCATACAAACGATGCGACGATTCGTTTACCTTAAATTTAGTTTGTAAAATCCGGCATGTCATTTTGTATTTTAACAAACTGTAATGACGTTACAGTAATGTAATAAAGATATTTATTTAATTAAATTCCTTTCGCCGCATTTATTCACACCTTTTCTTAAATATTTAGGGTCCTTTTATACAATGAATTCCGCTTGTTACCTTTCTTTTTATTCATAATAACGTGCTTGTTGTTCAGTTCATTAATTATACCGTTTCCGTTAATTACTAAGAGGTAATTTAAAATTAAAAACTCGGATTAAGGATGCAAACGAGGTGTTCGCATATATGCAAACGAACTTGCGCGCACCGTGTGCTCTTAGTAGCAGTGGAAGGCTGTCGCAACTACCATTTGGAAACGCGTGCGTATATCTTGTGTGCCTTCCCCGAAGAACAACAGAAAAAAAAAGCAACAATATACAGAACAGCCGGCGAAGTCATAACGCATTTATGAATATTCAAAGGCCAAATTGAATTATAATACAAATTCGAGCAATGGGAACGCGAAACCAAGAAGGAGCTTTTCAATTACAATAGCTAGGAGGTAGTAGTGACGCTCCGGCCGATGAAGTTGATGATGATGATGATAATGGTGATGAGGCTGACGGCGATGACGACAACACAAAAAACGCAAAGCGGGGTCTACGCGAACGCCATCTCATCGCGTTCGTTGTATCGATTTTAAAAGAGCTGTTTAGATTATTTTTTTTTTCAATTATGGAGGCCTAAGTTAATAATCTACGATGATAATCTTGTTGCGGTGCATATCGGAGTTGTTCTGGAGGTGACATAAGGAAATTTACAGCGCGGGTACGGCACCTCAACGCGCGCTATCGTGTGAACAATCTTAATATTCGGAATTATTCATGACGTAGCAGCTCAATTTGAATATTTTGAATACCTATCTGCTTTTGTCGAGGAAAATTATAATTAACAATTAATTTCATCTAAATCTTTAAATACTGCTTGTATGTGCATTTCTGCATACATTAAAAGTGTGGTTAAGTAATTTCACTTATTACTTAACCATACTTTTAATGTGAGTTTATAACATTTGGCCAGCTTTACTTTTTATTTATTATTTCATATATTTGCCCTGCGCGGCTGATGCTTTAGTAGCTTGCACACTTGGCTATCAGTCACGGAGTCCGGGGTTCGAATCCCTGGGCTGCCTGCTCTCACAGTGAGGTTTTCGTGGTTTTCCTCACTGCTTGGCAAATGCTAATTGTAGAGCCACACATGTACGTAAGGATTGTCGTACAAGGCTCGCACGACGGCCGTTCTTGTACTACCACACTATTCACGCTATCGGATCAGAAATAAAGCGATACGATAGTGAGAATTCTCTGATTATTTCTTGTTTAAGAATATTTGACCGGGCCGGGAACAAACCGAGACCGGGGGAGATTGAACCGTGAACGACATCACAGTGTGAATCGAGCCTTAAGGTGTTTGTCTCTTAAGGTTGAGCCAAGGTCTTTAAAAAATGGAGAACACAAGAGAATGTTGCAAGGTGACATTTATAACATCCATTGGGTATTGTATATCGCCCCTTTTCATTCTGGCGGAAGCTCACGTTTAAGGGGTAAAAGCTGCCCCTGAAAATTCGAGGATTTTGGAATTTTTGCAATTTACAGTGCTGTCGCAAATAACAAAAATTAAAATTGCATGTTTATAAATTATCACCAGTATACATTTGTTGTGCATATATTATTCTAACCCAAGTTTTACATAATTAACATGCCTATTAAATTAAATAGAAAATTCAACTTAACTCTGTCTGCGCGGAAGATAATCATAATTACATGTGAAGGAGATGATACTGAAGGTACATTAAAACAAATTAAATTAATATTAGGTATTATTTCTCACTGTAGAAAGAAAATATACATTTATAAATTATAGCAAGGCATAATAAATTCATAATATACTTCAAAAATATGTATATATAAAATATTCCAATAGGAGCATTTAAAGGAGTAACATAATATCCTGACATTGTGAATATTTTCTGGTTAATAAGTATTTAATCTTGGGCAATAAAGTATTACATTGCTATTAGTGTTAATCTAAATGTTTGGGCAGATGTTTAATTACCTCCGTAAATTTCATTATGATTCAGCATATAATTTAGCATTTAGAAAGACACAATCCCGATAATTCTCCTTTTTCTTTCCTTCTTGTTGAAACGTATTGTTCGCATTTTATGTATTAATCAAAACATTTGGCGCACAGAAACTCATCAAAACGTTACAATTGTACAACCAGCTGTTGCGTCGAGACACCAACGGTAATTAAGAACTCAAAATTACAAGAAATTGGAAGCTTCATTTTCGTTTCGCCATTGTCCGTGACTACCCAGTTTCCTCTGAAGAAGTCATCATGCAAATGTATATTAACTTGACGGCTGATCTTCGCTTTTTTTTAATTGCCCAGGCGCGAAGCAAACGAACACACACAGACGCACACAGACAGAGAGCGTCATCGCAATTACGCGTATGCAGAATGCATCAACACCGGCCATCGAGCAGAAACAGAAATTAATGCCCTGTGTGTGCGCGTTTCGGCTAATAAAACTCCTTTTTATTACATTAGTAATTGATTGTGCTGTGAATATAGCTGTAAAGCATTTCTTTGTGTGTTGCAGCATTGATGAGCTTCGACCTTCTTAGAAATTAAATCTTCATCGTGAAAAATCTAGATTTCGCATGAGATAGCACACCCCCTCGACCATAGTTTTTTTTCCGTTCTTCGAGTTATTTTTTTGTTAGTTTTTTTACCTGAGCGGCCTTCTCCTCTCTACGGCTAATGAGAAAAGCCCTAAATTATTTTACCTGTGCAGAACCCGTAAATATGGCGCCAAATTTCTACAAATCATTATCAAGCCAACCCGAATATTTTTAGAAGTTTGGAATGTAACGACGGAAGAACAAACACGAAGTTACTAAGCACTTAAGTAATACATGCAGAAATAATAGCTTAAATTCGTGAACAAGTAAAGCGTATTAATACTATGGTACCTTTACAGTAGATTATAACGTGAACGACTTCCAGGCTCTATTATCCAGGTGCACTTTTCTTTGAAATGCTAATTATGGTAATCTTGTAGAATGATTTGTTTGTCAGTCTGGTGTCTACATGTGTATATGTGCGACATATATGGGATTCGTGACAAATGTCATTAAGCAGAAACGACTATTTTAGAGGTATTGTTATGCAATACTAGTATACTTAAACAAAAGAAGATACATACAAATTATTCCACTAGTCCAGACAATCGAATTGCTAATATAAAAATAATAACAGCAACATTGAAAAAAAAAACACTACAATAATGAGTGAATCAAACATAAAATCCACACATGATTTATCCTCTAATAAAACCACAACATGAAAAGCTGTACAGGGTGATTCATTAAAGGTGACCACCGGCCATATTCGATAATTGGTTGGTCCTTGAGCTTAGAGAAGAAAAAAAAATATACTGGTAAATGCAGAGGGAACTGGAATAGGGATATATGGGCCTAGAACCAAATATTTCGAAAGCTTGGGGATGTACCCAAGTATCTTCCAGGCAGAAATACACGCTATTGAAAGATGTGTCCAGGTCAACATTGACAGAAGCTATGAAAAGCAGGAGATTATCATAATATCTGATAGTCAAGCAGCCATTAGGGCGCTGAGGTCAAACATAATCAGCTCCAAAATGGTTTGGGAGTGTCTACAAAAACTAAACGAGCTAGGCAAAAAGAACAAGGTAACCCTATTGTGGGTTCCGGGACACACGGGAGCGGAAGGAAACGAAATAACAGATAATCTCGCTAAGAGAGGGGCTAGAACACTTTTTGTAGGGCCAGAACGTTTTTGTGGGATAAGTAGCAGCATAACACGGGAGAAACTGAAAAATGAAGTAGAGCAGAGAAAATCCAAATACTGGGAGAATCTCCAGGGAATGAGGCAAGCTAAAACTCTTCTGGGTACCTATAACCAGAAAAGATCTGCAGAATGCATCAACCTGAGTAAAAATAATATTCGGATATTGACAGAGATCCTTACAGGCCATTGTAAACTGAACGGACATCTAAGCAGGCTTAGAATAGCGAAGGAAGCCGAATGTAGATTTTGTGGGGAACAGGACGAAACGTCCATGCATCTACTCACAAACTGTGTTGCACTGTGCAACTCAAGGGCGCTGCACCTGGGAGCATGTGAAATTGAAGAGGGAGAGTTACCTAATCTGGAGCCTTTGGACATTCTGCACTTCTTAAAAGGAATCGGACTGGACGGCCAGCTGTAAATACAGCGAGAAAAGGGGACACAATAGATCTTTTAGGTCGCAATGTACTATCACCCTAATATCACACATACAGATGTGATCATGAAATGGTATATTAAAGAACGAATGTCATAAGGCACGGTCTTATTACACGAGCCCAGTTAAAATTATACAGTCAATCAAAAATGCTACAATTACTGAAATATAGGCAACCATATGTAGTCCAATCAACGGAATGGAGAGGCTCTCGATCTGAAGTGAGAGATATAAATTATGGTGTACCACAAGGTTCAAGGGTCCCTTACTCTTCATTATTTATATAAATGACTTGCCCTCAAATGTGTTAATGGCAGAAATATTCCCGAAAATCTTGCAGTTACAATATGGATCGATTTAATTAAGAAACTCACGGCCTATTAATATCAGTCATAAGCGATTTTTCTTGACTTCTCGCAATGGTCAGTGCGTTAACACTCCAATGGGTATTAATATTACAAGCAAAATTCCGCATGGCGAATTTTTTTAAATTGCTAAATCTAGAACGGTTTTAGAAGATTTAGTACAACACATTTGCTAAATCATAATGGTGATTTGTTGACCTTAAAAGATCATGGGGGTTAGTAGTCTTCAGCTGTGGATGAGTGGAAGATTAAAATATCATCAAAGTATCATGAACCAAACTTACAGCTAATTACGAGCTACTTATTTTACATTTAGTTCTCAGCAAGCTTAATAGAGGAATATTATTAAAAAGAATAAAAATGTAAAAAAGCATCATCTTGCGAAAACTTCAGCAATTTAAAAATATATTTAAAGATATTTTCATGGTCGCATTTGCTGGTATAATTTTTTTTTTCCCAATCTCTGAGACCAGCAGTTACCGAATCGCACTGTATAATCTTAGATAAACTTTAGACCTGCGCCTAAAGTCCATAGCTATAAAAATTCTTTAAGATTTTCCTATTAAATTAAATCATGGACATTAATCGTTTAACTATAGTGCCTTTAATTGGAATGTGGGTGGAGAATTATTTATCGTTCTCTAATTAGTTACGCCGAAACACTTCAGGAAATCACCTCGTTCCAATTTCTGAATAATTATTGTCGCCGATTTAGCCGTGGAAAATAGAAATTAAAAAGGAAAAAGCCTTAGAATGTGTGCACGTCCGCTTCGCGAGCCGTACAAGGAAAGTGGCAGCGATTGTGATGCTTTTTCTGTGAAGCCACGTTCATTCACTTTTCCGATCAGCAACGGGCGCAGTTTTATTTCCTATTCGTTAATGGACGGGCTTGTTCTTACGCAACAGCGACAATAATAGTAAAATGGTATCGTTTTCTCCTTTTTCTGCGGAGCGGCACACCGAAGTACGTGGAGAAATGACAACGATCACGTTAGAGCTTTTTATTATCGGCGACGATAAGTTCAATGAACATTGGAAATTTGAGATTAGTCATCGTGTTAAAACGAGAAGGTCTTTGATCTTATATATTAGCCTAAGCAATGCAAAGATGACGGTGTTTACACGTCGCGGGAATTTGGAAGAGCTCAGGCCTTAATATCTAAATGGAAATAGTATACAAATAACTTGATTCGAGAAGGAATCAACATTTAGGGTACGTGCACAACGGAGCTGTGATGCCTGGATGATAGATCATATTTCAAACTATAAACGCTTATAGGTGTGCACAACGAAGCTGGGATACTAGCGCAAATTATAACGCCTTTCAACTCATAGTTTCGGTCTGGTCGCCATGTCAGACAGTGACGATGATTATTTTTGTTCATCCGCTACAAATTTGTATATTCTGCGACATTTGCACTTTAGGGAATACCAAACTCACCCAATTAATAAAAAACGGTTAGAAATGGGAGAATATCACCATCTTTATCAGGAGTTGAAGGGATACCCTGATCGTTTTTATGAATATTTGAGAATGGAACCATCTACTTTCCAATATATTTTAAATAAAATTGAAGACAAGGTGAACAAGCGATGGCAAAATTGTCATAAAATACCAATAAGTGTAGAAGAAAGTTTAGTTATTACGCTGAGGTAAGTAATAAAACTTTATTCAATGTAAACAAAATGATATTTTCTTTGGCAAAATACATTTAAATAAAAAAGTTTCATTTGATGAAAGATATTGGCAAAATAAAATTCGATGCCATGCTATCACAAATTCTGGAATTGTGATCAATTTTCTTGCTCATGCATTTGTTATGGGTTCTGATGAGATGCAGTATATGTAGAAGACGAAGTCTTTGATAAAGGCATTTGCAAAATTTACTGCTTTAACAATTTAAAGAAAAACGTTCAGATATGCATCACTGCAATGGACAAATTTTTGAGCCTTTTTAATATAATTTACTGTTGCAAATTTTCGAATATTCCCATGTTCTTATCACTTTTCAGGTATTCCAAGGAATTTATGATTTTCTTATTTCTGCAATTCTCAAAGTTGTCAAAATCAACTGGGATTCATATTTAAAACAAGAATGTTTGTATTGACATTATATTAGAATTCCACATAAAAGTGTTAAAGTGTCAGTTCGGCATTTCCTAAAAGAAATGAGGTACATCTTAAAATGTAGTTCGCCTATTTTTGTTCTTTTTTTCCTTATATAGTATGCAGCATTAATTTTTTTAATTTTATTTTTTTCTTTTCAAGAAAAGAAGGTTCGACGTCATGTAGACTTTGTCTCTTTTAGCCAAATCTCTCCTGGTCTTACCGCTTACTAGATTCCAATGACTTAATGTTACTGGCAAGAAATAAGACTGAAAATAACAAAAAACGATTAATAAATGTCGAACGAATGACAAGATTGGAGATTGACATAACAGAGATAAAATTATTAAACAATAAATGTAAAGGGAAAAGATATAGATTTAAGGATTATTAATGCAAATAAAGAGTTTAGAAGAAGGGTGAAGGCCAAAATAGATATCCAGAAATGCAAAGCTGAGAATTGATTAAACAATCGTACGTCAAAATTAATGTAAGCTTGTGGTGGTTGCATACTTACCGAGCCAGGCGCTGGAAAAAGAAATATGTGTAAACAAAGTAATATGGAAGATGAACCTTAAGCTAAAGACCCTCGAAACTTGTATAGAGGTGTGTCAATATCATCATTGGTCCGGAAGCATCTGACATACTTCTAAATAAAGTAACTACACGTTGCAAATGTTACATGGCGTTGAAATATCTATTCACTATCTCCAGTTATTAACAACTTACTAGAGATAGTGAATAGATATTTTGACGTAATGTATCATTTGCAAGTTACATAACAAAACGACAATTTATTTATGACCAACAGGATGACTCCACAAGAGTCGCATATACATGTAAATAGAATACAATAAGTAGCGTAATGTAATACACTGCTCATAGAAGAAACTCATAGAAATTAAAATTACACGGCCAACCAAAAAATTTATAATTTTCAAATTGTGAATATCTGAATGATCTCTCTAATAACTAAGTTTAAGAGCCAAGTGTAGTCGTCAGAAGTAATCCAAAGCAATCTTAATCAGAACATCTGGTTTCTGCAGGCACGGAAAAGAAAATAAAGAGAGCAATTCGTGACAAGCTATCATATCATTTAATAAGCATCAG
The DNA here is from genome assembly GCA_949128085.1 of Cetonia aurata. Classification (NCBI taxonomy): domain Eukaryota; kingdom Metazoa; phylum Arthropoda; class Insecta; order Coleoptera; family Scarabaeidae; genus Cetonia; species Cetonia aurata. The sequence goes on along the minus strand of OX421885.1, from coordinate 23,248,477 downwards.
CAACCTTTTTTAAGTAAAAGAAATGTATGTACAATTACGAATCACTATCGAAAGCACGCCCAAATCTTTGATCTGATAAACCTAACTTAATTATTACTCATAAATAACACGATCTCTCTTTATAATAAAGGTAATTGTCTACTTTACATTTGCCAATATTTAGAAACAAATAAAATTTCATAAGCAACAGCGATTATTAGCAGACGCGTTTTGCCTTACCAAGGCTCATCAGTGCTACTGAATGACTGCACTGATAAACCTTGGTGGTACTAATAATGACTGTTGCTTATGAAATTTTATTTAATTAATTTATCGTTAATTATAAACGCAAATTTAGCAGCTTTTCCGTCGACCTACAATATCGTGTTCTCGTTTAGAAACATGTAGAAAAAGTTCGCCAATATACTATAAAATCTGTAGGAAAGAATGAGATATCCATCCTTAATTCTCATACATACTTTCCGTTGTGATTTAGTAACATGTTATCCACGCTAAATTCCACCATCAAAATATGACCGAACCACAAAACAACCCGATATAGAAGAAATATTGGTAAATAGTTTGAGATCGGTCGAACGTTTATATAGTATTTTATATAAATTATCAAACTAGAAAGTGATAATAACTGAGCTAAGATTGCTGCCGAAAAGTACACCAGATGTTATTAAAATAAAATTTGAACTACTAGTGCCAACTACACGGACTGTGACTGATTCATTAAGTATGTATGACTGAATTCAGAATCGCAATAGCATCAAATATTTGATTGCCATGAGAGAATAAATTGGTACATTTTACTAAACACTGAATATCCGTCTACGCAATCTTACATCGGTTTCTTCAGAAAGTACTCAAGTACGAGTTCAATTTTCATACTAGATATTTAGATAAGCTACCTATAGAAATATTTGCACATATTCATTGAATTAAGGTCATGTTCTATAGAGATTGTTTATTTACTATTCAATGAAATAAATACACTCCGCCAAAAAAGTATCGCATAATTTAGTTTTGAATCATAAAAGTATCGCATAATCTTTGTTTGTAGCATAAAGTTGTAAATATACTTTAATGCGCTCTAAGATATAATTTCTATGATTGTTTAAATAAAATACAGGCCAAATAAAAACAAGAACTCATACTTGAGATTTTTATTAAAACAAGAAATTATAATTTTGGAAAGAAAAATGTCATAACAGTAGCTTTTAATACTGAGTATTGCCACCTCTGGCTCTTATGACGGCTCGCATACGGTTTGGCAGAGATTCGATTAACCTCCGTATATAAGCCTGATCCAAATTCTCCCACTCGTCACTGAGAGCATTTTCTAGTCCATGCAGGTCCGCTGGGGCAACATTTTGGGTTCGTATCCGTCTGTGAAGGAGGTCCCACACATGCTCGATAGGGTTCATGTCCGGACTTCCCGCAGGCCAATCTAAAACTGGAATACCAACATCGTTAAGGTATTCCTGGACGATTATTGCAACATGCGGTCGTGCATTATCGTGCATTAACATGAATTCGTTTCCTATAATTGGCGCATATGGTACTACATGTTCTTCTAAAATTTCCGTTATATACCTGTGGGCAGTCAGTGTACCTCTGTCTACTGGTACTAACTCTGTACGACCTGTTAAACAGATGCCTCCCCAAACCATAATAGAGCCACCAGCGAAATTAGGTCTAGGTCTGATATTACACTGCGAATAGCGCTCACCGTCTCGTCTGTACACTGAGATACGCCTATCTGAGGTGTAAAGACCAAATCTTGACTCATCTGTGAAGAGTATATGGGCCCAGTCATTAATGTTCCAATTTACATGTTCTCTGGCAAACCTTAAGCGAGCCACTCGGTGGTTCCTAGTGAGACGAGGGGCTGTTACAGCTACTCTAGCTCTTAATCCACTCTGTCGTAACCTATTCCGAATAGTTTGAGTACTCACACGAGTATTTCTGACTCTAGCCAAGAAGAAGTTATGCAATTGTCTCGCAGTTACATGTCTTCGACGTAATGCTTGTAGTAGTAAATAGCGGTCATCTTGGCGAGTAGAACATCTTGGACGACCTGGTACAGGTCTTCTACTGTAAATGCCTGTTTCCCTATATCTGGCTACGGCTCTAGAAACACTTGACTGATTGATGTTCATCAAATTAGCAAGGTATGCTTGAGATCGTCCATCTTCGATTAAAGCAACTATAGCAGCCACTTGTTCTGAAGTTAAATTGCTCATTTTAGTTTTAAAAGCGTTGGTACAGAACTCTGACTTCGCACTTTAAAATTTGTCCGTATAGGAAGACTTTCAATAAACAACTGAACAAACCTTACACATATGCATTTTTCTAAATGTGTTCTTTTAGGAAAAAAATAAAGTAAAAACGCTAAGTTCCATTATTTTGTTAGTGTTTTTATAGTTCACATACACGAGGCAAACTTTTTGTGAACGTATAAAAATATCTTGGTTCATAAATGCCCTTTTTTAGTTTATGCGATACTTTTTTGGCGGAGTGTATGTAATAACCTTCTTTTAATTTAATATTAATTGTCAGAATCAGTTTTGATAAAGTTTTACACAATTCACACATGTTCAAGCTCATACATGTTACCCATACATAAGTTGATCTCACTCTAACACTTACTCGCACGCTATAATACTATACATACGAGTGAGTGTTGTATTACAACGGAGACAACTTGATTGGTCATAATTTATTGATTTGTTAATTGAAGCTGATACACTATCGACCCGTAACATTAATCTTGCGGCAATAGCACTGCGTTATTAGCAATACACTTTTAAATAAGTGCGAAAAATACGTTGACAAATAGTTTTTAACGTTGCACCTTGAGGTGATTCAGATTTGAGAAGTCAATAAATAGTTAATAATGTATTTATTGCATTTGACTTACTTACGAAGTACTTGCGAAGATAAAACTGAAAATTAAGAATTACAAAAGACGCGAATTGTCAAAAATTTATCTTCGATATTAATTATTATCAAAAACATGTATACTAAATTATATTTCTTCCCGTCATCATCATCATTATTGACGGAGAAACAACAGGGCTAGAACACACAACGCACTAATTGAGTAACTTTTCGAGAGGATGATTCTCCAACACATGCGCCAAAGAACAATGCGTCAACGGATTCGATATTAAGTATCTTTTTGCGGAATATCTGAATTTTTTCTTGGGTCCTACAATAATTTGGTTCTAGAGAGTCAGCTGCTGAATTATAACTTAATGCATTTTAAAATACGTGGGGGCTTTTGCGGGCAGGTATACTTTTCGTAAATTAAGGAAGATGTAAAAACGAAGAACACCTTTTGGCTACCACGGTTACGGAATAATTTGGACCTAATTTTGGACGTGCCAATATGTATGTGGACGCATTTTAAATGAGGCACATATTATACGTATGCAATGCAGTCACTTACGGAGAAACGAATTATAATTTTTGAATTTGCCTCAATATAACGTTAACTTTCCTTTCCATTTTCTATTCAATACATTCAAAACTGTCAAGATACAGAGGGAGTTTTTCATATCACAAAGTTTTGTTTTAATATAGGTAAACAACAATTCACACTCGTTTTACTTTTTTCCTACTTGTACTGAGGAACTTTTGTCATTTATTAAGTTATTAAAAAACTCAACCGCTTGTGGTATTGACGATATTCCAACAGATTTTCTTACAAAATGTCCTGAAACTTACATGGGCCCGTTGTGTCACATTATAAATTATTCAATGCAATGTCGCTGTTTTCCACAATATTTAAAACACGCTGCTATCATGCTCCTTTATAAGAAAGGTGACCCTAATGATTTAAATAACTATCGACCAATAAGCTTATTAACCGGTTTTTCTAAATTGTTTGAGACAGTCGTTCAGAATCGTTTATACTTATATGTTCTTTACTAAATATAATTTAATAAATAAACATCAGCATGGCTTTGTGAAGGATAAAGGTATTGATACAGCGCTATTTGGGTTTGTTTGGAAGGTTGTTTACGCCTTGGAGAAGAAGCAGGTTCCATGTGGTGTCATGTTGGATCTGTCGAGGGCGTTTGACAACATGGATCACCAGAAATTACTCAAAAAATTGGAATGTTACAGGGTTAGAAGAAGTGCCCTCTTATGGTTCAAATCTACCGATATCCAATAGAAAGCAAACAGTCTATTTACATTCTGATGGAAAACCTATATGTTCAAAAGATACTGTTGTTAGTAGGGTGTCCCACACGGTAGCGTCTAAGGGCCTCTCTTATTTGTCATATATTTCAATGATATCTATGCTGTCAAAGGTGTCGGCGACCCACACCCTATAACTGTCAATTACGCGGATGATACTTCCATACTGATTGTGGAAAATGACTTAAGTTCTTTAATCGCCAGTGGGGATAACTATATGCAGAGTGTGGAACATTGGCTCTCCCAAAACCATTTGAGTCTTAACCACAACAAGACCAATGTAATGTTGTTTAAGAGTAAACCAACTGCTTATCCTGATACTATTATGCTTCGCTATGCTATTTGCTATATACAACTTCGCATATCCTATTCAAAATAAAATTCGTGTGTTAGGTGTTTTGATAGACGATTCTTTAAAATGGAGAGAACACATAGACGTTATTTGTAAGAAGCTAGGCAGTTTCTGCTATGCTGTTCGTCAGGTGAAAGATCTAGTAAGCAATAATATCTTACGTATGGTATACTATAATTGCTGTAATTCTCAGTTGAAATATGGAATTATTGTGTGGGGTGGCAGTAGTGACTTACACCGCATCTTTGTGTTGCAGAAAGGAATTTTAAGAGCTATGCTACAATGCACGCCGAGGTCATTTCAGGATGAATAATATTTTAACTATTTTTGCAATTTATATTTACGAATCTTTAACTTTTCTTTTGAAGAACAAACACATATTTCAAATTAATACTTTTGAACATATATATCTTACTAGACATAAGGACAACGTCTACACTAAACACAGACTGTCATCAACACAAAATAGCTTAGCGTATAACTGTTATAAATTTTTTAATAAACTGCCAACAGCCGTTAAACAAATAAATAACCTCACAACATTTAAAAAAACAATTTTCAAATATCTGTGTGAATTAGAACCCTACAGCATTGACGATTTTGTTAATAGCTAATTATGATAGTTTTTATACCTACGTATGTACTTCGTTTTTCTTTTTTCCTTTTGAATTTTTCTTATTTTGACATTTTGCTGTTGTAAATTTATTGTTTATTTACAAATTGCAATAAACTGTGTATTTATTTATTTATTTATCTGATAATATTATCAACGTAAAATTTAATTGCTTTTCAGAATATATTAGAGTACTCTATACCTAATATGACCAGTTTTCTCGTGGTTAGCATTTAATTTCTCCGAGGTCTACATTTAATATATAAAATTCAACTAAATAAAAGCATTTTAAAGAATCCTATGCTTTTCCATATAGAGCCCGCGGCCTATGATGTGGCCCAACCTAATAAGCTTTGACATATAGAAAACTCACCCTGTGTATATAACTTAATCCAATTTTATAGGATAAAACGCGACATTTAACTCCTACCAATAAGTGTTACAACTCCAATAAAATTAATGCTCTAATCATCCTGATGCGAAACCAGAAAAGTATGCCAACCTGTTACGTAACAGAAACACGCTTTGGATCAATGAGAAAGCAATTTACATACATACATATGTTAAACGACGCGGATGTATCTTCTTCTAATAGGGAAACAAAAAGAAAAATAGTAAAACGCGTAATTTGTTAAGCATCACAATTGCTTAGCGTTCTAAGCAATTTGCGACTATTATCCACATGTTGTCTGTAATTTCCCTGAGGTAATAACAATGATCCTCAAATCCCAATAACTTACAATACCTGAACAGATGCATATATTTTCTACGGGCAAAAACGTTAATTTAATTATGAAACTAGTTGCTGCATGGGATTTTAATTAGGTGCTAAAAGCAATTTGTATTCTTCTAAATACAACGTTACAATAAAATATTAATTACAATCTCTGATTAAGTATTAACAAGTTTACCTAGAATTTTCGTAAAATTATTGGCCATATGAACGCAATAAAATATTAAATGACATCTTGTTTGTTGTTTTAATGTCTTGCAATTTATTGCAAGAACGAACAGATAACATACCCTACGTTGATGAAAAGTATACGTTATGGTAGGTAACGCATTCACTAAATATATAAAGAACATTGCCCTAATCAATATAAGTCATTGAAATGCAGTTATTTATATTTCCATATTAATTTTTATTCATAATTTGAATGAAAACGTTCATTATAAAATTGGTGTTCTTTACAAAAATAACATATTTCATTCATTATTAAGTCATCTTTTTATTTTCAATGACTTTGGTTTACTTAATACAATGAATAGTTTACTATCCAATAAGTTCCTTCGTCATTTAATAACCTTTTTTATTGATTTGAGAAACTTATTCTTCGAATCAATTTTAGTGCACCACTTCGTGTGAACACTCAAAGAATGAAAGTTCCAAATATGTGAACTTGAAGTATCATTTTCTGCTTATCATATAAGTAGATAGATACTCGGATTCTAAGTGATAATTTAGGAGCGCCATCTGTGATTGAATAGGAGACATCATTATCTAATTTATCTTTCTTGTCGTATTTCACATTACTTTTACTAGACTGCTTTTATAATTTTATAATATGCACATATGAATAATTTTAATTTGACATTTCAACATCTTTTATTTTATTTTGTTTTACTAATTTTTTTTTAACAAAATAGGAAAGATTTGGAAATTTTAAATAAAAAAAACGTGTTGTATTGCACTTCATTTAAGACAAGATTCAGTAAATATTTCTAGATATATAGCCTAAATAAAAATAAATTTTGTTCGAATTTTTTGGTGTGTGAAAGCACCTTAAAAAATTACTGCTGATTGGGAGGTTAACGATAATTACATTAATAATATCGATACAGACGCACACACAAAGTTTCATAGACAATCATACACTGACAAGTTCTCCGATTTAAATTGGTGCTATGCATATTAAATATACAGTTATAATCTGATTTTCGGCTTCTCTCCCCATTCTCTTCTATACACAACGTTCTCTTTCTCTCACTGACAAATTACCGTTAGTTGAGGCCGCTGGTTCGCGAGAAGCGGCCGAAAGGAACGACTCTAGGGCAGGTAGAAATATCTAATTCATAAAAAGGGACACCAGCCCGAATTACGAAAACGACCTTAGAAAATATATTACCCTTAAAAAATTGAAGAGAACGAAAAAACACTTGTTGTTAGTAAAGGTTCTAATAGCTCCGCGGTCGGTGGTTCGCTTAAAAAAAATGGAGATTAAGGGGTGGAAATCGCGCCTAAATTTATCATGGCTAATTATATCTTGGGGAATGGTGAAACTATGGTCACTTTAATCGTTTAAAGTTGGTTGTATTTCGTCAGAAAAGAAAGCAATAAAATTAGACAATCTAACACTTTTTCTGTTTGTTAACTTAAGATATAGTTTTGATAATCTTTTTGTTCCTTGTGGAAATAGAAATATTTTTCTATTTTAATAAAAAAATAATTATCATTTTATTCCTAGTAAAAACATGAGCAAAGTGAAAACTTAAAGGCAAGATAGTACTTATATAGAACAAGAAATAATCTCTAATATAGAATAGCAACAGATTCATTAGAACAATACTGAAAACAGGGTCAGTAAAATAAAAAAAAATCACCAATCGATAAAAGTAACACTGCCCTCTTGTTTGGTTGAGAAGGAATACTTAAAATTTCTGGTGAAACTTCTTCCAACTGTTGATGTTATTCCTTCCAAGAAATTCAAATTATTATTATTCTTCACCATGTCAAAATATATGCAATAACATACTTCAAAATAATCTTTATTATATGACTTCTGTATTATGTCTGTAAGCACCAGCACATTGTCACGACATCTGTCATCATACTGCCAAACAGTGTGCGCATGCGCATAACAATTGTCAGAACCAAGTGAGACGAAGAAGTGTATTTTCCATATTCCTTCCTCGGTAAAAAATTTGGGCCAACATTTATATGCGAGATTACATATAAACATGGGTTTGGCAAATACACCTGATTTCTGGCTAAATTATAGATTCTATTAAAAAGTAAACTTAAGAAAAGTTTTTGTACTATTTCTATTCCAGTCTGTGACGTACTTTGATTTTCAACAACTATTACATGATGTATCAAGATATGACATGATTGGTAGTAATCAGCCTGTATCTTTTTACATTTTCGGATAGACACTTTTCAAGAATTTAAATGATGTACGGTTTGGTGGGTGTGCAACTTGAGTTATTAAAATAAAGCGTTGGCTATTAACATCTTGTTGATAGATACATCTGTACAGAATATTTCTATTTTTTTGTTGCCATGTCAATACTGACTGATAGTTTCCGTCTACTAAAATAATTTTTCATTATGGGCGAATTAACAGAACGTGAAAGAATGAGTTTAGGAATGATTTTTATAGTTTTGAAGATCGGCAGAGATCTCTACAAGATGCATGCAAAATTTTTAATACCACATTCGCTGATAAAAGTATTGCAAAATCAACAGTATCAAGGGTGTTGCGAAAGTTTGATGAAACGGGCAGTGTCGACCTAAAACTGCTACAACTGAAGATAGTTCATTGGATGTTCTTATTAATCTACAAGAAGAACCAAGGACGTCACTTAAAACATTGCCCTTATATCACAATATTAGTGAGAGACCTGCAAGAGTATTTTGTTCGAAAAATACCATCTAGTACAAAAATTAAATGAAAATGATACCGATCGAAGAATGTAGTTTAATCAGGAAATGGTGGATAAGATTGAACGTAATGGTAGCTTTGTCAATAATATTTTATTTTCGACGAAGCAACTTTTTGCCTGAATGGACATGTAAATCGCTATTGGAGTGAACAGAATCCTCATTGAAATGAAGAAAATCATACACAATATCCTCAAAAATTACATGTATGGGCGGACATAATCAGAAGATCGAATCGTTCTTTCTCCAAGAAAATTTGAACGCTTATCGTTATAACAAGATAGAGCATTAATATTAAATAAATAAAATTAATCTTGAATGCCTCTACGACCGCTCGATTTAAGACGATTAAACTTTTTTCTTTGAGGGTATTTGAAACATAATGTCTATAAGATTAAACCTCAGTCCCTCAAAGAATTGGAAGATCGAATTAGGATGACCTTTCAAGAGATAGCACAAGACGCAATTCGGTACTCATTAAGCTCATTCGTTGATAGACTAGGATATTGTCAGGCTGGTGAAGTTCTTCAATTATTATGAATTGTCTTGTTTTGAATATTTCGTTGTTACTAATCGTTTTTTTCAAATGTGAAAAAATACAGGGTGATCCATTTAAAAGAAACTACCGATCACGTCATATCTCGAAACTAGTGATAGTCATTGAAAATCAAAGTTTAAATCTTTAAAATTTTTATTCTAGTCTGTGACAACTAGACTGAAAGTACTACAAACACTTTTCTGAAGGTTATTTTTTAATAGAATCCATAATTGAGCCAGAAATCAGGTGTTTCTACACATTTGTCTCAGCCTTTATATATTGAAACGCACTCCAGGTTTGTAGGTTAGGTCACTGTATAATACTTAAAGCTTTGTTTGAATCACGAGATATTACCACATCTTTCTTGTTTGTCCTATATACCTATAGATTAATACAAATCAGAGTTCTAAAGCTTCTAACCGCAAACAACATAAACCATTATTTTTTTTCCAATGCACTTAGAGCATTTGCTAGTTTATTATTACTGCCGCACGTATATGCATTTTACATACCCGGATTAGGATTGTACGGCATAAATAAACGCGGTGCATAAAAACTCCATTTGTAGTACGACTATTGTTTCTAATTATTCATAGAATTGTATAAAGTAAATCTAGCAGCATACTTCCCTGTGCCGACGAACGATTTTAGTTCAGCAATCGTTCGCCGATTATTACGGCAAGTAACACGGCACAACAAACGGGAATGTAAATCCGCATGGTTAATCGCCGTGTATATTTATAAATACATCAATGTAATGGCGGAACCATAAATATTAATGTAGCCAGAGCATTGCTGCAAAGGGATAATGCAGAAAGAATAAGAAGTGGAGCGTTTGTGTATGTGAGTTTTGCATTATTAATACATTCATGCATGGGTCTCATAACCAATTGTAAAATTCCAAATATGTCAATGGGTAATGCATTCCTTTTTAGAACAATAAAGTTTATTCCGTGACATTACACATACTTACGCTAAATAATAAGTGTTGTAAAGAGGAAAACAGAACGATAGTAGTAAGAAGTATAAGAACAAACGTCTCTCGAACAGAAGCAGTAGTCATAGAACACGTGTATTTACGTATCTACTACCAGCCGACTAGTTTTGCTTTATTTGTTCTCCGCGGCATCGTGGGAAACACGGCGAAGGAAAATCTGTTTTTAATGAATATTCGCGAAATTGTGAGACGAAAAAAGTAGTAATTTCCATAAAGATTAGTGTAAATTGCAGTTTAATTAACTGCAATGTCTACAATCGAGCCGAATATTTCCATTATTCACGCTAGATTACATATACTGAGGTATTGTGTCCCTTCAAGCTTTCGGCATCCCGATTTACGATTTCAAAATTACAACCGGTTTATTTATTTCTGGTGCATTGTGTGTCTTTGTTTAAGGCACGATTTATTTCTCAGCATTTTATTGTTCATGTTTTCTTGTTTGTTTTGACAGATACTTCATGTATTAATCTATTTTATTACTTTATATCTATACAAAATCGTGGCGATGTATAAGTAATAAGAATCAAATAAATTTCATTTAATTTCTAAGAGTTAATGGAAAATATAATTACCGTAATGTATTTATTTAAAAAATACAATAGAACATTTTCGAAGAAAATCACTAAATAATAACTCTTACATTTTTTTTTAATTTATTTATATGTCAACTTAACCAGAAATACAATTAATTTAGACATAATTGTTGCAATTTAACACTCGAACGACTCCATCTAATACTTACGCACTTTTTATATACGATTAATAATGGTTGGTGGTGCATATTTTAAGCAAACAACGATTTATTCTACTTAAATAAATACGAAAATACCAAAATTTAATTTATACTAGGCTAACAATAAAATGAAAAAATTATGTTAGATTTTCTATTGACAAGTCTCCGTTACTTTAATGTTGAGAAAAAGAAAAATTGGCAAGTCCTTTATTTTCTTAAACAAAAAGGAATATTGGAGGTGTGTTTAGATAGTAGTAATAATATTTTCACGGCTTTCGAATCACATCATCAATTTCTAATTGAATTCGAGGTGATTTCATTCAACCTTCAAATTAAATGAAGCAGAATCGTTTAGGAAATTAGATCCGCACCGAATTTAAAACGGATTAGTGTTTTATTACATTGAATATGAATATATTTATGAAATAAAACTTGTAAATTATTACAAATTCGTTCACAGTTTAACCTAAATAATCCTTAGTTAATTTTTTATTATTTATTTATTTGTTTTATGTATTTGAATAAGTCATTCTACATAATTCTATGTTTAATAATTCTTAATACACACACTCGTATAACAACAATTGCAATAAATACAGTAAAATTCCGCTCATCCGGATCAATAAAAACCAGCCTCAATCTGGTTGAACGACAAATTCGGATTACTGTAGTGATATTAAAACAACAAACAACTAAACATTTATTTTAAAAAATATTGTACAAATAATACTGACAAATGGAGTTATGTGCACTTCTTTACAATGTGAAATCATTATAGGAAATAATGCTTTTCTGCTGTCACTGTAATTTAATTTAAGAGACAATTTTATATGAAAATTTTACGCGTGTGTATTTGATGTTATTCAAATCGTACGAATCTGTCGCCCTCGTTGACTCAATTGGTGGAGTGCTCGTCCGGTGAACGAAAAGTTAACACCCCTTGTGGGGTTCCGCCGCTTGTATTCAAACTTTGTATATCCAACCAGATTAACAGTCCCCATTCACCTCTTTAAATTGTTCTACCTATTTCTCTTCACAAGTTTCTGTTCTCAGCCTTTTTCTTTCATTTACCAATTCCGGCCCTGTTTAGGTATTTTTATACCTCTTTTAACGATCTCGATTTCGGCCTTCTTCGTGTACTTTTACTTCCTGATTTCCACTCTTGTCCATTCATGTCCCAATCATTCAAGTCACTGTCCTTTAAGTCTCCCCACTATGTCTTCTCTTCTTAATTCTTGTATTACTTCATCATTTCTTCTCATTCTGTATTTATTATCTTCCATCTTCACCGGTCCTAGAGCTGTTCTCAATATTTTTGTTTGTGTGATTCTTAGCTCTCCTTCGTCTTGTTTTTTTGTGTGTCGCTGTTTCTGCTGCATACCTCATGGTCGGTCTTATCAGTGTTTTTTTTTACAGTTAGGTAATTTTGTTTCCTTGGTAAACAGCTTACTTCCTAGTAGTTTTTTATTTGCACAGTAGGTTTTATTTGCTGAAATTTTCCTCTCCGTATTTTCCATTTTGCTGTCTCTATTTTTGGATAACATGACCACAAGGTACTTGGACATATCCACTTATTCTTGAACTTCCTTGAACTATGAATCTATAGTTCCCCATGTTAACTTTTGCATCCTTTCGATTCTTTCCAATCATCATTATTTTTTATTTTATTTTGGTTTATCTTTAGTCCAATATTTTCCCCTCCTCTCACCATTTCCTCTAACATTTTTACCATTATTTCCCTTTGTTTAGTAATAATTACTATATCATCAGCATAGGCTACTATTTGTTCTCAACTTGTTTATGTTCCTCGTCACATATTCCAGCGGCAGGTTAAAGAGCGTTGCCGACAGTTAATCGCCAGGAGATACACTCTCACTGCTCTATTGACTGTAAAATACTTTGCCTCACCTTTAGTATAGTAGTTACTATACTGACTCTTGACTTTCTCATAGTCATTTTTATCAAATTCATCAATTCAACCTCCATCCCCAATTCTTCTAATGCTATTGTTAATTGCTTTCTTCTACTCTTCTTCCGTCGTAAGATACAATTAATTATTATTAAGTATATCACGCATTTTTTTATACATATTCGTTACTTAGATTATTACACTTACGCATCACGGCCACGGTCCAGAAAATATATAACACATTCTTTGCGACATTTTTCACTATTAACCACATAAAATACCTATACTAATTTAAAGGTATGTTAAGTAGTTAAGTCCAATAACAAAGAAATCGGATTAAATATATAATTTGGAGCACAACATGCCGTCAAATATATGGAAGAGATTTAACGAAACGATGTATTTCATTTTTAAAAACGAAGTTCTCAATACATCACCGTCAAGGAGAAGGAGATGCCGCGCATAATCGAAACGAAAATCCCGACACTGTTTCTAATTTGCGTCCGAACATCAAGGGCAAAATTCCACATTGTTATATGCTAAACAGAGATGATACTGGGCCAACAACGCGCATTCCGACGGAACCGCTGCGAGCTTTTTAGAGGGGCCCAGGTATTCTGGCTGACCTATCTCAACAAACGCACACACACAGGACAACAACAACATCAACGCAACACGTATAACATGGTATACGACATACGTACGATCCTCGTAAACACCGTGGGCTAGCAGAACACGCAGGAGGACCAGCACAACGGTGCACGATGGCACAAACACGCTTTTTACACGTGTATGTGCCGTACATTTATACGCACACACAGGGACAGTGAACGGGCCTCTCCTAGAATTAATTTCCACGGTTTGTTAATGCACCGTCATTCATTCACAAACATCCTTTCACGTATATAGGTACCCACCCGAAAGGTATACTAGATGAAGAAGATATAATAATAACATTCTGATACTCATCCATCATTTTCGGATAAGTTATTATTGTGGGGCATCTGCATAATTCGCAAATTAGGTACGTTTCCTTCGCCTTCTTTTTAATTCGTTTTCTCTACCTTTTTATCTATCTTGTGCCTTGTGTGTATACCACCGTTGGAGACGTTCATCAGTACCATTAGACCTGAACACAAAATTCATCTTATTTGATTTGTATTCATAACTGATTTTCTTTAAAATGGTTTCCCCCCAAGGTATTAATGTGCACGTCTTTATGTAAATTCGGTCACATCATTCACACTACTACTTATCTAGCAAAGTGAGTAGCTAGTATAGTAGAACGTCTCTACATTTAAAATAATATTTTATTTTATTTTGGACAAACTGGGAGTTTTCGTTGTTAGTAGTTTAGCTTTTCAATCAATGGAAGCAACCATATTTAAGTCAACAGGAGCAATACGTTGAAGTAAACCACCTTCACAATTATGATTATCATAAACACCACCGATCAAACTAACTTATCTTTTAATTTATAGCTCGACTATTTCGAAATTCATAACCAAAATTATCCCTAATACAAAATTTTACTTTTTTTTTTTATTTATGAGCCATTTTACTTTATATTTTAGAACATTGTATCATACAAATGTATCAGCTTCAATTTGCTTATTAACTGTTCAACTTTAAACATATTCATTAGAATGAATAATTCATTGTAACAAAAAATTTTATGGTAAAAAATTTTTACAAAAATTTTGATTACATTTTATATCAACATTATGAAAGATCCTAGGCCGTTGGCAGGTCACTACAAACTCAGAAAGCACCTACATAGAATCGAAGTTTCTAATGAGACCGATTGAGCAGATTTTCTTATCTAGGATACTTGGAAAAGACTTTGAACTACCTTGAGTGTCTGAACTTGTTGTATGAACTTTAGAGCTAACATGCGCTCACAATAATAAACCCTAATGGCCGCAGTGGATGCGACGAGTAGTTGAACCATGGGAATGCTCAATACTCAGTACTCAATCTTGCATTCCTGTTTTATAGTTTTGTCACATAATGGCCGCTACGTATCTAACTTAGATAACCCCCCTGCTGCTACGCATAGCCTATATATGATCATTCGTTACGTTGTGGAATTCTTTTTAATTTAGGGATTTTGTCTGTAGAATGTATTAAGAATTAATATTTACTATCTCTAGCTCTAATACCATCAGTTCGAAATTAGTCTGGGAATGTCTTGATAGACTAAATAACCTAGGCAAAGAAAACAAAGTTGCACTATGCTGGATACCAGGACATACTGGACTAAATGGCAGCGAGGAAGCTAATCTATTAGCAAGGAGGGCCGCCGCAACTTCGTTTGTGGGATCACAGCCGTTCTGCGGCATAGGGATGAGCACCTATAAAAAGGAACTCAAAGACAGGGAGCAGAAGTTCAGGGCTTCTCTCTGGGAGAATCTCCCTGGTCTGAGACATTCCAAGATATTCCTTGAAAATTACAATAAGAAAAGATCAGAGACCATGCTAGAACTAAGCAGAAACAGACTACGTATTCTTACAGGGCATTGTCACCTTGGGGAACACATGACAAGGATAGATCTGAAACAGAATAGCGACTGCATGTTCTGCGGGGCGGAAGATAAAAGTCCGGAATACCTGATATCCAACCGCAAAAGTCCGGAATACCTGATATCCAACCGCACTGCTATCACAGAAACTCGTGCCAACCATCTTGGTAAAGATGTCATAGACGAGGGTAGAAATACCCTCCCTGAAACCATCACAGCTATTGCAATTTATTAACGCTCTCAGACTGGATGGGGAGCTATAAGTGCGGGCAAACCTTGTCATCTTATAGCTGATTTAAGGGGGCACAATAGTTCAATAGGTCGCGGTGCAAGGTTACCCTAATTAGATCTAATTTAATCTAATCTATTATACATGAGTAACTGTTTCTCCTAAAAACCAGCTCCTGGTTTTATCGCTGCTTATTATAAACCTTGCTATGAGGTGTCAGTATTTGTTCAGACGCTTTTTATACACCAAGATCTCACATCCACCGAGAACAGTGATGCTATTATTATTTATATAGAACCTTGAAAGCATATTTACTAATCGTTGGCAAAGAACAATGTTGACGCAATTATTTAATTAGTTTGAAAAAGTCATTATACAATGACGAAAGGTCTCTTGAGGTAAAGGAAAAGAAAGAATAAAATAAATACCAGATGCTTTGAAAAAAAAAAGATTTTTCGCTATTTACTGACCTAAAAAACTCGAATTTAGTAGTATAATTTTTCTTAATATAATACAAAGGTCAACAAAACAATTCCAATTGAATTTTTAGAATATTAATAGTATTATTAATTAATATATTTAGGCGTTTTTGCAACGCCACATGCGCAGATTACTGAAAATAAAATATCAATTTACAACTTACAATTAATGTAATAAAGTATGAATATTTAATCACTCAACACCCTGAAAATAGAAATTTCTAACTTACAAAAAGATTATTCAGAAATACACCTAATGAAAACTATTTAATTAAGGAATGCATAATTCAATATTGCATTACATCACCGTTTATCACGGTATATACCTATTTATACCTGCTTAAGGTAAAGAAACCATGTAAAATACCAACCTTGAGGCACCCCGTTTAAGTAGCGCTCACCACTGACACATGGTTAAACCATTCGCGTTCTTTTCTGCATACATATTTTATAAGCATAATATATTAATTGTGTATTTGTGGTGAAACAAGAAACAAGTGAGGTCTCCCCAATACAGCGTGGCAACAATACAAAGCCTGTGCCTCAAAAGAGCATATAAATCGAATAAAATGCGCGTATCACTGTAATTTGAGATGTAGGTTCCGAAAAAGTAGTCGATTCACCAATCTAAAAGGATATTACTTGATATTTTGCTTTACTGGACTCAATTTCTGTCAACGTACCACAAGATCAGGTGCCAAAAATAGCAGAATATTTATGTAAATACAGAATATAATAGAGATAATGCATCACGTCTTGCGCATTCATTGACCTCAATTTTAAGTTGGATTTTTGCATTGGCTCATGAGAATATTAAGTTGTGGGTGGTTTATATAAAGTGCATAAAGAGAGAATGAAAATATCAATTCTTCAATGGAATAATGCAAATCTTGGGAGAATAAAAAATTGAGTAACTGTGGATTGGATTCGCTTAAGTAATCTAAAAAGAAAGTTCTTCAATTTAAATCAATTTGGAACTATAGTTAGTGCAGTAATCCTTATTAATGACTTGTTAATTTCTTTTAATCACCACATTAAGAATTAATAATCTGTTTCTATATCAAGTAATTAAAGACTAGGTTGCATAGATCCTTTTCATCTAAACACCTACCGTATTATTAAAAAACTATTTCTTTATGTATGTTCAGTTCGTTATCTCGAAATGTCACGGTGCACGTCACACAATTTAATTGAACGAAACAGTTTTCGTGAAAATACGGCACCAGGAGCAGCGCGCTCGACACACAATTAAAATTCAATTTAAGGAATCTATAGTGCCTACAATTTAAATGTGCCTGACAAGTTTCTGGCTGGCATATTTAGGAAGCAGCTACTTTAACAAATAAATTACCCGTCTTGTCGTCTACGGAGACGGGATTTCGCGGTAAACATTTGTTAATTCGCCGTGACATTAATGTAAGTTGGATACATTATACATATGTATGTATATGGTATACATGCGTAGATACATATGTTAGGGACTCAAAAATTATTAAATTAAAATGTTATGCTGGTAGGTGTTACGGCATCATTGTCGCGAGAGCATTAAAAACGAATTAGAGACTTCACTGTTCTTCCCAGTTATTCGTTCTCCGTTTACTTCTATTTACATTCTTTTCGACTCTTTCTTTTTCTCTCGGAGTTCTTTTGTTTCGATTCGTCTTTTTTTTAACTTCCTCTATTGTGTTTCACATTGTTTCCAAATGCAAATTAAGACGAGGAACATTGAAATGGGAGAAATAATAAGCAACATCTTCTATAGAATAAGTACTGCTATGTTATTTAGCTACACAGTCGCACCAACAATGATTGGAACGATTCAATAGTTACTTTCAATTCTATGAAAATTAATTTGTGTGCTGTCGAAAACACTCGTATATACATTACGTTAAATCAGTTTGCGTTTACTTTAGTTTTTTTTATTTTTATCGTATGTATTTTGTGTTTGTGATTTGCTGCAATAATGCATTATCTTCTGCGACAGAAAACTTTATAATACATTAATTCTAAATATAAAAAACGGTAATAAATGAAATACTATTAATAGTATATTCTTGAAAAACCAAGAGTGTTTGTTTAAGACCTTAAAGATGTTGCTTCGCTTTTTAACAATTTCTTTAGAAGCCTCGGATGATCTTCGATATCATACCACCTCCATCTGATAATTATCTATTCTGACAATGATGTTAATGTCTTTTTCTTTGTTTTTAAATCCTTTTGTAGATGGATTTATAAATTTATTGCATTTAGCAAATTGCAAATTAAAACACAATACTCGATGGGACCGGATGATATCCCAACAAACCTTGTTAAAAAAAAATGCATACATCTTAAAACTTGCCACTTATTTAGATAATTTATCTCTTGTTACACCGGTGGCATTCCAAATTCTTCAAAATTACATATGTATGTAAAGTAGTTCCAGTGTATACAACACACAATCTATTAATAATTATAGACTAATAACAACTTCATCCAGCTTTTAACAAATTTTTTAATAATATTTTTTAGATCGTTTTTAGACAGGAATACTATTTTAGTATTTTCAATTAATACTTCATCAAAAAGTATAAACTAGTGTGAGACCACTAATTACAATCAACACGTTCACATAACATTGTTAACATTTTTAAAAGTAAAGAAACATCATACAACTTTACAAACAACATCAAAATAACAAATATGCAAGTATGTACACTGTGAGTGTTTTTTTTGTGACCTTTGTAAGTTTTTGCGTTTGACTGCGTCGATTATCATAAACTTTTATCTATAATGCTGTCGGTATATCGTATATCTAACATATAAAAAGAACCACATATTTCACACTGTGGATCCGATTGTCAGAAGGTCATCGTAGGTATCCCGCAGAGTTCTATGTTGGGGCCTATACTATTTTTGCTTTGATTTAAGAACTAATATCTGTGGGTATTTATTACCTCTCTGATGAAAATGAGAATGCTTTAGAATTAAGGTATAGCAATCAACACTGAATTCGATTCAATTTTTTTACCGAATTGTTATAGTCAATATGTTATTGAAACAGAAACTTTTTTTATCTAAAGAATCAGTATAAGTTAAAATAATGATACAAAAATGAATATAACAGTTTTTTCTTCAAACCCTACCCTTCTATTAGTAAGAGAATATCTAAATTGGATAGCAAAATCTCCAACATTTTTTTTTAACCAATTATTTTAAATTGTATTACAGATTTTTTAAAAATTAATATTGAATCTATTGGATATTTCACTTTTTATAGTTTCGGCGATATTTTATTGCATTAATCTTGAACATGGAGTACCACAAGGTAGTATCCTGGGCCCTATTTATACCTCATGTGTTAATAATGTCGGCACATGCATTCTATACTGTAATTATTTTACACATGTTGATAACAAAGTTATTTTGGCATTTGCAAAAAAATGCAATGAATTTCATGTAGGCTCGATTCTACTCAACGTAATAAATGCTTGTCACAAGAAAGTTCCGTTTCCTGTATTAAAAGAAAATCCTTTAATTTCCTTCAAAATTGATAAATTTACAACATGATTCTTCTATGAGTGAAGTAAACTTTTTACTCCAATAAAGCAGTTTCTTTTTTACCAAAAGGACTGAAATTTTGGTTGGAATGTGTTTTATTTGATTATTCTTTGATTCAAATAAATTTAGGACAAGAAGTGAATTAAATAAATCTTCCTAATCTAATAAGCGATATTCAATTTGGCTTCAATACATTATTTCAATAAACTATTTATAATAATAACATCTTTAATTCTAATAATCCCAAGTATTCTGCACAATAGCATTAAATTCGCAACTACCGCTTATATATTACGTATAAATGACAAAATCTTCAAACATCTATTACAAAATAATACTACTTGTATCGCATAAGGACTGGAAATAATTATACATATACCTGCTATACGCTAATTTCATGCTACCGTGTTCGAGAAAATTATTTTAATTAGACATTAGTAACGTTCCTAAGATACATATCTTTGTAACATTATTACTTACGCAGTTAAAATTTAAAGATCGTTAAGTGTATGCCATATTGTACGTTGATGTACATATATGCAAAATTAATGCCCCTATTAGAGTGTAAGAACGCATTCATGAAACATGATTTGCACTGGTTTACAAGATAATATTACCCCACCAATCTGATTATATAGAACTTCAAAGTTAATTGAGACCTTGTTACTTCGTAAAAGTGGAATGGATATCTCATGTAAAATCTATTTCAAATCGCATAGTTTTTAAATTAAATATTTCTTCCACCGTTGTAGTAACAATTATACTCAAACATTGGAATTTCATTATAACATTTACGTTTCTATCATTGAGGAATGATTAACCAACACAGTTAGTGGGAAGTTACGCTTTCTTCGTTTTCGATGCATTTGTTTAGCGTTAAATATTCAAGAAATACATTTTTTACGTTGAATAAGATACGTTAAAAGAGTTGTTTAATATATACATATGCATGCATATATTTGCTTTGATATGACTGGCTGCATACGATGATTCTTTAAGACTTTCACTTGGAATTTTATCGTTTAAATGTAATATTTAAATTGCTTTGAGATTTCTTTTTAATAAGATGGATATTTTTCAAATCTTTCATTTATCTGAATGCATATTCTGCTTATTCTACAAATAATCTAATCCTAAGTAAATATGCACACATTAAAATTATACAGAATCATCGCATTTAACACACAAGATTATTATGTATTGAATGAATACGAGACATTGCATTCTAAACATGTAGCTCGTTAATAATTACCCACAACAAATTACAATTATCATATCTTATTACTTTTGTCGTTTTCTTATTTTTAATATTTACTAAAATATTTTAATTAAACATTTCGTGATTAAGATCGAAATTTATAAATTCTACCGGCGGACTCATTATAATAAGCATGCGCGCAACCTATTAGAAATTATTAGCAATTGTGCAACCTCTAATAAACCACCATACTCACACATCGACAATCCGTGGACTTGTAAATTGCATGCTTTCTGCTTACAAGTGTGCGCGCACGGTAAAAATGCGCTTACCGGCAACTCATCGAGTATTGCGTGCGCTAGAGTCGATGTATATGCAGAACGTATTCAAATTAATAACAGTATTAACGTTGTATTAGCTTTCTTAATTCGTGGTAGCGTTGTTTTACAGTTCAAAGCAATATATTTGCCAAGCATTGTATGAATAATTGCTAACGTAAACCTTAGACAATCTATCATAAATTTCAAGATATCTTGTTTCATTATTTTAATTGCGTATTTTTTTTTAGTCTGTCAGGTATTAATTGCTTTAATTAAGTAAAAATGAAACAATATTTTTTCCTTAAAAAAAATAATACTTATGAAGTGGAAGTTACGAGAGCTATTACAATTTATCTAAACAAATTGCTAAAATAATAATTGATTTGAAATGTTTCAAATTACATTCCTTTTTATTGAAAGCGTAATTTTAATAGAAATTATCTACTAGAATTATTTACGCTCTTATTATTGCAATTATCGTGTACACAGTTGTTGCAAGGGAGCTCTAGTATTTCTGGCAATTCATTTAGTTATTGGTGGTAATACGAACATATAGGCAAATAATTTGGCTACTACAAACAGATGCACACCCAGGGAACGGCAAGTGTTAAATTAACAAAACCGGTTTTGCTAACAAAATATTGTTGGACCAACCGAAATTATAATCAATCTAACAAAAACAAAAATATGGTGAACGCAATCATATTATTTTCTTACTTTTATTTTATTAATTCAACAAACCCATTGAGTTCATTTGAGCAGTAAGTACTGTTTATTTAACAAAGTGTGTGGTATTAAGAAATAAAATTAGACTAATCAAAATTGCAATTCATTAAATGTAATTAATACGTTAAAATTACACATTTCCAAATTTTATGCATACCTATACGCAACAGCAAATACTTTAAATTGTCGTAAACATGGCGCTTCTCTTATTTCACACTAGTAATAATCCATATCCTGCGTAAACTGGATATGCGGCAGACAACGTTATAAATTATGTATGTCGTGTATTTACTACATAAGTACACATCTTGTATAGGAGGTGTGGTGATCATTGAAACTGCGACCGCACCATCGGCGGTGGCTTTTGACCGCTGCGGATTCATAATAAAGATATTTTACACTTAAATAATAATATATAAATAAATTAATAAACTACTACTTTATTTGTTCTGAATTTGTAGTTTGATTAATCTAGCGTCGTTTTCTGAGTGCGCATGTGCTATGGCAAAATAGCAATGGAATAGCTAAAGTATTCACTGACAATAATTACTTTAACTTACAATACCAGCTTCGTTGTAGCAGGTGTCACATCTATTAATAACAAAATCTGTATCTAAATCATAATACTGTAGCAAATATTCTATCTCAGAAATCTAATGTTATTTACCCTAAATACTTAGAATATTTGTGCCGTATTTAAGAATAATTTTTATTTGGGCGGACTGAATATTCACTTGGCAGCACTAATCTCTTCTGTCATAAGATTGAGAAACAAATTAGTTCTTGTCTCTTCTGTGTTAGTTGGCATAACTCTGAACTATGCTAGTATGTCAGTAGATTTGATTAGGATTGAAGTGCTATAAGGACCCTATCCAAAGTGTCTCACCTGTGAATATTTTTGGAGTGTGCATAAATAGGTCTGGCAATTAGATAATACTATTTCATGCTTATTTTAACATTAATTTAACTACAGATGAGTATCTGTTTAATCGTTTATTTTGCTGAAAGGTTTTTTATGTTTTGGAAAATGTAATCGGTAATTTAAATTAACAGCTGGCAACGTAAATTAAATGTAAGATTCAACGCGGAAATGAAGGAAATATACGTGTACTCAATTTTCCCCAAAAAGTTCACTAGATAAAAAAGATTTATCGCTTTAAAATTTAAATGAAGAACAATCAACGAGACGTAAAAATAACAGTTTAGCATCGAGGCGCAAGTTTATTTCCTTTTGGCAGTTTCTTAATATTTATATTACAAATCTTGATAGTGATATATTTAAAATCTAATTTCCATATTTTTACACGGGCTTAAGCTCTTTTAATGGGTGTATGTGTAATTAGCGAAATGCTACTTAAAATTAGGAACCCGTGTTAGATATTTTCAGATTTATATCTCCAGAAACAGAGCATGATGTTTCGCGCTTTAGGAAAAAATAATTATAATAAGAATATAATAATTTCTGTCCTGCTTACATCGAAAAGTTCTCACGATTAAGCGTAGAAAACTTTAAAAAATATTTGTTGCTCTACTCTTGCGCAGATAGCGAAATAATTTGTAAATTACTGCTTTAATTAATTACCTTTTGGAACAAATTTTGTGCGATGTGAAGAAATTGCGGCTTTCTGTATATTCTCATACGTTTCGCTGCGATTTTTGCTCGGATATTACGAAAAATTCTACAAATTCCTTACGCGTCGTCGTGAAATTAATTCTTCCGAAATTAATTTGGTAAAAAGAACGTAGCGTAACCGCTGCGTTGGTTGTCCGATACCCAAAAAAGAAGTTATCTTATGTGAATATCAAACGACGACACGCCATTAAGTATTCTGAACCTCTCGCAAGGTGAATCCCCACAAATATGTGTCCGGATTAATTACCTGGACGGAATAATAATAAAATTAACGAATCACAGGTGCACTTCCGGCTGATTCGGCGCTACGCGACAGTCGGAGGAAACACTTCTGCACATTCCCGTGGCCGCCTAAAGGTGGCGTCCTCATCGTTGTAGCTCGTGATGCTTAGCCAGTTGTATCGCATTAGTCACATTATTTTGATCCGAATAGAATAATAAGCATGAAGCGAAGGGAATTGGAAAGACATAATGATGATGAGACGTGGGTATCCCATGTGGTCGCGACTCTAATTCTTTTATGCGTTATTTACTTTAGAAAACTTTATATTCATATATTGTCAATCCCATTACAATATGTTGTAGAGTATTTTATTCAATCAAGCAAAAGTACGATAATACTTAACTATTTTGTTTCATATAAGTAACTGACAACGCTCACTTAAGAAAACAAAAAACAAATCAGGCATCAACATGCATGCGCTCCTGAGAATTTCGTGCTTATATAGTTTAGATTGACTTAATAATTTGACACATAAAAAGAAACATTTCCTTAAATTACAACATAATTCTGTCTAAATTTATTTTCGATTTCTTGACGTTCTGAATTATCTCTTTTTAAGCTATTATAATAAAAATTACTATGTATGGGTGTACTTATAGGTTTACAGTACTTCATCCCATACTTCCTACTATATTTTCTAAATTATTTTGTTGGCTTAAGCTAATAGTATTGTTGGTAACATCTTGTATTATTAATATCGAATATTTCTTCAATATCTTTATACACCATTCCGATTTTTATTTCCCAATTAAGAATATTATTTCTGTAAACTCGAAGCTGTCTGAACTGTGGGTTACAGATGCCGTTATAAATTCAAGTCAAAATTTGAAACATTTGTTTAAATTGAAATGTGAGCACCCGAGTTTGGAGCAGCATTACAGGGAGGAACGCAGGAGGCACTTTGCGTTAGTGTCGACCGCAAAGAGGAAGTATTATCAGAACAGCATTCTGAATTCTACCAATTCGTGTAGGGTCTCTAGTATATCTGGTAATACGAATAATGTAAAAAATATTAATTTAATTGAAGGTAATAGTTGTGAATTTTAACCTAGGGGAACACATTCGCTCTGTACGTTCCGAGTGTTTAATAAATACATTGGAGTTCGGCAAGGCTCCGTATTATGTCCAATTCTTTTTTTTACCATATATTAGGTAATGATTTAGACAATATTATTGAGAAAGGGAAAACTCCCAATGATTTTGTATGCAGACGGTGCTTCATAATTTTTTACAGAAAATTAATTCAAAGTTTAATGACCATAATCTTCTTCTAAATACTGAAAAGACTGAATATACAACATTTCATTGCCGTCAACGATGGGTACCTGATTTAAAATTGTGTATTGGTACCGAGGCAATATCACATATACAAAATAGTAAATTTTTAGGCTTATGTATGGATCAGTCTTTAACATGGAATAAATATTATGAACAACTTCTTGTAAAATTAAATTCTCTTATGGATCTTTTCTGGAATTTAAAACATGTATTAACAAGAAATTAATTGATGTAGGCTTTTGGGGGGATTCAACCATGGCGAAAGGTGTCTTTATAGCCCAGAAACGCATATTAAGAATTATAGCTAACGTAAACATTACTCACACATGTAGAAATTTGTTTCAAAAACACAATATATCAAGAATGACAAGTTTATACATTTTCGAAGTTATGTTTTTTCCAATAGAAATAAATTTAAAAAAAAAATGAGATTCATTATTATCACACCATGAAGAGAACGATCATCACGTCCCTTCTGTTAAGTTGGATATCTCGAAAAGTTCGTTGGATTGGATAGGTCCCAAACTATTTAATCACTTACGATCAAATGCATCGGATTGGATAAGTGCCAAATTATTCACTTACCATCAAATATTACAAAGAATACACGGAGAGAACTGAAATCATATTTGATAGGTAAGGTGATCTACAGTTCAAGTGAATTTTATTAGTTATTTATACATGGGGCGTTGTGATATATCCATATCACTATCAGATTTTGTAGCGCAATGGAATTTTTACAATTGTATTGTGTTTTTGTGTACTACTCTTTTTTTACTGAGAATGGCCTAAATCTATACGATCTTTTGGCAAATAAAGTTTAGTATTTGCATATGCGTAGGGAATAACTCAGTGTTTTCTTTAAATTTCTTTTCAATAAATTAATTTCCATTTGGCATGAACCAGTAATTAAGAAGTCATCAACATAAATACATATATTATATATCTTGACATCATTCTCAATTGTAACATACAAACAATTATCAGATCTACATTTTTCCTAGCCCTGTGTAGACAAACAACTGTCGAATTTGTCACACTAATACAAAGAAGCTTTTTTAAGAGCGTAAAATAAAGGAAAATTATTTAAAAAGGTAAAAAGGAAACAAATTACTTTAAAAATATTTTTTTAGGTTTTTTTAACGATCACATTTACTAGTATACTTTTACTTGTTACCGAGATATGGACGATGGTAACCCTTAATGAATCACCTTATGTGTGTGCTCTACATGTCCCCAAGGTTTATTAACTTTTTAAATTTCCGGGTTCGGAATCGTCCCTTGTTAGTAGGTTCAAGGAAATTGTTGGAAAATTAGCGCGTAGGAAGCGATACTTTCGTTACCGGCTGAAAAATTCTCGATTGACACCTACTTCGCTGTTATAATTTTCCAAGAAGTCAGATAATTTGATTTTACTGCTTTAGCTTCCTACGCTTTAATCGCAAATTGTGGTCGTCGTTTTTTTTCTATATGTCTGCTGTAATGCGAGAAGCAATTTGCAGATAATTTTTCCTTTATTGTTTCATGATTAAGAGTGCGACTTAATCTAGCAAAAATCTCTTCTTTCTAATTTTTTTTGCTATATACTCTTATATGCCCACGAGTAATTCCAAGGGCAATTTAAGATTGTTTCGGAGCAAAATTATACTCCCAGCTCGCTCAAAGTTCCTCTACTGCGAAGCCCCGAAATACATATTTATTATCGGTAATGGTTTCTGGAAAAGGAGAACGCCAAACTATTCCGAGATTCGCCATGCCCTTATACGACTCGACCAATACAAACGAATGTCGTGTCTTTTGCAAACGCCGATTATTCACCCGAATATTTTAACTTATACATATTATTATGCAGGATTCGGACGGCACGGGATCGACGCAGATCCGCTTAAACTTTTCGACCATGCAATTGTTTTTTCTTTTATTTTATCGTTTTTAATTGGCACTTATTCATTCCCGGCCAACCATGTTTTTCCGTTAAGATGAAGAAAAAGCAAAAAAAAAAAAGGCCAGTAGTAAAGTAGTGGCAAAAAAAAGGAGCTATTCATTTATTATAATTGGCGCGTTTGAACGGTGTAGTGCACGAAACACAAGAAAGGAGATAAATAGCCAAAGACGAAGATGAGATAGTATTGTACATATAAATGAACAGATCCAATTTCACACGTTCTTATTCCAAATGGCCCGGTACCTTTTGTGTTGCGCACCGGCCAATAACAATTATATAAATTACGATATAGGAAAGAATTACTTTAGAAGTGGCATGCTCCTTGGCTATGCAAATGAAATAAGTGCCCGGATTACGTACAACGTACGTATGTGTGTTGCTAAATTAGAATACGCATATATAATTTCCGGAGGCATCGCTGTATGCGGACGATACAATTAGATGAATATTATTATTCCAGTTCGATGTACCTTAATGGCCAGATTTATAATTTAAATTAAATTAGTTTTCTAGTGTGCGCCTTGTACAACGGCCGACAGCGATCTATATCTATAGCGGTTAATTTGAATAAACTCCTTTATCATTAAAATCAACCCACCAGTTTATATTATATGATTCGTCTGGACTGCGTTCATTGCTTAATTATATATTCCAACATATGGTGTATGCCCTACAATACAATACGATAATAAAACAGCTAACTAGGTGTGTTTTTTTTTCTGTATAGGGAAGCATGTCCAGGAGCTTATAATTAAGTATTAATATAAAAGTATATTCTGTAACAATGTAAATTGGAGTTTTGACCTATATTTATAAATATGACATACTATAATAATATTTTAATAATTTTCCTTTCCCGTTTTGATCTTATCCAGACAGTTTTTGGAAAAACCATGGAAGGATAAACCATCTGGTTGAAATTAAAATAGAAAAATTATCAAAATATAAGATCCTCATGGTTGAAGAAATAGTCTTTCAAAGTTATTAATAAATATGGTAATGAAGCCTTCAATGCATTAAAAACAACTACTACACCAATATCTGCAACATGGAAAACTGAAGAACCGGTGCATCTACTTTTTAAAGCGTAAGAGTATGAATTTATTACCTAAATTTCTAAATTTTGGAAATATATTTATGTAAAAATTACATTATTTCAAGAATTTACTTTAGTTAATAGACTTAAAGTATGATTTATGTCATTAAAATTCCTGCAAAACCTGACATATGTTTACAATTTCTTCTAAAGAGAAACAGTTCACTGTTGTCAAATAATGATAACTTGCTTATACATACTTAGTAACTGATATCAAAGCCAACTGAATTTAAATAAATTGTATTAAATGTATAGTCCTTGGAAAAATAAAATGCTAACCACTAGAAAACTATTCATCTTAGGTATAGGGAACCCTAATATGTTTTGAAAGGGAATTATATTCTACGTTGGATAGTGTCATCAGATATAAGATGTTCTATTTAAGATAAGAAATTTATTGCAAACGTTCATCAAACTTAAACAAGCGTTTATTAACACTCAGTATAACTGTGTGATTAAAATTCCACTTCACTCCATTGCTCAGCCTCTTACATGAATGATGAATGTAGTCAGGTTAATGTTAATGTTCGATTACACAATAAAAATGAAACTTGGATTTTGTACTGCAACTCCATAAATTTTAAAATATCTCAAAAACCGATGGTTTTAGGAATATGCAGTATTACATAAACTTGCCCCAATTTGGTCTCTAGATTTGAAATATGTCGTTAGATACAGGATGTTCCATTTAAAAAAAGGACACTTTGTTATGTATCTTGTTTCGCGAACATTCTGTATAATTCAAAATAATTTTAAATTATACAGATAGAGGTCTAGCATTTAACTAAATAAAAACAGATTTAAAAAAAGTCCTATGTTTTTCCATATAGAGCCCGTGTTGTATAAGGTGGCCCCCCTGTATAATTTATACGTTTGTATTAAAATCTCTTGGCTGGATAAATACATTTTTTGCCTATAAATGGACATGTATGTAATTTATTCATAACAACACACGGACAAGTAAGAAGAATCTGAGCATTTCCGTTACATATATACATGCAATTCCAGGCTTGTAGAAAATTTAAATTCATTATAACAACCGTACATACGCAATGCACCAACGTTATAATCCTAGGTTGGAACAAATCAAACATGGCTCGTGCGCATGCATGATATATTTATACATACATTTTAGATATTATGTGTATCAAATACATTATAAACTATAGTAAGCAAGTTATTCTTGGTTTCCATATATACTTAAAATAAGAGGGAACAAAAAATACGAGAACCTCATGCCATTGATATATGCATAAGCGGTAATTCATTTAAAACTATAAATTAAACTTAACTAAATTACCAGACCGTGATTAAATATCGGACATTGATAAATTTTCGTCCCGATTTTATGGCTAACGCGCACGATATATACTGCTGAAAATAATATCTATAGCCGAACCGTGCATGCGTTGTTCCCTCTTTTAATACACATCGGACGAGCATCGCACATACATTATACACTTTCGGTGTATTGTGTGTGCATAGATAGGGGAACTCACACAGGATTAGCTTTCGTTTTGTGCCTACGACATGCTAGTTTGCACGTTCTCTTGATTTATATTAACAATATGCCCATATTAATTAAATTAATACCGCTAACGTTATTGTATGTATAATGATCTTGTGGTCTTGACCCTAATAAATTGCACGGAAAGATGTATTGGAAGAAGAGTATTATGTTTGTTTAGGAAACTGTAAACCAGACGCAAACAAGCGCGCCAGTCAAATAAATTACCGAAGATCTTGCATAAATCTTTACGTTTAGTGGAGTGGTCTTAAATAACGCGAAAGTATAGGTGTAAAGTACTGGCGAATAGATTGAAATAGCTTCTGAACTGGTAGTTGAAAATGTCGAAATTTAGTGCGAATCTTCGATATTAGGTTCAATTCGTTATATATGATTATATACCGATTGTTTTCAAAATCGCTGTAAGCGGGTAATACATATATATATATATGGATAATCAACGTTCTTCCACCACGACAGCCCACTAATATACATCACGTTATCAAACACGTCCACAGTTGGCGTTGTTTTAAGCAAGTGGAAAATTAAATAATTCTCTGCAGTGACATATTAATAAGTAAATGGGGATAGAAGACGGATCCTGCCATAGCTGTTTACATGAAAACTTTCATCGCGTGAGATAAAATGAAATAAATTTTTCAAAGTAGTTATCAGCCCTGAACGTGTTTAATTTCGAGTCTCTACCACTACATTGAGTATTTCTAATTTATCCAGTGAGTGTGAATCAACTTCTGTTATGTTTTTCTTCTCATTAGCAACGAAATCCAGATCCATATTTGATGCAGATACCCCTTTGCAATTCGTCAGTTCTGTGATTGTTCGTTGTAGACAAGGTTCACTGTATTTGTCCGTATCTTGGAATGATCATTGCTGTAACGTAGACTCTTTTGTACCGATAAAATTAAATCAAAATAACAAACACCTGGGAAGGACACATACTACTATATCCCATATCATTCAGACCAATTAGTCTTACATCTTTCATTCTGAAAACTATGGAAAAAATTATACATCTTAATATTACAGAAAGATCACTTGCTAGATCTTCCCTGCGTCCTCTGCAATGGCCATGCCAGATGGGAAAATCAGGAGAGGCTGTCCTACATAATTTGGTGGGAAGACTCGAAAGGAGCCTACATCAAAAGGAAGTTGCTCTTGCAGTGTTTTTAGACATAGAGGGGGGTTTTGATAACACATTAACGCCCTCGATTAACCGATTCTTAATGGACCGAAACATTAGCTACACGACCAGCAGATGGCTTGACTGCATGCTAAGAAGCAGAGTGATGCGATCCTTAGACTGAAAACTAACAACTTGTGACATCATTAGAGTTGGAGGACACACTGATATTACGGGTACGATACTGGACGGGCCATTGGTGCAAATGCCCACTGACAGTATGGCGCCCGAAATTATCTTCACTGAAAAGGTGAAAATCTCCATACCGAACAGAGACCAGGCACGTAATGATATCATTACTCTTGATGAGTGGTTCACGGACGGAAATGGTTGCAAATGGGGACTGCACGAGGAGGAAAATAACCGTGGTACAGAAGAACTACAGGAGGAAACGAATTTACATGTAATCTGCACATGTGAGGAGTTGAAAATACTCAGGCAGAAAGATTTCGGGAAGGATCTATTGGAGCCCTCAAAGGTTCTTAAGTTTCCACTGAGCAAGATGGCTTTATAGAGAACACTGAGCTGCTCGAGTGGAAGTAAGAGATTTAATAGGGACTGTACAACGAGCACCTAGCTGGAGTGCCTGGAATAAAGGGGTCCACCCTAACCTTATGAATGAATGAATGAATGAATGAATGAATGAATGTGGATATCTTTGTTAGTTCTTTAATAATAATAATAATAATAATACAGTTTATTAAGCAGTCATTCCTATACAACATTAGTATACATAACATAATATTATACATGTCGTCCAGACAATATTTCAAAAACTGCTTAAATGGATCGGAATCATCTCAACGATGCTCTTCCTTCGGATCCACCAATATTAAAGATAAACTAAATAAATGTGCATACGGACGTAATTATTATATTACAAACAAAAACAAAAAAAAAAGAAAACAAATAATAATAATAAATAAAAAGAAAAAGACAAATCATACCACATTCTCATGCATTGGTCGATCCAGTAGGCGGAGTAACCACAAGAAAGAGGCAGCCTCGTATGAAATTATTGTTGTTCAAAAAAAAGATATGCCCTATACTTATTATTAAACACTGCTGACCTATTTAAAAGAATATGAACAAATAGAGACAAAAGTTGACATTATACTTACTTTCTTCAAACACTAATACCCACAAAACTGTTAAATTTTCAAAACTAACGCAAATAATAAAATTTGCTGTAAGTTTAATATGCTCTTTCAAATAAATAGCACCATCCTTATTTTCACATAATAACACAAAATTGTGGCAGCAAACTGAAGTCAATCATATTCTTTAGCGACTGCTTTTTACAAAAGTCAATTATCTTTATTAGAGTTTTAAGTGGCACACATATTTTTTCAGATATTTATTTATTTTTTTTTATTTTTTATTTATATTTTTAACTTGTAACGTTTCCTGGATACTTTATATTCAATATTCGTTACCTTTTTGTTGCCGTTAGGACACCTTACGACAAAAAGTAGATCTCTAGACCTGAAATCGAAAACACTGATTAAATTAAATAAGGTTCGATTATTATAACAAGCCATCGAATTATATCTATTCGTTCCCGAAAGTAAGTATAATCTCAACGTCAAACGTTTTCGACAAGTTGACGAGATGGAAAAAAAAAAACCTGTAGGATATGCCGACAACGGCAACGAAATCCAAGGACTAGCCGTATCATTCCAATTTGTTGAAGTTGATTAACGCATTATAAGGTCCCGCATGATGCATGCGGTACACAGCATCCGCCGTGCATAATCTTATGTAAGCGCGCAAAGTAACAAATGGAAATATTTCAAGAACCGCGCCGTACGGTTATTAATCAAGCGCGCTTCGGTATATATATAAAAAAAAAGACGATCGACGAATATCGAGAGAGGATAAAACAAAACACGACGCCGCGGCCGGCGAACAGAAGAGCAACAGCGGCATCCGCCTTTAATAGAAATCAAAGTAACGTGATAAAACATATGTATTTATAATCATAAACTAATATTTATATCTGAAGATGATTTTATTACGAGACTGGCGCAGCGAGCTCCGTAGGGGGCGCTCTAATCATTAGTCCGGTGAGCTGGCTCGTATATCAACTCAGGTAGAGAGGCGCTGCCGCGGACCTGTCCAATAAATATTAAACAAAATATCTACCGGCTCGTACATACGCAAATTGTTGCTCAAAACGGAAATGGAATCGTTGAACGACCGGTGAAGTTTGCGAACGATTTCCACCGTTCGATTTTTTTACGGCGTGTGTGGTATTTAATGTTACTTAATCATCCGACATCTCGATTGACATGTAAAGACTTGTTTTAGACAATCATTGGTAGAAGTATATATTGCCGTTCAAAAGTATTTGAACTAAACTTGCATACAACGTTTTTCATAATTTTAAATTAATCATCAACAATTGTTAAAATTGTTATTAACAAATAAAGCAGTTTATTAACGACTGCATTGTATTTATCAGCTCCTTTTATGTTAATAATATGAAGTAGTATAAAATATCTTTATTATGGATTAACAGCAGTCAAAAGCCACCGCCGGTGGTAACCCCTAAATACTGATAATAGAAAAATAATGTCCCTAAAGAAGGGCTCGAAACCTATTCCACTTCCTCAATTAATTGGGCTACACATACACTAATCAGTCGTATACATATAATTCTTCTTAAGCTACAAGCGTTAATGGTTTTAAATAAAATTCTTCATATCTCAAAAATTAAGGCCCATGCACTCAAACCCATTTACAGTTTTCATACACTTAATTTCCTCTTTCAAATAATATATGACTAATTTAATTTTGTGTTTCGCAGTTCTTGCCTACTCCTTGTAAGTATATTCAAAATCCATTGTTGCTCAAAGAAAAACATAAAAGCAATCGCAACAAGAAATTGATAAAATCTTATTTATCTTTTCTTTTATTATATTTATAAAACTATTATTTTTTTAAACACTTTTGAAAGATCAGATAAATTTGCTCGTGTGTTACCTTGAAGAAGTGGCAATTTTTTGCGAAAATAATATTTGCACTTCATTCATTTAGCTTCACCGGCTGTCATTTCTCCCAACAATTTAATAACTGCATCCATCCCATATTATAGTGGTCGGAATATAGTCGAGTCCGTGAAAAACACTAACTGTCTTAATGAAACGTACCAGCGTAGCAATAAAACCCAGCCACATTATCGGACCTTTTTGGTAATAAAATGAATGTCTAGCAGAGCACACGGTCCCCGATAATAAAACAAATATGAACGCACACACACAAATACACGTAATAGGCATCATCGCAAAGTATCCGTACATATGTATGTCTCTAACATAAAAAAAAAGAAACGGGAGCGACCGAAACTCTATCCAGTATCCGGTGGTATCGATAAAAATTCGGTGACAAATGCCGGAGGTCAATAGGTGACATCGGCCTTCTATTATCTAGTAATGGATATTCATTCTCCATATAAATGTAATCATTGGATCGCCTATTCTGTTTTCCCCGCAGAAAACCGCCACTCTCCTTCGCTCCTCTTTTATTTTTTTTTTTCTTATTTAAAAGGGGCGCTCTAGATACTATCTCTCTTATACACGCTGCGCTCGAAATGATTGGCTGGTTAGAGGGTTGATAACGGGCCGTGGACGACATTGGTCTCTGGCAAAAGCGGCTTCCTCGGCAGTACTCGAGAGCGACGGAGAGAGAGAGAGAGAGGAGACGAGAGGAGGAAATTCCATTCCATTTTCAAATTGAAATTTCAAAATTCTCAGATTGGTCTCTTTGTGATGCCGATCCGCACAATGAAAAACACCTAGATTGCATTTCTATTTCCAACTGCCGCCGACGGATTTTATTTCCCTATTCGATGTTTTCCCTCTTGTTCCTTTTTTTTCGTCTCTTCGTTCCTTTATATTGGCTTTGCTTTTAGAACAGATCAATTTTGGTTTAGATTTTAGATCTAGTTTGATTATGCAATTAAAATGCTTCAGGGTAAAACGTCGGATAGGATTTGGAATTTCAAGATGGAATTCACCCTCAAATCTGTACATACTTATGCTCATATTTGTGTGTAATTTCTGTCAACAAAATACAAATGAATGAGGTAATGTGACCGGAAAGCATTAAGTCAAGATCTTAAAGAATTTACTCCCAGCTTTATAATATACAAGATGTGATCAAAAAACACGATGAGTGAATTTTTATAGCAATAACTTATCCATTTGAAGTAATAAGTCCAATAGTCTCATCCATTTGAATAGACAGTGGAAAGCTTGAACAAATCTTGTCAGTCGGCTTCCACAGCTGGAAGAGTGAAGTTGTGTTTATCGTGTTATCATTTACTTTTGTTTGAAGCTGCAAAACAGTGCCAAAGAAGCATATGACATGTTAAAATGATTCTGAAAACTGTTTAAAAATAGAATGAGCAATTTAAAAGCCAAAATGAGGTAAGACGTTCTTCGACCTTAAAAACAGACAAAAACGCGCAAAAAGTGGCAAAAACGGTTTGTTCACATATACGATTGACTATTCGAGGACTAGTTAAATAACTGAATAGCTCGTATATGTTTGTGCAAAGCATTTTAACCTATAATTTGCAAATGAGACGAGTTAGTGGGAAGTTTGTTCCCAGGCTTTTGACTGACGAACAGAAGCAAAATTGTCAGTCAGTTTACACTGAATTTAAGGATCGTCTTGGTTCAGATCCGGAATTCATGGTCAAAATTATAATTGGAGATGATAGTTGGGTGTACAGCTATGCTCCAGAGAAGAAAATACAGAACGTCAAGGTCATGCTAATCGTTTTTTTTTATATAGTGAAGGCATAGTGTGACCACAGTTCGTTCCATGGGGAACAACTATATAGCTCTAAAATTACAAGAGCTTATTACAACTTAAGATGCGTTTTAAGGCTGGACGTAGCGGAAAAATTACAAATTTTTTCGTTTAATTTTATTTGAGTATATGATTAGATTCTTATTAAACATAGCTTAAAATTGTCATCAAACTATTCTAAACACGTTGGAAAGAGATAAGTAGTAGAACATGCCTGTACTCAAATATATTCAAAATAGTATTAAAAAGATAATAAAATCTGGGTAGTTTAAAATGTAGACTTTAGACGATGGAGATAAAATATTGAGAAAAGTAAAAGGTAAGTATATATAACAGGGAAAAACAAAATGATAGAAGACGACATTATATAAGAGAGAGCGAAAGTCATATGTTCGGATACTACTACCCCAAATTAAGATATCCAAACCATCACAAACACGTTCCGAAAGAATGAATACCCGAAGGATACGCTGCACAAAACCAGAGGACTAATTGCAAACAACGCCAACAAGCAAGACACGGAACTGCCATTACACTGTACGGCAAGGGGCTGTCGAAAAAAATCAGAAAAATGGGGAACCAATACGACATCAGAACAGCAATTAAAACCACCATTACTACTAGGTTGTACCTTACCAAAACTGAACCAAAAAAAAATCGCCCAACAAACCAAAAACTGTAAGTACTTATTCCTACTACTAAACCGACCGACGCGACGCTCAGGTTTGTTCATAAATGCTTCATTGAATATAATGGTGTAAGAACGATTATTGCTGAGGATATGCTTTTGACTTTGATTTTTTTTGGTATTTGGTTCACGACCAAGCTTCACATTGCTATTAGTTGGATAATATACACAAAAATACATTGTTATTTTCACATGAGTAAATATACAAACGAATATTTGTGGTAGATGTGATAGATCATTTTTCCAAATCTATTGGTTGGAAACTTTATACTTACCATATTCATAGTAGATATCTTAGGTGATATGAACAAAAGGCAAACAAATGATTTAGAATATCAACTACATGCTCCGTTTAATTCATATCACTCCAATCCTTTGCATTAGCATGAAAAGATGTGGTCAGATAATCTAGTAGCTCCCTTCAGAAGCTACTGTCGACAATTTAGAAATAATCCGAGAATCTCAATGCTTATATATACAGAATGTTACAAAGCGAGTTATATATATACATATATAGAAAAACACAACTTCCAGATGACTCAGTTTCTCGCAAGGATGACTTCCTCCCATTATTGCCGAATATGCATCCATACAGTAAACTGAAATTTCTTTCGCCCTTGGAACGCGTTGTGTGTTCTGTATACGTATCGTGCATTACGTCTATACATTTCGTATGTATGTCTCTGTGTGTGCGAAGATGTAGGGGTAAAATTCAATTATCGGTCCGTATAAGTATTAAGGGTCGAACAGTTAAATACTAGGCGTATTTCTTCTCTCCGCGTATACCCGTCTCTCTCTAGTCTCGACATCGGCACACCGGCACGAAGAGCGAGAGGCCAGGCTCGCCAACAAGACAATTCAATTACCAGTTCTATTTCTGCGGGTATTTTTGGGAGGTTGGTAACTCTGCCGTGAGTTATAATGGACTAGGAACTTAAATCAAGGTGCAATCGACCTACCCGTCTTACCACTACTTTGCTGTAGTAACTCACTAGGTAGTATGTATATTGTATATACAATATAGGTACTAACATACTGAAGTATATAGCAACTACTTTGATTACTTGCTGGAACTACTTTGTTGAGGGTGGAGAAAGGATGTGGTGGGTTGTTAATTTAGGAATTTCTTGCGTTTTCTTCTGAAGTGGAACAATTTGGTAATTTGGTTATTTGGCATCATCTTTGTTTAAATATATTTGGAGTCGAAGATAGAAGTTGTTAAAAACTAGTAACGTTTATATATTGGCTGGTGAATTCATAGGAAGCCTTACGAATAATATAAAAAGTATAAAAGAAAGTAGTCAACATAACAAATAAGAAGGATATGTAATAATAACTCAAACATTTATTCCAAGATTAGAGGACTAAATTGGATAAATCAATGCCAATAGTTTAAATGGAACTTTAAATGGTCAAACGTATTTGAACATGCTGGACGATACAATCAATCCTTTGATCACAGAAACATTGCAGAAAGATCCAGACTTGTTGGAGAATGAGTATTTCTTCAAGATGGAGTGCCTTCACATTACGCTGCCGGAGTTCGATAATTTCTGGATGATCATTTTCGCGATCCGTGGATTGGTCTGCCAGTTTGCCGGATTTTATACCACTTGATTTGGCATTAAATAAAATATTTTACATAAAATCTTATAATTTGTGGCCGCTAATCGAAGAATTTTATTGAGTAAATAATTGTTATTACATCTTAGTTGCTATAGTATTGAAGAATTTGGCTCACTAAGTTTTATTTTCCTCTTGTTTTTTCCTGGACTTGTCTGTGCGACACCATCTACTTTTCTTCTGTATTTTGGTTGTGTCACATAATAATATTATTATTAAATATACTCCAGAAATTCTACAGATACTAGATGCAACTAATTACTGCTAAATTTCAAGTGACTGATATGATTTTGAACGAAATCGAGGTCAATTGAGAAACCCTTAATTAACACAAATTAATACAGTTTGATTAGAAGGAAATATATAGAATTACAGATTTACCAAGCCAACGTTAGGTAAATTGTAATATACTTTATTATCTCTTAATAAGTACTTTCATCGGTGTAGGGAACGGAGAAATAAATAAAAAAAGTTCCCAGACATTAAATTTTATAGCCTAAAACTAAACGATAATAATAAATCGTTTTTTAAAGAGACAAACGCCAATTTATTACGCCATTAGGACCGTTTTCGAATTAAATAATTATCGAGAGATTATTATCCCCGATTACAAAGCGCGCTCGATCTTCGCCAATATTCATTTTTCCATAATCTTAAGTCATTACGTCCGTTCGTCCGCGCGCCGAGTCGCACATAAACCTCGATCATCGCTGCGCCCGGCCGTGCGGTTTGTTTCGCCACTCGGCTGGGCCGCCCGCCCGCCAGAGCATTAAAACTCGAGCGCATTTATATACTTAAACTGGTCTCTATATCACGGTATGCTAATTATGATCCGAGTCGCCGTGTATGTTGTCTGTGTGTGTATGGCCGTGGTACCGGCGTATAATACCACGTCGAAACATGCGATATGATTAATCAGAGGGGTCCCTTCGATCTCTTTGTTGGTACCGACGATGAAGAACACTACCACTATAACGTTTGGACCTACGGAGTTTGGCCTTGCTCGAGAACTTCGACTTTTCCCGAGCGGCGAGGCGGTGGGAATTCTCTCCCGTTTAATTTTTGTACCTTATTGTTATTTAGGTATTAAAAGAAGCAGCGGTAAAGATAAATAAAACACATAGGCGTCGCCAGGAGAAAATTTGATTTTGTATCTAGTCCGATTCATTACGGTAAAAAAAGGATTAGAGTACGAAAATAATATATAATTGGACTTTATGTCGTTTACCAAAGTAATCATATACACAATTCAATGAAGACAAGTAAATAGCATATGCACCGTAAAAAGGTTTTAAATTTACTAAGAAAAATTAAAGAATTTTGCTAATTAAGATAATTAATGTAAAATTAAAGGAAGTTGTTTTCTTTTTTTTCAAAGTACTGTTGGGCAGAGGTAGCATGAAAAATATGATATTATCGAAACCAGGGGCTTTCCCTGGTTTCGATAATATCACTACGAATGTCATAAAAAATAGCAAAACAAAATTAGCTCCTTTGATATGTAGATTAGTTAATCAAACCCTAGATGAAGGTATATATCCAGACGACCTTAAGATGGCTTTAGTGATACCGTTACATAAAAAAGGAAGACCATGCGAATTGGAACTCTATAGACCAATTTCCTTATTAACAACATTGAATAAAATTGTGGAAAAAGTTATACAAACGAGAATTACGGAGCATGTACAAAAATATAGCATAATAAGTCCCAATCAGTATGCCTTCCAACAATCATCTTCAACAACATCGGCTGCGTACAACTTAATAAATAACATAAAACACGAACTGGATGCCAATAAAACGGTGGTAACAATTTGTATCGATATGATGAAAGCTTTTGATACCATATCTAAAGATAAATTAATCGAAAAATTGGAATGGTATGGATTTCAGGAAAAGGAGCTGAACTTGATAAAAACTTATTTATGCGAAAGACCGCAAGTACCAAAAATAAACGCAGAACAAAGTACCGTTATGTATGCTGAATATGGTCTGCCACAAGGAGGTACACTTCCCCCAATCCTGTACATTTTGTATACGAATGATCTTTTAGATCAATCTCTTCACGGTCAAACCTATGCTTACGCTGATGACACATGCATAATGTATAGTGGACATAGCACAAAACAAATATAAAGCAATATAAATATAGACATGGAACTCTTGGAAAACTGGTGTTATAACAATCTTCTTACTATTAATGAAACCAAAACAGAATTTATGATCTTTACAAATAAAAAACTACAACATGATATACAAATAATTTTAAAGAAACAGAAACTAAAAGAAGTTCAAAATACTACATACCTATGTTTGAAAATACAGAATAACTTAAAATGGGATATACATATACAATCGCTAATAGACAAAAATGCAAAATTAATAGCAGCAATTCATGAAATCAAACATATTGCTGAGCACAATAAAAAAAACTAAAAAATTATAAAAAGTTTAATTTAATTGTAAAAGATTGATCAATCAAAAATTTAAAAGAGTAATATGCCAGGCGCCAATCTCTAAAGTAGAGATGAATTGTTGAAAGAACATGAAACAATTGAAACTCCAAGGTCATCTATTGATGGCAAAAGGCCTCAATAGGTGATTGTGAGTGAAAAAAAAAGAAAAAATTTGTTATTGCCACGCAGTGAGAGGTATGAAAAATAAAGACAAGGAAAATGTATTGAAATATTTAATATTCTGTGCAAAACTAATTTCCAGAAATGTAAAACCTTATCAAGCTTAATTGACAGGCTTAAAAAAAAACTGGAAATATTTAAAGTTAAAAATACAAATAAAAATGAAAATTCTGAACTCTGCAGGAGTGAAAATTTACATGAAATGCTCTCGTTTAAAAAACAAAAGACATATAAAACTACTAATCTAAACAAGATACCCATAAACTAATGAGCTATCAGTGGTAATTGCTAGAAGTAAGTTCTGCAAACTTTAAAACGCGTGAATTTACGCAAACGTGACAACGATTTTTAAATACCTCTACGCAACCAAAAATGAATCGAACTTACCCCTTTCGAACGCCAATGATCACTGACCTCAAACCGGACAAGCAAAGCCGTGTGCGCCGGTCATACGCAAAAATGAAAATACTATTACAGTGAGACGTTCAACAAACGACCTCAACTCAACAAACAAATCAATTTAACAAATGTGTACTAAAAGTCAACAATTAAATACATGAATTAATTATCAAATTTTCTTCAAAACTTAAACTAACCAACTTATATCTTAAAAATATAAAAAAAAACTTAAACGTTCAAAAAACTACTGGCTTTTTCTGTTTTTTTCCACAGCAATATGTTACCAGCAGCGTATAGAAAACCTATCTATCATGCACTATTCACTTCAAACAACAGCTATCTGATCAAAATTTGGGGAAATACAAGTAAACAACATATTTCGAAACTACAACGGCAGCAAAATAAAGTACTAGAAATGGATTATAGAACACCGTCAACAGCCATATATAGGGCAACTGAAGAATTAAATATAACTCAGTCAATTGTATTCAATAACATACTATTGTTGTATAAAATTGAAAATAAACAAATAAAAATCAATGTAAAATTAACAACAAACAAAGAGATTCATGACTACAGAACACGAAGGGTATCACACATAAGAACAGAAAGATATAAACGCTTAAAGTATACGCAAATATTAACAACCGAAACAATTAACATGTACAACACTATACCCAAAAATATAAAACAACTCCGATATGTACAGTTCAAAAAGAAAGTGAAAGACATTATACGAAATAGAACTAAGTAAGAAGACACAACCAGACTAGACGACGGACGAAAACCAGGAGGCCCTCCATACCGGTACCCCTGGATATTCAATCTCGCGGCGAAG
Source organism: Cetonia aurata (assembly GCA_949128085.1). NCBI lineage: Eukaryota > Metazoa > Arthropoda > Insecta > Coleoptera > Scarabaeidae > Cetonia > Cetonia aurata. Next base: position 23,206,518 of record OX421885.1, on the reverse strand, counting down.
AAGAGGGACGCAGCGGCAGCGATGTGTGTGCGTGTTATATTTTGAATATTTCTTTTACATATCCTATGTATGCATGTACATATATACGTATTATATGCCATAAAGTTAACTCAATAAATAAATAAATAAATAAATAAATAAATAAATAAACACTATTAACATATAAAAAGAAAGACAGAAATACTAATAGACGGAAGACTTAGAATACAAGATACTGTTGTACGTATACCAATAGATGAGGGACGTTCCCTTTCCGATAAAATTAATTAATTAATCTGAGTCGATAAATTCTTAATTTCCCACATTGTTTTCGGCCTTTCACTTTTCTTTTCTTTCTTTCTTTCTATCTTCGGTCCGTGTTATTGTTCGTCTGTCACGGCGAACAAAAACAGCGGTTTTCGTTGTTGCCGGTTGGTAGTATTCATGAATTTTTTATCGACGCAATCTGACTGATATTGATAGTCCGTGCGCTATGTCTATGTTATTGTAATTAATAATAATTAGCCAGGGCACTCGAAAAAGTTCGTTAACCGCGTGAACAAGCGCCGAGGAATGTCCATTAGATATAAAAAAGAGGTTTCGGGGCGTTTTAAGAATAATGATCTAATTAACTTCGCTTTTGATAGCGCGTACGTATAATGTATTTCGTTACTTTGTTTTTCTTACGCTACGTAAGGATTAAGGATAAATCATATTCAAAGTGGAAATTGAAAGGTTATACCTCCCGCTGTGTTTGAACTTTGTCTATATATGAATAGGCTTAAATTTAAATACCGAAGGTTTCTACAAACATGATTTTGTAATATCTTGTAGATCATTACGCTGTGTATAACTTTGAATGTTCATTTCCTACTTTTTAATTATAAGATAGAGAATAAAACATATAAATTTGCTATTGTATTTGGTTAATGTTTGACCAATGGCTCTTTTTAACCAAAACTTGAAAACGACATCAGAGAATTAAATATTTATAACATAGATACTTTCTTTTTGTGCAGCAAAAAATATATTAGAGTAACTGTCCCAGTAATTAGGCATCCTAGCAAAAAACTCACCTTTGAAAATGCTAAAACAATGTGATAATTTATTAATGCAAATATAAAATATGTGTCAATAAAGTAGTGATCATTCCTACAAGATGTTCTTTATCAAAAAATAGTTTCGCATAAAAATTTCGATCGAGTTTGGCATTATAATGCATATAGATGGATACAAATTGTACCATTCCATTTGAAATAAGAAAGTTGATATTAATACCCAGTTGTAGAGAATGTGATATAAAGTTGAATCTATTTTATTAAATAGGGAACCATTCTATGCTGTGGGACATCCTGTATAACTAAAACCTTTCCCACTGTTAAATAAGCTTTATTTTTGTCCGTATTCATTAACTAATTTTATTCACTGTTTTCTGCTTTTTGCCAAATTGACTTGGTTGCTTCGTTCTATTTTTTCATTCTTTCCTGCAATGAATATCCTCTATTGAAACGGCCTACGTTTTCTTGAGGTCTTTAGTATTTGTTCTTTTCGTCATCAGCCTTGCTTCCGATATATACAGTGAGATCCATCTCAATCATCTACAAACTACGTATTTGAGTTGGTGTTTGGGCTTACACTTTCATCGTTTGTGGGAGATTGTCACAGTTATCCTTGCGTCATCAGGGCAGCCCTGAAAGGGGCTTGCCACTTCCCATCTTTTCTGAGCGAGTGCAAGTATGTATCTTTAGATTGTTTTACCATTGTATTTATACCCTGCAATATGTAGAATTTTGAAGCTATATTTATATGTCCTAAGTTAAACATTATATGTATGAGAGGTACTTTCTGGTTATTATTTTCTACAAAATTTGTTCGTCAGGATTTTGCGATTTTTGTATCTACCGAGAGTTCCACCATATTTTTATTAATGGAACGTGTCTTTCCATTTTTGTTTTGGTTTTGTATTTATTATTACAGAGTTGTCTTTTTGTTCATATACACACGTACATTAATGGCGTTTCTTCTTTTGCTGTCTCTTTAAGTTTACTTTGTGTTAGTCCATTTTCTTTAGAGATGATGAAAGCCCTCTCCCAGCGTATCTTCTTCTAGTTTATTTCCCAAGCATGTTGTGCCACTCTTGATCTTTCGGTTTTTCCCTGTCTGTAGATTTCCTTATATTCTCCGACACTGATTTTTGGCGGTCTACCAGTTCTCAATGTACGAGAGGTTGCACTCACATGGGATATTGTAGACTTATAAGGTACTGTACACTATATTATTTTATTTGAAATTTCGAACAAATATATGGTCAGTACGTAAGCCCATTACAAAAATAGGGCTGCGTCCCCGTTTATCTTAAGACAGCTTTAAAAAGAAATTGCCGCCGTGTAAAAATTTTAACTAGGTATTTAAAAAAAAAATTGGAACTATTAGCGAGCACTGACAAGAGTATTTACTAAAACTGGAAGTTACATAGATTAAAGAGTAAATGTTTAAATTAAACAGGAAAAGGATGATTACTATGGCAACCAGGATAAACATGGAATTGTACAGAACTAGTTACGCAAACAAATGTATTTTTCTTTGCATCTTCAGCGTTAACACTAAATAAGATAAAACAACGTACACCAAGATAACAAAAAAATAATAATAAAAACAGTACTGAGAGCAATAAAGATGATTAAATATACAAGATCTAGGTAAATGATGAAGCATTGAAAAGAAGCGCTGAAAAGTTAAATCTAAGCCAAGGCATCTAATAAATATGGAATTCTAATTCTAACAACAAAATGCTACAAAAATGATGATAAAAACAAACAGCATTAATCAATGTTGACAATGACAAAACTAAGGACTTCTTGACTATAGACTCAATTTACTTTACGAGTGATTTTTACCGTTTTTGCTGTAGAAATATGTGAGAATTTTTTTAATGATGATTAAAATAAATAAATTATTTATTTTAATTTACATTCTTTTCCATGAATTAAAACAGTTTGTTTGGTTATAATAGCTTGCGTTTTTTCATTTAAAATTAAATTACTTAAGAAAAGAAAGAATCACTCCCCTTCTGGGGAAAGTTTCCTTCCACCATTCAAATACCTAATATTAAATGCTAAAAATTCAAAAACAGTCCCCTTTTATAGATTCAAACCTAACCCACCTGCATTCCACTCAAATATTCCCGCAATGCATTACCTGTGCTCCCTAAACTGACCTAAACGGCCCTTTCATACAGACAGATATTGGTAGTAAGGTATAGAAATGATCTAGACAATAACACCCAGTCATAATCAGCCACTTGCGTATTCCTTCCTTCCCAGGCATTTTAATAATTTCGATTATGACGTGAAAATGGTTCTCGAATGTATTGACTTGTCAATCATGCACCGATAGCTTTCCGTTATAGCATTGTATACGGTAGAAAGGAGCAGAATGAGTTTAAATTACCTGTTAAAATGGGCTTTCGAAACCTATATTGGAGACTTAATTTTATTAATTAATACCGACATAAAGGACGGGGAAATCTGGTATATACCTATTACTTTTCCAAAAGATTATGTCCTAATTTATCTTAATTTCTTTTTAACGTTATATAAGCATATTACATAGGTATATGATTGTTACTAGCGAAATGTGCCATTAACTTATCAGCAACTAACGTTTATCTGAATGTAATTTTTCATTTTACGACAGTTTTCTGTTAATCTGGTAGTTAGTGTTCTACTCAATAGGTGATAGGCATGAAAGGTTTGTATGAGTTACTTGTATCTATGTATTTAAAAGGTATCGATAAGTTTTATCAGTAGAATGAGTTTGAGAATTCAAATACAGATGTCATATTATTAAAGTTTTCACTAAGAAGAAATTCAAATAAATAAAATCAAATATTTTTCTTTAAAAGCGTAAATAATATTGCATACTTCATTGAGGAAAAAAAGTACTGACAAATTTTAACATACAGATTTGCCATAACACATGTGCACTCAGAAAAACGACAGCGTCGAACCAAACGCAGTATAATGTTATATAATATCAGTAAATATTTGAACTAGATCAATCAAACTACAAATTCGAAACAAATAAGGTATAGTTTATTAACGGCAGTATTATATTTATCAGCTCTATTAATGTTAATAATATGAAGTAGCGCAGAATATATTTATTATGCGAATCCATAATAAAGATATTCTTTCTTTCGGTCAAAAGCCACCGCCGGTGGTGCGGCGAAAGCCACAATTTTAAACTGCTATATAATTTTGGTTATAGTTCAACAATATTTTGTTAACAAAACCGATTTTGTTAATTTAACACCCGTCGTTCCATCAGTGCACAATCTGTTTGTAGTAGCCAAATTATTATTTGCCTATATTCTTTATTTATTCTATCAATAGATCGTTTTTAAAACTTTTCAAAAGATTTCCGTTATAAAAACACATTTATCTTAAGCTTCTGATGAAAATGACCCTATTCATCAAAATAAACACAGCAATGAAGCAGCTTTAACCTTTTAACGGTTTTTAACCGAAAATTATACGACAGAAAACTTCCAGAATAAATCAATTTATATTATAATAAAAAAAGAACGTTAAAAAACTTGACCGTAAAAAATACAAAGAGCGAAAGACCCTTACTAGTAGCAGAAGCACCAGTAGCTAAAATTACCTCTTTTCCAGAAATTCCAACGACCCCTTTTCTTGAAAAAATACATTCGTCGGGGTACAAGCGGTTATACAAAAGAAATCCTTTTTAATTTTACTGCCAAATCCATTTTTTACTGCGTAAAAAAAGAGGGTTTTGCTAATTTTCCCTTGGTTACGTACTACGTTAGAAGAGACGGGCAAAAATAACCTTGAATTTAGGTCACAAACTTAATTTTTTTCCCAGTTTCACGACATCACATGACACTCCCCTCTTATTATATTGTGTTTTTTTATTTAGGGTAAAAAGTGGCCTCGCACAATTTTACCTACTTGTCACATTTTCTCTCTCCCCGTCGTAAAAAAATAAGGGTGAATTTAAGATTTTTTAACGCTCAACGGAATACATCAACAGCCCGGCTCCATCGCCACGTACTGTGGGAATCCCAACAGACTTTTCATGCGAAAAAATCGGAAAAAAAGACGACGCGACGGGGAGAAGAATTGACAGTCCAATGAATACGTTTAATTTTATGCGTATACGTGATTAAAATGATTGAATAATCATCCTACTATTCGCAAATACACGTTCCTGAAGACTGAATGCCTGAATATGAATGAAGTTACAGGTTAATTATGTGTACGGATAAAATAATAAATTACCTGCGTCTGTCATGGTGATTTGTTGATAGATCGGAGTGCTGCTGTTAAGATGTATATATACATACATCCATAGTTAATTGATGTCAATGTTCTTTTAATTTGAATTATCCTTCCAGACTCTCTGGAAGATTGCAACGAAAAAATGGGATGTGAATAAATAGGTACATTTCAATTGCTAAATGCTGTAATAATTCTTGGGAATTTAAAAAGAGCAACCGAGGTATAAGATGTAAAATATGTACTTTTTATTACATGTGAATAAGCTTAGCAGTTTGTTTGTCAAACAAACTACTGCTGGGTTTGTGGAATACACCTTGATACTTATAGGCACCAATATTAAATTATTTTAATATATGAACCTTATTATTAGGTTTAAAGTTAAATGGTGCCAAAATTTCGTTATGACATAAAGTCAATTTAGTATAAAATAAAACTATTTACATCTAGAACGGAAATTTGAACTGAGCACATTACTTTATTATGATATATAATCAATATGTTGTCAGTATTTTGTTTTCAATACATCACAACGATATAATATCCAACCCAGTACATGCAATTTTAATCTATTTTTAATGCAAAATTTCTTAAAACATTTTTTGACATCATCCCAATTCATTAAAACCATGAAAATTGTCAACGCTATTTTGGAATACTAATTTAGGTAACATTTCTTAAAAAATACAAAACAATTGAGAATATATGTATAATCAATACTTCATTTTTAGTATTAACTTTATGATCGTTCCAATTATGAATAAAATCCATTGCAAAACAAAAATGAAACAACCGACCAATTCATAACTTTAAGCAGTTCTAACAATCACTATTCGACTTACTTGCTCCAACTTCTACACATCTTTGAACTCTTTTAATAAATGAATTGTGAACTTGTGTATACTAGCAGGCACATTAATTATTACATCCACCGCAACCCTTATTGCTTGTTTTAAGTTTTAATTGCAATTGGTAAACCAGACTTGTTTTAATTGCTCAGAATTATACTATATACAAGGGGTCGACGAAAACTGTCAAAACTGTTATAGGCAAATACGGTACGTTTAAAACTACAGCTAAAAAAAAATAATAGAAAACTATTATGGGCAAACGTTTGCATGGCACCCTGAATTATGTTGGTAGATTGGTTTGGCACATCACAGCTACAAGGTTGACGACCGCTGCTCTATACCGTGACCACACATTTTTTCTTTGACATTCCTCACAAAAGGAAATCCATTGGTGTACCTGGTCAGCTGATCAGATTATTCAACTGGGCCATTTCTGCCAGTTCATTCCCCAAGAAACGTAATACAAACATTTCTACCAAATCCTATATAAATGTGTTGGTTTAGGCTTCTTCATAGAATTTGAAATTGTGGATTTGTCCAAGACAATGTTAGGATTTCCGTCCAATAGACACGGTACCAGTGTACGAAAAAGTATTTGAGAAAACAGTTTCATGACAGCTGAACAGATACTGCATACAATAAACAATATCATGACACTCGACGGTCAAGATTTAGAGCAGATGATTCTTGTGAAACAGTTTTGATTGACTTGTGTGATAAGTGGTTAAAGGAAATGGGTGTAAGTAATTATACATATATTAGCAGTATTTCCAGATCTTCGTAGGGCATTTGAGATAACAAACAGAAACATTCTAATAAATCAGTTAGAAGGGATCGGGATTTCTGGTATGAATTTAAACTGGTTCAAGAGTTATTTAAGTGATCAAACTCGACAAGTAAAATACAATGATAATGTATCAAAGACATTGCCAACTACATATGTGGTATACAAGAGGCCGTTCTTGGACCGTTACTTATTTAACATATATGTGATTGATATAGTATCAGATGTTAGTGAATATTGCTGATTAGTTTAGTGGCTTGCACGATTTTCCGATTCCGGGGTCGTAATGATAATTATGAGGGAGGTTTGGCGATGCGGGGTGCCTGACATGTATCAATTGTTTGTCAGCTTGTTTGCAAAAGAAAAACTAGAGTTAGAGCTAGTAAAAAATATTTAAGTGAAGCTTGTAGATGAAAATTTAAACTTCATAAAACATATTCGAAATGAACAAAATTTCGAAAAGGATAGGATTTTTAGATAGGGTTGTTCAAAATTTATCTGTTTATGTAAAGTAAAACATATGTGAATTTAATTATTATAGTCCCACATTTTATGTTCAACAAAATGAAATGCAACTACAGAAACTTCAGAACAAATACGAAAGAGTAATAATTGTACAATGTAGCAGATATACTATACACCTATTGGTACCATATTTAATCTATTCAATCTCTAAATCTTCTAAATGTGAAACAAAGTGTGAAATAGCAACCGCTACGAAACGTCAAAACCCATTCTTTAAGTAAATTTAAACGATTAGTGCATTCACACATTGTACAAAGTCTTTGTTTCATATGAAATATATAAACCATTTATTATATCATAATTATTTTATTATAGCTTATGGTAATAAAGAATATATCTATCTTATAAATTATTTGCAACGAACTTTTAGAAAAGGGTAACTCTGGGTGAGCGTTTCTTTAAAGCAACGTCATATTTTCCTTTAGCGAATTCAATCTAATAATGCCGCATTTTCGTCATATTTCTTACGTTTTTACCATCTAATTAAGACAATACAGTTTCAGACTGTTTTTGCCTTCAGACTTTCTTTTATACATGTATACTATTATGCTTGCAAAAGTAAAGTTATATGTATGTATGCAAATTACCCTTCATGCAATTTATACCATCGCTCAAATAACTTTTTTACGAAGAACAAAATTAACTTTTTAAATATACTACCTGCAGACAATATCAAGCAAGTTCTTAGAAATAGAAACCACACAAATCCATGAGCCATATGTCAACGGCTTCATGGCGGCTAAAATTAAAATGTAAAGCAACAAGTTGAAGACCACAGTCGTAGAAATTTCTGTGTAGAACCCCTCATTTACCGGTGATCGATGTTGTTTTTAAAGTCTGAAGTGTTCTGCTTCCTTTGTGAAAGTACTATTTCAGGGTCAAACATTCAAAGAGGGCGAACAAAAATGTCCATAATTTCAGATAATAAAGATGTTAAATATTAAACAACATGAAATGGAGGAAGCTAATCTACGCTAAACAATTTCGAAAGGAAATGAAATGTCGCAGATTAATTACTGGAATTTACGAACAAATTCCTCTTAATATTTTTCCTATTCAATAGAATTTTCTAATTCATTTACCAACTATTATAGATATATTCCATCAAATATTTATATTGGAAAAAAAAAACGTTTCTATTACTTTTAGCTTAACCAACTACAGAAAACACCTTTAGTACGTAATAGATTATAAGAGATTTGGAGGGTAAACTCTCTTAAAACCGTTAGGGAGTACATTTTGACGCGAATCCCAGATGACAAATGTTAGTTACTACCAAGCGAACGTGCGCTAAACTGGTGCCTCTTTTTACCGCTCTTGCCTCGAATACGTTTGCTCACTGCCTTTTCATTGTATCAAGAGGAACCCTTTTTCAAAACTCGCGTGCGCTCAAATACATGTTATACAGAACACGTACGCACACACAAGCACAACAACATCTCACAGTGCTGCTACCTTTTTTTACGCCGACGTTCTCAATTGGGATTGGTTTAAAGTTCGAACCAATCGCATATGCATAAGACCGAAAGGGCCTGTTTTTTATACGTACCCCCAGAGTAAAAAAATGTCTTTGAGACGCGCTGTTTACCGTCCAAATTGGCCGTGAGTGGTTGTGGATGTGGTACACGTTACAGACAGTTGAAAAGAACTTGCTGGCGATTCGTTTTTAAGTGTGGGAGATTATGTTGTTAATTGGTGAGTTCAGATCTTGATTTAAACCCTAAATTTATATAGAAACGTTCAAATAAGACAACGTTTTATATTTAGGTTCTAGTATTCACCTCGTTAAATTAAACTAAGAACATTTTGTAATATCTAATTAGTATCTACTGGATAACATTTCATCATTTGCAATATAAATTCTGCTGTATTACATGCGTTCGCTTAAGTAACCTTTGTTAATTATATTGCTCAATTTCGTGTAACTAAATAATTTGATGACTGAATTTCGTTATCCGTACATTGAATGCTTGACCGCTTATTTGCAGGCTAGCATTATATTAAAAGTAGAATTATCCGTATGCAAATATCGGTTATGTAACGCTGAAAGTATACAGTCACGATTACTTTGATTGATATATACTGTGTGATGTAACTCAGGCAATTTAACCTCTTTCTTGGCTTTGTTGTCATTAATTTTGAATATTGTTTGCATATTGAGTGTTTGAAATTTACGAACTCGTTTCCTTTTAAAATATTTAAAGCGTGTTTTGAAGCAAGAAAAGAAAATGCTTGTATATAACACTTGTTTTAAAGATGCGTATGAAAAGAAAGTAATTACGAATTCAAAATGCAAGTATATATTTTGAATTTTTAAATTAGTAATTTCATATTTATTTAATACAAATCATATTTATGTGGATTTATACGAAATATATTGTACAGTAGACACCATGAATTTTAGATGATGTATAATTAACATTAACACAAAAAAAAATTAGTACAATTACTTTTACAGTGAAACTAGAACATATAAAAACCTGAAACATGGGGTTTGAATGTCCGATAGGTGATTTTAAATAAGCAAGTGAATCTAGAAGGAAGTGATAACATGACTATTTCAATAATAAAATTTGCATTTAATAAAAATACATCAGAAATTGTATCCATCATAAAAAGGACTAGAACATTAATAAATAAAAACTTTTGCGGTGTTAAACACACATTAACTGTGCAAACTCTATACTAGCCTTGAAATTTGTCAAAAGATTTTCAAATAACTACCAATTGTGTTAATCATATAACTATATTACATAAACTGGAAAAACAAGGCGTTAGAGGAAGTGGCAATAATATTAGATAAATCCAAAGCTAGATAGTGGGGTACAGCACGGCTCTATTCTAACTCCTTCGTTTTTAATTTATGTTAAGGATGTACCGATTTACATACATAGGTGCAAAGGATGTAAACCTGTATGCAGTTGATTTAAATATTGTACTTCAAGTGACATACATTCCTCCATTACTAAAGAAATACGGTAGATGTTTGCATCTATTGTATATAAATGCATTTAATAAATTAGTTATTAATGAAAATAAAACAATTGCTGCATCCTTCAGAGGTTAATGCGGTATGATTCCCTTCATAGAAAAGTTGAAGTTCGCTAACTCTACGAATAATCTTCAGATAGAACAAGTAGGGGACTGGATATCACCTCTGATGAAAGCATGGAGTAAAGTAAACATGTAGATTGTATCTATAAATAATCTGTTATGCATTTTACCATCTCAGACATTAGTTATAATTTACATATTTTGTAATTGATTTATTATATGTTAAATTTGTTAAATTTTTGCATATATAATTTTAATTTTAAACCTTCATTATAAACAGCAAGCAGAATACTTACTTCTTATGATGTTTACATTCTTGAAGTTCTTTGTATATAAGAACCTAAATGAATTTATGAATGCTGTTTGACAATTTGACCACTTGTTATCACCACATAAAAAGAAAATACATTGTTTGGAAAAATATTGTAATCCTTAGCTGCAAATTAAAGCTATTAGGAGCTTAAATCATGTCAAATGCTACCAAGAATACGTTATGATTTTTTAATTTTTATTCCTTAGGTGCTTTTATTTTCTTTCTTTATTGGTGTTTACATGAAATAAAGTTGTATTATTTTTATTTATTTATCTCTGTATATTGTTTTATTATTTGTTGTCATCAATTTAATTACTAACAAATATTTTTTTTTGTTATATACAATATGAAAGCGTTGTTCGCTGTGCAGCAAATCAGCTTGGAAATTATCCCTGGTTCTCCTAATGTGCAAGATTTAAAACTACATGTAGTTTGAATTGATTTCATAATGTATTCGTCGAAAACATAAAAAAAAGCCGACTAATTTAATGAATATGGAAATGAAAATAAAATAAACAATAGTCATGTTTAGCGGTGACCAAGTTACAGTTAAAGTAAGTTTGAAGCGTCATAATCTGAAGTGTCTAAGTTGTACGAAGAGAATGGGCTATCATAATTGTTGACAAACTTATAAAAGGATCACAGCCGTTCTATTTTTCTTTTAAATGTACTTATATAGGCACTTAGTACATCAATGTGTTTCGTTTTGCTTACGGGGTAGAGTTAGATAAAGCAATTAATATTTAGTAAAATCACCACCTTTTGTCTCAATTTTTTTTTACTCTAATTTTGCTGTTTTTTAGTAGAATAAGAAGATTAACCTTTTCTATCGTTGAGTGTAGAAACAAAAATTAATTTTCATAAAAATTTTCAATCCTATTAATTTTGTTTGGATTAAATTATGTTACCTAATTTATGTATTTCTTTTGTACTCCAATTCTACATGTTTAAATTAAAAATCATTTATTAAATCCAAACAACCAGCGTTAATTAATTAACTCTTTTTGAAAAATCTATAATATACATACCAACAGATTACACATACAAAATTAGATATAACCAAATTATAGCTTTCTTAGTTACTGAAGCGGAAATTAGAATGAATACCAAATGAGGTCCTCATTTGATTTAAGCATTTTAGAATATTTAAAACCGAATATATGGCACGCCTGAAAGAATTTAATCTTAATAACAGGACATAAGAAGCGCCCAAATTAAAAATTTGAATATAAATTTTCCCAAATTTACATAGTTTTACATACAATATTAATGGTTGCGTAATGCGGTAATTTTAATGTAAATTTCGGTTAAAACGCTATATAATTGAAAAGAGTTCTGCTTTGCTCATGATTATTATTTGCTTTTTAATAATTTGCGATGCTTGTCTAAACGTAATTTGTATAGTGATAACTTCATTAATAAATAATTCGTTTCAGAGTTATTCTGTCACTCAGAAAAGTACTTGCATTGAGCTAACCAAAGTTCAGTTAATTTAACAAAATTGTCTGTTGCAGGAACAAAAAAAAGCTAAATATTTTTTTGTTATTATAACAAATTTATATTGTTGTTGGGGATCAACCAAATCCTTTGAAACGCATCACATGAAAAATATTTTTTTGTTAACATAACTTCTCACTGTGGTAGTTTATGTAATAAATGTAGATTATTGGCGATAAGAAAAGATGTTATTTAAAGCAAATAGTGATTTTACAGCAACTACATAAGTAAATTAACTAAATGTTTTGCAGAACAATTAATTCTGTTCAATCTAACACTGACTAACGTTTGACAATTAGAGGGAATTTAACTATACACAGTCAAAATCTTATTTAGCAGCTATTCTTGCGTTGATAACTGTTAGATGAGATTTTAACCTTGCATTGATAAACCCGCCCAGGATATATAATGGAATATGATTCTTTGCGACACTTTTGTCTATCAATATTGTATTCCCGTTAAAACATTTATTGCAAGAGAAGGATTTGATATAAGTTGATTACAGGAAAGTTTTTCTTTACGTTGCATGTAAATATACTTATTCAAAACAAAAACTAATTTAATATATAAGTACCTATGTAACATACCATTACATTCATATATTTTTTTTTCAAATAGTAGCGATAATAAGAACTTTAAAGTTAAACAAACAAATACGTCTAATAAGTTAATACAGTTTATAATGATTACAATAACAAATAGTTGAAATTCCTGAATGTAATTATAAATGTAGTATGGGTGCTCATGCAGCTATTTTTGGATTATATGGATACCATACAAATTCCTATTGGTGTATACAATTCTGGGCATTATAGTGCAAGATAATCAATAGGCATAATAGCCTGTTAGTTAAGGTTACACTTTCTACACTAGCTCGTAAGTAAAACAATATAGAAGAGTATTATTAGTGTAATTCCAACGAACAAATCTGTAATATCTTTGAATTAGAAGAACAAGGTAGAAATGGGGTATGAAATTGGCGTAAACACCTGGTCGTGTTATTCATATATGTACTTTTTTTTCAATATTTCTAAGATGTGAGGCTATTATCGTACTGATATACACCCCGCCAAAAAAGTATCGCATAATTTAGTTTTGAATCATAAAAGTATCGCATAATCTTTGTTTGTAGCATAAAGTTGTAAATATACTTTAATGCGCTCTAAGATATAATTTCTATGATTGTTTAAATAAAATACAGGCTAAATAAAAACAAGAACTCATACTTGAGATTTTTATTAAAACAAGAAATTATAATTTTGGAAAGAAAAATGTCATAACAGTAGCTTTTAATACTGAGTATTGCCACCTCTGGCTCTTATGACCGCTCGCATACGGTTTGGCAGAGATTCGATTAACCTCCGTATATAAGCCTGATCCAAATTCTCCCACTCGTCACGGAGAGCATTTGCTAGTCCAAGCAGGTCCGCTGGGGCAACATTTTGGGTTCGTATCCGTCTGTGAAGGAGGTCCCACACGTGCTTGATAGGGTTCATGTCCGGACTTACCGCAGGCCAATCTAAAACTGGAATACCAACATCGTTAAGGTATTCCTGGACGATTATTGCAACATGCGATCGTGCATTATCGTGCATTAACATGAATTCGTTTCCTATAATTGGCGCATATGGTACTACATGTTTTTCTAAAATGTCCGTTATATACCTGTGGGCAGTCAGTGTACCTCTGTCTACGGGTACTAACTCTGTACGACCTGTTAAACAGATGCCTCCCCAAACCATAATAGAGCCACCAGCGAAATTAGGTCTAGGTCTGATATTACACTGCGAATAGCGCTCACCGTCTCGTCTGTACACTGAGATACGCCTATCTGAGGTGTAAAGACCAAATCTTGACTCATCTGTGAAGAGTATATTGGCCCAGTCATTAATGTTCCAATTTACATGTTCTCTGGCAAACCTTAAGCGAGCCACTCGGTGGTTCCTAGTGAGGCGAGGGGCTGTTACAGCTACTCTAGCTCTTAATCCACTCTGTCGTAACCTATTCCGAATAGTTTGAGTACTCACACGAGTATTTCTGACTCTAGCCAAGTCGTTCTGCAATTGTCTCGCAGTTACATGTCTTCGACGTAATGCTTGTAGTAGTAAATAGCGGTCATCTTGGCGTGTAGAACATCTTGGACGACCTGGTACAGGTCTTCTACTGAAAATGCCTGTTTCTCTATATCTGGCTACGGCTCTAGAAACACTTGACTGATTGATGTTCATCAAATTAGCAACGTATGCTTGAGATCGTCCATCTTCGATTAAAGCAACTATAGCAGCCACTTGTTCTGAAGTTAAATTGCTCATTTTAGTTTTAAAAGCGTTGGTACAGAACTCTGACTTCGCACTTTAAAATTTGTCCGTATAGGAAGACTTTCAATAAACAACTGAACAAACCTTACACATATGCATTTTTCTAAATGTGTTCTTTTAGGAAAAAAATAAAGTAAAAACGCTAAGTTCCATTATTTTGTTAGTGTTTTTATAGTTCACATACACGAGGCAAACTTTTTGTGAACGTATAAAAATATCTTGGTTCATAAATGCCCTTTTTTAGTTTATGCGATACTTTTTTGGCGGAGTGTACCTACTTCAATTTCTACAGCCGAAAACATAATTCAATTTAACGCTTTCGGTTTGCTTATCTAACCGTATTTACGAGGGTTGTCTTTTTAGTTTTGCATACAGAGACATAGAGGGCGCAACTAACAAAACGACAAGTGTCAAAATTAATGTCAGGCATTCGTTAACCCAAATACAAAGTTTCAGCACAGGTTTCAATGCGATACGTATAGCGTTGGTAGCTACAGTTAATTGTCAAAGTTAACAAGTTGGTGGAAAAATGGAATTAACCCGAGAATATTTTCGCCCAGTAATTTTTTATAATTTTTAAGACAATTATCTCAACAGGAATGCCTGGCCGAGTTGGTTTATGTTTGTACGGAGAATGTAAACGTGGACGGATTAGTCTTAGCGACGATCCAAGAAGAGGTCCACCAAAAACGGCAGTTACTTAGGAAAATGTCGATGTTGTGCTGAAACTTATAAAGGAAGATCGATATGTGACAAATCGCGGGATTGTGATAATTGAAAAAACTTTGCATTGAGAATCGTGTGTAAAACGAATTAGTTTCTAGTTGGATACCGGATCTGTTGACCAAACAACAGAAAGCAGCTATATGCAGAGTAAACAGTGGATTTGTGTCAAAGAACTCTAGACCGCTTCAATGCAGGAAACTCTAAAAACGTGTACAACAACATCGATAGTGGTAATGAATCTTAGATTTTACTCATACGAACTAGAAAATAAAAAACCCCAATCGTCTGTTTGGGTGTTCCAAAATGAAGCAAAGCCGAGAAAAGTCATCAGTTCTCGATGTGTCTCCAAGAAGATGGTCGATTTGTCTCTATGTCGCAACAATTCCTCTACAAAATCGAAGAACTGTTACTACCGATTGGTATACAACCATTTATTTGAAGCAAGTCATCGCTGAACTTAAAAAAACCAACCCCCAAAATGACGATTAATCCTCCATCAAGACAATGCAAGTTCGCACACAACTCGCAAAGTAATTGCATTTTTAACGCTAGAAAACTTACATCATCCTCCGTACAGTCCCGGCCTAAGTCCCAAAGATTTCTTCACCTTTCCGAAAATCAAAAATGGACTGCATGGTCAAAAGTTCCAGTCGCTAGCAGAAACAGTCGACGCATTCAAAACCGCAGTTTTTATATACTATAACAACAAACGAGCTGAATAACTGATTCCAGAGGTGATTCGAATGCATGCAAAAGTGTATTCGTCTTCGTGAAAACTATGAAGTGTTTAAAAGCTATATACTGTTTTATTCCAGCTCTATATGCAGAACTAAAGAGACAATCCTCGTTTAGTTGAATGGAAAAAACGTGTTTACTTTGCTGGAATATTGAAGGAACCATATTCATTGTTAAATTGAACAAGCTCAAACTTTAATTTAATTTAACAGATTTTTATAGAATGTAAGAAGTTGATTTGGTTTATCTTTGTTTATAAATTTTCAACATTATAACTTTTCTGACAGTAGATTTAATTTTTATTCATATATAGTTAGTCCTGTAGCTTTGTTGATAAATATGCGCTCCAAAAGTGCTACTCAGAACTGAAGATAATTACGTATTAGTTACAATCTAAATTTTCCCGCTGGTAGTTAATGAATAGGCAATTCAAGAAGTTTACTCTACCGTCTCGTAACTCGAGCTTAATATGGCTTTACAGCAGTAACAATTACGGCTGGCATTATATCGTCTCTCTCCTGGTAATTAGTCACTTGCGCATTGCGTCGCCGAGCAAATCTATTTGGCTAATAAACACCGACATTGTCGTAACTTACACGAGCTGACCAGTTTGCATATATCGACGACAATGGTTTGCGTAACATAGTTCGGGAACGACGATGTTTATGGAAAAACATCGCAAAAGGCACAGATGAATATGAAAATATCAGAAAGCGGTCGCGCCATGTTTATTATTTGAATAAATCGCAGAAACGAATCGGCGCGCCTGAAAAACCAGCAGCAACAGAGCGCGCTCGAAATCTCGCTCTATTCAATAAATTAAATACGAAACCGGGCGGCTTGATGGACAGTTACGGTCGTCGCCGGTAATTCTAATCAATCTGTAGGATTTCATGAATAAATAGGCGAACGTTGTGCAGCCTTTCTGGCGCACGTATGCATATATAGAAGTTGTATGTACAACGTGTACTTACATGGCCGTCTAGAGCGAAAGAAAGCTCTGTTTTTTAGGACTTCGGGTCGTTTATGAGTTTAGAAAGCGTTCGCCTTCTATGTAAAATGCGTGGGTTGGTTTCTATTCGCGTTTGTTCTAGTCTATACTGCCGTTGCGAAAACCCTACTTTTGCGTCGCTTACGACATTAGATTGGATACGTCTTACGTGCACTGTTAAATTCTTAAGATCTCTGAAGCTAATTTACCACAAATAGAAGCCAACAGAAGAATAGGAAAGACGAACATAAAATTCTTTTTATTATTAATTACGGCAAATATTTAAGACCAAAAGACGAATCTATTTCGATTAAAGTTTCTAACCATTAGTTTTCTATTACAAGACTCCGTGTATCATCTTTCAGCCCTGAAAGATGGGTTATTATATTTTTATCTGGTGTCTTGGAATACAGTTGGTCACTAAGAAACAGTCTGTTCAAAGATAACCCCCGATCAGAGTAATTTAACTACTAACTTTTCTTTACACACCCCGCGGCTTGATCGTGCCGCTCTATCAGAGATGAAAGGGTACAGGACCCCAGGTTCACCACCCTAGATGAGAAGTTCCGACCTTCGACCTTCGTTCAAAGATTATATAACCAGATTATCTTTTCCCAGAACCAAACTTCTGTCTTTATCCTCTGGTGCAAACGATGTTCGAACAACAAGATCAGGTGCATAATTTGGCAGTTCCTCTTTTTCATCCTTACTATCTGAGTAGTCATCAAAATCTTCTTCAGAATCGACTGCTATTGTTGTTTGCAACTCCAATTCCTTCAAAAGTGCATCAATAATGAAATTGTAAGTCTTGAGCTTGCCGATATGACAAGAACTAAAAATTAGCTGAACAGTGCATTGATTAAAAAGTGTGTTAACTGGTGAATGACAAAGGAAAAAGGTTATTTTTTAAATCAGTGAGTTTACTGTCTTAATGTTAATTTGGAACAAATCTTAGAGCAGCATCAACATTCGACTGACCATAACTTTTAGGTTATTTAATTATTTAATACTACTAATTATCTAAATACCCTAAATATGTAATTCTCTATCCCAAATTAGCTTTTTTCGATCCTAAATGATATATTTGAGTTATTTTACATTTTATCTGTCCTAAAATTCAATTTTAAACGTTACAAAATCCGGTCTTTACACGTATTAAGCTAATTTTGATTAACTGACATAGTAAGCTTCTCAAATCAAAACAAATTTAATAAATACCAGGAAGAAACACAGAATTCAGAATAGAAATAGTATATTAGAAAAGCAGGAATTCAAATTTAATCAAACACTGCTTTAGCAATTCGTGTTTTTAGAATCTTTTTATGAAAAAAAAGAAATATACCGATCGTTTTCAAAATCGCTACAAGCGGGTAGTATACGGCCATGCGGGCAATGCAAAAAAAATTTGACTGAAACTTTTTACAGTGTGTTATATAGCCTTAAATAATCATAAATCTGTTTCTCTGAAAGGTCACTAGAATTATATTTTCACAATAGTATCAAATTGACAAGAACTTGACACCAAATATTTTCCAAGTTTATGTAGTCTTCAAGCAGCTTTTAAAAAAATAATATTGCTCTGATTTTTAGATATCTGGTATGCTATAATTTTGCAAATGTTTAAATTATTGAATTAAAAAAATTAAATTAACAAAGAGCCCTATTCAATAGTAGAATGCCGTGACATCCGTAATGAACGAAAATTTGTAACAGCTACTTTGTTGCTAGGCAACCACTAGCAATTAATAAATTGTGAGATTAGCGTCACTTTCCGCGCAGATTTTAGTGACAAACTATCTATTTTTGCTATTTGTAACATATAGTAATTTTCTTGCAATAAGTAGGTAAATTGTTTTATACCTTTCTCTTCCATTTTTTAACACCCTACTTCGCGGATTAGCTAAGTACTGAAGAAAGTTCTTGGAGAGCACAAATACTTTACTCCAACCAGTAATCACAATGCTTTTGCACAACCAACCAGTAATCATTCCATTTATGTAGGTATAAAAAGTATAATTTTGAAAAGATTTTGTAGTAATTTTTATTAACGCTCATAGATAGTTTTATACTCCGGCATACATTCTAATCACTGCTTTTCGGATGTAAAATTTTCTCCAGGTTGTACTACACCTAAAGCATTCAGTATGCGCTGCAAATCCTTTAATATTATTAAATTATTAATAACGTCCCTCCGATTGTCGGTTACGAATCCTCGACAAATGCGCAAAAAGCATAAAGTAGTGTCAGCTGTCCTTCTCGTCGAAAGCCCCCTGAAAAATAGCATCAAACAAAATAAATTTTTCCCGCTTGAACGCGACAAATATTCGTTGAAAGGTTCCGCCGTACGCAACCGCACGCACACGTAAAGCAGAGGCCGTTCATTTTTTAATAAAAACGTTTCCAGATTAGATTCCGGTGTGTATATAAAAGACACAGTAGATCATCCTGACAATAAAATATTATTTTTTTGGGAAGCATGGCTTCGGGGCCTACGCTTCCTCTTAGAAGAAAGAGATCTTAGAACGGAAAACGTTTTAGTTACGGTTCCAATTTTCTGACGTTGTTTATTTTAGGCGTATATGTGTGTATATACACGGGACGCAGCTGATGATGATTTTTGCGGAAGAATAAGGGTAGTTGCACGCGCGGAGGGAGGAGGGTGCACGAGTTGCGTATATTATACAAGGGTTATACGCTATTAAGGGTTGTGTCCCCAGGTATAGAAGTGTGTATGTGTGTACAGGCGTGCCCTATTCACAATAGACCACATGCTTCCAAATAGTAAAAAATAGTAAATAATAGATTGGCAACACAGAGAGCAGCGGCACCAATATAGTTTTCTATACCAACATTTTTTTTTATTGTTAAGCCACTATATACATATTATATATAATATATCCTTTTCCCTTTTTAACAACCGCTTTCGATTATTGAAAGCGAGGGTTGTGCGCGAGCTCGTACCGAAAATAAAGCCACTACTTCTACTTTACTGCGACGACAAGTTCTTCTCGACATTGTATCGTCTTATACGACCCGTAAACAGACGTGATCTGACGCACAGGTAGACCTTCCTTTCAGCGTTTTGGCACGGCCGCGTGGTGTGCTTTAACCGATCTGCGTTGATCTTAGATTTAACCGCACACTCTATTGTGCGCCCAAATCCGCAGGTAAGGAATTCGAGTGAAATTAAAATCGTTCCCGAAGGATTTGAGGTATTTGAAGTTAATTACAATATTGAATGATTTTATTTGACGTATTAAGATATCATTATCAAGCGAAGTTTTTAAGAAAAAAAAAAAAGAAATTCCGTAAACTCATGGAGCTCTAAGGACACTTTTTACCGACAAATATTTTCTTATAGAATCGTAAGTTTTTAACTTAAGAAATCCTTACTTATTGTAATTAAACTATTTATATAGATGTAATAAAGCCAGTAAACATTTAATTTATTTATCAACAATGTACGAAGTTTGACAGTTTAGAAGGTTTATATTTCATCAGGAAAATTTCGGCGAACGAAGAACTGCATGTGAAAAACGAAAAATTAATTAGCTTTTATTACTGTTAAACTTATCAATTTCCTTCAGAAAACATTAAGAATTAAACTAAAAATTATAATAAAATATTCAATAGTAAGTGACAACACCATCTGCATACAAAAATGTAAAACACTTACACCGCATACGAAATGAATGAGAACAATCTTCAGATCTCTGTCAATACATGTAATTAAAATAAAATTGTAATGAATATCGTTAATACTTACTGTACGAGAAGTTATTAATAACAATCCAAAATTAATCATCCTTCATAACAAAATTAGTATATGATATGTACATTCAACACTTTAGACAAACATTTTTTAATAAAACTAATAATGCTCCATGCATATATAAATATGTGGGCAAAGTCAATACACAAAAAATAACAATAAAAACAGAAACTACAGGGTACATGAATTAAAATACTCGTCAAGAGAATAAATACATCTTTCCAATAGGAATGCTCTAACACTGTACTTAAATTGATTGCAATTTATAATCTCTTTAAATCTTTGAGGCAATGCGTTGAATATTTTTGAACCCAAAACATTAGGACTATTTTTAGTCAAATTTAATGAAAATTTAGGAATATGAAAATTATGTTTAAACCTAGTATCATAGGTGTGGACATCATTGTTGCACAGAAATTCCCGTTTATTTTTGTGGATATATTTTAAAAGTTCATATATATGCATGGCAGGCATTGGCATGATATTCCATTTTCTAAAGTAAGGTTTACATGATTCCCTAGAGTTCATTGCAGCCATGCAACGAATAATACGTTTCTGGGTCAAAATAATAATAAATAATAATATACTATTAATGAACATATATAAGTAACGTCAAACTGAATACATACATTTATTCTTTGGTAATATATTACTATGCTTATTTTAAACATAGATACTTCCTGTTTAAATAATTTTGTTTCAATATAAGCATACACCTTAAACATATGTTACTCTTAAAACAAACTGTTAGATTTATTTCATTTAACGTTAACTTGCTTAAACGAAAAATTACTAAATTAAAATAAGAGTGTATTTTCAAGTAAATACGTTTTCTGAATTTGAATGATCTTTTCTATGTAGAGCTACTATCATTTAGTGGTCAGATTGTCAAACATAAATCAGACACCAAAACTAAGACAAGAATCTAAAGAGTTTAAATTTGAAATTTCAATTAAATACTTAAACTAAAATTATTTTAAACTAAAAATCACTCAACTTTGCCCTATTCTTTCGCTTGCCAGTGTAGCCGATAGTAAATGAAGAAACGAAAAATATTCTTTGAAGTTTCTTTCGCGTGATAAAATGAATTAGTACTCTATTGAGCTGTGACCCAAAATTTGATGCATTACATCACATAATTAATCTAAATCCGCTATTTGCTTGTTTGGATTGTTAACAGCAACATTCATTCCCTTGTAAATATTTCTCCACTCTAAATTATGACCAAAACTGTTGATTATGTTCTAAATAGGACAGTCACTTACACATTTAGCTTGGGATTCTCCTAACGAACAAAATGTGAGAGAATTCAGCATACCGCGTCAGAAAAAAATTGAAATAGAAAATTGTTCAAGCAGGAACCAAAGTGTCCATCCACCAAATACTTGAAGCGATTTAATAATTTTTATTTTTTATGATTACAACAGCAAAATTATTCAATTAAAATATCTTGGTATATTTTTTTTAAAGAGTCATAGACCTAACGCGATAAAAGATTTAACAAACTGAAATAAAGCGTCAAAAATTGCTGTCGCATTAGCATCCTTCGAAATTTTTCAAATATATGTATTTATAATGGATATACTTATCCATGCATGCATATGTTTGTTATATTGATAATTCTTATTACGAAGAATTGACATGGTGTAAGTTATGTAATAATTTCAAGATTCTAATGTAAAAGGAGAAAGATATCAAAAGAAAACGATATACTACCACTAGTATGTGCTAAAATAATCTATTAAACATAAGTCATACCAGTAATTATACTCTATTAATTACATAGAATTACTCTACTCTAAGAGTTTCGCTAAGCTGTTGACTGAGTTTCCAATTACAGCCTATAAGAACTTATACTAATTATACTGCACCACAGGCGAATAGATCTACTTGTTTTTGCTCATTTCATTATTGGAGTTTAAACACATGAAAATTTTCCCCTACATAAGCATCTGTCTACGTATATAATTCAAAGATATCAATTTAGTGAGGTTAACACATCTATTTATATATACATATATAACATGGCTCCCGGTCGCAATAATTGCGTTAAATCAATCTAACTTACAATTAGTTGAATATTAATTTGGCAGTTATGAATTTATTCTGTCTGGTGATCAGATGTTATTATTCGATGTAATGAAGGTAGGAATCATCGAGTGATTTATAGCTTAAAATAAACTGTTCTATAATTAATTCGATAGAGATTCACAGCGAAGGCCTATAGAGTAGTTTGTTTCATAACATTCAACAAAATTCTCAAATTAATATTCCCTATTCACGTCTAATTTTTTCGATTCGAAACTATTTATTTCGATATACGTACAAGGTATTTCAAGGTTAGATATTTGTGATTAATTGACATATATTATATAGTGAAATTTATATGTTTGAGGTTGGTAACGATTCTTTGGGTATTCGTATATGAATTTCCTGTCAGTATATTTTATTTTCATTGGTATATGGATAATTGGTGCATTTGGCATATGAAACGTTGTTTACCAGGATTTTGGTGAGAAATTTGAATTTACTTATGTTTGTTAAACAGTCTTTTATTCGATATAACGTATAGGAAAACATCACTTAATGATAACTAAGCAATCAATCAATGAATCTATAATGTCATTGATATTAACTGGTATATTGAGAGTTGTAAAGATCTTTGATAACGGCGATATAGTCCTCCTAGGTCCCATGAATTACTAAATAATTTTTTCTAATCGGATGTTACAATAAAGCTAAAACAAACGACGACGCAGTGCTGAAATGGTTATTACCGCCCATTGTGCTGTAATGAGATATTAACGCACTGGTGAGACGCTTACCGGAATGTAATATGGGCGATTAATGTACAAATTAGCAAACATGCTGTTAAAAACTCGTGTCACAATGACTTTGTAATGCTCCTACATTGAATCACTCATTATTCAAACTTGTACTCGCATTAGATAAACGTCATTGTGACACTTGTGTTTTAAAATACTATAATATATCTTCCGATTAAGCTGAAGAGGAGCGAAATCATTTGAGAGGGGGGCAAACGTATGCAGCCAGAGCCACCTGCAAATTGGGTTTTGGATTATTTCTGAATTTGTACTCTGAGAAGACTCTGAGTGGTATTCAATTGAATTAAACACTTATTTAATTTATAAAAATATAATTTAAATTTCAAAATATTGTCTACAAGTTTCGTAACAGTATAAATATATAAAAAAAAAAGGAGTCTTTGCCGTTAGGAATGAAGTCAGAATTCAGAAATCTACTTTTGCGGGGAATCCAGCAACTAAATTAGAAAACTATGGGAAGCTCTTTATTTTTGAAGGTTAAAAAATAAAGAACTCTTCCAATAGTTTTATGATTTAGTTGCTAGATTCTACAAAAGTAGATTAAAAAAAAAATAAAGTATATTTAAATGTAATTATTGTAACGGATGTTTTCACAGGTAAAAGATGTTTTATTTTTGCTGGGGCGTTCACCGTTCTTTCTCAGAAGAACTGGATACGTCCTAACGTTTCGATGTAATCGCATACACGTTCTTCTTGAAGTCGTCGTAGTTCTAATGCAACGAAGCTAAATTGTTGACAGTGACTTAACAATGAAATGTTGGTTAACGTTTCATGCTAATCGGCGCACCTCCCTCGGGTTTGGCTTCTGCTTCTTAGTCTTTCCGACGATGCTGTTTTCTACGCTTGGTCAGCACTCTTAGATGTATTTTTACGTTGTCGTGTCTTTACTTGCCTGTTTAAGAGTAGCGGTTTCCATGTCTGCGGAAGACGTTGTGCGTCATTTCTTTTATTTAAATTTTGTAGCACGGTGCGCAAATCGACAAGATTACAACGTTTAGAGCTGAAACTGGCAGGCAAACACAAGTATGAACGTATTGTTATAAAACAGAAAACACTAGTTACAATATAGTAACAATCTCACAACACGTTTCCGACAAAGTCCGGAACGATGTATCCACTGACGTCTTCAAGAAAGGGTTTAACTTTGCAATAACACCGGCGAGAATTCCGGTAGAAGACATTATTTGCGGAGTAGAATCAGCACTACATAATCTAGAAGAAAATGCTGCAGAAATTGTTCGCCAAGAAGCTACCGCCGTCATCCCCCCAACAGAAACACCTCAAAAGATGAATACGCTGCTTTAAAAGATCTACGCAACGATAACACTATTGTTGTTCTACCTGCAGATAAAGGAAATGCTACTGTTATAATCAATAGAACCGATTAGGAGAAAAAAATGAAAGTACTTACACAAGATCCAGCATACAAGAAAACAATGAAGGATCCAACAACTTACTTAGAAAAGACAACAAAGTCTAAGATCAATTCATCCCCATTAGACGACGAAATTAAGAAGGAGATCATACCGAGAGAGAAATCATCTCACGCGTTAAGTGACAGGGCTCTTAAAAAGCAAACAAGTATGGAGATATGCATCCCTTGGGACTGACAGCAGTTAGTCAGGTCAACAGGCGTACTTGTATAGTTAACCTGAAGTTCCGTTTATGAAGAAGGAAAACTACTCTAAAAGAATATTTTTTAATAACAAACGTTGTTCATTTTTAAGTTCAAGCTGATCATCCTAACACTGTCTTTTACAAGCTAAATTTTAAGGGTGAAGATATTAAAACTTGAAATATAATGAGATCCGTTCAAAATCCAATACCACTACCTAAAGAATTATCTACCCTGCGCGGTGTATTAGAAGGAATAACAAAAAAGAATATGATTTTTTAATAAAAAGTTATGGGTTCCTCAGCAATTTCATAATTTTTGTAAAAGTATCCCGATTTGCAAAAAGAGAGGTGAAGATAGTTCCGATGAAGAAGACGATGATTAAATTTTGTCAATATTCTTGATAAAAATCAAAACTGGTTTTGCATGGTAAAGCTTTATATTTTTCATTACCTGTTTTTTTTTTTTTTGAATAGAGGTAAAAAGTCCAAAATTAAAATACAGGTAAATATTTAGCAATAGTATAAAACGAGCTCATAGGATTAATTAAGATACTATAATAACACATTGCTTCAGTTATGAGAAGTTTCTCAAATTTTACAATTCATTAGCATTTCCACTTGTTTTGCTCACTACTGAAAGTTTCGTTTTATGGACGATTTATTATTTTCAGCTGAAAACGTTGGCATTTTATTCATGTTGAATGATTAAAAACAGGCGTTTGAAACACGTACAATAGGTTTTCATAGCGCAGGCTAGAACGTTTTTAAAGAATGAACCAACCATTAATGCCTCCAAACATAATCGGCAGTTTCCGTTAATTCGATCCTATTATCAACGAGAGAAAGCGAAAACCATATTTTCCGGCATTCGCCGCCGGTGTACCGATTACGCACCCCTTTTCGTCGATCGCACACGCGAAACAATCAACCCTCCTCTCGAAGAGTTGCGAGTGGTGGCAGTGCGAAAAAAAAAAAAGAATACGAGAAACCCGACATCGGGCGCCCGGAAGTGCCGCAGTAACCCAGGCAGCAACGCGCCGGGAATTTCGACATCGGGCGACAGCGAGGCAGAAAAAAAAAATAAAATAAATAAAACGACAAATAAGAAAGGTAAACCTTTTAGTGATCGAATATCACGACGCGTAGAACAATATTACACGCACACGCATGCACAGACGCCGCTCCGAGCTCGGGCGCAAAGAACCAAAAGGAAAAAACAGGAATCGGGCACTCGCTTAACACGCGTTGCCATTGGCTACCCTTTGAATAAGGGTTGAAATCTTATACATACATGCGTCCACACGTGTAAATACATACGCCCGGTCGTATATATCCGGATATATAACCGTCGCAGGTATCACATATTACGTACACACACACATAGATCGGGTGTGAAGACCCGTGAAAAGGGATTCATAAAAATGTACATGTAAAACGCGTGAGGTCGCGCACGCGTCTTTTCTTTTACATAATATCGATGGAAAATATGGGCGTGCTACGCTTGCGCCCTTTAAAACCTACCCCTTTGCATCTGCATACGATAAAAAAAGACGAGAGGCATGGCGTTGCGCGCTAGGATATAGAAGACTTGGGAACGGGTCGACCATTTACGTTTCCGACAACTTTGTCTATGTATAAATGCGCTGGACATCTCTGCTATCTTCTCGCTGTCTTTACTTAACTAGAATATGAGTGAAAACCTCGAGAAACGACGATAATGTTCGGAAGGTACAGAGAACAAACAAAGTCAAGGAAAGGAAAAGAGACATATTATTTCTACTCGCACATACTTAACTCTTATAAATGGCAAAATTTGGATTAAGATTATTTCATCGTATTTGCACAAGAACCTCCAAATACCCCTTAAAAAGCTAATTCCATTTGTCCAACTCAACTCCCTGATTATCAGGGCATCAAACGCATGCGCATTGCGTAATTTGTAAGAAAAAGGTATTTATTGCAATGAATTTTTTCAATACGCATACCTTTGACGTCCATGTGACAGTCAGCAAACATGTTGGAACGACCTTACAGATTTCCTTTTAAAGTAAAGTTGTAATTTTCTTATTTTATTATTGCTTTCCTTATATCTTACATTGAGTAAAAAAACTATAACCTATAAACAGAGGAAACTGCTCTTTACATATAAGCAAGTCATGAATATACTACTTTATATATGCAACTTTTAGATTTGCCCGAAATTGTTCTAAAACTACGCGCTTAACTTAATTATAATCATCTATTATAATACTTTGTACATTATTTTGTCCACTAACTTTAACCCCATAAATTTTGTCCATATGCTATGAACAGTAGTCTATACAGAATTTGAATAAATCTTTAGAAGCTATATACAAGTTTCTTTTGTTATTAATGTTGATATGACAGAAGATTCAAATTTTTGTAAGATGCAAGTTCAATAAATATATCGTAATAGAATCTTTTAAAAAGTTAATTAGAACAAAATAAGATTTCTGTGTGAAAAAAAAAAACAGGCAAATTGAATTTCGATTTATATTTTTTTTTTATGAAATTGTACCAAATGGTATATACCTAGTCAATTATTATTTTGCTAAACATACATATCTTCGGATCTTCGTTTGAAAATGGAAATCCACGAAATTCCGAAACAATTGTGCCGAATCAATAAAATCGTTTAGCCCGGAGTGATCGGATATATTACCGCGCCCTCTGTCAAAAATTTGTGCAAAAAATAACTCTTTATGCTAATCATTTTGGAATTAACATTAAATGTATATACAGCAGAATTATTTTTTACCGGCGAAAGTCCCGCTATATTACAATAAAAATAGAATTTCGTATTTTTAACGAATAGCGAAGATAGTGGAAGCGGATATGTTCTCGCATGCGAGTTATAACATTTCTCTATGTTTCTTCGGGTGTGTCTCACTACATTGAGCACGCCCTCTTGATATGGCGCATCCGGTAGTACAAAAGAAAAACTGTAGTTAATATTAAAATTTAGCAAATTTATTAATATATTCAAAATATAACGATTTATCAAATAAAGAACAATAAATAACAATAATAAAATTTAACTACCTCATAAAAGGTAACATTTCATTATGACTAGTGACGTTCCGATATTTTCGATATTATCAATATCGATATATTTGTTTCGATATATTCGATATTCTTATCGATATCGGAATTTCGATAATATCGAGATATCGAAAGGAACTTTCAAGTATCGAATCAAAATATCGAGTCCCGATGCCCAACTTCTTTCTCAACGGAGGTTATTGTCAAGAGTCATGACTACTATATAGTTTATTTGTCATAAAGTATGATTAGCATTTAACTACGGCATTTAATGATTAATGCACAGAATTTATGTATATAGTTATCTGTAAGTATACATAAATAAATAACTTGGTAAATAAATAAATTTATAAATGTATGCATAAAAGCGTATGACAGTGATTTGGAACTCTATTTTTCTGAAGATTTTTGCTAATTTGCAGATTGCAATTTACAAATTTTCTCTAATTCGAACACAAATTTGAAATCATTTTGACATCAAGCTAAATAAACTACGCATAAAACACATAAATACTGAAAAGTATGAATGAAAATGTGTACAAATAATAGTAAATCTAAACATGTAACCTGTACATACCTTCCCGTTTGTGCGTTTCGCGATTGCTAACGTTCCCTTGTTTTATAATATAATTCGTGTTCAGTTTCTTTTTTCACTGCTAAAATTTTTCCGCTGAAGAGTGGGGTTTATGATAATTTATAATAATGCATATTTATTTTTCACATATAATTCTCATATATAAAAAATTAATATTAGATTTTTCTTTACTAATAAATTTTAAAAAGCCGTGAAACGTAAGTGAATGTATTAAAAAAAATAATAATGTAAGATAAATTTATTTAAGAATGAATCACTAGAGGATGGAAAAACAGAAACGCAAATCACGAGAAATTAAGGAAAAAAAGATAATACAATGAAAAATTATAATTAATTTAAATAATCGAATGATATTCTCAGTATCGATATTTTCTTTCGATAATATCGGAATATCGATAACGGGTTTTCGATACTGATCGATACCAAATATCGTATCGAAAGGAGTATCGGAACATCACTAATTATGACTACTAGCCATATTTCAACAAAATGACAAAAAGAAAACACAATTGACCCTTCCTGGGTTTCTAGGGTAAGCGGCAAAAGTGTATACCATTTTGACAAAAGTCTAAAACTAATCAAAAGAAAAATTAAAGGCGATAGCCACAAATTTAACTTCACTTTATTTGACATTTCCATATACAGGTGAGTTTTTTAATGGCAAAGTTCATTTATCAGTCAGCTGTTAGCTAAATTAAAATTTTAGTAGTTGGAAAGATCATTTTCTTAAATGGAACACGCAGTATATAATCAGCTTATTGAATTACACATTAAATTCCGAATTTCGTTTGTTAGAAATATTTTTCCACAAATGGCTTAGTTTTCCGAGTATTTTCATATATTTTTTCGTATATACCGATCTGATTTCTTTCCTAACCCTTGGAGCAATCAGTTTTGGTACTATTATTGCCTAAAAACCTCTGCATCTTAAAACGACATAAGAATTTATAATTGTTATTGTGTGGGATCGCAAACCATGGTTGAACTTGAAAAACTTTAATTCCTGAAAAAAAGATTGCTGCTTATTTTAAATGGAACACCCTGTATTTTTTTTTGTGGAATCTTACAGTGCTGGAACAGCTTTTAAAATGTTATTAAGCATATACTATACTCGTAATCTATAGCTTACGAGATATTAGTGTTTTATGAAAAATTATAAATAAATAATGTAATTAATAATTAAAATATTAGAATGAAACAAAAAATTCGTATATTTGAATTAAAGAGAGAAAATAACTTTGTTTATTATCGGTTGTTACAAGCAACATACACCTTTTTTTTGGATTATCGTAGATCAGATTTATTACTCGCGAAGGCAGTTACTGACAGTTTCCGACTAATCATTTCATTGAAGCAGTAAAATAATCATGGTTGCCTAAACATAATCTTTAACATAAATGAAATGGTCTAACACAAAACTGCGAACAAGTCCCATACCTTACCTTAGCGACATTCTACCAAAACCTTTTCCAAAATTTTGAAGCCATAAAGTAATTATCTATTTGGCTTATCTCGTCCACATTAACTTACCATTGATTTAATTTCATTCATTATTATCTCTATTAGATTCAAAATTTTCCACTGGATGCCCAATAAATTGCCTCTACGTATTCATATTTAGATGCAAGCTTCCTCCAATCTAGCAGCTTCTACTACCTGCACCAGTCGGCCTCTCCTTCAAAACTTCTTCTGAAAGTGCAACTGACTGTGAGAAAATAAAATTTCCGAAAGTGTCTCTAAATTGAATAATAATATCCCTGCCGCCATCTCCCCGACGGCCGTGCAATTATTTTAAGTGAAGCAGGACCGGTCATCATCGCATCACTTTTCGTCCTCCATTCTCTCTCTAAAATTTTCAGAATCGGCCCGGACCGACGCACATCAGAAAGATAGCGCTCGCGAGAGAAGATTCGACACGATGATAAAACCGAATTAAATAAAAGTGAAATAGGGGGCCGTCGAGGTGACCCCTGCGCCCCCGCTCGGCTCCATTTATATAGGCGGAAAACAGGGCGGCTTTGGGAGGTCGAGAGGGAGTGTGGGAATCCTTTTGAAGATTCACAATTTGATTCGGGCGACAGAATAGGTTGAGGAAGCGAGAGAGAGGGAAGATCTAAGTAAATTGCGGCCTGCTTTTGCCAGACGCTTTCATCGCGGTGTGCCGGGGAACACTGGACAAGACAGGGACACAAATCAGTGAATACGGAAGGGCCTTCGTTCATCCGTTCTTCCTATATAACGTCGCGCTACAACCTCGTAAGACGACGTGCACTCTTGCGCTCCCGGACGGTCTGGAGAAAATACGGGCGAGGTATGTTTGCCCTGGAGATTCTGTACGCTCGACTGGACGAGGCATGTTAGCGCGTTGTCATCCTTCCTCATATTTGATCAGGTTCTCCCTTTTTTTCGCTTTTTGTTCCGATATTTTCATGTATTCCGTTCCGTAGTCTTCTACAAAACAACGAACTTATGAACGTTATGAGATAAGCTAACGTAATCAGGAGAATCGCAGATGTATCGAACAATCTGGTGAAAGCATAATCTAATATTTAACAAATAAGATATTACTTGATATAAAGATACTACTTGATATTTCGAAATTGCAAAAATTTAGACGAATGTCCATACGTACAACCTTAGAATACCAAGTCAGTGTCATTTATGGCACACACTGATACTAACAAAGCAATAAGGGACATATAAACTACTAAAATATTACCTTCAGGATAGAACACAAGTTGCAAGCTGGAATAATTCTACGTCAAACGCTGCCTCAATCGTCTGCGGTATTCCGCAAGGTTCCATTTTAGGACCTATACTTTTCATAATATATATAAACGACCTTCCAGCCAATATTACCCACAGTAAAGTTTGTCTGTATGCGGACGATAATTAACGCAAATCCGAGACAGCACTTTAACAACGGCAAAAACATGGTGTGAATCAAATAATCTAAAAATAAATTAAACCAAAATGCAGGTACTAACCTTCTCGTCAAGCACTAGAAGAGAAGTAGTGAGTTTCCTGGGATTTACCATGGATGGCGCATTAAATTGGTCGGAGCATATATCTTCGCTTACCTCAAAATTAAGTACGGCAATATATACCATCAGACGGATTAAACACCTAGTAACCCACGGAACTGTATATTATGCAAGCTTTCATACTGTAGCGACTTATGGAATTATGATTTGGGGTACAACCTCGGAACTAAAACAAATTTTAATTCTACAAAGCGCGCTTTAAGGACATGTGCGGATTACGCGCTCAAGAGAGTTGCCGGGAGTATTTTCCCAAGAAAAGATAATGACAGTGGTGAATATGTATATCCTAAACTGTGTAAATTATGTTCACCAGAACAAACATAAATTCGCGAAAAACTGGGACTACCACCCCTACTCGACTCGAAATAAAAACGATTTAACCATCCCACATCACAGAACTATTGGTGCGTGAAACTGTATAACAAACTGTCCCATCAACTAAAACAGCTAAATCTAAACAGTTTTCAAAAGACAATAAAAAAATTTCTCCTAAATAACGTTTTTTACAATGTGAATGAGTTTTTTATACATGAATTTTACTATCTGTTACATGTTTGTTGATTTTTTATTCGTCTTTTACATTTTGTTTACACACTGTTTATGTAAATATTTGTATATATGTATATTTTATTGATTTAATCACACAACGTCACTCATAAATACAAAAAACGCGTCGATAGAATATACAACATTCCTATAAGTAGATTCTTTACTTTAGTTTTGAATAAGCTAGCCGTTTAACATGTCTTATATTCTTCATTGTAGAATCTTAAACCTAAGCAATTTGGAGACACAGATGCTAACCAATATTTTGTTGGCGGAATGCAATATTATTTCTGTTTCGTGTATAATGAGAGTGTAGGCTACAGTGTGATATAAATTTTGATCTATTTGCATGAACATATCGCAGACGCTCCAAAATGAAAATGCCTTGCAAAGTGAGCAATCCAAATTCTACACGGGACATCCTGCTCAAGGCCACGTATTATCCTCTTCTGCGCCAAAAAAATAAATACCAGCGCCCACAGCCGATCCCCATAAATATATCCCGCACAACAAACGTATAGGTAGATAACAGCATAATAATAATATATTTCCATCATTAAACTTTCATTATGAGCATCGACATTGTCAAAAATAAAGAAAAGTACCATAAAATTGGCCTAAACAATGTAACATAAAAAGAAGCACAGACTCACGTCCAATTGCCCAACGAGGCCCCACATTTTAAAAACAAGCAGTATTTAAGTGAGAAATCATACTAGTGCAATGAGCCATGAGATATATTTGTCCACTTTTAAACATAAAAGTTTAGTTGAATCAACTACCACTATATTCTAACCCAATATGGATAATTTAATACCATCATCATTGCTATTATAAATATTTCTGAAATTGATATAATTAGTTTTGGAACTGTTCAAATTTAAACTATTATTTGAAAGTCAAGTTGCAGCATCATTCAAAAAATTATTGTAGGCAATTTTAGACGCCAGAATATCCTGCTTGGGGCATCATCAACACACTTGAGAATTCACTTAAAAAATCGACATATCATTAATAAATAGTATAAACAACACAGGTCCCACAATAGATCCCTATGGAACACCTACAGCTATTGTAAGCTTTGCCGATATATGTTTTAATAGAATTCGAGCGGTTAGTGAACTCAACAATCTCAACGCAAGTATGATTTTAGTAAATGATATACATTATACATAATCTACAATATATTTTTTTTTCAACTGATTTTATAAACCTCATCGTAAGAGTTACAATTGGTAAGGTAGATGGACGGTTTACAATTTTCGTAGAGTAGTAATTTATCTAATTTTTTTTTCTTGTTGTAATATAAAAATAAAATAAAAATTGTTCTTATATCATTCAAAGATTGTGTTGGAGTGTTTTATTATTTACTTATTCATCGTTAATAAATTTTTGTGGGTTTTTTCAAAGTCCTGTTTGTTAGCAGCTAAAAGTTTTTAATAGACATTTGCACAAATTCAATTCGGGATGCTTCAAAAAGAAAGAACCGTTCGATAGCGAGTAAAAGCGTTCGAGTACCTAACATCTTTATATGTTAGAGACGAGAAACTTAAAAAATTGCTAGACATCTTATATAACAATTAAATTACTCTTTTAACTATTATGTTTTAAGTCTTTCACTTGACGAAGACCTCGAAATCGAAACATAAGTTCAGTCTGCTCATTAATAATAGATTATTCGTAAATATGAAAACCTTAACCTTGGCGCTTTAATTTTGAAATTGAAAAAAAAACTGGTGAGCTTTACAATAAGCACATCATTTCCATCAGTGCTGTTTTAGATTATCTAAAATTTCAATTAATTGGTAGATAATAATACACAGCAAGTATGTATTTCACTAATGAATACTTAATGTAGTATAATTAACTTCTTGTTAGTATAACGTCCAATAAAAGCAGAACAGATCCAGACCTTCGGGCGATAATTTCAATTCTTCTCTGCGTCGGTCGATCGCGGTAATAAAACGGATTCGATATGACGCGGCGAGACATTTACGAAGCTCTATTTATAGTAAGTTAAACGCACTCGAAACACTCACGAGAACGTTAAAGAAGATGGCAGACTAACTAACTAACCAAGGCATTATAACTGCGTCGCTATAGCGTCCGTAATGGCAGCGGAAGAACGGAAGGAAGAACACTACGGATAGACAGAGAGTGACGACATAAAAACAAAGAACGAGTGATGCGAACGTCCGCCTCACTAAATAGTAAATATTCGTATAGATTAGGCAAATAAATGGGTAGAAGAAGCGTCTTTCCCCGATCGGATCGTGTCGTGCTATGCTAGCAGACTTCTTCCGTCTCTCTTTCCCTTCCACGTCCTCTTCGTACATATATAGATGCCTCTGCGTGCGAGTGTGTGTGTGTGTTTGTGCACGTGTAGTACGATGGGGGTGCGGACCAGCGCTAACTAGGGTTGCTCTAATCAATACTGCCCCCTCGCCCCTCAGGTCCGGACACGCAGTTTCCACCGCTGGACCCCGACACAACAAACTTTTGCAATTTTCCCGACTGGTCCTCGACCTTTATTCTCCCTCAGTGCTCGGAGGCCGAGAGCTATTGTGGAAATAAAAGGTGAAAGGAATGGAAATCACTGTAATGATCGTCCATTGTACCTACGTTACTCATTTGAATACGTGTTTGGACTTCTCTGTTTGGATTAGGGTATTAAGGTTTCGTAAATTATTATTGTTAGGAAGATAAAATGCTTTTTTTAGTTGGGTGATTTTGCGAGACATATGCGAGTATATGATTTGCATATTTTGAAAGGTTCTCATTTAATTACTGTTCTATCGGGCAAAATATCAACCTTAACCATTATATAAATATTTGTTAGTATAAAATTATGAATTACGATATTGATTAATTTTTGCCAAAATAATTTAATGTTTACAGGTGTCCCAAAGTCAAGTAGTCAAACTTGAGGTACAGGTAACTCTGAAGAAAATATCTTAATGGTTCATTTCCTATATACAGGCTGATTTTAAACAGGACACCATTGCTCTCTCGGGATACATAAGAGATACAGATTGGATTAAATGCGAAAAAAGTTGCATACATTAGAGACGTTTAAAATGCGCTAAAAAAATTACAGATTTCAAACGATTCCGAAGACAACTAACAAAAAAATCGACAGGTTGATTTTTTAGCTTTTTTTTTACAGAATACCAGTTTTGAAAATATGGAAAGAATGTATTATATGTAATTTTTTGTTTTAAAACAATTTGGCTATAATAACCTGCTATCATCACATTTACAATAGGACTTGTCACCTTTGAACAACTATGGTCTAATATATATTTTTATTTTGGCCTCGTCAACTGTAAACATAGCATTACCTGTCAACCAACGCAGCGGTAGGTTAATTTTACTGCCGCGATGACGCACTACATTTTTTTCTCATTTCACAGTCACTTCTAATGTAAAATATTCATAATCTCCTTTAATTTAATTTAACAAGAAAATCATATTTACCGATATTCTTATTGCTGTTTTAATTGTTACTATAGGAAAACCGCCATAACTAACATTCACTTTTACATAGAGTTGTCAAAATTAAGTAGTACCAATCCACATCTAGAAACACCGACAATATTTTTTAAATAAAATTTCCTAAATATTTTCTCAGCCAAAAAAATTATTACAAATGTCGTGGGTTATGTGATTTACAGCACTCTAACTCTTAAATTAAGTCATCGCGCTATAAATGTCACCTACCGCATTCTACTGTAAATAGCTGTTACGCTTTTGCGATATTTCTCGACTCTAAATATGATGGCGTTAATAATTTGAATTTTTGTTTCAAAGAGTTTACATAATAACTAATTAGTTACACGGTCCATTTTTTACTGTGGCGGATGCACGATAACAAGAGGGCGTGCTCAGTGGAGTGAGACACACCCGAAGAAATATAGATATGTGTTATAACTCGCACGCGAGAATATGGGGTCGCTATGTTCTCTATCTTCACAATTCGTGCAAAATATGAAATTTAGTTTTTATTATAATATGTAACTGCAGTACTATACGCCAGTCATTAACTCGGCTCCACCAGCTTCTTCGAGCTGATGACGTTAGATGATATATAGTGTATTCTTGCTCTATAGTACACAATTTTTTTACCGGCTTAACAAGTTCTATGTATATCCTCTACTTATACATCACGATATAACAATAGCGTCCTTATCGAGCGTCTCTAAAATGTGTGAACATATCTGAATTGTGATTATTAAAATCTTATAATTATTGATCATGATAAAGTTTATACGATTCTTTTTGAGACTAACACCTCTTTTTTTCATATTTCTTTAACCGTATAACCTAAAAACTCACGTCCTCTGCAGTTTTACTTTTGCTTTTCCTCCATTTTACAAATATGGAAAGAAAATTAAAAAAAATAAATTATATAATATATAGATATCATTAAACTAAATGTGTGTAAATAGCACCAAAATAGAGCTGTAATTTTGATGCTATTAAAATACAATACTGTACAAAATTCTACCTCAAACAAAGTTGAGTTAGATACAATTAATACATATTTGAAATCTTTTTCTTGTTTTTCATGGTTGTTTATCAATAGATAAAATTTATTTATATTATTAGTTAAAGCACAGACAGGTCAAATTATGGGAGTATCATTGTTTACCTTATTGGAGCAATGCTATGGTAGAACTGTTATTTTTACTATCGTAAACTGCAAATCGTCAGTATTGAAAAATAAAGGTAAGGAATTAGTGTTAGTTAATATAGGTATATCTTTGTGAATATAATTTAATGAATTTAGTCTTTAATGATCTACGCATAAAATTCTTAATCATAAAGATAATCCAGCGTAACACATGATGAATAATGTCAAATGCCGCTGTGTGAAATGTGTTAATTTATTTTAGTAGAATAGATGCTAATGACATATTTAACGAGCATTCATTGCATGTTCACTTTTAAAATGCATTTAGCCAAGATAATTTGTCATGCCCGGATGTGCCAAGCAAAATCGCGTTTATTTTCTAATAAAAAAGGAATGTCTTTGTCAATTTGAAATATTACTTTTCGGAATTTCATTATGATATTACAGAATAACCGGTATTATATATATATATATAAGAAATTAGTGATTAGTATAAGTCTCATACTATGCAAGGATTAAGTTTTACTATCACTCCTTTTTTCTTCACCTTTCAAAAAGAATGTGAATTGATGCAAAGGTAAAAACTAATGGCAGTATCTAAATACAAAGAAACGCACGAGCACATCGTACAAATCCCTCACTCGTCATCTCTCATCAAGGTCAATGCTGATCTTGTTTAGAAATTTCTTAAGAGAAAGACAAATATAATTATTTCAAAGAAATACACTTCGTGGCGTCCACCGGATAATTTTACTAATGACAGCTTCTCATAATATCATACCCACTTCTCTTCCTCGCTGCCTAAATAACACGTTACGCTTTTTGAAAAGCCGAGCCGGTCGCAATGCCACTACGAAGCGACCGATGAGTTGTTGTGATGACGAAATCTGAAGTTTGGCGGCGGCGGGTGCTATGTTTATTGTCCTGGCACCGATATAATTCTGCGGTCTGTCTCGCATGGGTATTCAAATGAAATTACGGGTACGGTCAACGTTTCTTCGATTATACTGCGAATACGTGATCGACAAATTTTGCCAATGTCTTTCACTAATTCATATAAGACAGTTTCATCATACAAAAAGCTTTATTAATTGTCATATTTGGCGATGACGGTTAAAGACAGCATACACAGGTATAATAAAATTGAACATAATTGGAATACTTCAATAAAAGCATTGTTATTAATACCATTTTATAATTTGGTTATAGATACTCTACCGTCCATGGACGGTAAAGTAATGGAAGTCATGCGTTGACCGTTCAATTCATGGTTCAATTCGATAAAGTGGCGCTTTCTATCTGCAAATGAGTGTAGTAAGGTTCTACTTTCGGATGTTGTAGCTGAAAATAGTTATTTTAACTCGTTTGGTTGCTCGCGTCGGCTCGCAATCTCTAAACTCGTTCGATAAGACACTTTCTAGCCGTGGTGCGTAGAACATTTTTTCAACAAGCACTTGATTACCACTTAGAGTAAAATCAATTTACTTGCATTTGTAGTATTCAGAATACAGATGACTCGCATTTAAATGACAGATTGTTTGACTGCTATTTTGACAACCGAACCCGGAAAATCTTCAGAATCTTCGCGGAGGAGTACGGTAAAGTAACGGAAGTGATGCGCTGGCCGGTCAATTCATAGCAATGAGTGTTGTAAGGGTGTACTTTCGGATGTGGTAGTCGAAAAATATATTTCCATGTATTGAACGCATACTGGTCGTATGCTTCTGAGCATATATGTTTAGAAAATCGTCAACATGTGCACATATACCGTTTCATATAATTCATTTTTCGTTCGTTGGCTGCGTTATTTGTATTATATGTTTCAATTGATTGAATAGTTCCTCTATTTGATACCAAAGAGGGCTACAAGCAGAAAGAAATACCGGAAAATGACCATGACTTGTAATGAGAGCTTAGACATCCTCATTTTTATGCAATCTAACATTGTTCATAACAAGATGAGCCCCTTCTACACCGTCAGTATGTAAGCCGCCAATTAATGTTATGAGAAAATCAGAAAAGTGAACTACATTATAGAGCACACCTTCAATTTGAAGCAAGTAAAAGGAATTTGTGTTCATTATCACAGCAATAACATAATTGCGTCCTCATAACTTTCGTCGGTCTAGTATTTTTCATAGATCTTTCATATGAAACCTGCAAATATATTTGTATTCCGTACTCATCAATTAAGAAATTTTTTCTCTTTCCAACATAATTCTGTTATACAGCACGGCGTAATCAAAACGAGCTTGAATAGTGTCCGGTGTATTTCTTCTTTCAGTTACAAATGACACTCATTTAATTGACTAATGAAAGTACTGTATCATTTGTAGATAGTAAAATTTACTGAAGAAGTAGCCATTGAGTTGAGCACTTTTCTTGCAACTGGTGCAAGGTTAAAGAGCAACTCAAATCAATCTAGTCACAAATCTGTTGTTTTTGAGTATTTGATATGTCTTTGTGGCCTGTGTCCAGCAATTATTTTTGCACTACATTTTTAACTGTAGAATTAATGATTAATTGCATACTTCATTGCTTATTTTGTTAGTTTTTCCTCCTGTGACGATTATTATTATTATATTTTAAACTATGTAATGTACTCGACTGGTTTAAAAGCTTATTACTGATCGCAAGCATTATGTGGAGATTAATGCCTCTCGATAAAACCCTTAAATATAAATAAACTATAGCTTCTTAGAGGAATACCCCAAGGAAGTGTGCTTGGACCCTTGTTATATGTAATATATGTTAATGACCTTGTCTTAGAGAAAGGTATTTTACATGTAGATGATACCTCATAGTGTGTGTCATTGTGAGTGAGGCAAATAAAATTCAAGGAGTAGATAGTGCCCACTTTTTATCTTAGAAAATATACAAAAATATATAATATCCAAAAATATATTGTAAAAAAAACGGCATTTATTTAATTTAAAGCTATAACATGTGACAGAGTTGAATCCACTTTATTAAAATGTTCTTTGTTACCGTTTCAAAACAAATTTTAAAAAGCGGTTTCTAACACCGATT
The DNA here is from genome assembly GCA_949128085.1 of Cetonia aurata. Classification (NCBI taxonomy): domain Eukaryota; kingdom Metazoa; phylum Arthropoda; class Insecta; order Coleoptera; family Scarabaeidae; genus Cetonia; species Cetonia aurata. The sequence goes on along the minus strand of OX421885.1, from coordinate 23,166,299 downwards.
TTAGACACCAGTTACGGTTTTTGTTTTGAAAGCGATTAATCGTCACTTCCAAAACCGGTTTCAAATAAAACCGGTTTCGATTCGCGGCACTAATCTGTACTATCTACCTATCTACGCAGAAACTCACGCAGGAGAAACTCAAAATATTCTATGACCATGTCTGCAATGCATACTATTTACATCAATTAGGCATTGAAGTGAAATAGGAGAACTGTAATCTTTACAACAATTTGTATAATATAATATGTTAAACGTATTTGTTTACGTGCCCTGGCACGTGTTTGGAAAACTGGAGAAGGTTGCATTTGATAAAAGGACACAACCTCATAATTACGTTAAATTAACTGCTGTTTAGTTTAACTTAATTCTTATTGCCTTCAGCTGGTACCTATAAAATCTCAACTACTTAGTTTTACGCTAAAATACCAATGCTTCTGCTAATAGAATTTTTAAGGTTTGACTAAACAAGAATTACCACTATCAGACGTATTTGTTGCAATTTGATATATTTATAAAACACGTGAATTATATTATACGCATGCTGTAAAAGAGAGAAATAACTCCAAAACAACGATAGATTACCGACACAACCCCAAAACGCATTTTCCACCCCATTAAAAAGCACCCTATCAAAAAATCTCTGCAACTTTAATAATAATCCCCACTTTTTTCATCTTTTTATTACAGGAAAATTATGGTTGAACGATCCGGAGATGACCTGGAAACCGGAGATGCAGCTACCCTCGGTGGAGGAGTCGAAGCTGGCGCTTCAAGCGAGGCTGGGACTATCACCTAGTAAGTAAATTTTTATTTTTTCCGTTACGCACACTCGCGCCATATCTCCACTCTCGGTGAGGGGGAGCGGATTTGAAACAGTCAATTTTACAACATCATTGATTCCGAAAACGCTCACCACCCCATTGACAGATTATTACTGGAATGGCTCCGAAATCTGCTGACTCACCCCTTCTCGTTAACTGTCCAACATGTTGCTTTCGATTCTTTATAAGGGTTATCGCCTAGTAATATCACCTACGACATGTTTTTTTTTCTGGGAAATGGGGGTGATTTACGTGTTTATAACGTAGTAAAATAAAAGTAGATTGTTGTTCAACAGCCTCAACTTATTATAATCGGATTATTGTGTCTTTACACAATTGCTAATTTTCGTTAGCATTCTCTTAATTGAAATCAACGTTGCGTGCTGAAATCTTGCCCAACGCCACTAAATTTGTGAAACATTTAGCGACATAACTAGATTTGCGAGGCCATTGGTTCACTTTTAAGCGAAGGCCGTGTCTGTGGGCCGTCTATAAGTGGCGCTGCGTGCCCGGCCGTACCTTTCAACTCGAGTATAATTCGATTTAAATGAGAGAAAGTTCCAGCTGCGTAGGAGGGACCCGCGAATTCGAGAGGGGCAATCTACCGATGTGACGTTGAGGACAAATGGACCAGGACAGTATGTGAAAACTCGATAAAGATTGACGACGACTGGCTGTTTCTCTCTTCTTTGGGTTACGCAAACGATCGATAACTGTAGTCGCCGGACTTGGGTCGTTCGCCGCTTACTAAATGCATACATACATAGGTAGTAGTGTCTATCCTAGACGGTGCTGCTCCACACGTTTCATTAACACACTTCGGTTTCATGATTTAATGGCCGCTAGTGGTTATTTACTTATGACAACGTAATTACAGCGATTGATTGCTAATTTGATGGCGTTTACCACACAAGAGGTGGACAAAACGAGATAGATATACCTATGTATAAGTTTTTACAATTCTATTCGTAGAAACTGTTTTCATACCTATCCAAGCAATACAACTAATAAAAATGTCTAACAAGAGATAACTTTTAAACTAAAAGTATTTGAAAACCTGTCTATCATGATTTTATAAGAATAATCATAAGAATTTCGTACAATACCAATAGTTCTGATGAAGCATACCCAAAAAAAGAACAATACTTTGGGAGGCACGTCTGAAGCATTAATTAGAACAAATCTCACAGTAGACGTGTTCCAATAGCTCATTTATAAACAACACAAACAAGGGAGGGCTCAATTGTAAACCCTAAGTCATCCCAGAATTAATTTCAAAAGGAACGGAAACAAATCCAAAGCCACCTAAAAGTTGATAACCATTGTTCAGGTTAAAAAAACGGTCATTAATACCAATGAAATCCTCAAATCACTATTAAATCAAGTTTTGATAGTTTTTGTTACTACTTTACCAGTCCATTAGGATGATATTGAAACTTGTACATTATTTACTAAACCATTGAAAACGAAGAACGCGAAAAAAGAAAGTTAACTATGAGCTGCTCGTTAGCATACCAAAACATTAGAAAAGATAATATTATAAAACGAGGTATATATTAAAGTATCTTAAAACAATTTAAAAATTTATTTAAGAGTTAAAAAGTTAAAATTTGAAGTTCGTCATCTTTCTTACTAAGAACAGCGACATAGACGCATAAAGTACGAAAATCGACTAAGGACCAAGATGATAAAACGGGGAAGATGAAGTAGGTAACCAAAAAATAAGTGCTATACAGGAACTATACAGGAACCAACGAACAAGTATATTGGAGACAACTAGGATAAGGGTTGGTTTACATTTTTTTTTTTTTATATCATTGAATTAAAGAGGAGTAACTATTATTTAGGTGATCAACAACACTACGAAAATTGACAGATTGGGATGGTGATTGAAAAAATAACCTTTCTTACAGTGTTGTTCCGAACATAATATCTTCGTGCCAGAGAAGTCAAAAGTATATCCATGGTTACTACAACGATCCCTTGAAGCTATTTTCTTTTGTTGTTATTGGATATATGAGCTACATCATTTTTACGTTTTCTGAGTCTACCGCAGAGGTATTACAAAGTTTGGCTAATATAGACCCACTCACAATATGAACAAAGGGTGGAATATATAACATTGGATACGCACTTTTTTGGATCAGAACGAGTTTGTTAGTAGAATTCAGAGTATAAAGGCCCAAACAGATGCTAAACTCTTTGAACAAGCAAGACACTTGTATTTGAACACCAGGTATAAATGGAAATTTGATGTAGTGTACATACAATCGTTGGTCATTGAATGATTCGATAGTGAGGTTTTCATTGTATAAAATACAGTCAACTATTTTGACGAGATAACCATTGTGGGTGAAAAGGTTGGAAAGAACAACGATTCTGGTAGATTTCTACAGATCTCAATGTCAACTTTTGCCGCCAGATGTCGCCACTGCGCGAATTTGAATCAGTTACCCATAATACGTTGTATTAGATTAGAATGTTCGAGAGAGCGTCAATAAAAAGTTACAGTCCACTAAACCCAACATGGGTATTTATTTAAATCATTCAACCCAACAGATTCTTATAATGAAACGCAGGATTAGAATGTCATAATACTCTGTTACGAAGAGCAGTTGAAGTATTAATTTTATGAGAAAAGGATTGATTTGCATAAAAGTTCATCTCGCAGAAAAAGTAGATTTTGTATACAAATCCAAAACTATAGACTGGTTATCACGTCCGATGAATAGGGTATCCAGAAATGGGATAGAATTATTGTTTTTACATTCAACCGTGAATTGCAATAGAATATTAAACCCATTAAAAACCGCAATAATAATATTAATGAAAGCAGAAGAGCTGTAATATGTCATCAACATACTTGTACAAAACTGGAATACTATAAAATAAATAACTGGATAAATACTAAAGCGAAGTTATTTAATAGATTCATCAACGAATCCCCAGTATGTAGCTCAACCAACAGCCAATTCTTATCATATCAATCACATCAATAATTGATTGTAAAGGTAGATTAGTAAATAGTGCCACAGCATCAAAGGGTATGAAAACATAACCTCCCAGAAGCATTATATTCTTAATATTGGTAGAAAATTCAAAAGAATCCTATAAGTTTTAATTAGTTCTCTGATAAAGCGCAGACGAAAGAATGTTAGATATAAAACTAGAAACCTTATAGGTAGCTAACCTAATGAAAGAAACAATGGGTCTGATAAAAAAAGTGCGGCATTTAAAAGATTAAACATCTGTGCTGTAAACATCATGGGCATATAAAGTTTGATTCCCATTCTCTAATAGCGAAGATAACCTGATACCAATTAATATTTTACTTGTGAAATCGCATGCGAGATACAAGTATAGTACTATATATACTCAATGTGGCAGGAACATGCAGCTTGAATAAAACAACGGATTCTGTTTAATGTTGCCTTTTAATTTGGTACCTGCTGTTGTCGTTTCCAGTCTTCTTATTTTTGTGTGGTACTCTTGTCGTGTGAGATTCATGTCCTGTAGCATGACCATACTTGCATCTCACATACGGTATATGTCATGATGAATAAAACTTTTGATGGATAAATATTGCAATTATCTGCTTTCAGTACCTACTTAAAAGACAGAAAGTAAAAGATTTTAAGGAAAACCTTTCTTTATTATTATCTACATTGTGTAAACTCTAAAGTATCAAAAACAATCAGTGGAAGTATATGTGTACATATTTTCTTCTGCCTCTCCTTTGTCGGGGCGTAATATATTTCTACATCTAAACTATTACATATAGGCATTTGGCTCTTGGCATAATTTTATACAGATTCACCCAGCAATCACATAATAATATATGCAGTATCTCATTAGAATCAGTAAGTATGCTATAATTCTTAATATTTGTGACAACCTATGTAATTATCTAAATCACCTTTATATGCAGTATTTGATGTAAAAAGAGCTATGATAACCGAATTCTGAAATTCGATCAAATAAGCATTATACGTCGTTCCGTGCTTACATATAACACGCTGTATATAAATAGCTATAGCCAGCCGAGAGGCCTGCTTAAAAAGTGCAGGTGTGTCATTGAAACTTTTTCTCTATCGTTTACTATTTAAAAGTTATATTGGATAAACAAGATTTGGGCCGAATTTCAAAGCCAGGTTGCACCCCCTAAAGTTGAAGTTCTGCGCCACGAACAAAGAGTTTCCTTGAGTACCACTCTTCTCTTGTAACAAACAAACATATGCGCAGCATTTCAGTTTCGATTTGCATGCTTAGCTGTTGGGTAGTATGCTTTATATATACTAAAGGATGTACTATTTGGTAAGTTACATATATTTCAATTCAAACCATAAGAGACTGCAAAGGATTAGAATTATTTTCCCATCGAACCAATCGTATTATTAAAATCGAATTTTCTTACAAATTTCTACAAGAATTATCTTTTATTTTAAAATTATTTAATATTTATTACTAACATCACTTATACAAGTTTCAAACGTTAACAATATCGGCATCAATGTTACAAGTAGTATGCATACATTTACTTCAAACATTTATTACTTGTAAAACTTTCCTTTGAAACTCAGACAATTTGACCGAATATTCTCTATTAATTTACTTTTACATCATCCCATAAATTACCTTCACGTAAAATGGAAGGAACCTAACTGCACCCATACGTAACTTGGTCCGTCAGATCCGAGGGAATATTTTTCAAAAGTGTCGAAGGAAACGATCTCGAGTGCTATGCCGGAGCGGCCGGCAGCATGTCCATTAGGGCCCGGGGAAATTGTTTATGCATCGGGGAACGGACAGTTGATAAGGGAGTGTTTAGGGGTTGGACCTTTTAATTATATCGAGGGGGAAAGGAAATATGTCCTCGCGTCTACTACACGACATTTCAATAGCGCTTTTATTGCTTCCGCATTTTCTCCGTCTGTGTATTCGTCCTCTAATCTTTATAGAGGTTTGAATCTAATTCGGTTACTAATTAGTATTTGTCTTTTATGGTGTCTTTTGTTTTACCACTTGAATCAAGCTTTCTACGAAGTATTTATCCAAACCTGAATAATAGCAGAAAAAAAAATATTTAAGGAGAATTTTCAAGATTTAGGACGGAATGGGGATACAAATTAAAGAAATCGAATGTTCAAACAGATATCTGACGTGGTTTATGTATAAAATTTGATTGAAAAAGTTAAACTCGCGCCTATTGGATAATGTATTAGTATAAATCTCTAATAATTAGAAGTTTGGAACTAGTCGGTATTAATACTAGAAAACTGGAACTGCCCAGCTTTTCAAAGAAGAAGCTCTCTAATTTTGCTTTCTTAATTAGACTCTAATTGGACGTTGGGGGTGTTCTGGACCCATTGATGTTTCTAACTGCTATTAGTGATCTCCCGTATAATATTTCTTTTAACGCCATCTTTATCTAAAACATTCTAAACCTTCCTGTTGTATAACAAAAATCCAAAAGAAAAAGTGAAAAAATCCCTTAAAATTAAAGATACAAATCTAAATACGTATTTCGGCAACTAAGTTGCCATCTTCAGTAGAAAGCAAGCGAAGAGCAGTGTTAAACTTAGTGTTTTCGTCTAAGGTAAACCTTGGAAGATATGACACTGCTCAGTGTTATTCCACTAGTGATTTGGTGAAGAGCATATCTTCCAAGGTTTACCTTAGCCGAAAACACTAAGTTTAACACTGCTCTCCACTTGTTTTCTACTGAAGATGGCAACTTAGTTGCCGAAATACGTATTTAGATTTGTATCTTTCATTTTTGTGGTAAGGGATTTTTTCACTTTTTCTTTTGGATTTTTGTTATAGTTTTCAAGCCACAGTTTCCACCCATCACAGGACTTCCTGTTGTAGAAATAAAACTTACTACCACAACTATTATCTGCATTTTCTCTCACAATTTTATGGGACTCATTGTCTAATACAAATATTAAATAAAAACAATTGAAAAAAAAATGATTTGGTTAAGTTTCTCAAAGTAAGCTCAAAGTGTCATTCATCTACTTCATAACAATTCCGAAGCCGAGAAATAATTGTTTCTTGGACATTTTCCAAAATTGCTTGAGGAATTAAACGGATCTGGTTACACATCTGTTTATATATATATATATTCCGTTTATTTAAATACACCTTGGGTTTTAAATAACCCCACAAGAGAAAATCTAAAGGGGTTAAATCAGATCTATTAGGTGGTCACTCAATAGTTCCAATTCATCTATTAGGAAAAGTCGCATCTAAAAACCTGCGAACACTCATTGCATAGTGTGGAAGTGCACCATTTTGCTGGTACCAAATTAGATTATTCAGTAGATTAGCAACTTCTTGATTAGGAAAGGTGGCAGCTAGAGCAGAATTAATTCAAAATTCTTAACTAGCGCTCCCCGGTCAACATTCCTTCAAGAAAATATGATCCCTAAAATCGCGTACCACCGATTCCCGCTCACACATTAATTTGGTTTAGATGCTGAGTGTGCCTAACCTGCATCCATGTGGATTCTCTGATGCCCAGTACCTACAATTTTGCCTATTGACGGAATCATTAAGGCAAAACGTCGCCTAGCTAGAAGAAAACATTATGCTCAATAAAGTTTCCATGATTGTTTTGTAATCTAATTATTTCCTCGGTAATTTCTGACAGTTCATACACCAAATATATTTTTTGATACAATGCCTAACCTAACACTAAAGGTGTAAAGATTACCTACACCTGCAAAGAGAATGTTCAAATTAGTATCTGACAGTAGATCGGTTATTTGGCGGACGATAAAGATAAGTTTGTTTAAATAAATTAACAATTTCTTCTTGAGTACGTAGTCGATTTCCAAAGCTAATCATCATAAGATATTGTATTGTTTCCTTTTCAGATAAATGCATTTTGTATTTAATTGGATGTGCATAATGAAGTTTCTTTAAAGATCACAACTACCAAAATACTTACAATCGATCCGTATTCAAGAGTCTTTTCAACGTAGCCAACTAGTCCACAATGCGTTAAATGAATGAGTGTTTAGAAATCCCTCATTACAAAGTCTTCTAATCAAAGATTTAAAGTAAAACGCTGGGTTGCTTTTAATGCTTGTGTCCCCGAATCTTCTCATGAGAGGTGTACGTATATCCCCGCCTGATCACTAAAATATGCATATGAGCAATATGAGCTATCTGTCTGTCTAATTGGTATGTTCCAACTTACCTTGCACAATTGCATGTAAATATTATACTTGCTCAGAAATGTATTTATTATCTCACATATAGGAATTAATACCCTGTACATCCCCTAAGTACATTGATACATGTAAAACTAATAAGATTACATTAAACAACTTCCCTAAAAGAAATTCACACAACGAACTACTATGTAAGGTAAAATCACGATCACACAATCGACCGACAACGCAGATACAGTGTTTTGCTGCTGCACTCTAACATTCTCTATTTACTTACACTAAGCAGAAGCAAGAAAATTAACCAGAATAAAAGTTTTCTTGAATTAAAACTTTAAATTTTCTTAGTGGTAAAAGATTTACCTACAACAAAATTATTTCATTTTCTCTATAAGAAAATTGTGTTAACACAATATTTTATTTTGAACTCAGAATGAATTTTTCTGTATGTCGCGTGACACTCATTTTGTTTAACATTTAAAAATGTTTAGTAAGGAAGGCATAAGGGTCAATTCATTTTAATATGCTATAAATACACAAAATAGCATCAACGTTCCCTTAATGAAATCTTTCATTTTTTTTTTTCAATTTAATATGTTCTGAAATGTTAGTGCATGAATAATAAGATATCTTTATTAGAGAGAAGCTCAAATGCTTAAAGATGAAAGAAACATATGTAGGTACTCGGTGATTCCATGAACTGCCAATACAAGGCTAAAGGAAAACTATCCTAAGATGATTTAATGTTTTTACCGTATATGCTTATATTTGCACTTAATTACGTGCATATTTTTAGCCGAAATATGCACGTAAAATAAAGTGCTATTACTACTGTTTCAGCAGATGCGTCGGCATTAATGGTACTAAAGAAAATCAGCAAAACTGCAGATTTACATCCAAGGTAATATTAAAAGTGAATGAACTTTTTTGTAAATAAATAAATAATAACTGTTCTAAAAAAATTAATATGCTTAAACAAACAGCACATTAAAAACTGTTTCTAAGCTAATACAAACTAAGTTTAAATCAAACAGGTTTTCAGGAGGTACCGGAAACAGTATTTAAATATTGCATGACATATAAAAAAGTTTATATCACCCATCATGTTGTGCACATACAGGTACAAAAAAAAATGTATAGAGCAGAACTGAAAAAAAAAAACGACTCCAACACGTAAAAGGAAGGAAATTTATAGCTGCTGGGTACGCCGTATGTATAAGTCACATTCAGTTACATATGCCGTCCATCTTGTGACATTTCAATATATGTTTTATGGAATGTATAACCTGCTATGCTCGTATATCAGCGGGGTCTATCATGGCAAGGTGCTGCCCCATGGTCATTCGCAGGGCGAAAAACCCCAAAGACTTACGGTAAAATACGATCCGTTGGCCGGTCTCTCAGCTTCCGTCGGTCGCATCTACAGCGGGGTAGCGCGGCGACTAATACCGGGTGTGGGAGCGCAGACTAACCCGGCAAGGTGTGTGGGTTGGGGTATAGGCGAATTCCGAAAAGACCATGACGGCAGAGCGGAAAATTCGGACAGAACGAGGAAAAACAGGAGATATATAAATTCAGTTATTGACAGGATCAACATTTTTATACATCTTGTATTTATACTTAGATATGTATTGGTGGCCCAGTATGACAACTTTATATATACTGACTGACATATGTAGCTAAAACATATAGAGGAAACCTTGCTCCGAGATTATAGTTTATGTAATGAAGATCCATCCTAACAAAATACACTTACTTAAATACTTAATTAGTAGACTGAATAATAATAATAAAAAATCAGAAGGAATAAGATTAAAGAAAAAGATTGAGATGATTGAAGAGAATAGTCAGAATCACTACATATCATGAAAACTGGCAATTTATGGCTTCTAAGCGATGTCAAACTAGAATACCAGATGATATACAAAATAATAATGCCAGTTTTGATACACTACAAAAAATAATTAATGCTTTTGAAGACTACTTTAATGATGTGTATAGAAAGAACTCCAAGAATATTATCTTGAATGGGGCAAATAATATCCCATACTGTGCATCTATCTTTCTTAAACTATTGCGCCATCTAGCTAGTCAATTATTAACATCTGCTCTTTACCTAATCGTTGGAAAGTGTGACGAATTGGTCCTACGTTCAAGTCTGGTAACACAAATGAAATCTCTAATTGCAAGCCTATGCCTCTTCTCTGCTATTTGTCCGAAATTTTTGAAACAATTATATTTACAATCACATAAAATATTTTATAACTGCAACTCAGCATGACTTTATGGCTAAGCGATCTGCATAACTAACTTAAGTTGTTTTTCTCAGTACACTTGAGATATTCTAAATAAACAGCACCTATGCTGACTTCCAAAAACCACTGAGCAAAATTAATCGCTATATTTTATTGAAGAAACTTAGAACAGTGTGTTTTTCAGTGCAACTACTTCGGTGATTTAAATCTTACTTAATTGACAGAGAACGTACACACTAAAAAATATTACACTTTTTCTACGGAAAATTCCTGTAATGTATAGGGTAAATTTACCAAAAAACTGGGAAATTTACTATAAAACTTTAGGTAAATTTCCCAATTTTTGGTAATTTTGCCTCATACGTTACAGGAATTTTCCGTAGGAATAACATATATTTTTTAGTTTGTATACTATGACGAAGTTCATCGGGTTTATGTGCCACAAGGTGTAATCCTGATGATGTAGGCGTTGTGGTAACGGCAAAAACTAGATGCCGGAAGTGGTGGCACAACACGCGCTCCATAATATCACAGTGTAGCTTGCGGGGAGAAGCCTGGAACTAGCACCAAACAAGACAGAGGTAGTACTACTTCTGGCAGGAAGGAAGATTGATAGAATTAATCTACACCTGGGCAACAACGTCATCGGGACTCAAGTGTCTCTAAATATCTTGGAGTCGATTTGGACAAAAATATGACCATGTGCCATCATGTACAGAAATTTGCCGAAAAACAACCAAAGGCTTAACGAATATAAGATTATTACTGCCTGGAATATATGGCCCAAAGGAGGATAGCACACGAATTTATGCCTCAATTTGCATACACGCAATAGATAAAGCCCACTACAAACGATAGGTATTGTCTGTACAAAGAAAAACAGCACTGCTTATAACAATGGGTATATAGGACAGCCTCTGCTGCGGCCCTGCTGGTTCTGGCGAGAACACCTCCAATACATATTGTAGCAAAACACCAATTCCTGATGCGGAGGAATGGGACAAGCAAAAAGACCTCGAATAATGAAATTATCAAGCATTAACACGATGAGGTGTGTTTCGTTTTAGCCCAGGTGCTCATGGGAAACCACCAACACCCATAAGAAAATCCATAAATTGGGGGTACCTTGCAAAATTCAAATACCCTTAATCCTGATAGGTGTTCCATGTTTTTAAAAAAATGATAGAACTCGCGCTACTTCTACAGCACAAACGACAAAAAGTGAAGGCTGCTCTAGGTTTTTAGAGAAAATATATATAAAGCCAGAAAACAGAAAACTACGTGCATAAAACAGTCCTGAAAATGTTTATAATTTTACCATACCTCACAGTTACCTCTGGTTTTGAGCCGCTGCAACTACTAACTATGCGCTGATGACACCCAAATTTATCTTTAGTTTGGGCAATCAAACCCACGGCAAGCCCAATATATTGATTAATTAAATGATGATCTCAAGCGGATATCAGTATTTGCAGCAAATAACCAGCTGGAAGTAAACTCTTCCAAGTCGCAAATGATTATATTCGGAGCAAAAATCGTATTTACATGGAGCGTAGTCTGGAAATTTTTATGCAACAACTTGTACCACAAAAATAATCTGAAAATGCAAATAGGTAACCACTTGCGTTTTGATTACAACACCTCGGACCTTATTAGGAAAGAAATTTCAGCTTTAGAAGCAGTTTACATTAACCGAAATTGCATTGACATCACCACCAAGCAGTTCTTATGTTAATCTTTTGTGCTTTCGCATTTTAATTATGAAGATGTACTATATAGTAGCTGTCTCATGAACGAAGACTCGAGAAATATTCAAATGCAGTACAAAAATTCATGTGCTTGATGTACGGTATGGGAGGTAGGATCTTAAACATGTAGATACAACCGCCGAATACTTCATAGTGCCTTATTTTTCTCCAAATCAGCTTCCATATCTATATAGTAAACTTCAATTTCGACATGATATTCATAGCATCAGTGTACGCAACAGACATCTGCTAACTATACCAAGGCAAAGAACAGAAGTATACAGAAAAAGTTATTCGTAAATGTCGCTGTGATATGAACAAATATGTTCTAACAACGGACATTGACGTAAGACATAACCTCAACAAGCTTTTTGCCGACCCAAGGGGAAGGACGAAGTTAGCGCATGGTTTGGAGAAGGTATTTCGAAGTGATGGACATAGTTAACATTTTACGTAACGTAACATAATTTTGTAATTTTTTAGAGCAAAAGGGAGCTTAAAATTGACTGCCCTTGCTATTAAACCCAATACTGAGCAAAAAAAAAAGAAGCGATAACGTCAGAACACATATATTATGAATGACCCAATATATTCAGAAAAACTACATCAACAAAAATGTAAAATTGGAATCAAAATTGAAACGTTTTACTATTTACGTTTTATGGAATGTATTAAATAAATGTAATAATTATGGGTATGTAAGATATTAACAACTTAAATAGTTTGCACATTTTTTTGTGATATTTTAAACCCATTCATTTATATCTAAAACAAACATTAAAATTTATATTAACTTAATGTCACCATAATATACGCATCTACTATAAATTATAAATTTATACGTATGTATAATGTATATGTACGAATATATTTTATATGTAGTATGTATTTAGGTTATTTGATAAGATTTTTCATCGATAAAATTAAAAAAAAAAGTGTTTAAATATAAGCATAACGTCTACATATACAAATTGATTTATATGTAATTAGGTAGATGTCCTAACCTATCGAAATATATATTGCAAAATTAACGATTGCGAAAGCACTACTACTAATTCACACCTTTTTTTTTAATTCTAATTGGACAGAAGCGGTATTTAGAACTTATTAAAGCATACGTATGTGTATGCGGAATTTTGTAACAATGTCTTTCGTACTTATTAAACCTTGAAAATCTTTACAACAGCACCGTATATTTCACCGCATATAAGTATAGGAATCTATTGTTATGATACCATTAACAAGTCGTATTTATTACATGTTTATTTTGAATTTATTTTTTGTTTATATTCATTATCTGTGATACTAAAGGTTTTCTACTTTTAATACGCACTTTCTGTTTGGCAAATCAACCGGAATTTTGTTTTTAATAATAAATGATTAAAAAATAATACAGAAAAGAAAAACAAGATGATTCATATATATCCTATTGACAATTCAATTACAAAAATGGCTCCAAAAACATATATACATACAGCTCTTTGAGCACTGAGTATTATACGATTTCGATCCACTCATTACTTAATAAATTGGATATACCGCTATTTACTAAGTATGGAAAATTATGAATTTATTCTTTCGCAATCAGTTTATTGATATACCATTTTGATTAAGGCAAACATGTTTATACCGAACATCTCTCGTATCATGGAATCTTATCGGAAATGTCATACCAGCCGACGGCGCTACAGAAGTCTCATTCCGCGAATTCCTTATTAAAGTTTCTGAAATTTGATAGGCAAATTATGAGAAATTATAACAAAGTCACATTTCCTATAAATGATTTTGAAAGAATTATGCGTCACCTTGCCTGAAGACCACCCGTATGTTCTGATTTACGTATCAACCTAATCTTCCCTTGAGATTTAACCATATAAGATGTAATCATGTACTACATACAAGTGGATGTATGTACAATTTTATCGTCTTGTGTACCATAATAGTTTTAAAATAACTATTAACTTAATACAAGCAAGGTTTCTCTATAATTATTATCAAGTGCACGCTTATATCCTGATAACTATTTTTTTTTACTGCAAGCTTAATGCCTTCTAATTCTCAACGTATTAATTAAAGAGATAATTTTTATTTAATCAAATATAACGGTAATTATATTAGACTAACTCTAGTGTTTTAAAATTGGATATTCGTGATATACTCATAAAATAATCACATGTGTAAATACAAGCAAAGAACATGGAATTAAAATGTTGTGTTGAAATTTCCAAATCTAGTGGAGCAAAATTTAGTAATAGACGCATTACCCGCTTTGATTAAGTACTGATATGTGTTCGCAATTTAAAATAATTAATTAAAAAGAATGTTATTACCGTACAAAAAATAAATGAGCCCTATCTACAATATTATACTCTAGATGGTTGAATAAAATTAGTATCAACATGCATGTAGGTCACATGCCCATATTTATTAGCAACTATTTTTTTTTGTGTGTAATTTTCCCTTTCATATTACTGTTGCCTGTTGACTCTCTTTTTTGCCTCTTTTGCATTTTTTTGCTTGAAAGTGCTTTTTTAGAAAAAAAATTTACAATTTTTCGAACTCAATTTAATGCGCCTTTTATTTTTTGAAAGAAATTACGGGCTAATTAAATATCTCGTTTTTTCTTTTGTTATTTAGGTTCAATATTGCCTCATTAGATCACTCTTCTATCTTGCTTAGTTTCTTAGATCCACATGCTTACCATTCGAAAAAAACTGATCCTAATTAGTACAGCAAAATTTCTTCTTTTCGATATTTTAAAATAAAGTTTTATTTATCCAGCTACACTGAGAAAACGGTCTTAGTAAAACTATATACTTAGAAATTTATACTTATATCTAATATAAATTCTATTAAATTTACGAACTCTATTTTCTATATTCAGAAACAATTTTATTCGTAAAACTTAAAAACAAAATATTCTCAATTTTAACATAAAAATTTATTACTTTTAAATACACGATTCAACACAAAAATTATAGTTGGTGCAAATAAAACATAATGTACATTTTTAGAAATACTTAATTTCAAAGAAAATAGTCTAATATTTTCAATCCTGACGCGCATGTCATTTGAGAGGGAACTATTTCTCGATTATATATTGAACAGAGTGAGATGCAAAGTGACGCTATTTTAATGCTGAAGGAAGGGTTGGAATTAGCGGTAAAGTGAATAAAAGTTGTTTTAAGGTTAGTGCTTCTCTATCTTCTCTATGGGTTAGTGGTGTAGGTACCGTCAAATATTATGCTAGTATTGTATTTATATAGTATTTTGTACTGTGAAATGGAAAGAATGAAATGGAAGAGTTACTAATACTTGCCAACCTCCACTGATATATCGCGAATGTTATATTGTTACATGTGATATTTCTCCAAAATTTAACTGGACATTTAACTGGAGTGTATATTTATGTTCTAAAATAAATCTATTAATATTAAACACTAGTTTATTGCCGCAATATCCAATAAATCCCACCAAATTCAATGAAAAAGGCTTGTAGATTTATAACAAAATATTTCCAGGACAACACTTTTTTATACCTAATCCAAGAATCATTAGTAGTGGAAATGAGTACAAAATATACTTAATTTAACGTACGTGCGTAATCGTTTTAAATAATCTGTTTTCTGTCCTAGTAATTGTTTGTTTCTGATCTTGCAATCGCATTATTCCTAATATAAGTAAAAATTTATTCTCATATTCAAGTAGGTACGTGAGTTTGCTATTTCTACTACACATGACGTACTAAACCTCAGTACAAAATCTATTAAATTACAATAAAACGTATACTTAGATTCCAGGAATAAATTTATTTTAAAATTTAGTATACTATGTATCCGTCCCAAATATAGCAATAAATTGTACTAAATTTCAATATAGTTATACTGATTTCTAATACAAATTTCTCTCCGTGTATAATGACAATATTAATAGTTTATTAATCCAGCAGAAACAGCTCTAATAACAAATGTCTTGTGTTCTCCGGTAAGAGCGAACTCAAACTGGCATACACACAGCTCTAAAACTAATTATGGCTTAGGTGCCGGTGTGTATGAAAAGAAGCCCTTTTGATGAGCTTCAGCAAGGACACACCGTTGTGTCAAGCTAAAATTGCTGCAATTCATCACTATGTCAGAGAAGTGAAAAGATGGACCGACTTAGGTAAGAGCATCGCTATTTTCTCTGACAACCAAGGTTGCCTGGTTGCCAGATCGCTTAAAGTGTTGACTTTAAGCGATCAGTTTCGCAAGTGTTGGGCTAAAACTGATTTGCGTGAGCGCGCTAAATGAGATGAACACCCAAACGATTTGGCCAGACGAGGTTCGACAAGATCATTTGTTGTAGGTCGGTTCCTCCTTCGGCATTACCAAATCACAAATTAAAAAGTCCATCAATTAATGGTGCAGAACAAGTCCAAGGAATGGTGACAAAAGTCATCAGGGCAAAAACAGGCAAAAGAGTTCTTAAGAGAACACAGGCCTGAATTTGCTAAAGACCTACTGAGCAAAGACAGAAAGACTGTCAAAATGATAGTAGGTCTGTTGAACAGTCATTGTAGACTAAATAGGCATAAGTGTAACAAAGGAAGAAACCCCAGTTGATGTGTTGTGCCACTGCGATGACATGGTGAGGACTAGGTTTCTAGTACTAGTGGTAAAGAACCACAGAGCTGATATCTACGTAGTAGCTGCCCTTAAAGGTGATATATCTAATTAACAAAGTAAAGTTAGAGAGAACGCCTTTTAAGACGAAGAGAATCACAGTAGATCACCTCAACCTTAATCTGATCTGATCTAATGTCTTTTATGGGTTATTTTATAAATAAAATATGTAACTCTAATTTAAGAGTAGAAAAATTGATTTTGATTAAGTTTAAACAAAGAAGTTAGAATAAATTGTTGTCTGATGCCCATAATTATGATCTAAATTTGATATTTCTAACAAGAAATGATAGGATATGCTGAAACCAGGATAACTGCCATGTGTGTTGAGGTATAAATATTACAGAAATGTTTTTTGTAATGCGACCAGTCTGCCTTTTTTCATATATTTCGGTGGCTAAAAATCAGAACACGTTTAATTGCATTACAATAAACACACATACTAATTGTAAATAAAACAAATTGAAAAGTATTAATTAGGAGCACGCCTTTTCAGTAAAGTCTCACAGACATATAGATTAATTAAAAAAAAATTAACATTCCATTAACCATATATCGTAAAACGCCATACATTTCTAGACAATTACTTCTACACTTAAGGTTTTAATTAGTGTTCAGTTCTTAACCGTAACGCAGAATATTTATATGTAGATACATCTACAAGATCAAAGGTTTTTGCTGATCACGCGTACCTCCTATGTATAGATACCCTTACTTTTATTATTATTAATACCTTTATTGACATATAATTAAGCAAATTGATAGCAATTTTATTGAGTTAATGTATGTATGTCTATAATGAGATAAAATTTCTCTGCCAGATAAAAAAAAAGTCGTGAAATTATTCACATGATCAATTAGATGATGATTAAATTTGCGTCTCTTGAATTTCATTGGGCGATAAAAATTCGGCCTAATTATAGTATAAAATGTTAATAACAACAGGATGTTACTATCTCCATGTCATGTATCGTGTACCTCTTAATCTAATTATAGGTGCATTTTGTTCCAAGAAATGATAAATTATTACTAATGAGCACCTTATGTATAAGTGAAAGATATATGTAGTTTCTGGTATATAGTCAAAAATTTTAAACTCTTTGGCCCCTTCTAAAATGCCACAGCTCGACTCTAGGTAGGTAGTCTTCTTCGGAAAATATTTTATAATATAATAGCACTTATTGCAACTACAGCGAGAGTATCCATACAACTGCTTATACAATTGCCTTCTTAAATTGTATAACAATATAGCTATTACACTCTACAATACAATATTGTCTATATCCCTCATTTCGTTCAGGAGTTTTTTTTCCGTAGTATTTCTTTTTCCAACAGTTTATCCTTAAAAATGCCTGCACAAGAGATTGCTACAAAATCTTAATGATTAAAAAATAAATACGTACAGATGGCAGCACAAGATACTCATTAAAATAACTAGAAATTTTCATATACGTATACTCGACGAAGATAAATTTAGAATTCATATTTCCATGCAAACTTTGTCAGCATCCTACCAAATAAAGGGAAGATAGGGGTACTCTGCAATATCTTCTTATATGAACTCCCTATTTGGTACAAACTGTTACAGAAACAGAAATATAACCAACTGCTGTTGAGAGCGCAGAGAAGAACGCTTCTGCGAGTTGTCTCAGCTTCCAAGACCTTGTCGGGAGCAGCTGTACAGGTTATTGCCGAGATAGAAGCCATTTCTGAAAGAAAATCTGCAAATCTCTGACAGAACAGATGGAATCAGGGGATGGTAAAAGTTCAGTAGATCACACAACTAATTACCACCATATGAGTATGATGAAAGCTTAGGAAAATAAGTTACTATCTCACACAAGCTCTCACAGAACATGATTGTTTCCGGCCCTTTCCCAAGTGCAGAGACAAGCATGACTCTGATGCCTGCATACATTGCTTAAAAGTACATAGTGTGGAATATGCAAAAGATGGGCCGACTTCAGAGCTATGGCCTATGCTAGTATAAAATGCTCTCTGAATCCGGATGCGACGGTAACCACGATGCTAATTACACCAGAAAATTGGCGATTCATCTCTCAATGATCAGAGATATTATGGCTAATAAAGAAACTCCGAGAGAGACAATCAACGCAGACCTGAAGGCTAAACTACACACTAAAAAATATTTGCAATTCCTACGGAAAATTCCAGTAATGTGTAGGGTAAATTTACCAAAAATTAGAAAATATACCTAAAGTTTTCTAGTAAATTTCCCAATTTTTGACAATTTTACCTTATACGTTACTGGAATTTTCCGTAGGAGTTGCATATATTTTTTAGTGTGTACTGCAATTCTGATGGTATGTCCTAAAGATGATTCCGGAATGCCAGAAAGGGTAGAGGAAGGGTGTTAGTCGGAGTTTCACCCAACACTCCTGGTCATACTGAACCCGTGTTTCAGGTTTCAGATCTAAGCGGTTTCCCCTCACAAAAATATATATATATATGTATAAGTAAGAAAATTTCGTAATAATTCGACATTGCTTCAACGCCTTTAATCTTACTATAGCTTCAGCAACTAACTATATATGCAGTTATCAGCACGAGTTTCATGCAAACAATAGCATTATTTCGAATTTCCAAATGCCCCATTATTGGGTTCACGATGGATTGTTCTTGAAATAAGAGATTCTTCCTTAACCCCAGGAAAAATAGTAAGAAGAAAGGTATATGAAGTATTGAACTTATTAAGTATTCCAAACACAGAAACAAATACTTATATTAAAGAAATAGTCCCTCAAAGGAACTTTTTTTTTTCACAGGCACAAGTTTCGTACAAACAGGATTTTACAATGCGCATAAAATAATAAAAAAATATTGCGGAAACAATTTTCTCGTTATAGAAAAAAAATCATGGTAATCATCATGATCCATCTGTAAAAGCAGTTTTGATTAAATGATTTTATCAAAAGAAGGATTTAAAAAATTAGTTTTCATAATCAAAGTCTGTAGTCACAAAACGGAACTCGAGTTGCTTTTAATTTGTTTTCAAGTACTCGCAGAGACAAGTCCCTAAAGTCCATCATCGATCAAAATTTAACTTCCCATCATCACAAATAAGTTGTTCTAAACTCGAATTACCACCGCCTGATACCTGAGCGTGCACACGAGAATCCAATTCACAACTTTACACACACACGTGCGGACACACCGAATCGACTAACCCCAATATTATTCTTACGAGCCATCCACCACCACCGCTATAGGACGCTCCAATTCCCCCTTTTTTAAAGCGATGTAAATTAGGGTTGTTTTGAAGGAAAGAATTTAAATCGTCCGCGAAGGGAGCCCTCCTCGACAGGTCCCCAGAGGATTACCGACTTAACCGCGGGTTAGAGACGCGTGCAGCGACGTTTTATATACTTACCGTGACACTATCTTCCTTTTCACCCCTTCTGGGCGCGCGACAGGTAACCGATAGCGTCTTTATTTAAATGCACCCCTTTTTTTAGATGGGAACTGATCGTGTGCTCCGTGAATCGAGGCGTGAAGTATGCATATCCGTATCAGGTGGGGAATTAAAAAAAGGTAACGCATGTATGTATGTAGATACATAAATGGGTATATGACGTGATCGTGTGACAAGTGCGACAACCTGAATGAAGGTACGCTAAATAGAAGGGATGTATGATACTTGATTGTTCGTTTCCTGCAACAGGTACTTCCATACATATATTTGAATGGTAAAAAAGGGGTCTATAAAATATGGGAGAGATAAGGCTAAGTGGTGTTTAGAAGCATAACTAAGAGGGGAATTATTATGTTAAGCTGGATGAGAGTTAATTGCCACTACCTGTAGATTAGTTAGCTGAATAAAAAGACCTTAGTATAATAATAATAATATAGTTAAGTATTATTTTTTTTCCTCTTCCTTTCCCTTATGATTCATTTTTTTATTTTTTCTTGGTAGTATTTACCCAATTGTAATACTGGTGGAAATAAACAAAAAAGTCTTAGTCAACATGGGTCCGCAATTCAACACTGTTTTTGACATATAGTCGATTGCATATTGTTTTAGTAAGATAAAAATTTTCCAAGAAATTCTGATCGCAATGTAAATTAAACAAATGTTTATTTAAAGTAAAACTAAAGAAATTGTTCTACATGTCCACCGTTCATTTCTAAGCACGCTTCACACCTTCTTATGAAAGATCGACGCAATCTTTCGAAAATTCCTGGAGTCCTCCGAATTTCCTCGCAACAATTTACGATTCGTTGCCTGAGTTCTTCCAAATTGTTTACAGATCGTGCGTACACTAATATTGTTTTAGATGCCCCCAAACATAGAAGTCTAGAGGTGTCAGGTCAGGGGACCTAGGAGGCCATGCAGTTGGTCCACCCCGTCCTATCCATCTCTCGTTGTAATCTTGATTTAAGAAATTTCTAACTACGATGGAAAAATGCGCAGGAGCTCCATCGTGCATAAACCACATATTTAATCTGTTAAAAAGTGGCACGTCTTCCAACAAAACGGGTAATTCATTTCTTAAAAAATCCAAGTATACTTGTCCCGTTAAACGATTAGGGAGAAATACTGGACCAATTAAACAGTCTCCAAAAATAGCAAGCCAAACATTTAGCGAAAAACGGTTTTGGTGATGCAGTTCAACAACAGCATGGGGATTTTCATCTGCCCAGACGTGATTGTTATGAAAATTGAATATTCCGTCTCTTGTAAACCCAGCCTCGTCACTAAATAAAATCTGAGTCGCAAAATTAGGAGTTTCTGCCAGCTTTCGTAAAACCCAATGACAAAAAACCCTACGTGCATCATAATCGAGAGGAGCAAGAACTTGCACGCGTTGAATGTGGTAGGGATAGAGCTGCTGTTCCCGCAGAATTCTCCAAATGAGAGGATGATTGACGTTCAGTTCTGCGGCAAGTCTTCGGGTGCTAATATTTGGGTTATCTTCTACCCGTCTCAAAATATCTACTTCTACTGCGGGAGAAGAAACTGATCTAGGTCTACCAGAACCACCATTAATTTTAAATGAACCAGTTTCGGACAGCCGGATATGAAGTCTTGAGAAAATCTTATTCTATTCTATTCTAACTATTCTCAAAACCGAAAAATGTTTTTTTTTTATTTTAAAATATGCAATCGACTATATGTCAAAAACAGTTGAATTGCGGACCCATGTTGACTAAGACTTTTTTGTTTATTTCCACCAGTAGTATAATTGGGTAAAATATCCGACAACCTTTTTTTAACAGGCTGTATAACGTAATTAATTATTGACATTTTAGAATGAAATTATTGGAAGGAGAGAATATTTACCTAATTTTCATTCTTATGTTGAATAATAGTATTAAAATTAAAATAAAATTAATTGTATTTTGATAATCAAATTTCAATTTTTATTGTAAAACTTTTCTTTGAATAAATGTGACATGTTTAACAGATTAAGGCGAATGAATGGATGTATCAGGGTTGGGCAAAATTTATTCAGAATACTGATAATCGAATAATTATTTTTATTCAAATGATCGTTCTTATGTCAATATCGTTCTTACTCAAATAATTATTCCTGTCTAAATAATCATTTCATTCCAATAATTGTATGAAGTAAACTGGATTGATTAAACAGACACTTAGTACATTTTCATTATACTCTACAGCGAATTCCGCTTAATCGGGACACATTGGGACCAGATCGTTTTGACCCAATTAAGCGGCTGCCCCAATTGAACAAAATTCTACAGAAAAGTCTTTTCCTGTAGTTTAATTTTACCTTAAATAAAAACACATTCTGGTAAGATCTATATAATAAGAATATAAATGAACATTTAACTATAAGCAATAAAAAATAAATACATTTTTTTATATTCAAAAGCAACTAAATTTTAATTATGAAAGAACTCATGAAGAACTCATGAAATGTGTCCTGGCCTTTTGTGTTTGTAGGATTTTTTTTTTCAATGCGGACATAGGACTTTCATCATTGCCTTGCTGCATAAAAAAACATTGCAACATGGCAATGTATTTTCCCGCTTCTTGGATACTTGCTGGCACTGGTAGATTTTCACCATCAGAGTCAATGTCCTCATCTAATATTTGACATTTTGATTGAATACCATCAATAATTGCATCCTCATAGTTTCCAGTTTCATCATAACATGGTAAATTGTTATCTAATTCTTGATAATTACGAATGAGCACTTGTGAAGCCGCTTTCTGTTTCATTCAAATTTTTTTGAGGCAGCGACAGCAAAGCAGCTTTGTATGGTTTTGAATTTTATAGTTCGCCAACTATCAGTAAGAGACTGTAGTGCCTGCAAAGGGTTAATTTTTGCACTAATATCTCTGATTTAATTTGGGCGGTGCATTGTTCCAAATATCCGATGTAAAATATCGTTTTCGTCATAGTTTGAATTCAGTTCCTTAAGATTTAGCCCAAATAAGCAATTGCCCAATTAAGCGGAATTGACTGTATTATATATACCATGTTTTATTTTTAACAGATTTGTGGGAGTCTCCTTGGTGGAGGAAGACACATTAATTCGCTTTAAACAGTGGGACGGACGCTTTTATTTTATAGCTTACAATTGGTGCAAAAATGTCAATTTTGCCTTGAGTTTATTTTTTAGTAAAGTCGGTGGTTTTTAAATTTCTAATTGTTAAGTTGAAACAAGAAAAAAATTTTCCAGGAGACTTGGTGTCTGTAATGGCAACTACATGCCCAAAACACCCTAAAAATTTCAAGCTAGCATCCCCTCTGGTTAGGAATCTGAGTTCCTCTAGATTTCCTCTATCGTCGGCCAATAGCACAAATTTGCAATTTTCTTTCAGCCAGTTCTAAATACTGAAATCGCGTGCGACTGCATGCCCACAACACCATGAAATTTTTAAGTCAACATCTCCTCTGATTCAGATTGTAGGATCCTCTAGATTTCCTCTATTGTCGCCCAGTAGCAGAGAGGTAAACTACATGCCCAAAACACCCTAAAAATTTCAAGCTAGCATCCCCTCTGGTTAGGAATCTGAGTTCCTCTAGATTTCCTCTATCGTCGGCCAATAGCACAAATTTGCAATTTTCTTTCAGCCAGTTCTAAATACTCAAATCGCGTGCGACTGCATGCCCACAACACCATGAAATTTTTAAGTCAACATCTCCTCTGATTCACATTGTAGGATCCTCTAGATTTCCTCTATTGTCGCCCAGTAGCAGAGAGGTAAATAAGTGAAGACCGTCTCTGCAGACAGCAATGGGTATGAATTAGTATGAATGATACGAATCCCTCGATACGAATCTTGGTTCGAGAAGGAGTGGTATCGAAACGAATCTTTGAAAAAAGTCGGACTACCCATCTCTAATACAGGCGGCGGCATTCAGTTGCATCAGAGAGTCCGATTCAGTATCGGTGCTCTTAAGTCTACAGTGACACAAAAGAATATTTTGACAACTTTACAAGTTCCAGTAAGTTATCTTACTATTAGTGTTAAAAAAAATGATTTGCATGTAAGGAGCTCACACTTTCACAACTTTTTCCTAGAAATACAAATCTGCAACAAAACAAAATGAGATGGTACCATTAACTAAAATAACAATACTTACAGAATAAAATTATACGAGGTAAAAGAAGAGTAGAGGTCACCACAAGAATTCTTACCAAACAAAGATCGCGCTGTGAAAAAGTTTGGGAATTGAATTCAAAACTGGATCCTATGACTATAAAGTTACATAATACATTCTTGTAAATGCTACCATAACCACTGCGATAAAAGAAAACAATGTTCAACATCGGGATAATCGTCTCCATCCTTTATATAAATACTCGATACAGGTTGTACTATATTTAATGTTAATCGTACGGTTTGTATGCATGAGGTATCTTTTCTTCCACTCGGAGAGCCAAAGCTTTCGCCGCTTCCGACCGAGCCCAAGCGCTGCTTCTATCGAAATGTTGGTCAAACATTAAAGCATTCCACTTCTTAAGGATACGGTTCCTTTGAAAATGTAAATGATTTGATTTAAAATCACTTTAAATGCTAAGGGCATCCACCCTAAAGGAGACTGGAAAAAAGCAGCTCGCACACACACAATCGAGACGAACAACACACATCCGCTACTATCCGTTGAGAGAAAGAGAATCAGTCAAAAGGACCGGAGTTCGTCCGTCCTCTCTGGTATGCATTGTTTGTATAATGCTTTCTTATGCAGTCTCCACCGGATCCAGAATTCGAGGCATTCCCGAACGTTCCGATTTCGATGTCCATCATTTCGCGTCCTCGCCTTAAAAGGAATCGCTCATTCGTCTTTCTATATATCGAAGACGCTGGTGGACATGCGATTCGTAGTCCGTCTCTCTCTTGGCGATTAATTTTCAGTATGAACGGGTATGCGCGGGAGATCCAGCGATAGCGGCGGCCTATCCTTTTATATTTAATGTGAACATGCGACGCCGAAACCTCGAATAAGTAATTAAAAAGATACGGCTGCCGATGTCGTGGTGGTTTTTCGGATATAAAACATGGAGGCCGCATAAATCATACTTTTTCATGAAGATGACTCGGAGAAATCCGATATTCTTTCGATGGTAAATATTCCGAACATTGCGTACGCACTAATATATACAGTAAGAAACACTATAAGTAGGATATACGGGACTTGTTTTATTAGATTTTTCTACAGCTTTCGATTGCATCAATCACAAAATACTATGCTCACAAACACCCAACTGGTCACCTTCGATGTTGGTAAAATATTGCAAGCATTTAGAACTGTGAAAAATAAAGTGTCATTAAAGAATCTGATATGAAACACTTACATCAGTTTCCTTACCCAGGGTGTTCTAAGTTTTAATATGCTCCATTCGCAAAATATTGGTAAAAACTTTTTTTCTTATTATTGTTAGTATTACCAGAGAATTAAATTTTGTTAAGAAAATTTTTGACATAAGAGTAACATCTCCCTCAGATAATTTTGAGAAAAAAATGGCATAGGCAATTAGAAGCTTGTACCAAATATAGCAAAAATGTAAATTTCAAAGAAAATCGTTAGAGCCATTTACGAAAATAAATAAGGAATTAGATGAGTAAACTCATCTAACAACCAAAACCTTGCTGCCACGTCTTTTAAGAATACCTAACGCAAATATCAAATATTTCGTTCTTGAGATGGAAAAGAAAGCGTTGTGTAAGGGACATTTTAGGGTGGCTGTAACCCCTGTATAAGATATTTTGGGAAAAAATCAAAAAAACCATAAAATTTTATTTTTGAATGTAGTTTATGGATTAGAGCAGAGAAATATGAAAATTCCCATTTATTAACTTAAAATTTGTTCCTAGTTTAACCCATTACAACCGCCACCATGCACCACTGATCTTATTAAATCAAACTGTTCGAATTTTCAAGAAGAACATTTTCCTTATTAGTTCAATTCGAAATCTCTTCCAGTTCCAAAGATATCATTAAAAATATGTTTTGGGGGTATAACTTTAGGAGTCCCTCTACAAGTGAATATCCGCACCTAAAAGAATACCGATCGGTTATTTTTCACTGCTCTACGTGCCTGCAATATTTTATCAAAATGGTAGGTGACCAGTTGCTTGTCCGTTTTACACTATTTTGGATTTATTTTATCAGCTCAATAACTAGTTAGAGGCTATCTTACTAATCGTTTTCAGTTTGTCAAATTATAACATATTGAAACTCAACTTCGAAGAATAGAAAATAGTGTGCCACAAGGCTCCATATTTGGACCGCTACTGTTCACACTTTACATATCAAACATAACCTCTTTCGTAAATACCTGTAAATTACATAACTATGCCCCAGTACTGATAATACTCCAAGATTACATTTCAGACCGATGCTCACAAGATAAATATAAGCTCTAAAGGCTTTCTTACTCCACCAATTCACATAGAGGGAGGATTTTCATTTAATATTGTGAAAGACTACAATTCAAGGCATTATCAATCCACGCTTTCAAAAGTAAGATTCGTCAGCAGCGGCAGGAAATGCAAGGGGTGCGGAGCAGCTCATCATTTGTTAAATACTTAATTGTTGCACTTTGTTTTTTGTTTTTCATTTCGTTCCTTTTCTCTTTTTTTCTTTTGTTATGTATAGCAGTATCATTTATGTTTTGTATAACGGTATCATTTATTTATTGTAAGCATTTAGAACTCTTTCAATTGAAAAACACAAGAAACAAACTGGTACCAAGTGTTATTTGACAAACCATCATAATTAACAACCATCGCTGAAATTGTCAGTTTTAACTCAGTTGTACATGTACAGCATTTTGAACGAACTGTAGCTTTTATTACAGCCACTGAATAAAGAATACATAAGGAAATGTATGCCAAAATTGCGTCGACTATAATTTTCTTAAAATCTCAGTGTGGAACATCATAATACAGTTTTCGCACTGCGTGCCCTTTTTTCAGTCCTAAACTTCCATTATCCTCAAATATTTCAAACATTTTTGAATCTACCATAATCGTTCTACCGTTTTTTTTTGTAAAGAAAGTAAGATAACTTTTCGCTGGGTAACTTTGAAGTTCTCAGTTGATTAATATCATGAAACCACCACCACGTGTGTATTGTATTTCTTACACTTCAATCTGATATGCAACGTTAAGTACATACGTAAGTCTGCAATTATAAAACTATAACCGTAAAATGATAAATTTATACATCAATATTTAATATTTACTAATTTTATCTTATCAATTTATTAAATATACGAAAAAATACATATTAACCAAACTGAAGCTAAAGCTGAAATGTTCCGGGTAGATTCCTAAAACCATCTACTACAAATAATGTCTCTATTTTAATATGAGTTAAACCATGATTAAATTAATTAATTTAACCTGCTAAAAATCAATAAAATGTATTTCTCCTGATTGTGAGGTAATATCTCATCAAATGATTACAATATTTCTACGTCTAAATTTCATCATTAATATTGATAAAACTTTAATATTTATTTAAGGTATTAGACGTGCTTATTACAAAATAGAATTCGATTAATAAATATTCGTAAGTATTTTTTATTGGTAAGAGAAAGATAAGGCATCGGCTATTCATCTCATTATAACAACTAATTTTAAAGAGATCAGTTTTATTAAAGCGTTATCATTTAATTAAATTTATTGCTTATTTAAGCACCATAGTTACTCTACATTACTAAAGTAATACAATATCACAAGCCAACTTTACCTCTACAAAACTCTTAAATAATTTTGCACCAATCAATAAATATGTAACAACTTACCGTCTTGTACACGTATCCGAAAGCGTAATTACATTGATTTCTACCGCGTCCATCTATTCAACACGCAGATCTCTCACAGATGTAAAATTAATTATATTATTATACAGTTCTGAGGAATTGTTCGTCTGTGAGTGCCGATATATGTATGTGCATATGTAATATATGATAACCGCAACAGCTAACATTAGCCTCTTTGAAAACTTTCGTCCTTTTAAAGAGGGAATACGTTTTGCGATTCTAAGCGAGGGTTCCATGGTCAAGCTAGTGTGCTGGTCGCCAACCCCTTATTGATATACTGTGTAAATACTCCTAAATTTGCCCGCATCTAACCTCCTATGTTCTTAACGGACACGCAAACAACTTATTTATTAAAAACCTGGGGTATTCGGAATTAGGTGCTGCATAATGCATGTTGGTTGGCGTTCTCCAGTTCTATTCTGCTACGTATGTACGAATTGCAAGATGTTGAAATGAATACATGTATGCACTGTAGACATCTATGTGTAGCATGTATAAAGCGCGATCCTTTAATTACGTTTTCCTTCATTTGCAAAATATGAATTAATATTCCCTGAATCAGAATTTTCCAAAATACATTGTCTCGTTTGCAATCGTTATAATTAGCTTTATATGCATACACAATACGAAACATTAAGAAATCTACTCTACTCTATTCATGCTAAATACATGGAAGGCTGTTTCGGTTTTCCAAG
This sequence comes from Cetonia aurata, assembly GCA_949128085.1. Taxonomy (NCBI): domain Eukaryota; kingdom Metazoa; phylum Arthropoda; class Insecta; order Coleoptera; family Scarabaeidae; genus Cetonia; species Cetonia aurata. The sequence goes on along the minus strand of OX421885.1, from coordinate 23,137,676 downwards.
GCATCTGGAAAACTGCTTAGTGTGTGATAAAGTTGTCGATTACTTTACAAATTATTTGTCGGAACGCTTTCAATATATTAAAATTTCTTTCTAAACTTGAACTTCTGTTATTAACTATAAATCTTCGTTATTGCCAGTTGACTTAGGAATACCACAAAGTACGGTTCTTTGAACTATTCTCTTTATTTTATTTGTTAATGATACTTTGACGTCACTGTATTTTTTGAAGACTTAAGCGACTGGTTCTGTATGAATAAATAAAATTTCAATACGTCAAAAGCAATAATTTTATATTATTTCGAAGCTCCCAGTCAAAATTAAACAAACTAGGTATTATGTGGGATGAAACAAACATTTCCAACGTTAAACCGTCAAAATTTTTGGGTCTCACCGTTGAGAAAAATCTGAATTGAGTAGGCCATTGTAATCTACTCAATTCAGTCTACTCTTCATTGGGGGCTTGGAAATAATATAACATTTTTGTTAACTAAAAAACTAAATAGTGTCTGGTATATGGTACGCAATTTAATAGCATTATTGAGTGGGGAATATTTATTGACTTTTTATCATGGTGATGTACATTCTTGATAGTCATACGGCATTGCGTTTTTTTCTAAAGTCTATGGACGGAATCAGAAAATGTCTTCATAGCACAAAAGCATAATGGATGGCTGATGTCGGCAGCAGAAAATCATGTCACCCACTTTTTGCAGCAATTTAAAATTCTTACACATCCTAATGTCTGCATATTAGATATTCATTGATTCATTTTTTTAACAATAATTTATATGGTACTAGAGGTAAAAGTAATGATGTTGCTCCTTTCAATGCATTGCTATTAACTAGAAAACCGTCAATCCAGCAAGGCTCCAAAGGCCTTCTGAATTATTAAGTTTTAACCATTTTTCAAATCGTAATTGACAATCCATGTAGATACCAAAGTTCTGAACGCAATCTTCTGAACGCCATCTTAAAATGTGATAAGCTAGTTGGATATTCAAATCTAAGGTGATAGTCTGCCTGGCTCTTCAAACAAACTAAATTGTGTTTTAGTGGGATTGATCTTATAATGGAATTGTTTCGAATGCTTGCATGTTTTCATGTTTGCATTAATTCATCTCTCCGCAGAAATTATTGCCGATTATTCAAAGAAGTAACAAGTTTATGAATCACATGCGAGAGGCTTGATGTGTATAAACAAAAGAAAAGAGGACCGCAGAATCCCGCATTATATATACACAGCTCGGAACATGCGTCTGATCTAATTCAAACTCTTTGACTTCCACCACAGATCGTTGACTGCACAAGTAATCTTGCTGCCTCAAATAACGCAGCACAATTCAAGGTCTCGAACAAAGTGTCCTGGTGTAGCTTATGAAATAGCCTGCTAAAATCTAATGGAACCAACGCTGTAACTTTACATCCACCATTTGCTTTAAGTGTATCATCCATAGTACTCAAAATAGTAGAAGTACAACTGTATCCCGCTCTAAAACTGATGTTAATATAATACATAGTCTCTTAATTATTCAAACAGTTTGAAAACAGTACTTACAGTGTACTTACAGGCTGGAAATCGCCAAAATCATTCGTATTAGACCAACAAATAAGGATTGGTGTAACGAGTAAGGTTCTCCATGCTTAAGGAAATACTGATTGCTCAACAAAGTCAACAGTAAAGTCCACAATCCATCAGCGCAGCGCCACTTGCAATATCCTTGACTATTATTCTATTTTTGTTTATTTTTCTATGTTGAGTTTTAGATGCATTACAGAGCAGACCTCAGTGACTACTTTTAAACATCAAGGAGGTTGGAGAGGGGAAATATTTTTTTTTTAAATGATTAAATTAGTTATTTTTGGGAGGGGGAATGCGAGGAAAGAATATTTAACGGACCGAGGGCTAATTAAATTTATGTTTTTTATAACACCTCGGAAAGAGGAAACATTCAAAATATTTTAAATAAAAAATATTATTTTTCATTTATATAAATTTATTTAATTTATTTAATTATTTTGGAGTTGATATAATTAATTTTTTAGAAGAGGGGCGAGCATAGATAATTATTTTTATTATTTTTTTGAACCGTTGGGGGGAGGGGGGTGCAGATATTTTTTATTTAGTAAATTTGATAATTTTTATAACACATCGAGGAAATAAAGGAAATTAAAGATATTTTACATAGTAACACAATTACTTTCTTATATAATTTTCAAATCCATCTACTTCGTATGAATTTTCTGGTTTCGTGGTGTGGCGAAAATTTAATAAGAAGAAATTCTTTAAAAAAGAATTCTTTATTTTATTTGACAATTTTGCCATTTGATCAGATCGCATGTCACTTTACGTTCAATAAGAGAAATATATGATAAATCTAAATATAATCACGTAGTTGAAAATATAAATTCTATTTTATTTTTAATTTAAAAATCTCGATGAAGGATAATTTTGTACCTATTTTTAATAAAAGGATAAAATATTTTAAGATTTAAATGATAAAGCTATAAGTAGTGTACAATAGTGAAACGTCAAATAAAATAACGAATTTTTTTCAAGAATTTCTTTTCAATAAATTTCCACCACACCACAAAACCAGAAAATTCACTATTATTTTTTAACCTCATTATTTTTTAAAAAAATAATTACATTTTGTTATTTAAAACACCCCTTAAAAAATTAATTTAATCTTTAAAAAAAAAAATCTCCCTTTTTTAAAACCAGTAGCAACAGTCCGAAAGGGTGTCTTCTAATATTCTGTGATGTGTTACTTACGCATATTCTACAATGCATCGACTCGTCCTTTTTAAAACTGAACATAAGAAAATACTAAAATACTTAGAGATATGTTCAGAGTTAAGAAAACACTAACGGATATAACTGCGCGCAATGTGTCTAAATGAGTAATAAGCAAAGCTCGGATTATATGCACAAAAAGAAACATCAAAATATGCACATTTATATGCACATATTTTGATAACAATATGCAGAAATTATTGACAAATATGCTCTGCTATATGCGAAATGATTTTTGATTCTAATGTCAAAATTGTTTCTGATATTATAGAAAAATGTGTTGCAATAAATGCTAACTGATTTGGTATTATATTATTTTCTAAGGTCTTTTAAGCTTCTCTTATAGCATTTGAATTGAATCAACAGATAATTCAAAAATAAAGTTTTTAATATTTTGATAATTTTTTGAATAAAAAATTGCGACATTTAGCCATGTACCCCGCCTAGTAGTTACTGGTTGTGGCTGTAACTGTAAATCGGGAAACGAGTTCTTGTAAAATTGAACCCGCAATTGCGCTTTTACAAAAATCTTTTCTATGTTACTAATTAAGTCATTCACAAGAGGGAATTGGTTTCTTACTTCTTCGGCAACTCTATTAATACCGTGAGCCAAACAAGTAGGTAATATGGATTAAATTAGGAAAAAATATTTTCAAATTAACTGAGGCTTTACACATGTAAGCAGCAGCATCCGACAACATTAATATTATTTTTTCATGTGTTCATTTTTCAATGAAGAAATCACAGGTTTACTTTTCACTGAAATTTCCAATCTTTAACATTCAATGAAATTTTTTGGAGGAAATTTGTAATTTGACGAAAATATGCACAAATATGCAATAATTCATGAAATATGCATGAAGTAGCAAACATATGCAGAATATGCATTTTTTAATAAGCTCATTTTAATAAAGAAAACGTTAGATACAGCCAAAATACTAAAAATTTGGTTGATATACCTTTAAAAAACAAATATGCATTTTGCATATAATCCCAGCTTTAGTAATAAGTACCTACTAGTCAAATTGGTTGTGCTAAAAACACTGCAATTTCCAAGAAATAATAAATGTATAGATATGATGTATCAATAAATAACAGCAAAAAATTTATCATCCAATCATTATGCATATACTGGCTGCTCTGCTCTTTGGTACTAAAATCGAGTAACATCACTTATCAATAATTATCGATAAATTGAAACCATCAACGGTAAATACATCTATCCAAAAATTAATGCATCGTATATACATACCTATAAATAATAATTTCGTAACTTTTATGAGATGCGATAAAAAATTCATGTCACATCTAAAAGTAGAGAAAGAAATCTGTAAGTACACAGTGCATAAATGAGTAATTTACACATTGATATAACTTTTTCCAAGAATTTACAGGTAGGAGTATAAATAGTATCAAAAATCATATACCGGGTGGTCCATTTATCGTGGCCCCCCCCCAAAAATTTGGAAGCAGTCAGTTTTATGAAAAAAAGTTTCAAGTAAACGTTTTACTACAAGAAGTGTCCTATCTGATGGTTAAGCAGTCGTACACCAAGGAGAACGTATGAAGGTCATACGAAGGTCAAGTTTCTTTTTTTAAATAGAACATGGCATTTTTTAAAAAGAATTCTGAAAAAGGATGTAATTGCGAGTAGAAAAGTACTAAAACTCATGTGGCCTAAAATTAAGATTCAGCGAAATATTCAAGAAAAACAAAATATAAGTTGGAAATAATACATGAAAAACATAGTATTTTCAAAGCAATAATGTGGACGTATTACAAAATAAGTCATATTTGAAACAGCCGATGTAGGTAATTACAAAGGAATTAAATGGGTATAAGTTTGTTTTTTATAATTGGATATTAATAGGTCGTATGAATTAGTTGCTTGTTGTAATAATGGGTTATTTGTTGCCCCTTAATCCGGGAATACCATCGCAAAAGCCAATAAACTTTGTATTTGTAATCGCTTGCAGCTGCATAAATACCTTACAACCTAGGTAACTGACTTATTGTTACTTGTATCGCTGTGATAAAACTACCAGTATTTGAATATCAAGAATGGATCCAGCGACACGTGCAAAAATTGATATAATTTTCATTTATGGTGAAACGGGAAGATATATTCGCGCAGCGAGTCGTTTGTATGCTGTAAGATACCCTGATAGACACCAGCCGAGTCGTACGACCTTTCGTCGTGTTGTACAACTGTTCACTACCACAGGAAGTATTGTGAAGAAGAAAAATATTCGAAAAAAGAGTGTTACCGATGAAAATGCGCAAATTGCTGTTCTAGCGGCAGTGGCTCATTATCCACACATCAAAATCAAAAATTTCACCCATACCACATATCGATGCATCAAGACCTTCACGGAACTGATTTTGAACATCGTGTACAATTTTGTGAATGGGCTTAGCAAAAAATTCGCGACAACAATCACTTTTTTCTCAATGTGCTATTTTCCGACGAATCCACTTTTACGAATCATGGGCAGATAAATAGGCATAATATGCATTATTGGGCAACGGAAAATCCAAAATGGTTACGACAAGTAGACCGGCAACGTCCATGGAATGTCAACGTCTGGTGTTTGATTATTGGTACGAAAATAATTGGACCTTTCTTTATTATTGGCAATTTAGATGGTAATAAGTATAGCGACTTTCTACACAATGTGTTACCGACACTACTTGAAGATGTACCCTTAGAGCGGCGAACCACAATGTGGTACCAACATGATGGGTGTCCAGCTCATTATTCACACGCAACTCGAGAAATATTAAACAGGGATTACAGCGATCACTGGATAGGACGCAGCGGACCTATATCTTGGCCTGCTCGTTCTTCAGATTTGACCCCTCTAGATTATTTTCTGTGGGGTTCAACGAAAGAGAAAGTGTACCGTACTGCCCCAACAACACCGGAAGATATGCAGCAAAGGATAATAAATGCATGCTCAGAAATTACGGAAGACGTGCTAATAAACGTCCATGATTCATTTGGTCGGAGAATTCTAAAGTGTATCGAGGTTGAAGGTCAACACTTTGAACATTTACCGTAATGAGTCCGAAGTTTCCGAAACAATTGTCCCGATTAAATTAAATTAGTGTAGCCCAGGAGTGATCGGATACTTTGTGTCTATTCACGTTATTCTTTTAATAAATTTTTATCATTTTTTTTTGTTTTTCTTGAATATTTCGCTGAATCTTAATTTTAGGCCATGTGAGTTTTAGTACTTTTCTACTCGCAATTACATCCCTTTTCAGAATTTGTAAAAAAAATGCCATGTTCTATTTAAAAAAAAAAAAACTTGACCTTCGTATGACCTTCATACGTTCTCCTTGGTGTACGACTGCTTAACCATCAGATAGGACACTTCTTGTAGTAAAACGTTTACTTGAAACTTTTTTTCATAAAATTGACTGCTTCCAAATTTTGAGGGGGGAGGGGGGGGGGGCGATAAATGGACCACCCGGTATATACAAATCTTTTCTTGTTTTATCGACGTAAAAATGTCGCACGGCGTCCGTGTTTCCAATGCCGCTTTTCCTTTGTTAAATGTGTCCACGTATGTGTAAGTAGTAAGTATACGTCTCGGTTCTTATATTAATAACTGTCAATTTATCAAAAAGACATTACCGTCCAGGTTCCATAAAAGGCGCAAAATATATGAAACTTTGGAACATTAATTAATTTAATTATCAAACTTTCAGACATTTACTGAACCATCGCCGGTTATTTACAGCTACGGGGATATTAGATTATATATTTTATATTTTTCTAATAACATCACATACTAAGATACACGGCGGACACAGACTCATAATGGATATTTAATAAAAACTTCTTTTCTCTTTTTTTTTTTTTATTTATGACGATCATAAAACTTACCCTACCTCTCCCACTGCTCCAGACGGTGTAGAAATGCGATTTTGCAGACTTCAATTCGATATTGACACATTGTAATTGTCAGGTTTAAGTTTAATTGGGCGAGCATTTTAAAACTATCTTCAGTCTTACTGCAACCTTATCTAGTTAGTATCGAGTTTGTTAATTAAAATTACAATCGAAATTATTAACTTTCGATAATCCAAATAAACACGCCAAAAATAAATGAGTCTTGTTCAGATCCTATCTAAGTCTCAATTTAAGTAAACAAGTTTTATTTAAGGTATGATTCGGTCAGTCACATTTCAAATACGCGCCTCTATCTTTAAAATCGTCAAAACACCGACGCCCTCATTAATAAATAACTTCGCGTAAAACGCAGTCGTTTGGCTCGATTAAAAATTAAATAATTTTACTCCTCTTTCGATTAATATTTGTACATATATTCTGACATATATACCTATGCATAAATAATACTACGCTGAAATGTCTACTTATTTAAACAAACAGTAGATTTGAATAAAGAGAGAAAAATCATATCATCACATGCAGGCGAATGTTTATCAGTTCAGGCGGGGTATAATATAGACGTCGCATGATGAACCGATAACACCTTTACATGTGTTGGAACATTTCATATTCATATTGAATTCTATGCGAAAGACAGAGAGCCGTATATATTAAGTAAATACTTTTTTTTTTATCAATTCAGAGCAAATTCTAGATCGATTAATTTATTTGTTCGATCGTCTCATTATCTATTTATTTTGTAATATGTATGTATTAATACCTGTTCAATATTACACCTTGGATAGTTTTATTAAACATTGCGCAAGTTGTTTTCTGAATACCGGTGGGAGTATCCTACGCATGTAGATTTTTTTCTAACAATTTTGTACCTAGTTAACGTAGATTTGAAATGGCTCTTTAGTTACCAATCAGTAAGTAGCACACTATCACAAATCTTTTGAAGAAAATCTTTTATGAAATATTGGTAGTGCTTATAAAAATCTATCATGAAATATTTTTCCTTGTACTTTTCTTCTCAAGTATTTTACTGTTACTTTTAGAATTTCCTGTACTGCATATGCTATTATAAACCTGTCATACCAGGAATCATTGCATATAAGGATTATCACTGGTAATTATTACTACATACATACGCCTATGCCATTTATGTATGATTAATTTCACAAATAAACACTTATTCAATAAATATTAAACGATATCTTTCATTATTCTTAAAAATCTTTGAAATAAATATCTTACAGATACGCTGTATAAATATCGATATTAGTGTTTTTACTTATTTACTATTAGTACTTAATAATATTGTAAAAGAAAATCAGTATTCACTGTTTTGTGAAAGGTTATTCCAAAAGAAAAGTGTACCAGGCTAATTTTAATGATATAAAGTAGCTGTGAAGCAAACATACCACCTTTTGATTTGCTTATTTTGAAATGTTCCTCAATTCCTATATCCTTTGTAAGAACAATCTTTGCAATCTTTTTTGTCGAACATCAGGTATCAAAAACCCATGCAGTTAACCTTAGATTATCACCTGACTCCATGGGATACAATGTCTCCTTCAAACATTAAAACGAATTACATGTTATATAAACTATTACCATAATTGATATTAAATTGCTTTGAAAACTATTTCTCAATTAGAATCCTTATAGAAATCGTAATTTTAGCTTATATGTAATTATACAGTTGATTTTCGATGGCCTTCAATAATAAACATTGGTGCTTTGAATACGGCTGCTATTTTCAATGAAGACAACACATCTGCTAGTTACGCTCAGTGCTAATCATTTTGTACCTTAACTCTGATTTCCAAAAAAATAATATTAGAATACGGACGCTGATAAAGCGTGTATGGGCGCTCCAAAAGAGGCTTAACAAAAGCAGTCGCGGCTTCGGAAGAAACTTTGAAGATGTCTTTGAGGAAATGGAGATGCGGCAAAATCTAGCGCAAAAGACTTGAAGCAATACAATAGGTATTGCTTCTATATCTTGATCACCTGAAGCAATATTATCAAGCATCATAACTCTTCCACTTCGACAAAACCGAATTTTTTATTTCGGTCAAAATCTTCATACAACGTGCGACGAAAATGTTGGTTTTTTTGATGGAGTTGTTTTGGGCAAGAGCAAAACAGATTCAAAGGAAATAACTTTTCATATTTTTTATTGTTCTTCGTCACTTGGAATACCCAATTTTGAAAATATTTTTATCCTATTACAAAAAATCGTTTTGAATCTGAGGATGTCATTATGCACGCAGTGACAACGAAACGTAGAAATGAAATTTTAATAATAATTTTAATATTAATTAGATTTGATTGTTTTTAATAAAAAATCTGCTAAACCAAGAAGAGAAAAAGGAATGTAGTACCTACACATGAAATACAGAACTGAAAAGAAAATCACAAGTTACCAAGGAAGGGCTAAGATTAAAAATGCTTTAAGTATACTGAAATTTATTGATATTTTCAGCACAACTTAGTAAGAGAAATCATCTCATATCCCTTCCCAGCTGTTTATACATTTATTCTGCCCTCCTTTTCTCTAGATGCTGAACAAAATTAATTTAAACATTAAAAAAATGCTCCTCTTTTCACCCCTGCAGTATAAATAAAACAATAGATTTTAGTATTTAAAGTATTTTTAATGCTTTCCAAGTCTCAGTTGTTAGCAAACATGAATATCATCGTTTAAAATATTTTTAATCAATTCCCTATCCAGATGTAAAAAAGTATTTGTTTTACAATTACAAAAACAATCCATCCTCGCACCTTTCATACCCTATTCCTGACCTTCCACGCGTCGTCACAAAACACAATATCTGTAGATACAGCCATCCTTTGGTGTCCTCTCTGTAATAAATTCCCGTGCCTTGCTTACTCTCTATTGTCCCATCAAATTTTGAATCTATGTTTTGAATTATTATTTACACTATATTCTTAGTTTTGATCGAATAATCATTCTAATGCGATTTGCCCATTACTAATATTAATCTACACTAGCATCCTCAATAGGCAGTCAATACATCAATAACTCCAAATTACGTGTTTATTGTGATTCTATCTGTAATCTAGGAGCTACCTTTGCTTCCCTCGATTATCCTTGAGAGGGGTTCATTTATGTATTAGTTTCCTGTTTCTTGTGTTCTTGCTTGCTAAGCCACCACAACATGGAGTGAACACGGATGGAAATTTCTTCTATATCTTAACTGAACAAACATCTGGAATCCTCAACCAAGCCTACTGTAGTTTTGTGTTCAGAAATAGATGATATCTAAACCACATCACCAAAACTAACAATAACACCAAATATCCTCTCAAATAAATATATATAAAGTCTTTCAATGTTATTAATTTGGGACAATTATTTTGGAAATCCGTGAATTTTCATTTTCAACTGAAGACAATAACTACAATAGCAGAAATAATCATATACTGGAGCTGCCTCGTCATAAACTAGCAATGAGTGAGTGTAATCCCAAAATATATTGCAACTAAAACATTTAATTAATTACCTGTAATATATGAAGACATTCAATGTTTTCAAAATAAAACTCAAAAAACTGCTTTTAAATAAAGTATATTACTTGGTGGATGAGTGTTTGGATGATTGTGAGGTTTAGACTCCTATTACTCGTTTATGGTGTTTTTCTTAATTATATAGTGTATTGGTGTTATGTATCATCTATTTGTACTGCATCCTATGCTCTTTAATGGGTCGACAGGAATAAGGATATATTAAAGATAAAGACAATCCATTTCCGACACAATGGTCCCAAGTGGTCGGATATCTTATGTGTTCATTATTACACTACAGCTTTTGCATATATATATTTGATTTGTGTTTCAAGAGTAGATCTAGAAATCCGCGTATAGTTTGGTTTCTGACTCTTTTCTTAAATTCAATGCCCAATTCTGTTAATGATACGGTTTAAAGTATTGCGTCGATAATTGAACCGATAAATGTAAGGACGAAATACGACGTTGTAAATTTACGGCTTTGTTTATGCTTTCACAAGGCTACCTAGCAAAAATTACATCCGCAAAACTTTAATAAAGTGTTTAAAGTCAAATTTGTCGATATGTTCAAACACCCACTTTAGGGAAATGTTTATATTTGATTCTTTCTGTATAGTCAGGTAAATATTTGTCGATATATACTCATTAAACATTCGATAACTAACTCGAAACTCATTGCTCCAATCTTTGTGTTCCATTTATAAAACCATGCATACGGTATCGTAGTGTTCAAATAGATTTCGATAATTCTAGATATCGGCTTAGATCCCGCGTGTAAGAGAGAGACGACCGACGTCCTAAGGGGTGCAAAAGGCATGTGCTACATGCGGGTGTGAGGGTGAATACATTAGTAAAGTTTTCTATATCATCCGGTGACCACTGGTCGAACGTTCAGTCATGGTTCGGACTGTAAGAAGTATCCATGCCGAAGCTTCCGGAAAAATTCGCGCGTTTTCCGCTTGAGAGACGAGCCAGAAGTTACGCGGTAATCGTCCGAGATGTGTACGAGTGTTTTCGTATTATTCCCGCTATGTTTCATAAGTTTGATCGTCTACCTGACGATATACAACATATTGGCGGTAATAATATAAACAAAAATAAAAACAAAGCGCCTTTGTTTTCCCACCGTTAATCCTATAAACTCCAGCGTCTGTCTGAACGCGCGTCATCTAACGCCTCGGCGACGTCTATGGCCGGACGGTGGCAATCCTCTCTCTATACCGTAATTATTAATTTAAATAAGCAAACTACGTACACGCATCATCATATCTTATCGGATTTTTTTCTCTCCTTTTTAAATATTCCCTGGAATATATGTATCTGACTTGCCTATTTAATTTAATCAGTTACACTTGCATAGTATCGGAACGCTTTTTAATATTCAACGTGATAGGTTCTAATTTAATCGAAGCATCGTTCAACTAATTTTGCACGTGAAGCGGAACGAAGAACGAAGATGACCCCCATGCTGTCCAATTCTATACATACGAATAATTATCTCAAGAACATTTTCGACGATCTAAATAACGGACACATGTTTACAGGTCAGTAACCAATAGTAACGAATCGGTATTAGTTTTTATTAGATTGAAGCTTGCTAATGAATTTTTCTAAATTAAAATTTCCAGTGCCAAAACCTTTTTTTTTTTTTTTTGTAAGTAAGTAATTACTAATAATTGATAAAATAAACACTAAATGCACTGCATTGCATTAAAATTAGAAAACAATTTTAAGTTGTTTATTTACCTTAAATTTTTATTTCATTCTAATGTGTAAACCACTTACTTTAACTACCCTATAATTTTTTTATTTTACTAGCTACACTTAAATCTGAATCCTTTAATTGTTCATTCATTCATTCATATTTAAAATAGATTTTTTTTTCAAATTTTATTAATGAAATATTTGAAATGACCCTAATAGCCGCAAACTGCATTCGCTTTACAACACAAATTTAAGGTTACATTAGTCATATAGAACATGGATAAAATTCAATTTATTCCATAACCTTATAAAGCAAAATATGTAGGTTTTATTTTTTTTTTCCTTATCAAATATGAAAATTTATATAGTAAGACAAACTAAGCATTTTCGGATTTGGTTCATATTTCTTGTGACTAATTCTTCTAAGTATAGACAAAAAATAATTGAAGGATTTTATATTTTACATTTCATTAAATGATAATCCCTAATATACATACATATATAAGTATATGAATTAACATTGCGTGTGGTCTGCACAAGAACATAGAAAAAGAGAAGTGATTGTTATAAGCATACGAAATATTACCTAATAAAATATGGTTGTTCCAGATACATATATTAAGAAAAAAACATACATAAATGCATATGCACATATGTCAAGATGGCCTTTATAAAATATTCATTTGCTTGTTTCACACAGCACCACATAATATTAACCAGTATATAAATCTAACATAAATTAATTGAAATATACTATTACATACGACATGCTCTTCTTTGCATATATGCAAGTTCTAAACCGGATAGTGCAGTAGGAATTGATTTGTCAAAATCACAATAATTTCGTGAAAACTTAGTTATAACTAGAGTCCGATTTTTTAAGGAAATAAGTTTATCATTCTTGAGATATATTTTTTGGCAGTCGTCTAACATGGAATCTTCGAAAATACTGCAGCCTCTTAGGTTTTGGTATTTACTTCTTCCATTTTACGTCCTCTTTAGACTGAAGTCTAGTCTAGTTCTGCTATAAATATAAGGTCCCTAATCAAACATAATTAAACATAGTTAAATCCTGCCATGGCATAATTTTGCTCGCGATAGAAGTTGGTTAACCACAGTATCTTTTTTTGAGCACTTAGCATCAAATCCGATACCCCAGATAGCTGAGGTAGATACGACTAGATCACTCTTAACTTCACGAGGTCTTTAGAAATCCTAAAGATAGTAGAAAAATCTAATGATAATTTATGCTTTCACATCCCGCAATAGATTTTGGCAAACAAATCAGGGGCCATCGGCCGGCCATAAGTTATCATTATTACGCCTGCACTCGTGGAACGACTTAAGATGTTCGTCTCTGCAAAACCTAATATTTGCAACAATTTTCTTAAGAAAAATCATAATTATGATTTAATTGAAGTGGTGGTTAAGATTTACAGGAATTCGTTTTACTTACACCCTCTTTGCAGGACGAAAGATGTCCTAGTTTAAGCAAATTTAAAGAACAAATAATCTTTATCCAAATTCATTTCCCGGTACTATTAAAAAATACAGCCTTGGTACAGAAATTGCACTCAAGCTTCCTCTATGTGTGTGACAGTTGTTACTCACAATAAATATTTATGTATTGCCATTAGGTAATACAAATCAATATTGTAGTACAGATGTTTTTGAATGTACTTTACCATGAGAGAGCTGTTACTTCTCGTATTATAGATTTTCGCAATGAATTTAATTTGCTTACTAATGTTCAATGCGACTACAAGGAGGGTTTTTCCACTGAAACTGCCTGTACTGAGTTTGTGCATTTATCTAAGGATTCTGATTCAATTGATCATTCTTTATTCATCTCTAAACTGAATAATTTGGGCCTCATCATATTTACTGAATCGTAAAGCTTTGGTAATACAAGATCATGTAGTTTTACTCAAAATATTGGTGTGCTGCAGGGTTCTGTTTTGGGACCTCTGCTATTTATACTTTTTGTTAACTATCTTTTCCGAAGTATAAGTTGTGGATCGTTATTTATACATATATGCAATAGTGGTATCTGGAAGAAACATGGATACTTTTCTATATCCAACGTAAAACTAGTTTTTAATGAGTTGTACGGATGGTGTCATTCAAATAGAAATAGACTAACGGTTAACATTGGAAAGACAACCTATATCTTATTCAATCATAAAATTAACAATAGGAATTATAATAGAGTAAATTTAAACTTTCATAGTGGTGATATTGTAAGTAATTTTACCAATTAAATTTTGGGGATTATGATAGATTATAATTTAGATTAGGTTGCTGAGAAGGGTGCTCTTTGTTCAAAGCTTAATTCCGCTTATTTTGCCATTTGTAATTTAAATTTTTAGATGTAAGTCTCTTCTAACGGTTTTTCTGGCTTTGTTTTCGTCATGTGTTATAATGTTGTTGTCTGGAACCAGTCAGTTAGAGCTAGAAAACGTAAACGTAATGGTATCTTAACATTTCCATGTATATATATTTCTAAACTATTGCAATACATATTTAACACAGAAAATGACATACTGGTCAGCACATTTCATTGTCACACTATAAGAAGCAAGGTTGACTTGGTGCTTAGGCCCCTTCATTTGTTGATAAGTGAAGCTTTTATACCATGGAGAAGTTGTTTGCTTTTGAAAATGCTAAAATTGTTTTTGCTAATTGTTCTTTTCATTTTCATTTTTAATTAATTGAATAAATAAATACTAATAATAATCAAAAAAATACAAGCAAATATTTTTCCGTAGAATTAAAAACTATTCCAAACGTAGAAATATGAAATACAGCTTCCACTGTTTTAAGCAATAAAAATAGCGCAAGAAACAACACAAATTTGCTAATTCGATTAACTTTGTGAACAATGACGAATTTAGCAACGATAAGCATTTAAATTTAGAGAAAAGTGCATTTTTATTATCTAAATGTTTTAAGCCATTCACTATATTATTCATAATAAAACAATTTTTCCAAGTTTGAAACATCTCGGCTATTTAATTGTATACGATTAATCTTATTAATTAAATTTACAAGATTGGTAATCTAATAACAACTTACGCGCCTAACAAAAATCTTACTCATTCCGATAATAGTAAATATCCTTGGTAATTCCCTGCAAAGGTCCTTTGTTATCGCTCCACTAATTACACGATTCGTTTATCGGAAATTAAAATTAATATTTTCGTCCGTTCCTTGCAGGCGGTTCACGGCGAGCCAATACGAAAAAATTAATGATCTGAAAACGGCAATAATCGCTCCGATACTCCGATTTATTGTTAAGACTTTTTGCCATTAAGAGGCTATCAAATGCAGTTTTGTAATTAATACCGCAGTCCCGCGGGCTGAACTGTTCGGCTATACCGTTACAAGTTAAGAAGGAACAAGGGAGGGACACAAATTACACATAGATTGCATAGGGGATTTTCTGACTCAAGTATGATGGGACGCCCACACAAAATGAAAGCATAAATTTCGTTGTTTATTCATTTAGGGTATTAAAGAAAATGAATAAAATGGAAATTAACAATAAATGAACTAATTTCTTAATCTTATTATTTATAAAATTAATTATAAAACAGCACGAACGTCTGTATTTTTCTCATTATCATTATCTTGTTATGATTATTTATATTTTTATCGCGATAATTCTTTAAATTGATCACAAATATATTGACAGCTTTTAAAACTGTTTACTTAATTTTAAATATACTACATCATATCCTTTTTCATTTCAATTAAACCGTGGTATACGTGATAAACTTAAAACAACAATTTTGCGCCAATACAGGAATTAATAGGAATTATCTGCAAGATATTACGTTTACGCTACAATGTGCGAAATAGTACAGACTGTGAAATTACTCAGAATAGTCTATAGGAAGGACAATAAAAATAATCTTTGGATCATATCATCGATACCGAACAAAATCTGAAAACGATGGATTTCGCATTAAATATTTAATACTGCTAATATCTGGGATACTTAATTTTTCTAAAAATATCGGTAAATGTTGTTTTTCTGGAATTTAAATATAATTTTAACTATGCAAGTCATGACAGTTGTAGTTAATGCAATAATTTCAGTTAGAAATATTTATTTTAACTCAATATTGTAGCAATAAAGACTATTAATGTTATTATATTTCTTGAATCCGTAATTTATTCAAAATATAAACCATACAAATTTTTATAGCTTCGGATTCTTATTTTTAGTTATATTGACCTTTATTTGATTGTTTTCTAATAATTATTTGAATTTAGGCACATGGCTTTGTAATAATATTGCCGTCAATTTGTTTCAAAGTAATGTGCTTTGAAACTACACTACATAATCATCTAAAAGTAAAGCAAATTCTTCAGCAGATGGAAATAGTGAATTTTTAACAGTCTGTTTTTTAATATTCTTTACTTTATTTTGGCTTATATCAGAGCCAAATACAACTCTATCCATGCTATCTTCATCTGGCTCTATTTGATCACTTTTTTCTGATGCACTACTACTAATAATTTTTTTATGTAAACTATATCTTTCAGTGTTATTCTAGATAACCAAGCTTTCTTCTAAAATATGATTCTGATAGATGCCCCACTGTCAAATAGAAAGAAAATCAGCTCTGAAAATCAAATAAATTTAAAGATTCTACTTCAGTTTACATATTGATTCACAATTAAATTCTAAGAAACTTATTCATAAAACTTTTTTTTTTTTTGATATCATTTGCACTAACCTCATTTTTTGTAGCTTCATATTTTGTTTAAAAACGAATTGCTACCACATTAATGGATCAAAATAAATTTCTTTTTTTGGTAGACGAACTTTAATTCTTCGAAAACATAATACAACGTTTTAATCAAAACATATAAAGCAAATATGCAATACTTTTGCTGGATGGTTGTCACCTTATTAGCTTTAAATTTTAACAAATACTTACATAAAACTATTTAATACTATAGTATTAAAATCAAATAATTCCAACAGTTCAACAAGAACAAGATAATGCAGTTTTGACTTTAATATGAAAACTACTCATTATTGATATTTTATTTTGACTTTAATATTTTATTGCAATGAATTTGTCTGTCTTCTTTTTGAACCCCTCATCAGAAAGAGATCTTTTCTGAGACAGTCGAATATTGCTTATGGAATCTGGATGATTCAGAAATTACGACCACATTTCTTGGTTAAAAATATCAATTGAAAAATTCTCTTTACAAATATTTAATTCTATTTTGCAAAGAAAAAGCTCCATTTTGACGCCAAACCACAACACAAAAGAATAAGACAAATAGCCCAAATTTTAAGCTAACACTTAATAAACCTAATCCTAATCACAATCAATGTCTTAAACAGTTGAGGACAGGAATGTGTCGTAGTTTAACTATATACACCATTTGAATATATAGCTTCAAATCTGTATGTATGTCGTGTAATAAGTTTGTGACAAAAAAGAAACAAACTACAGTTTCTTCTGTTAATATTTTCGAAAGGATACCGTTACAAGAACGATTCAAGAGTATCAACTTGTACACACATAATATTAGTGGAGTTAAAATTACTATACGGTAAGAAAACTTAATGGAAAACGATCACCAGGTTGATAATTAGATAACTCAACGGGAACGGGTAAATGTAGCGTGCGCAACGCTACACGTATGAGTTGTTATTTATCTCTGGTAATCATTCCTTTTTGTTGGATTTTTTTTTCTTTTTGAATATTATTAACAAAAACGGATTCCCGAAAAAAAGGCTCGGTAACCCTATAATTAATTTCTGTTTAGTCACCACAGTGGAGAGGCCCGAGCATGTTAAGTTGAACGCCTCGTCATCATCATCGTATAACCATACTCTTTATACTCTACATTAAATATAAACAATTATAATATCTTAAACAAACTCATTTACATTTATACAAAATTTTAATTTTTTAATTACATATTATGTGAACCGCACACTAATTGTTATAATCTCAGCCACGGAGGCATTCCATATTTACATAACCATCGAAGAAATGAATTTTTAATAATCTTGTTAAAATTTTTAACAAGATACATTCATATACGTATACAAGCTCACGCCTGTGCTCGCACACAAACGCATCCGTACGCGCATAAATATGAGAATTAAGGTTATAGACCTTTTGTTGTGTGGATGGGATATATCCTTTCTAGTTAGAAGTGACCATCTTTTCATGGTAGCAGCTGGGCTAAAATTAACACTTTTGACGAAAAAAAAATGTATATAATCAATTTTTAATACTTACCTTAGTTGATTACTTAGGAACATATATTAAATAAAAGAATAAGAATTTTACGAAGGCAAAGTAATAAGTCAAATCAATTTTGTTAATATTATCAACAGCTATGAGGTAGCCATTTTTATTGATGGAAATATGTCAAAAAAAAACATTATTAATATGTATGAGCAGTAGATTATATAAAAGTTTTATTAACTACAAAAAATTTATCAGATTCAGATGACATATCTGAATAGCAATTGCAACATTCAAAATGTGACATTGTTTGGTTGCCTCCCTTTAGGCATCGCTCTTCTAACCACTTGCGACACTTCAGACACTACATCCAACCTTAACCAGGTTTGCTTTGGCTGAAGGGCTCACAGTAGTTTTAACAGAAACTGTCAGATTCTTCGTCATCACTACTTGCTTCTTGATCTTCATCCTGCAACACCTTCGTTTTGACAGAAGTTTTGCCTTTCCTTTTCCTTTATCCATTATCTTTAGTTCTTTTCTGCTTCGGGTTGCTTGTTCTTCCACCTAGGTTTATTTTTTCTGGTGTATCAGTTAGGATAGCTGCTTCCCTGGTTTTTCGTTTAGATATGACCCCCACTTTGGGTGGAGCTTTCGGTAATGGTTTAATTAGTTCTGGAGAAAACATCGGAAGATTATCTGTGTTATGTGGTTCTAAAATATATGCCGGTTCAAAAGTCATAGGTACTAGAACTAGTGATGTCATTAAGATTTGAAGGGCCTGCAAATTGGGTTAGAATCATCAACTTAAGGCGTTGCTAATAATGGACGATTTGTTACGAACGATGGTGCGAAATCTGTGTGTTAAAAAATATCTGGATTGTAGGGGAGTATCCCAGTTTTTGCAAAACCTTTCATAATGTTATTGCGTGAGGATACCAAAGGGCAGGCACGTTTTTTCTATTCCAGGGAGGTCATCGATTTTCCAGGGTTATTGTGAATCCAAATATCTTGTGCAGAATCACCATAAGATTGAAATAGACCATAAACTCCGACATCTAACGGCTGAAGGCGATGGATACAGTGGTGTGGAAACGATAGCATAATTATCCCATTTGCCTTCGCTTTTTCTATAACCTGAATCTCGATATGAAATGAATGATTATCCAGAAGCAAAAGGACTGATTCATCTACATTTGGCTCCATATATTTGATAAAATGATCCGTATATATAAAAATATTGCAGTAGAATCTGATGGCCCATTGGCTAAAAAAAGGTTCTTGAATTTTATACGGGGAAACACAAACATGGGTAGTATAGAATTTCCTGCAGCGCTAACAGTTACTAGACTGCCTCTTTCTCCCGATGTTACAGCCTTCACTAGCCTAACACCTTCTCAGCCACTATTTTATTTCGTCTTTGAACTGTTGTCACCCCTGTCTCATCTAAATTCCATATGCGAGATGGTGGAAGATTATTTTTGATTAGTTCGTTTAACTTAGTAAAGAAAACCTTGGACATTGTGTCTGTTAAAAGAAGTGGCACGTTGCAAATTTGTCGTTTCTAGTTTGCGCATTGATAGCGAAGTTTCAAATCAACCAGGAGTTCCAGCGCATTTACTCTCATGTCACGATTGATTGTGCATTATTTCTTATATTCTATACCAGTGTTGGGTATCATTGAATCATTTTTTATTCAAGTCATTATTTATAATTAATTATTGAATAATGGAATAATGAATAAAAAAGATATTTATTATTTCTGAATAAGAATAACGAAGGTATCCATTTATTTTTATTATTATTCTGAATAAATTTTGCCCAACCCTGGTCTACACTCTCATTAGATGTATAACTGCACATAAATATCAAGCAATAGATCAACAACTTGAAAGATACACTAGATTTAAACCAAGCAACCTCTTTTGCATTAAAGATAACTGTCAAGGAATGCTCATAAAGAGCTACTCCACCAAGTTAGAAAAGCATTCGATAACGTTCCGATGTCACCGTCAACTAAAAATACGACAAGAGTTCAACCACTTCGACAACGGTAAATTTTAATAAGACATTAGCCAAACTCTTTCAAATATTCTGAAAATTATTGCACATAGAATTTACTCTAACTTATCGATATCTTTAATTCTGTTGGAAACATTCGGATTCCAGGAAGAAAGCAATACATCTCGTCCTTATTTAAAACCAAATTTAATTTTAGATATTACATATTGAAAGCATGACTTTACGCAAGATACCTGCAGATAAGAAAAAATTATCATGTTGTTTTATGTACACAGGCATTTCATTTCAATGTTACTGATCGTTTTATTAATATTGATTACCATCTTCTTTATCTGCTGCTCAGCATAAAACTGATTACCGGAATGAAAATATTGAACTTTGTCACTTCACGTCTACTACACATTAAAAATAACTTGGACTGCATAAATGCCTACGTAGTTATTTATGAAACAAGAGGTAAAAATTATTTATTTCATCAAATGTCAGAACTGGGCTTTAAAAACTTACTTATCATGTTACGAAATTACTTTTAATTTGCAGTTTATAATAGATCTTCTAAAATATTGACATTTTATAATTAGAAAATACTTAGTTATGAATAATTTTTCAAACCGAATAAGAAAATACAAGAGAATAACCCTTTAATACCGCGAATTCTTCTTCATTCAATCATGCGGCAGGAAAATTGTAATACAGTTCCTTGTGGTATTGCGTGTGAGTCGTTCAAATGTCAATTGATGCATTGCTGTATTGTACGAGTTAATTGAATATTGAATTTTTGAATATTCTGCGGCATCCGTCCGGTATGCATCCCGTAGATGATGAGATTTTTAAACATTCATAAGTCGGTATATTCATATTTGGTCTTCCTGTGGCTCTAGACATGCGATCCGGAACATCAAATATAAATGAATACGCTTTTCATGCAAATGTCATACGTATGGGTATGGGAGTGTAGGTTAGCACGCATGGGCGAAGGATAAAGTGGTAGATAAAGTGGTAGATAAAGTGGAAGAAACGAAACCAAGTTATTTTTCTTAGGGGTAACTACAGTTTAAAAACAGGAAATTCGTTTTACTATTAAATAACTGGAGTTAACTTATTAGATATATGTATGTAGAATAATTATTCCGATATTTAAAAATAAGTAAAAAGAAATTTGTAAACCAATTTCACAATTGAATATTTACCTAAACGTGGAACCTTCCAATGTGAAATTTACTGAAAATCAAACCTCTAGTATGTTACATTTACAAACCATAAATTATTCATAGATACTATATCATTTTTTCCCGTTTCACTACCATCCAGATTTTGTCTGTCCAAAGGTTTTATTTGAAATAAATTATTGTTTTACCTGGAAACTGTGTACACTTTTAACAATATATATTTACAGTAAAATGTGTCTCACGAAGCAAGCTTTTTACTAATATAACACTATGAAACTTCATTCAAACATTATCGCAATTAATTCTGATCACAATTAATTTTTAAATTTTCATGTTGATTAGAATCAAATATTGTAGATTGAAGTAGGTATGAAATAAATTGTGCTAGAAATGACATCTAATTGGATTTTTTTGAGTGTTTAGTAGTAATCATATAGCATTGAACAAGAATGTTCAAACTAGTAATCCAAAATAGTACTTCCATTTGTAAGCAATTTAATATTTCTGGTAAACTATTATAAAATTGTCAAAATTTAAAATAAAAATACAAGGAATTCAGACCTTTACGCATCTCCCACAAACTCATCATTGTAAAATCTCCTTATTTTATAATCTATAACAAAAAGAGAACCCAACGGGTTTTCCAATCTTATTATCTGCATAACTCCAAAGCATCCAATGCTTCCTCAATGGTGACCATTTCTGAACCAACATTCCATCATATTCAAACGTTTTTCTCATTTTTTGGAACTTTTTCGACTTTTTTAAGGATGTCACTATACATATTTTGGAGCTAAAAATGCCTACTTTTCCTGGGCGAAAATGGTCCTATAATGTCTTCGAATACTTAAATAAAGAAGTTATAAAATCAGTCTTATATTTGCGAACTACAAAAAAATAGAACTCGTTCATGATTCTACATTGATTCCTCAACTTTTTGGAGTTCTTTTCGCAATAATCTTGATACCTTGACACAACTCTAAAATAAATAACCCTTTTGAGGTGGTGGAGTTATTTATTGATTATTTTATTAATGAACCGTTAAATATTCGGAAAAAAAGAACACAAAAAAACATTTTAATCTTACCGAAACTAGTCATTCGCATTGCCATAATTCTTTTTTCCTTGTACATTTTGTGCTTGATAAGCTTCAAAATTTATTTAGGAGAAAACTAAACGATAAGACCTCATATGGTTTTGATGAAGTCCCTACGGTTTTAATTAAAAAAACGTTTTCTAATAGGGCTTTTCCTTCCAAATTCAAGTCAAGTAAAATTGTGCCAATTTATAAAAAGAATAATAGTGATATCGTAGCTAATTATCGGCCTATTGCGGTGACCTTTGCTTTCTCTAAAGTTTTTGAATACTGTTTTCTCGAACGCAGATCTAAAATTATAATTACCTTTGTTTTTATGAGAAACAGATTGCTGGTGTGGAGGCTGGCGGGTGCCCGGTTGGGATTTTCTGTGAATTCAGTAGGGCTGTCGACAGCTTCAATCACTTGATTTTGCTTAAATATTAGGGGGGATAGGGGATTTAGAGGAGTCGTTGATGACTGGATTGTGTCTTGTTTACAAGATTGTAAACCGTATGTGACAATTAATTATAAAACCGACGGACCATCCGTTATTGTTAACTCTAATAGCAGGGTGAGCCACCTAGGCGTTCTACAAAGTACTGTTCTTTTCACCAGCGATTTAGGTGTATTATTTAAGGATAACTTTTTTTTAGTAATCTGTACTGGTAATGTCACTTTTTTGGATTCTACTTCCACCGCTAACGTTTCTTTTAAGGAAAACTGGGATAAAATCCTTTATTTTTTTCTGATTGGTGCAATCTATTGAAAATTGGAAGTCTGTAAGGTTTTATAACAGCCAGAAACGTTGTGATACGATCTAATTGAGCATTCATAATGAATTTTTTACTAACTTAGATAGTATAACTTTCCTCGGCCTACACATTGACCAAAATCTTAGTTGGAAGATGCATTGCGAGAATCTTGTTACTAAATTAAATTCATAATGCTTTTTGTTGAGAAGTTTAGTGAATAAACGTATTAACTACAGACCAAATGTTGGATGTTTATCACGCTCAGGTCCATTCCAGACTCAGTTATGGGATTTGTTTGTGGTGTCTGTCCATCTTGGCGTGGGGCTTTTTCGTTGTCCAGAAGAAGATACTACCCATAACTCTACGTCATTCAGATTGTGCGAATTGTTGAGATGTGTTTAAGCAATTTGGTACTTTAACATATTTAAAATACTATTTTACATTATATGTTCTGTAATACAGACAGTTTTGAAAAGATTGCTCAATCGCAAAGAACTGCTACAAGGTAGCACGAGGAATTTGACATATCTTCTTGTAAATATGATATAACAATGAAGTCGCCATCATACATCGGTCTAAAAATCTTTAATTCCCTCCAGAAGGAGATAAAAAAGTATGAGGAGTCTTCTTCCATTGAAGCGCGCTTTAAAAACGATCGAGCCCCATGAAAGTAGAAAATAAATCGTCAACCGTGATCCAACTACGCATCATGCCTATTTATTACTAACTATTTTTACTATATCATTTGTATCTAAGGGAATAATTTAATTTTGTGCAACTTGTGCAATATTTTTTTATCAAAACAAAGTGAACTATAAAGTATTAAAAAACCTTATGTTGCTAATTGGACTTTTCACGTTATTTGTTGTGATCTTTATTTATTTTACATGTACTACTTAAATTATTACGGTATTCCTGTCTTCATAACATGTTTTTGTCAAAGCAACTAATCTTTAATGCAACCTACAATTATTAAACAAGATTGCTTCTTAAGAAATAGCATCTTTCATGGCTTTGGATCTTAAATATAGAATTTTTCTAAAGTACTATTGATAAAATACGTTAACTTTGTATAATAAATGAAAAGTAAGTTGATTAAAACTAGTTAAATATATTACAATTTTAAAATTTCATTAGGTATTTAAATTCTTTGAAGCACCAGAAAGACTACTTTAATTTTACTATTAACTAACAATTTGAATTTATATGAACCTAGTTCCCAACCACCTCTGAATAAGTAAATTCAATTCAAAGCTGTCCAACATCGGAAAAGTGGTCACTTTTATAGGATATAACACGCCTAACTCCGTACAAGAAGCACATACATATATACGTAAACCTTTAACGTGCATGTTAGGTACAACATACGGCTCGCCACGGTCAAGTTCTACCATCGCATCACAAACACATCAATATCTTTAAAAGCCCGTGTTAGTGATACCGCTGCATATCTATCAGTAAGTGCATTATTTATACGGGATCCGCCGGGGAGGCTGCGGCGTCCGCATGTCCAGGCGACGCGGGTACTTTACCCCTTATGACTCCCGCGAGACCGCTGACCCCACACTATTATTTTTCACCCTTAGCGGCCGGGCTTTTGCATATATCCTACTATATGAACCTTATTTATTTCGGATAAGAATGTCTTGAGAACGTCGACAGCCACCTTAAGGGCGCGCAAAGGAAAAGTTAACGAATTTATGTTCACCGAAGCGTTTTTCTTTTGTTCCAGCCGAACAGAGGCCGATCAACAGAATCGAGAAGACGCCGTCCACGCCACACTCGCACGATGGTAAGTAGCTATCGATAGTTCTAATAAGTTGTCTAATTTGAATGTTCATGTTTAAGTTGTACAGTATTGTAATAAAATGGAAATTTTCTTTATTGTTAAAATATGGCAACATTGTTTCCAACGGATATCTCAACAACCCGAAATATTATTTTTGGCCTCGTCAACTGTAAACATATCATTATCTGTCAACCAACATAGTGGTAGGTTAATTTTACCACCCTGATGACGCGCACTACGTCTTTTCTCATTTCACAGTTACTTCCAATGTAAAATATGCATAAGTTCCTTTAATTTAGTTTAAGAAAAAACACATTTACCGGTGGTTTTTTTGCTGTTTTAATTGTTATTATCCAGAAATCATCCGTAACTAACACTTGCTTTTACATAAGGTAGAGTTGTTAAAATGCAGTGGTACCAATCTACATCTACAGACACCGACATACTTTTTTAAATAAAATATTCTAAATATTTTCTCATTGTCAGCCAAAAAAATTATTACTAATGTCGTACGTTATGTGATTTACACCGCTCTAACTCTTTCAGGCACAGTTTCTCCAGCGATACCTACCGCACTCTAATGTAAATAGCTGTTTTGGCCTCCTATCAAGTAAATGTCAAATTAACATTAAATTTGGCATCTATAGAAACAACGTGTTTACAGTCATCTACTCCCCGTACAACTCTTGTTCAGTAACTTAGGTACATTTTACAGCGCTGAATTATTAAAACACTGTTCTATATACGCATCGTATTTCAATTACTTTGCAAAAAGTAAGTTACCTACACGCGAATTTAAGTAACTATTTGGGCCTCATCAGCTGTAAATATAGGAACCTATTATATTACCAACCGCAAGCAACAATACCAGCCAAGCAACAGTACACACTAAAAAAATTACACTTTTCCTACGGAAAATTCCTGTAATGTATAGGGTAAAATTACCAAAAATTGGGAAATTTACCCTTACAGGAATTTTCCGTAGGAAAAGCGTAATTTTTTTAGTGTGTACTGTTGCTTGGCTGGTACTGTTAACGCTAAACTCGTTTTTTCTCATTTGACAGTTACTTCTAATGTAAAATATCCAAAATTTCCTGTTTCCAAACGCACCTACGGTGTTTCAACGCCGCAAAAGACCGCACGTTAATGTAAATAACTATTCGCCACACTTAACGGTAATTTAAAAAATATGTCAATAGTCAGCAGAAAGTGAGGTTAGAAGACATCAATGTATGCATCACATTATCATGTTCTTACTGTTCAGACAGATAAATCTTAATGGTATCGATGAGACCGCATCTGAATCATTTAGAATTGACTCTCCAATTATTATAAACAAAATAACCAAACCCAGAAAAACGCAGAGAAAAAACAAGTGTATTAATATTTGGAAACAACATGGATTAGACATTCACATATAAATCACACCTCTGATTATACTAACATGTTGTGCTTGTAAATTTATATTCAATAAAATTTATTTTTGTGTAATGGTATGCTTTTTTATCCCAATATTTTGCTGTATTGAACATTTATTTAATTACTTACTTTTTTCCGTTAAAGCGCACGTATATGTAATATAAAAAAATATTATTTGTCAAATTTTAACAATTGTTAGTTTGATGTTTTTCTTACACTGCATTAAAAATGGATGTTAAAACAATGAAAAAATTCGTTGACCAAATCAATGAACAATATTTTATTAAATGACGAAGGAATTTGTTGGGTAATAAACTATTCATTGTATTAATGAAATCAAAGTCATTGAAAATGAAATGATAACTTGATTGGCTCAATGAAATATGTTATTGCTGTAAAGAACTCCAGATTTTAGTAATTCTAACAGAGTAAACTAGTAATTAAAATAACGAAGTTAATTCATTGATGCAATAATCACATTTTATTCACTCAATTCAATGTTGATGAGCGATTGAAGCAACGGGCTTAACTTTCTGCCCACCAGGCGACATCAGCATCACTTCGAGCGCAAACCCACTTTCATCGCTGTCGCATCTCAAGGTTTGACCATCACCGCCTATTAGGAAATCAAGAGTTTAGATGCGCGCCCCCTAGGGGACACAAACCAAACTCTCAACCCACAAGACGACCGCAGTTTAGTCGGTGATGCGGTCACAGATCCAGCTCGATCAATTCATAAATATCGCGAAATGAAGTCTTAAAAGACAACCTTAGATATGACAAAATATAGTGACGTTTTAATCATTACAAAAAGAAAAATGTGGATTCCTTAAGAAGGTGCTTCCTCGTTTTCCTTTGGTATCTTGATAAATTATCGGCCGTCCCCAAAGCATTTAAGAATTATAATGCACTAAACACATGCTAAACCCTTCTACCGTTGCTGTATATGTAAAAGCGTTCCGTATTATGAAAAAAGATGTTCTTGAAGCGACGGTAAAATAATCAACGCAATCGTAAACTGTACTAAAGAAAGTGGTGAGGTACTTGCTAAAACGAAGAAAGTTGTTACCGAAAAGTAATTTATGAAGAAGCGAGAAGCATAAAATAGGTTAAATTCAACCTCAACCGTCCTTGGTACATAAGGAAGGTGTTTTGGCGGAATGGAGCGGACGACTGACGGGAGAACAACAACAGAAAAGAAGTGACAAAAAACCGAAATAAAGAAAAGCAGTTCCCCTAACTCGTAAAATTAAATAATAATACATACAGGAGTGCGGTGTCTTAAGTAAATTAGAGGGATAAAACTGTGGATTCTCTCAACGGGTACCAGTTTACTAAAGCCCAAACCAAACAAAAAAAAAAATAGGAAAGAAAATCTTAAGTCACTGTTCTTGTTAATGGTAATTTTATTATTTTTTACCGAGCGCTCCCGTCCACTCTGTCTTGGGGCTTTTGTCTTAAACAAGGTCGCCTTCTTCCTTGAATTAATCTTATTTCGGCCCGACCAATTGCGTCCGAAGGCGTCTTTTCTACCTACTGTATACTGGTAGCGTATCGACTGTTTTATATTTTCACGCACTTCCACTTATTGCTACGGTAATGAGGAGACGAGCAGCTTTTACACGAATGCCTGTCATTATAGCCTTTATGATGGGTAAATATAGTTAGACCATTCTACGAATCTAACAAGCGTAATATTTTAAATTGTTAACTGAAATAACGTGAGATATATTCCTAATATAGTGATTTCCATGAAGGTTTCAAGGTGACCGAATTGCAAAACCATGCAGTTGAAAGAAGCTACCTATTAATAACACTATTCTTGCGTAGAAAAGAGACAAAAATATCTTCAGGAAAGGAGAAACCAAAAATTAAGATTAGCACAGCACGAAAATAGCTTCTATATCCCATAGCCTATTCAAAGAAGATGAACAAATAAAAAGGAAATTAAAAAAGCGGCATCCATATAAGGTATCCTTAACACTTGAAGTCATCATTGCTTCAAATCTGCAATTGAATAGATAAATTATTTTGTTGTAAATATATTTATGTATTAACACATTTTTAATCGAATTGAACACAAAATAAAGTTACAATAATTAAAAAAAAAACGTTAACATTTTGTTAATTCATCACTGTACCGTTTGTTAGCACGAACTCCACCACAATATTTTATTTGAAAGAATTCAAAATATTTCCTTATATTAACCAAATCATAATTGTTAAAAAAAAAAAGCACGTTAGTAGAAATTCGTAATTAAAAAGTAACCGTTTATTTTTTAAAAGCAACACTACTCTTGTTTGGGATTTAGAATATTTAATGTAAATATGTAAGTGTTCTTATTATTACTGAAATTATGAAGATTTATACAGTAACAGTTTCATTGAGAAAAAGATTATTTAAAATATTTTCGTTGATAGGATTAAAATAGTTAACATACAGAAAGAAAACTGTATAATACAATCTAGATTATAGAGAAAATACATACAAATACATCTGTTTAGTAACGGCAATTAAAAATTACTACTCATGTTCTTAAACTGTATTATAGCAAAGTTTTATATAGTACAGGAGTACCATTGTACTTATAATTGATATAGCTACATAAATATGTTATAGTACAGAAATTATCGTAAAGATGGCGCTACCGCTTCTTTCATAACCGTTGTAATTCTTATTCGATGTAAGTTGTGTGTCGTAAACACGGCTATGTAATATTTAGCACAAATTGTGGACCAGAAGGAAAAACTAATCGCTGTCTATCTCATGAACTTTTCTTTTTCTTTCCTTCAATACTTAAAAAAAATTATTTTGCAAATTATTTGTGAATATTTATTATTTACGCAATTCAATCATTTTGTGATTACGTATTCATATCCTATTCGTTGAATCAATCATTTTATACCATTTTGTTATTGAAAGCAGTATTTAGGAAGTTATGACACTGGAAAACGTTTGTTACATTGAAAAACAGTGAATTTTTTACAACGTGATTAGCTTAGCTTTACGATGAATTATTTCCCTTGATTTGATCTTCCTCGAAAATTGGCCAAATTAATATTTAAACTTCTTTCTTCGATACAAAATAATGAATGGCGTTCTTTTCTAGTGTTATTTCTAGTGAGGGATTGAATAAAACAAGAATTTATTAATTACATGTCAATATACAACTACAGGAATAATTAAAATTTATTTGGAGTAGCACAAGTATGTTACAGAGAGTGTAATCAATAAAGCTCGGATTATATGCAAAATGCATATGTGTTTTTTAAGGGTATATCAACCAATTTTTTCATATTTTGGCTGTATCTAATGTTTTTTTATTAAAATGAGGTTATTAAAAAATGCATATTTTTGCTACTTCATGCATATTTCATGAATTATTGCATATTTGTGTTGTATTGTTTTTTTTTTAAGTTGAAATAGTGCATACTGATGCATATTTCGCATATGGCAGAGCATATTTGTCAATAATTTCTGCATATTGTTGTCAAAATATGTGCATATAAATGCGCATATTTTGTTGTTTTTCTTGTGCATATAATCCGAGCTTTAGTAATCAATCTCGATTACATCCATTGATCAATTCCAAGTTAATAAATATTATTTTAAAGGCAAGACGCTATTTAAATCAATGCTGCTTTTTTGGTTGATATACCTAAGTATTTCTTTTTATAGTGACAATCTTTTTATTTGGTTAATTTAACATCTGTATAAATTTATTTCATATAAAAGTTAATAGTGGAGTTAAAACAATAAACCTGATATTTATTTAATTTAGCCACTTCTGCTTTTATTTTAATCAATTCTTTTGCTACATTTGACATAAGACAACTGTTTATCCAATCCAAATCGCCTTAACATATTTAACGAATCAAAATACAATTATCTTAACTGTAAAAACAATACAAAAGATATTGTTAAATCAACCTAATTATTTCAACGTTAAAATTTTGTTATTTTAACAAAGATGTTGGTTTGACTGTATTTAACCAAGGAACTTTTGTTGCATACCTATTTTTTTGTTAATTTTTGTGTATGGAAGCCGTAATTATATACAATCAGACGGGTTTATTCAAGTTGTAGAATACACCTTAATACTTCTATATGTACTGAAATCTATCGATGTTTTGTACCATCTCCGTAGATGCTCCAATCTCCGATATAAAATTTTACGTACTATTATTTTATTCCCTATCAGAGTAGAAGGCATTCCTATTTTACAATGAAAAGTCATACAATCTCGACCAGGGATCGAACCCGCGCCATTCGGGTAGAAAGGCTTATAACAGTTATTAGTTTAGTATTATGAATATTAATTTAAAGAATCCATGAATAAAATTTGAAGTATTATATGTGCATTATTAATCTACTTGTCCACATATTCTTAATTTATAATGAATTGCAAATAGTGCCACTGTACTTATGTATTTTATTTTAAAATTGCTGTCCGTTATGAAATACCTACTGTTGTACTTAAACAATATTCTAGACATGTGTGATGCTATCACTATGGTTTATAAGTAAATATGACACACATATTGTATTTACTCGATCTTAATGTTATTTATTCAATAACGCCTCTTGCATTTCCACAGCGTTCCCTATTTACCCAAATTACTTTTAAAGTATTCTTTCAACAGTGAAGATAATTGTAAATACGTTCATCATCTTTTCTGGGAATCCAAAGGCTACCATTCACCTTAAATTACACTTATTGCCGTCCTATTTAACATTATATACCTTCACAAAGCCTGTAACCCTTTCATATACGCGCTACAGGGAAAAGAAATTAATCAGGCGGGTCGGGCCACACACACGCCACGCACGAACGAACGATACTCGCTCGCAACTCGCAGCAGAGGGACTCGTCTCCTTCTGTCTCTTACTGACGCCGCGCACTTATGAAAACGAGTCAATGGCGGCGGGAACGTTAACAACACGACATACAACACAACACAACGGAACACAACAGAAGTCGCCTAACAAGTCTGTCCGCCGCCGTGTTCCATTGAGAAGAAGGGAAGACGGCATTTGTCCCAATAAAACGGTCCCCTAAGGAAATATTGCGCGTATAAAAAACCCTAAATAGTATTTAACCCTTTTTAATAGGAGATCGGGCGCGTGGCCGGGTTTAGGACGGCACGTGTGCCCGATTGTTAAATTAAAGGACACGATAATTTATCGCCGAAGCTTACGGTTTAAAGCGTGATAATGGATTTCGACTTTTCCCCTGGTTTCTTTTTTTTTATGTTTCCTGCTATTTAGACGATAATAATAATGTTTGTTGAGCGAAATTTTGAGCTTTTAAATTTGATGTGAGTTAAAACCGTATACACTGTATTTGTTATTATATTTTATTTTTATTTTTCCCTTTGATTACCAAGATTATCAATTAAACTGAAAAAAAATGTTGTAAATTTTAAAACAATTATAAAGTTTAGCACAATAAATTGTAGAATATATAGGAATGAGCACAACTTCTATTAAAATTTCCTACAAAATTGTGGACGAAAATTATTGCATTTATAGCAACAAAATTTCGTTATACAATTTATGTTGACATAACTTATATATTAAAGTCGCATAACATACAGGTCACTTGTGCAAATAGTATGTAAACGTACTATTTGCCCCACCCAGTGGTGGGCGTGATTGTGGGGATCAAACCGGCCGTTAACTGCGGGGTATTAATATGGAAGCACCTCGTACTCGTACCGTGAGCGATTGTCAATCACGGTATTTTTATACGATATTTACCATGCGAATAAATAAAATAAATTTTACATAACCGCGATTACCGAACAAAATTTACATTGAGTAAGTAGTCCAACGGTTATGAAACAAGCGCAACGGCATCTTTCCGATAATATTCGCAGTATCACATATTTATATAGCTAAACCAATGATAAATATCATGGTACATCCTACTACATAGGTATAAAACTTTTCTGTAACACAGTTTCAGATAATCAACAATTACATTAACATTCGCATAACCAATCGTTATATATTTGTATTGTAGAGGTAATTAGCTACACTTGTATGTACAAATATTTTTTTTCTAGCTTTTTCTAGCACAGTTTTCCCTGTCCAGTGGTCATTATTGCATATAATCGTAAAAAAATCTTTTACCAGCATTTATACGGCCGAGGGAACAGCTCAAGGGCAGCACAACGGTCAAATCGAAAACCTCTAATTTACTCTAACCAGACTTGAGATTTTAGGTCCATTCGATCATCCGTTGTATGAAACCTTATTACTTGAAATGTCCATCCAGTCTCTCCAAACTGTATGGAGGGACATTCCGAGTAATAAAATTTTGTACGGCGCATGAACAAAGGGGACTTAAATCTTAAACCTGTTAATTACTATATATACAAGTAACCTTGCTATTATTTATTGATTTTACTCTGTCGTTGCTATATATAAAAAAGGAAAATAAAAACCGAATACATGTAATGGTATCGTATGCAAAAAAAAACTGTTTGAATAAAGAAATAAGAGAGTGTTTCTTTAGGAGTATATACAATTAAATGTGGAAGGGATCTAGCGAACTTAAACATAAACACAGCTGTAGTGAACATCTACAGTTATTTGCACTGTTTCCAATAAGAAATATACAAATTATTTGTAAAGAAAAGTACCTATTTGCGAATAAATGCTTCGAATAACTTTATCTAAATAATTAACTAGATAAACTTTATTGGAATAATGCTACACTCTTGTCGTATTTAACAAGAAACATCCACTCAATTAACTCCTTGGCAACATCGTGTGTCGCATAATAAAAGATAAAATGTCCGCGCTATAACGTTGAATAACGGTTCCTAACGCAAGAATAGTTTAATAAAAGTATAATCTTGATTTATAGTTAGTATAATAAACAATGAAATATGCATGGCATAAAACGTTGAAATCATCATATGCCAAACTTAGTTTCTGAGATATCTTAAATATTGTGATTTTGCAGATATTTGAACGTTCTTCTTCTAATAAATCTAATTCAAAGCTTTCTTGTTAAAATATCAGTTTCTTGGTTAGTATATACTATGTCATAACTTTTTTAAGATAAAATTCTTCTTAAAGTAAATATCTTAGAATTAAACTAGAAACCTACATTTCCAAAAAACAATAAGCAGCTAGCACTTTGATGCCTTTTTTTACCTAAAGAGCTTCATGGGTAGATGCTTAAATTTACAAATCTTCTGGAAAACTTCCTTAGTTTGTTATTTTTGCATGCCATGATTTTCTTCCATTTTGAGCATTTGGTCTTCGGTTAAAAATGGAAATTCCGAAACAATGGTGCCGAATTAATAGAATCGTGGAGCGCTGAGTGATCGGATATTTTGCATGTTTTATTTATTTGTTTTTAAGACATTTTTTAGCTGGCTATAACCATTGCATAACGCACGCTCACTTTTTAATTGCAAATTTTGTGATGTTATTAAAATTGATGTTTATTATT
The DNA here is from genome assembly GCA_949128085.1 of Cetonia aurata. NCBI lineage: Eukaryota > Metazoa > Arthropoda > Insecta > Coleoptera > Scarabaeidae > Cetonia > Cetonia aurata. The sequence goes on along the minus strand of OX421885.1, from coordinate 23,103,818 downwards.
ACATATTTATTTCCCAAATTCAAAGAAATAATATCAGTTACCTCTTTAGCAAGTTCATATTTTATGCTAAATGGATGTTTTAGCTTTTGTAGTATGTATGTTAATGAATTAATTTCTACATAAAATATATTTATGGACGTCAGATATAATCAACGAAAAAGGTTTAATTCATAATTATGTAGACAAGGAAATAAATATTAGGCCGTCACGTTTTACGCCAACGAAGTTATTACACCGTAAATCAACTACAATTTTATGTATTTAAAATTTCATCTTGGCCGTAGAATAATCCAACAAAAATATAAAGAAACAATATTGACTTTAACTTGTAAATATAGGTTCATTGGAGTAATTTATTTTTAAGGCAATTTTAGAATAATTCTATTAAGATGTAGCTAAGATTAAATTTGATTGGTTGAAATTGAAATCATTAATGCGTACTATGAAAAAGAAAGTATTAGATACTATGTGAGTAACTGACAGAATTATCAATAAACGTAGGTAATATTCACATATATATATATATTTAAGTATATCTTAATTTGATAAAAAAGGTGATACCTAATCAAAATGTCGAGGCAATCGGAAATCTCGAAATGATGTTCATTCACATAGTCTAAAGTGCTATTACTTATTCAGTTAAACCTTAAAATATTACCTATTCGCCACAAATACCATGTAAGTACTTCTAAAATATTGTAATTAATGCAAAATTAAGAAAATCGAAACTTTGATAGAAGTATATGTGTGTTACGAATGTTGCATAAAATAAAGTTTGTGTGAACTTTCAACCATTCATACTACCAACTTCACGGATTTAAATTTAAAACAGCGTCATCTCCCCCCATTGGTTAAATTCAAAACATAAATCACCATTTTAATAAGTCACGTAATAAAATAAATAATGAGATCGGTAGGTGCCGGGAAAATCTCTACTGGTTAATAAAAGAGAACAACAGAGGACGCTGATCGTCAATCAATCATCCAAAGGAGGGAACACGAATTGACTGGTCGGCGAGCTTTCGATCAAAATGTATTTTAGGGGCCGTTACGTGGGGGGGTGAATTTTAACTCTCTTTTAGCGTTCGCCTGTTTAGCCCCGCGTAAGAAAGGGGTGCGAAAAAGCGCGCCTTCCATGAAAAATAATGGAAATCACGACGTTAATCCGTAAAGTGTATATTATATGTGGGGAATTAGAGAATTGTAGTAGATAATATTCTTTTTCGGAGTGTGAATTATTTGGTAGACCATCTGTCGTTGTTCGGGCGATATTAAAAGTATAAAATGCACATCTTTATTATGGATTTTTCTCTGAAAAGGTAATTTTACTTCCATTTTTTTTTACTCAGATGTAATTAAATTAATTATTATTGCTTTTGAAGTCGGGTTTAATTCAATTATCTCAATATATACACTCCAATATTTGATTAGATTAAAAATACCGTACTTTAAACTTTATATTAGATAGTTTACGGGAGATATTAAGCAATAATCTTTAAGAAGAATTAATATAAATGATTCTAAAATAAGATGCACTTTTAAAACAGTAATACATTTAAATAAATAATTCCTGAACACTCACGGAATTGCGCATTCATAAAACAAACTTGCTTTTAAAACTGTTTGAAACGAAATTTTATCAAAGTATTTTGAGTTTCTTCTAAATTTTATCCATAAATGGCTGTAAGCTTAATTTTGGGTCGAACAAAAAGGATTTTTAGCAGTATAGCATTAGGCTTGGAGCCTTCACCGCTAAGAGGTTGTAATGACTTTGTAAATTTTAAAATTAGCAGAGTTGGGTGTGGAGTACCGCAGGATTCGGTACTGAGGCCGACGTTATTTTTAATATTTATTAATTGGAATTATGTAATAGGATATGGAAAAACTAGTAAGTGCAGAAAATTCCTAAGATTTACGAACGATTTAAACTCAAACAAGTAAAATTTAAAGTAAAATCACAGAGAAGAATAGGCCATTATTTAATGTTTTTACCCTTTTTCATTCATGTTTGTTACCTGCTAATTCGTAGTGCTTACACCTACTTTTTATCTGACTTATTTTTATTGTGTGCGCGGCACATATGCCCAGTTAACATAAATCATTCCATAGCCAATTCGAATCCACCAAATTATTTATAATGTTCCCCCTTCTATGTGAATTTTTATTTTACCATATAATCTCTTTTAGAAATATCACGTGACCAGAACCAATTCGACTCTTTAAAATGGCAACAGCACAACGTTAAAATGTCCGTTGAAAAAGACATCCCCTCAAAAACGAACCGATCCCGTGCGGAAGTCATTGTGCGACACGCGTCTAAGTTAGAAGGGTTACGTAAAAGTTTCAAGCGTTAATTTGATTGGCCGGTAGAGGTGGCGTAATCGCTTCTTTACAAGAGTAAACAGATTAGGGGTTAAAGTTGAATGCAGTGTCAGGGGACGCGTTAGCATACCCCGAGACCATCCATCAACTCGACTGACATGGTGGCGGTTTAACACCAACTGTTACAAATTTAAGAAGGCATTGAAGACATATTCATGTATAATGCTCTTGAGTTTTGCTTTTATGTATGAGTACATGATAGAAATGGTATAATTTACAAGGCCAAAATCACGTAGAAAAGAGTTAAATTGCGCCAAAAGTAGCAGATAATATAAATTAAATCAACTTCTTTTCTCATTTACTATATTATTAAAATATATAGTGTGACAATCGAATAAAAACTGGACTTGACAGTTGATTTTAAGGGTTCATTTTTAGACGTTTAGATGATTGCATTTGATTGATGAATGTGTGTAGATATGTCAATCTTGAGAGCTAATATGAAAATGCTATCCAAACAACATTTACATTTAGGTACTGTTGACAGTGGAAAAAATAGACTTTCCGATAAAAAAATGCACATGGCTTAAGGTTTTTGATGAGTTTATTGTGTTTTTTCTCGGGTGGAGTTGAAGGACATTACTTGCAATTTTTAAAATTCAAGGACTAGATAACACAATAACGATAAAATAAATAATAAAATCTTCCTTTGTTAGTATAGAATTGTAAAATACCAGGATATAATAAACATAATTAAAATGATTATACACTACGTTTACACGGGCATTTAGCACTGGCGCAGTTAAATCAGTGTAATTTCAAAAACGATTTAACAGTACTGTTTACACGTGCAATGTTAATAAAATGTTGTTGTCTTTAGAGTTTCGACACAACTGTAATGAAATTAGACAAAATGTGAAGTAAATATTTTCACCATAACAGTAATTGACCTTGACAGTCTGCCCGAAACCAAGCATTTTGTGATTTAATTGTAAGGTCCATAATGAGGTTTTTTTGGTAAAGGTGATAATAAAATAAAAAAGACTGTCGGAGAGGACTCGCCCGCGACAGCACGCACTATTTTTATTTTCTTAGTTTCAAGATCAACTATTATATGAAAGCTACTAGCGCTCAACCCTTATTTTTCGCCTGATAATGATTTATCACCGAAACAGGTAGCTTCAAATAGTAAATTATCCGAATTAGGAAGTACGCATTTTTATTTTATTATCACCTTTATTTTGTGATTTGTCTTTGTCGAACTAATCGCAAGAAAAATCTTATTTCTTCAACATCCCACGAATCCCGTTTCTTAGAACGCATGCCGAATTAGCGAAATTTAAATAAACCACAAAGAAAAGAAAATGTTTTAAACTGTTTACATGTAATTTTACGTCGGATGTTATTACAATAAGGCTATTACTACCATCGTGCGATTAGCTAAAGTGTTTTTATTAAAACTAGTGTAATTTGTTGTTTCCACGATATTTTACTATGCTTTAAAGAAAAGCGATTTATGTAAAACTAATGTTACAAACTCGTGTAAACGTAGTCATAGACGTGACTTACAAATGGCGACTAAAAAAGTCAACTAAATAGATTTTATAGGATTAGAATTAAATTTACCGCTTTGAATTACAAAGGAAGCAAAATTGAAATTTTAGCAGATTATATTTACATGAAAATACGATAACACTACCTACGATACATACATGGGAATGAGTATATTATTTTCTAAATGCAATCACGCAGGCCTAAAGCGAAAAAGAAGTGAGGTAGTCTAATCTTGCGCAAGAATATACTCTACGTTTTTTTTTTTACAACGTTTTAATATTAACTAAACAGTTGCAGAAAGATGAACATTAAAGCACTAAAATATAATAAATTCTATAATTCACTCTTTCAAGTGGAGTTGTCTTGTTGTTCATATCTTTAAGGATTGCTAATCGCATTTCTATTTTCTTAGTCCTTTTTCTTAAACCCAGTGTGCGATTTCGAACTTAATTGTTGTGCGATGGGAGTTCATGTTATTATATTTTCATCAATCAGCAACAGCGGTTGGGATAATGACTGATTGTTCAAGAAGTTTTTAGTTGGTGACATCCACATTGTGATTTACTAAAGTAGAAGTCTCAAAAATTTGCAAATGCGCCAAGATTTGAAATAGTTGCATGTAGTAACATCATTACAAGGAAATTTTCTACAGCTATTTGAAATTCTTTAAAAAAATATGATCCTAGAGTGCGGTAAGTGTCATTCACAGCGCGACAACTCAAAAAGAGTTAGAGTGCTGTAAATGACCTAACCTATCACAAATGTTGTGTGTTAGGACATTTGTGATGTAAGAAATAGTCGGTAGGTATCAATTGGTATCACTGCATTTTGATAACTCGACTATCCATGTAAAAATGAATTTTTGATGATGATTTTTCTATAATAACGTTTAAAAATACCGGTAAATGTGTTTCTTTTGTTAACTAAATTAAATAAAATTATAAATATTTTAATTTGGAAGTGAGTGTAATGAGAAAATGCGCGTTATCGTATCTATGCACTAGGGCGGTACAATTTACTTGAATTTGTAGTGTTCAAAATACTTATCATATTTGAATGACAGATTATTTGACAACCAAACCCAGAAAAACTTCAGAATAACGGAAGAATTCGGTAAAGTGGCGTTTTCTATCCTTGAATGAGTGTAGTAAGCTTGTACTTTCGGATATGGTAGTTGAAAAATGTGATAGATATTAAAAGTATTTTAGTATGATCTTTGACAGGTCAACCGACATCTCGCTCTAGATCAAATTATTCAATACGTGCACATAGACAACAGAAAGGTAGTTGTTGTTTTTTTCAACTACCTAGAAAGAAAACCATTGACATATATTTTAAAATTATTGAACGGGATGTTCTATATTTTTATTAATAAACAGGTACCTATTTTATTATTATTTTTTTTTTTTTTTCAAAGAGTTGTTTACAAAATAATTAACATTTTGCTTATGTAATACCCAAAGATTAAGCTATTGAACAAAAAATGTAGCTTTTTTAATAAATTTAATTTTGTATTTTGGACATGAAGTGACAAACTTCTTTTGCTACCCCACTGCATTGAACAAAAGAATTAGAAGGAAAATAAAAGGTTTAGATCGGCAAGCGTATATATTATACATATAGAAAAATTAGTAAATACTAAAGCAATTTAGAACGGACAATGTATGCGATCGAATCAATTTATTTTTTCTCAACGAAGATATGTTCATATATTCACTTCCACTTTATTTATACAAGAAAGCTCAAACAGTAAGTTAACCATAAAAAAAAAAATGACATAAAAAACTGCATGAGCGACCGGTCTTCCGAAACCGTTTTTACGCCCACTGACTTTTAGTTAACTGACCGCCAACGCTGCATCCCTAAATATCGAAATTCAGTTGGTGTGAAATTTCTTGCGCCCGGCGCGCGGCCACGGGAGCAGAAAAAAAACCGATTATCGGGCACATACACCGGCTTATCTCCATGTATGCAGGACTTGACACCTATGTATCGGAAAATTGAGCGCGGAAAATGCCCTCCTGCGCTGGTGGCAACCGCCACTATAGGGCCAGACGAACGACAGCCTCTCTCCGTCCCAGATGATTATTTTATTTTTGTAGTATCGGTTCGGAGATAGATTGGCGATAGAAATTAAATGTCAGTCAATTTTAGGTTGACTGTGATGTACGTGAAGCCGGGTGAAAGCTGCTAAAACTGATTAGTAGGTATTTGGTGTTAAACTTTGAGGTGGACATTCATCTCGGTGTTGAGACCACCTGTTTACTCAGGATAACACTAAGTAAAAAAAGATGTTATTTTTTGACATAATTTCTTTTCTTTAAATTTAATTTTTCCATCTAGAATGCTTTAAAATTCTTAAAATGCTCAGTTTGTATCGGTAAAACACGGTAGATGTATATATTTTTTGTTTTTACAATAAATACAGATCTTTTTACTCCCTAATTTATATGAGAATAACATAAATCTACGAACGAAACTCCTCACTATCTGAAGAGGGAACATTCTAAATACTTTATAGTTTCTCAATGCGCGTAGTAATAGTTTTTTTGAGAAAAAGAAAATTCATTTTTAGTAACCTTTAGTAACATTTCTTTTAAAATGTGTTTCTGCCACTGGTAAACGAAAAAATATTTTAAAGAAATACAATAAATGATCACAGGGCACAGAACGGTAATTACTTCAATATTGAATTTTGTTCAATAGGAATATATGCTTAACCAGAATGGTAATGTTATTGGCACTTAGAATTGGAAACTAAAAAGCCCGCGTTCCACCTGGGAACGTACTCTCTATAGAAGGTGAATACGCCTTGCCTGCGGTCCACCTTGGTCCGCACTCTCTATAGCAGGTGCGTACAGACGCCTTGGAATAGCAACTCGCTCTTTAATCGCATAGGAAAAATCTGGGAATACGTACCAAAGTACAACGAAGCTAATTGCGCTAATTGGGATATTAAAGAAATGTTGATAAACATCTTGTTAAATAATTACGGAAAAGCAATTGGACAAGAATCACAACAGACAGATAGTTTAGTAGCTATTGTTTAATTCTACTAACGGCCCACTTCTCTATGAAACTGAATACAATTTTAATGCATATTCCGTCCGGTTTTGGGACCGGTGTGAAGTGGGCTATAGATTTCAGCAGTACGCAATAAAAAAATTTAGTAAATTTACCAGGATTCCTGCTAAAAATTTCAGTAACATTTAGGGGAAAATCACCAAAAACTGGGTAATTTTACGTTTCTTAACAAAATTGCCTATACTTTTGGAAATTTCCCACATATCGACCAATATTTTTCATTTGTAGGTAAAAGTGCTAAGTAAAACGTAATATTACTAAAATTTTTATGCTTTCCCAGGCATTATTATTAAATTACTTCGTGATTTTATCCACAGTTAGGAAATTTACGTAGGAAACCAAATACATACTTACAATGCGCCCATATTAATTTTTATGGGTTCAATTTGTAGGTAGATACATAGGACGCACGGAAGTGGCCAGTGATCGTTCTTTTTGTTTTATCTATAGGTATATTTAGGTAAGTGACTAATTTAAAATAAATCTAGTAGTTAAATAATACATTCATACTACTGAGGGTGACCTGCAGCTGCATTTTCATAATTTACAAAACGTTGAAACATATAGGTTTGTGCATATACAAACACACAATACACCTAATTGTGTTCCAGAAAACACACTAATATGCCTCGACAGGGTATATAAAATATATTTGTAGTTTGTGTATTACCGTAATGTTAATAAATTAAATTGTTTATTGCAGTCACATTTCGCTGCTCTGAAGTAGAGGTTATGAAAGTATTATTCAACTTGTCTATTTATACTTAGAATATTATCTTATACCTATCAATGCATTTGTTTTTATGGTTAAGAAAGCGTTTAGGTACAACAACTAAACAAGTACAAAACTATTTACGCTTAGTAACATTAATGATTTCTTCTACCAAATTTCGAATGCACAATATCTATAATACAGTCCTTCTTCATACTTTATTTTTTATATTCTCTTAAAATAGGTAATTCAAAACCTATATTTTACACACATTACATATTGCATACTAAGATACTAATTGATATCTAGGCATTCATTTTTCATCAAAGCTTACGATCTTGTAAGTATATCAATAATGAAAGAAGATCAGTTGTTTGTTGCAGTTCCTCCAACGCTACATCATGAAGACGCATCCTGATGCCGACACCAAAAGCAGCCTTTTTTCGCAATCGAAAAAGAAAGATATAAGTTTAATGAAACAGTTGAGTCCCATCTAAATGTATTATTGTTACTATTATTATTATTATAAGCATTGTTTTTTATATTTATCAAATTACCTGTAATATATATTTATAATAATAAAATACCTACAGGTAGTAAACTTCATCGGTAAATTACAAAGTTGAGGGATATTCCTATATAAAATTCCTATTGCTGTATGTTTATTAATTTTCCTAAATACATTGTAAAGCTCCATATGAAATTTCCATGCTAAACGATTTTTACTATGGACCTTTTTTTATCGTAAGAAATTTACGCAGTAAATTTTATTTTGTTTAGTATTTTTCATACACTAGTAGTAAATTTCCTTGGTGATTTTTTACATCAAAGTAATTTTACTCGCACAAGTAAAATACCTGTACGGTTTCGGGGTAATATAATTGCCCCGAAACCGTACAGGAATTTTACCAAATCTTCGTTAGAGTGTAGCCTGAAAATACTCACATCGGTTCGGAAAACATCTACTGCTATACTGATGGTCATGAAAAATTCAATTTTTTTTACAAATTCCCAACGTTTCACTTTTAAATAACCATTCTCAAATTTACTTCAATTTTTAATTCTCTTTAAATTTTCTATTTAAACTTTGCTGAACGCAGCTGTTTGTTTTGTCAACTAATTGTAAAATTTATTTCTCAGATAATGACCATCTTCTTCGGATAAAATAAATTGTCTTATCGTACCGTAATATTTGTTTATTTAACTCATATAAATTGCAAAATAGAAGTCATACATTTCAAATATGCAAAAGTAAAAACGGTACTGATTTGCATTTCTTAATTAGATCTGTCGGAATTTAAATCTGTTCTTTATTCATTTAACTGAACGCGACTTTTTAGCGTGGTTATTTTAAAATTTTCCTCACATTCTCGGCTACTACTTTTCAATCGTTGGACGACCGAAATAAATTCCATTGTAACGGCGGCAGATTGATTTCTATGATGCCGAAAATGCACCCTGCCTCCTACCTTCAACCTCGAAACCCGCCCGCATATACACAGCGGCGGTAATTTTTTTCCGTACGAAATCGCGCGCCCAGAACCTGGCCCGAATTTCAAGCAGCCATATTCAGATGAAACTCTCCGCTAGCATTTAAATAGTGCGGATGAGGATTTTTTGCTCTTTTGAATATGTAAAATAGCGGTCTGATTTTTAAGGCGTATACGTGCCCTGAATCGGAGTTACGCTTTACAGGAAATCTGAATGGAAAATATACAAGAGCGAGAAAAAGTTGTATATCAACCGTTGCGCGCTGTCTTACAATAACGTAGTTAGGAGTATCGAATGAGCGGCAGAAACTCCAAGAAAAGAGCGAAATAAATTTATCATCTCTTATATTTTTCCGGGATATACACTAAAAGGTGTTTTCCGTTAAGGGCGGAATTGAATTAGAGATTTGAGAGATATATTTGACAGTCAAATGTATTCAGATATTCCATTTTCAATGGTAGTTTGAATAGAGAATCGCAGACGACAATAAAAGTATACTGCCACATTATGGTAAAGTCACCCTTTGAATGTTATTTGAATAAATATTTCCGGAATTCTCTGGTTGGTGAAAGCGTACAAAAACGACCCGACTGTTATTTGTGCTTTAACGAGCAATTACCAACAAATTGTAAATCAAAAATCGTCTATTCAAATTGAAAATGATTTGACACCTCCCCATATAATAAGTTAAAAAAGGCTAATCATATTGTACATTGCCATTAGACATATAGTTGTGTGGCATTAATAAAAATAATAATAATAATCAACCGTGAACGACATAAAAATGTATAGGTTTAGTCAATAAAACAAATATGAATTAGTAGAATTCACTTAAGTTGTAGATTACCTTGCCTACCAAATAGGATTTTTAGAGTTTTTTAAAATTAGTTAAATTTTTACATTCCTTCAGGTTTGATGGTAATAGATTAAATAATTTGATGCCTATGTCATTAGGAGAAATCCTAGATACATTTAATTTGGTAAAAGAAACTCGAAACTGATCACCAGCCCTTGTGTAGTATTGATGAAACTCATTATTTTTATTAAATTCAATCTGATTTACGAATATATAAACACACATCCCAAAAATATATAACTCAGCCAAAGTTAAAATATTAAATTCTTTAAACATTTGTTTACAAGTAAGAGTAGAGGTCACATTTGTTAAAATGCTTAAAATACGTTTTTGAGCGATAAACACATCTCTCGCAGCAAGTGAGTCTCTCCAGAAGCATATTCCATATCGCAATCTACTATCGACGAAAGAGCAATACACAGAAACTAATTGTTCTTTGGTTAACGATGGCTTAACACCCCTTGTTTGGTTGTGCTGCTTATATAAGCTTTCTAAATCCATTTCAAATTGGGGTGGATCAGTCCCCATTTTCTTCCTCTAAATCGCTCTCACTATTTGTCTCCATAAGTTTCTGTCCTCTACCTTCTTCTTCCATTTGCGAAATCCGGCCTCCCTCAGATCTTCTTCCACCTCTTTCAACCATCGTGTTTTTGGTCTTCCTCTTGCTCTTTTGCCTCCCAGGTCTCACTCCAACATCGTATATAAGCAAGAGTAGAGGTCACATTGGCTAAAACTCTTGAAATACGTTTTTGAGCGATAACACATCTCTCGCAGCAAGTGAGTCTCCTCAGAAGCATATTCCATATCGCAATCTACTATCGACGAAAGCGTAATACACAGAAACTAATTGTTCGTTGGTTAATATATGTTTTAAATTACGGAAAAGATATGTAATAGAATTTAATTTAACAATGATTTCACTACAGTGGTGCTTCCATGTTAAAGTTTCATTTGTAAACCTAGAAATTTGCTATGTTCTATAGGCATGATATTTGTTCCTCATTAATGTTCAGATTCAAAGTTGGTGCCTCTCGTTGATGACACAGAAAAACTAGATATTGTGGTTTCTGTGCTCACTTGGCCAATTGTTAATCCTGTCAAGAAAATCATTACATTTAATCTGTAAACTATCGTTATCCTTATAAGATGTCATAATAGATGTATCATTAGCATATAAATTGATACGAATATTATTATCTAGCGTGATCCATGTCGTTAATATATAGCGAAAATAAGACGGGACCCAATACAGATCTTTGTGGCACGCCGTATCTATTCTTTAAACAGATAGAATTTATAGGATTAACGCATCCATCCAAATCAAAATTTATTGAAACATATTGACTTCGATCATAGAGGTATAGCATGATATCCACCGCAAGGCATTTCCCCTAATAATAAAAGATTTCAGTTTGTTCAACAAAGCTTGATGATTGACGCAGTCAAATGCTCTGCTGAAATCACACATGATCGCAATGGGGCAGGTACTTTAATACATAAAACTTTAATAAAAAGAATTAAGTGCTGCAAAAATTGATTTTCCTCGTACAAATCCATGCTGATTTTTACTAATGACAGTGTAAATAAACGTAATAAAAATGTAAATGGTGATAACTAATAAGTTCGAAACAGCACTGTGTTCTATAAATTTGGATTATTCAACTACTAAATTAATGCTCTTAAATTTTGTTCTTTATTTAGAATTGTTATGTTGTCAAAACCAAATGAATGAGTTATTTTATGTTTCTCTAGTGCGGTAAGGACGTAAATATAACAAAAATCTTACAGCACTAAAGAAACATGAAATAACTCAAAATGATTCGTTTGATTTTGACAACATAATTCTAAATAAAAAAATTAAAAGCACCTAATATAGGTACTTGAAATAATCCAAATTTATAAACGTAAAAATTCAGTTAATGATAAAACAGATACACAATATTTTACCAAACTATATAATTTAATTTTATAATTAAACGCAAAAATATTTTTTAGGAATCTACTTATAAAATTTAAAACGCTTTTCATATTTACCCAACAAAAAACTCAAGCTACTCACTATACATATGTTTTACAACGCAATCGTTATTAAAGCACATATTTTGAAAATTTTCATATGAAAAACAAAAAACCATGATCATTTTATGCAATATGTTATAATTTTTTATAAATGTACTTGAAAAGGTTACGAATAACCGAAACGTCGTATATGTAAAGTGTTGTTAATAATATTATTAAAACGACCTAAAAACCAAGAATAAATATCAATATTAATTTTTAGTTTGTTACTTGGCGAAGCTTCGGGTTTAACATTAGGTTTACCCATGAAAGATTGTGCAAAAATTAATTAATCATATTAATAAAGATCTTTTTTTCTTAATTTTTAGATGGTGACGTTAATGGTGATATCAGCGGTGACGAGCAAAGCATAAGCAGCGACCATCCACCGGATAGGCAGGACGAGGATTCCATGGACTCTGACCGAGGCGGAGCTCTGAACTTGGTAAGAGAGGTTATTAAATTTTCCTTTAATATCTGCGCGGGCAAACACGAGGCATTTAATCGGGAGCCCGGTCCCCGAGGCTTGTTTGCAAAACTGTTCTCTTCGACTCTGAAAACATTTGTTCAGCGCTCGCTAGTAAACCCTACAGTTCGCATAGTTATGAACTCATGTATTGTATACGTATATTCCCGCACCCACGCACTGTATAAATCTGAACTTTTAATCCCAGATGGAACGACCCCCCTCGAATGAACGAAAGTTAAAATGTTTAAACTCTACAGGGACCACCGCCAACGATGTGCCCTGACAGATTTAATCTTATTTGTTATTGAAACGCCTGTTTTCCGTAATACCGACATCAGTTGGGAGATCGATTTATAAATGTTTTCCAACCGACGGAATTCGATTTCTGATTGTGTATTTCCACGGTCTTGGGGCATTCAGAAGCCTAAAATCACAAAAAGGGAAAAGAATTTTTAATACATGAACTGGGTATAAGATTGAATTACTTTGTGTTACATCCTAAAGAATTTGAGCACAAGATGTGCAATAACGTGATAAAGGTTAAAACATTTCACAAACCAAAAAAGAAATTGAAATGAGGATATACAAAACGCCCTATTTCTTTTTGCCGTTGTTAAATAAACTTGTTTTTAGTTCTGCTTGTAGCAATTAACAATTATTATCTACGCAACTTCACTGCACTATGTTTGCTCAGTTTCTCTTGAAATGTAGGAATGAACACCGATCCAAGTTAATTTAAACTTTGTTATTAAAATGCCGGGTGTCAAAAAACGCGTCTTTAATCATGTTCAAAAATTTATCGAAGGACATCAAACATGTCCATCCAATCTCGCCCTCAGGTGATGGGACCAGCCGCAACTTTGAAATCATAAATGGACAGCCCAATTTTATTGCAGAATCGGATTCTACGTATCAAAATACAAAAGTTTTGCCTGAAACATTTCTTTTCAATCCTCAGGTTTAGTTTTGTATACCACACTTTTGGGAAATTGTTAATAAATTTATTCAACGCGTCTGATAATGATCTTATTCTTAATCAACGTATTATAACGTATATTATATTTACAACATACAATACTTTCAACATACCGGCTGCACTACTAAAGCGGGTCGGAAATTTCGAATAACTAGCAGCCGAAATACTCCTTCCGTATCTCCGCCTGCGAAGCGCACGAAAATTTGCCCGCTTTACACATAACGTTTAAAATTATTATTTATATTTACCTCTTTCACATCAGCAAATACATTTTTGCATGCACTTAAAGTATTTACTGGTCCAGAAGCTTAATTCTGTGTCCTACTAAAACATGCTAGCACATGTAAAACGGTAAACAAAATCTCTATATATACGAACAAAAAAAGGGCCACCGCAAAGATAATTTAAGCGTGACGATGATGCAATGAACTTGTAAATTACACCGGTTGATTGTTCCTAGCCTGCGGGGACCCGTGAACAAGCACATTATAATACTCGCTCCGTTATTATTAATTTAGGCACAAATTTCGACATGGCCACTATCCTATACACATGCCATTATATACTACTTATTCCGTGCTTCCTGCATTCTTCGCTCATTTCGTATTTAATCTACATCTCTTCCTTTTTTTACCGCGCGAATAGGTCACTGGCGAAAACGAACCGGCGAGATCTTCACCGAACTCCCAAGTCACCAGCTCGAGTCCCGGTGTTGGTGCGGCGTTAGCGGCACTCGGTGGACTCCTAGGAAATCCCCTCCAGATGTTGGGCAGTCTGCAAGCTTTCCAGAACACCCCCAGTCTGCAGCAGTTGCAGCAGCTGGCGCTACTGCAGCAGAGCCATGTGTCCGGCAACCAGATAAACCCACAATTTTTCCTGCAGAATCAAGTAAGTAGAGAAATTAGGCCGCCATTTTTGTGAATTTCGTAATTATGGTGTGTTGATTTTTTAAGGGATTTCTGCAAAGCTTCCCGAGATCTAGTCTTCCTTCTAGACCACCTCATAATATGCAGGTGTGTTCGATGTTGTTTCATGGTCTTGTCTGACGCAATGTGATATTTACTTTTGCGCTTTTTTTGTTATTTATTTGCGCGTTATCTTCCGGGAAAAAGTAGTGGAATAAAGGAAAGTCTTCATCTGAGTGTCTGGTTAAAGGTGTTTGCTTTCCAAAACACGAGAGTCTATAAATATTTTGTTTTAGAACACAACTGCCATAGACTATTTTATTATTACAATTTTGAAGAAACTATATTAGGAGTTCAGTCTATACAAAATCCCAAAAATTTATTTTAACCAGATCACAATGGCAATATCAATTTTAGGTAGTTCCTTCATATTTTTTCCTAAAATTTTAATTTAAATAAAAAATAGATGCTGGGGAAAAATCCTTCCTAATGTTCATTTAAATAAGTTAACAAACATTCAACCACCCTTAAACCGGGTATTCATTTCCATGATTCTAAATTTCTGGAAATCTGGAAATTTATGAAACCTGAGTGGGACAACTTTTGATGCAAAAAATTACTCAGCTCAATACTTAAAATGTTTTATTTTATTTTTTTTTTTTAAGTAATTTAAGAATTCCAATATACTTTTTTCAGAAGAAATCAAAATTTTGTCCGCTGTTCGCTTTTTTCCCTGAATTTTAACCCTTCCTTTCAAACTGTAAATTGTTATTTTATCTAAATAAGTTTGGGTTGGTAATTAATAATTTATACTAAAGTAACAAACGATATATTTCCAAATCAGGAGTGTTGGAAGAATAATTGATATATTTCCCGTTTTTATGCTGTTACCTGTTTTTACGTTTATAGCATTAGTTTTGTCACGTAGAAAAAATTTAATGAACGAACGCAAAATCGGCGTCCAAATCTTCCTAAAACATGCATTTTTATTTACGAAATAACTGCAAACAGGTTGACAAATATTCTACATTAAAGATAACTTAAAACTTAAATAACTATAAGTTTATGATTTTAATAATAATACATGAAGGAATGTCACTTGATTAATGGATTTGCTAATTAAATTTGCGGGATTTTAACCTGATTAAATGTGTTATAGACACCCTATATAGATTCACCTTTTGTGTGAATAATCAAAGTGAAATTACTAAGAAAATAGAATTCATAAATAAAATAAATTTCACCACTTAAAGCATTTTGGTGTTGCAATAAAAAAAGATATCCGCATTAAAAAAAATGTGTAACAAAATACGATTAGAATGAAATGGTTTAGATTTGACTTTATTAAATGTTCAAAATGATGACCATTAACCTCCAGACTTCAAATGCTTCTGACATTTCGCAACATTTCAGGAGTTATTCGTCGGTATTTTTCAACAATATTTTGGCATAACTCTTGCAACGCAGCTGAACGCGTGGCAAATTTATTTATTTTCCTTGTTTTTCAGAAATTTATAAAAACTTTTAATATTTCTTTTTGTTCCGATGCTCCTAAAATAGATTGACCAGCTAGAAATAGAAAACAAAACAAACCAAAAGTTGTTCTTAAAAATTTCAGGAACGAATCGATTAATTTCAACTACTTCCATCTAAGAGGATTGCTCCCGGGGGCAGGGGAAAAGGTGTCTGAGTCAATTTTTGCATCAAAAGCTGTCTCCATCGATAGCACTTCTTGCGTATTTCAGGAAATTTTTCATAAATTCCAGTGGGAAGTTTTCAAATGAACACCCGGTATATACCTTTAACATGACACAAAACAATTTTAAACATGCACAGAAAAATTTCGACATCTCATTTATATTTCTCCCACCTTCATTGCGCAACAACTGACTGAATATTGTACCTACAAAATACGTCTTCTCGTACATACCTCCAGCAAGTCGCTACATTTCTAATGTCGTGTTTGCATGTCGTACACCGTCTGTACACGGCTAAGAACGTATAAGAACGGCCAAAACGCAAGCGGGTAAAGAAATAAATGTACACGTGAAAGAGACTCCCATACAAGAAACAAACACGCATAATAGCCGCCGCGATGTTTCTCAATGTTATTATATTTATTTTGAATGTAATTATAGAGCGTGTGCATAAAAGGAATTGATGCCGCGCACGGTTGTAGGAAGACGCTCTTCTAAGCTATGGCCGTAACCGCTATGAAAATTATCTTGAAAACGATGATGAGATGAGAGATGGACCCGCGAAAATAAATTGAACTACTCGGTCAAATTCCATCTGTGAACGTGAACAGATGGAATTTGACCGAGTAGTTCAATTCCTCGGTTATTTAAGTAACTGTTAATAGTGTACTTACACAAGAAGGAATCATAGTTATTCGTTGATTTTGTTTGAGAATATAATCAAACTTATTTATGTTGTTTCTTCAATAAAAAGGACAAAATTTGCGCAAAATTGTGAGTGTGATTCCAAGAGTAATTTTATAATGACGATAAATACGAATAAATTAAAAATATTTTAACAAATTAACTGGGATAGACATCTTGTGTAGCCGATCTTTGTGCACAGTAGATTAGCTTTTAAAGGCCATTTTATTTGGAGAAAGTCATCCTGCCAAGAAAAAGAAACATCACTATTGTTAACTAGCAGCAATTAATAGATTTCGCACAACCCCTAATTCCCTAAGTCAATCAATTCTTTTATTCCACCCCCATACTGATGCAGTTAAAAAAATAATTCGTTTGAATTACTTTGAATCCTTATCCCACCTCCCTCTCCTCATGTTGTAAAAAAATAATTAATCGTTTAATTATCTACAAATAGAAAATTTTAAAATATATTAATACGGCTTCCTTCGAGATTTTATTCTTGCAAATTCACATATGTGTTCAAAACTAAAATTTTTGATGTTGTGTACTGACTCTGGACATTTTTCTACAGTAGTGGTATTTCCTTTAATTTCGAAATTACGAAAGTACTTTTTAACATCTATTTCCATGACTTTGTTATTTGCAAAATGAGTGCACCTTAAACCACTCAGTATTCTAGCCAACTGATCTGTCACATATTTATGACATTCCTTTCTTTTGCCATATTTGACACCTCTTCTCTTCAGGTCGCTAGAAATTCTATCCTCGGAAACACCGTAACGTCGTGAATTTCTTTTCAATGACCCCAATTTTATTCTTGACACTTTCGAATAACTGGTTTGCTCTAGTTAACAATCACGGCCTTCCAGTTTTCGCAAGATTAGGGCATGGCAAACCTTGCTCACATTCTGTTATTGCACGATGTATGGTTCTCCGCCACACATTTTGATTTTCAAAAAAGAGAGACTACTTATTTGAACTTTAGGCATCTGCTCAACTGAATTATAAACGTTTTTTCTAAGCTCTAATTTATAAACGCAAAGTTACAACGCAATCGATTTCGGTAACTAAACTGTTATTAAATTACTTTTATTTGCAAACGCAACTCGATATTTTGCTATTTCTTATTTTTTCCATAGAGTTGTATTTGGTGCCAAAACTTTTAATACATACGTTAGTAGTAAGATTGAATTATTAATTTTAATAAGACCTCAATACCCAAACACCTGTATTTATTTTCCTTCTTATTTTACTCTTGGAAGCTCCTGGAATCTGGGCGCCGGGGGTAAACTGTCCCAGTTGTAATCTCTTAAGGGCGGCACTGGCCCCTTCACACTCTGAAGTTGCAAAAGCAATATTTGATATTGCTAAAAAAAATAATATTTCATTATTTAAAACAGATTCAATTCGTCATTCGCTTTTCACTAGCAATCCTCCAACCATTTCTCATTGGTGTAACAATCAAAAAATTAATCCTCAGTTTGTTTTTTTATTTTTTCTAATTTATCTGGTAATAAAGAAATTCTCCCTCTTTTAAAAAATTAATTTATTCCGTCAAAAAATATTAATGCGGCATGTTCCATCACCACATATCCTCTCCTCTCACCTACTAATGAATTGAAGAAATTAAACATCCGCCCTCCTCGATGTTGCTAAAAACATATTTTATCATTTAAATAAATGAATTTGCTCCTCTTTAGCCATTCCTCTCCCAGACCTACTGGTGTTGCAAAATAAGGATATAAAGAATTTTCAATCCCCTCTCCTCTCTACGCTTGTGTAACAAAAAAAGTAATACTGAATTAAAAAACTATTCTAGGAGATTCATAAGAGTGAAGAAATGTTTGAAATCGGTTCAGCAATTTTAAAATTTACTTTAATTACACCAATAAACAAACTCAAATTCTCTTCTTAATCGTAATTTTAATAAGTAAAATATAGAAATATAGAAAAAATATAGATAAAACATCGCAGCATAATGTAACTCCATAAAATGGGAAGAATTTTTGAATTGGTTTATAAGGGATTTCAGATGAAAGTTAGGGTTTTGACTTTCTTCATATTTATGAAATGCCCAACCCGGCAATATTATGAAACCATGCTAACGACAATTGCTTTTTCCTCCATTACCTAATTTCAAAGTTACAAATTATTTTGCAAAAACATAACCCTCAACTTTTCGATATTATTCGCTTCATTTGCTCAATGCTTTGCTTCATTAGTCTCACGAATGCAAAGTTAGATGTTTCCGCTTATTCTTTGTTATAAAATCCTGACTATTAGAAACGATTTACTAATTTGTGTGTAATATTGTTCTTAGGTTCAGCAAATCGCCCAAGCAGCTCAGCAATACCAACAGTTACAGAAAGCCCAACAACAGCAACAGCAGCAACAACAACAGCAACAGACGCCACAGCAAACGCAACATCAACCGCAGCATACGAACCAACACAACACCAGTATACCGCCCAACACTCAAATCCCCCAAACGCAATCGACACCCCCAAACAACGCACATATACCGGCTAGTCTCCTCACTCCAAACA
The DNA here is from genome assembly GCA_949128085.1 of Cetonia aurata. Lineage (NCBI taxonomy): Eukaryota > Metazoa > Arthropoda > Insecta > Coleoptera > Scarabaeidae > Cetonia > Cetonia aurata. Next base: position 23,084,461 of record OX421885.1, on the reverse strand, counting down.
CACCCAATTCAACACCACTAACGCCGCAATACGTGAAGAATCCTACGAGATTACTGGAACCGTCACCGGAAGAGACAACTGATTTGGAAGAACTGGAACAGTTCGCGAAAACATTCAAACAACGCAGGATTAAACTGGGTAAATATGAAATGTTTTAGATGCACCACTGTTTGGATATTAATTTTGAATATTTTTTATTATATCTATTAGGTTTCACCCAAGGTGATGTTGGTTTAGCAATGGGAAAGCTTTACGGTAACGACTTCTCCCAGACAACGATATCGCGGTTCGAAGCTTTGAATTTGAGCTTTAAAAACATGTGCAAATTGAAGCCGCTGCTGCAAAAATGGCTGGAGGATGCGGACAGCACTTTACAAAATCCCGGAGGTAGCTTCTCCAGTCCGATGTCCACGCCGGAAGCGATCGGCCGAAGACGCAAGAAGAGAACCTCTATCGAGACTAGTGTGCGAGTAGCTCTAGAAAAAGCTTTCGTCAACAATCCAAAACCGACGTCGGAAGAGATATCGATGCTCGCCGACGGACTCTGCATGGAAAAGGAGGTTGTACGAGTATGGTTCTGCAACCGGAGACAGAAAGAGAAGCGAATCAACCCGCCTTCGGCAGCGTTGGGTTCGCCGTGTTCGGTGGCTAACACAAACGGCGCCATGTTCGCAATAGCAAGTTCGTTAGCTCCCAGTCCTTTATCACTAGTGACCTCTAGCGGACATAGTTTCAACCCGAACGTGATGGTTAAGCAAGAATGACCACACGTTAATTTCTTCGCTGATCACTACATGGATTAACGTCGTATGTAATAATTGTGTTGTGCAATGAACTTCTTTTTCCTATACATATTTTTGTTTTTGATGATACTAAACGATCGGACGACGTTATTGAAAGAAAAACGGTGGCCATTGTATGTAAACTATTGTATTAATAGTAATAATCGATAATAATTTAAAAGCATACGTTACTAATTAATGACTTAAATTATAATCAAAGTCGAAATTTACATCAATCAGAAACCAATTGGATCTCAGTGTTGTTAGATGGATTTTAAAGTCGTGTAAATAACAAAAAAAAAGAAAGAGAAAATGAACAAATTCATGATATACATCATATACTAATCGTTATATATACATTTTTATTTATTGCAGTATTTTTTGTGTTTAATTAGATTATTTATTTCATTTATCGTTGCAAGTATATGTTACTCCAACAGTCTTCCAGTTCCTATTATATTCATATATTACAGCACATCGAGTTATTTAAGTATTATATATGAGGGGGAGAAAGAAAATTTGATTAAATAAATAGAAAATATAATGAATACGAAAAGATATATAGGTATGCCAATTAGACCAAAAAAAAAGATTATTGATTCACTCACTCATCCCAGTGTTTTTTTTTTTTTAGTATATCAGCACAATGTAATTGGTTATTTATAAATATATTATGTACATAAAGAAAATGGGTGCGACTAATAGACACCGTGTTTTTTATAAAATACGTATTAAACACATTTTCTAAAATTCCTTTATTCCAAAAACAGAACAGATTTTTTTTTAATAATGGAGGTTCATATAGAGTTAAAGTAAAACATTTGTCAACAAATTGTAAGAAACACAAATTCATGTTCCCCGCATTTATTTTCAGCATATTCAACATAGAGAATGAAAATGACTTGTAATGCAATACGGAATCGTAATTAATATTCCAAAATTGAAGGCTTGTTTATTACCCTTTATAGTTACTCAACCGCTTCCAAACGGTTGAATAACTATAAAAATGTGTCCGAAATGGCGCACGACGCCAATGTAAAACCCCATGTATGCAGTGCGCCATCTAGGAGACACCCAATAATACTTGCAAACGGTTGAATAACTATAAAGGGATATATAAACAACGATTGAAGTTACTAATATTTTTATTGAAATTAAAGTAATATTGGTATAGCAAAAATAATTTCTTCGGGCTGTTAATTTAAAATATTTTTGTTATTCAAAATGTAATTACCTGCTGCAAAAATTTCATATCCCAAATCATAATTTAAAGATACTGTATATTAAAAAGCAAATCTTCTGACACTTTTTAATGCATGAAATTAGCATTTTTATTATACGTTTTTTTTTTAATAAAAAGAAGAAATTTTAATAAGGGTTAGATTTATAATCCCGTCAAAAACGGGTAAACTAGCGAGGTGCTTTTAACGACAATAAAATATACAGAACGATCTAAAACTGTTTTGCACGACAAGAAAATAATGCCAGAATAAAACAAAATACGACTTAATAAGACAATCTGCCACAAAATAAGAGAAACTACACGACAGAATAAGACAATGCACGACAGAAAGAAAATCAATAATAATAAAATTTAAAAATAAATATAGCCTAATGTGTATCAATTTTAAACAAGAAATTTGTTGTGCATTAAAACAATAAAACGTCCCTAATACGAATACGTTTTAATTGCTTATTGCTACCCTTACTATTTCATACACAGGAATACAATACAATTGTATCTGCAAAGGTGAAAATGCAGCTGACTTTAGCTTTATTTTTTAAGTTTTCCGTGATTTTTTATTTTTCTTTATTTATCTTAGTTTACCATCCTCTGTAATGGCAATAAATTTAACCCTTTGAATTTTTGAAACTGTATTTATTTTCAGTTTTAGGTACATAAGAAATTGATTGTAATACTGACACAAACCTAGATGTTACGTAGTATTATCGTACATAAAAATGCAGATAAACATGCTAAAAAGCAAAAATTCAACGAACATTGCATTATGTTATTATCCAAAATATAAAAATATTATTTGATTAATGGAAAACATATAAAAGCTATTTGAAAAATAAAACGAAAATCGAAATCGATTTCTCGTGTCGTGCAAAGGATCTATTCTGACGTGCCAAAGGGAATTATTTGGCAGTTGGTAGCATCTATAAATTTTAATTTTCGATTTTGTTTATTAAACACATTATTAACCAATTCATTTCAAAAATGGAACAAAAGCACCCCTGTTCTACCCGTTTAGTATAGTAAAACTGGTAGTTCCACCTGGAAATGTAGAATAGAGTTTCAGTTTAACAATATATCATTATTTTTTATTATTTAAATTTTTAATTTTTAAAATTTTTTGATTTTTAATTTTTTAAATGTGTCTCGTCGCTGCGCGACAAAAACTCTCGTCTTGCTAGATACACATATAATTTTTAAATTTTTATTAATTTTTTAATAAAATTTTTTAATTTCTATTTGTTTTAAAAGCTTCTCCCTTTGGAAAAACTCTTCCCGCTGTGAGAAAACTCGAAATTTTTCATTTTCCATTTTTTCTATTTTTCGAAATTTTTCAGTTTGTTACTTTTTCAATTTTTAAATTTTTCCTTTTTTTGTTTTTTTTTTTTTTATTATTATTTCACATTTTCATGAGTAAGACACCGTTCCAGTTTCCTGAGATACAGTTCAATGTCAATTTATTATTAACCCATAACCTCAAACAGTCACTTTGAGTTTGATTGATCCCATCTAACCTAAAAAAAAATCCTGTTAAATGTCCTGTGCGCAGTTTCATAGACTAAAAACTACATACACATAAATAGTTCTAGCTCTCTATAAACCTCTCGATTTTAGAAGACAGTTTTAGCGTTAATACATTCGTTTGGAATGAAGGAATTTGAACAGTAAAACGTACATTTAAGCCATCATGAATATAAAATAATATAGTCATCGAGATATGACGGTCATTTGTCAAGCAGGGTCTCATAATTATATATTTGAATGATCGTCGCATGTCGATTGTTGTGTAACATAATATTGTAGATAGATATTATACATAAATATTATTACGTGTAATTTATACGTGTTGAAAAGGAGATGGATTGGGAAGAAAAAGAAGTGGAAGAGAAGCGAAAAAAAAAACACAAAACGCATCACTATAAATACATATTATATATATAACAAAACAACATTTTAGAGATAGTTACATTGTTTAGTACGGTAGTGTATATGGAATTTTATTACTATTATTATTATTATTTGTCTTTATTGTATATGTATTCAATGTATATAAATAATCGAATTTAGTGATGGTTCTGTTTTAATAAGGCGGACCAAAATATAGAAAGCGAAAGAGAGAGAATAAAGAAACAAATGAGAAACTTTAAAGTTCCTAATTATATTTGAAATTATCGCATTGTTGATATTAATGGCGCAGTATCACTGATAAGTGTATATTATGACATTTCCATTTTTTAAATTTTTCTTTTTCGTCTGTTTATTTTTGATTTATCAAAACTAAATAATTTTTTTCTACAACCTACTTTTCGTTGGCCTATCATATATTATATATATATTTTTTTTTATTTCCTTCTAGACTGATGTATATTATTTTATTATGTTAATAGACCTGACACGTAGGAACGTCATCGAGAATAGGGTCCCCAGATATTTTTGTTACATTATTTTACACACATATATTATTATCTATATTAAATTATTATTAAGGATAAACATTTATAAATGTAATTTTTAACAATTATCTCTTGTGATTTTATTTATTTCTGTATGTATTGTACCTACTTAATACCTGTTATGTGAATTTCAAATATGTTAATTACTAACTCAGGAGATTGTCTACAATATTAACATATTTTAAATTACACATTCTTGCTAAATTATAAACAAAAAGATACGAAATGTGATTTAACACAAACTATACTGAAGTATACTTTGTATTAAATTGCAATCATATATGTAAAGTATGTGCACTACTTTTTTTTTCTATGATATTTACTCAAATAAATGTTCACGGGTTATATTATTTTACTTGTATTTTAAAATCGATACTATAATATACATATCTTATATCGTAAAGTAATGCTATAATGAATAATATCAACCTCTTTTCTAAAACAAAAAAAAACCGATTCTTATAATTTTATAATCTTGTGGACATTTGCAAACAATCTACATCATATCATGTGAATTTTAGATATATACCTATACCTATATTATAGAAATTTCGAGTAATATGTATAAGGAAATTAAAGCAAAGGAAGAAAAAACATTTTTCGTAGTCATATTACACCTTAAGTTTAAACGTTTTTAAACTTCCAATAGAAATACATTATATAGAAGACAAAAATAAGAATTAGGTATATGTGTGTAGTATAAATGTGTCGAATCAAATGCGTGGTCAAATGAATGAATAAAATCAGAAATTCTAACAAAATAAGAAGGCACGCATTTAATTTATCACGCATTTGTATTAGATTTATAATAATAAACAGTACTGCTAATACTCCAAGATTGTATAAATCTAATCCAAGTGGATATTGTAATAATTTTAGTATTTAACTGATGATGATGTATAAGACCCTATTCTGAAGTGTAACATAATATTTGGCGGTCTAGGCAATAATATGTACATTATTTTCATTAAAGAAATGGATTCGTATTATATGGTGTTTTAATTAAATCATTTCAAAATGTGTGGATTAGGACAAATAGCAAACTGAACAACCAAACTCGTATAATTTAAACTTACGTGCATGAATTTTATGAGATTAGAAGTTAACACACTTACTAGCTGTTTGGAAAGAAAATAGTTATTCCAACAACCCAAGCTATATACATACAATTAAATTTAATGTTGCCGTAAGGCAAAAAAAATATGTATAATATACCGCAGAACCAGTTTAAATTTACTTTTTCCCGCTGCGTTTTAATACAACTTTTGTCGCCATCTTATAGAGAAAAGATCTACAACTACGTATTATGATGTGTCAGAAAATACCGGTAATATAGCTCACTGCGCTGTAACAATAGATGACACTGGCAACATTATGAACACGATTTATAAACACAATAATAATTTATTATTATTATTTGTATTTGTATTGTTTGTTCGAAAATCACTTACTTACACACACAAAGAGAAAGTTAGATTAAGTTTATATCTTATTGTTCTTATTTCAGTGACACAATCTAATCTCATTTCGATTTGATCTTATTTATCTGGTTAAATAAACAAAAATTATAAACTTACTAATAGAAAAAGAGATAATACTGAGAATCTCGTATTAACATCTTTTGTTCAAATCCCTATGTTGTTAGATGTATTTGGTTTAATTTATTTTTGTATGTGTACAGTCATACCAAGTTTATATAGAGAACTTTCCCTAAACAAGGAAATCATTTAAAACTTATAATTATGACAAAGACTTATGTCAAAAACTAAAAAAAAAATATTGAAGTTAATTTCTATATTATATGCCAGCTTATGCGAATTTACCTCCTTACATTAACGGTTCGTTTGATTTTTGTATCTTACAGATTCCATATTTCAAAATTTAGAGTGACCTTTTTTTCAATTTTTATCTAGAGATTAACACAATTTCTTTTTTTCCAAATTTGTAAGTACGTTAGCAGAAAAGGTTACCCACAATCCACAATGGACAAGAAAATCGTTCCACATATTAAACATTTATTTCCATAATAGCCAAATTGCACATTATTTTATATCACATATACGCATATATAGTGGCTAAAATTAGCTAAATTAACTTCATATACGTTTAATAATACTTTCAGCAATGTTATTACTACTCCTACTCCCGAGATACGCATGTATTAAGTTTTATTTAAACTTGAATAGCCACTAAAGTTGGCAGCAGCAGAGAACACGAACAACACCAATATTTTGACAGATCGTGGGAAGAATAATAGCGGAGTAGTTGTCTTCGAATGTTTTTAAAGTGTAAGTTGTTTTAAAATAGAAATTTAAAGTAAATTTTCATCATTGTCACGATGCGATTTTTATTATACGATGAGCGTATTATTGCGGTTCTTAATCTGCGTCTATTGGCTTTATTTTTAGAATAAATATGGAAGAAAGTAACATGTCAGAAAATGACGTTGTTACAGAAAAAGTAAACGATGACGAAAATGGGGATTGCGAACCCGTGGAAAACCCGAAACGGCTGAGGACTGATAGTGACTCTACAGAAAGATCAGATGAGTCGAACAGTAAAGAATCGATTGGCAAAAGCCTTTACACGTTGTTTGAATGTGCCAGCACGAGTAACAGTGATAGTGGTTTTCTAGGATTTCCGAAGACGAAAAACGCTAAGAACCGGAATTATAGGGGTAATAAAAACAAAGAAGATGATGAAAATGAGAGCAATGACAAGTAAGATTTATGTTTACATTAGATAATATAAGCATCTTTGGCTTATGTAGTTGTTATTTTAATTATTTTACATACATATAAGATATTCATTTACATGCATTCCTGAATATAAATAATACATTTATCTCTTCAGAAAGGAAAGCAGAGTAGAACATATAGAAAATATCTGATGATAAACAATATTTTTTAAATAAGAGAATATTCTACAAATGTTTAATATTAAATATTAATTTTACAGTACCCTTAGGTTCTAATTTTGTCATCATTTGAATGACTTACAAAATGAAATCAGTTAGCTGCTTCACAAATTATTTAATTTTCGGTTAAAGATCTTTAGTCATTGTCTTCATCTTAATTTTCTGAAATTTTGTTTCCTTTCGTAACACTCACAATTTCTTCCTCAGTTAAATTGCTGTGGGTGGATCATCTTTAAACTGCAACCAAGTATCGGTAACTTAATTCTTTCTCATTAAATCTTGAACAGAGATGTTGCTTCTATGTTATGTAATTGCTTCATCGTATGTTAATTCTTTCACAAATGCATTGAAATTATAAATCTTGGAGTAAAAGTGCATCAACAATTTCTTCTATAACTAATGTATTATCCACAAACTATAGTTTTTTAACAGTGTAACTTGCTCCAAAGTTGGTTGCTTAAGTGCTAAAGTATTGAATGAGGATGCCATATATTTTGTTCCCAAATTTTTCTATTTCAAGATGAAATGGAACACTGCCCAATAATAAAATTGCTGTTCTGAGAGTATCTTTCAGATTTTTTTCGTGCTTCTTGCTGTTGAATTAAAAAAAAAATACAAAAATAAATGGAGAATACTTTTCAATAAAATGGAATAAAGAGTTCTTGCCCAGTTTTAAAAGCTTAATAAAAATAAGTTATATTTACGTAAAAAATATAGATGCAAACAAAGTTACAAGTTAATTATAAAATAATAAGGCAAGTAATTGTTAGTTACGCATCATCTAAAGTAGTTTGTTTACATTTTTAAAACGACACGGTTTTGAGCTTTTGTCAATAACTAATGGTTTCCGTCAGCAAAACAACATAGCCATACCACCCCCGTCCATCTCTTATTACAAAACTTGGTCTCTTCACCTCCGGAGGGGTAGCTGGTTTGGGTCTCGCTCCAGAGAGGGCTGTACGAGTGGCAGTGTAAGATATGTTGCCTATCCAAAATAGGTATCTAAACTCATAATATGACAAAAGGGGGAACATATAGGGCAGGTGCTTTCGATCTCAGGCCGAGGTGGTGATTTTTAATTGTGGATAAAAATCAGAACATGCCTTCTTCTCAGATAGGAAGTAAAGTCGTAGATCCCGTGCTAATGCGATGTTTGACACGCTAAAAATCCCCACCGCAGATTGGAATTCCTTCGGGTTCGGCAAAATTTGAGTGGGGTTGGTACAATACGTCAAATAGATGTCATTGCTTATAAGTGCCAATGTGTATTCCACAACCGGAAGCTTCGCCTAGCAACAGTATCCATACATACATACCCAGTACATTCCTATTCAAATTACGCGCTTTGAGCTCACAGCGCCTCTATGAGCACAGACCGTAAACTGCCAAATACGCCCCCACCACATTCCAAACGTGTACCCACTTTTTACTATTAAGATTACTATCTCTTGGATATATTATCTCTGGCGATAGCGACAGATGTTTGTTTGCATTGTTTCGCATTTGTACATATTGTTTTATATGCTATTAATCTAAAAAAACAACCCACTTTCGTTATAATTTGCTACATTCTCAGGTAAATAATGTGCAATTAGCTCTAGGATTTTGGTTTCCAATTCATATCAACATGCTTGGCCTCTACAGATTTATTTAAATGAAATTTCGTTCTGTATCTGCTTGCTTCTTATATAGGCCATTGATAATCTAAGGACTGATAAATTCACTTCCGCCTCGATAGATTTTCATACATAATGGTGTAAAAGTAATGCGGGACTAAACAAAATTTCCATCTTAAAGGTAATTTCGATTTATAGAGTGTTCGTTTTAAAAGGGTTTTACTGTATTTCCAACTCGTAAATTTACTTTTTTTATGAGAATATTTGTAAACGATTTCTATGATCTTATTTAGACATTAATTAGGGCGCAATCTTGTGGTTAAAGCAAATTTATGTATGTATTTATTTATTATGTAAGAATTTATATTTATAGTATATCAAATTTTTATTTAGCACACCAGCAGAAGAACCGAATGAAATGGAAGAAAGGCCCCATAGTAATTTAACGAATAACGTGTACGATTTATCTTCGGAAATATCAGATACCAGTGATTATCTCGAAAATTCATCTGTGATAAACGATAGTGACTCAAAATGTGAAGAACCCGGTGAAGAACCAGCTGTGTTAAAGAAGCAAAAACCAAAACATAAATGGTTTGTCGTCAATGAAGTTGTAAATAGGCAGTTAGGGAACTCAAACAATTTTAACCCAGACCTTTTCTATTCACGTTGTTACGGCTCGCTCCACTGCGTCCAACGCCTAGAATTAATGTATAAATTAGAAAACCACAAAGGCTGTGTGAACAGTTTGAACTTCCATCCTGACGGTTCATTGCTGGCCAGCGGATCGGACGACCTAAAAGTGGTCATCTGGGATTGGAAATGTGGGAAGTCGTTGTTAAAGTTCGATTCGAGACACAGGAGTAATATATTTCAGAGTAAATTTTTACCTCTCGGAGGAGATTTGCATATCGTAACGTGCGCCAGAGATGGGCAAGTTAGACTAGCTCAAGTATCGACTCAGGAAGGTTTAAGGAGTAGTCGGAAATTAGGATCCCACAGAGGTCCTTGTCACAAATTGGCTGTACTGAAAGATCAACCTCAAGTTGTACTCAGTGCCGGTGAAGACGGCCTAATCTTTAGGCACGATTTAAGAAATTCTAAGCCTGAAAAGTAAATTTAATTGTATATTGCGTTCTAAAAAAATGTGATACAATGGCTTCTCTTTTATCCAATTTGGATGCAACCGAGTGACAGAGCAGTAACTGGGCGCAATGTTATCTGTAACAACTGTTGGCAGAATTTTTCATTAAGGTTTTCTGCAGAGTTGTCTCAGAAATTGTAATCAGTTATCAAGTCCGTCATATTAGGTGTTTTTAAAACCTTATCTTTTATCGATATTACTGTCATCAGTGGCTATTATGAAATTATTTCTAATTAAAATTATTTATAATTTAATGCCCAACCCTAACATATGCTTAAACAATTGTTTCGTTCGTTTAAATAAACGTTTCAATCAATACTTGAAAATATGTCTCTACCCTCTTCTGATAAAACAGTCGGTTAAGAAAGAAGCTGCTGTATTTTCATTCATAAACGTTTGCTGAAACGTATTTTATGATTAACGTATATCTCTAAAGTTTTGGCACAAATTTCTTTACAACACTTTAAAAAGAAAAATTATTTTACGGCAATTTTCCACTGGTATTATTATGCCTTTATAAACAACAAATTCGTTATTTTAAATTAAATGTAAAGGTCGACAATACGCAATCTTTTGGGAACATCTCGTATCCAGCGTGGGACCGTTGCAACATTAATTTCTTGAATTTTCCTAAATGTCTGCCGTCTTAATGGTTGCTTGTTTTCCGCCTCCCAACCTGCACCATACACTTTTCGAGATAAACCCAGAAATCTTCAATTGGCCCAGCTTGCGGTAAATTTGGTTAGTTGGCGTTTTTCGGTACAAATTTTGAATTTCGCGTGCATGGAAGCCAAGTCGGGCCAAAATAGAACATCATCTTGAGCATGATTGTAGTGGTTAAAATTAATGAATTGTGTTGAGCAATTAATATGTAACTTCGACTGTCCAAAGTTTCAGCCCTAACTCGTTCCAAAGAGGGTCTGGAAATCTTCCCAGTTGATATCGCGCACCAAATTAAATTTTTATCAGCACATTCTTCTACATTGTCGGTGTAAAAACGGTCGTCTCCCTTAATTTCGGAATTACTTAGAGTAAAGTACTTTTGATCATCCATGACGATGACTTTGTTATTTGCAAAATGAATGCGCCTTCAAGAAACGCAACATCTGGATATTCTAGCTAACTGATTTGGCGTATAGTTAAGCCATTTCTTTGTTTTGCGATTTTTCACAGCTTTTCTCTTCAGTTCTCTGGAAATTGTTTTTGCCTAATTAACTCATAGACGATTGTTCTCGACTCTAATTTATAAGCTATTACAACGCAGTCGATTTCGTTAACGGAAATTAAAATGACAAATTACTGAAATAATTTTGTTTGCAAAGCTTCGATATTTTTTATTTTGTACTTTGTGCCAAAACTTTTGAGACATACGTTATGAAGATTAGTATTTGCATTTGAAAAAAAAAAACTGTACAATTAATTTATTTTTTCTAATCAATAGGATAGTACACGTGAAGAATAATGACACTGAACTAGTTTTATACAGTATAAATTCACACCCACTTAACCCAAACGAGTTTTGTGTTGGTGGAAGGGACCAAATGGTTAGAACGTACGACCAAAGGAAGTGTGGAGGGCCTCGCGGTACTCCCCTTAAACTTTATTGTCCTTTCAAGGTAAACAATGACATTTATTTTGTTTTTAATGTGATTTTCACAGAAAAATATTTTTGGTTTGTATAGAAATCGGCCAAATATTTATCATATCACGTCACCTGCGCTGTATACAATCACAACGGTTCCGAAATACTCGCTTCCTACAACGACGAAGATATTTACCTATTCGACGTGAACGGTCGCGAACATACGTTCGCACACCAATACATGGGACATAGAAACGGGGCTACAATCAAGGGTGTAAACTTCTTCGGGCCGAATTCGGAATATATCGTGAGCGGTTCGGATTGCGGCAACGTTTTCTTCTGGGATAGAAATACAGAAGCCATAGTGCAATGGTTCTTAGCGGACGATAATGGAGTTGTGAGTATTAGTTACTTATCTTCGCGATGTCGACGTTGAGATTATTTGGATAGGTGAACTGCCTGGAACCTCACCCTCAAGTGCCATACCTTTGCACAAGCGGCTTGGATTGGGACATCAAAGTGTGGGTACCCTCGTATGAAAGCGAGCCCTCACTCAACGGCCTGACCGACACGGTTATAGAAAATGTAAGTGGCAGATCGCTGTGTACACCACACATAAATGACAGTCAAATGCTTTGGATGCTCTGGAGACATCTGAGTAGTCGCGACAGAATGCGGGTTAGTATGATTTATATCGCGATTGAACCCGACACACCGCTGTCAACGTTTCTTTTTCATTTTTTTTTTTTGCTTTTCCTTTTAACTGAAATATTTATACAGTCCCACCCCCAATTACGAAATTATTAGGTGTATGCCGGAGTTTTCGTCTTGGTTGAATTTAATGAAAGGGATTTAATAACGATTAACTGTGTTTCATAATTTTAAAAACTTTTCTATCGAGGCCAAAGGAATTAAGATGAATTCCAACTACAATCTATATAATACGTACACTAAGAGATAGCAAAAATGTCTGACCAGAGATGGATTAAATCGCCAAAATAAATTACATTCAATGAAACTTCATTATTTTGGCACTAGATGTCGCTTATTCTTTGATTTTAAATATTTTACTGGCGCTTTTGAAAACTGCTGCAAGAAGTTTCCATTATATTTTGGTTTAAAATCAAACGGTTGAAGTTCTCTTTTGCAAATATCGTCAAGATGACATGTAAATTTTATAGCGCAGGAAGTTTTGTTCATTTTTTAACAACTTTGAATTATGGATGATGTAAAATAAATGTAAAAAATCCTTTCCATTCAATTTTATTCAATTTATAATATTTCATACTAGTTTTGGCTTAATAAGTCATCTTCAGGTATTGTAAAAGAAAATGAAACATAAATAAAATTTTTTAAAAAACTTAAAAATTAATACAAATAAATCAATGATGGTGGAGAAATATGTCTTATTTTAAAAATTATTTTTGAAGTTCTATGAGGAGGTGAAAAATATAAAAAAAATTAATATAGAAAAGGTTTCTACAAATATACTTACAAAACGTCATAACCGAAATACAAGTAAAAATTGTCACCCTAATATTATATACTTACATACATAAAAATAACACTTATATTTTTCCACCATCATTGATTTATTTCTTTACTTTATACACTTTGTAATAATTTTTAAGTATTTTAAAAAATTTATATATTTATTATCTATACATTATTTATTTATAAATATTTTATTTTTGTATTTTTATATACATATATGTAATACCTGAAGACGGCTTATTAAGCCAAAACATACTTATTATAAATTGAATAAAATTGAATGGAAAAGAATTTAGGGCTTTAACATCTTCCAATAAATACTCTATTCTTCTTGGGATAATTATGAACTTTCAATAATATATAACAAAACAACAACAAATACGCCAAATAACAATAGATTCAATGAACAACGCGTTAGAATTACTCCAGCGATAATCTTTAATTATTCTCGATTATTACTAGGTTTAGTATAAACGACAAAAACCATGATTATAAAGCACCTTTTCTGTAAATGAACACGTTCCGCTAAAATCGTGCATGCTGAAGATGGAACCACACAGCAGTGACGTATTTGTTCCACGATTTTCAACTTTGTGCCGCACGGCGCATGTCAATAGTGTCTGTCCACCCATTCGTGAAAACGCACAATTTTTACGGAAGAAAAAAATTGGCAGCAATAAATTTTTAATATTAGATTAAGCAGAAAAACTTAAAAGTGTGAAAAATGTAGGTTCGCTCAGCGTGGCTAAAAGAAGAAAAATATTACGTTATATAAAGAATTGATGGATGACAAGCCAAAATATTTTAAACGCACATTCAAAATTTTATTGAAGAAAGCAGAAACTTAGTTAAAGCGAAATGTTACACATTGAGGGCAAGCTATAACGTTAAAAGATGAATCAGCGAGTTATTTAAGGTTTAACGTAAACCTTCACAAACAAGCACAACTATTTACTAGGCAGTACTGAGAGTTAATCAGCAACAAAGACGATATAACTACTCACCTACGTGGAAATTTTAGAATTTTTGACTGCAAACTAAACTCGAAATATCATGTAGACGATCTGGCGACAAGCCTGTTATCCTATGGCTATGCTCTGAGAACATGAATGAATATGTGTTGTTTGTGTGTAGCAATTATCAGCTTTTTAAAGACCAGCAGTTTATCCATCAGTCCAATACCACATTCTTCCTTCACAAACTACCAAAGCTTTAGTAAACAAAAATTCTGTAACACAAATTATTAAAGTACCTTACGTTCAAATCTAAAAGCAACTCATTTATTAAAGAAACTCCGTTGCGCAGTGCTATCTAATGGACCTTGTAAAACAATTTTTGTTTTATTGAAAAAATCGGTATTTTTTTTTGTTTTATTTTGAAAAAATTTTAAAATGTTTTGTAAATTGTGTCAATTTTATTTGTTATGGTTGAATATGAAAAACGTTATTAATTTTTACTAAAATTTTATTAATAGAATTAAGTTATAAAGTTTAGTGAAACACTGCCTTTTTTATCATTTATAGATTTTATGTGTTTATAAATCTGAATTATTTCAAGTATAGTTCGCGCTTTATAGTTTTGTTCTTTATTTAAAATTGATATATTGTATTGTTAAAATGGAATGCATGATCTTGTGTTATTTCATGATTTTTCAAAGCTGTAAGATTTAAGAAAGATGTGAGATAGTGGCCGTGGCCGTCCATTTCTGTAAATAATATATAATATATATTGCGTCACCGACCATGCTAAGTTGTTGAGGTTAAAATATGCTCATTCGATTTGAATATACAGCAGACAGAAAGCTCATGCATACACCCATGTGTTAGAAATATACCCGTTTAGTCAGCTAATAAGAATACATCGCAGGTAACCTTTGTATTACGTATTTTGATAAATCATTTGTAATTTTCAATGTTGTAATGGAATGCGTATGTATAGTACAACTGTGATGCAAGTATTCATGTATTAGTAGATAATTTTTACTGCATAGATTTCGTGAATATACAAAGTTGGGGCCGTATATTCAAAAAGCTTTATTGCCAAAACGTGTACTGTTTTGATCTCCATAAATGCAATGATGTTATTAAAACAAATGTACAATCCAGGTTTAGTATGAGATCTGCTTTACGAGAAAGTAATTAATTATGTTGTAATAAACTTGAGTCAGTAAAATAGCCAATAATAAGGCCCATGACGATCCAAATATGAACACGTTGGTATTACCTGTCGTGCAGATTGCATGTGAAATTTGTATTTTTCTGGTATTTTTTGGTAAGTATATAATTAATTATTTGCAACAAGAGAAAATATATCAAATTTCTGATTAGACGTGAACTTATGGATATAAGGTGCAGTATTTTTATATTCATAGCAAAGGAAAAAGCGTAAAATATCTATACGACATGCATTTTCGCCTTCAGCTGGGCCCATAAAAGTGGCAAAAGAACGTCGAAAATAATTTAATATTAAATATTGATTAGATAACGGTAAACCAATGACATTTTTAATGACAATACAATTCCAGAGAAACTTCGTCGAGCATGATTGGACCGACTTAAGTTCCGGGAATTCCCGTAGTACCTCCGAAAATTCAGACAGTGATTCCGACAATGATTCTGACGGCCCTCCTGGATGTACAACCTCATAGATATCGACGAGTTTAGTATTTTATTCAAATATATTTTTAAATTATAGAATGTATACATATGTTAAATTACCTACTTTATTTTCAGTTATATATTGCGATTATTGGATTTACATTAACCTGAATTATATTTTATTTATCATAAAGTTCTATGAATTTTAGTGAGTATCTGTTAAATAATAACAAACTGTAATTAAAGTGTTTCATAGTATGATATTGTTTAAATCACACTCTTATTAAGATTGTTGCACTGTGAATATATTATTTGTACAAACATAAAATACAAGAAAAATTAATTTATTATTCAACAAAGTAAGTATAATAAACATAACTTAAAATATTCCTATACTTTGTGCTAAACCAGCATAAATAGTTAGCGTAAAACCACCTAACATTAAAGTTACAACAGCCTTTACCACTAAACCTAACCAGGGTCCTATTAACAGTACACTGAAAATAAAATCTAATATCAAGTTTTTATATGCAGCAAACAATAACAATGCTGTAACTATAGGCTTTAAATTATTCTTTAAATCATGACGTGACCACAACCACACAAGAGTTACAGCAGCAATATGATGCAAAAGCGAAATGTTTGATTCCAAACACTTTTGAATATATTTCCAATCAAATTCAGCTCCTCTCGCTCCAAACCACAGCAATAATGCACGAGATAGGATCACTTCGGCTGTCGCCCATCCAATTCCAGCAGTCAATACTTTACTGTGCCCTTTGCCAGGGATTCGATTTAATACAACATATAAACCAGCTAAATCTATGACATCCACAGTTGTTTTTAAAAACTCCTAAATTATGGGATCATTAAATTAACAATACATCACTAGGGGATTTACTTACACTCAAGAAATCACTACCCAAATCAGAGTCGTTATCAGGGAAAAATGTTGCTAATATTAACATTTTTGCTAACTGCGTTATCATGTAGATTAAACCGGCTTGAATACATTTCCAAAATGCTCCATATTCGGATCTGTTTAGCAAAAAGTCTTTATTTTATATCATCATAAATAAATCAATACTCACAGTCCAGAATATTTGTATGTTAAATAATAGGGAACATAAATTAATGCAATGCAATTACCGAAGTGGTATAAAAGGCTATTTTTCGCGACGTTACAGATTGTAACAGCTGTCATAAGCTCATAACATGCTGTTATTAGCTCTATCTTTATTTAAGGGACGTCACAGAAATGGTTCTTGTCTGTCACATCTGTTATTCGCAAAAATGGACATGTTATAACATGTCCCAGTATTATTCTTGAGATAAAAGTTAACCTCAATTTCTGTTTGTTTTTGAAGTTTTGTCATTACTTTGATTTTTTAAGTGTATTTTCAAAATGTGTGAAATAGCTACTAAGTGTCCTCATATATGGGAGTCTTTTTTTCTAGATGATGCAGATGTGCTATATTTTGAACGTTTTCTTTTATCTAAAAGAAGTAGCAAAATAAAAGACAAATTTATATATAAAAACTAGATCATCGCTTGTTCGTCACAAAGTTGACATTAACTTATGGATAACATAACCTATACCTATAACAGCATTTAATAACCTCCTCGGTAGAGCTGTTACAAGCTGTTCTGATTTTCTATAACAGGTGACGTATTTTGCTTATGTCATACCCGTATTCCCCTATAACAGCTTTTGTAACATCTCTCGCGAAAATACTACAAGTACCGAACCTTTAGTAACAGGGTTACAATATGTTACCCGCGAAAAATAGCCTATTGTCATTTTTTGTCGGTAAATGCAAATTTTTCCCTAATAAATTTCGAGGTTATAAATGCAATCAACTGTCAAAATTTACTTGATGTCACTAGGCAAGTTCGATTTGTACAAAATAAGTCATGAAGATAGCAGCGAAAATGATTCATTCTTAGAAATAAAAAAATATGCGTAGGTTAAGGTTATAACCCTGTAAAGAATTCAAAAAAAGATTATATGTAATATTAAAAAGTAGAAACACATTGTTTTTTTATGTCGAATTAATTTTCAACCAAATATAAAAACTTGCATGCATTGCTGTAGATAAAAGATTCTGAGCCCTCACGACTTTTTTGTTAGGGTTTCTTCTAAAATACTTTATTACTACACAATTTAAAAATGGTCTTATTTTATTTATAAATGAAAGTACAAATATTGCAAGATATTTGAATTTATATTTATTTAAATATTGTGTTCGTATTGGTTACATAAATTTATAACAATATTATTTTTCAGTAATATGAGTAATAATATACATGTGTAAAACGTCAATCACAAAATTTGCAGAAAAGACTTACAATTTAATTATTTAAAATGTTCATGCTACTATATATAAAGCACAGTGCAAGAGAAATATGTGGAAAAGATGGTTTGCACCATTTAAAAATAATCACCCAAAAGTCTCTATAATGTAAAGTTATCCGTCTTAAACAGCTTTTTTTCAATTGCAGATTTGAATATGTATTGATGCTACAATATATATACAGTATACGTTCCATTTACAAAAATATCTTTCGTATGTACCGTTGCAGAATCAAATAAATACGTACAACTCTTTAGGCTGCGTTTAGCAATACTATAATTTTGTAAATCAGTCTTTTGTCACTTTGATTTTTCTTAAATGTCCTTAAATATATATATATATATATCTTAAATATATTGATGACTTTAAACTACGTCAGATCAATCGTCAGACCGATTGAATTGATTAAACCAGAAGTACCAAAGTAAAGTACCAAAAGTACCAAAAAAAACTTCTGTTTCAGTTGCGGCATTAGACTCTTAAATTCTGACACTTAATTTAAAATGAGCTCAATATTTAAAAAAAACACATTTACATAGAAAAATTTTAAGTGTACGCGTTTTTTGATTCCGCAACCGTTTTTTTGTTGACATTTTATAACGCAGAAAAAAAAAGTGTGGGCCATGGACTAACCTGACGCTGTCCTCTTCGAATTAAAAAATAATCAGTGGAATTGTTTGATAGACGTCGATATTGTATATACATACAGCGAATTGAAAACCTCTCCCATACTTGAAATCGATTAAAAATAGTAACTAACGTAAGCCTTATATTGCCTTAACTTTTAATGCAGTAAGTACATACATTAAATATTTCTTGTTAATTCAGTTAATACTATGGAAACCCCCAAATCTTTATGGTTTTCCCAGCTTGCGGAGTCTACGGACCCCTTACCTACGCCACTGCCCATGTACAAAACATATCTAAGGGATCTATTTTTTTTTTGCTCACTTCGGTTCAGTGAGCAGATTGATCAAGAACCAACCCAAGAAAAGAAAAATATACTTTTGAGTAATCGCACGAGATGTCACGACTAAACCCGAGTTATCTAAACAATGCAAAGACATGAGAAACCATAAAAATAAAGTCGCCAAATGTGTCATTGTTGTTATCGGTGATTGTTAGCATCAATATTTATTATTTTGCGTACTACTTATAATATCGGAATTTTAATATCTTAGCGTACTGACAATACTAATACTTGTCAGTGTTAATTGGATTGTCTTTGGATGTAGAGAACAAAAGCCAAGGTAGGTAATTGAAAATTGCATTTTTTAACTGTAATTTTTTTCTCATTATTATTCTAGATGCCGATTTTATACAGCGTTATATACAAGGGAACAATGATTCTGGCGAAATATGCAGCATGTGCTGGCAATTTCGCCGAGGTAACAGCACAGATCATTGAAAAAATACCACAGAGGGATGATAAACTAACATATACTCACGGGACCTATCTATTTCACTACATATCAGAAAGCAATATAATCTTCTTGTGCATCAGCGATGATGTAAGTCCTTTTCCAATCTAAATATGTTGAGCTAACAGTATTTTATATAGGCATTTCAAAGATCAAGAGCATTTCTATTCTTGAATGAAATCAAGCGCAGATTCCGCTCTACTTACGGCTATAATATAGAAAATGTAATGCCTTATGCGATGAATACTGAATTTGCAAGAGTACTGGCGAATGAAATGAAGCATTATTCGGAATCGCAGGATTTAGACACAATATCCAAAGTGCATGGTGAATTAGATGAATTAAAAGATATTATGGTGAAAAATATTGGTAAGGCAAGATTTTAAATACAATTGTTACTATTTTATTATATATTTATTTATACAGATAATGTAGCCATGAGAGGTGAAAGACTAGAATTATTGGTGCATAAAACTGAAAACTTAAGCAACAATGTAAGTTATGACATGCACAAAATTGCAAAAACTTAGTTTTACATTATCCTCTTTGCAGTCTACAACATTTCGAAACACCAGCCGACATTTAGCACGAACAATGTTCTGGAAAAGTGTAAAACTATATGTGATAGTAGGTCTAGTACTGATAGTGATTATATACTTTATCGTATCAATGGCCTGTGGTGGTTTGGCATGGCAAAGTTGTGTGGGCAAGAAATGATTTACTTTATATAATAAGGTTAAAAATAAAGACCACAACATCTAATTTAAAATAAACTGTTAAGTTTCTATGATAAATAGACAGCTATATGACTATAAGTTTATGTTACATGCAATTTTTAAATGATAATATATTTAATGTAACATTATAAATAGTATTACTGGTATTATTTTATGTGTGTATATAAACCATTAGCATAATCTCATTTATTAATTATCAAATTTTATATAATATACCTAAAACATATGTACTGTTACTGAGAGAATATAGTATACAATAATAATTCGAGGTTTTTCTTTATCAGTTAAGTGTTGGGGGATTCCCCTGATTTACAAAGATGGTTGTTTTTGTAGAACGAATGGTTTAAGATTATTGCTTTATATATATGCTAAGATAAAAAAGATAAGCTATTGATTTTAAGTTGAAATTATAGCAATCAAAAATTTCTACTGATTAGAAAGTAAAATAAATTCGAGCGTTAAGAAATCAATCTAGGTATAAACCTTGTTTATATATATATAGTTATTAAACCGGTTTGAAGTACCTTTGGTTGGCGTTCAGATGGCGTGTCAGGTTTGGCGTGCCCATTAATTTTTTTTAATAATGTTGCATTGTAATTTCTTAATTTTGATTGGTTTTACTTTGTTATTAACTGCCAAGTTTATTTCAGAATCTACAACCAACATAGCTCGCATTCCAATGAATATTTGGCGGTATTTAATTTCATTCATCAGTACTTTTATACTATCGCCGCCAGATGTCAGCACCTTACGCAGCTCGGTTGAATAACTATAAGATATATAAACAAGGGTATAAAGTATAATTATTGACTGAAACTTTACAATTGTGAAAATATGCGATTCGTGCAGTATTTTTGCTTTTCGTTCAGAACTTTTGTTTACGTTGATGTAATTGTATTTTACATAGTATAATATCCCGGAAATGAAATATCATTGGATGTAGCAAAATTCAAATTTCCCGCAATCAGTTTTAGTATGAAACCATTGAGTGAAGAAATCGAACGATAATTTGTTTTATAGATTTTTTTAACTCGGTTTCTGAAACTTTAAAGCATCAGTTATCTGTTCACTATCTAGCATATTAGCAAAGACACATTTGTTAAGTTGTCAAATTACCAAAAAGGTTTCTGACACCGGCCATTAGTATCTCTAAACTCGAATAACTAAAATTGCGCAAAATTTGAATTGGTAACAGCTTGGTATTGACTTAATAAATATACAGATCCTTCATTTTATTTCGAAATGCAAGTGATTAGTGATTTAAGTATTTTGCCGTTGCTGCCAACACATAAATAATTTGGTTTAAAGTTTGCTGTTAATTCTTAATTCATGCATTTACAGTTAATGTGATTATTCTCAACTATTTCAGGTAGCTCAAAAAGATCTTTACATTGTTAAACTAGTTTATATTTGCGTTTGCGGATTAGTTTGTAGGGTTTAATTTATTTTATTATTTAAGGATTGGCTGTACTGTTATGTTATAAGATATTGAAGGGGCGGTGAGAATAAGGAGATTATAAGATGATTATGTTATATTAGAGAAACTAGAATATATTAATAGTAAAATTATGGTCTGTGAGTTTTATCGACCTGACAACAAGAAGTAAAAATTATTTCGGCCATCATTTCCTGACCCCACGAGTTACACCTCTGTTCGTTCTATATAGGGATGGCAACGATATATCGATATAATTAATATATCGATATTTTCTCAAATATATCGATAAATAAATATCGATATAATAGTTTCGATATATCATAAAATATATCGAAAAATTAATAAGTTTGTTTACAACCAACATTTATTAAATTACTTAATAATAGTACCATCTAGCGTGGAGCAACGGAAGTAACTTAGTTACATTAGTTAGTTAGTTACATTTCATACGATAGGTACCAGAATTATCGGTTATAATCGGGATTCCTTTCAATTGCTTTAACAAAATCAAGCTCTTCCCCGAACATTTTTCTCGGGGAATTACCGTACAAAGTTTATAAATAGAGTTCGATCTGGAATGAGGTGAATGTGGTATATCCCAACTTATTTAAATTAGCGGCAAAATATTTTTGTGTTATGGCAATGTCGGTCCCCAGTGAGAGGTTATTTTCAACAGCCGGGCCAACCGCTACGAAAAGTCGCAACCGTCTCACGGGAAGGCTTTCCAAATTATTATTTCTGAGCTCTTTGCCTGATAACTTGCATTTATGGAACTGATGTATCCACAAATGCAGTCAAACAGCCTACTTCTTGTCCTGTGAGACAGTTATTTGTAGCCTGTAAACAAAAAATAAATTTTCTTTTTTTCATAAAAAAATTAATTTTGTGGAACTGGACATTACTTGTAAATATAGTCAATAAATAAATACTTCCTTACGTAGGTGTAAGGTTGTGTATTAATAATTTTTACTAATTCTTTCCTTACGTTATTTGCAACTTTGTTGTTCAGATTTACACCTTCTATTATGACGTTGTGTCTCTTCTTTTCCTACGATTCAGAAAACTTGAAATTTGCATATAATAAAAAAATATATCGATATTCGACTTTTTTCATATATCGATATATTTGTTCCGATATATCGCGTGTATCGATATATAGCTTTCGATATATCATATGATGATTATATCGATATATTTATATTTTTTGCCATCCCTAGTTCTATATCATCGCATCTTTTGGCATTGTTACCATCGTTATTACTATTGTTTTTAACGTTAAACATAACCAATAAAATAGAATATTCAGATATGTTAAGTGCATAGGGGTGCAACGGGGTGACGCCAAACGTTGTCCGGATCCGGACCACCTCCTTGCCGTCAAAATTACGTATACAACTTGTGATTGGTCAGCTACTGTCTATTTTCGTCAAATTGAGGTCACTGAGTAAGCCGGTTCTATCTATCATATAAGCTAAAATAAATATCTTTCGCTATATACGTAAACGTATAAAAAGTAAGTAATATTTTATCTTAGCTAACGAAACGATGGATGTGTGACCGTAGGAACTGGAATTGTTACCATTTGCTACGGTGGATGGAGTCCCGCTCCATTCGTCGTAATGTAATGTAGTCGTTGTATTAGCAATTCTGAAACCTGTTCTTGTAAAGTCAACACAAGCACACTTCTTAAATATAGGTGTCTATCTGCAAAATTAAAAATTAAACTACAGTAAAATTGAGTTGGCGGATGCGCGACAACAAGAGGATGTGCCCTATGAAGTGAGACACCCGAAGGAATAAGGAGAATCGGTATAATTCGCACGCCAGAATATAGTCATTTCCACTAGCTTCGTCAATTCGTACAAAAATCGTAATTCAGTATATATTGTACGCCGTCCATCTACTAGGCTTCGCCCGCCTCTCCGAGCTCGTAATGTATGCTGCGCGAACGTTCCCCCAACTCAGCTGAATTTCACTGTAGTAAATCTGCAATAATGGTATAAAACTAGTTCGTTCATCTTCGGTTGACAGTACAGAGCCTATGATATGGCGGAAAACGAATAATTTAATAAATGACGAGATCTCAATTATGAGTGATTTTTTTTGTTGTGTTTTTAGTGTAGCTAAAGAAAATGGATTAATTGATTATGCGAAATCATTCAATTATTGAAATTACTCGATTGTGCCCGCCGAGTTAGACGTTTACGATCTGTGATTATGCTTGATTTATAGGTTTTTACTGCGTCATGACGTTCTATTCAAAAAAAAAAAACAAATAATAGTTATCTACGTATCAAGGCTGGAAAGTAATGTTTGACCGAACGAGTTTGGTAATTGCGAGTCGAGAAAAGCAACCAAACGATAAGGCACTTTCCAGCTGTGGTGCGCACAAAATCTTTTCGGCTACCACATGATTACCACTTACTAAAATTAATTTGCTTGCATTTGTGGCGTTCAGAATACAGATGACACATATTTGAATGACAGATTGTTTGACAGCTATTTTGACAACCAAACCCAGAAAACTTCGGAATCTTCACAGAGTAGGTACAGTAAAGTAACGGAAACTACGCGTTGACAGTTCATTTAATAGTTAAATTTGGTAAAGTAGCGCTTTATATCCTGGAATAAGTGTAGTAAGGTTGTACTTTCGAATGTGGTAGTCGAAAGTATGTATTAGAAATATAAACAACCAAACCTGCAACATATTATCGTCAACTAAAAATTACTAAAAAAAAATCAGTGGAATCGCAAAGTATGTTGTCAGTAGGTAATTGAAACAACTTTAAATTTTAAACAGCTTTTGTACAGTTGAGTTTAGATCGTTTACTTCTATATACCGTCATTACTTTACATGTTGCTGAAATTTTCTTTTAAATTGAAGGTCTTGTTGGTCGGACTCTAACGATTTTATTATAAATCTTAAGCCAAGTGTTTCAAGTCTAATAAAGTTTCATTACTTTCAATTAGTTAAATACTTTTGTAGTTAAATTTCATGTGGTTTTTTGCATCGATTACATGTGTATATGTTTGATATTCTCAAAAAAAAAAAAATTAATGTGGAATATTTGTCTATATCCTTAGCGATAACGATATTGCTAAAGTCACTAGATTAGGGGTTCTTAGCTGTGCTATTTGCAGTGGTGATTGCGCTAAGGTGTTGTAAGTTATAAGCTTATAAATTATGTGACACCTGTAAGATTTGATGAATATGAAATGTTTTACGATTTTATTTTTTATTATCTTAATATAGCAAATATTGTAGATTAGTCAATAGACGATTGTGAGAGCTCCATAAATAAAAAAAAAATGGTTGGTGCAAATGTCTGCAAAATCTCCTTGGTTTAGTGGAGATTTTAAGTTCGCGAAGAACTGCCTCTTTGGAGAAT
Organism: Cetonia aurata; assembly: GCA_949128085.1. Taxonomy (NCBI): domain Eukaryota; kingdom Metazoa; phylum Arthropoda; class Insecta; order Coleoptera; family Scarabaeidae; genus Cetonia; species Cetonia aurata. Next base: position 23,059,297 of record OX421885.1, on the reverse strand, counting down.
TTATTGAACGATCTTCCTCGACTCATACTTCATGCTTTCACTGATACTACCCTTGCCACTTCTCATCTTGGCTTTCACCCTCGTCAGTACGTCGGTCACACCCCCTCCTGCATAGCTGTACGCGTAGTAAAACAGAGTTCCCTGTCCGTAGTTTGTCCGCGTTCATCTGCCCACAGCCTGCAACGGCTTAGTACTACGTTCAACACCGCGTGGATGACATCACACGAAGCGCGTTCATTCACTGTTTTCAGAAGCTCGCAGCGATAATAACGGCGCGATGTAAATATTTACCAACTTTCGTATAGCTACTCTATCCGTACGCGAGATTTTTCAAATTTTTTTCCTGCCGATTAGCTATTGGAGGAAGTCGTTCCTTTATACTTTACACACGATAAAAATTAATATTCTCAAAATGAAATCGATTGACTCATTTAAATTGAGTGATGTTAATAGAACCTTTTATAATTTGTCGTCGATGTTCACCTTTTCATAAGCGTACTTGGTGAAGGAAAATAGCGAAAGAGATTCTTGAATAGATCTGGAAAAAGGGGAAGAAATAAACAGTTGGAATAATGGAAGACAGTTCGCCAGATTTAAGTCTGAAGCTGCGAAGGGGTTCCAGTGATTCTAGGGACTCCTTCTATATGGATTTCGACAAAGGAATTGATTCTGACATCGAAGAGATGGGAACGACCGCTTCGACAGTTGAAACCAAGGAAACCACCGCGAATCCTATGCCTGGTTCAACGGTTCTGGGCATTGTTAAAGAAGAATCTATGCGGTAGGTATAATTAAATAGTTATTTGAGTAAAATTTAAATTTTAAACTTAATAATTAATTTAATGCTGTAATCTAATGAAAATTATAATTACGAAAAAGTTGATTGCGTTCAAATTAAGATATGGATCTGCTGCTTTATTTGAAATCGCAAATATTTTAGAAATTCAGAACAAAAACTTTACTAAAACAGATTTTATGCAAAAATGCATCGTATTGTTTTATTCAAACTTTGGCAGCGCAAAGCAGACTTAATTTAATGAGAAACAAAAGTGGTGGGTCAATGCTGTTTAGTTAGAAAGGTTATGCAAAAGTGCATCGTATTGTTTTATTCAAACTTTGGCAGCGCAAAGCAGACTTAATTTAATGAGAACCAAAAGTGGTGGGTCAATGCTGTTTAGTTAGGAAGATGTCTCAGATCACTCATTTGTGAATTTTTTCCTCTTTCTCCTTTTTCTGTCTCAGATCACTCATTTATTAACTTTTTCTCTTTTATCCTTTTGCTGCCTGAGGAAACATATTTTTATCTTTCGGAAAGGTTTTTTTTTTATCCGGAAACTGAATTTTTATTATCTAACTCTAAATTCAATGATTTTTTAGATGTTTACCATGTTATGAAAGTTTTCACCATATTTTTCTCTAAATAATGAATTCCACTGGTTGCACCGAGGTTTTCAATTTTTGGCTCTCGTGCACATCAACATTCACTGGGTACTATAAAGTTGCATATGCTAAATAGATAACCTTTTAGCACTTCAGTGCATCCCAGTGCACCCAGTGGAATTCGCTATAGATATATTTTACTTTAGGTCTCAGGTATAATGATGTGATTGTGATACAAATCATAGACCTTTTACTAATATACTGTTCATTCATAGTAATTCAGTGAAGCTATATACTGTGAAACAGATATATATATCTATCCTTTTCTTGTGTATAAATCTATTTTTTCTAATTGCATGTTGCAATAAAGCTAAAACAAACGACGACGCAGTGTTGATATGAATATTACAGCATACTGTGCTGTAATGAGATATTAACGTGGGGGGGGGGAGGGGGGGGGGGGGAGACTCTTGCCGGAACGTAATATAGGCGATTAATGTGCAAATTAGAAAAAATACTGTAAAAAACGTGTGCCACAAGGACTTGTAATGTTCGTACTTTGAATCTCTCGAGATTAAAACTTGTACTCGCATTACATAAACGTCATTGTGACACTTGTGTTTTAAAATACTATTTTTCATGTACTATTGTCACTTTATAACTTCACATGTACTGTCACAACATATGCGCTTTGACGTTTTTGGTACTTGAAAAGGATTTGATTCAAAATCCGCTTAAAGCAATGAGCGGTCCAGTAGTATAAGGTTAATGGTAGAAACAAATAAAGTTTGATGTTTCAAATTTTGTCAAAAGAATAATTAAGAAGAATTTTTTTTTTAATTAATCGTAAATTTGATTACGTAAAATTACATAAGTAAAATTTGTAAATAAACTTTGTTGCACTGTTGCCAGATATCTAAATTACCACTAAAATTCTGTTTTCTTAAACGAAAATACCGTATTTTTTAACATATTTAAAGAGATCTCAGAATTCGGAGGGTTTTGCTATTTTTTTCTGGATTAGCCAATCGCTAAAGAAGGCTAAAATTGCAAGTTGTTATTTTTTTCAGTGACAATGCCATACAACGTTTATTTGTAAACAAATAGCATAAAGAAACAAAATATCTAATTGGAAAATTGCGTGTTTTTCAATAAAACTTCAAGCTGGTGTCCTTCTTATAGTTTATAAAGACCAACTCGTTTAACAATACAAAATTAAAATTAATAAAATTTTTTTTCTAATGAAGTCACTTGATTTACCTTACCACATCAACAAAAATGTTGTAGAACATTAAAGTATCTACTACTGTCAAATAGTACAATAACAGCTCTTTGTCGAACATAATTTTTATTAATTTTCGAAAGCCCACTGCTCTACGTCCTCCTTTTTTTAATGGTTGTTCTAAAATTGCTACTCCAATAAGTCCAACAAAAAAAATGTCATATAACTTTGTTCACTGTCAATTTTGGCATTTATAAATTTATATTAAAAAACACGGTGTAAACAAACAACAAATACTAGTATCCATATGGATTTTGCTAATTGTGCTAATTACATTTAGGCTTTTGGCACTTTTGTCACACAAAATGGTAAGGAGTAAAGTAATTTAATTTTATGTCAGAAAATAGAATTAACAAAAGTAAAAACTAATAAACAGTGCCAACTTGAAATAATTTCGAATTAATTGACGTTAGCTGTTAATTTCCCTTTGTTTTGCACAGCCAAAAGAAAGCTGTCCTATATAGTTTTTTGTTTTAGCAATAAATAATACATTCATGACAAAAGAGATACACATTTTCTATTGTAAATCGGACAATAATAACTACGTGTCACATAGTACATTTAACAGAGTTTTGCAATATCAAAATATTGTAAAATCTGCTTGTTGTACTTTTTTATCAATACACTTCAAAGAGCTTGTCAGGTTTCAATAAATTTGTATTATATGCATTCCAGTTCTAATAATTTTACATAAATGAGTACGTGGACAAAGAAATCGATAATGTTAACCACTTCAAAACCTACATCAAACTAACGAATCGATAAAAGGATAATAAGTTTTAAAGTACCTCGCAACAAAAAATTAATAAACCTGTATTCCACAGGTATCCTAATTAAAATAAATTATACCTTAATTGAAAAGGGGAAACAGGAAAACCCCACAATGAAAATATATTGATATACAAATGCCGTTGTATATAGAACAAAGGATATCCGATATCAGAAACAAGTATATTTTCTTTGTTTTTTAATACAAAGATCCTATACAATAAAGTTGTAACCGCAACTTTGACGTACGTACAATAAAATTAATGATTTATCTATCATATCTGTCATATATTTTAATCAATTATCTTGATCTAAAGTGCATTAATCAATTAATTTTATCTCGTTCATTACATCATGTTAACAGCCATAGTAAACAAAAATCACAACAGTTAATGCAGGTGAAAGACGGCACTTGTGCAAAAGTTGTAACAAACGCACCGTTTGCTGAAGAAATGCATTCAATTTCAACATGTTTTACGTAATAATTGTCTATTTTCACATGCATACTAATTGCGAAGAGAATATCGACCAAATGTATTCATTTCCATCTCATTAATTTAACGGGATACCTAATAATGATAATAATAATATTAAAGGAGTTAATGATCTCAGATAGTTCGCAAATGAATAACTTTGCATATGCAGCGCATTAATTCCAGAACGTATATGGTATTATATTTTAGAAAAAAGAAACTAACAAAGAGAAGCTTGCATTACAACGATAAAATTTGCCGCAAATAACTGTTCAAATCAAAAAAGATTTATAGGAATATCTGGAAAAGATCGTTGACTGACATAAGCAAAATACTAAAACATATAATGTGACAACAAAATACAATAAACAAAGCTTATTTCGATTATTATTAATGATATAGTAACATTATATTATGACCAATGACGCTTCTTCTATGAGGAAAGACATATTTAAACAATTTATTGACAGCCATTCTGTCTAGATCCAAAGTACGGCACCTAGTAAACTAGACTGTCGTAAATTACCTAATGCTTCCCCTATTAAACAATTGCGGAAGGAATGATGGTGAATTATTATTTTAATGCATTAGATTAACCTTGAAATTTAAAGAAATGAAAATATTGTTCTTTTCGCCGGTGTTTAATTTAACACTGCACATATTTTAATGAATTATGCAAACATTATTTCGAAAGACGCACACAGTAACGTATTTTGCCAATGTCTAACACTTGTATTTCATCTGCATTATATTTTCTTACGATGTGTCATTTCAAATATAAAGCCTAATAATACAATTAATCTAGATCTCACCTTACCTACAAAACATTTCATATCTTAAGGTTTGGGTCACGGACTCTTTTAGGAAGTCGGTTAAAACAGGTAGGCGTACGTTTGAGGCTCAAGAAAGGTGATTGATACGCTTCTAAGTGCTTTAAGATTGAATGTCGATGATTTTTTTTTTTCTGATTCATAACATCCATGATAAATTTAAATTATTTCTAAACAATCTGACATACAGACTTCACTAAATTTAAAACTTAAAACGATTCCGCAATAAATAAGGTGATGCAAATCTACACATTTCAACGATATTCTCATAGGAAAATTATTTATGAGGAACTGCAGATTTAGAATACGCCAAAACATTATCTCAATACACTCCTGGTGCCTGTAAAATCTGACAGCCAACATAAACACGATGTTCATAACATTTATCAACTGGCTATCGTTAACAAACGCACCTGCGTTTGTCACAATTCTCTAGAAAGAAATGAGGGTGTTGGAATTGCCCGTGAAATTGTTCGAGACTTCATCGCGGTTGGAACATTAACGAATCTATGTAAACAAGGAGACTATAACGTGAACATAAATAGCTTCATGAGTGTTATAAATAGGTACACGGAAGATTGAAGATAAAATAGTCCATCATTGAGGAAACGCATGTTCAGAGCTTTCTTTAATAAATACGTTGGCGAAGTAAAACGAAATGATTAGGAGTGGATAATTTTAATGCTCGTTTATTTCGGAGTGAATTTAAATGTATTATTTGTAAATGTTGTTTTTTTCCTGGAAATGAATAAAGGTTTGCGTAGCTATATCGTGCACTTAAAAAGTTTAGATTACAAATGAATCACATACCTAAACATCTCTACACTTATAGATACATATTTGCAAAGAAATAGTACCTGTAACCATAAGAGTAATTCTAATCTATTTGATTGGAAAGTATCCCACTTAGGTTAGTCTCAAACATCGCTTATTACTTCACTGTAATAAAAGTAATATTATTTTTCTTTACACTGATTTTAAATGATAAGTATTTCCTTACAGGTACATGATTATTTATAATTAGGTTAGATTTCATTAAAGAATTAAGTTTAGTAGGTACTTCTAAGGTACATCTCTTGATGTGACTTTCACCTCAACAGGGGCTTTTATTGTGGATAAAAATCAGAATGTGCCTTCTCGGATAGGATGTAAAACCATAGGGTTCCGTGTCAGTATGATGTTTAGCGCGTAAAAATCTCTGGAAATGGTTCACAATCGATCAATAGATGCCAGTGTCTAATGTGAAATATATATTTTGCTGCCATAGTGGCTTTTATCAGTGTCTCTGATATTTACGTTGAGGTTATTGTGAAAATAATTGCAGGGAATTTCAATTTGGTTTTACAGGAAGACTGAGAAGGTCGGACGACCCTACCAGATTTATAAATTAAATACCTTTGATCTAATACTTAATCTGATCTATTATAGAAGATGGAACAAGGAAATATATATTTATCTTAATAAAAAAAAGTAACGCAAGGATTTCATACGTCCGATTATTGGGAAAACCAAATTATTGATGTGCAGTATTAGCTAAAATTGTTGTAGTATCAAAATAAGCAATAAAGAACTTTGTCTAGCCTCTCTGTGATATTAGTCAGATCTTTAGCTGACTCATCGACATTCCAATGATTCTATCCTTGATAGTTTATCGACACTAAAACTTATCCACACATAAAAGAAAAATGTATGACAAACTGTAAAATGTTTTCCAATAAGAAGTCCGCTTGACTTCTCCGTCATCGTCTAGTCAAACATTTAAACAACATCACATTCTCACAATGCTATCAGTGTATATATCTATATAATCTGTTACCATTTTACATAGAAAATCGGCATAAATTTGTCTGTAATTCAGAAATCAATAAATTTTTGTCAAGGAGTTTCAAATTGTTGACAATCTTACAGAATAATACAACCTATTTTGCACGGCATTGCCGCCGGAAATTAGAAATATTAATAATATAAAACATTTCAAAAGTAAAGTAAAAAAAAAATTAATCGAAAATGAATTTTATAGTCTTAATTGTTAGTGTATGTTTATTTTTTGACAATTGCTGATGTCATGATGACCTATGGCAAATAAAATTTATTATTATTAAAAGTGAATTTTCTAAAAATGTCTGGATTATCTGCCTGCATTTCCAGCACCCAATAAACGACAGTTCGGCGTTCTTCATGATCCAAAGGGTTCAATTCCCATCTTAGTTGCACTCTATCAAATATTGCAATTTTTTTTTTATTTAATTATAAAACTTACAGTTCCCATAAAGATTAAACAAGATTAAATAAGAAGAAAAAAACAAAACCGTGTTTATATGTAGCTGAACCCGAATAAATGAAGAGATTATAGAAGATTTTTTTTAAAACAAAAGAAATTTTCCTCTTTTTACCTTCAGCCCCTTTATTTGGCCTTGCAGAGAACACTAAAAACATACTCTAGGGAAATTATTGAGACTATAGTACAAATCAGATTTTTGATCAACTTCATATTCCCTAGCTGACAAGTCATGACGATTTATCAATATTTGTTTTGGCAATTAATCGAATTGGAATAGATTCTTGGAGGCACCGCTGGGTGCAGCATAATCTGAGCTATTCTTTAAGCGAGTAAAGATTTTTTTTCGTTTCTTGCTACCCATTCCCCTTAATGAACTACATCTACATTTCAATATGAAAATTTAAGGCTCTTAAACTTAAAAACAAAATTTGAATGATGATTTTAGAGCAAAAACAGCAAATTAACCAAAACGGTAATAGCGAACTTAATTAAACCCAATTGCCCCTACTAATTTCCGTTGTTAGTCCTAAAGAAACATCGCTACAGATAGTTACTATAGCTACGTACGTGACAGGGTCAAATGCACTGGCAAAACCAAAACGATTTACCGCCCCAGTTAATGTATGTACATTCGCGCCAATTATAAATCTCGTTTAAACGAAGATTAAGTAATTAGATTTTCGAGATACGCTACAAATTGCTTCCAACGAAGAGCACAGCAGCACATAGCTACTGGTGCCAGTGTTGCTCTCGACGTTTCACCGGGAGATAAACGTTCAACGGACGCTCTTTCATCTCGTTCGACGATAGCCGTAGCTAAAGCGCTGCATCCTTCTTGAAAAATCAATACCAGATATAACGCGCGACTCTTACGACTGCTAGCTAGTATTGCCAAAATTTTGTTTCTTTGTAAAAAAAAAAGCGTTCGCGATTCCAGTCAACTCTCGAACATGGATAACAATTGTAGAAGCATTACTGGAAGCGAAAAAGGCTCGAGTGAAATTGAAATTGAATGAAATCGCGCAGCGATATGAAATTCTTTTAATCCAGGTGAAGAAGGGAAGGACGTACGTTATGAATGGGAACATTATTTGCATTGTGTGACAGCTCAAAATCACTTCTGGCGAGGTATTATTACATTCTTTATTCTTTTGTGAAAGTAATTCACTTAAAGTGAGATGAAGTACTAAGTTGAAGAAAGAAAAATGGTACTGTGTCAGCTATGGATCCTGTTAAAAATGGGTTGAAATGGAAATCGGAAACGGATGTAGTTTTTATCAAGACGTAAAGGAAGTTTACACACAAAAATTAAACGTTTTTCAAAAGCTTTTTGGAAGGAAAATTGCTGAAAGAAAAAACTAATTATTTTGAAAAATGTTCAGTCTGGAATTTCTTAAAGTTTATGCAAGATCTACCATAAATGGTAGGGTGTTTAATCAGCTAGTACAACAAGGCTTATTTCAATACATGCTCTACATCATTATGTTTACCAGAAGCCCATTCCTCAATTTCAATAAAGCAGCAATAAAATTTTCGATGTGGGCTTAATTTACGTCCCTGGAAATTACACCAAATTCAAAGTATGTAAATAAATGTGCTTCGAACACCATTCCCAACAGAAATATAATGAATGTAAGGAATCGTTTTTATAATCTTATTCCAGTTAGCCACTTTCTATATAACGTGTTATTGATGACATTTATTGTTTGAAACTCTCATGCGAACACAAGCAACACACAAGCATTTAGAAAAAAAAAGCCAAATAACCGTATAATACATTTTAATCTCCCCCCAAAAATTCTCGAACACCACAACCTCTACAACCACGCTGAGTTTCCTCGTTAAAGTGAACCGTCGGCATTTCCACAAACACGTTGTCCAACCCCGCTGGCAACTTGGAAGTGTATTAAAACACACTGCCCGATTAAATCAGTACAAAGAAAATAAGCGAGCATAAAATGCGCCACATTACTACGAGCAGGCAAAACACGCGAGCCCATTTAATCGTCTATCGCGTGCTAGATAAGAATTTTACTTCCAACATCCGCACGCATGTAGGCATACGCAGAAACACACACGAGGGTAAAGCGTATCACAAATTCCTCCATGTGCATCCACAGTTGGTGGCAAACGGTATGAGCTTTCCTCAGTCCCCGGTGTGAACAACAAAATTGTGGACGTTATTGGCTTGTGTATATAGAAAGCTTGGGTTTATATGACTCGAGCTTTCTATATACACAAACCAATAGTGTAGCAATATGTATTTTACATATTGCTACACTTTGTGTTGACGCAATAGTAATATCCTATTATGCTCATGTTCTCAAGATTCAAGAGAGTGTGATTCCTTTTTTGGGATACTCAATTTTTTATATAGGTACACTAATCTTCACTTAAAATCACTTTCTTTTAAAAAAGTTGGCATATAGCTGTATAGATGGCAGCACAATATACTCATTGCAAATAACTAGGATCTTTCGCATATGCTTGAGAAGGGCATAATCTAAACTGATACTTCCCTGTGGTATGGACTACCGCCATCAGAAAAGACGGGCTATTAAGATGGCACTATAGCTCACCACGACCACCAAACCCGAATTCTGTGACCAACCCCATTAAAAAAACATTAATATGTTTCAAGTTTTTGTTCAAGTAGAGTAGAATCTTCTCTACTCTAATACAATTATCTGTTCAAGACAAATAAGTTTAATTTTCATTACAGAAAATGTTTTTAAAAGAAAATTGATTATTATTTTTCAATACAAACAAATTTTGAATGTAGTATGTAATAAGAAAAATATTCATTTGCTTCGAAATTTTATTTTGTCGAGATCTCCCATTTCTCCAAATTCAAATCAAAAGCAGGGAAGGAGGATATCTACTAAAAGTAACATCATTCTTTCGCAAAACAGTAAAAAAGGCAAGATATCCTGGAGCGAGTGCCATTGCAACCGCGTTGCAGATGCCTTTCAAATGGGCAAATTCACTGCATTACTGGAACTGACAGGTCAAACCCAGGATGCACTGACTAACAAAGAAATTATAGTATGCGTCTTTCTAGATATAAATGGCGCATGAGGCCATCAAGAAAGCGTTTCGGACAAATCATCGTCTTCATTGATGGTGAAGTAAATCCTCACAACTGCAGATATTGGAGTGGTACCAATTTGACACAGGAAATACATACACAACGGCCACAGAAATTTAATATATGGGTTGGTACCTTTGGCAATAATCTCATAAGACCTAATACTATTAATTAACGGGACTTTAGATAGTTAAATATACTTGAACATGCTGAACGATACAATCAATCCTTTCATCACAGAAAAATTGGAGCAAGATCCAGATTTGTTGGAGAATGAGGTAGTATTTCAGCAAGATGGAGCGCCTCCACATTACGCTGCCGGAATTCGACAATTTCGGGATTCTCACTTTCACAATCGTTGGATTGGTCGAAGAGGGCATATAGCATGGCCTGCCAGATCGCCTTATCTTACACCACTTGATTTTTTTCTCTGGTGGCATCTTAAGCCTAAGATATAGGTCACGCGCTCAGCTTTCTTTAGATGGAGATCAATGGTCATCCTTTTGAACATTTAATAAAGTAAAATCGACACTGTTTTATTCTAATTATTTGAGGTGGCTCGTTCAGTTGAAATGCCCTGTATAAAATAAGTCATAAAAAATACTATTTGTAATCTATCTAATCTATTTCACACACATTTTAATATGTGGATATGCTCCACAACTCAAGAATCTTACAACGGAAACGAACGATTTAACAGTATGGCAGTATAAATTCTGTTTATTCTCTGATTTTATCGTGGCAATCAATAGCATGAATGCAGCAGTCCCCTGACTGTTCTGTTTTGCTTTGTCGATTAGGTGTGGGGTATTGGCACTTCTGTATATTGCTCTAACAATTCTTATAGGGGGAAGTTGTTCACGCTGTTTGTGTCACATTTGACGGATAACACACATCGAAAGAGTAACGATTATATTCCTTAGAACAATTATAAAAAGGAGATACAAGTCCTGTTGTAAGTGTTTTAAACAAATTAGTATTCATATGGTGAATTCTCTATAAAATACTATTGCAATTGAATAACGGTCTAGACAGACTTCAAGACGTCCATTTGAACGAGAAAGGTTTCCGCGGAGTTTAAATCATAATGCTCAAAAACCTGTAAACATACGCATCAGGTATGGAATTACAGGAGTTCAACGAACCCCTCGTGCCCGTAATGTTGTTGCATGATGCCCGATACACATATTATATAACAGCCCAAGCCGGCCTATAATTATCGGCTAAATGATGCATAGAAACGCGCTACGCAACTGCGGAAACCGTGCCTGGATATTTACTGCCTTTTAAAAACGTGCGCCAATTTAGGAATGGGGTAAATATTTAAAAGCTCCTACGTCAAGGGCAATTGTACGGCGCTATCGCCATGACGAACGATATTTTTACTACTGGCTTTGGTAATTTGGGACTGTGGAATGTTAGGGGAAAAATTAGGTTATGGCAGTAATTATGAATACATTAGCATACATAAAAGATATTACATAGGAATTCTCTACGATGTTGAAATTGTATAAACGTATTTGATGACATAGAATAATTTGTTTGAGCACGGCAAGCACAAAAAGTCAACATTTTTTTTTAATTAGTTTTTTTTTTTGCAGGAAGTTTGAATCATTCGTAAGCATTCCATGTCTTTTTCATCTTAAATTACTTTCTAAAAGTTTTACAAAGGAATTTCCGAGTTGATTTTTTTCATTGTGTTTTGGAATGCTAATAGATATTCTCAAGAGTAAAAAATGTATGTTAGATACTTTTGTTTCAATATAAAACTAGATCACTAACTACGTGAACAATCTAATATTCTCATTGGATTGTAATTTAACCAAGTCTTGCATTTTCTTTTAAAGCGTCTTGATTCTTTTTCGAAATTTTGTAGTTTATTAATTCACAGCTCAATTGTTCTCCTTTTCCTCTTTATTCTAAACAGAGTTTTTATTACTAAACAGTAAGCAGGCCCAAAAATAATTTCTTCCGGACCGTACGGTACTATTAAAACCAAACTAATTTAAAGTTTATATCGTATGATTTACACACAAAGAAATACGGTGGCAGATCTGATGGTAGTTCCCTCATGTCCAATTGCACAAGAAGTTAAAGCCGATCAAAGTTGTGTAATTCAATCATAATATACTTATGTTTCGGAGTAAAATTTTATTTTTATAATTGCTCTTATGCGGAATGAGCAGTAGGTGTTACAATTACTCTGTTTTGGAGTTGGTTTAAGATCGAAGTAGTATTATTAATATACTTTGCATAGTTAATAGAAACTTAATAGAAACTTTTAATGATTCTTTTCCTGAAACAAACAAAATGGTTAAAAAAAACGCTAGACACAATCACAGTTTTTATCTAGGTAATGATACAGAAATACAAAATAAACAAAATATGTTAGATGCACTGTGTACATTGGCTATAACTAGAAAGGATGAGGAATCGTATAATGTGTATAGAGAATATAAGAAAAGTTATCTTCATTATGTAAACAGCATGAAACAAAGAAAAAATGCGGAATATATACGAAATTCCAGTAATAAACAGAAAGCGATATGGTCCATAATTAATGAAGCAACAAAGACAAACAAGAATAAGGAACATCAGTCAACTTTATCATCAGAGGATTTGAATGAATATTTCGTAAATATAGGGAATCAACGTCCAGACAAACCCGCTGCGAACAATTATTTGCGAAACCTACCGATTAATAATAGCAAATCATTTTATTTAAAAGAAACAAACGAGAATGAACTTATTACTACTATTAAAAATATCAAAAAGAAACAAACAAAAGACGTCTATGGAATAACTACAGAATTTCTTTACAAAATAACGAATGTGATAAGCATTCCGCTTACAAAACTAATTAACAAATGTTTCCATGAGGGCATTTTCCCGGCCCAATTAAAAATTGCAAAAGTTATTCCTGTTCACAAAAGCGGAGACATCAACGAATGCACTAATTATCGCCCAATAGCGATATTACCCTCGATATCAAAAGTATTTGAACGTTTGATAGCCGAAAGGCTATTATCATACTTTGAAAAAAATAACTATTTCACGGATAAACAGCATGGATATCGACAAAAGAGATCTACAGTTACAGGAATTTATGAAGTGATCGAGACTGTTATAGAGGCATACGACAAACAAGAACAAGTAGGGTTGACGTGTTGTGACTTAAGCAAAGCCTTTGATATGGTGGAGCATGACATCTTGCTTGATAAATTATACTTCTACGGTGTACGAGGCATACAACACCAGCTTCTAGCCTCAGTCCAACAGACATCAAATGGTTGAACTTAAAGCCGTCAAATCAAACATGACACCCATATCAAAAGGAGTACCGCAAGGATCAATATTAGGACCTTTGTTGTTCATAATATTCATAAATGACTTACCTTCTAACATCTGTCCAACAAACACCTCGCTTTACGCTGACGACACTTCTTTTGTAGTAACTGCTAAGAATACTGTTGACCTTAAAGCTAAAACAGAAAGCGTGTTAATTAATGCAAAAAAATGGTTTCAAAATAACAACTTAAAATTAAATGAAGAAAAAACGCAACACCTTAAATTCTCTGCGATAAATGAGATCGCAACGCCGGACACCGTCAGATACTTGGATGATACTTGGATGCCTTGGATGGCAAGTTGACGTGGAGGGAACATATACATGAGCTAGCGACAAAATTGGCATCCGCTCTCTACACAATCCGGAGGATAAAAATTATTGCAACTCATGATGCAGCAAAAACGGCTTACTACACTAATTTCCATGGTAAGCTGCTCTATGGAATCTTGCTATGGGGAACATCGCCGCAAGCTGAGAGAATACTGATTCTTCAGAAGAGTGCTGTTCGAGCTCTATGTCAACTAAAGGCGAAACAAAGCTGCAAAACTTATTTTAAGCAAGAAAAAATACTTACGTTACCGTCGTTATATATACTCACTGCTTTTCAGTATGTCATAGACAATCCGCGGAAATTCCATTTAAATAGTGCCAATCACGAATACCAAACACGCAACAGATCGAACTTCCGAATCCCGTATCACAGGGTACAGGTATCTCAGCGGTATGTTGATTACTGGGGTCCAAAAATTTATAACAAATTCAAATTTCCGTATTCATACAACACAAATAAAATGCTAGTGACAGCCAAAAAAATTTTGCTTGATCGCAGTTATTATTCTCTTGAAGAATTCTTAAATTCAGATATTAGTGAGTATGTATAATTTCAATCACTTGACTCTGTTTGTTTGTTTGTTTGTTACAACTTGTGTTATTTATACATATATTTTGTTGTTCTTATGTTTGTTATATACATACCACATTATACTTGACGTTTCTTGTAATGTTTTTATTACGATGAATAAAATATGTCTATAGTTAAGGTAGGGCACTGAATCGATATGGAGTATGAACAGCTACAAATGATAGTGATAGTACACTATAAAAGTTCTTTAACAAAAGATCTTATATAGAAATCTTGAACAAAGAACTTTTACAAAAGAAGTCATGTCTAACAAAGAACAAATATAGATGGAAATAACAACTTTGCGAAAGTAAGTATCACATTATTAGTAGTACATGGATTTAACCAAAGCTTTCCATTGCGTTGATCATGAACTATTGCTTCGTAAGATTGAAAATATGGAATTCCGTGGGATATCTTTGGACTGAATTACATCATATTACAGCTATGTGTTTTTATGTCTTTGATCCATTTATTTTTATTATAATTCTTCCGCTTGTATTTATGGACTTGTTAAAAGCTTTAGCATGATGGTCTTCAAATAATTTATTAATAAATTAGATACTTGCTTACTACAGTACATGCATTTTCTGTTGGCAGAAAAGAAAATGTATGTACTGTAGTATTATATAAAAATTCAGTTAATAAGAAAAGACCAAACAAGGATAAGGTGGATGATAACGATAATGCACTTGAAGAAGAAAACCTGGAAGAAAAAAATTGTAGATAAAGGAGAGGAACTTTCCTCTCCTGCATAAAATGTTGCAAAGAGAGTAAAAACCAAGATAAAAATCCTACGTATGCAACATTTGAAATATCAAAAACCCTTTTAAGAATCATGAAAAGAATTACCACAATCAAGATTGTTCTGATAAATTTTCAAATAACGTAAAGAAGGTTTTTCAGTAATTGGAGCATTTACAAAATTTTCGTACATTTATGTTTTCAAAAATTTGTAGTGGTAGTTTTCCTTTTCTTGGTTTTCCCCCAATACTTTGCAAAAATGTACATAGGCTAATGTCGGTTTGACCATCCTTTCTATGTATCATTTGTTTTTTATAATATAGTTTCTTGACCCGAAAATATTTACAAATTAGACTAAACATTAGATCAAATCAGTTTTTAAATGCACTAGGACATACAACTTTTAAATTTCGTCCGGTACTCAAGCACGTGGAGTCAATTCATTTTTAAACTCCTCCTATTAGGGTTGCAGTGTTTAACGCAAATTACTAGTCGTGCATATGCGCTATGCACATGTATAATCATTGGAAACAAGAGATTGATTCATTTATTTTAACGACATAATAGTCCCATACCGGCCGGCAATGCACCCGATAGAAATCAGTACGCGAAATTACTCCATCGGTAAGGTTATGCCCCGTCCAGACTGTCCAAAGAACATCGTAAAAGCGACGATAAAGCCGATGGAATAGCCGAAGATTTCAACGAATCAGGTATTTCGCCTTTTATTATTCCCACTTTACCCAGTGAATAAGTAAATACGTGCTGGAAATTCTGCAGAGTAACGTCACTCTCGTTTAACCGTTTTTTAAGAGTGCAAACCTTTGTATCCGGTGTCGGATTTGATTCGTTTCCATTATTGAGTTGCGGTTAGTTGGGGGACCTTTCGTCAATCAGTGCATGCACTTATCCACTTACGTTCTAACCACGTTTAAACTGACTTTATTCAGTGATTCACAACACCGTTAAAATTAGAAGTGGTCCACTTAAATGATTCTTGTGAAGTTATATGTATATGCTTATGTTGTAAAACGTGGAGGTAATAGCCTATAAACATCTGTTTATACAACAGGTTAATCAACGATTATTAAATCTTTCATCGTCTTTAATAATCTTTTCTGAATCTTTAAGTTGAATATGCTATATTAACTGCAGTACAGTGCAATAATGTAAGTTAAAGCATGATAGTATATTATGGTATCATACCAAATTAACAAAAATAAAAAAGCAAGTCATTGATAAACGTTTGATAAACTACTTTATTACCACGTGTTTTAGTTTTAATTAGGTACATTATGAATGCAGTAATTATGATGATTTCAGATCCATATTCTAAATCCTTATACTACAGAATTATATTCACATTTGGTTTCATATTGATGATAATAAATAGAAAAATAAAAATAAGAAAAAAGATCCTAAACACCTAGAAAACTACAGGCCGATTGTAATTGCAAGTATTTTTTCGAAAATAATTGAGAAACTTGTAGCTACCAGAATGTATTCTATCCGTCACAAAATTGATTACAAATTGTCAGCAAGGTTTCAGACGTGGTTTTACCAGAGACTGAAACAGTCGAATGTGAGCAAAATATATCCATGAGGAAATGGACAGGGGTAAACTTGTTGTAGCGGTGTTGTTTGACCCAATCACTTTCATCAAAAAAATATACGATATTCGCATACGAGGTGTTATAAATGACACCTCGTATGCCGTCATCATGATTGGTGAGGCGAGGTCGGATGAATTTGGCATGGCTGTTGGCACCCCCCAGGGTAGTTACTATGGAATTCGTGGTACTCCTCTGGAATGGTTGAAATCGTATCTTTTCAATAGCAAACATATAGTGAGAGGAAATAGTTCCTCCTCATCGTGTATGGGAATTGACTATGGCGTTCCGCAGGGCTTAGTGCTTGGTGCAATACTTTTCCTTCTTTTCATCAATGACATCACCGAGTTAAAGATCAGTGGGAAATTTTGTCTCTTCGCAGACGACACCAGCATCACTTGGAGCAACCCAAATAGAGATGAGCTACAAAGTATTATATCTAAGGACCTAACCATCATCAAACATTGGTGTAACTCCAACTGCCTTTGTTATAACAAAGATAAAACGGTGGTTCTACCTTACAAATGTGCACTGCAGCAACCTTGTCTGTATAATAAGGATAATCTTATTTATAAAATCAAAACTGTAAAAGGAATTTAATACATGGTGTATGACTAATAAACTTATTAATAACGAAAAAATCGTTATTACTGAATTTTTCAATAAATATAGGAAATCTAAATGAGATATATTATAATAATACGGTGATCCCTGTTACCCGAGTGTGCAATCTATCGCCACAATTCTCATTACTGGAATGACATAAATCAATATGTCTGCAAAGAACGAAATAGAGTTGTGCATATTTTGCTCGATTAGGCCAAATCCAAATTTTCAGATTTTTCTCCTGAATAGTTTTCTATATAGAGATAATTGATATTCATCATGCGACGGCCTGTACCACTTGGTCCTGTAGAAATTATGCAAAAAATTCATTCAAAGAACAGAAAAACTTTTCAAAAAGAGATTCGCCGGTCATATCTAAAATTTCTGTAGGTTCTGTTGTCTTTTATTGGCACTTTAGGTAATTTATTAAAAATTTGGATGCCCGTCTTAAAAAAATCCAGAATAAATAATTGCCATTATGTATTGTGGTGCACGAAAGTTATGGTTTTCTCGGGTGTTGTATCGAAAGAAGTCAAAATTAATGGGAATACAATTTTTGATGTTAAAGATATAAGAATCAGTTTCGAAAATGTAGAGACAAGGTAGCAGCGATATGTCGTAGTTGCTGAACATTCTTTTATATAATTATTTTACTGCACGATAACTGCGATTGTCACATAGGTACTGACATAGCAATTTGTAGACGATGTCAACGACATTTTATCGTTTCCTTTTATCGCTCCAGAAATTCCGGTCCGGACAGTATTAAAAGGATCGTGTACGGGCACGTTTCGGACGGATTATATTCTACTCGGACCGGTGTATTTGTCGAATTGTTCGTCACGTCTTCCTTACACGCACACGTTCGCCAGCGACAGTTCACCCCAACGAAACAAGGGGAGATTTGACCCATTGATTGCGAGCACGTCCTCCCCCCCGCCAGGAAACTTCCCGCCGATATTGAGTTAAAAATCCTATCTCCGCCAGCACCTCTATAACTGCGGAATTTGGCGTTTCCGCGTCAACGACGAACGGGCGGTCCGGGTAATATCCTTTTGCGTCAATTCGTGTTCGTATGTACGTCGGCGAGTATGTATAAGCGCTTCTCCTACCTCGTAGGATAAACCTCGCGCCCGTATATATACGGAGGCCGCGATAATCGTCGAGTTTTAAAGCCGGAATCCGTCGGGGAAATGGGGGCGCGTTACGTTAGGGATGAACAATACGTTTTTACGAGGAGAGGGCTAGTTGTATGTCGTCGTGAGCGGAAAAAATCCAAGTGACGTGGTAATTTAAGAGCCCCAGTCTAACGAGGATATCTTTCTTCCGGGCGTTTTAAGAATTTTAACGATGCACTTTACTTAACAGCATGGGATATTGCACACAAAAAAATAGATGCAATGCAGACAGTTTTATGACTATGTCGTCGATAAAGCGGAAGGCGAAAGAAACAGCAGGATTAAGACGACCATAAATCTTGCGCTAATAACTCAATTTCCTTTTCTTATATACCGGTTATAGATGCTAACGACCAGATGTAAAAGCAAATCCTAATGGATCAAAATAAAGTTTTAAAAATGAATAAAAAATATAATTAAAAAGATTAAAAATTTTCCAACGAGAGACGCATAGCTTCGACTTCTACTAAAGTTTTCCGAAGCGAAAATTTGCCAATCGCTGGCCGTGTGCAAATTGATGGATTTAATTTTCATGGAGAAACAGGCGATGATAAATTTGATTTAAAGCAAACGTTCCTACATCGGTCAATAAATTGTTGTAGATGGCGCGAAAATATTGAGATTCATATGAAATTTTGCAGTTTTTCTATTTTATTTATTATACTAAATTTTAAGAGACAATTAATTCACTGTAGATAAAATTAGATACCTATAGGCAAAAATACTACAAGGAGAACATTAGTACAAACGTTTCTAAATAAATAATTTTTTCAGCATGGACGGTAGAGTACAATCAGTACATACTGATATGAAGCACCAACGTGTCACTTCCGTTACTGTACCGTACTCTTCTATGAAGATTCTGAAGTGTTTCTGGGTTCGGTTGTCAGAATAGCTGTTAAACAATCTGTCATTTAAGTATGAGTCATGTGTATTCTGAACGCTATAAATGCAAATAAATTGATTTTAGTAGATATGGCTATTTATTTCATAATACTACAAAGTATGAAACACGTCAATGAAAAACTGATACTGATTAAATACTAAATACCAATAAGAGATGAAAATTAACTGAAGGAACTATTGGATTATATATACAAGCATTTCTGATATAAGAATTCTTTTAAACATTTGTTTAGATTTTTATAGTTTGTGCGGCTTGAATTCGCAAGGCGTACGTTGTAGTAGTAAGTGGCAATCATCTGGTAGCCGAAAAATTGCATACGCACCACGGCTGGAAAATATCTTATCGAACTCGTTTCGTTGCTCGACTCGGCTTGCAATCTCCCAACTCGTTCAACAAAACGTCACTTTCTAGCCTTCATTCATTAATTAATTCATTCATAACGTTAGGGTGGACACCTTTAGTTCAGGCACTTGAGCTAGGTGCTCATTGTACCGTCCCTATTAAATCTCTTACTTCCACTCGAGCAGCTTGGTGTTCTCTATAAAGCCCAGTATCTTGCCCAGTGGAAACTTGAGAACCTTCGATGTCTCCAATAGATCCTTCCCGAAATGTTTCTGCTGGAGTACTTTCCACTCCTCACATGTGCAGATTACATGTAAACTCGTTTCCTCCTGCAGCTCACATCTTCTGCACCACGGTTCGCTTACTCGACCTGTGTTGTATAGATGCTTTTTCAGGGGACAGTGTCCAGTTACCAGCCCAGTAATGGTTTTAACTTCTTTCTTGCCGCGTCTAAGTAGGTTATCAGATAACTTAGCATCCCCATCCCCTATTAGCGCTTTGGCTTGGAGTTGACCTTCAGTCGTCCTCCGTTTATTTGTGCTTGCTTTGTCCAACCAGGCCCAGATCTCCCTTTTAGCAGAATCCTTAGTAATCCCACATACGGGCCCTGGGTCTATGAAGTCTCTTTTAGAGCCCTGCTTGGCTAGTTCGTCGGCTTTCCAGCCTTGATACGTAGATAACTAAAATGGTATCTATGCAACGAACAGTAAATGTTTACAATGTTGTTTTCAAAAACACATTTACACATAATAACCAAAGTAAAATATGTGTGTCATTTGCATTGTACGCACTATTTACGTCATCAGAAGAATAAATTTTAGTCCAATCAACGATTCTAGAACTCACGTAAGAGAATCACAGTAACTTTGATAAGGACTGTCTCTTACTAATTAAAGGTAGGTATATATTCTCCCCTGGATAGTATTTTATGTTTCGTGCAAGAATAATATCCCTAATATTTTTGTTTTCAATTTGAGAATGTATTTTTCTGTGTGTGTGTGTGTGTGTCGGTGATAGTTCGAATTTCTCTATTTGCGTCAGTTGAAACATATAGCGCTGTCATACAGGCACCTGTCACCTCCATTTTTTATGTGTTGTTTTATCATAATTTAACAGACGATGGAAACAGTCCAAGCAGCAGCAATTCATTAAATTAAATAGCTTAAAAATCAAGGTATCTAGTGGCTGAAGTTTGTTGATTGAATGTAGAGGAAAAGTCACAACAGTAACTCTATTTTCCTCAGCAAGATTGAGTACACCAATATACAAGTGGCTTTCGTGGTTGTCCCATGAGAGAAGGCTTGGATTATCTTTAGAACTATTTGCATGTTTGATAAAATTTGCCATCACTTTCAACAACAAATCAGAATTCATCCACCCCGATAAGGATGCCATTCTGAAGGTAATCATATAGGTATTCCTTAAAGTGTATATAGGAAGGTTTGGATGTCGTCCCATAAAATTTCTTACGCATCTTATGCCTGCTATCTTATTTGTATTTCCTGGAATGCTCAAATTATTTATTACCGCTGATTCGTAAGCTAGATTTCGACAATTTATTAAAGCTAAGCCGTAAAACGTCTGAAAGCTTCTAATAATATGCTCATGTTTCAATTTCAATAAAAGCAAAGCGCAAGCATTCACATAACTATTAGAGAGTTTGCCATACAAACATTTTATTGATTTCAGCGCAAAATATGCCACGAACACCAATATGCTGCATCAAAATTTAACTGGCTTTGAAAGACAACTTGTGACACTGATTAATGATTCGAAAGAAAATAGAAAACTAATCAATAAACCGTCCACCCTCGCTGCACATAATAAACCGCGCAGCCTCGCCGCTTTTAGCTATGGAGACATTAGCAACGTCACAGGGCATAATTTTAATCGTAAATAGATTTTAAAAAACGCGATCCAAAGTGTAAAGCATAGGAGAAAGATAAAAAAATCTGTGCTCTCATCCGACTAATTTCCCTCGAGATTCCCTGGAGAAGAGCTCTCTGCGTAGCGCGAAAACTTTCGAGTTTAAGCGACGCGCTCTTTCACCTTAATCGCCCTCTTAAGCTCATTACGTTTTGACGAATATTACCGGTTTGCAGATTGAAAATGTACGCCGAGTATAAAGTTGGGAGAAATTCCTTCTTTAGTTTAAAATTTTCTAGGGTTATCGTTTATATCCTAATGAATTAATAATACTTAAAGCACTTTCTAAGCGAAGATTTTCAGGTAATTTCATTAACAAATAAAGTAGGTATATATAAGGTCTCGCAGGTTTCTTTACTTTATATGAAAGCAAAAAAAGAAAACAACTGCTATAGATTTTAGACCAACAAGTGCAATAAAAAAAAAATTTGAGAATTATGAGGGCTGAGACAAGTACAGCGAGTCATAAGCCCTATATTTGCATCAAAACATTTGTAGGGAAATTTAAAATTAAGACTAAACAAACCTATTTTAAATCTCCTCTTTCTCTTAGGGCCCATCCGTATACTCCGCTTGGTCATTTAGAATTTTTATTGCGATTTCAGTTTCTACTTGAATGTTATTATGAGTCCCACAATAAGTAAATAAAAATGTTCGAATACTTCGTGGTAAATCCATAGATGTTGCTAAACGATCCAGCATATTAATACTTTGTATGAAGAAAGTTACACCTGTAGGCAAATCGGTGAACGATTAAATAATCTAGCGGCGTCGACAGTAAAATGCACCATTCGCCGATATAAAAAAACAGGGGCTTTGATAGACCGTGACCGTCGAGATCCGTCACAAAAAGCCCACTCTAGTAGGCGATCATCTTCTACAATTAATAAACAAACGAGAAATCGCAGAAAAGCACACTGAGAAAAATAGATAGTAACAATAGGGACAACTAACTTTATAGTTGGTTGTATTATAATTATATTAGAGCGTACCATCTTCCTAATAAACAGTAATACATGGATGAATACTGGGTACTAGATAACGTATTGTTGTCCTTGAGTTAATATCGTTCATTATATTTATAATACGTGGTAACATCTTTTTTTCTCCGTGCAGCACCAGAATAGCGAGTGAATTCAATTGCGATTTCAGTTACCACGGTCAAACGCCGGCTGACGGAAGGAAATTTACATTGTGGCGTGACATCTCATGAAGCATTGCTACGACGGGGTAGCCGATTAAAAAGGCTGCGGTAGGGCCGAGAATATCACGACTGGACGCTAGAACAGTGGCAGCATGTGTTATGTTCGTTGTTGTGATTCAGTTACAGTTTGGGGAGGTTTTTCGTACTCGGGAACAGAAACATTCCACCGAATTGACGGAATAATGCGGATAGAGCACTACCGCAAAATATTAGAAGCCCATGCCATTCTTTATGAGAATTTTTTCTTTATGTATGACAACGACCCAAAATATACAGCCCCAAATGTGCAAACAGTATTTGAGCAACCAAAATAAAACAAATATTTCACAATTTATGACATGGTCCTCGCAAAGTCCTCATTTCAACCTTATTGAGCTCTTGTGGGATGAGCTTGACAAAGGGATGTGAATTGTTGGTCCTATTTCAAAGGAACAGTCTGCGGGTGTCCCCATTCCCAAAAAGTCGACTGCTACTCACTACGGCGACTTGAGACCGATAAGTATATTTCCCGTCTTGTCGAAGGTTTTTGAGAAGGTGGTAGTGCGTCAGTTACAGGAATATCTTTTAGTACATGACATTCCGCCTCATACCCAATCTGGATTTAGAAAACAGTACAGTTGTAACACTGCCTTGATGTGTGTGGTGGATGACATAATTAAGGCAATTGATAAGGGTAATCTTGCTCTACTATGCTTGCTCGACTTCTCGAAGGCCTTCGACACTATTAATCATGACTTGATGTCAGTAATATTATCCTATATTGGCTTGGGGCCCACTGCTGTTACCTTGCTTCATAACTACCTTATTGGTAGAACTCAATGTGTTCGTGTTGATAATTATTCTTCATCGTATCTGCCCATAAGATCTGTCGTCTCGCAAGGATCAATTTTAGGCCCACTTCTGTATACAATATATACATCCAATTTTACTAAATATATAAACAAGTGTAAGTAACATTTTTACGCTGACGATATGCAGCTGTATTACTCTTTTCCTGTGCAGGAGACTGATAATGCATGTTCCTATATTAACTCGGACATTGAAAATTTAAATATCGCATCTAGAAAGCACTCTCTTTTCTTGATTTTGCCGTTTACCTCTGCATTTAGCTCTATTTACATTATTTTCTACGTTTAATTTAGTTTCAAGTTATTTGTTGTATACATGTTAATTATCTATGGGTTGAGTGGAAGAACAGATGCTGCTATTTGTAGCAGTAACTGAACTCCGCCCTTTTTCCTACTCTTTGTCTATATTATATGATGTTATGTAATTACTTTTGTGAGTATGGAAAATAAAGGTATATTATTATTATTATAACTATGGGAAGTTCTGCAACAAGAATGGAACATTATCCCAGGCAATGAACTAAGAAAATTATTCGCAAAAACGCCGGAAAAAGGTTTTATGAGAAAAATATTTATTACATTTTATATATTTACAAAATAAAATGGAAAAATATAATTTTTGTGAGATTGTAATAGTTTTTATCTTTTAGAGTAATATATATTTTTTTTTAATATTAATAGTTGCACATGCACTCATCTTGAAATGATTCGTTTAAAAAGTTCTTATTTGACAAATTAATACAAACCTTTATTACTAGTCAATCGTTTCAATTATGCTGTTATTTTTATCAAACTTGATGTTTCGTTTTTGTTTATAAAGATATACTGATCCATATATCTAGTTACCATCTGTCATTAATTTCAAAATAGAACTTCACGACTTCCATTTCTACCAACCCTGCCTTTACATCACGATGGATCTTGAAAATAAATCATTACTCCGGAGCAACTTTCGCACGGATTTATATACCAGCTACTAGCATCAATCACTTGAGCTTTGTTCCTGACACGAGGATCGATTATTTATATTTCCTGCGATCGTAGACATCCGAGACACTAGAAGACTATTATAGATCAACGTACTCGTCTGAACATACATACGTCATCCTAGGACAAGGCCCGTAATAATTTCTAGACGAATTCCGAATGTTGGACGGGATTTATGCCTACGCTCAAGAGATGTGGGTAGGATTACAGTCAGTCTACGCTAACAAGCTGCGGATTTATTCGCACGCAAACGACCTGACTCTAGATGTCAGGGATTTATCAAGTTGCGTAAGCTGTTTACTACGGCATGAGCACGTAAATCCTATTTTGAAGATAGGTGGGTTGGGATTTATAGGCAAACATTGGCGCCGAAATGGGAAAATAAGAGATCTCTCCAAATACGCAAAGGAAAATGGAAACCACCTTCAAGTGTATACATACAAACTTATACAGTGGTTTCACTACTCGTATAACAGAATAGGCTATTTAAAATGCCCCTAAAACTAGTGCTTTATCAAGGTAATTACTTATTCAAAGTTTGCTAATCTTAGACGGACTGTCACAACCAAATCATTTAACAAATAGTAAGATTTAGAGATTAATTGGTTTCTGTTAAACTAATTGATTTGACATTTTACAAAAATGATATCTCCGTCTGCGCCCTAGTATGTGCACAATTTGTTGAATTTACTGTAATGAGTAGAAAAAGAAATGTTAACTTTACATATTTTCCAATACTTTTAAAAGTTCAGGAGTAATATTGCTTCTAAGAAAAAAGCAAACGCCATTTCTGAGATATTAAGAGAAATGGAAAAAGAAATATTCAACTGACTAATTTGTGGCAACTCGATAAACAACTTTTTATGGGGCCCAAATATATGATGTAGATCTTTTGCGGTTCTTCATTATCATTCACTGGCAATTTCCATCACATTAAAAACTTTCAATTTAATTTGCGTTTTCGTTTTATGCTTAGAATTCTATTAGGCATCTTCTTTAAAATTTTTCCCTGAACACTTTAGAGAGAATTGTATTTAAAAAAAAATTCTTCATGACAACCATAAAACAATTACGTACTTGCAAAAAGTGAGGAGTGGAAGTGGTCATTCTATTAAATATTTTTGGGTGTACTCAACCGTGCACTCTAAATTTTTCTTAATCTCTTTTAGAGAGGTAAGCGCGAAGTTTTTTTTTTGTAAAGGTGAGTACCACCTAAATAAATTATATCATTCGTTTAAAACTTCAAATTGATCAACCAAAGAAAGGAAGGTAAAAAATAATATAGGTATATTTATTTTATTTTTTTCTTCTAAGTGTTACACCACCTGCTGGGCTAAATCTGCGCAAATTAAAGTTAGCGCGCAGGCATATGCTATGCATATTCTTATTTAACTGACAGAATTCACTATGTTTTTTACAATGGTTGTAAATCATTTTTGCGGAGTGCCACAGGGGTCGCACTTGGCACCTCTGTAGTTTGTACTGTTTATAAACGATTTATTGATGTCTTTATCTTGTTTATATGCAGGTGACATAAAAATATACACTTCCAATCTTTAAATGATGTGGCTCATCTTCAACATAATTTAGACCTTATTTCATACAGATGACCATTAAATGTTAGTAAATGTTCGTTTGTTACCTATACGAGGAAAATTCTGTGTACTCAATGTGTGATACTTATCTCAAGCAAATTGATACTGTTAGAGATCTGGGGGCTCACTTGGACTCCCGGTTGAGTTTTGCGGAACACATTGCTAATTTATGTATTTACTACTTTTACTTTTACTTTATTGTAAATAAATTGGAATATGCATCTCTAACTAAGCCCCTTCTTAAAATATCTGTCCCTGGATCACCAGTATCCTGCTATAGAGATATGGATTATAGCTCGCTGTTGGAGAGACATGGGGGGTGGTCATTAGAATACCGTGGAGATGGGCCTGTAGCAAGATTCCTTTCGAAGATGGTTCACGGTTGTATTGGCTCTGCTAATTTACTTTCCTCTATCGATTTCCTTATACCTCGCATATCCTCTCGTATGTGTTCTACTTTTTCATTGCCTTTCCTTTAGTTACAAATAGTTATTGATAAAATAGTGTAACTTATTGTTTTACTTTCTTTTATGTTGTATCAATTTGATTCTTTGACAGATCTTGCCGTTGGACAATAAATTACTACTATTATTATTATTATTTACCTTTACACCCATAGGGTAATTAAGGTTACTGATTATATATATATATATATATTATTATTATTATGTTAGAGGAAAATTTCGGAATCCAAAGAATATTCAATTTTTTAATAAATTCTCGCAGAACGGTTCAATAAAAATATTGACCAAACAGAAACGCAAACAAAAAATATAGTAACTTGGGAGTGAACTGTTTGTATCGACCTTTCTATAATTTGCAGAGAGCATTAACTATGTACAAGTCATCACCTTAATAATGCACAACTTTCGTGCAGGTTTCTGATTCTATATATTCTTCTGACCTTCGAGATGTATTTTCAGCGGTCTATTTCCCTTGAAAATTAAAAATGTCGTTACTAAAAGAATGCCACCATCTCAAAAAAAAAATGCCTCAACAATGGAAAACAATATAATATTTATTGGCAGTAATTCAAGATTTTTTGATACTTAAAACAAAGAACAGATGTGAAAGAAGCAAATGGTTGTTAAGTAAAATCCACTTAAGCAATCATCATGGAAAGCATTTACATGTTACTATAAGAACAAATTATTAAGTCACAAAATCGCATTGCCTTGTCTTATCATACATTAGTTAACGTTTTGTAACTTCGCCAAAAGGAAGCAATTACTTTTAAATGTCAATAATTTATTGTTTTTTTGCGTATTTAATGGACTCAATAGAAGTGTTAATAATAAAATACACACTACATTTTTTTCATAAATTTATCGCAAGATGAAGCCAGTGACTGCATGCCACTGCCAGCAAAGTACCTACTGTGTGAAAGAGCTAAATGAACCTAAAAGGAGAGGGTAGAAAGAGAAATACGTTGCCCTGTTAATAAAAGCTCTTAGAATGGAAATTAAACTATAATTTACTTTATACTACCAAGTTGATCTGTAGTCCTATAAGTTTCATTTTATTTCCTATACATACTTAATAAAAATAGTGTTTAATATATGCTACTAAACCCTTTCCAAAACGATGTATTTTATTAAACTAACAGTAATCAATCAATGTTCATTTAATCTCGGCGTTAAAAATACAATATATCAAATAGTATTTTATTCATCAATAAAGAGACATTTTTGCTGAAATTTCCGTCCCCACCTTGTGACGTCAGCAGACGTAGTACACTAAGCATTTTTGTATAATGACGTTGCCTGTTAATAAAAACCCCTCGAAACCATTACACGCACGTCAATTATAATTTAATAGTCTGTTTTGTTTCCGGTAAATTGTCCCCAGCTATTTGAAACGACCACCACCAGCCTGCGTCGGTATAAATTTCATTTGATAAACGCAATTACCTTGTTACAATTGCAGGGGAATAGATTCACATGCGCGTGATCCAAAAGAACTGAGTAATTGCCTCCTTTGTGTACGTCTATGAGTACTTGTATGTGCCTACCTACAGGAGGGTTGCCAATAGTTTCATATGGATTATACTTACTCTTCCGTTGCTGTTGACTTTGCTTTTGTTCTAGTCCGACGAGTATTCTTTAAATTATTGTTTTTCAAAAAATTACCATAAAGTGTCTGTCCTTACTGACTAAGGAAATTACAACTAAGTAGATTAAAAAAAATTAAATTGTGCAAATTAGTATTCTCTTTCTGAAACCATAAAACATAAGAAAGATTAAAGGTTTTCTATAATAATCTTAATTAATATAGATATTATTCGACCAAGACTTACTTGAATTATTAAGCTCGGTTAGAACATCAAAAAAAAAAAAGAAATACAACCTCTATTAATGTCTTTGGAACAAGCAAACCACCCTCCTTATTTAATCAGAATAAGAATCCTTTGTCGCCATGTCATATAAAACCAGGACTCAAAGAATTTTATCAACATCTACATGTTGATAAACTATTCTTGCAGCATTTATAGCAAGCCAGCCAGTATTATCTTTTTTAAAAATATGATTAAATATGATTTGGGAAAGCTCCAGGTTAGGTACACTCGATGACATTAAGACCACGCGATGTGAATCTGCCTGAACCTATTGCTGTCTCTCTGATATTGTCTTGTGTTAGTTTAAGAAGACTTAATGTCGTCTAATGTACACTCTTCCCTTCAATTTCGTTTACCCCCAAATGTAGCGCTGTTTTTGATTGCACAGTGCTGCCCATCTTGAGAGGAGATGAACAGGTGTTTTATCATGTTCCCAAGGAATCTACACTATGCTCTGCTTTACCAAACAAATTGATAAGCGAAACTTTCCTTTGTCGATATTCTGTGACTTTAAATTTTTTTTTTTTTTTTTTTTTTTTTTTATCATACGATTGTAAAGTTATACGTTTGTTTGTTTCTATAATGTTTGTAATTATCGTCTTTTACACTTCTTTTAATGTGTAAAAAAATTGTTATTTGTTAATATTATGTGTTTAACCTTTGGCGATAACGTATACAATCAGTTTCTGATGAAGGCTTAAAAAGTAAATAAAGAAGCCGAAACGTAAAATGTAAATCTTTTTATTCGATTACTAGCCACATTCCAAAAAAATAAATTTTTGCCTACAATATACCACTCCTGGCTAAATAAAATTTCTCCCTACTATATCACTTCGTTAGTAATGCATTAGTTTTTACGTATGCGGATGATACCACCCTATTGGTGACGGGCTCTAGCTTTCTGCAAGGGAACCTAATGGCCAATAACGCAATCAATAATCTGTACCTTTGGGCTTGTGCCCACAAATTATGTTTAAACGAAGATAAGACCAATCTAATGCTATTCCGTACCTATCAACGCACGATAAATGCGCAATGCAACGTTCAAATCAATAATACAGTGATTGAACAAACTAACAGTTCTAAATTTCTTGGGGTACACATTCAAGAGAATTTATTATGGGACCATCACTGCGACAGTTTGATGAAAATCTTACACTCGAAGGCATACTTATTCCGAAGTTTACGTTCTCAAATAGCGCTAACCACATTGCTATCAGTATACTATGCTGAGGTCCAGTCTCGTTTGTGTTATGGCCTATTGCTCTGGGGTTCTTCCCCACCAGCAAAGAAAGTTTTTATAGTTATCCTTTCCAATTTATAGTGGTCGAACGTGATTACTATGTGAATCTTGTTTTTAGGTAAATTAATGCATTTTATAGATAAAATAGAATCTTGTTTACTCTGCTTCACTTTTCAGGTCCTCCAGTAATGTGTTCTTACTTATCCCGCAAATGAGTGTTGTTGTTTTTATGTCAAAAACTCATAGCAAGGTGACCTTGTTGCTTTTGCCTAGCTACTTAGATTAGTTTTTTTTTTCATAGGCACCCTAGGCCATCTTAAAAGAATTTTATGTGAGTCCAGCGTATTTTTGGCCACTTGACAATCAAATATTATGAGAGTCTTTCTTCTTCGTCGGCAAATTGAATGATTTACAATCAGATATAATGTAAACTGCGTAGTTTATTGTTCTAGAGCAATAAAGTGGCACCACATGACCGATTTATTGGATTAGGCCGCTAAAGTAACCCCTCAAATGAGTGTCATAAAGTTGTAGTTTAGAATATGGGACTCGAAAGAAGGTATTAACACCTCTGGCTTAATACGTCTGCTTTGACACCTGTGCAAATCTTTGTCACCTTCAACCATTTTATTATTTAATATTCGGACTGAATTTAAACACAGTAAACATTTTTCTTGGGTAGAAGACCCTTAACTTAATGTAGATGTCATAATATAATATTTACTTAACCAGCAATTTTACAATTTATGTAAGAGAATTAGGTACCTACAAGAAATGCTAAAACTGAAGCATCTACATATAAAACGTAATAATTTCCATTTAATGATATCTAAATAGGCTTAGGATTTATATTCTTAAAATATCTTAAAGCACATTTTCAACACTGTCTCAGTATATTAATAATTCACAGTGATTTCAGTTGGTCCACAATCCATTCGCAGAACATCCCCGGTTCCACCACAAGGAGCAGCACCATCGCGGCCGGAGAACACGTCATGCCTTCACCCTCATCCCCTAGCGCGGTGATTGTTTCCCCGGAAACGCTCAGCCATCACTCCTCGCCAACCAAAGGATCTAAGATAACGGGACACGTCCACATACAGACCGCGCCATCTCCGAGGTAAGTCCGCACTCTCTTTGATCTACGTACCCGGGCCGGCATAACTCCGGCCTTTACCGAACAATTGTCACTTTGAAAACAGCGTGCGATTACTTCCGAAAGGCTTTGAACTCTCGCCACTATTGTTTTTCTTTGTCTTTTGCAGTAGGAATCTCCCACCGGGTCCATTAGCAGTAGCGCCGCTAGGTTATTACCATGCTCATCAACAGCTGCCGGTGGTGAGGCGATTATCCAGGGCCGAGAAGCAGATAGAATGGAAACAGCTTGGAGCGTAAGTATGACAGGGGAAAGTGCAGAAGAAAGTGAGATGAATAGGGAATAAATTAAAGAAATCGTTTCATTTTGTAGTGGCTTTTAGCTATCTTTTTGTTGGATTATGTAAATAAGCTCTTTTTGATTTATGGTGATATAACTTCAGCATTTTCCGTCACAATTTGTTTTAAAGTGGGCCTAATTGCAGTAAATGCTTTGAAAATGAATATTTTGCTAGAAATTGATGTACTTATATATTTAATTTTATCTATCGTATGAATATAAATATTTAACCATTTATTCATAATATGATAGATTATAGACAGTAAAGGTTTTTCCTTTACTCTAATGCTTTGTAGTAGCAACAGTGTGAATGCTACAGAGCAGTCTTTAGAACATCTTTCTTTTCGCAAAAATTTCCTGAATTACCAAAAATATTGGCAGATACTTTAAAGCGATACGTAATCAAATTCAAGAGGATCCAGCCGGCCTCCAAATGGAATTTTTAAAAAATGTACGTGAGTATTGCAAGTTATAAGAAGGGCTATTTTACCCTCTGGTCCTCTACTAATCTTGAGATAATTGCAAAATGTTGAGACCTTTCTTTAAATTCGTTTTTCTGAAAAAAAAACTAGTCAAAAAAACGATACTCCGCTATATGTTAAACATCGAATCACAGTATCCATTCATTAGTACATTCTAAGTATTTTTTGTAAGATTTTTTGACGCGAGGTATATTAGGAAGTATGGAACTGTGGGTGATGAGAAAGACCGGTGAAGTGACAGAGAATCAAGATAATATCATTAGCTTCCATCGATCACTAATTCAATAAGTGAAAAAGTTAAAATTACATTAGCGGATTTCATTATTGGAATAATGATTCTATTTGATAAAAGAAAAGTCCTATAAGGTATAAGCTCAGAAAGCAAAAGAGTCGAAGACGATGCGTCTACAAGTAGCATCTATTAGGGAAGCAATGCAAAATTCAACTTTATAATCTTCATACACAGTTTGTTCTTAACATTAAAATAAATTATTGGCTGTTTTTGTGTTATAATACAAACTTCGAAAGTTCATAACTACAGTAAAATTGTAGGAGAAATACTACTCGTGATTAGTAATATGTGTTATTCTGTTTAGTGAGTGTCACACTGGCGCAATAAAATAAAAATAACATAATAACCCTTTGTATGCATTTTTTTTTTAAATAGCTATACCCAGTAATTTCTAGTTATTCTTGTATGATTAATTAATAGCAAATATAATTACTAATATGTGGTATTCTTTTTAATGATTGGCATATTAACGAAACCATCAAATTAAGTAAACATAATTACAGTGAATGTGCAGTGTAATTATAACGTGACTCCTCAAATATCAAATCGCATTCATGGCGGTTGTGGCGACATACAATTTTGCATTCCAAAACCGGAAAAGGAAGCAACAAGAAAACGGTGAGTTTTTGGTTGTAATTGAAGTTACCAGAATTAGAAGTTGGTTTGTTATGTTTGGTACCTACCTAATGCCCGTTCTTAGAATATTACATTCGCTGTATGTATTAAATGTGAAATATCACTTTCAAAGGGTCAGTTAAAGATAATTCAAGCTTAGCAGATCGATGTAAACGATCATAAGTAACATTATTGCAGTTGAATTGTTTTGTACTGGCGGATGCGTTATAGCAAGAGGGCGTGCTCGATGGAGTGAGGCACACCCGAAGAAATATCTAGAAATGTTATAACTCGCACGTGAGAACATGGCCTTATGGACTATCTTCGCTACTCGTTCAAAATATGAAATTCTGTTTTTATTGTAACATGTATCTGCAGTATTGTGCAGCGAACGACCAGTCCCCATCTGCCTCTTCGAACTCGTGACGTACGAAGCGCGCGGGGGGCGGGACTTTCGCCAGTAGAAGATAATTCTGCTGTACATGAATCTACGTCATGTTTTGTAAAAAATAGCAATGCAGTTGTTGTCATCGAAACAAAGGTGTAGCAGAGAAGTGTCATAAAAATTAGACATAAAAAAGTTGTGCGTATTTTTGTAAACAAATTTAATATCTTTTGCTAATAAATCCAAATTGTTATAAACCGACGGGTCTGTTATAACTTAACGTTTAAACGAAATTATTACATGTTTGTAGGTTATGTTTATTATTAACATGCGATTTGCAATATGTTTTACCTTACTAGCGACATGATTCGTAGAAAACCGCTGCAAGGCAATATGTTATAATGATTGGTTATTGTTATTATGTTCAAATGTGTTCGCAGAATAATAGTATTTTTCAGGATACCGTTAACTGCCGAACAATAAGTTAAAACAAGCGTCAAAATGTTTTACGCGAATGCTGTCATTGTATATAGATTGTTGACACGAT
Source organism: Cetonia aurata (assembly GCA_949128085.1). Taxonomy (NCBI): domain Eukaryota; kingdom Metazoa; phylum Arthropoda; class Insecta; order Coleoptera; family Scarabaeidae; genus Cetonia; species Cetonia aurata. Next base: position 23,025,664 of record OX421885.1, on the reverse strand, counting down.
TTTTAACAATTTATTTCAAAAACGATTAAGCACGTTAAAATATCACATTTTTTGATGAATTTTAAAGTCGAGATTTTGTCTTGGATGCTCATTATTTGGGCGGTGACTCTACTTACTCTTTCTTAATTAAACTTATATGTTATATGAAACATGGTCATACTGTGACATACTGTTTGTCCTAATGATTGTTATCTCTTGGTACTCCAAAATATTGATGACAAGATATCGTGAACTTATTACTTATTACCTCATAATAATTTTAGTGGTCACACTGATCATAACAGGACTTTTTTTTAGTATGTTGTACCTACTATCTTTTAATCAAATTGATAAAAGTATGCATAATCGAAACCTTTTTGTATTTTTGCAATCTATTGTTTAAATAATAATTACAAATGGACCATGGAAGAAGTATTTACAGCGGACATATTAATGGTCATAATTTAGGGTTTTATTTTTTGCTGGTATGTCGCACCCATTATTTTTCAATCAATCTTACAGTAGTTATACCTATATATATATAAGATTTTTTAGTGATTATCACTGTGAACAAGCCTTAAAACGCATAATTTGAAATCCATCAAAAACATAATATATCTACTAGCAGTTTTGTTTTTCCGTTTAAAAGTTCTTTTGGAAAAATTAATTTATAGAAAGGTTTGTTCGAGGCACAGTTTTGTAAGTGCCTCAAGAACAGTGGAGGGTCAGTGGAATAATGTCCACGTGTAATTTTTTCCAAAAAATGTCTTATCTTGGCCATCTTATCATACTTATCCGGCTAAATCCTTTAAAGAAAGAATTCCTACATATATGTATGTAGGCGTCTTTATCTTACATTGCAGGTAATATTACACAAAAGAGAGTTTTAAAATTGCTATCGATTGGACGCCGAACAAGTCGAAAAGATTAAATTTCCAAAGTTTCTCGCTTATTGTCTCGTTTCCTAGCCGCTCCCCAGCGAGCCAGCAAAAAGTTCTAGCAAAGACCCTCGGCGTCGAGAGACTGCCCCTAATCCAGACAACTACTGGCTGATTAAAGAACTGAAATAACTGTCATAAAACAATGATTCGCAGCGCATTGTTCGTAGTCGTCGAGTTGAGTGTCCCGTAGGTGCTCCAAGCGGTGCTCACTGCTCACGTCAAAAGGGGTAAATTGCGAGTATCATCGACTCTGTGCTCTTTTAAGCGCAATTGACCCGGCTATCGAGGCGTCTGCCGTCGACAGCAACGCGCGCGCTTATGACTCGCAGCGTGTGCAGCTTTCGAGCTAAACATTCGCGTTCGCTTTCTACACAGCAGCAGCGCTACTCTCGCTTGAAAATATTGATTTTTATCTGCGGTTGCGTTTCGGTGAATTATTTATGTTTATATGTGGAAAACCGTATAGGTATGTGTTGTAAATAAAACACGAAATACGTTTGGAGAATGTATTCGTGCGAAACGAATTTGCCACGAAAAAGTATAGGGATTTAATATAAAAAGGAAATTATAAAAATATTTATATAGCACATTCTTAAGTGTTCGCAGATTTTACCAACAAGAATGAATGGGTGCTACCAGTTCCTTTCAATCTGCTGTCTGATAAAAAATAAATATTTTTTACTTAACAAACGAATGTTCAATTTTTTAAAACTCTAAAGAAATAATAAAATTTGCAGATAATTTTAACCAGTTTATTGAAATTACAAGTAGGTATAGATTTATAATGGTATTTAAATGATCACAATACTACACACAGATTGTAAAATAATTATAGGTGCAAGCTGCACGATTTATACCTGCCTTATCAAAATAAATATTAGATGAAATAAGACTTCAGAAAGGCTGTTAGAAATACAAAAAGTGAAACATACAGATATATACAAAAGTATAAAATAACCAACGACGAACGTCAATAAAAAATATGATCACATTTACACTAGAGAATTTCCCAAATGACTAAGTTCAAAGTGGAAACAAATGATTTCATTTTCGCGAAAAGGAATTTTTCATGAGAGTCAATAAGTATTGTACGACACGAGCGGAAATATAGTATCAGTAACAAAGTTAATGCTCTTTGAAAAAAAGAAAACCTCTGTGCGGACCGTTTCATATTTTCTTTATTTAATGACTTTTTCTTCGTTGTTTTGTAGACCGACGCGGGCTCTATATGGAAAAGATTTTTTAAATTCTTTCTATTTAATTGGTGCTAGACTTTTGTATATACAATTTAGAATTATTTTAAATTATACAGAATGTTCGAGAAAAAAGATAATAACAAAGTCATCAGACCAAATTAGAGCAAATTTATGTAATACTACAAATATATATATATATATAAAGCCATCGGTTTGAGATATTTGAAATTTATGAAATTGCAACACAAAATTTAATAATTGGATTTTTGTTGTATATACAGGGTGATTGATCGAGACCGTCCATTAGAAAGATTGGGCCTCCTAATAATAATTAATTTCTGTAAAGTTGCATACGTACATAGTGTAATAAAATCTATGCCCTGAAAATATTTTCAAGATGGCGGCACTTCCTGAAACACCGGAAATTGACATCAACTTTCTTATTTCAAATGGAATGGTATAGTTTTCTTTGCATTTTTGAAATCTAAACGTTATTCTAGAGGAACTTTTACTAGTATTCCCTATACCTAAGTGCAGCCGTTTTGGAGATTTTTCGACTTTCTGAAAATTTTTGGATTTACATCACGATGTTTAACATTATGTACTGCCGCGAAATTTTAATCGAGAACGCTAAAATTAAGACTATCGATGGAAGAAACCCTGACGTTTCTGTAATTCAATATTCTGAAATCTTATTAAATTTTGCATAAAAATGTATTAACATTCCCCATACATATGTATCCGCAATAATTTTTAAGTTATGAAGGTTTTTGATTCATTTTAGAGGAAATTACAAAATGTTCTTAATAAAAACCCGATTTTACATTACATTTTGATGCAAAATTTAATATTGAAAAAAAAATGGGGCATTGTATTTGAAAAAATCGAGTTTTGATGGTCTGCAGTTGCACTAAAGGACACTTAAATTTTGGACACACTGTAGATAATGCAACAAATCTAAAAACTTCCAAAAAATACCAGCCCTTAATTTAATAGTGTAAACACTTTAACGTCATCGCAGTTATTCGGTACGAACTATTTACACAGCCCCTGCAAATTTAATTCCCACCGACACCAATAAACCAAGCAATTTACTGCAATTCTGGTGAGTGCCTCGCATTACTAGGATGGGAATATGTGCGGCCTGAGAGCCATAATCTATTAACTCTCGAGTAACGTCGTTAAAGTTTACGTCATGTAAGACACGACAAGTATAAGTACACAACATCGCCATCAAATAATATTACGGTTATCTCAACGTTAAAAAAAGGGTATTTTTGATATTATCCCATAAACCGAAGCATGAGCTATTCTACTAATATTTACCAATTTTCTTTAGAGACGCGCTGGCAACCACCTTATCGGCCCTATACGGAAAATTGCTGGTTGTTATGGGGACGGCGTTCCCAATGGCCGAAGTCATATCAACGTATATACCTCCGTCGTTCTACGAAATCTATTACCTCTATCTCTATATCGGGAGCATGTTTTTCCTGTTGTACATGTACGCAGTCCTGTTGAGGGATAAAAGGAAACGGAAGAAGGACGAAGAAGAAAAAATCAGTGAGTATACAATCGATAGATGATGACTTTGTTCCTCCGAACTGTGCGAAAGAAAATAATAGGTATAACATCCCTCTCGCCTGTTGTTGCGCGAGATACCCTGCAGTTACATACTTGAAAAGTCCCTTCCCCGATTTCTTTGATGTTGAGCCGAACAGCGAGTCCATTCAAACGAAACTTTAATAAAGTTTTCCTAAAGGGATACCCGTAACATTACGGACGTGTTGCAAGTTAAACAAAACTTTCGTCTACTAAGTTTTGTTTACTTATTTCGCAAGTCTATCTACGGGTTGCCGGGTAACTAAATTATTTCTGATAAAATCGTATCTATGGTGTAAAGATTTCCTGCTTAATTGTTGGGTTTATTATATGTAATTACAAAAATAAAATACCAAAATACATTGGCATTTTCATTCTTTAAGGTTTATTGAGGATAAAATCTAAGATAAAATATTCTAAGCGTTTCCAACATGAGGTAAGATAAGAACTGACATACATCGAAAGTCTATCCTTTTTGTAAATAGCTAAACTATCCTAATTTTGAGTCGGTAATGTGATATTAGATTCTAGTTTTATCGTTTCACTAACCTCAAATAAAAGGACATTAATTTGAATAGAAGTGATCCATTTTTCTTGATGCTTTCACTCCATTTGCGAAATGCTCTGAGAGAATCGCTCTCCATATTCGTCACTTACAGCACCGCAGTTTTCAGAAAAGAAGACAAGAAATTAAGGTGAGAATATAGGAAGTGGAATTTAAGTAACATGTTGCAGCCTATTCGCAACGTAATTGTTAAGTCTTCGTTTTCCCAGCCATTTACAACATTTCTAAATGATGCTGCTTCTTCATAGCCTTGCAGGACTTGATCGAAGTGTTCATCTTTAAGATAAGAAATCTGCGTAGATGTACAACAAAGCTTCTGAGCCAGCTCAAGCTCGTGCGTTGCCCAGGTCGCGTCTTCATCCGCGGCGCTGCCTTTGAGCGCGGATTATTTTAATCCTCCGCTGAATTCGCGGTCAATTCAATTATCGCTGGTCAACACCGATAATTAAACTGCTTGTTATTTCAGCCGATAGCCGTTGATTTTCAACGGGTTGCCGTTCCTTATAACCCGTTGAAAACCAACGGCTATAGGTTAAAATCAATCAGCTTATCCGTTGTAACTAACCGCGAATTCACCGGAAGATTAAAATAATCCGGGCTAGATGGCGGTGCCGCGGAGGAGGACGCGACCTGGAGGGGGGGAGGGGGGGGCGAGTTGAAACTGGCCCAGAACTGTTGTTGTGTATCTACTAATCTTCTTCGTTCCATCCCTTTTACATAGTTCTTCATTAATCCATGTTTTAGAGTAGAGGGTGCAAAAGAATTTTGCTTCTTTGTACCAGAGGATGTTCGAGACAGAAATTTTCCCTTGGGGACCTGAATTTGACTTTGTAGTGAAATGACCCACCGCGATTGTTCTATTGGCACAGGAAATAACAGTACTTGGCGTATCCCAACTGCATACCCCACAATATTGCAATAACCTTCAAGTCTCCACAGATCTGCCACTGATAGTCGGTGTACTTAATTCATGTCAGAAATGATTTTATATTTTGATCAGTTTCTTTCATTTGAACAGCATGACCAATAGGAACTGATGGAAGAGAAAAGCTTTTCCCTTTCAGTTGAAGAAAAAAACATTTTTTTCTCAAGTATTTTCTACCCTGAACTCCCTCAATGATACCCTAACTCAAAGTTGTAAATGTCATTTTTGATTTTTCCATGTTGAGAATAGATTAGAAACACCTATGTATTTTTAAGTCGGAAAACTTTTTACTTTTGAGGAGTGTTATCAAACGTAAAAGGAGGAAAAACATTTTAAAGAATAATTTGAATGTATAAATACCCAAAAGCACGCTTAAAGAATGCTTTAAGAATACCCTCTGCTATCTGGGTGAAGCTACCCCATCATTGAGAAATGATATCAACTGAGCAACATTTACAAATGTATACGTAAAATTTTTCCTATGTAGATTCGTTCATAGTCAGTCACATAATTATAAGCAGTTATCTAAGTAAGACAATTCAGATACTATGGTAATACTAAAAAAGTAAGAAACTTTTATAATTAACAAACAATATCATTTTAATCATGTATCCAATAAATGACTTCTGACATGAATTCTATGGCAATATTTAGCCGCTTTTTATTACAGAATAAATATAGCTAAACTAGAATACAGACATCATTAGAATCTCTCCTTTATTCCGCCTTAATTCCCATCCATTCATTCGAATGGCCCAAATGCATTATTAAGTATGAAGGAAAAGTGAGCAATTTTACCTTAAAATAAACGAGTCCTCATTATTATTATTACTTACGTCTCCTCATTCCGTATTTAATTAAAACTAAACTCAGCAGAGCGCAGCCAAAAGGACGAGAGCATCTCGAACGAAGAAAGCGACAGGGATACAGGAGAGACGAGTGCCGAGACCAGCAGTTCCGCCTATCGACCACGTAGAGGATCGCTACAGACAGCTGTGACCAAACAGAGTTACGGTAGCTTTTATTTGAGGATGGGAGCCGTGGGTATGAAAATAAATGTTTAGTTTAAGAGCCGATTTCGCTATATAAGGGTCCTTTTCTCGGCGCATCTTCCTCGTTCTGGGTTTACAGCCTTCGGGATCGGCAGTATGATTTATTCCGGACTGGAGTTCGGGCAATACTTCGAATTGGAACGCAACACCAAATGCCACAATATATTCTTAGCGTTAACGCCGGCTACTAGGATGGCCTTTATTTTTATACAGATGTATTTTATATTTCTCAACAACGAGGTAAGGATTTGTGTAAGTAAGGATTTTTATTATGCGATAAATGTTTGCGATTCGCGGTCAAAAATATTTTGAAGACAGACTCAATCGACAAAATTTATTTCTGAAATCATAAGCAAATAATAATAAAACATTATAGTGGAAATGTTCAGTAGTACCATTTGTTATACATTTTAATTATAAATTTGTATTATCGAATCATGCTGACTGCGCCATGTTCTAGTGTGCTTTCAATATATTTTTTTAACTACTGCATCCAAAAGTACAACCTTACTACACTCATTCGAAGATAGAAAACGTCACTTTATCGAATTGAACGGTCACTTCCGTTACTTTACCGACCTCTTCTGGGAAAATTCTGAAGTTTTTCTGGGTTTGGTTATCAAGATAGCTGTCACACAATCTGTCATTCAAATATGAGTCACATGTATTCTGAACATTACCACAAATGCAAGTAAATTGATTTAGCACCCAAAAGCGTGCGTGAAGTAACATTTCACGCACTAGTGCGTGAAGTGAAATTGGTACTACTGACTTATATAAATGCATTGACATTTCTAGCGAGATTTATTACAGATTACGATACTGCGGGCTCTTTACCACAATGCTATAACTTGTTCTGAAACGCGTATTCGGTACTTAAACGAGACGTAATATTATTTTGCGCTCTAAAAATAAACTCCCGATCATCTAAGAGTAATATTTGCAACAATGTTCCAAGCGATCCTTACTACCATCTGATGAAGTCAGTACAAAACTGAATGTAACATCTGACAAGCTCTCCTTGTTGGTTGCATTATATTTTTGTGGCATTTAGTAAAACACCAAAATTTTAACTAACCAATCAAATTGCTCTGGTAGATGAAAATTATCGGAAAATAAACTGCTTTCAATCCACTAAATTTTTTAGATGCCAATAATAGGTTTATAAAAATTCATACTATAAAAAGCAGGCGAGAAACAAAACCTTATAAGACACAATTTTTTCAAAAATATATGTCAAAAAGTTTGAAATGCAAAGCCCGACAAGGCCTTTCATGTTCTAGGTGCAAAACCATGCCATTTCCAATGTACCAATAGAAGAACACGATTTGTTGCAGGTGACTGCTTTTAAATATCAGAGCAGGCAATTTTCAATACGAATTAATAAAATTAATAAAGAATATGTATAATTATTTTTTACTAACCATTGTTTTTCTGTTTAATAATACAAGATTTGTGCTGCAAAACCGGACATGTCCATCTAATTAGTTCTTTTTTCGAGTATCCTATGCATTGCAGATTTTCTGAATCATTTCTATTCTTTTCTAAAATCAGTAATAACCTTTGGGACAACAAATAGCTACTTAACGCGTTTAAACAAATAATTTTCCTTTCTATGGACAAGAGCATTTACTACAAATGTACTTCCTGGCGGATTCTTTAATATAACTGTTATTTTATTAATTATAACTAACGCCAAAAGCCAATCTTGACGTAAACATAAATTATTAAAAATCAAATTCTGATTTCAGCAAATGAGGGTCTACAAACACAAAATAGCCGCCCGTTTCGGCCTGATGCACATGATTGGCACGAACCTTTCCGTCTGGCTGTTGGTACTCGTCCAAGAGACAAAACACGAAATCCTCACGTTCTACAATCCGGAGAACAACTCGCTACGCATCTCGCACCGTATCAACTATAAGGGCAATCTGCTAGGGTTGCCTGTGGTGGCGGCCGACCATCCCGCTCAAGCCCACGGCCATCACCACATCGTCGCTAGAGGTCTGAAGGGTCCTCATCACCTATACGAATGTCGTAGGACGAACATAATAGGCTCATTAGTGCAGGACGCGTCACCGTTCCTCTTCCCCTGCACCATAGAGTACAGTTTAATATGCGCGGCCATACTCTACGTGATGTGGAGGAATATTTCGAAGCTCCCGTCGCAGACAAATTCTTTGAAGACCAAAAGTGAGTACAACGCGTACAAGAGGAGCCCGCACCATTATTCCGTGGATTGCGCAAGGGCGCAAAAAGGTCTCTTCGTCGGCATTCTACTTTTAGTATTGACAATTATTTCTTTGATACTCTTCTTTGTTTTGATATCGCGACCGGAATTCGTAGGTCTGGCAGTATTGGAGGTGAATATATGCGAATTAGTTTTATATGGTTTAACAACTCTAGCGACCATAATTGGAATGTGGCAAGTTAGACAATTGAAATATGACGGCAGCAGGAATTTGCAGTTGGATAATATTTTACTCATCGGCGCTCAAACTGGAATGTTCATCTACAGCACTTTCACCATAATCGGTGGCCAATTCACTTTGCAAAGAAACACTGTGCTAGTCCTAGCTACGGCCCTTGCGTCACTCCTCCAAACATCTTGCCAGACAATGTTCGTTTTGGATGCTTCTCGCAGAACCTGCGCCACTCCTGATCAAATCCGGAAAAAACCTGGCCGGCAGATCGTTACCTTTTTATTGGTGACTAATCTGGCGATGTGGGCCATAAACACGTTGGAGAAATCCAGAGCCGAATCTCATCCGATCCAATTACACTTTTACGGGCTGTGGGCATGGACTATTATTACGCACGTGTCTATGCCATTAGCTATATTTTATAGGTTCCATTCCACAGTTTGTCTGTGCGAAATCTGGAAGAGGGCGTATAAGTTGAAACCGACCTATATGTAGCTCTTAATAAGGGAAAAAATCGGAACAGGTATAGAACATATCTAAGGTAACAATAAAAATGCTATGTGTATTCAAAGAGGAAAGGAATAAAATCAACTGAAGCAATAAACTCAAAAGAAAAATTGAAATGAAAAAAAAAAGAACAAAAAAAGTCAAAAATATACTTCTTTCTAAATATTTTGCTCAATTGCAAACAATTGGAAAGTTTTTCTACAAAACTTGAAAGCATATTCTACAAATTAAGAATGTGCCAGAATTTTTTGTGATTTGGCCTAAGGCATTGTATGTATATATAAATATAAAAATGGTGTTCAAAACTAATAATCGTTAATTGTAAGAAAAATAAAAAGCTTACATTAGTAAAGTTATAAAATGTGTTCAATTTTTCTTTAGATCTTGAAATACTACTGAAACACCAATAAAACAAAAAAAATTACCAACCACGAAAATAAAATAAAAACGGCTCAAAATTTATATTTATATTAATATTAACGTCCTTTAACATTACTGAATTATTACGTAATATTTTAAATTCTTATAAGTATACCGTACTGTCAGGTATTCCATTGCTCTAGACACAGCTCAAAATGTGATAACGAATCAATCCAACTTGAAACAGTTTATACATATTTTATAATCGAAGATGTAATGTAGTGATAAGTCTTCCGATATTCCACGATCTCAGTACAAACAAAAATTATTAGAAGAGTACCACGCAAAAATAAAAATTTTGACATGTATTTTTTCATATTCTAGGCAACTTTTCAAACATTATTCATCTTATAGCAATAATACAGAGGTTTCATTTGATCTCGAAAGCAACGTGACTAGCAATGTAAACACTTGCAGAGAATTGAGTGTTTTAATGTAGACGTCATAGCAGAAGGGTAGGTACTAAAGTAACATTGGTTTTTCTATCGTTGGTATTTATACATTTCTCTTATATTACATCACATATTCTTTCAAAAGTAATGTGAGTTCGCAGTATATGCAAAGTTATTATTTTCGTTCATTTAACTAATGTCATTTGAGTTGCCTGTTTTTCTAGATTAAATGAAAGCTCTGTATAAGAAAACAAGGTATCACACGTATTTAGTGAGGACCTTGCCTTGGTCTGTTACATTATGCTTGCGTCCACACATTATAACAATTTGAACCACATAAATTTCTTTCAATATATTTTAACCAACGCTTATTATATTGATGTAATTTTTTTCAATCGCAAAAATACAAACACAAATGTACATTTTAGATAGAACTTTAAATTTTTCGTGAATAAAAATCAAAGAACATTTTTATAAATGCTCACCAAAACTATTTTTAGGCTCACGAATTATTTTATCTAAGAATAACTGTACAAATGTTAAGTGGGAACAATATTTCGTAGAAATGAGACTATCGTAATAACATATTCAGCAGTTTTTACCATTTTTGTACTGGTGTTTTTTATATCTTATAATTAATACGATATTCATTCGATTAATCTTCGATGTGCTATTTGTAATTACTCGTGGGCATAAATTCTCTTTTAAAATACGGATATTTATATATTGATAACTATTGTATTGCGACGAGGCGAATAGTAAATCAATAATACATTCAGCAGATATTGATTGATTGATTCGGATTTTAGTTAGTTAGAAACGTTGTACGTATATGTTATAGAAATTGTTTCTGATATATTTATGATAAATGTGCCATAAATCGATGTTTTTAATGAGAATTTGTATATAAGTATATTATATGTATACCGTTTATGTTTTCCGTAACAGTTATTTGTTACCTCTGCTTAGAATTTTATTGTATATAAATATTATTTTATTTATTTGTTAGAATTCTGTTGCATAATATATTTACAAAAATTGTACCTATTACGTGTATGTTTATTATTAAAATAAAATCAAAATTTATGGAAATTTGTATGTAATCATTTTCGTATTCTCTTTATGGAATTGAAGCAATTTATTCCATCAAGTAGTGGGCTATAGATTTTAAATTTAACGTATTTGTATTATTAAAGCTAATTCTATGCAATAATAGTGACGTAGTTGGGTAAACACCTAATCTACAGGTAGGTAAGTAACGCATAAAAATAAATATGTAAACTCTGAAAGGTTAACAAAAATGAAATATAAATTCTAGCAAATATCTAACAAAATAATACACTTTGTAATAGATAAAGAGAATAACAATAATAATAAAAAGAAGTAAATTCTAGCAAATATATAACAAAGTAATTACATTCTAATACGTAAATTGTTATAAAATTTTGAATTAATTTAATTTAATTCTGCCCATTAGTTGACCCTGGTGAAGCTGTTATTATACAGCCACATACCTTTTCTTTTGAATTTTAAATCCTTCAAAAATTTAAGAACAGATGACTGAACTTTTCCTCTGTAAACTTCTACCTGCGAAAGCCTGACTTTACATTTTTATTTCTTTATTTTTGTAGAATATTCCTTTTGTTTTGTTGCTCATGGTTTGTTTGGGCTTTTGTTAATATAATAGCAGTTACATAACTACAAATTCTAATTACTGTTTACAATTATATTTCACAAAGATATATTAGTCACCTAAAATAAGTTTGCTTCAAAGGGAGAATGCATATTGAAATAAAAATAATATAACCATGCCAAAAATGTTTTTATATTTTCATGCAAACACAAATTTTATCAATGCGTTACTTTTACCTTTTACTTTATTTTGCTGGTAGTAATAAAACATTATTTCAATTATCGATGAATTTATGAAGTATTACTTTCCATTGTTTCGTGCTTCCTATTAAAATAACTATGAACACATTGATTACACAAAATTAATGTAAATTTCGAACTATAAGCGTATCAATTTCATTTCCTTCCGAATATTTTTCTTATGTAAAGCCCCGAAATGATTAACTTTACTACTTAACTTTTACTTAATTATTCAAACGTTAATATTGGAAGTTGCCATTCGCCTCCAAGCTGTGAAAAAGATATTTTCAAAACAAATTTAAATCGCAAAATACATACATATATATCTTTGCATTGGATACTAAATAATTTCAATTCTCCTACCTGATTTGGATAATTGCCAGGTATTTTACACGTAGGTACCCCAATAAATCTCCTACCTGCTGAAACCGATGCCAGCCGAACGCACACCTGTCCAAACGGTAGGTAGTTTTGATAAACACTGCGCTTTAGATGATGACATTACTTTAGTCGGGAGGTGTACATACACACATGAAATAAAATTATTATAATATGTTTACTAAATGAATGTTACAATAAAGCTAAAACGCTGAAACGATTATTTCATGTTATCGTTGTTTTATTAAAAATGGTCGAATGTCAATTTTTAATTTTAAAGACACGCCTTTTGAATGAAATTTGAAATATACAGGGTGATTCATGTAAATGCAGCACAAAGTAATGATCTTTTTTAAATTGAACAAGTTGTATATTTTTTTTTAATTTTAAGACTCCTTAATAAACTGATTTCAACATAAGTAGAAACACTATATAACTGGCTTAATAAATTTTATATGCAGCTTAATATTTGTAATACAGCAACATTATACAGAGGAATATACAATAAAAACAAAGATAATATTAAAAACGAAACATTCACTTTATTTACACTAAGTACAAACGAAAAAGAAAACTACAGATGACCGACCAGCAATAAATACAACTTTGAATTTATCGATAATATAAAAAACGGTAACAAAAATAAACGTGTAATACGTAATAAATATAGCTGAAAAAGTAGAAAACACACATATTTACAGCCTTCGATTTGGTTACGGTAAGTTTAATATTAATCATATTTCTTATGACGTGCGTAATGTAAGAGCGACAGCATTAAAGATCATCTGCCTTGTTGCTGGGCAGTAACAGTCATGGGTTTTTTTGTTCCGATAGTCCTATTCAACATGAAATTGGATACTTTAATGACCGGCGAGAATAGGTGCAACGGATAGTCACTGAAAAGAAGATTTAAATGATAATTATTTAAAGGACTATTGAAAATAACTCGTGGCTCACCAAATTCCCGTTATCGGACTCGCTTCGTTAGCGCTTATTATGAAAATCGGGAAGGCAATTGAAAAGATACACGCACTGAAATTAGAATATAACATTCAATAAAATTAATTTTATATTAAAACTACATGATGCATTTCATCCATTTTTTTTATATGTATTATAAATGCTTATGAAGTGCGTTCTAAATGTATAACGTATGTCAAAAAGTGCAGACCATAAATATTTTTTCTTATTGGCTTTCATAAAATTGTAATAATTCAGATAGTTTAAGTAATTTTTAAAATGAACTTGAGACGCACTGGACGCAATTTATTGTCTATCGGATGTAGAGTGAGCATTAAAGATTGAAAAAGGGTGAAAAGTGAAGTACACTTCCTTTACAAAAGAGCGGAAAATGAATTAGTGGTACTTCTTAGGTGTTTTGAGCTGTTATTAAGACTTTTTTAAATTTACCGCGTCTTTCTAGTGTACTTTATTCATCTGCTCAGTAAATTAAGGCATGAATAAAACCATTTTAGAAATTACAATTTAGATAAGTAGGTAATATTTCAAATTAAAACCTTTTTTATTAGAGGTTTTAATTGTTTGGATGCAGCTATATACTTCGCTTATTACATTTAGTAAGTATTTTTTGAAATTACTAAAGCAGGTTTTGAAAACAGACAGACGACAGATTCAAACGTAATTAACGTAGTTTAATGTATTTCTGCAGTACAATTCAATATTTTCTTTGTTTTTGTTAATTTTTTCTTGCCAATATCCTTGCCTTTAACAAGAAAAGGTTTTAATTTGAATAATCTATTTTCATCATTTTCTTACGCCGCAACGGCTTTCCAGTTGATATTTTGTAAAAATATAATAAACATCTAAAGATACTTATAGGCCCAAAATCTAAAATTATATCTTCAATGGCATCTGTCTTATAGTTATGGCCTTTGCATTATAAACTAAATAATCACAAGTAATAGAAAGAAAAATTGAGCATCCCTACCAAATATAAAATTAAATTGAAATAACAATGACACATTAAAGGAATAAATGAAAATACACAACATGCTGTACTGAAATAATCATACTTAATTGAAACAAATGCATTCACTGTAATGGGCAAAGGTTGACAAATTAGCAGCTTAGTAACAGTAAAAATAACTGGGCTCAGTTCCAATCTTTCAATTTAAAACAATATTACTAGAGCAAATTCAATTTTTGGCAAAGAAATATAATTATGTAAAAATAAACATGAAATTACTGTCACAATACATAATATGCCCAACAAGTTCATGAATGGGATTTTTAAATTTAAATGTATTGTGGCAGCTAAAAATAATTATCAATCTTACAAGATAATAAAATAAGATATCACAAAGTACCTAAACTTACCTAATTATACACGAATCTGGCATTCGAGTAAATATAGTTAAAGGCAGTCCAAAGCCAATAAAATAAGGCCAGTTTGTTTCAATATATGACAGTCTATGATGCAATTCCCAACCCATATTTATCCATTTATATTCAAAGGCATACAATGAGTACAGCAAACACATGTGAATAATAGACAGACAATATCCGACCCAAAAGATTGGTATATATTCTACTACCATGGCTTGCACAAGGAACAAAGCTTGAACGACTATACTGAAAATTAGATCAGCTAATAGCTTGCTTAAACTTTGCATAAATTGTGGTCTGCCGCGGGAATATCGATAAGCAGTATCTGCTATGTCCTAAAATCCGAGGATGTAAAAGATAATGAAAAATAAAATATTAACAAACCTGAAACCATAAGCAATTAACTATTTTGCTTAACACAAACAACGGCAACACCCATATAGTCTTAAAAATAAATGATAACATTGGCTCAATCCACGACCAAACTATCTTCCCCATGAAAGAGTCTTCTCCAAAAATAAATTGCAACACTATATTTATAAAAGGTAATAAACCGTATTCAAATAAAATTATACTAAATAGAAAAGTGCCTCCATTAAAGAAACAGCATTGTATTGTCCGACTCAACACCTTTGATTCCCTGCAATGAACAGTTTGTAATGAAATTTCTAAGCATAGAACTGGTCTAGATTTACTCGTGTTTTTTCAATGCTCTTACGGGTGTGTTATCTTGAACATCTGAACTTTTCCTTCGTATTGGTGTGGTAGTGTGCGAAGGAGATAACCGAGAGAGCATTCTATCGTTCATTTCCTTATCCATCGTGAATAATGTCCGTATACCCTTAAAGCTATCGAAGAAACCCCGAAAAGCGGCAGTAACTGTGTTCTATAGAGATAGCTTTTTGTGTATTTTGCATAAGTAATAACAATTACAATACTTACTTTAATATCCATTATACACCCAAACTGTTATCCTTTCCACATAAATTACAAAAATATATTATTAAGTCGTATGTTAAAAACTACATCACAAAGAATTTTCTATACTATCATTTGAACGACTCAACAAAAACAAATGACATATTTAACCTAAAATAATGATGACAACTAGCATTTATCAAAGATTAGTCCTAAGAAGCAAAATTTCTAATTCCTTGTAAATTTTGATTATTACAATAGATTTTATAAAATGAAATTTAAGCATAAAATAAATTAATCCTCTGTTAAAATTACTAAATAGGAATAATAATTTCGTGATTGTACCACAGAGCAACTTTTGAATACATGACATTTGTACATTTATAAGTTAGATAATTTCGCAAAAATTTGTGGTTTTGACAGCCTTCTGAAATATTTGTAAATAAATTGTATTATAGGTTATGGTAAAAATTACATGGAATTTTATTTTATACAAATAAAATCATGGTAATTTATGGAATCTATATTGTATCGAAATCTGGCGGTTTAATATTTAATCATGATCACACAGTTATCAAAATCGAAACCGAGAAAACATTTTCTTATCCCTTAGATATTAAGCTTCAATATGAAAACAAAAAGATTGCAGTTGAATTTGGCCAAAGAGACGGAATTCATGGTACAAATTTGCTGTTTAAATTTTTGATTTATCTTACTGATTAATGGTATTTCAGTGGGGCATGTATTGTCTGCTGTTAATGGAATACCAGTCTCAGGGCGGCAATTAGACGATGGACGTGATGCCTTAGAAATAATTGCAAATAAAGAGAGTTATCCCTTAAATTTAAAGTTTGGTAGACCAAAAATGACAACTAATGAGAAGATATTTTTGGCAAGCATGTTTTATCCATTATTTGCGTTGGCCAGTCAATTGAGTCCGGAACCAAAGTCGTCTGGTATTGAAGTGTTAGAAGCGGATACTTTTAAACTACATTGTTTTCAAACATTAACTGGTGTGAAAATGATAGTTATTGCAGACCCCACACAGGCAGGGATGGATATCCTTTTAAGAAAAATTTACGAGTTATATTCAGATTATGCATTAAAGAACCCATTTTATTCATTAGAAATGCCTATTAGGTGTGAACTATTTGATACCAATTTAAAAATTGTATTGGAACAGGTAGAAAAATCGGGTTTATCAAATGTGTAGGTTCATTTTTATATATTCTTATTATAGCTATATCTTATTTATTTTGTAATAACATAAGCAAAAATATTGAAATTATAAACTAAATTGTGCTTTCTTTCTATTTTCTTTAAATATTTTACAATAAACACAATTTTGTTAAGTTAAACTTGAAATTTTATTTTAGAACAGGTGACTGAAATCAATTTTTTGCAAGTAAAAAAAGCTTTTATTAATGTTTCAATATTATAAATACATTTACATTAGATTTAAAAAATATATGATTAATAACAAAAATTCCTACATAAATACATAAAATATAAATCAGTTACAAATGGTAAAATCAAGCTACAAAATTTAATTCTTTCTTGGCGTCTTGACAGAAGTAGAAGCAAATGTGGCAATTTTTGATGGAATTCGTAGTTTACTAGGGGTGTCATTTTTTATCCCTATCTTCGATTTCACGCCAGATAAATTCAATCTAGTCGATTTATCCTTCATAAATGGAGATTCTTTCTTAGAAGTAAGCGAATTATTAGTTAGCATTGCTGAATCTGATTTCCTATTAGGCCTCAAGAGACCTAGCTTTGAAGGGGGTAGTAATAATTTCTTTTTATCTCCAATGCCGCCCGCCATTTTCTTAGGAGTTCTCGATTTCCTAGGAGTCTTGCAGGTACTATTATCGCGTTTGCTTACGTTAAAATGACTATTATTACAGCTTCCCGAATGTTGATCTTCAACTGATAAGGGGCTAATTTTTAAATCAGAAATTCTCCTAGGACGTTTAGTGAATGTAGTATTTTGATTGGCGGCCAAATCAAGAGCTTCCGTTAATAATTTCTGAGCTGCTTTTATAGCTTCTATTAATTTGCAACCTTTTTCCGAGTCTTGCTTCATGCTACTTGATTGTGGTATCGGGCTCGAAGTAAGAGGTGAGCAAGGATGCTTTTTGCAATTTTCGTTATTAGATGCATGCTTTGAAAAGTCCTGATTGGATTGTTCCGTCTTCAAATTATCTAAGGATCTGTATCTAGTTAAAGCAGCTGAATTTTTAAACAAATCAGCGAAATTTTCCGTATTTTTATCAGTTGCGTTTGAACTTACTATATCTAGTGCTTTTATGAGTAAAGTGTGGATGAATTTTGATTTTTCAATTGATACTGTTGGAATAAGGGAACTTTTTGAAATTGTTACATTGCCCTGGAATAAAACAAATAATTAAATAATAAGAGCAATTGAAGTAGGAAAGTGCATAAAGGAGTTAAATTGCAAAAACTAGTCTAGGCGAATTTGGTTTTTAAAAAGTAGTTGACCTATTTTAATAAGAATTAAGAACATATATCTACTAAAATATGAAATATGACTGTAAATCCTTCATCTATGGCAAAACCGACAAAATTTTATCCAAAAGTTTTGAAAACATAATAAAATAAGTATGTAGTTCTTTAAAAAATATTTAAATGTATTTAAAAAAAAACTTACCGGCAATGCAGGTGAACATGCACTTATATTCCAAAACTGTGCGTTTGTAGCATCTTCCTTAGACGGACATTTACAGTTGTTCTTTTCTTTCACTAACGTCGCTTTCATTTGGGACTTCGAACATGTTATATCGATTTGCAAAAAGCCATCGCCAACCATAGGTAGAGATGACGGTTGTTGATTTTCCGCACTAATATTCTTTTCGAAACTTTGAAGGGAGAAACCCATGCATTGCAACAATGAAGCTAGCTCGGGAGCGTCTACATTCTGCATAGATTTTTTAATGTATTAAATTTATTAATTAATTATAGCAAATCTCGTAGTGTACTTACACTTTCTAAATTATCTGCTGTTGTTTGCGTCGAACTTTTATTAATTGTTTCGATGTTATTTGTCGCTTCTTCTATAGAATTCATAATATCTGGTAGTAAAGCACTCATATTTTCGACTAATATTCTGTTATATTTACTCAAGGAGTGAAAAGTTTTCGAAGGAAAAAATGTTTAAGAAAAAATCGGTTCTTGTAGAATGTTTTGCGTTGTCGAAGATTTTATGTAGAGATTAAATTGAAGATAACATCGATTATAGTCATATTCAAGCGATAATAAAAACGGATATTTTCAATACTAAAATAATATAGAAAGATTAATTAATAATTAAAGAAAAATTGTCTAATAAAATCTTGTTTTTTCGATACTCATTTAATTCACATTCCTACATCGTACCGTTATGCAACCAATAATGCAACAGTGTTTAAACTACTGCATATGTTCATTAAAAGTTGAAAATTCAATCGTATTTTACAAACTAATTCAATTGGCGACTTCGCGGAATATTACTCATTGGAATTGTTCAAGATCGTTTGAATGTAGCACGCGTTAAGTGTGCACATACATAAATGCAGCACATTTTCGCGAAACTACTTCGAAAAAATAAACAGAAATGTGAGTCAAATATAGTGAATGAATAAGGAGTTCAAACATTCTGCCAGTTTTTTTTTGCGATATTTAAGAAAGTCGGAAGCGGAAAAAATCCTGGTACATACTTCCATTAACATTATTGCTTACACATGTGCAGATCTGAGAATCGGTTGACGAAGTTATTCATAGTGAATGATTTCACATTATTAATAATAAGGTATACATATATATACAGCCCAAACAAATTAAAGTACAAAAGTGATTTATGAAAAATAATTCTTAGGCATAGATGGAAACATCCAGATGTTTTGTCTTGTTGAATGAGTTAAATTATTAGAAAGTGATTTATAGGAATTTCAGGAAGAATGATGATTAAGGTAGTGTTTTTAATAAGTAATGGATGACATTTAGTTTTTAGCTTTAGTCAATTTTTATTTTTGTATCATATTCAACTTTAGCAAATAAAAGAACACCAGCTAAATTTTAAGTATAATGTGAGCTGAAATATGAATACAAACTAAAAGAATCATTCATATAATAGCAAAGTAATTTACTACAAGGATACTAATATATAATTTGTTCCCATATTTAAATAGGATGGTATATAATATCCAGTAAATCACATTCTTCACCGCTTCGACATCAATTAAAATACCTGGCGATCTTCTATTTTATTTTACTAGCGGTTATACGAGTACTGATCGACAAACCGCCTCGGGCTATAGAGATGTAAGAAGAGCACCGGTAAAAGAAGAACAACCCTGGGAACGTACAGCATTCCTTCTGTATTAGTAAGGAGTGATTAGCATGGACGAAACTACATTCTTCGTATCACGGAACAAGATTTTTTGTTTTAAAGATACAGTGGTGATAGAAAGTTTCAAAGCTGTTAGCAAAGCCTATTTTTCTACTTTAATGTGGTTGATATTCTCCATACTTCCATTATCTTTCTACCTTTTGCTAGCTACTATTGTCTTTATACCTTGCTACTTTTTCTACTTACCTGACTTGCTGTCTGTAATCCATTTTTGATGTGTGTCCAAGCATATCGTCTGCATTGGAACATATTTCACTTGTTTTTTTTTTTAGTTTTCAACGTTGTATGTTCATAAATCTTGCTTACAGTTCTTGTAAATTCTGATCTAATACTCTATTAAACAAGAAGAGGCTCAAAATACATTCCTATTTCAGTATAAGTAAACTTTCAGGTTTCTAATTTGCCGTGATATTTCAATTGAATCGCAAATAACTCCATTTTTAAACATTTTTCTTATGTCTTTCTTGTTCATATCGTTAAATACCTTTTACATCTCCATATATTATGAAATACTATAGCTTTTTCACTGTTACACTATACAATTCGACACGTGCGACTTGGCAGTATATGTGTCTCTCATAAGCTCGTACTTTCAAATGCATATGAACGATTTAGTGTAAGTATGTAGTTTTAAAGATGTAAGCTGAAGTTTTTCCTTCTGATTTCTATTGTAAGCATTAGTAAAGATGATCCGAGTCAACGTTAGGTACTTTCTATTTCCTCTTGTAAAGATTGCAACAATATACTAACTGTTGTGTTTTTATTTTTAACATAATTTTTTTTTGTAGCTTAGGGAGTTTCCTACATGGCTGGCTATAGTTTTTATTCTATAGATGAGGAGAGATATAACTTTGTTCCTATCTTTTATGTGATTGCCCATGTTATTTCTTTTTACTTAGTGTCGTATTTTTGCCAATAGGCTAATATGTTCGTCTCTTGTTTCAAAATAGACATTCCATTCTTGTCTTTTTTGCTTAAACTACAAGATATGGCGCCAAAATTCGGACAATTTAAAAAATTTTTTTTAATAAAACTATTCGAAAAATAAAACTGCCAAATTATTAGCTTGGTCATAAAAAACCAAATTATTCAATATAACTCCCATTTGCTTGAATGCATGACTATTTTCGGTCTGAAGCGGGCATATTTGTATTTTAATGTTTCATAGTCCATGTGGGTAAACGTTGCCTCAATAGAGGCCCGCAATTGAGATGTCTGATTAGTGGCACATTCAACAATGCCCCATACGTAGTAGTGGCATGGATTGAAATCGGTGCTGTTGAGAAGCCACGATTCTTTCGGTCAAAACATGTCAACATTGTCCAACAGTCAATTCTGTACCAAAGGAGTGGTGTGCGCAGATGCACCATGTTATTGGAACACATACGGCCGTCCAGGCGACACAGCTTCCATCCATTGCTTCCCCACATTCTTCAGAATGTCGAAATACACTTCTTTGTTGATATTGTTTCCCATTTGTTAAAGAAGTCCGGCGGCATATGTCATCACCCTCACTTGACACCACACCCAGCACGTAAACCTTAGCCGAAAATTTTGTTTTTTCAACAACGGGGACATCTGTAAGATCGTGGGCGAGCCAGCGGTCATTTCTTCGGTCGATCGACAGTGAACATTTTTTCGTTAGAAAAACAATGTGGCAGCTTTGTTCTTCAAGGAACACAAAAGTGCGGCGATCAACTAATTTTACCGTGGCAGCTTCTGAAAGCATCTGTTGCACACAATCGCATATGATTAGTAGCTACCGGAGGCCCATTTTGACGACTCAAGTTACTCACTTGCCTTTTCACTTACACCGACAATCGACGCCAATACTCGAAAATCGGCCCGTTCAATGATTCCTCTCAACCAGTTCCTTTGTGTGAGTTTTCCTCGGCGGTGTTAATAAACCTTCGCTGGGCTACTCCGATTTATTATATTTTATATCTTGATCAATCTCTCAATCAACAGTTGATTTTGGGTACCTACCCGAAGAACAAAATTATTTCCGTTGCAGAGCGCCCAGCGCGAACACTTTCGTAAATCGCGGCTCAGCGATTATATTCGACACATTGCGATTATTTCGAGTTTAGGACTGCTTACTACATGTCCTAGTCTATTGCAACTGCCAAGAGCGACTTTTGGGAGTAGGTTTATTATGGCGGGAAATTAAAATTGAAGGTAGTCTGGCTTTTAGCGCCGCACCATGTACCACATGCTTTATGCACATCTTTCTCTTATTGATTTACTGCCTATCTGATGCCTGCTATTTTATTCAATATTTTCTTTGCGCGTTATTTAAAGAAAAAAAAAAACTTGTTGAATATCAGTATACAGGCTTATTGCTTTATTCCATTCAATTGTATCCTACGAAACTGGAATGGTATTCTATTCACGAAAATCTGAAGCGGACTACAAATAGGCAACCACGTGTTCTTATCAATCCAAACTCATATAGGAATATGTAAAAGTGATAAAGTGAAATAGAAATAAAAGTATTATCTTTATTAGGTATATGTCAAATGCCGTTCATAGGATTCAAGTTCAAATGGTTTAGTTACTATTACATATAATTGTTGATATATATAGTATATGCAGTTTGGTTTTGTCACAAGTAGATATTTAAAACACAACATTTTATTTAGTTGAATGTTAAAACTAATTATATTTTACAACTGAAACTTTTAAATATTAGTTTTTAGACAAACGTTTTAGAACCGTACTATTATTACTTATTACTAAAACCATAATATATGATGCATATTTCCGTTCTATAAACGAAAATTGTCCTGCAACTTTCCGCGAACAATGTATCTTCCCATCCAGCACGAGCTAATAGAGAGTTAATCCCGGCCAACGGCTTTTTACACTTATGAAAGAACAGCTACATACGTCACAACTCATTTAACCTACATTTATGAATGCCCGCCAAATGTGCGCGGGTCTCTACGCCGAATTCCGTAACTAGGAAAGCTTTCAGAAAATCACCTCGTAAATAACACACATTATGTATTTATTAATCCCAAAAAAGTGGACGCATAATTTCAACGTTATTCTACCCAAGAATTCGCGTGCTTTTCCAATGATTCTCGCGTAACCAGAATGATTAATGATAAGAGAATATTTTTGTTATTATTTGAGAGAATTTTGTCACGGGTCCAGATTGTACGGTTCCGGGAAATGCAAAATTGGGCGAATATATTTGATGATGTTTATCAACGTAGGATGCCCGATGGCTCTTATCCAAAGCAAGTTCCTTGTATATCAGATATTGATTCGAACAGCTGAATGATCGAAAAATAAAGCTGTAAAATACAAGTACATTCACTGATAGAAGAAAAAAACTCTTTCAATTAAAAGAAACCATTTTCCATTGCTTCAAAGCAATATTATCTATACCTACGCGAAAACCACGAATTTCTAATGAAAAATATTTTTCTTATCGATTACTCCTTTAAGTTAAAGTAGATACGTTTTCTTTCATAAAAAGAATATATCATTAAATCAAAAAATATGCAGGTATGAAACAAAACTCATGATTTCTTTAAAGGAATGTTTATTACCTTACATTTAAAGACAGATTTCCTCCTACAGAAAAAACAAAATTTTTAAAACAGTAAGTTTTTTATAGGTTTAATATTTTATTTTCTAAAAAATTAAAAAGTTAAAAAATAAATCAAGTTTGAAATTATGTACGAAGTATTTTTTTTGCTTCGTGTTCATGCTCCACCACTATTCTGTCTAAAATTTTTTTGTAAAGACTATTACTACACAATTCTGAGAATTATCAAGCGAACATATTGTGATATAATTATTTCACAGGTCATTACAAATACAAAACAAATAATTAATTTTCGTAATTAAATACAAACATTTATCTAAGAAACCACAAATATGTTAGTAATTTTTTTTGTAATATCAAAATAATGTCATCATTCAACATTTTTACAAACACAAAAAACAGATTTGTGAATCATTATTTTATTGAGTCATGCTTTAAGTTACATTTTTTAGTTTTATTTACATTCAGATAACAAATTTTAAAAGATTCAATAATTTAAATTTGATTCAAAAAATATCTGTCAAGTTGCTGACATCTAGAGGGCAAACAGAAAAGTTGAATCTTATCATTTAGTATAGAAATCTGAAAGCTGAATTGTCAAACAAATATTATATTTAATTGATTATCAAAAGATATAATATAAAATTATTGTGAAAGAAACAATAATTGAACAAATTGAACAGTTTAACTGTGTTACGTTACACCGGAAGATTCATCGAAGGACCTGCATGAAGCCGGTTGAATAGATCCAGTTTCAAACGCAATCCAACTGCATAAGATTGTTTGAAATGTAAGTCTTAGCAACCTATGGGAAAAGAAGAGGTTTGTTTAAAAAAAAATTGAAACAGCAGGTGAAAATGTAGCGTTGGGTAGATAGACGCGTTAAAAATTTGGGTTATAAAGATAAATATATTAACTAGAAAGAGTATATTATCTACAAGAAAATCAATTAGTAAAGATAACTCACCCGATAGTGATAGTGTTTATGCCCGAGATCGATTCCTACTCCATGACGAAACAAAACTGGTAGACGTGAAGATCATTCAATGTTTCTTTGTATTCATTTAGTTCAGAACCTAGAAGTTTAAGACTTAAATTGACTTAAATTTACTTAGATATACAATTAAGCAGAGCTCGAAACGATAATTACAGGTTAAGCCGTTCATTGCCTTGTTACAAGAGTTAATTTTATTGACTTCCTGTTTTTGAATCACAACTTACAAATGAGCCTATTATGTATGCATGCTGAAGATTTCTTATTTTAATATAAATTGTTTAATTTACCTGAATATTTGTGGGTTTCTTGAAAATATTGATCACTTTTCTTACACATCACAGCTTTACCGGCAATCATAAGTTTTGGCGGTAACATTTCGATATCAACATGTTATATTTTAAATTTTGACCGTATTATTTTTTCAATGTGTCCAACGTGAATAACTGCCCAAATAAGGCGGCAATAAGTTAGATTTCAAATTAAGCGCATTCTCGTATCGTTCAACGCGCTGAGCAAAAATTTTTTTATATTTCTTATTCAAGAGTCGGTTTAGGTTTATTATTTTTCGGGAATATTTCAAACGTTCCATGTTTTATTACATTATAATATGAAAAGTTGATTTCAACTATCCTAAAATGTCACATAATTAGAAAGAATATAATATAACAAATGAACGAGGGTAACAAGTAGATACATGTGAATTTTTTGAATAAAAATATGCATGAATAAATAAATAACTACCAAAATTCCTTTTCCAAATGACCTCTGATTATGTTTTCATGTTCGTACTTGGGGAGAAATACATACCTGTGGTTAGATGATTTACATAGCATTACTGGTGATTTATCATCTTTTATGTTGTGGTGATAGAGAGAGATAGCAAACCACACACACGCAGGGTAACGCAAATGTAAAGCTCTGACAAATAGTAGAAAGGTGTCGGCATTGAACAACAAAGATTTGACATTACGCGGGTGGTCCAAACGCGAACCGAATTATTTCTTTCTGTTTACTACAAGATCAGACTGGATGTTCAATAACAAAATATGATTTCTTAGAAAAAAAGTTTATTCTGCTTACATTCAGTCAATTTTCCAAAAACGTGTTGTTATAATAGATAACAGATGAATCCCAATTGCATATATATGTATAAATACTACAGGATACAATAAAAATGAATGTTCCTTTATTGGACGCTCAGGTATAAAAATTATCCAAACCCATTTGAAAGCTTCCCTTAAAAGCTAAAGTCCACATCCGATCTGTGTTATTATGTGTGCCGCCGACGTATATCTCAGTGCGTTGTCTCGCTTCTTCCGAGAATCTCGCATTTAACTATTAATAAATTCGCCGTCGATGCCTCGCAACTGACCACATACCGACTAACACACGCCGTTTATGTGTGCGGACCTGCGGACGGGCCAACGCAATAAAAAAGAAGAAATCCGATTCCGCTCTGTGGTTCGTTCGGAAACAGTTTTTCGGAAGATGCGAGAGTTCCGTGAATTTTGGACGGCCGGCGAAATGCGCCAAACGAGAGGCTTTTAGCGCGCAAACGAACAGGATTGAATTAAGAACAAGGCGGGCAAGAAAGGGAAGCAAATACGTATCTATAACGTTATGGTTAAATAAACCTTGATGTAAAAAATGCATTCAATTCAGCTAGCTTAATTATTAAAGAACTACGTACAAAAAATATCTCGAAATTCTTGATTAATTCGAGGTTTAGCTACCCTCGCAACAGAAACGTCATGGTTGCTCGAGGTCTGTACTTGGACGCCGACTCTGGCGTTCCACAGGGTTTGGTGTTGGGACCCATCCTGTGGAACATACTGTATGGTGGAGTTTTAAATCTGGAACTTATGGTGGATGCTGCAACAATTGCTTTCGCGAGTGATGGATGGCAAACAGCGAGAACGTATTTATGAAGAACACTAGCTCCGGAAAAAATTGAAATTGTCGTTATCAGAGGAGGAAAAAGGGGGGTCATGTGGTCTTTATACACTTAACGGCAAACGGTTAAATATCTAGGCAATATTGCAATTGCAATACACAAAAAATGGTGCAGTCACAAAAAATGCACCGATAGAAACGTAAGGAAATATGACATCAGAAGATGATTAGGTACTGTGCGCATGACATTTTATTGGATCATATATAACCGTGTATATAATGCCGTAAATAACACGTTTATATTTGTACTGCCTCACTTGTTTTATTAGGTAGAAGGTAAATGATATATGCGAAACACCAAATCCGTTAAAGAAATATTTTTAATCCGACCCTGTTACGCTTCTCTAGTATTATTTATCAAACGTCCTGACACTTACTAAAACTGGTAATTTGATTTTCTATCGCACATAAAGCCGACCAAACTTAGAACAGCGTAAACGTATAGTACTTATAAGATCGTTGGTGCTGCTATCTTTTCTTTGTTTTTTTTTTTTTTTTTTTTTTTTTTTTTATCCTCTGCTGATGGTCGCGATCGCCTCAGATTCCTAGAACGGACGACGCGGGAGCCGTCGCGACGGGATCTGAAAAATTAACACGTGCGAACAAAAAAGTAGGCAGAGGAAGTTTGCGGTTGCGCCTCGTCACGATCTTATTTTCGTTACGTTCGGCGCCTTCGTCCGAATATGTGACGCGCCTACTCTGCCGGTGCGTGGTCGCAACGGGCGCCCGCTCGAAAGATTCGCGACGGCGCTTTTCGCCAAATCTAGTAACTAATACTCTCTCGCACTTGTCCTGGATTGTTTTGCTTTTTAGGAGGTTGCGTAATTCTAATGAAATATTGTCTGTATCTTTGATGTTGGCAAATAAAATAAAAAGAAATCAAAGAACAAACTTTGATCTCTGAGCAAAACTGTGCTAGTTGTGTACGAGGGTTGCATCGAAAGTATTTAATTGTCACGTAACCGCTCAAATAACTTTTCCTTCTGTCCGTCACTTTGTTTTGCCGCCGTTTTGGTAAATATTCGATTTGAGTGTTTTGACAATTCATATTTAGCAGTCGCGGAGTAAAGACGTTGCAAATTTATTATGGTAACCGGTACGATAAACCAACATGTTTTAATTGTTAAAAAATTTCATGTAAATCAATCATCAATTACTACTGTAATTATGAGAAGGTTATGTGAAATATGCCGGAGAAATAACGTATATTTACCAACAAAAGAAGAAGAGATGATTTGTAGCTGACGAACTCCAGCGTTGACCACAATGTACTGCAAGACACTGTTCAAGAAAGTGTTGAAAATAATCCATTAAGCTCAATTCGACACCGTACTTATAGGAACTGGGTTTATTGTAAATTGCTGTTTGCAAAAAGGAGTATTTCCCAACGATTGGAAGAAGGCTATTGTGGTCCCGGTGCCTAAAAAAGAGAAGGCGAAGCAATACAAGGATCTAAGGTCAATAAGTATTCTACCGGTATTGTCGAAGGATATGTGAATAAACAGATTAGTTGGTTCTGGGCAATGGAAAACCCACAAATTATTCATGAGTCACCCTTCTATCCATTAGAAGTGGAAGTCTGGTGTGCAGTTTTGTCAGAAGGGATCATTGTACCTTACTTTTTTGAAAATGAAAACGGCTTAACGGTAACTATCACTGCCGAACGATATCATGACGTGATTGAAAACTTTTTGGTGCCAAAACTGCATGCTTTGGGCTTGATTAACCTGTAGTTTCAACAAGACGATTCCACATCGCATATAGCCGGAATTACAATGGAATTGCTGCGAGTCCTCTTTCCATAACAAATGGTGATGTCGATTGGCCTCCACAGTCGCCGGATTTGAATGCCCTCGGCTCCCGGGTATATCAGAACAGGAAGATTTATGCGAACAAACCAGGAATCCCTCAGCAACTCAAATAAAATATCCGTAATGAAATTAATGAAATACAGGACGAAATGTGTCAAAATGTAGGTAATGAAAAATGCGCCCAAAACAGCTGGCATTTGTGAAATATCGATATTTATCAGATATTGTCTTTCGTACATAATCACCAAATTCACTGAACCATTTATAAGCATTAGATCCATTCTCTTTCAGTTAACCAAAATTTATAATCAAACAAAGTTCCTTCTCGGCGGAGACCTGTTATCAACAAAAACTTGTGTGCATGTTATACATGGCTGAAATAAAAAAGGAAATGCTATTTTTCTGGTGGGATCAAATTATAACATGGCGTCCATAACAAATAAGAAAGTTGATGACAGTCAGAAAGAACCGATACGTCGATAAAAAAAAAATTATTAGCAAAAAGATCTGGGCACATCTAAACATCAATTATATCTAATTAAATAAATGAATAATATTATTTTCTGAATTAGCTAATATCGAGATTAAATGTATTTAAAACCTGCTTTCTTTCTGAATTTTTAAAAATGTTCACACAATATCTAAATGTGTAGAATATACATGTTTCAGTAATACTAAAACTTTTACTACGACCTTCGTATAAATACAAGAAGGACAAATATTTGGCATATCTAACTTATATACTGTGTGCAATAAACACGATAAGAATTTTGTCACTCCTGGCGCCTCCTCTAAGAATTTATGGCATGCTCGTTGAATGATCACAGGCGCCTTCTGATTCATGCACTATATGCGACTGCACATACATCCTGTTCTTAATATAACAGCCGCATAATCCTAGAATTGCTTATCACCGCCACTAACAATCGCAATAAAAGACTTAGAGTTAATTATTTATAACTTAATTGGAATCGACGTAATTTTACTATATAAATTTTATTACACAACGTATTGACAACTTCCCACGCTGCCAAGGCTGTCAACATTTTGTTTGCGAACATTTGTATGTATATACATAAGTAACAACACTTACTGGAAATCGTTCCGTTTCATTTTATTTGCAAATTGCGTTGACCTTCCGTTTTTAGCATGCTAATAGGAACCAGTATATTATCTTCACTGTATTTTTTTTTCTCTATTTGAGTCATCTAATTCCAGTTAATAATCATCGTGTGTATAGTCTAATTATGGAGTTGCTGATTTCTTATTTCTGATACCCTTTGGACACGTTATTCATTATTCAGTTTTATTATCTTCGATGATGTATAGAGTAAACCGAATATTTTTGAAAGCTGCAATAGAAATACTAAGTAGATAACAATAATCTAAAAATAGAACAAGAATAAAACGGTCATTGTGTCCAAGCTAGGCATAAAATCTAAAAGTAATTATTAGCAACTATATTTGATCTACCACCGACTATTTATTAAGAGTCAAACATCATTTTGCGGTTAACCAGCGACTCCTTCTAAATAGCCATAAAAGTTCTCCCATTGGTGGCCGCCAAGTTTTCACCTGGCATGTGTGGCAAATTGCATTATCCATTGCTGATACAAGATATAATTTGGGCACTGTTGGGTGCGTAAAGCCAAACACGCAAAGCAATCAAGTTGAAGTAAAAATAGAAATAACTACTTAATATAAGAGCTTTGTAATACAACAGAAAAAGAAAAAAAACTGGAAAATCCATATTATAATTTGTGGAGCAACATATATTATATAGTGGTCATTTGCTTTTACTATAATGCCACAGCAATTGAGGAAGTAGAATATTTGGTCAAATTGCAGATGGTTATTATGTAACATCCTTTTTTGTGATGAAAATATATCTATATCTATACTTACATTGTTTTATAAACAATAAGAGGAAACATTAACATTACCTTGCCCGTTAAAATTACACTAAAGATGGATTAGTGTGAATTAATTACATTTACAAATCCAAAACTCAGAAACGCTAGAATATGAGATCGGAGAGCATTTGACTTATTCTTAGTAAATTCTATAAAATTCCATCAGATTCATTTGACAACGAATTTTTTAATGCTAACTAAAGTTGCATTAACCTCAATTTGTATATTTCCTTTGTGTAATTACTTAAATGGTCATGTGTAATGGCTTAAATGTTATTTTGGAACAATTCCAAATCAATACTAATGTGTAACAAATTGATTTTATAAACAAATGAACCAAGTAAAAGCACTTCTACTTCTCTGATACAGTGATGAATTGTAGCCGCTTCAGCCTCGAATACCGTCCTGTCCTTGCTCAAGCTTATGGAAACGGTCTTTCTGGGCTTCTTTCCACATATGCCGGCTCCTTCGTCGTAATAATATTGTTACCGTTGTTATTGCCGTGTATATACCAGCTTTAGTCCGCTCTTACTGGAGGGGATTTCTCACAGTCCTTCGTATCTAATGTTATAACCTGATAATTTCTATGTAAGTTCAATTTCTAAAGCATGACATCACTTGGCATCCTCATAAAGGGCGCCTCCTTAAGTTCATCTAGTGGTTTTTAATAGTCAGCAGCGTGCGATTTACTTATCGGTGTTTGGCTATGCATAAGTCTGTATACTGCAGATCTAGCACTTCCTTGTACACAAATTTGTAACCATTGTGCCAGGGTTGGGATTTCATCCATTGTGGCCGTAGAAGTCGATCTCATGGCGCCCGTGGCACTTAGACAAGCCACTGTATACCACTTAGCGTTTTGTTCACAATACTACTGCTCCGCATGCTATCATGGGTCTAATTATTCTTCTGTATAACCACAGAATCATTTTGGGGCTAAAGCCCCAACTTCTTCCAAACAACTTCCTGCACCTGCCCATGGCAATAAATGCTTTATTGGCTGTTTTCTGGATCTGTTTGTTTCATATGATATGATATTTGATTAAACTGTGCCCTAAGGTATTTCGCCTCTTTGGTATATGGAATCCTTTTGCCTCCTAATACTTGTGGTTGAAAACCCCTTAGTGGCATTTTTCTCATTAAGGTGTGTTTTCTGAACATTGATAGTCGCTCTTGTTTACACCAGATTTAGAGGGGTTTGCAACCCCTCTAACAACTATTGTAAGATCGTCAGCATATCCCAGGCAATGAAAGCCGTTTCTGGTAACTTGACGGATTATTTCGTCCACTAGGGTAGCCCACAGTAAGCGAGGTAAAACTCCATCCCTTCCGGCTTTCCCTTTAATTGTGGATTCAATTGTCCTGCTTTCCATGCTGACTATTATCTACTGCAAAAGCTTTAGTGTAAAGCTTTTATAATTGAATTGTGGTAGCATTATTGAATGCTCCCTCAATATCAAGGAAAGTTGTTATGGCTATCTTTTTCTCTTCTATCTAGTAGATTTTCCCGGCTGATAGGCATACTGTCTATCACTGAAAGGCTATCCTCTCAGCGCGGTATTTCTCATATACCTATCCACCAACCTCTGAAGTGTTTTGAGTAAAAAGGAGAACAGGGCATATTGTTCTGTACAACTTCGGCGTTTGATCGGATATTCTACCTACCTTAAGTAGATACACCACCTTCACCTTTCGCCATGCCGTTGGAACACATCCCCAGATTATACACGCTCTGAAGATTTTCTGTAGACATCTTACCTTTAGAATACAGAAATGCAGATCAACAACAATGCCAAGCTTAGAAATAACAGATATGCCCAGTCAGACAATTGTCAAGGTAAATGTTCAATAGCACAAGTTTACACTAAAAATGTACATTTGATGAGACGTGACTTTTCATATGGATTTTCTCCCGCTGAATTTCAAAATCAATGTTAAAATTTGTTTCAAGGAACGATTTTTGAGATATTGTGATATCTTCCTTTTTTTTGTTAGCTTTTTTCTGGAGCTGGATATGTCAGATTTGGTCGTTCTTGGTACTAAATGAAAAATATTGAAATTATGAACAAATACATATAAGTAATGGAATCTTTATTTGGTTAAAGAGTTCAAAAGATATCGAAGAAAATAGCCCATATTTCAAACCAAATTAAATTTTTAGGCTGACTCTGTGCCAACGAAAACGTAAAAATCCATGAAAAACCTCCTATTTATCTTCTTGTACGCAAAGCTAATACTTTTGCACAAAAAGTAACAGCAACCAGAAAAAAATACCGAAATATGGCAAATATTGGCGATTGAGTGAATAGATCCAAATCCGCATTTTTTGAAGACAGTATTAAATATATTCCTCTTGTCAAAAACAAAAATATAATTTTTCCGATGTTGTACATTAAACTTGACCTCATTAAAAGTTTTGTGAAGGCCTTAGTCAAGGAAAGGAACTAAATATTCTTCTATTTTAAAGGATTCTCAAATAGGAGAATAGTTGGATTTCCTTGTCGAAAGCCATCACAGCTTTCTACAGCAAAACTCAAAGAAGGCGTCTTTAATGGTACACACAAAAAATGCTGAAAATTACAAAGCTTGCAACATATTTAACATCCGTTGGAAACGAGGTTTGGAATTCTATTAAGCTGCTTGTTCCCAATCTTCTTGAAAACAATGAAAGCCTAGTTATAATAGTTATATACAAGGCAATTATTACCGATTTGCTGCAGAACTACAACAAGATGGGTACGGAATCTTATTTAATTCTTGTTAATTTTCTCCTGTATTCTTTTTACCATTTTATTTATTTCTAACAGGCATATTATACGTCTCTGAAAATCCATTTTTTACAATTGCAATTTCAATTTTGTTTTTTTCGGAGAATCTTGGTGATGTTAGTGACGAATAGGACCAGAAATTTCACCTACAAATTAAGACCATAGAGTCACGTTATTCAAGGTTTTGGAATGAAGCAATGTTGGCTGACTACGTATGGAATACTACTACTATAATTTTACAGATGAGAGAGAAAATTTCAGTACATATAACTGTGAATTTACATTTAGACACTTACAACAGCACAGTTCCGTATAAGCTGTCAGAATTTTAAATCAATATTTTAGACTTTTACATTTATTGTTGATTATTTACTGAGAAACGTTAAAGCTCCAATAATTTTCTTGTAAAAGCTTCCTTGCAGTAATAATTCTGTAAAGTAAAATAATTCTGTGTTACTACATTATTACAGAAGTTTTTCACTGTGTACCGTCTATGGATGGTAAAGCAACGGAAGAAACGCATATTCTTTCATAGTTTATTCGGCAAAGTGACGCTTTCTACCCTCGAATGAGTATAGTAAAGTTGTACTTTCGGATGTGATAGCTGAAAAAAATAAATATGTGATATCTATTTGTTCTATTAATTTCAAAAACCAAACTAACAACAATATTTTGAAGATCTGAAATTCAAACGATTGCAATACTGAGAAGTTCCTCTATATTTAATCATAGTTAAACTAGATAGGCACCTGCTTAATCAAAAGTTGATATCCACCTTGCTTAGAACGTGCCGACAAAGCACGGAAATTAAACGTTTGCGGTACACGGCGGGAACTCACCTTATTGGTCGTCGCCTGTCAAAAAGCCTCCAGCCGGCAAGGTCATACTTATGGGAATAAAAAAAAAACACACACAGAGAGTAATTGAAGCAAACCGCGGTAGATAGAACAAGAAAAAAAAGGCGAAGACGATAAATATTAAGCGACGAACGCCTGTTCCGAAAATTTTATCCAATCAGCTTCCAAAACCGGATTTATTTTGTCTATGGAGGAGTTCCCAAACTATCGAGACGCCGAAATGAGAGAAAAAAAAAACAAATATAATCCCGCGGGTCTATTTTTATTCCTTTTCATTCATAATTTCGCTAGTATTACTAACGCGTCCGCCGTTACAGGAACATATTTTGCGAGTGTAAATTTACGATCGGTGCTGATCGACGCATCTAACGGTGGCCGCGTGAATCATTTCATTCATAAGATCATTTTTCCGGGAAAAGCGTAGATTTTCGCCGTTTAATTTTAAATCCGCTCTCCGTTAAGTATCGAGATCAATTCGAAAGTTAATATAGGGTATACTCAGAGCTGATTTAAAAGAGTTATAGAGCGCGCGTAGTGGGTTTTTACGTCGACTGAATGCCGGCTCCAACGGGGAACAGCCTCACGCAGTACTCTCTAAAGCCTTACTCACGCAAATTAGACGTTTTCGAGGAACTGCTACCTCCGTCTTATTATTCGAGTGCAATTTTTCGTCCATGAATCACGCGGAGAAATGATCGGGTACCGGCAAACATCAGAAATCAGTTGCAGCTCCGACGACGACCTGCAGCCATCGGACGATGGCAACCCGAAGGCGAGAGTCGACAACGATGCAGAGAACGCGCCTTTTAAGTACTTAAAAACGTCCGAACTACTCCGCCACTTGCTGAATAAGGACAAGAAGGGCGCAACTAGCCCGTCCGGCGATAACGCGAGTGACTCACCGGACTCGGACAACTCATTACCTTCCGGGAATCGGAGAAAGAAGCCCAATTTTTTAGCGGATGATTCGACCGTCGAGGAAGTTACGCCGAACGAATCTCCCAGCGAGCATATAAACGGACTTTTCGTCGGGGACGAATCAGAAGATAATCGCTACCTTTCGGAAATAGCGCGGTGCTTATCCGGCGTTAAACATGGAACTATGGACACAATTTGCGGTGATAACGGACAAGAGCGATCACCGGTGGAATGTCGAGAGGACTTGCAAAGGCTCGCCAGTGCGGATAGTGCATATAGTGCCGAAAGTGACGGTAATATTATCAGTGATTACTCCAGTGAATTTGATAATGAACTGGAAAGAATTATTTCCAGTAATTTCAACATACAGTCGTCCCCTTCGAACGATAGTTGTGATCTAACTGAACTCTTATCGATACCGGTTAGCGCTTTTACCGCCAATGGGGAAGTGAAGAGTTCCGACGGCGCGGACAACAAAAGCGAGGAAGATTGCATAGTGATCGAAGATGATGAGATTGAGGATTCGATGGTTTTGGTTCCGTCAGGTACAAATTACACCTAAATATACATTAATACAAAATTATGTAACCATATACATAGGTAATAAGATTGTACAGCAATTTTCTCTAGTTATGATTGTCTTTATCTCCAGATAAAATATTTATTTGATTTCAATTAAATAACGGAGAGGAAATTTTAAATAAGAAAAAGACTATCGAGGCTCTATCCTTATATTAACATTTAGCAAGGGTGACAGGAAACATACTTTTGCCCTAGTTTTGTTGCTTTAAACCTTTACTAATACACTGTGGAAAAACTGAACGTAAAATATAATTTTGAAAAATTAAAATTAGCAAATTAATTTAGGTGATCCACAACATAATATTGTAAATATACACACATTAACACATTGCTTTTGTTGCTTTATAAAAATGTATTTGTTACTTATGCATTATCTTGTTGTAATTGTAGTAATAATCTGTTAACTTGTAATAACTAATTCCATTGCTTATTTTGTTATGGGTTAAAAATCAATAATACGAAAATTTTAACATTTTATTTATTTAAAAAAATAACACTAAACTATTTCATATTTTGAAACGATATAGTTTATATCAAAACTAACTGTGCGGTTGTGCAATCATGTTGTGGTTTGATCACCAGTTTTCGATTGCGTCCATGCCGATTCAGGTATCCATCCTGCTTTCGTTAAATAGTTCGTTAGCTTTATATCCATTACATCATGATACCTATTACCTGCTATTACCTAGATAATTTTAATAAAAAAACAACATTACTAATTGTAAGTTGTGTTCCCTTATTAGGAAAATTAAGTATTTAAACAATAAATAACAAAATACATCTAATACTACTATGTGAAATGTAAACACAATTAATTTACATTTTAACTTCAAGCATGTACGTCATCATCACCTACATTGAGGTTGGTATGCAGTTATTTCAAGTTCAAAATCTTGCTAGAAAAAAATCTTTTATAGATACTTACCTTTCTTAATGATATCAGGATAGATATAATGATATAATCTGGTGTTATTACGCACCACTCAATTTTATTTTAAAATACAATTTTGTGGTTTTGGAGGTATCCTATAATGTTCCATAATAAAAATTTTACACATTCACCACCGTGCTAGGACTACATATTCAATTACTAATCATCAATGGTATTCACGAATGCCGATTGTATTATAGCAACTTGCAAATTCCGACACGAATGGACATGAAACAAATAAAGTAGTGTTGGATAATAAAAAACGTACATATTTCGTTAGGCGCATGCTAAAAGAAATAATGTAAACTAACAATACTATTTGTTGCATTAACAAAGGGTTAGATATGAAGCA
This sequence comes from Cetonia aurata, assembly GCA_949128085.1. Taxonomy (NCBI): domain Eukaryota; kingdom Metazoa; phylum Arthropoda; class Insecta; order Coleoptera; family Scarabaeidae; genus Cetonia; species Cetonia aurata. The sequence continues at coordinate 22,989,099 of OX421885.1, read as the reverse complement.
GTAATAGAAACTGAATCTCGCCCTAAGATTGTATTATTTTTTATATTTCATCATATACTTCTATTTTCTTATGTTTATTGATTATAATACAATAAACATAAGATATAGTTTTGCTAAATTGACAAGTGGCAAAACAGCTTTGTCATATAACAAACCTCGTTTATAGTACATTTGTGTTAAATCAAACATTATACTACATCAACATAAAAATTTGTAACTAAAAAATTTTCACTTAACAGCAGAATTTTTCTTACTGTGTAGTATACCGGATGTTGCAGCTCATAGGTCCCGGCCTATAACTTTTTTATTTATAGATATGGTTTTCTAAAATCCAGAATGTATTATTTACTGTACTTCTCCAATTATTCAACATATATTATAACTTTTCATCAATTCCGGTTTTACCAGAAACAAGAACGACCTTAAAATTTAAAATGGAACAGCTTGTATATTTTTGCATATTGAGATACTACGTAATTTTCGACACATGATTTATTAGTTTTCGTTTCCTGAGTTACCAAAACTTAAAAATTTTTATGCTTTAACCTAAAGCGAATATGCTAAAACTCTTCTTAACTATGAATAAAACACCCAGAAACTACAAATGTCGCACCCTTTTGTTTTATACGCTTACTAGAACATGACAAAGTACATTCTGACAGTTTTTCCATTTTATTTAAACTCAACCTCATGGATCCTCAATCTTAATTTGAAAGAGAAATTCTTAACGATTCCGATCAAATACTTGGTACTTAGTTTGAATATTACTGGTACAAAGTCTTCAATTTGCTTAAAGTTCGGTAATTTTGGCTATATGTTGCCTCTACCTAAACGAATTATCACTAGTGAATCCTAAGTTTTTTGTTTCGACATAAAGACATATTAAAAAGTCGTTCATATGGATATTCTCTTTTATATCCCAAATAATTTCTACAAAAGTGCTAACCTACCTGCATTGTTGTTCATTGTCCTCACAAAATACTTTCATATTTAGATACTTAAGTAAACATGTTAAAATTAGGATTTATTAACTAACTATAACAATAAATAAAAATCAAGAAAAAATAATAGAGTAGGTATTATAAAAATATACGCTCAATTAGCTGACAATTAAGAAGAACAGTGTAATCTTCTATGTAATGTGTAATATTATAGTGATGTACCTAAGTATTTATCTAGGAACATAATTTTAACATTTGATTCAAGAGCGCGTTGAATTGACAATTTCTTAATTTATGGTGAAAAGGTAAAACAATTTTTCAACATTCCAACCAGAATGCAAATAGAGTCGAATCTAGAGTAGAACTACTTTAACAAAATTGACCACGTATGTATTCCAGAGCTTATGTGGAACTAAAGTAGCATCATTAATGATGTCTTAATAATATAGGTATAGATTTTATTATGCAGATACTATTTGCTATGGCTACGGACCCAAATCGGATGGGTTAGAAACTAACATAATATGTGATAATATGTATCCTGAATGTAGGGAGACAGGGTGGTTGCTGAACTCACAGCCTAAATCGTAGGCAATTTCTCGACAGTGGGAAAAAACCTGCAGGTTCAAAAGTTTTTTTTCTGAAAACGTATATCAAAAGTGATAAAAAATCCAACATTATACGCAAAATTTATTTTAAGACGAACAGATACAAAACACAAATGTGATTAATATCTGCGTTACTGCCAAGTAAAGCTTAATTAATTCTTCGATCAAGGATATTTTTTTTGAAAAGATAGACCCAGTGTGGAGAAGAAGGTGTCTTACATACAGAATACTAATATAAAAACAAATAAAACTTGCTTGATGCCTCTTTCTCCCTCAAATACTTTTTTTTATCTAATCTCTTTCGCTGACACTTTTTATCGAGTTGCAGAAACTGTAAAATTTCAATTTCCGGATATTCATTCATCATCAATTGATAGCAAGAGTCAAGTGAGCGTAATTGACAATTTTAATAAGTTCCCTGTGCGGATATTTTCTATCAATATTTTCAAGTAAATAAGAATAACCTTAGAAACCAAAAACGTTCTTATACCAGACTGTATTACTCTACTCAATGATACTTTAAAAAAAACTGGATGATGCACAAAGTGAGAATAGATACAAAATGTATATATAAAAAATTCACGAATGTGTTACAAAAAACCCCCAGTTGCAAAGATATACATATAACTTAAATGAGAGGTCATATGTGGTAAAACACTGGAGATAGTTAACGAATAGCTGAATCCAGTAGACATTAAGAGTTCCAAATTTCTATCAGTGACATCAATTGGCGTGGATTGGTCATTCATTTTTATTTAAATATTTATAATTGATTATTTCTAGTTATACTACAAACTCATTTTTATATGAATAAGTCTTGTTTGGTATTTTGTTTTTTACATGTTATCTGCTTTGTTTTTACTCTATATGTATGTTTTTCTGGGCAAATTTTTATATATTTCTTAGCAAATACATATATGTGAATATTTTGCTTTTCAATTGCTTATAAAATCCAGTCATAGTTATTACAATAGAAGGAGGCTGCTCTTGTATACAAGGTGACGTTATGAATGTATTTTAATAAAAGGTTTTATTAGTAGTTAATTTAATCTAGTTTGGAAATGGTCAACACATATTTTTTCCAATTTTACAGCAATTTTATCAGTTCTCTGATACTTGTTTTTGTTCATACAATCAACTGCTTATTAATATTTTAAAGATTTTCATCATAGAGAGAGAACGAATACAAATACAAAACATGTTTGAAATTTAAGTCACCCTTTTATAAAAAAAACCTTTAAGAATGAAAATATTTTTACTAAAACAAATAACTAATAGGATTGTTTTTAAAAGTAATTTTAAAATCGTTCATTTTCGTATTAATCCAATAAAAAGGAGTGTTTGTTCACATATTTTCACAACCCTTATTTATAGTGAACTGTAGGATCACATAAACAGCTACTCGATTATTTGTAAAAAAAAGCTTTATTTTTATGACTTATGTAATAAACCTTCTTGTATTATGCAATTTCCAGTGAAAATCGTTTAACTTAATCAAGTTGCAAATAAATTGTTTACGGCGCCAGATATTTTTGATACGTTTACAAATTATGAGAGGACAACTTTTCAGATCTTCTGAGAAAATATGACGCATACACCATTTAAACGCAATTGTTAAGGCTACAGTTTTGCCTGCTGTGCTTGTAAACCTGTAATGGTCTAGATCACATTCAAACAATATTTTAAATACAGCTGTTATTTGGTATTTTAAAAGAGACTTATATTTATTGTTTTCTTTATTATAATAAGTAATAAGTTACTCAAATAAATTTACAAAAAAATGTGTTGCTCTCCTTTGTTAATAAATAGATTTATTAATAACAATATTGTCTTTTCTTATTTCATACATACCGCATTTAAATATTTATTAAATAGAATTTATCATGCTATTCCTTATCTTGATGTAATAAATGTTAAATATTATCATATTTAAATAATTTGCGAGCGTTGGTAAACATTGCGATTTAAAGTGTAAACTCACACTTGTATAATGTAAAGGTCTAGCATCTGTGCTAACTACTACTGCACACTGACGAAATATAAATACATGCACTAATAATTTTTTTTCTTATTATAACGGACAACCTTCACAAAGTTTTTCCCAGAAATCTAGAAACCTGATAACTGAGAATGTCTTGGGGTTCCCTAAATCCCCTTGGTGCATACTTATGTATATTCAATACATCTAAACTTCCCAGAAATGCTTGGATAATATAACGGTACATTTAAATTTATTCATTGAATGCATTTACTTGTATATGTTTCTATAAAGGTCTTCTATACAGGATTTGTTTCTATACTTAATTTGGAAAATGGGAGAGGTTTTGCATTACGCATATTCATTGTATGACGCCTAAATATTCTCTTAATAAAAAATAGAATTAAGCATAGTAATCGATTGCCTGCATTTCAAAGCAAACCTTATACAAATGTTAAAAAGTGGAATACAATATTTGTTTCTTTACAAAACATTTAAGCTTATATGAAATTAATTTTTCTAAAATTGGATTTGTAGATATTATGTCATCTTCTTTTTCAGATCCCCTGGAATGGAACGCAGTTCATATCAAATCCTGGTTAAGTTGGTCCACCAAGAAGTTCTCATTGACTCCATCGCCAGATCCAGAAAAATTTCCGAAAACTGGAGAAGAGTTATGCGAATTCAGCAGAACAGACTTCGAAAAGTGTGCGGGTAACGCCAGATCGGGAAAACTGTTAGCCAAACACATTGCTCATTTAAAGCATAGCGTAACAGGTAGAGCCAGTAGTCCTTTAAATGCGGACTGCAAAATCGATGAAGAAGAAGAGAAAGGTAAGAACAAAACTCCACAGAAAAAAGCAGCTCCACAGCTGTTTAGTTTAGGTGGGAAAGAGTTATGTTGCCGATGACGAATATGATGGCATTTTAATGCAGAAATTCTTAGAACGCACTAATATCTCACGCTTGAGTTATGACTTTTATGTGACACTATTAAGCATCTTGTCTTGCGCAATGTATATAGATTCTTAGGAATTCTTGTCATAATCCTTTGCGTATCATCTTCATTATTAACAAAAAATATCACTTTCACCTTGGCAAACACAATCCAAAATTTATAACGAACGTTACCATTGTTTATATTTATGGTCAGACATTTACAAATATTTCCGTGAAACGTTGAAGGTGCAAGCGAGGCGTCACGTCCAGATTGTTCGCGAAATCGCGTTTTAGAAAGCTGCCCGCGTCTGATATAAGCTGCGAACACTTTTCAGGTTTCGTAAACAATTCGGGGAACAGTCAAGGCGGTTCGCCCGACCATTAGCGGGTTTTCCATTAAATTAAAGCCTCACCAGTGCTCCTTGATTAAATCAAAACAGTTACATTTGCAGTGTACATGTACAGACGCAGGTTATCGCTTCTGCGATGTGGTCTAGGATAAGGAAACTTACAATTATTATGGAAATGTTGAATATTTATGTTGTATGTGTGCGCTATTGTTCCTATTATATAATGAGGCAAATACCACTGCTAATGATTAGTAATTACTGTGATGTGAAAATATTCATACACTTAAGTTGGCATCAAATATTAGCAGTGTACTAATCTTCTAATTTCGTTCTAATATGTTATATCTTAAACAGAGCAGAATTCCATACTTCCTTTTTGTATACATTGTACATAGGAAATACAACCAACCCCCACTTTTAAGAAGATTATATATAATACTTTTGCTGATGAGCTGTTTGTTATAAAAATTTATGTGTGAAATCTAGTTAATACTGATCATATTGTGTCTGAACTTTCTACTAGAGCTGCAGAGTCTACAAGCTGGACGACCTTTGGATTAGACAATATGAAAAAATAATAGAAAGAAACTTATTTATACTACAGTAAATATTTGACAAATTACATTTTACTGGATCTCATACGATACTATAACCTATACTGCGCTACCAATATTTAAAGTCGTTCACTCTCGTTTGTATAGATTTCAACTGGTGTGGATATACTAGTCTATAAATAGAAATTATGAAAGTATATTAAAGTTTACAAAAGTCAAAAGTAAAAAAAAAAAACAGCAATAATAGAAAAAAAGTGCTGGTCTAATGATTTAGAAAGTAATTTGGTTATGAGGTTTTAAATCATAGAGAAATGCGTAGAGCTTTCTTTTAAAAATACCTAATGAATTTGGTGCTTTTACATCAATGGGAATAGCATCAAATAATTTCATACCTGCCTAGGCAAGATTATTCTCACTCAATGTCAGATAGTGCTTAGGGTAGCAATAAACTAAACTATTGCGACTATCATACTAATAGATAAAAGCATGTTGCTCAAATAAAACTTTATTTTTAAATACAGATGTAGGAACCTTAAGTATATATACTGCAGAAACCATCTCAACTAGAAGCAGGAAACGTATTTGCGTTTCATAGATATAACGGTGTATACAGGTTTTTTGAAAATGCTAAAGAAAGGGTCCAAGTTGTTTCTATGGAACTGCTTATCTGATAACTTGACAACTCCGTCTCTCATAGCCTTGATGGTGTCAATTTTATGATTGATAGGCTGATGGGAGTAATAATTGATCTGTACGAAAAGGTGCGCTATTGATACCAATCAACAGGAAAGCTCTGATCGTTATTTCTGATAACCCTGATGCCAAGAAATGGAACGGTAAAGTTGGTCTCACACTCAACACTAAACTGTAGATATACCTGTATCGAAAAAATTAAAGATCTGTTTAACAAATTCTCTCTGGTCGAAAGGCACAGATGGGGTGATGTCATCCATGTAGACAGAATTCACTAAATTGGATTTCATTTCAATTGCAGCACACACTAAAACAGAAGTTTCATCAGCAATTCTACGACTTGAAACAGACGGCTTTAAATTATGTACGGAATCGGTACAATTATTTTTTTTTTTTTTAATTTAAAAATTGTGACTTTGCTGAGAATAAGCTTGTTGGGATATTTAGCTGGAAATAAGTCACATACTCTTTGAAGAGAGTTGCCAGCATGATACCACTGCATCAGATTAGCTCTCTCCTCTACAGTATAACAAGGCATTTTATGTCCTAAAGTATTTGCAATTTCGTCTCAACTACTTCGCTTCCAACGACTTATATGATAAAAGACTATGGATTAGGTGCATATCTTGCCCTAGAACAGATGTTTCTTCGCTCCTTTGCTCAGATTAGGTCTGTGTAACTGTCTGTAATTGAGATGGTTCTTGCAGTATATTGTATAGGCAATTAAAATATGACTACTTGAAAAAAACTCTACCGGGCCTCTTAATATTCTTTCTTGCATTACAAAAATTCGCAACATATCATTACCATCACCCCAAACAATTATGCCATGCCTCATTTATTTGAGCAACAGTACCCATAATATATGACACGTTGCACAGGCTCGTCTACCAAGTCCCTCGTTCAACGCAAAGCAATACTACATACATTTACATACAAGTTGTTTTATTTATTCCTATCCCTTGTTAATCTTCCGATTTGTTCCCATGTGATATTTTCATTGAAAATATCACCTGCTGCTCCATTTCGTGTTAGCTCCAGCCGTCCTCGACTTCTTTGTCCAGTTCTTCTAGCTTGCCATACCTTGCGTACTTGCCTATCACTGTCCATCATTTCATGTCGTAACCGTTGTAATGGGCTCACTTCCACGTATTTACTGACAATGAGGCTTTTTATACTTAACCCTTCATTAGGCGCGTCTGCTTGCGACATATAAGAAATGCAAAGGCAGGGCCTATGCGCGACTAATGAAGGATTAATCTTGTATTATTCGATCATTATCAATTTTATCCATAACTGTAATTCCAGCAATCTGTCGTATTTCATCTCTGCTCCTTATAATTTCTGTCGAAGTTTTCTTGTAATGACCCATGTTTCACTTCCATATATCAATACAGGTGCCAAGATAAACACTTTCCTTTTACCAATATATCAATACTTGAATGATGAGTGATGCTCTTGTGTGGATACTATTACTCTACCTATTCCTTTTTCGTATTTTCCACTGCATCAAATGTTTTTCCTAAATACTTATTGTTGTATTAATAATTAGAACAATGCAAATTTAAAATAGGATAACCACAAACTATAGTATATATAAAGGCTTCTATCAGGCCATATAGGCCTATCTGCTGGTAAACTTCCTCCACTGTTCTGTATCCTTCGCCGTTTCTTTCAGACCTCATTACCTTTTCTCTAATATGCTGCATGACTACTTTCATCCAATACCTGGTAGATCTTCCTCTCCTTTTCTTTGCGTCGGGTTTCATCCGCGTAATTTTCTTTACTGTTCTTTCGTCTGGCATTCTTTCTATATGTCCTAGCCATTGTAACCTCTTCGTTCGTTTACCTTCCACTATTAACAAATCCTATAACTCTTTAGTTGTACGTCTTAACTAGAGTGCACCTACTTTTCCCGACCCCAGATTCTTTGCAATATTTTGTTGCTATCTCTTCCATACAGTAGCATTGGTCTTATAACTGTTTTTGATAGTCTTTGTCTTTCGTGATAAGTCTTTAGATGTTAATAATCTGTATAATGAACCTGCACACTTATACCTTTTGCTATTCTTAAATCTATTTCGGTTTCTTCCTCACATTTGGTATTTGTTAGTGCGCCCAATGCATGTTTCATTAAAAATTATGGTTTCCTTACTTTATGTTCAAACCGCTAGATTCTCCATCCTTAACTTCATATATTTACTTTGTTGGTTGTTTATTTAAGGCTCATTTCTTGGGTTACGTCGATTAGGTGTTGGGCAATCTTCTTTAGGTCCAGCTGGCTTCTTGCTAATAGAACCACATCATCTGCATAAGCTAAACGTTGATGGCTTTTATTTATTACTATGCCTTGTTTGTCCACACCTGCTAATAATCTCCTCTAATGCTAGATTGAATAATCCCCTTGGCGTACTGCTTTTGTTACTTCGAAATCGCTTGTTCCTACTCCATCAACTATGATTAAATTGGTGCTTTCTTCTAATATTATCATAACTAGATGCATTATCTTCGTTGGGATACCATATTTGTTAAGAACCTTCATTAATTGTGCTCTCCTGTTTCAATACAAAGATTTGGTCTATATTCGATCTTCCTTTCCTGAATCCACCAATTATTTGTGCTGTAAAGGTTGCTAATCTTGTTTTTGTCATAGTCATTGGAATCTTATACTTACTACAATACGCAAATTATTAATTACTACATATACATATGTATAACACGTAAATTTTTCAACTACGATGTCACGGACCAAACATAACCTTAAAATGACATTACCAGGACGTCTCTATGTCGGCTATGTTACCCGTATAAGCAAGGAACTCAGCTAACGTTAACACTCTTAAACAAAAGATAAAATTACAAGGTCCCCCAGAGGAACATACTTCGTTCCTCTTTTAATCAGAACCGGGTGTTTAATCCCGAAAGCGATAAGATTTCTCCGGACGCGTAAATCGGTTTTGCCGGAAAAACGACTGGAATTGGAAACGAGGACGATTACGGCGTCCGGAAGAAAAGAGTAAATCGAATTTACGGAAAGGGCCATTACCGCACTCGCAACTGTATAGCGATCCCGATGCCGATAAGATGACCTGGCATAATGGCTAAATAAATACGAGGGTTTGGCTAAGTGAAACGATATCTCGAATGACTATCATCCAAATAAATTACATATAAAGAAAGAATTTAGCTGTGAGTAAAGGTAGTAGACGTGCAGTTATTGTGTACATAGTTGAGGTTTAAATGCACGTATGAAATGTAACGAATTTACTGTGATAAAAACAAAAAATTAATGAATTACTTTTGTACTTGACGTATTTTCTTTTAAATGAAAATTTAAGAGTTTAAATTTTAGTATAAAATACCTAGAAAATGTTTGTTATGTTCTTATATATAATTTAGTCAATAAATGAGTATGAATATGAATATGAATTATTAACAAGTGCAGTGTTGATGATTGATAGGTTTTAATATATATTTAAAATCTCACTCAATTATCAGACAACCAAGAAGTTCCAAGACATTGTAGTTTTCAACTTTATTAGTTTCCACATAATATAATTATCTTGATGTTTCTAAATTTTGGTTTATATTCTCATATCCCTACGTAATTCATAATTTTTAACTATAAAAAGATTAAAAAACAAGAAAATAAATATTAATACTATAAAAAAACAAACAACAGGTATATTTCTTCACCAAAATTTTGTCAGTTATTAAGTATATCTCATATATCAGAATAGCAAATTATTTTTACATTAAGCGTCTGGTTTTTCTTTTTTTCATTTGTCATCAAGAAAGAAACCATTAAACTATTTTTGGACGTAACAATATACCCAAACAGCTGCATGTGCAATAATAACAAATATTTTCAAGATATCTTGCAGAGTGGTTAATTATATCCCCAAACCACACACGAATCTGATCTGTGGTTTTATTTACCATTCATTCTTAAATTAGTTCAAGTTGTTTGCTCAGAAAATATTCCATCTGTTATTAGCAAAAAAATAACCAATTTGTAAGCGATAATTTTGTCGCCGTAGATTCTGTAAAGAAAAACTAGTAATAGTTGAATAAGCGAGTCTCTAAACAAATCACAATGAAGCTGTTTTATTTAAAATTAAAGTCTGAAAGATTGAAACGAAACAAAACTTATAGAAATATATGTATATTATGTTAAATAAAACATAAAATGGTGAAAGCGTTAATTGAAAGTGTAAAAAATAAACTGTTGGAATTAACTGAAATAAAAAAAAAATTCTAAAAATTATATCTGTCTTACAATTAAATCAATCAACACAAAAGGTTAACCTCTCCAAGAAAAGCAGTTGTTACAGTTAGTGCGCATTGTTGTTTGAACAGTATAGCGATGTCGCATGATAAAGTGACTTCCGTAATAATTTAAACGTCATTTTAACAATCTACTATTTTCTTGATACATTACTGTTTCATAAGCAAAATTAAATTTTAATTGTTTCATTCCTACGGCTATCAGTCAGGGATCAGTGATGTAAAGATAGGAAACGTCTATTAAGCAATTAGTACATAAAGTCGACCACATTTTATTAGTTAACATTTGAGACATATATGCAGATGCATATACGCGTGCAGATGCCAATTCCAAGAAAATGGCGCCGTAGTAAATACAAAATAGATATCTTAGCAATTTAAAAAATGCCACATCAGAATTATCGAATTTATTATTGTGACAGAACCAGAACCAGAGATATGAGTATTCTTATTCATAAATATGATTTTGATTAAATCATAAACCGGAAATTGTGATTATAAACACGAATACTGTTACTGAATATGAATCCGAATACAATCATATTCACATTTCTCGTTGATTTTCGCTAAAAAATCACAATTTTATATGATTTTCACCAAAATTTGGACATGTTCATCGCCCCAAAGTGGTCAAAATAGCCTCTCTCTATCGGCTCATTGGAAAAAAATAGTAAACAGAATTAGATGGAGTCAAAGTACCAACGATGATTGTTTATACAAATATAATTCAAATTATATACACAAAAATAAAGTGGCACACTTCAGTCCAGCATTTATGCTCTCACTGCATACATTTTGCGGAACTACTTTTTGAGAAAATTTCGTATAATAATAAAAAAAAAATACATGTTACTGTATTTATAAGCCTGGCAGCTATAGAAACTTGAGAAACAAATTAGGGGTGCGTTTAAAAAGAAAGAGGGAAGGGGGTAAAAGGCATTTATACGGGGTGTGTTATAATGGCAGAATTTGATGTACAATATCGTATCATTTCCACTGAATTTTACTGTGACCTTTTATCTCTATTATTTAGTTAGTATTTCAACAATTTCGAACAGAAGAAAAAATAATTGTACCTAAATTTTTCTTACTTTTGGAGAACATTATCTAATATTTGTTGCTGTGTTAGGCTCGTATACGCTTCTAACCTGTAATCATTAACAGGTAGTAACTAGCACTTTAATGCAATAGTTTGGCTTGCATTGAACCATGTTGAAAAAGAAACCTGGGTCTTCTTTTGTGTTTGGTAAGTATCTGCTGCAAATTGATTCAAGAAAGTTTTTTCAACTTGCAACAGTTTTGAAGAGTCAGTTGAAGTTTTGAGCGCTTTTATTCTCCCTCAAATGTCTGATGCTGACTGTTTTCTTAAGTGAAGTATTCAGAAGAGGTTCTCCATAAGTGAGCAAGTACTGGAAATATTTGAGTAAAGAATGATTACGCTTACAACCCAATGAATGTAATTCATTTAAAAATGCTTACAGAATTCAACATTTTCTGGGTCACTGCATATGGAACGAACTCTCCTCTCTGTGCAATTTCGTCATTTCAGAATCTTATCATGATTCCCTTTACGTACGGTACTTAAGATTTTATCAGCCGCAATAAACCAAAATCCTGCGTAAACACTAGGGTCGAAACATTTGCGATGAATCGACATTCGACCGGCCGTCGGTCGCCGAAGGGGTGAAATTCGAAGGTCCGACCACGTTATTCATTTAAGAGGGCGTATAATATTTCAATTACTCTTCAACAACTGGCACCCCTCCTATTTATCACAACATTCATAATTTCGCGAACACCGTCGTCGCGGCCGCTTCACGCCGCCGTTCCATCGGAACGATCATTAATATTGCGGACTTATCGTCGGCTTGTGGAAGTTCGGAAGTTTGCCGGTGTCTAGGAAGGAGCCGCCGGAAGAGGGGAACTCCGGGGGCCCGGAGTCAGGAAGTTATATATTGCCTCTATATCGCTAGCTCGTGCTGAATTTAAAGTGGGATTTACTCCGGTGAACTGCGGCCGATGTGAAGGTTAAACGTGCTCCTGTTCCGCAGCATTTCTGACGTTACCGGAGTGGAGCCGTATTCCCGGACAATAACTCCGGGTCTCTGTTTATGTTTATGGGTATCGTCCGGGTGCGCCTGATGGGTGGAGGTAGAGTGGGTTATTCGAAGTTATTTAAGTAGTAACGTCGCCGGTGAAGTTTGCAGTTTTATGATTGTTTAAGTTAACAAAGTTCGAGAGTATTTTTTTAGATATTTCCGATAAAGAAATTCATGAGGAAGGTTTTGTTTTGTAATATTTTGCACTGAAGCTATGAAATAAATTTCATTTTACATAATGTGGCACCAATATTAAATATGTGAGAGACTTTCAGGTTAGAAGTATGCGTATCAAACTCCTTTATTGGTCGTTTTCCAAAATATGTAATAAACTCCTCAGTGTAAATCACACGATGCTATATAAAAACTATCGTATGCTAAGATGGGCAATAAAAATATTAATTTTTATAATTGAAAAGTTCTTATTAACTAAAATTAAAATTCATTATAATGACTTTCTCGCTATCTGAATTAATCTTTTGGTATTGGTATCTGATCATACGCCCTAAATAGCCTACCAAAGCTCGTTATGTTTAAAATGATTTGTATAGAATTCCTTTACGATAAAACTCCATCAGGTGTTCTTTATAATATAATTAGCTGAGAAAAAATCCTCTTCTGCATATTATTCTTTGTTCCTTTTGTTGCTGGGCGATGCTTTGGGTTGTAGAATATACCTTGACGCTTCTAGGCACTGACATCTATTGAGGTATTGTACCATCCTCACTGAAACTTTGCCGAACCCGAAGGAGTTCCAAGTATTTACGTGTCAAACATCGCATTGACAAGGACCTACGGATTTACTTCCTATCCAAGAACATTTTTATCTATAATTAAATATCACCGCCTCGGCCTGGAATCGAACAAGCGCCTAGGGGATGAAAGGCGAACATTCAAACCATTTGGCCGGCATATTGGTCATCATGCATCTATACCAGACCATAGAAGTACCTGAACCAAAAATACATAAGTAGACTTATTCTAATGTTTCCCATATGCATATGTTTATTTCAACTTACTCCATTCGTATATAATTTCGAATATGTAATGTAAATATTATCCACCATGCAGCATTACATATCAATGAATCTACAGTATTAATACGAATGATATTCGAAACATAAATACATATCAAACGGTATTCACTGTCTATTTTATATTGTTTATAATTTATAATTTATTTAATATTTACTTTATTTACAGTCTGTTTAAAGCTGTTGTTTGAAACCGAGATGTTCGAATTTTTTAGCAACGATTTCGGGTTTATCAATTGTGTCGATCAACCTTTATAATAATTTTTAAAAGTGAATTTTACAGTTAAGTTCCAATAATAATCCATTTTTCTGTAGATTAGGAAAAACAAAGCTTCTTCGAACAATAAAATTGTCTATCCATCAACGTAAAGATATACTAGGTGTTTCATTCACAATAATAAATTTAATTCACTTAGATCAGCTATAAAACGCAAATAACTTAAAAAGTAGTGAAGATAGATATAGGGAGTTCTGATACTGGTTTGAAGACAATAAAATTTCCTATCCATCAATATAAAGATATACATGGTGTTCCATTTAAAATAATAAAGTTATGCATGAGTTAAGTTCACAAAGTTTGCTCTAGGTATATTTGAACGGCCTATAGAATACTGGACAATGTTGAATGATCTTCTATATAGAAATTAAAATATCTCACAAACCATAAAAAATAGGTATAGGGAATCTTAAATAAAATTGATCTAGTTTTCAGTGTACAATTAAAAAAATTTAGGATGTTCCATTAAGAAAAACATAACTTCGATACATTGCTCAATCTTGGAACACCCTGTTTATTGCGTATTATTTTTAAATTGTAGATCTAATCCACCCACATTTATCCCGATATATAACTTTTCAAAAATTCTTACCATTGGATTACCAGAGTCTACGGCGTCTCCACTGTTACACCCTGTAGATGCGCCTATGTCACAGTAGAGCTACAACGCAATTATTTTCATCTGGCGGAAGCTCGATAGCAAGAGGGCGTGTTCAATGGAATGAGATACACCTCAAGGAATATGGAGAAACGTTATAAATCCTATTCGTATAGAAAATATCAAATTCAGTTTTGTAATAAGTACGGTACGCTGTTCATTCAGTAAGCTCCACCCACCCCTTCGAGTTCGTGACGTAAGCTGCGCGTAGAGGGCGGGGTTTCCCTCAAGTGAAAATAATTGTGGTGTGAAAAAAATCTTCTGCATTACAAGTTGTCTGTATGTTAATACTGGGGTATCCTTTTCGATTTATATATTCATAAAACTTTGGAATTCTGACATGTTTGCAGTTTATCGCACCGATGGCAAATAGAAAATGGTTTCTCTTTGACCACAGGCACAGTAGTCAGATGAACACTAACTTCTACAGCTACAACTTTTGAAACCCCAGATCTGACAACGGCTGCAGGAAGACTTTCATCTTATTTATAGGTTATAGTGCAGCATTTTCTGAAATCATCGCCTGTGCATTTTTTACGTGCATTGTATTTTCTCTTTTGCGCACATTCATATACATAGCCGTAATTAAAAAGGCTTTAGTTCTTTAAACTGTTGTTATTTCGTGAAATTTCAATGGATAGTAGTTTGTTTTAACCAGGATGAATCATTATAAAACACAAGTGGGTCTTTTCAGATCTTAGCATCTCTGCGATCATATTTTCAGGTGTTGCAGATATGCTTATGTCAAAGTAGACTTGCGCTCTCTTGCCAATTCATCGTTCACATTCAAACAGTTTAAATATCAGAAATCATTTGCAAACTATTGCACATCTATTTAAAAGTAATACTTACAATGCATACAATTTCTTATGGGGACATACATAAACTAAATGTTTGTGCGGAGTTCTGAAATGTTTTGACGAGAACATCCCGACATTCCGGGACAAAAAAACAACAACTTTAATTACTGCGGCAATAAATAACTTAGCGCAGGCTAATATAGGGAACTCATCGAGAATCCTGAATAAGGATAATCCGTACCCCGGCTCGGTTTATCCAATAACCCCGCCTGTCTCATTATACGGCGCAGCGGGATTCGCTATATTGTTTTCTTGATTACACCTGTGTCCGCAACGCGCTGACGTCACCCGAGACGATAAGGAGAAGAAGAAAAGCGCCTCATTTTGCATAAATTCTCAATACGTCCG
The DNA here is from genome assembly GCA_949128085.1 of Cetonia aurata. Classification (NCBI taxonomy): domain Eukaryota; kingdom Metazoa; phylum Arthropoda; class Insecta; order Coleoptera; family Scarabaeidae; genus Cetonia; species Cetonia aurata. Next base: position 22,973,473 of record OX421885.1, on the reverse strand, counting down.
TCGAATTACCTCCCCGTTAAAATCCACAGATTAATTAGTCTATCGGACGATCAATGAGGTGTGTCGCTGCTATATACATAAAGTAATATCGGACGCCCCCGATTTCGAAGCGATCGCCTTTTAATGTCGCCCGCACGTCAGGGGTGGCTTTGGTACGTTAAGGCGACGCCGCCAGCGCACTCTGGCGGATTACGGCGCAGCGGGTGCGCATCTACAAGTCTAATGCCATCACTCGACCCGCCTGACTTTTGAGCTTTACACTTCGCCCTTCAGATTTATCTCTTATATTGTATATATTCCGGTAAATTTATTGCGAAAACCGTTCTCCTATTTCGAGGATGAAAGAGAAGCGCCTGAGAACTAATTAAAACTCTTATATAAGTGAGCATTAATGAAGAGGTGGAGAGTTTAACATATATTTGTTTTTCATGTTACTTTTTACTGAAAAGTGAACAATAAAAAAGAATACCACCAGAAGAACAACTTAGAAACATATGATTTATGAGCAAGTGTTGGTGAAAAAGTCCAAAAAATTAGAGGAAATACCGTGTACGAAGAAGACTTTAACGAATACTTCTGCCAGGCAATTTATTAATTATTTTGATGATATCATTACCGGCGATCAGTTGCAAAACATAGATTTCTCGGCGCATTCACCTAAAGTGCAGTTATTGCCTTTATGTAAGGCGAATCTAAACGACTTCTTAGTGGAGGAACAATACCTGGCGGATCTCTTCTTTTTCGTCGATTTGAAGCCTAACTTGACCCAGGAGGCCACAATTGTTGGTTGCGTTGATGGTCCGACATTCGTTTAAGAAATCCTCCAATATGATCTCTCTCCAGATTAAAAAAAGCCGTGACTTATACTTGGCTATCACGGGGTTTTCATCGCCTTCCTCATCGACTCCATGCTTGCTCATTTCGACGCACCCTTTCCTGCAAAAAATTACATTTGATCATCATTCAGCAGCTTTGAGACCCAGCGAGTTGAGATTTTTTTGAAGCTCTACTGATTTCTGATTATTGATTCGGCACATACATAACTGATACGTAGTTCCTTCAAAATTTGAAATACTGATCCCGTTCGATAAACTCACGAGCACGTTGCAATGTTTTCATAGTCGCACTGGTGCAAGAACAACGGGGATGAGTTTGCTTCGCAACACGTTCACCATCTCACTTGAATTCGTTGCATCAAACTGCTCTTAACCATAAAAGGGGATTGCCGAACTGGGCCTGCAATCTAAGGTACATTTCGGCTGGTTTGACGTTTATAATTATGTATTGCTCAATAGAGACGGGCATTTAGGCATATCTATTTAACAGAAGTTTCGATGTGAAAATCACAGATCGTTAAAACTGGAAGCAATCGAACTATAGAGACAGGCTCGGACCCAGAACCTGTTCTAGGAGTGACCAAAAACACACCACGAGAGCAGGTAGGGATTTGGGTCCAAGATAGACGCAACGAATAATATAACCCGGCAAATTCATTGAAAGCCCTTTACTAAGAGAGCATCAAGGAATAGGATTTAGTAACTAGTAGTAACAGTATGAATCATCTTCGTGCAGTAGGGGGTTTCATAAGGGAACACTATCAAAAATTGTGATCAACACTAGAGATACCCACTACAGACTGTGTAATAGAATAACAGAGACCGCATTCCAGGCATGCGAGGCTCTGGACGTAAAGACAGGTAATTTTCGGCAAACAAAGAATGAACCCAAAGAATTATTTTGATCAATCAGCCAGAAATCTGTACAGTCTAGTACAGGGACATTGGACTGGCTGACATAATTTGATGGATAAAGGAAATGCGAGATATAATTGCCGGAGACTTTGTGAAACGGCTCCCACAAAAAAAATCAAGTATATTGCAACAGAAGTGCATATGACCTGCAGTAAATTTAGGCCAAAGCCAATATTTCGAGAAATTAATTTATATGGAAGCTCATTTATCGTCATTGTCTGTTTATTAAAGATTCTCGATATCTCTAAATCTTCCATATTCAGGAGGTATACAAGAATATTCTAGCGGAAAGAGTATGTATAAGAGAATTAACGATGGAAATTGCAATAACTTCGTAAAGGTATAATGCTATGTTGTCAAACTATTTCTATAATATGTTTCTAACCAAGAACACGATATTGTAGGTGAATGGCAAGCATCTGCTATTAATGACTGTTGCTTATCAAATTTTATTTAAAACTATTCTAGTCTGTATGTTATACAACAACCATCACCACAAAATAATCCCTTCTATTCTCATTGTATACTTGCAAAATTTTTGATCAAACTGAACACTGTACAATGAGGATGCACGCGGATAACACTCAACTAATCTGTTAATTTTCACTGAGAGAGATATTAGAATGTCTGGCATGATTCAATGGGTAAAAGAAATGGGAGATTAAATACAAAAAGCCAAGAAGCTGGTGTACCAGTTTGAAGGTAGTTTTACAATGAGTTCGCCGATAATATAATATGTATTCCACTTAAAAAAAATCGAAAGAGAAGCGTTTGAATTTCAATAAATGTGCCACGACATATTTAATGCCCTGTATATATTTTTACGTCACAATGATATACTATATACGAACTGAAAATCTTATGTTTCTGTCTCTTCAGTAATGACGCATCCAGTACAGATAATTCTCAACGGATACTTTTTAAAATATATGAATAAAGAAAAAAAAAATGGAGAAAGATCATGAATTTTCAACATTTTACAATAGAAATATCCTTTAGCTTTTATAAATTTAAAGTAAAATTTCAACTGCAATACATATATACTTATGCCTAGTTTCAAATGAGCGAAAAAAGTTTGAGGAAATACAAGACTGAAACTAATAGCAGATAATGAAGTAAACGCCAAAGGAAGGAAGGAAACCCGGCAAGACTTCCTACCGGTGGCGCCGACTGCGAGCTTAAGATCTTCCGTTAGCGTAATACAAGTAATAAATACAAATGAAAGAAAAATCCAACCCTTTCTCAATTTATCTTGTTGATCGTTTTATTTCTACCAATCATAACAAATATATTCTCTATGTTATAATGATTTATAGAAATGAAATAAAACCGTTTATAACGTTAATAGGGGGACATTGATATACGAAGCGATGCATGGTGGGGATAGATCTTAGCGTCGCGATGCTTGGCGCCCCTTTCAAACGTTCACCATCCCTCGCAGAACACTGATAAAAGCACCAGTGGCGGGTGAATTCTAGTTTCGAATAGAAATATCGAGTTCGGGTTGTTTTTGCAGTTGAAATGATTACGGATTTTGTTACTAACTATTAGGTGCAATATAAATTGCTATTTATTATTGATATATAATCAAACTGCGTGTGACTTTTTTTTTTGTTTGGTGTGAAAAATGTTATTTGTGTATTAGGCAGCCATGTGGAGGCTGCCAGGTTGCTCGCCGGAAGAGTTGCTCGTGGCTAGGAGGCTTGCAGCTCGGTCCCATCCTGTCCATCCTAAATTACACCACCCTTCTGCTATGATATATAACGGTAACGTTTATTAAATTATATACATTATGTTGTATACACGTAATATCATTTTTAACTGTTTAAGCACCTATATTATAGTTAATACTAAACATAAGTTCATGACTCAAAAAGTAGCATAGAAAAGTTTATGGAACTTTTTCAGTAATGCAGTTAAATTAATCTTTATTTGGTTAAAGCGATATTTATATTTCTCTTAAGCTTATATTACTTAAACTGAAACGCATAACTAAAAGCTAAAACAATAGAAGCTAAAAACAAATCATTACGACTGACATTAAAAATAATTAAAATTTTTCAAACAATAGTTTACTTAATGTAATTAAAGTAATATCGAAACAAATTATGTTCTTGCAATAATTGTTAACATTCCTGCACATTGACAATACTGGCCACTGAGAATAATGAATGACGTGTATGACAAGGGGGGAGTGTAAAAATAGCATTATAATGTCCATTTTATCTGGGAACATAAAAATTTAAAAAACTAAATAAATATGGAGCATAAATTCTTCCAGTAACTAATTTAAACCCAAATATAATTTGTTAAATAATTCTTCGATTTTAAAGAAATATTTAACCAAATTCTTTTCATGCGATAAAAATAATGAATGTTTACGACAGCATAAACCACCATGTCACTGAAATGCAAGTATCCTGGATTCCATACAATTGAATAGTATTTCAATTTTAAACGAACAAAAGCATTATAACTTTCAAAGCAAAATTACTCAGACATTTGCTGTTTTAAATGCTTGATTACATACTTTAGGCACATGTTCATTACATGTCAGTTTAGAATAAAAAAGAATGCCCAAGTCTTTAAACAATTTACAATGTTCAACAATAACTTTATTTAAATTTTAAGGAAATACAATAGTATTCTGCTTCCTACCAGAAATCATTGCTCTACACTTATTTATGTTTAATGATAGGCAGTTACGCTCACTCCATGTATACAAATGGCTATTAAATCTTCCTGCAGACTCTAGCAATCAGTCAAAGAATTAATCTGCTGAAAAGTGTTTAAATCATCTGCATACTTACGGCAATTAGAATATTTTACTATCCTGGTAATATCATCAACAGAAATAAGGAATAACAATGGGCCTAAAACAAATCCTTGGGGAACTCCAGATGTGGAGTTATAAGAACGAGATTTGTAACTCAGATATTCTACATAATTGTTCCGATCACTCAAATACGACTGTAACAAGACAATAATACCATCAGAAACACCATACTCATGTAATTTACTGAAAATTAAATGATGCTGTACACGGTCAAATGCTTTAGAAAAACCCATAAATATTGCATCAACATAGTGTGTAAAAAAACACAAGTTCGTTGCAGTTGACCTACCCTTTATAAACCAATGTTGGACAGTTGACCACTTATTTACAATATGGGCATACAGTGGTTTAAATAAAACAGTTTCAAATACTTTAACAAAATTGCATATTATAGAAATAGGACGATAGTTACAAATCACATCCTTATTGGGAGTTTTAAAAAGAGGGGTTGTCCGTGAAATTTTCCAAGCAGAAGGAAACTTTCTTTTTCGAAAGTATTAGATTGAACAAATGGGAAAGTGGTTTCAGCAAAGCATTGCGGCAATCTTTAACAATAAAATCTGAAATTCCATCCGGACCCATGATGATTTTTTTAAACATTTAAAACCAAGAATATCGTTTTCTGATCCTTTTTTTTAATCAAAAGAAGATATAACAGTATCCTCACAATTATTATGTATGTTGTAGTTGTCCTCAAACGTAAACACTGAAGCAAAATGGTCTGCAGACGCATTAGTTATTTCGAGAGAAGATTTAATAATATAATAACTTTAATGCACACGTGTTACGAAATAATAATTAAGGATTAGAAAATTGCTGACGTCCAAAATACTTTTTAAGTGTTATGAGCTAATAAATCCTATCTACAAATTATTTGTAAAACTTCTAACACATTTTTTGGTAATAGGTAGATAACTATATACTAAATTTTGATTTTTTTGCATCAACTTGATTATAGATCCTAATTCGTTGCACGAAACATCATCTTTAAAGGTTCTTAAAATTAATTATCTACTACTCGAAAGATTTATAGCCGTCAAGATATTAGTCACTATAATTTGATCTTAATACTCAGATACCTTCTAAAATTGAACCGTTGGAAATGACTAAAATATGTTTAGATTTTGTAAAATATTCGGGATTGAGAAATAATTGCATCCATGATACATACATTAAGAATATCTATTATTCTCAATATATGTACCATTTATATCAGTATAGTAATATTCATAGTACTAAATTTTCAATAACAATTGTTATCAACAGTAACTTTCTATGTATAGGCATATTTATATTTTTGTGATGCTTTTAGAGTAAAAACTAAAATACTGATTTTTCTAATATAATGGAAGGGGTGATTAATTGAACCATTCGTAGGCTATCTCTAAATATAATTGAAAAGAACCTAATTTTTTATTTTTTAGTTGCTGTGACGCTTTCGTTTTATAAGAAAACACACAAATCCTGTTAAACCCACAAGTTTAATGCATGTGGGTTGGGGTTACTAAAATAAAATTTATATGCGACAGTCTCTGACGCACCATCAATAACTTACAAACGAAAATAACTTCGTTAAATGTTATTGTTAACGTAATTCGTTATTAGCGCGTGATGTTTCCCACATACGTATGATTTTTCACAAACTTGTATGAAGAAATAACTCTATATACACTTTCGTTATTTTTTCGTTTTCTTTTTATAAATATAAGATGTTAAAATAATAGAAATAATATGGGGAAAGCAAATATTTGATTAAGTACTTGAACCAAATTATTTGTACCTTTAACATCAATTTATTTAAAATAATAAAATATTCTGCTAAATTAACTAATTTTTTATTAATAAAATATATTTTACCTAAAATAAATCGGTTTTTCAGTTTAATGATTGCGGATTCTTCACTGTAAGAAATTAACAGTTTGATTTAAACAGTTTCTGAATAGCTAGGTATATATGACTTACAATATTGATTTAAATATATAAATAATCGCACGTTACTTTTATCGCCTATCCAGCGTTACCAACTTTTGATTAAAGAATTGCAAACATCTTTAACAGCAAATCAATAATATTTTCTATTTAATTACGTATAAAAATATTTGCCCTAATACTTAAACAAATAAAATTGTATTATAGGAAATACAATTTCATTTGTGATTAATTCAATTCAGTACTTTTGAAGTTAAACTACTAAGTGTTTCTGTTGTTTTATCCTCATCCCTTCCACATAAAGCGCTCTTATTATTTCTGTTTGATAGATGTTTAATAATTACTTGCTTAAAATGTTATTGAAAAACTTTCAAATTGTTCTATTCTTCATATACCTACCTGTTTCTGTGCGTTACAAGACAAAACGTAACGTTTTTCTGTTAATTTTGGCCGATTATCGAATAACAAAATACTACTGCCCTTGTGCGGGCGATTCACTTCATGATGCAAGAGCCTGAAAAGAACAAATCTATTAAAACTAGGAAGAAAACATAAAAAAAAAATTGACAAGAGATATTTAATAATAGCACCTTCTAATGCCTCATAGATGGCGCTGATAAATTACTGTTTATAAATTGAAAACGTGCCGGATAAAAATACATTCAAAATTGGCAACTTCAGCGCAGTAAATAAACACATTATAACAGTTGCTGTTTATGATTTGTTTAACATTCCGTGTTATAAGTTATATTGGAATTTATGTGTTACACGTACGTATTTCAATACTATTGTCCATTTATTTTTTTTTTCCTTCTCTCGAAGCATAATTTGATCATATCCAAGTATTAGGCATAGTCGTTCAGTGTTAATGATCTTCCTTTATAACTCTTCCATAAGCGTAAAATGCAATAGCCATATAAAATTATATTATAGGAAATAACTGAAATAGTATTTTAAAACACAAGTGTCACAATGACGTTTATGTAATGCGAATACAAGTTTGAATCTCGAGCCGCGTAGCGGCGAGAGATTCAAAGTACGAGCATTACATGTCATTGTGGCACACGTTTTTTACAGTATTTTTTCTAATTTGCATATTAATCGCCTATATTACGTTCCGGCAAGAGTCCACCCCACCACGTTAATATCTCATTACAGCACAGTGTGCGGTAATAATCATTTCAGCACTGCGTCGTTGATTGTTTTTGCTTTATTGTAAGAGCCAATTAGAAAAAAATGTATGTGCTTCTTGCAATTTCACCAATATTTTATAACATTACACCTGATATAATCAACACAGTTTAAGGCTAGGATAAGGTTCTAAATCGCTGAATTGCTTAACTACCTATCTTTAATATTTATTTTGCACTGACTTATTCGTCAAAAACTGCTTTATAAGGACTTCTATAATTCCATTGTTTCTTTTTTTTATAAATTGTGTGTTTACACACATGTATAAATTTATACTACTAATAGCTAGGCAATATTTCATTAAATACAAATATCTTTCAATATCTGTACTCTCGCTTATGATTTTATGATGATTGTTTGTACCGACACGTTAAACTTGGTTTAAATTTATGTGATACTTAGAATGTGATACTCGCTGTATGTTTTAAATAGGAGATATCACACTCATGAATGACTCAAGATCGGCTACAGTAAGAAAAATGGTCGTTATATCAATAATCTGCATTTATTGGGTGAATTTTCATTGACAGAACAAAATGTTTCATCCTTATGATAAAATAAAAGTTACAATCTCTGATTAAGTAATAACAAAATTCATTAGTGAAATAAATACGATATCATGATTATAACAAATGATTTTACATTAGTCCAAGGATAATATTTGCTATGGTAACTATTTTTTCATATGATTCAATAAATAAGTTTGTTGATAATATTAATTATATGCATTAAATTGTATCCAGGGCGTTGTTTCAATGGCTTGCAATTCATTGAAAGAACGAACACATTATACACTGAGAGAACAAAATGCATTAAATTAACACAAACCATTTTGTTGAAAAAATATTGTTATATCAACAACTTTTTTAATCAAATCGAGCAAAATAAAAGGTTACAACAACTGCAAAAAATGATTAATAATATTTTGTTAGCCCAACAACATACCATTTGTTAACACGAAGAGCAACAAAATATTTTGTTTCATTGAATTAAAAATATTTGGTTATATTGACCAAGTCATAATTGTTGAAGGAAAACTTTACACTAGCATATATTGACAAACATAAATATTTACTTTAACAAATTCACTTTGTTAATGTAAATGCATAGCATGATCTGTTATGTATTATTAAACGAAACAAAATGTGCATTAACATGACAGAAAAGTATCCAAGACAACACTATGTACTTATCTCTTATTTCTACGGTAGTAACCTTAGGTTACAAACATACATATGCCTTTATGCATCCGTTTCTTTTAAATTGGCAGTTTGAAGAGGTAAAAGAAATTATTAATGTAACAGTTAAAAAAAAATCTATATAATAATCATTCCTGCGCCTAAAACACTAAACAACCTATAAAACTTGATCCTAATGGAGGTTAAAATGAAATATCCACGAATATATGTACTTCCGTTGTCGGGCATCTTTTAATGGAAATATTTTTTGAATTAAAATCTTGTAATTTATAATTTGTTCTTATCATTTAATCCAAACTTAATTCATGTTTTATCTAATAAAATAGTTGCGGAAAATCATAATGTTTTTACCTATGGCTATATATGCAAGTGTAGCTGCCCAATAAGAATTAGATGTTCTGTGTCGGGGTTGTTCGCGATAATAATTATGTTAGTCAGCATTATCTTTAAGGCAGTTAGAGTGTATCCTTCTCCATTTATATTTAGTGTATATGTATATATTGCAATTGTATCGGTAGATCGTTGTACAAGTCGAAGTTCATTAAGTTCAAATTTATGGTTTTGTAATACTTGAGCTTAAAAATTCAAGTAATCTACTGAATTACATTTTCGATAATAGAGTTAAAATTAATAGCTAATATCACCGACATAAAAATGATTCGGCTGATCATTTGAATTTTTAAGCTAAGGTATTAGGAAATTATCAATTTGAACTTAATAATTTTCGCTTGAACAACCACAATATGCATCTGTATAAGTGTAACTAAATGTATAGGTACAGTATAACGCAATATACGGAGGATTATTCCATACCAAACGACTATCATTAATTTAACCAAAACATCATATTTAAATGAATACATTTTTTTGGTTGAAGAGAGTATTTGTTTTTATAGAAACAACATTCCTATTTCGTTGATTTAACAACTGTACATATTTACTACAAACAAAAGTAAATAGTTAACCTAACAACTTCTAATTTTAATGTTAATCAATTCTTTTGGTAAACTTAACATAAAATAACTGTTTGTTTAACCCAAGGCACTTGTTGCCCGAACAATTTCAAAGATTCAGATCAAAATTACCGTGATTGTTAAGACAATGCTAAAAATATTGTCTAATCTACACAATTATAGTAACAATCACATTTTGTTACCTTGACAAAAAATTTTGTTTGACTATATTTAACCAAATGTTTTTGTTGGATAGACAATTTTTTTGTTAACTTAACACATTTTGTTCTCTCAGTGTATAGTAGGTTAATGAAAAGTATACGTAATGACAGCTAACGCATTCACTAAATATGGAAAGAACACAGCACAAATAAATAGAAATCATTGAAATGCAGTTATTACATTTCTATAATAATATATATTCGTAGGTTGAATGAAAACGTTCATTATAAAACTGGTGTTCTTTACAACAATAACATATTTCCTGAACCTACTAATTTCGTTTTCAATGACTTTGGTTTCATTACAATGAATAGTTCTGTGAATAGTAAATCATTTTTATTCATTTGATGAACTCGTTCTTCGGACTAATTTTAATGCACTATTTCTTGTGAACAATGAATTTTTTCATTGTTTCAAAACCCATTTTTGGTTCAATGTAGGTGTGGTCAAGCACCCATTCTTGAACCAGCACTTTTATTTTGGACATTTTGCAAAGTTTTGTTTGGAAAGTTGGCAAGCTTAGCGTTTTTGCAGACAGCTGCAGTATGTGTTCCCATCAGTCAGGTAATTAGTTACTCTTTGAAATTATGTGAGAATAAGCGCGTTGCTGTCGTGTGATTGGTATAGGTTTATTGTTTTTGAATTTCGGAAGAGTAATCAACATTGAAATTCCAAATGCTTTAAAAATTACATATGTATCTACTGGATGAGCCAAAACCTTTCTGTTGTTAAATCTTGCAGTGGTATTAAAACTGATCCTCACAACTATTACCTAAAGCACTTTACTTGAAGTTAATAAATTCTATAAAGTTAACTTAATAAAAATTCTACATTGGTGATATTAGGTATTAATAATTAGTATAGTATTGAATAATTTTTCTTCACGTCTTATGTCAAAAATAAACACATTTGTCGTTTTATTTCATTAAGTTAATAATCGAAGAATTATAATATACAGTAATTTATGTTGAAATTATTATATTCTCACGCATTAAGAATGCCGGGCATTCAAAATCCGGTTGACACAATTTCTCCGGGCGGACAGCCTCGGCACCTGTTTCTCCTTTCCAACAACGAAACATAAATATTCACATATACGTAACGTGCATGCACACGAGAGACGTGCGGTGTTTCTTGGAAATATAAGCATGGCCGCTTTTCAGATCCTTACCAGCTTCTGAACGCCGCCTCTAGCCGATTGGTCGCTCAGGGCTCCGGACAGATCCAACTGTGGCAGTTCCTCTTAGAACTCCTCGGCGATTCGGCGAACGCGGCGTGCATCACGTGGGAAGGGACCAATGGGGAGTTCAAACTCACCGACCCTGACGAGGTGGCCCGCCGTTGGGGAGAAAGGAAATCCAAACCGAACATGAACTATGACAAACTTTCCAGGGCCCTCAGGTGTGTATTCGTGTTAATTGTAAACGAAAAAAGTATTTATGTTGCATAAATAACCAGTCAACTGGCTAATATTTTATACAATTTTATTGGAAACTTCTGGAATTTAATACTATATTTACATTCTTATCAAATTTCCAACAAATTTAACCGTTAACGATTTAAATGAAAATATTTAACCACATTGCCGATCAATTTTACTAAGCAAATTCAATTTGTTTTGTAAAAGAAAGCCATTTTTCTTGTCTAAAATCATATTGGGTGCTCAGCTTAAATATTGAATTTAGCAGGTTTAGTAGTTGAGTTGTTATTGCCTAATTAAATACCGCTAAATGCAAAATTAACAAACAAAAGTATTTTTCTCTGAAACGAGAATTGTGTCTGTATAAAATGGCGCAATGAAAAAAGAATTGTTGAGCACACATGTATTGCTTCTTTTCTTTGCTACCAAGCAAATACAAGAAACCTCATCCTAAAGAAATATTTTGCAAATCAAACGAATTACAAAATGTTCGTATTCTTATTTAGTACAACTATTATTATAATGAAAACTGAAAAAAGATTGTTCAATTTATTTAAAATTTCCCGGCAAACACAGAGAAATGTTTACTTGCATCAAAACATTTGATTTTCTTTAAAAAAAAGTAGTCTCAAATCTATATTGTTCTTGCGATGAAAAAAGGAAATATAAAGTTTCTTTTAAGTGAATCGTTTAATCAAAAGTTAAGAAAATAACCACTGTAATAATATTCACCGACATAAACTATTTTCTCTTATACCCTGCTAAATAGAGTTCTCTAATACAAAAATCGCATTAGAACGCGCAATTCAAAATTCAAAAACAGAAGAGTCCATAGAATTTACTCAGAAAAAAAAAATTACGGTGAATGTTTTGTACTGAGCAAATATTATAAGAAAACAGCACTAATATCAACTCGTTTTAGAAGAACTTATACTTTTCTTTTTCTTACACTTAAAGAAATTGATATTTTACTTTAAATGTTAGTTGTAGCGACAGTTTATCTTCATATAGTCAAACTATATACTCTCTGCAAGTGAAAAAATTAACACTAATTTTGGTCAGCAGATAATTACAACACTGAAAATAGAGAATTAATTCAGTAGTATTTAACCTTATTTCGTAAATCTTAACGTCAAGCGAAGTGTATATAAAGTCACATTTTTATAGATATCTATTCCATAAAACCTATAATATAGCTAACTCTAAAGTAGAAATATTTCATAAATTTACAGTAAAATAAATACTTTTCCACTCTTTTAGTAGCTGACAAGAGTCTGAAAACGGGGTGGTCGCCAGGGAAAACCGAAGTAGTTCCCTGGCGACCGTTTTTCTTTCTGTGAGATATTACAAATAATAAATATAATATATACTATACTATACTATACTATTTATTGACAATATTACAAGCCAGTAATAATGTCTACAATGTCAAAAGGACTGCATCACCTATGGGTGTTCTTCCTGTAGCCATGGTGTTTGACTGGTCTTCACTCTCCGTGGTCATTATAAGATGTTAGAGGCTTGAGTCGATCCCATTTTACAATTTAGATTTCAGACGAAATTACTACATAATATTCATCACTAACAATTTTCATGACACATGAGTGACAGTTAATATTCTGTATATTTTTTTAATTTATAGATTAATCTGTAGATACGCATGCATTGCGTGGTGGTTGAAAAATTCTAACACAGAAAATTTACGGAATAAGTTTTATACGGAGCAAAATTTATACTAAAACAGCAGGAATATCGACGTGCTTTAGATGTGAAATCACACCTTTAAGTCTTTGATAAAGGATGTTAGACTTAAAGAGATTTATATTTCATTTTTTTTACTTTGAGTGTTACTTGTGACTATAATACATGCTGGAGTTTTATCAACTTAATATTTTCACTTTTAAGTGGTATAAATGTTGTATTAGTCAAAGTTTATCCTCTCTGTGAAGACACAAATTGACACTCATTTTGGTAAGCAGATAACTACAACTAGAAGTATAGCGCGGTTTATCTTAATTGACTATAGTATTTTAAATCTAACGTCAAGCAAATTGCAAAGTTACTTTGTATTAATATATATTTTAGAAAATTCGTATGGTTAACTCTAAAGAAAAAGAAATATTTCAGAATTTTAGAGCGAGTTAAATACTTTTCCACATTTTTAGTAGCTAACAAATTGACTCTGAGAACGGAGTGGTCGTCAGTGGAAAACCACTGAACCAACCCTAAAGAAGAGTTTTAGCTAGTATTTAACTAGGTTTTGAAATCAAGAGTATTCTCATAATTAACTAAAATTATATATGGATTATTTATTTATTATTAATTGTTTTTGTGTTGTTTATTATTATTCGTTATTCTGATTTTAAAACCTACTTAAATACCTTCGATGTGTGCATTAACATTGTGAAGGATGAAATACCCAATGTTATAAGTTTTGGACTAACTGTTACCACTTGAATGCAGAAAACAAACAAAAAAAACATTGTGTCAATAAAAGTAATGTTCACTAGGCAGTCTAGATTAAAAATATCTAAAATTAATTTTTTCCTTTTGCATACAATTCATTGCAACAGCAACTGTCATACTGGAAACCTACTTTTTAGTTTTAGCTGTATTAATTTTAATACAAATGATAACTTAACTACTATTCCTTTGAAGTGTTTACTGTAAGTAAAAGATAAGGAAAAGAATTAGAGTTTACTGCTTACGTTAGCGCAATTACAGAAGAAAAAATGTATGGCACCTCTTTAACAACAAATCTGTGTATTTGGTTGTATAAAGAACTATAGATTTATACAGCCAAAGCCAAGCACGGAAGGTATAAAAAAAAACGAACGAACGAAATTTATAATGCTTTGCTTCTTGGGACACGAGAATTCCCAGAGCATATTTTTCTATAATCAATAGTATAATGAAATAAACATGAAATTGATTTTAAAATGTTTATTGCTATTATAGATAAATAATCTAATAAAAGCAGTGTTCCCAGTTTTGTGGCGGCAATTCTAAAGACCTACCTACCTATATTTTGTTATATGATACATTATAAGGAAACTTTATACGAATGGAAAATAACAAACGAAATATTCAAAAACAATAGAACGGTAGTAGGGCTGAAGGCGATTGAAAAGAAGCGTAGAAGTAAGTTTCAGTTGATTAAAAGACAAGAGCTTCATCAACCAAAAACGCTACACAATTGTGCTGTCTATTTCATCAATCAAATAACAAAGTTATTTTCTATTTTGATACATCCAATTGTCATACAATAAAATCTGTATCTTTTGAATTCCCACCATGGAACTATGAATGGTTGCGTCATCGGCTCCTTATTGGGTATCAAATATATGTCCAAAGCTTGCGTTGGGAAAGGTGGATTAATCATCAATATTTCCTCAGTGTATGGAATTATACCTTTGTGCGGATTACCCACTTACTCAATGACGCACGCAGGGATAATATCATTTAGCAAGTCGTTGGGATTGCGAAGCGTAATAAAGATCGGCCCAACTTGCACTTATATGCTTGATATGGGACAGCAGAAGGTATTATGAATGATAAATTTAAGATAGAGTTGATGGAGAAGCTTGAAGACGTGACTAAACAACCACCAAGGAAGGTGGCTAAGGGTTTGGCGAAAATCGTCAAAAGGGCGTCACTGGGTCTGTGTGGGTTGCTTGCAATTCTTATCCCCCATTCGAAATTCAATTGCCTGATGATATTGACAGTTTGAAGAAGGAAACATAAACATGTCAACGTATTCTGTGCCCGTGCCAATAAAATAAATAAATAAATATGAATACCGGCACAAATATGAAATTTTTTACATTTGCAAATTTAAATCTCAAATCCCGCTCCTGCTGTTAATTAAATTATTATTTAATCTTAATTCGTCTTTTGTGTGATCTATTGTAATGGGAATTATAATGTGTGATTTATGTATGCATTTTATACAGATTTATGGTATAAATTACAGGTACTACTATGACAAGAACATTATGTCCAAAGTACATGGAAAAAGGTACGCCTACAAGTTCGACTTTCACGGACTTATGGCCGCTTGTCAGGCACAAGCTCAGGGTCAAGGAGACATGCCAACCTACCACAAGTACCAGCCGCACCAGAGCGAATTGGGCGCGGCTCTTTACCCCACGGCGCATGGGGCAACGTCCAAATTACCAGCAATACTTCCGCCAACGGCCCAACACGCCCAGAGCACCCTATTTCCACCACCGACATACTGGCCGTATTCCACGAGTTCCTTTGACCCAAGAGGTCCTCCCTTTAATTAACCCTTTCGAATATATTTTTTTGAAAAAAACACGCAGAATGGGTGAATCATATAGTTAAAAGCTTCCCAGTCACAACCTTATCATGTACAATATTTTGACGAATCTCAGTTGGAATTCACTGATAGGGATATTTAGTTAATTTGTAATTAGCTGATTGAGCATGAATGACAACGTTTAGTTCTAAGTTTGTTATGGATGTACATAATATATAGATTTCTTGAAGAACATATTCAATTTTTTTATCTAGCAATGTAATTAATTAGGAAATTGTTTTGTTTGTATAGGAAGAATTAATTATTTTCGTTTATTTTTCCGTACCTTGCTTAGTAAAGAAAATGAATATGAGTGTCTAAATGTAATGTTGTTGGTCTGTAATAAAGACATCTTGATATAATGTCTCCTTTTTTTTATATGAACACCAATGCAATTCGGTTTTTTTTTATCAATTAAGGTAATTTAAATATAAAGCACAACACAAATATAATTTACTCCGATACTAAACGAATTGAAAGTGAAAATGACATCAGAGTGAAATAAGCAACTCGTATTATCCAATAAATTGCCCGTTTATACCTTGTTATGTCTGTTATTTATAACCTGTAGACTTTGGGTTTTATTAGAATGCCCTGGCTTATTGTAATAATAACTTTATGAATTTCAACGTCTATACTTCTATTGAGATATTTTGGGATAGAAATTAAGATATTTTATGTTATTTACACGCGAAGGAAACACTCTGATGGCACAAACTACTCTAAATTATAGAAAAATCAAACTGTCTATAAGTTTTATAATTGATTCAATTAATTGCTTGTCCCATTTAAATTTCGTGCAATTTTTGATTTGTTGAACAGAAAACCTTACATCTTTTACATTTATCTGTAAAAAATATATATCTACAAAAGTATAAAGTGTCGCGGAAAACCCAGGTTTGTCTATTCCATCAGGACCACTAAGTAATTAAGGATCTGACAGACCACCCTTCATCGCATTCTGCATAAAGATCTACATCCTACATCCTTGTGAAGCGCCCTTGACATAGGAATTTGAGCTAGCTGATCATGAACAACGCCGAACTTCCGTTTATTGACGATTATTCTATTTATATGATCAGTGGGTTCGTTAGTAAAAAGAACTGCCGCATCTAAGGTTCCAAAAACCTAAGTGCAACCTCTTTATTCAGAACGAATTACTGTTTGGCGTGGTTTTTGGTACGGCGAACTCATAGTGTAACGTACTATGACTTCTTTGAGAATGATGAAGGTGTTACGATTACAGTCAATGCAAATCGCTACCGTAGAATGCTGACTATTCTAGAATATTCGAGCTGTTATTTGCCAAATAAAGCCACTGTTGTGCAAAAATACCATGCAAAACTTCCTCAAAATAAAGCCCATTTGTAGACAGAAGGTGGGCATTTACTGGATATCATTTTCCACAGGTAATCGTAGAGTTTGTACTTTGAACTTAAATAAATATTTTTGTACTACTTAAGAATAAATAAATGTTTATTTTAAAACTAAAATGGGAGTTATTAAGGGAAAAACGTTTACAATATGATTATTTATAACACCATATTGTTTTCTTTTAAAACTATGTCCTGGAACTGCACATAGGTGACGTTTCGTCTTCATAGCTGGGGAACATCTTTAGGGCTACTCTTCCAGCAAAAAACATCATACCTAAACAGTGGATATTTCTGCTTTTCTTGGTAAACAATTTAGAGTGGATCATACCACTATTTCTAGAGTCCTGCAACGTTTTACCGAAACAATAGATCATACAAGGCAAGGTCAAGGTAGAAAACGTGCAACCAACGCTGTGAAGGATTGTTTTGTATTGTTGCGAAATGTTCGAAAACGATTCACTACGGCTACAAGTCCCCAAATACAACTTGCTGATGTCCACGGGGCCAAAGTCGGTGCAAACACTATTAGATAGCGGTTAGCTGAGTAAAATTATTACCCCCGAGTGCCGACAACTGGTCCTGGATGGGTAGGGCACCGCAGATCCAGATTAGCTTTCGTTAGGGAACATCTTAACTGGCAAATTGGAGATTAGCAGAAGGTACTCTTGACGGATAGTCGTCTAAGAGTGTACCGTAGACCAAATGTGTAACATGTAACATTCCGCAAACGACATTGTATGGGGGAGGGATTAGTTATTGTTTTGAGGTGGTATATCTCCAAGAGCACGTAGAGAGCTGTGGATTGTTGATGGTGATCTTTAACAGGTGCACGTTACATTACAGATATTCAACAACCACATGTAGTCCCTTTCGCGCCCTGGATCGGAGATGGGCTCCTTTTAATGCATGATAATGCTAGACCACATCCACATGCTGCGCGCATAGTAACTGATCTGCAAGACGTAGGTATTAGAGCTATGAATTGACCAGCATATAGATGTAGCATCCAATCGAACATGTCTGGGACATGATGGAAAGAAAAATTAGACAGCACAGCATCCACCACCAATGGACTTGAATAAACTCCGACCATCTCTCATACGTATATGAGATGAAATTTCTCAAGAGATGGTTGGACTAATTACGAGTTTGCAAAGACATTGTAACGCCGTAATTAGAAGCAGAGGCCGAAATACACTCTACTAAATAGAGTTCTATAATATAGAAATTCATCAGAATTATATATTTAACCGTAAGTAAGTTGTTGTTTTGGTTGATCTCAAACAATTAAGAATTTGCAAGTGGTGCGTTAATTTTGTGTATTTTGGTCACCCTTTCATTACACCTTCTGTATTAAAATCATAATTTATTTCTACAATAAAAAAAACCATGGAATTGATAATAATTGAAGCTTCAAAATTGTGTTTATCTCCGCACGCTTCTTCTCACATCTCTACGAACTTCAAAAGAAAATGCTACAAAACAATGATGATTGCATTACAGCACTTTTATCGCATCTTTAAACCCGGTCGTCAACTAAAGAAAAATATTTTCATATAAACAAATTACTAAAGGAAAATTGAAATTAGAAACTTATAAAATGAATACTGGCCGTCATTAGAGCCCTGTATTAAAATCCAAACAATACATGTTTCTCGTATAACTTAGAAATAAGATATTATATGTCCGTACTTAACCTAGGACTTTCTTATAAAAAAAAAATAACATTGTAGCGACGATCGGTACGAATTATTCATTCAAACGGGGGTACTTAACTCCAGTTAAACGTATCCAATCACGTAATAAACCTCAATAATCTAAAACGTATCTTAACTGCTAAAAATACCAATCTAACTGTTGGTTAAGTGGGTGCGCAGCAGATAAATACGTCCGTACAGGAAATAATACTTGTCGAATAGGTCCAGTACACATCTGTCCAGCGACAAAAGCGAGATAGTCTATCATGAAAAATGAGCGAGGGCGCCTGGATTAAGTACGTTCTCTTCTTTATATGTACATTTCTGGAGATATTTAGTGTTGAAGGAGGATTCACAACGACCAGTAAGTATGCATTTTGTTATTGATGGAGTTATTAATCAAAAAATTAAACAAATCGCTCCACTCATAAACAATGTAAAGATACTGATGCATCGCGATATAAAAATTTATTGAGTGTTTTCACAATAAAGTGGGTTGTAAAAAACAGTGTAGATTCAAAAAGATGCAGAAGAATTTTCTGTTAATCAACAGATCATCATGCTATCGTTTCTAGTAAAAAAAAAACGCAGATATCTTACGTTTTGAATAAACGACATAACATTTCGGTTTTATCACAGTCACCAGGTTAACTAATCTTGAATACCTACGTAAAATGTTTCGATTTCTTAGCAACTGTACAAATACTCATGTGTAGTGGTTATGGTGGGAGTGGTAACAAAGAAAAATTAGTCCCCCCAATTTTTATCAAAGCATAATACTTAGCATTACGTTTTCTTTATTTTTTAAATGCTAATATTTAACAATAAAGTTGTAAAAGAAAATTGAATATAATATATCGTTTGAAAATAATGAGAATTAATTGATAAACTAACACAATTTCTAAAAAATAACAATAAATGAGATTACATTTGATCGATTTTCGGTTAATACAATTTTTTACTTAGAACTCCCTGGTTAAATACCTCGGAAACGGGTAAATATATTTGAATTTTGTAAAAAAAACAGTTGCTAAAGAATATGATTGACCCCAGTTTGCATCACAATCGTGTTTTATTACGTGAAAATAAACATAGGGCTATGATAAAAAAAAATCTTTTATTGCTATAATTATTGTTTTTATTTGAAAGAGTATTAAAATTAAAGCAAATTCTATTATTTGTGTTATTGTCGAAAATTTCACAGTTTCTTGTATATTTGTGTTTATGGAAAGTAAGAATAATGTCAATTTTTGTCTCTATTTTTCACAAATATTTAATTTGTATGAACAAAAAAAAACTGAACATATTTATAATTCTTGTCATTACAGTTATTATACAATTTAAATCCTATAGTTGTTTTTTTTATCAGAGGCTATCTATCTCCACTCGACATATAGGTAAAAAGCATTTGTTATATATATGCCTGCTTTGATAAATTAGAAGATATTTTGATAGTAGTGACATTTACTTGATTACTTAGTTACCACAGAAATTAGTTTCATTCAAATACTTATTTAATCTGCCTTGATATAGTACTGAAAATATAATTTAATACACAAATAAAGATAAATTGATTATGATTTTCATTTATGGAAATTCCTATAGTAATGCATCTGAAGTAGTGGGAGTAAAATATATGCTTTACATTTTCCAAACAGGCTTCTACCAGATCACAAAATATTTATAAGTCTATGTGCAAATCTTAGAAATTATGATAACTTAAAAAAATCAAAACTTGTTTGTTGTTACATAGAACTCTGAACAAACTTTCTAACAACTTGGACATTCACATTATATTTTCTGTTTGCTATTACCATTACTTTAGTTTTTCGCTTCCTTTATTTTCATATTCCTTTTTTCCAGTGCATTATTCCATATCATAATATTTTCCTGTAAGTTTTTTTCGTTTTTAGCAAAAATTGCTATATCAACCACAAATATACATTCCGTGATTGTGGGAATCACGTATAGAGATTCCGACATCCAACGTGTAGCTTTGCTACCTTTGCTCATGTTTCTTTAACCACATCGTCCATCACCAATATAAACAAAATAGGGCTCAACACACTACCCTGCCTAAGACCCTGTTATGTAACCCTACTGTGTTAAACTAACCAGTTTCTATATTTTTTGGTTCTTACAATATTCCGGCACTTTCTGTACACGCTTTTATTTGCATCGATAATTTATAGTTAATATACTTATGTTTTAATTTTTGTATTTAATAAACCCTGCTCATTTTTAATTTTATACTTATTATGTTCCTGCTAAAACGTAAAACCACTAAATAGTCTTTGTATTAAGCCATTAAGTGTCAAACTTGTAGGTTTTTTTTTTACTAGAAATTGATTTCAGAATTCAAAAGAATATTTTAGAAATTGCTTCATTTTTCCAACGTTGGCTCTAAATGGCCATAATTAAACAGTAAAAAAATTAAAAGCATAGGGGCGGGCAGCAAAATTTTGTCCTGCCCTGTACATAAAATCATCTCGAGCCGACACTGGTGCCCAAGCCCAGGCATGTGTAAAAATAGATATAAACGCGTGCCTTTCGTTGCCGAATCGGTGGTATTATCATCGTGCGACTTTCCTTTTATCGAAACTCCTAATACGTATGCGTGGGACACCAACAGTAAACGAGGATATCACTGTTCGCAGAGATTGGCCCGAAACCCCTCTGGAATGCTACGTTCGCCGATAAGCTCAGGCAAGATTTGCTCTTGAACTATGACAAATTTGCAAGACCGTCGCCTCATCAGAACGCCACTCCAGTTCATTTCAATCTGGACATACACCATGTGGAATTGAACGAATTCAAATCTGCATTAACGGTGTATGCTTTGACCACATTAGTAAGTAAATGAAATATTTTAAGAGTTATGTTATTTGTACAACAACAGTAACAATTATTGTCTTATTATAGTTTATTAATTAATACAATTATTTACTTCTGCTTAAAAAAATTAACGTTAAAGAAATTTAAATATATAGGTGTCTAATACATTTGATATTTGGGTCAAATCAACATAACCTATAAAAGTTATTTGGTGCATATAAATAACAACTTTTTCCAGGTATGGACAGATGTTAAATTAAAATGGAACGAATCCGATTATGGCGGATTGGAGAAAATACATATGGCAGATCACGAGATTTGGCAACCTGATATATACATAGTCAACAGGTAGTGCATACCTATGTACATTATCAAGAAATCACCATGTTTTAATTGCGAATAATTTTAGCGGTGTAAGTACTGCAATAAGCCATTACAACAGCCGCTGCATAGTATATAGTAGTGGAAAAGTTATTTGGGTCCCACCGTCCCAATTCACTGTCCTGTGTGATTTGAACCTGAAATACTGGCCCTTCGATACTCAAACGTGTAACATGATTTTCGTCTCCTGGACTCATAATGGTGACGAAATAGATCTTAAAATACATGACGATCTGACAACTCCACAAGTAAGGAGTGACTGAGATTTTGAAATATTCCTATTAGTTTTATTTTAGTATTTTTTTTCTCTATATCTTCCATTATGTATGTCATATTTTCTTTTAGAATTTATGTTGACAAGACATCCAAGCTTACTATTGTTTGTTTATATATGTATTTACATTCACTGGACACGCTAAATGAATTCATGGCTGACATTATCCTAGTCTATTTGCTT
This sequence comes from Cetonia aurata, assembly GCA_949128085.1. Classification (NCBI taxonomy): domain Eukaryota; kingdom Metazoa; phylum Arthropoda; class Insecta; order Coleoptera; family Scarabaeidae; genus Cetonia; species Cetonia aurata. Next base: position 22,950,905 of record OX421885.1, on the reverse strand, counting down.
TTAAATGAACTTATAAATACTGTACACTCTGCATTTGCAAAATTCCAAATAGAATTACAATTATTTTTAGTGACATCTATGTTTCTTCTAATTAAAGCTCTTTGTGATTACTTAACAAAGCCATTTTAAAGCAAAATTTGCTTTAGGTAAAACCACTCATTAACAGCACAGAATGGCTAATAGGAGAAACGTCGATGAAATGTGAAGCGCAAAAATTTAGTTGCTGTCCTGAACCTTATCCACTTATAACAGTAACATTAAATTTAATAAGACGCTCACCATCTTATAAGACATTAATTGTAACACCTGCTTTTGGTAAGATATCCAAATAGGTGTACTCCTAAACAATCAAAGAAAATCCACAATTTTTCCAGTTATTATCGCTCTGATTTTGTCAAATTTCTGGTTACCACCGCAAGCTGGCGAAAAAATTATATTAAACGGATGCACTGCTATCATTATAACATTATTCCTATTGTACTTTACCCAGAAAATTCCCGCTATGGGATCGCACACTCCACTCATCGGTAATTTTCATATTTGTTCCTTTTGCATACCAAATAAACGATTTCTATTTTTAGTATTTTTCTACAGCAGCTGTTTATGGATAGTATGCTTCTCAATAATCGGTTCTGTGATAGTTATTTGGTTATCAAGAACCCAACACAATAAATCGCTTCCTTGGATAATTAAACAACCGTTAATTGGACGTTTTGGCAGGTGTCTAGGACTAACAAGTTATATTAAACAAGTAATAACGAAACATCACATAATTGATGTATTGAGCTCTTGAAACTTTAATTTCAGCCAGAACGTTTAAATAAGGTAGAAGAAATGCATGATCATCAAGTGACGGATTTCGATGAGAACGGACTAAATGATGACAAGCAATTCATAGCATGCAGGAGCAAAACGAATTATCAAAATGATTGGATACTACTGGCGGTTGCTATCGATAGGATATCATTCATCTTTTATAGTTTTCTATTTTTAATATTGAGCATTTCTTATTCTATATAAAATTAAAATAGTTCCTTTCATTTACAGTAGATATCCCCATGAATATATCCAGTAACACCAGTTCATTTTTTTGATACAACTTTTTTGTATGTATTGTATATAAATAATAAAATGATGAATTACGACTGAATTATTTATATTATGATTGATTTAATCAACATTTACAGAAAATTCTTGCAACCTACAAGCAAACCCTGTATGCTTGTTACCAAAGTTAATGGATTCGCCAGGTCTTCAGGAAAAAAAAAAAAAAACAAAAAGTTTAAAATAAATTGCAAAATTTTGTAGAACTATAAAAATTTGAATCGGTATAGTCAAGCTTCGGATACTACTTTTAATTTGGAAAACTCCCACATATAGAGAACTAAATATCAATTACTTCCTTTCGATGAATAAACAGGATTTTATCTGTCAATATGCTATTCATCGTATAAACAATAACAAAGGATGTGCACGTGATAAGAATCATTTAAGAATCTGCGAACAGAAATTACCGAACCTGGGTACAGAGTTCAATTGGCTCGAGTTAAACATGCACAACCACGCAATAAACCTTCATAATCTAAAACGTATCTTCATTGCTAAAAGACATTTTAACTGTAAATTATGTGGGTGTGCACCAAATAAAGACGGTACACGAAATAATATTTGTCGAATAAATCCAGTACCCATCTGTCCACACCATCAGCGACAAAAACGATATAGTCTGTGTGTCGTGCAAAATGAGCGAAGAAGCCAGCATTAAACACTTTCTCTTCTTCATCTGTGCATATCTGGTGATATTTAGTGTTGAAGGAGGATTTACAACGACCAGTAAGTTATTGATGAACTTATTAGCTTTAAATAAGTTTAAATAGTATTTTTATTAATTAATCCACCTACAGTAATGGAGATGTTGCATTGTAAATTTGAAATTAATAATACACTTACATTGTGAAGAACAATATAGTTCCAAAATAAATCTGAAAGACTTTTTGGTATCAATCAAAAACGTATCATTCCACAGCTTTAGTCAAAGGCGTTGGTACGCTAGATTTTATGCTAACAATCAAAGTAAAATAAGCAAGAAATGAAACTCATGCCTTAAATACTTTACAAGTATATTAAGTAATTTATCGTTATCATTTGTAACACCATCATGTGCTTTTATTCCAGCTTTAATATGGCGAAGACTATTGGCATGCTGGTTTTGTCCTATAAAAGAATCCTCAAATTTTATTTTAATCATGCAAAAACTTATTCATTCTTCAACTCTACGCAATGTAAAAAATATTTTGCTTGCGTCTTCACTCCTAAACATCTATTAACCTTTAGTTCTTACTTCTTAACAAAATTGTATCTAATTTAAACATTCTCAAATAAAAAAAAAAGAAGTTGTGACATGGTACAAACCTATAACCAAAGCATTTCCTTTGCTATTTTCCGCTTGTGGATCATCCAAACTCCTATACGTAAGCGTGTGACGCGGAAAGCAAAATGAAATATCACTGTCCGCAGACATTGGCACAAACTCCCTGTGGAATGCTACCTACACCGATAAGCTCAGGCAAGATTTGCTCTTGAACTATGACAAATATGCGAGACCGTCACCTCATCAGAATGTCACTCAAGTTAGTTACGGTCTGGAGATACAACATGTGGAACTGAACGAGTTCAAATCTACACTAACCGTGTTTGGTTACACCAGATTAGTAAGTAATTGGAATCGCTTAAGGGTTTTGCTAACAGAAACACAATTTCTGTCAATGCCGTAATTTATTTGAAATGTGAATCAAATAAACATAACGTGAAAGAGATCCGTCCAGTTGCTACCACACTTTCGAATTTTCAAACTTTGGACTAATACCGTTTGCGCTGTGAAGAAAAAGATGTGTCCATTTCGTTCGTGCAAATGTTTGCTGTAAAACAATTTATGCTCTTTCCGTGTTAAAAATGGGGGACGTCAAGTTGTCGCGGCCATCTCAATCTTAAGTATCTCAAAAACGGATTGTGCATTATTCCAAGTACAAATCAGCACAAAACTAGCACCAATCATAGTCAGATTTTTTAATATTCGAAAGTGTATCAAACTTGACAGGGCCATGCAAAAATTATTTTAAAATAAAAATGTGTAGGTACAACAAATGTATACACAAATAAAAATATGTACAATGTACCTATTGCTGTCTCTCTGATATCGTCTTGTGATACCAAGAGATAGCAATAGTTTTGAGAAAGGTTCAGCACCACCAAGTACTTATACTTATAATTTACGGATATATTTTTTTTATTTCTTCATTACCAAACCTAAACGAACTGTGCGTACACTTTCCAGGTATGGACAGACGTCAAACTGAATTGGAATGAATCCGATTATGGCGGAATATATAAAATACATATGGCAGAACACGAGATTTGGCAACCTGACATAGTCTTAATGAACAGGTAGGTAGTGCACATCTAATACAATATCAAGACATCACCTTTGTTTCAATAGCCCTTAATTTTAGCGCAGGTAGTACTGCAATAAACCATTACAATACTCGCTGCATAGTGTATAACAACGGGGATGTCATCTTTGTACCGCCGTCCCAATTCACTGTCTTGTGCGATTTAAACCTGAAATACTGGCCCTTTGACACTCAAACATGTAATATGCGTTTTGCATCCTGGACTCACGATGGCGATGAAATAGATCTGAAATTATATAATGATTTGACAGCTCCAACTGTAAGAAATGGTTGTTAAAACAACTCTATTCTTAAAAAAAATATTAATACGGTTTATAATTTTATACCAGATGTCCCACTAGACCCTTCTAGTATGTAATAGTCACTATACACGTTAAAACACCCTACTACAAACTATACTGTGCTGGAAGCACGTTTCAATAACGAAGCTATTATAATTAGCAGTAAATTTGAACTAAAGAACTATTACACTAACAATAAGATGTGTTTGTTCTTGTAAATTATAGATCTTTATAACAATTTCATTAAACATATGTACATACATATAACCACATACACTCTTCTTTAACTAATTTTACATTGTCTATCGTACGAAGAGTTTCACAGTTGTGCTATTTCTTACACAATAACAAATTAAATATAAATAGTTCTAACTTAAAATTTCCGTGATTGCATATTTGAAAGAAAATTTGCTTTAGGTAGAACTATTAATTAACAGCACAGAATGGATAATAGAAGAGACATCCATAAAACCCGAGGCGCGAAAATATCCTTGTTGCTCTGAAACGTATCCGTTTATGACAGTCGCAATAAATTTAAAAAGACGCTCACCATCTTATAAGGCATTGATTGTAATACCTGCTTTCGGTGAGTAAGATACATTTTGTATGTACCTACTTGTAAACGACTGAGAGCGCCACCATTTTCTAGTTGTTATTGCGTTGATCTTATCAACTTTCTGGTTGCCACCGCAAGCTGGTGAAAAAATTATATTAAACGGTTGCGCTGCTATCATAGTAACATTATTCCTATTGTATTTTACGCAGAAAATACCGGCTATGGGATCGCACACTCCACTAATTGGTAATTTTCATATTTGTTCCCTTTTCATTTCAAATAAACGATTTCTATTTTTAGTATTTTTCTACAGCAGCTGTTTATGCATAATATCCTTCTCAATAATTGGTTCTGTGATAGTTATTTGGTTATCAAGAACCCAACACAATAAACCACTTCCTTGGGTAATTAAGAAATCGTTAATTGGACGTTTTGGAAAGTATCTAGGACTAACAACTTATACTAAACAAGTAACAACAAAACACCATCACATAATTGATGTACTCGACTATTGAAACTTTAATTTCAGTCAGGACATTTAAATAAGGTAGAAGAAATGTGTGATCATCAAGTGATGAATTTCGAGGAGAACGAACTAAATGATGACAAGCAATTCATAGCAGGCAGGAGCAAAACGAACTATCAAACTGATTGGATACTACTGGCTGTTGCTATCGATAGGATATCATTTATCTTCTATAGTTTTCTATGTTTAATTTTGAGTCTTTCTTATTATATATAAAATTAAAATTGTTAATAACACCAGTCCATTTTTTTGATACAGCATTTGAGTGTGTGTTGTATGTAAAAAATAAAATAATGAACTTATATTATTTTTGATTTAATCTGGATTTACAGAAAATTCTTGCAACTTATAAGACCATACAAGCATATGCTTTCTACAAATAGACTGCTCACAAAGTTTATGAATTCGCCCGGTCTTCAGAAAAAAAGCTTTTTCCAAAAAACGTTTCAAAAATAGTGCATAATTTTGTAAAACTATAAAAATTTGGATCAGTATAGTCATGCTTCAGATACCACTTTATTTGGAAGAATCTAATGTAGAGAACCAAATATCAATTATCTCCTATTGATAAATAAACAGGATTATGTCTGACAATATTTAAGCTAAGGCTATTCGTTAGATAAAAAATAACACAACAAAACGATGTGCACGTGATATTCATTTAAGAATCTGCGATCACATTTCCATATAACAAGAAATTACGGAACCTGGGTACAGAGTTCAATTGACTCAAGTTAAACATACGCAATAAATCTTAAACCACACAATAAACCTTCATAATCTACAACATATCTTCATTTCTAAAAGGCATTTTAACTGTTAATTATGTGGGTGTGCAACAAATAAAGACGTCAGCACAGGAAATAATACTTGTCGAATAAGTCCAGTACCCATCTGTCCATATCATCAGCGACAAAAGCGAGATAGTCTGTGTGTCATGCAAAATGTGCGAAGAAGCCAGCATTAAACACTTTCTCTTCTTCATCTGTGCATATCTGGTGATATTTATTGTTGAAGCAGGATTCACAACGACTAGTAAGTTATTGATGAACTTCTTAGCTTTAAATAAGTTTAAATAGTATTTTTATTAATTAATCCATCTACAGTAATGGCATATTGCACTGTAAAATTGAAATTAATAATAAAGTTACGTTGTGAAAAACAATATAGTTCCAAAATAAATCTGAAGGACTTTTTGGTATCAATCAAAAACGTATCATTCCACAGCTTTAGTCAAAGGCGTTGGTACGCTAGATTTTTTGCTAACAATCAAAGTAAAATAAGCAAGAAATGAAACTCATGCCTTAAATATTTTACAAGTATATTAAGTAATTTATTGTTATCATTTGTAACACCATGTGCTTTTATTCCAGCTTTAATATGGCGAAGACTATTGGCATGCTGCTTTTGTCCTATAAAAGAATCCTCAAATTTTATTTTGATCATGCAAAAACTTATTCATTCTTCAACTCTACGCAATGTAAAAAATATTTTGCTTGCGTCTTCACTCCTAAACATCTATTAACCTTTAGTTCTTACTTCTTAACAAAATTGTATCTAATTTAAACATTCTCAAATAAAAAAAAAAAGAAGTTGTGACATGGTACATACCTATAACCAAAGCATTTCCTTTGCCATTTTCCGCTTGTGGATCATCCAAACTCCTATACGTAAGCGTGTGACGCGGAAAGCAAAATGAAATATCACTGTCCGCAGGCATTGGCACAAACTCCCTGTGGAATGCTACCTACACCGATAAGCTCAGGCAAGATTTGCTCTTGAACTATGACAAATATGCGAGACCGTCACCTCATCAGAATGTCACTCAAGTTAGTTACGGTCTGGAGATACAACATGTGGAACTGAACGAGTTCAAATCTACACTAACCGTGTTTGGTTACACCAGATTAGTAAGTAATTGGAATCACTTAAGATTTTTGCTAACAGAAACACAATTTCTGTCAATGTCGTAATTTATTTGAAATGTGAAAGAGAACCGTCAATTTGCTACAACACTTTCGAATTTTCAAACTTTGGACTAATGCCGTTTGTTCCGTGAAGAAAAAAATTTTGTGCTCATTTAGCTCGTGCTAATTTGTGTTGTAAAACAATTTATGCTCTTTCCGTGTTAAACATGCGTATATATATATCTCAATCTTAAGTATCTCCAAAACGTGTTATGCTTTCTTGCAGTACAAATCAGCACAAAACTAGCACCAATCGATGGCATAGTAAACTTTTTGAAAATTCGAAAGTGTCGCAAGAAATTTGACAAGGCCACGCAAAAATTACTTTAAAAATGTGTACAATCGACTATATTAAATCTAACCATTCGATGTGTACCCGCCTGAACTTATTGCTGTCTCTCTCATATCGTCTTGTGATGCTAAGAGGTAGCAATAGTTTTGAGGAAGGTTCAGCACTAGGTCCTAAGACTGATTCAATGTAGTCCAGTGTATGTATGTGCCTATGTTTATAATTTATGGTTATAAAAAATGTTTTTTTTTATTTATTTATTAGCAAACCTTAACGAACTGTGCGAACATTTTCCAGATATGGACGGACGTCAAACTAAATTGGAATAAATCCGATTATGGCGGAATAGATAAAATATATATGGCAGAACACGAGATTTGGCAGCCTGACATAGTCTTAATGAACAGGTAGGTAGTGCATATCTACATTATCAAGATGTTTTAATAGTTCTTGATTTTAGCGGAGGTAGTTCTGCAATAAACAATCACAATACTCGCTGCATATTGTATAACAACGGGGAAGTCTTCTGTGTGCCACCATCCCAATTCACTGTCTTGTGCGATTTAAACCTGAAATACTGGCCCTTCGATACGCAAACGTGTAATATGCTATTCGCATCCTGGAGTCATAATGGCGATGAAATAGACCTGAAACTATATAACGGTTTTACAACTCCAACTGTAAGAAATAGCTGTTAAAACAACTCTATTCTGAAAAAAATAATACTAATACGGTTTATAATTTTATTACACCAGGTGTCCCACTCGATACTTTTAATATATGTATACTAATCACTAATCTATACAACATTATTATAGCAACAATCACAATACATGCATTAGCAAACAATTTCATTATAAGTACATACATGTAAGTTCTTACACTTTTAGCCAAATTTACATTGTCTGCCGTACGAAGAGTTTCACACTTGTGCTATTTTTCTATTACACAATAACAAATTAAATTTGAATTGTTTAAACCTAAAATTTCCATGATTGCCTATTTGTTTTAGGTAGACCTAATGACTAACAGTACAGAATGGATAATGGAAGAGGCATCTATAGAACGAGGGTCGAAAACATTTGCCTGTTGCGTTGATACGTTTCCATTTATGATGGTCACAATAAATTTAAAAAGACGCTCACCATCTTATAAGACATTGATTGTAATACCTGCTTTCGGTAAGTAAGGTACATGTTGTACTTGTGAACGACTGAGAGGGTCACCATTTTCTAGTTGTTATCGCGTTGATCTTGTCAACTTTCTGGTTGCCACCGCAAGCTGGCGAAAAAATTATATTAAACGGTTGGGCTGCTATCATAGTAACATTCTTCCTATTGTATTTTACCCAGAAAATACCGGCTATGGGATCGCACACTCCACTAATTGGTAATTTTCATATTTGTTCCCTTTCCTTTTCATATAAACGATTTCTGTTTTTAGTATTTTTCTACAGCAGCTGTTTATGCATAATATGCTTCTCAGTAATGGGTTCTGTGGTAGTTATTTGGTTATCAAGAACCCAACACAATAAACAACTTCCTTGGATAATTAAGCAGTCGTTGATCGGACGTCTTGGAAGATGTCTAGGAGTGACTACTTACGTTAAACAAGTGACAACAAAAATTTCATGAAATAATTGATAAACTTAACATTAAAATCCTTAATTTCAGTCAGAACATTTAAATAACATAGAAGAAATGCGTGATCATCAAGTAACGGATATCGACGAGAATGCACTAAATGATGACAAGCAATTCATAGAATGCGGTAACAAAATGAGCTATCAAAATGATTGGGTACTATTGGCGGCTGTTATTGATAGGATATCGTTTATCTTCTATAGTTTTCTATGTTTAATATTGAGCCTTTCTTATTCTATGTAAAGTTAAAATAGCTTCATATAGTATCTACCTACATATACCCAGGTAACTTATATTACCATACATATATTACATGACTTTGATACAACTTTTGTTTGTGTATTTGTTGTGAAAAAAAAAAAATATAACGTATTATGAATCAATTATCTGCGTTATAATCAATTCAGTTAGCGTCACAACACAAACTTACAGCAATAATTTGATTATCAGCATGGAACGGGAAGGTGAACGTAAGCGAATAACCTCCTGCACAACCATTGAACTGTACCCTGCACATCTATCCTTGCTACGGATTATAATCAAGTAGCTATGGTGGACATGACAAACAAGACAGGTACTAAAGCCTCACAAGGACCCTCAGTTAATCAACGAAAAACAAAGTTGGTTGCCTGCACCAACATGAGCAAACTCAATGAACTAGGCGGCATTAGACCGTTTGTGCAGGAACTGCAATTAACCAAAGAAGTAAAGTATCTGGGTGTAACCCTCCAACCGAAACTGAACTGGAACAATCACCTAGTTAAAACAACGACCAGGGCTACGCAAGTATTCTGGCGCTGCAGGAGAGTAATTGGTAAAACCTGGGGACTGAAGCCCAGGGTGATCCATTGGCTATACACGGCTGTGGTGAGACCAGCGATAACTTACGGGGCAGTGGTCTGGTGGAAAAGGACAGAAGTGTCCTCCGCAGTGAAGCTGCTAACTATTGTCCAGAGACAGGCATTGCTGGGAATCACTGGTGCAATCAACAGCACAGGGACCGCTTCTTTGGAGACCATTGCGGGCCTCCCCCGCTGGAACTTTATGTGAAGGAGGAGGCTGTGAATGCGATCCTTAGACTGAAAAATAACAACTTGTGGCAACCCAAGATTAGGGTGGGAGGGCACACTGATACTACGAGTACGATACTGGACGGGCCATTGCTGCAAATGCCCACGGACAGTATGGTACCCGAAATTATCTTCACTGAAAAGGTGAAAATCTCCATACCGTACAAATACTAGGCACATAGGGTTATGACTGCTCTTAATGACTGGTTCACGGACGGATCCAAATCCAGCCAGGGCACAGGAGCCGGTATTTGCGGACCGAGCCCTAATCAAAAGGTATCCACCCATACAGCACATTATCTTTCAGAAATATTACACCAACGTTTGCAATGTTTCTGCAATATTGCAGAAGCATTGGAAAGGTTGCTACAATGTTTTTGAAAGATAATGCGCTGTATGGGCGTAAACCTAGGGAAGCATGTGACGCGGTATTCCCCCTTGCAGCCTGCGCAGAAATGATTGCAAAGGGGGGCTGCATGAGGAGGAAAATAAGTATAATGACTGATAGCCAGGCTGATATCAGGGCAGTCTCGAACCCTGTAACTAGGTCAAAACTAGTTAGAGACTGCAAACAATCCCTCAATACACTGGCACAGGATCGCACGGTGTCGCTGATTTGAATGCCGGGACATGAGGATATAAAGGGCAATATAGCCGACGAACTAGCCATGGAGAACTCTAAAAGACACTTCATAGGTCGAGCCCGTGATGTCTTAGCCCTCTCGACCTGGTTGTACTCGAACAAAGAGGTCCGCAAGTTGGTCGAGAGTAAGTTTGCTTAGACTGGGTTCGTACTACAGTTTCTACACAGGGGAAAGTCCACTCGCCCCATGCGGTGCAAGTGCTTATTTAATGAGCAGTGGTCAGTTAGGACTCCCGTAAGCAGTCTCAGTCTGCTCCTGCTCATAAAGACTGACTTGCAGAGTCTTTCGTCGCCCGGAAGAAATCCGAGCATTTTACAATGTCTCACGCCGGCTAGTCCATTCCAAAAGGAGCGGTGACTAGCAGCGAGTTCACAAAAGCTTTGATACCACCATAACAACTCCCACACGGCGGTTCTGGACCAGTGAACGGTCGTTCACTGGCGCCTCTAGCTAGTTTGTCAGCAATTTCGTTCCCTCTGATCCCAGAGTGGCTAGGCACCCATCTCAGCGTAATTCTGTGGTGTTCCGACAATTCTTCGAGCTTCCTATGGCACCCCAGTACCACTTCCCAAGCGAAGATGGCAGCCTGCAGTGCCCTGAAGGCAGTTTGGCTGTCAGAGAAAGTTTCGACCGATCCATTCCCATGCGGGCAGTTTAAGATGCTCTCTGCAAAGGTCTGGATGTCTATTACTTCAGCCTGGAAGATGGAGGTGGAGCTCCCTAAACTGGGTTCGGGTTTTTTTTCGGTTCTCCATCTCTCCAGATCCCAATGCCTGTGCCATTCGGCGTCTTCGAGGCATCCACAAACCAGCGATGAGAACCTCGCCTCGGCCTGTGGATGTAAGCTTTGGAGATCTCACTATTAGAAATATCTACGAGGTATTTCCTAGTGAAGCTGAAGACGGGCGGAATCTTGTCCGCCCTTGTGGACAGCGGTACCGCCTGTTCGATATAGTTGAAGATGCTGGTATGGTCTCCAGTTTTGCCAGGGAGATCTTTACACCCGCTACATTTTACTCTGTAAGCTGCCAGGGTAGCTTCTGACCGCAGCACCAACTGAAGCGGAGGAAGCCCAAGAATGGTCTCCATGGTCGCAATCGGCGTCGAGGACATGGCTCCCGTGATGCCACCAGACTTGGAAGTTTCAATGACATTTATAAATTTATAGCGCTAAAGTCCGGCTTATACTGTGTAAAGTTGTAAAAAAGCGTTAAAGCTGCGCTTTTTGTGGTGGGGAGAAGTTGTCAAACGTGACACCAGAAAGTGCGGGCCCCTAATGTTTAACAGCAAATCTAGGCGCAAAAAAGTAACGTCATTATCATCATAGATGGCAGACGCCAAATAATATGAATAAATATGAAATAAACAATAATTTCTATATAGATGTGTTTGATATCCCCAAATGAAATTACCGACATCCGCGACTTACTTTATCTAGTAGCGCAGCCTACAACTTCATTAACCTTGGTTTTTTCATTTTTTTTTTGGTCGCGGTAGTATGCCGAGATCAACGAGCTCTTGAACATATTTTACCATAAACGTGACGCAACGATTAGATTATAAATGTCTTTTTTTTTCTCACGTCTGTAAGGGAATTTGCGTAGAATATTTTGGGGTATAATAAAATTGCATCTTCCCATTTTTCATATTCCGTATGGTTCTAAAATATTAACAATTAATGGGGAAAGCAGTCATCTAACCCCAAAATAGTGAAGTAATGCTGAACTTATTTCTAAAAATATAGGTGATTTACTTGGGGCACATCAAAGGCGCGAACAACACGTATTACTATTTCGTTGTTGAAAAAATCATATTTTCGAAAATTATTTTTAGTTACTTATTAATTTCATATGTTGCATGTTAAAGTTACTAAAACTAATTGAGGGAAATTTGAATTTTACAACATGGGATCTACACAATTAAAAAAAAACATGGCAAAATCCTAACTAAAGTCAAATTTTAAATCTGATATCTACGTTTTCCTTGGTAAAGTGGATCGATAACATATTCAACCTGACCTTAAACAAATAAAGAACCTTTGTAAATAAATATTTATTGAAAACTTTATGTAACAATATAACAGCATTAATTTTGATATCATCATAAACAATTGCAGGCACTAAATATTTAATTTAAAAATAATGACGTCACATTACAAATTATAACTATTAACTATAACTGCGAAATATACAATAAGAATACTGTACATCATCAGGTTTTCTGTTAAAATAGAATAGCAAATAGTCTGGAATGCTGGCCTCGAGTTCTCATTTACATTTTAAAAACAGTTCTACCAACGTAAGTGTCGTAAGCAAGAAATTTGTAGGTTTCCAAAAATGTTGTCTCATAGAAACTCTAGGATTTCTATAGATCAACGAAATATTAAATTACTGGAATATCGAATGACGTTGTAGATCAAACTAGATGAACCAATCGGAGCACATCTTAGTAAATTCACCAATTATAAAAGAGGCAGTAATACCTTAAGATTGTTTTCGTTTAATTGGTGGTGATAAGTCGCAGATCACAAAATTCTTGAAGCTTATACATAAATATGTATATTTATCTAAGGTTTTATTTTAAAGCAATGAATCTAAGTGTTACATGTATGGGTATATACACATATTTAGTAGTATGGATAATACTATTTAATTGTAAAAACTACTTTTGGTCAAGAGATAAATGACTTTCTAAAAGCACTATTGTTTAATTTAAAGATTAGAGAAATTAAAGAGGAATTTTTAAGAGTATACCCAAAAATTTGATTAGCATAATTTGAAAGAGGGTGCAATTTAAAACAATTATGTTGACACGTATTTCCTTGCACACTGTTTCTAATATTCATAGAGGCACTAAATAAACTTTGCATCACTATTTTGGAGCTTCCTGTCATTCTAAATCTCAAAGCAATGTTCAAAAATGTTGATTGATATGTTTAAATATCTTCAATCCTCATACATATTTATGCTAGTAAGCTAATGTGACGAATACTGTGACTTACTAGAAAAAGAAAGTGGTGTGTGTTAAACAAAATGATATAAATCGAATATATTTAAAATAAACTTAAATGTACCATCAATACATAACCACAAATAGCTTGGCTCGTGGAAGTCATGTACGCTTACATGAGGAAGCTGTTTGCAGTCTGCTAAACATAACAATTAAATACTGTACGGAGAATTCACTTGGCTGAAATATTATTACGAATTCTAAAAATTCTTTGAAACAATTGGTGAATTCTTTTGTTCTGCGTTTCATGAAATTAAAACAAAGTTATAAGTAAAACATAGCGCTAATATATTGATTAAAGCTAATAAAAATAAATTATTAATTACACAGGGAAAAATATAGCGCTTTATCAGAAAGGTACATTTACTTATGAAAAAAATATTATCTATCTAATACGGGACCTTTGATAAAAAAAATAAATGTTTGACCAGAATAAATTCTGCACGTGCGAAATGCAGACACGAAGGAGGTTAGAGAAATGTAAAAAAATATATATTGTGTATACGTATGTATGTGTTTTAAATAAATTCGAAAACTCTTCAATTGTATAATTCAATTGTATCATAGTCGATGGGATTGGGATCTTTCGGTTTTCTGGAGTATCTTAATCCCAACTGATCAGCCACCTTCTCGATCACCTCAAGGGCGTAATCCAGTTGTTCTTTAGTATGCGCGGCCGACAGGCATATCCGAATTCTGGCTTCTAAGAAGGGCGTGGCTGGATATCCAACACCGACTGTTGCTATGTTATGCTCGATTAGTATTCTAACCACAGCCCTGTGAAATGATAAGATTATGCATAAAAGTGAATTTGTTGACTTAATTTTAAAATGTTATAATAAAAAGTTTTGGCAGCAAATGCGGGTTTTGTTTTCCGATACACATGGAAAGTTTATATTTTGATACCAAAACATCTTACATGTTTCTCGACGTACCCGAATTTTGAGAAGAATAACTTCAACTGCAATATTGATTTCAATGTAGAAATGTTGCTGAGCGCGTTTACTTGTAATAAATATTATAATTTGTAGTTCTTACAGATAATTCAATAGAAGAAAGATTTCGGTAGGTCATTGCCATTAAAATTGAGAATTGTCTGTTCACGATACAAATAAAGTTTAGGTTTTAACTTCATAATACCTCCCAATAATATTTGCTCAGATAGCTTTAAATTTAGCGAAAACGCAAAGTTAAATTGTTTTAATTTTAATGCTTTTTCAAATTTAAAAGACCATAGTAAAACAAACAAATGAAATGAAACATCTAACTGTGGGTAAAAAAAAAAATATGATAGCAGCATTGTTGATAAGCGATATCAAAATAGACTATTTGCGGTCAAGAAGCAAGAGATAGTTTCATAAAAGCAAATGTCAAATCTAGAAGACACAATTTGAAACAAAATCAAACTTCTAAAATTTCATAGAAATATAGATTTGGATTTTGTAGTCTTGGTTTTTATTTTACTTTTATATTCTTCCTTTTTTGTGACTACTTACATGATTTACAATTTTGTTGTTAAAAAAATGTCAAAAAACATCCATCTTGTATCCCTAGTCTCTAATTGGTCTGTTTAACTTATAACCAAAGAGAGGCATTATACATGGGTGATTCATCTCACTATTCAATAAACCGGTTCATGTAAATATACGCAGATGAGTCGTGCTTCTTTGTGGTTATAATTGAGTTTACTTACGCTATTTTAGAGTAGAGGTATCCCAAAATCGGAACAACAGGAGAATCTTGATTGCCGTAAGTTATAACACCAATCTGCGCTAATCGCCGTCTAAAATAACGAGTGTTCCTCGCCAACTGTTGGATCCTCTTTTGTCCTTCGGTCGTTCCGTCTTTATCCATGAGAATTCTCAACACGGCGATAATTTGAGCGGCTACAGGTGGCGCCATGGCTGTTGCATATTTAGCTGCGTAACTGTGCTTCCTCAGGTAAGAAATAAATTTCTACGACGTATATATTTAAATAAAGTCGTATCATTAAAATATAAGTATTTCACCTTAGATCCGGCAATGTAACCCCCAGCCGACCCAAAACTTTTGGTAAACGTTCCCATTAGGATATCGATGTCTTTTGGGTTGCAGTGGAAATAATCTACAACACCTCCGCCGTGTTTGCCCATAGCTCCAATGCTGTGAGCTTCGTCTAAGTACAGATAAGCTTTGTACTTCTTCTTTAGTGCGATTATTTCCGGTAAATGAACTACCGAACCTTCCATACTGTAAACTCCTTCGACCACTACCAGAATCTTCCGCCACGGTTTGTAATGACCTTCAGGTTGATTGGGTTGTCCGTAGTATATGTTATCCTTCAATAGTTTTTCTAAGTGTTGTACATCTGCGTATACACATAAAAACAATTGTATTCAAAATATATATTTTGTTTAAATTAAACCCTTACTATTGTGTCTGAACACCTTAACTGTAGCTCCGGAAAGCTTAATACCTAGAATGAGAGAAGCGTGGTTCTTTTCGTCGCTAAGAACCAGGCAACCGGGGGATAAAAAAGTCGGGATGTTGAGAGCGTTGGTGGCGAAGCCCATTCCGAAGGTGATTGCATCCTCGGTACCCAAAAATTCGGCAGTCAATTTTTCTAGTTCTACGTGTAAGTCGCAGGTGCCATATTGTTGCCTAGTGGCGCCTGTTGAAACGCCGTACTTATGCAGGGATTCTATGGCAAATTCGGCACACGGACCGCTGGGTTCCGCAAAGCCGAGGTAGTTGTACGAACCCAAATTTAGACATTTGGTTTGTGTTCCTGTAAATCTAAAATACCAAATTTGCATTTATACAAAAATGTAAATAAAATCTATACTAAAGTATATTTTTTTTTAAAATCTGAACACATTATTTTGTTTTTTTAACATCCGCTGAGCGATCTCAAAATTCTGGATAAAAGATCACGAAATTCTTTTCTTCGAGCAGTTTTAGGGCAATCGGTAAACAAGGAATAATAAAATTATAATATATGTATATATATATAAATAAAAACAACGTAATGCTTACATCGGTGGTTCCAACTGACCTTGTTTAACAATTGGTACAAATTGATTAATGTTAGTAAATTAATCAAAATTTTATTTCTACAAGAAACTCAAACATAATGTCAAATGCGTCGATGTCCGCAAAGTTATTTAATTATGATAAAAAATATGATGTTGCCGTCAAAAAAAAAAAAACATTATTTCAGTAGTTATTGGAATATCTGGCAACACTGCAAAGGAATTATTTGTCAGTTAAGGCCTACCGAAAGTTTAAAAAAAAATACGCTATATTGTTAGGCGCCCCAGTTTAAATATTTTCGATTGGCATCGATAGATGGCGCCAACGGACAATGAACTGAACAGCAAAGTTCACGGGCGAAACATCAGAGGACGGAATTTGCTCTGTATATAACGCGTAATAGAAGAATCGCGATTTTTGCGAGAAAATGTCTAGGGAGCCCGAGAAATTTCTAGAAATGATCGCGCGAGATTTAAATACGGCGCAGCGAACAGTAACCAGTTGATTCGAAATAGCAAAACCGGAGAAATGGAGCAGTCGTACATGGTGAAAAGAGACTGAAAATAAATAGTGAATATGATTAGCGAACGTAAATAAGTTATTACTTTTTTAAGTGTTTAATTATTAAATGTAAGTATTAGTGTTTAATTTGATTCTTTAGTTTAAGCGTTATCTTTGATTTAAATAGTCCTAAGTATTGTAACCAAGTTCATTTAATATATCGCCTGTATTTCTTAGAAACTCGACAACGTTTTAATCATCGAAAAACGTTACAATATATAAAGTAAAAATAACTTGTATGGAGCAGCCGTTCCAACAATATTGTCCACCACTATACAATTTAAAATGCCAACCGATTTCAAACATATTGACAGCACTATACTCTCTTCTTTAAATAGCATATTAAGAACTCTATTTTCAGATTGCAATCCGTACTAATAAAATGTTACGTTAGGCGGTATTTGATGAACTAATTCGAATGCCTTGAGCTGTAATTTAACATATTAACACTTAACACATATGTCTTAGTTAAATCATGAATACCATTTTGTTTACCATTATGCTTATACAAGCGCAAAAAAAATGATACGTTATCAGGGTAAATTTTACAAAAAATTATATTTATAACTGTCGCACGCAATGTTTGAATCCGCGAATATAAATAAACGGCGGATGTTTTTAACAAATATATTATCAATGTTTGTTGGGTGCATCAAACGGCCGCTAAAGTTGTACCCACATTCAAAATAATATTTACTCGGACAAAATAATAGATATTCTAAAATAGACTTTCACAGATAAAACAGCTATAAATATATAAAAGGATTTAATAGGCGGATTTATGATATTCGATTCTGGTAGAGGATAGGTAATTTTAGGTGTTACGTAATTAATACAACCAAAGCAGCAACAACAGTTTTTCTTATTAAAGATCCTGATAAATTTATTCACTAATCAAATGTGGATTTATATTAATACTTCAACCGGCAATTAAATGATAACTATAATTTAAAAATCTAGTCGCATATACCAAACTAATCATATTTTATGATAATAAGTGAATGACTACACCTAGTACATACAAAAACAAACTTCGAAAACAGCGTTTTCAGCAAACGTTGTTTTAATTTAATGCTTCAATATCTAATGGACTTTATAACTAACATTTTGAAGTTTCCATATTTCAGAAAAATAGTTTCTTAGGATGTGTAAGAATAAATCATCATCGAAATTTATTGTAATACATAGGAAATTGTTCAAACTCAGTTCTCAAATCGTTCTATAATTAAAGGCAAAAATGTCTAGTAATCGTATTTGAAATCCAATGAATAATTTATCGGATTGTAAATTCAAATTCATGATTGTCTACAAATATATCGGTGGCTAATCAATATCAGCAACGAATAGCATGCGGTAACTCTCCAAATCTAGGATATCGATTATGTCTAGAAATTTTGTATCAATTTTTTTTTTTCAATTGCAGACAATTTAAAACTGGAAACTGATAAGAATAAATACAGCAAGTACACATTTTTTTACTTTAGTCGATATTTAACCAATGCAAAAATTTGTGATGCATCATTTTACGATCTCAAAATATTTTTACGTACACCGAGTGATCCGTAAGCTTGTTACGAATAAAATATATTTTTTTAATAGAACATCCTGTAAATACAGTTCTTTTCTTCTTTTCTTTTCCGATTGTACAACGACTATAATTGCTTCTGTATGTAGTGGTTTTACTGGAATTATCATAAAATTAGGATAAGAGTTTAATTTCTATAAATTAATTTTTTTACATGCATTTTTTTACATTTTGTACATTTACTTACATACAGAAGCAATTATAGTCTCCTGCAAGTACCTTATTGTATTCCACATTAAAATCCGAAAATCTTTTTGCTGAAATTTCAGGCTTTTAAATGATGCATGTTTTTAATAAATCGGTCAAGCCGTTTTTGAAAAAATCATATTTATGTGCAAGCTTAGTGAGCGAGTCGATTTGGTTGTTCGCAAGTGTATTATGAACTCCATCTGTGGGACGTTGTATATAAAGTGTAAAACTATACAAAACCTATAAATTTTAACAAAATTGCAAATATTTCAACAGTTGATTTTGTGGACAAAGAACTCTAACCCCCCACAAATGATGCGAGTAATTTATTACATATACAAAAATTATACTATTCCATTTACAATAATCTCTCTTGCTGGCGCTGGTATCGCGCTGCCTCCAACTCTGTACCAGGGCGTATCAACTGGATCCCATCACTGTATGTTCCGCAAAAATTATTTTTTTAAAATAATGCATTAATTTTGTCATTTCCTCAATTGTTCTGATCGTACACTATTACGTCAGCTTTGTGTCTCATCGATTGACTGTATATTTCGCATGCGGTATACTCTAATCTCGACGTAAAAATAGTAAATATCTTACAATTAGTAAAAAAACCAAGATCGTAATCCTTAATTTTTTTATCATAAAGTACATATCGTAAAATTGGCAGTCGAACAAATTGTTAGACTGAATAATAAAATTGATAAGGTGATATTTTATAACCATAGCGATGACGGACGATTTGTGAATAAATCCACTTACTTCTAATTGTGTAGATTGCGTTTGTAATACAAAAGGATTTTGTAGATTCAAAATCATTTAATTCTGGATTTTGAAATGAAAAATATTCCGTATTGATGTGATGATGAATTACATTGTATTGTATTTCTTTATTGATCATATAGTCGTATACATACATAATATGACTACATCACTAACAATAAGTAAATAAATACTCAGAAGTATAGAAGTCTATAAAAATCAATACAAAAGACATTATAAAAGGCATAAAAAGCACACTAAAAATGTTTTAAATAAATTCGCAGAACATATTATAGAATTATGGATAGATTCGGCTCAGTACGTCTCGCTTACAGATATTTTTATTTTATCCGGGACAATGTGACATGGGAAACTTGGCCTAGACACCGTTCGGTGCAATGTATATAAAAAGTCAATTTTTATGTAAATTTACTTCATAGCGTTTTGCAGTGTCGGTAGTTTGTAAGTAAAACACTTTATTGTCCATATCTTTAAAAAAATCATAGTAATTTGTATTTCTTCTTAATTGTGTGGTCACCTAATGATGCTTTTGTAATTGTAATCAAAACATGTTGTGAAATGAAAATAGATATTACAATATGCAGATTGGAATTATGAACATAGTTGTCTATTCATTCAATGCATTATTTGTTTATAAATGCAGCTGCATTAATACATTTTTATACTCATATTGCAGTTATTCCATCTGATTACTTATACCTGTCAGTTAGTACCTGTTTTGAAAGATGTAGTAATTTCATATATGTATGTAATTAAAATTTATGATAATGATTCAGTAAATTAAATTGTGGTATGTTTAATACTAACTTTGAGTAATCCATTTTGTACAAGAATGTTTACTTTGAATTTATGCACCTTATCCCTATTTTAAACTGCAATACATTGACTTAATGATAAAAAAACAGATAAAAAATGTACATAAACTCGACAAAGTAAATATTTCAAATAATTTTATTTCCATGTATTACTTAAGTAAATATCCTATTACATAGATATACATACTACATACTACAGATTGGACAAATCGAACACAAAAGCGCCAGTGGCGGCTCGTGACTCTTACTCGCGCGCTTAACTTGCGATTAATAGGATTATATCTAGGGTTACCAGTTAGGTCCGGCAAAAAAAAGACCGTTTGCATTGTGTATAAAAAATTGTTGTGATTTTTATGCACCATCGGACTAAGAAAAATTGAATAGTTAAGATAGTAGAAATGTAAGTAGTAGTTATTTTGTTATCTTGAATAATATAATTTTATGTTACAGTATTTTAATAAGATAATTTAGAATCAGTTGATATTTAATGCGATAATATCAATTTTAGACGTTAAGCTGGATTTTTCTCGGAATTTTTGTTATGTAACCTTATAATTTATTCAAACGGAGAAACAAAAAAAGGAAAGAAAAAGCACTATAAAACCACCAGCTACTGAAAATCTACATGGTCATTTATATTATTTGTTTCTTTTTTGTAAAGACCTCAAAAATTTGAAGGTTAGTTAGTAGTTTAAGAAATAGGTAAAACCGAAGTTTCAACGTTTCTTTTTTTAAATACTGAAAAATATTTTTTAATATTCCATACTTTAATTACACATTGCATAATATAGTAATGGTAATTATTACTGTTACCCTGCGAACGCCTGGGAAATTAATATCATTTCTAACGCACGACTATTGCCGAACTCATTACGAATACAAAAGCGAGTACCAAGTCCGCACATGCGCCAAAATCGGTAATTTATTGTTTAATTAACGCAACGCTATTATCGCGGGCGATAGAAGCTACCTAGAATGCATATATAAGATATATACATTTAGTATAAATTCATTGTAAAAATTACTTAATATCACCATATAAACAGTGTTTATGTATTATTATACCGCAAAACGTTAAGGACTATTTAATTCCCCTAAATAAGCCACTACTGATTCCCATTGAATCCCCAGAATTGAATTTAAAATGTCTATCATATAATTTTAATGACAAAATAACACACGTGTTACAACAACAAATATTTGATAAGCATAATCCACGATAAATAGCAAATTTCTATTAAGTGTATTATAACAAAAGCTACTTACTCGAACGTCCATCCGTTATCTCTAGTAATCCTATCCTTTAAAACTATTTCAGCACCGGGTACACTACACACTGGATAATTCCAACAATCCTTTATCCTTCGATAGACATATCTCGAATAGAAACTAGAGAATCTGTCATACAAAGGCGGATAACCATCTCGATTTTCTTCTTTGGCTACTTTTGGTGGGAATATCGCTTGGCTCAAATAGCCGAGGAACATTAATATATAGAATCCTATCTGTGTTAAACAGAATGTTACAAACGTGGGTGGCTCGAATGATTCACTAAAAACTTTAGGTCTTTCAGTATTGCCGTGGCCCTATAAGAGAATATGTTTCGTTACTCTCTCTTAGTATTGGTAAAAAAAAAACTTACATTAATGTAAACATTCCCTTTCGCTCTGGTATCTTCATCAGATGATGAGCTCTATAAAATTACTGTAATTATAGCAAAATTTAAAATACACATTGTATATTCATCTTACCAGGACGTGACCATTCGAATGCTGCTTGAACCTGCAAGCCACTTTGCCATTTTTCTAGAAAACATCGAATTTGATTCACTTTAAATTTCCCGATATCTCATAACATAAATTTCTGGGAAATTGACTTCCACCAGAGCAATGTTAAATTGACAGCAAAAATAAATTAAAACTTACGAGATATCCATTGAACAGGGTGGGAGAGTACTTGGCGGACTTATAGAGTAATTGTTTGTGATTTTCTATATTTATCCCATTTAAAACTTCGGTAACGGAATTGTCTCCAGCACCCTGCTCCATTCTCGTTGCCATTCTAACCTAAAATATGCGCTTGCGCGCAATAATGCGGTGATCGTTGGTGAATCGCCGGTCGCGTGATAATCGTACTCCTTATATGTGTATATATCTCTACCAGGGACGTAGTTCGGTAATACTAAATAGTAGAATCGCTATATTTATTAAAATTAAAAGTTGACATTTGACCTTAAGTTTAGACAATCGTTAAATTGATTTTGAATCCTGTTAGAATAAAGATTGCTTTAATGCGAAGATAATTGTTTAAAATAATGATGGAAGGTACACAAGGAAAAAAAATATGTGCCACTACCTCAGAATCCACCAAAGACAAGTGTTATGTATATTATATCGATTATACTCAACTGCTTTCAGTCAAATTTAGTTTTACGGATTTGACCATGTTAAAAATATCTAGAACGCTCATAAAAAGTAAATAAAAAAGTTGCATGAGTTGTTTGAAACCAGTATTGCTTCGACATCTGAACATTTAGTATTTTTAATTCTTTAGTATGTACTAATACTACTATTACTATTCTACATATGTATGTAGAATAATATGATCCAGATAATGCCCAACAATTAACAAATGAATATTCACAAGGAAAGAGCGTGAAATATCCTTTTGTCACAGTATTGCTCACCAACGTGACTGAACACTACTAATTGATTTTGGTGGAGGCGAATCCCTGCATCATTTTTCCATATCTGAAATTCAAATTTACCACAATAATTTAAATAATGCACACAAAAATATGAAATTACCTATAATTTTGCATTACATTCACACGTGCACTCATTACTTTGTGTTAAAGTTATTAAAAATAATTATGAGAAATTCGGTTTTTTGCTAAACATGTTTACAATATAATTTATCTAAGTTTAAGAAATTGGATTTGTGAATAAAAATGTATCATCCGCCCTACGCCTATGGAATCTAGAACATCAGATAATGCAGCAAGTGATTAATAAAAAACGCTGAGGGGACGGAGAGACACGAGAAACATAATTATATCACAGTATGACTAATACATATAGGTATATTATTTATAATATTATGTATGTTACAGATATATAATATATACCTATATCTTTTAAACACGCCATCGGCAAGGACCAATTGAGAAGTTGACTTTTAATCTAATTTAATAGAGTATTTAATGCTAATTTTATATTTGATTAGTTAATTAAAGTTTTCGCTTTAGTAAATTTGTGTCATATTTTGTGTTTTCTTCCATATCTCCAAAATTAATTCTATTGATAATAATATGTAATTAACAGACATACAAAAAGCTAGTTAGAGGGCGTTGCTCGTAATCGCGCGCGCATAGTTAAACCAGTTAGATCGGTTGCTACGGTAGTGACGTAAAATAAACAATCGTTCTAATTGGTGTATTTACGCGTGTGCAATTACGATCAACGCGCACACACCTAGCTTTTTTCATATCTGATAATAATTTACAATGGAAACATAAAATGAAATTGTAATAGATAGACTGTAATTATGATTCATAAAATTTATTTTATCAGTTGTTTTCAGATTGTAACGGTCATTTTCCTATTGTAGGAATTAATTCGCGGAAATGTACACATTAGTTATATGTATACAGCCTGTCCCACCGAACCGGCTTACAATATTGTTCGAAGTTCCAGTTGTAATTTGATTTTGAAACTTGCCGGGTAGTCATGGCCGACGATGATCTACTTGAAGAAAATATTAGTTTTATAGCCAATCCGGTATGCCGGGTGTTGATATCAACTTTCTTATTTTAAATGGAATGGTGCAATTTTCATAACTATAGTGTATTTCTCGGATCATTTGTGATCAATTTGTATCAATGGGAATAAGTATCTAGGACAATGCCATACCACAAGCAAAGATGTAAAGTTCTTTCCAATCTATAATTTATTATCAGTTGCTGTAAATAAACGTAATCGTTTATTTTTTTCCATACATCAATAATGTATTTTAGTCTCATACTAAAATACTTCTAGCCCTTGAAAGGAACATATAGGTTTGCTTTTCCCATTCTATTTTTTATTATATCATAATATAATAACTAATTATTAAAATAAACCATTACTAACACCTTACCAATGTTCTACTAATTTTATAATTTGAAATATTAGTTTATAAGTTCAAAAATGTGGTACCTATTATTAGTAGGTGATGAAACATTTTCCAATGTAAAATTTGCATGCCTGTAAATCAATATGTTCTGATTGTGAGAATTTGCTTACTGAACTTGTTAGAGTTTGCTAGTATTATTTTACAAGCAGCTCAAATGCTTTACTTTTATATTTCCCTGATGTGACCTTTCTAATTTGTTCCTGTTATTTGAATTTCAAATACAACGCATAATTGCGCCAATAAACTGTATTGGTTAGGCTACCCAAACTACATATCTTGTTACAGAAAGCCTAACTATATTGAAAGGAATAGGAATTTATAGGATTTATAGAGATTTTATTCCATTTTTTATATTTAAATATTAATCCATAAATGCCATGTATTGAGAAATTATGAAATGTTAGTTATACAACCACTATATTTATTATTAAATGTGACAACCACAACCTCCATAAATACAGGATGTGGAAGAAGCGTTTAAAAATCTTAGGAAATCTAATTGGAAGGAACACTTTTAGCTTGAGAAAAATGAATCATAAATATACATATAACGTTTCAGGTGTTAAATTACATTGTTTTTCCACAACCTATAACATTTATTTTATCCGTGTAAATTTGGTCATGTTTCGCTGCAATAATAGGCTTAAATGTATCTTTCGTTTTTATATCTAGATCTAATTAATTTTAATTACCAAACAGATTTCTCTTTTTTCCTTTTAAATTAACTATAGGAAGGTACATGGAATTATTTATAATAAATTGTGGTGTAGAATGTAGTAAAATCTATTCTAACGATTTACCAATAGTTGACACTATCAAAAAAATCTCTGCTTTACATCTATTGAAATTAGAGAAGTAAAAGCAGAGGTTAAGGAATAATTATAGATTTATAATAATAATTCATTCTTTCAAATGACTACAAATGACTATAGTGATGCTATAGTCGGGTTATTCTATGCTATAATTGTATGTTTTTACTTTGACATTATTATACATACACTCAAATTGACATAAGGACAACGAACAAATGTCAAAAACTTATTTACAGTTTGTACAAGTGCGTACGTCATGCACTTACCTGCTTGTTTTCGCGGGAATATTTACATTTTGAATTTAACTACTTTTTTGTTATTAGTATACACTGAAAAATATAAAGATTTCCTGGTAATGTTCCACGCTATCATTTATCTGAAAGTAGTATGTATTTTAAAAAATTGAAATATTTCTTATCAAAGCTAGGAGTAAGGTGTGTGAGTGTGTTTACATTACGATATGAATTCATGCACGTATACAAATGATGTGCAATATTTTACAGTAAAGCAAATAACCTAATTAATAATTGAGACGATCTATCAGTGGTGATAATAAAAACAAACGATAAAACTGTAATGATAAACAAGTTTTATTATAGTACACATTTATTGTAATTTTGAATTAAAATATGCAAGTATCTCCATCTATTTTCTGCTATTATTTTAGAAAATATTTCCTATTGTTTAAAATTGATAACTACTTGCGCAAATAAAAATTCACCGCATATAGCGCTAACATTAGCTGAATGCGAGAGCCAAAGTGATTCATGCCATATTCATACATTTCTAAATAGAACGAACAGCGACGAGGGGGATATCCGCACGACCAATAGGATTGCCGCTGCCTTCCCCTTGAAACATCAGCAAGAAAGGACTGCACGTTACTTTCTTTTGACGTTTGACAGTAGTGCCGGTGCGGTTCATAACAAAACTTAAATTCTTAGTGTAAGATCTAATTTTATTAAATAACACGATGGACGTAAAAGACATTGACACACCGAAAAAGTTTGACTTATTAGGGAGTTTAGCTAGAGAGGATATTTCCGAGCTGCAACAACCCCTTAAAAGGGAAGTGGATTCTATTGACGATTTTGAACACTTGGAGCACGATATTTCACCCCTGAAAGAAATGTCCAAAGTTGCGGATTCCGTGGTCGGATCCGCCGATCACACACGTGAGTTTCTCGGGGAAATCAATAAAGGGGTGGATTCGGCCGAGAAGGTTGCTAGCTCACTTGCCGACGGGGTGAATTTCGATCCTTCGCGAAAGGACCGTTTGTTCGATACAGCAAGCATAGTAGCCATGGACTCCAACTTAATGGATCTGGCTAACACCTTTCCCGATAGAAAAGAAGCAGACGCTAAATTGGATAAATTTTTAAGTGATTCATTCGCCCCGACGGACAAGCAATTGAGAGAAAACATAAAGGAGAAGATTGAAGACGTAAAAGTTGCGTCGCAGAATTTTATGGATATGGAGAGAGGACCAATGTCGCATGAGCTCCCAAAAGAAACGCGATACGAAACGTCGCCTAGTGATACAATCGAGAGATTTAGCGACAGCGAACCCGAAGACGATTTTAAACCTTCCTTCAAGGAGGATTTGAACAAGGCTAAAGATAACGACAACGTCAAAACAGACATGTTCAAAGATTTCGACGATTATGATGAGCTTCCGAAAGCTTCCGCCCCGGTTTTGGAACCGCAAAAAGTGCAGGAAATCAAAAATATCGCCGAGAGCGTTAAGATTCCTGAAGTTGCTCCGGTACCGAAACTTCCAGAAGTGCTAGTCGCCAAAGTACCGGAGCCAGGTAAAGTACCAGAACCGAAGAAACCTGAACCATTCGTCGCTCCGGTAAAAGAACCTGCAAAAATAGAACCGATCAAACCAATCCCAGAAGTTGCGACAAAAAAAGAATTAGACGTCAAAAAGAAAGAGGAAATACCGACTAAACCAGAACCGAAACCGAAAACACAAGCCGAAGCTATGTTTTGCAAAATGGGCTTAGGTAAGTAACTGTCTTTGATTTCCTGTTTAACCTATCATGTTTAAAATTGCGTATTGCGTAATTTGTACGATTATTAGGGCATGTTATTGATTTTATCCTTACTCTATATTTTAATTTTGATTTAACGATAGTTGTCGGGTATTTATACCGCATCACGAATGGATTATATGAATGAAGTAATCGATATTTTAGTGCGGAGTTACGTAGGTCAGAGAAAAAAAAAAACACGTCGCCGTGATAATTATGTTACCTATGACTCATGGAATAATACATCTATGTAAATACGTATTATACATAACAACAATTAAAAGTCTACCTTGAACAGCAAGAATTTCAATCAACTCTATGGTCTATTGTAACTTATTATTATACTACAGAAGGGTTATATTAATATTTTTTTAATGATTCGCGCAATGGGTGAACAAAATGGATATAACGAGTATTTTATTTTGAATTTATAAGCACAAAAGCTGCCATTGCAATCTGCTGCAGCCATACGAACAAATACGTATAAAACGATGCTAAACCAAAAAAATATCTGAGTCATTTTCCATGGATCGAAAATTGATTTATTGCCTTGTTTTTTTACTTGGTTTTGTAACAGAGTTTCCATTAAAATTGGAATAATTGCGTATGAGACCTTCCTCGGATAAACAAAAGCCTGGCCTCATGTAGGTGATTTGGTGTGGGTACCATGTCAAAAATTAGTGTCTTTCAAAAAAGACTACACCTCTAGTTTTAATTTTTTTTTGTAATAACAAAAGAGTAGAGTTTTGTTAAGCAATAAAATCTGTTTAACGCAACATCAATTGCAAATCATTAAGCCTAAACTTTTAGAATATTTGCCCAATATCTAAATCTACGTGCATGTAATCCGTGAGACAATATTTGCTTTATGCTGTTAAATTCCAGAGTATTTCAGCTAGAGCAATTTATTTTTAGATATCAGATATTTTATTTTTAATAAAGTCTTTGTACTTGTTGTTCCAGTGATATAAAATATATTTTAATGATAAGAATTATGACATAGTACAACCAGAAAACATGTACCTAAAACAAATATGTATGCTAACTTTAAGGTATTAAGATAAATATAACTCAAAATCCATTGCAATTATGCAGCGTTAATATTTAGTGATACAGTGAAACCTTTCAATCACGAGCCTGAAGAATTTGTCTATTCAGTCATCTGTTCGATCTTTATTCGCTGATGAGAGTTATACAAAAATAAATCTCCAACAGACTACTTTGTATCTGTATTTATCACCGGATGTAAACAAAATAAAAATAATATAAATTCATTTAGAGTATTCCCAAAATTAGCTAGATTATAAAAATATGTATCCCAAAAAAAAGAAGGAAAAATATAGAAGCAAGTTTTCTTCATTTTTAACGTTTTGTAAGTGTCGGTTCAGAAAAGGTAAATTTTTATTTTTGTGACAAAAATTTCCCTGATTTTGGAGTCTATAACTGATGATTTTCTCGTTTTGTATGTTTAGAAGAAATTTATAGACGGCCATATAACCTCCTAATTTTAATTATATCCATACTTACTAATGAACAGGGATTCAGAATAGCATGAACGGGAACCTTCAAATATAGCCAAATTACACGCAAACAAAAACTATTTTCGAAGACTTTCGTTAATGATATAAATACGACGAATTTTGTTATTTTCTTATATTTGAGATAGGTTTCCGAAAAGCGTAGGTACTTGACAAAAAAAATTATCACGGTGAACATGGAAAATCGAAAATTACCTGCATCAAACGTAACAATTCGTTATAGATAAAATTAGTAATATCTAAACCTTTAATTGACATTCACAATTGCTCATAATGCTATGATTCATCGGCATTAAGTAAATATCCGATTAATTATTTATAATTAAAACATTAAAAAAAAAGAGATTTGACTCCTAAAAATCTTTCTCGTTTGGTAAAGAGAGACACTCAAAGTTACTCGCTAGTCTTTCTTTGTTGTTTATTTGCGAGGGTATTTGAAGCAAAGTCATTGATATACTTTCAGTGTTCTACAATATCAGTTTTCAAACCCTCTATTCGGCATCCACCTCATATTTGAAAGCTACTCTTCCGGGCTTCAACAGGTTTAAAAGCAGCCAACTGAAGGCCTTTGTAAGATGATAATAAGTCATCTTTCCTAGATACATCCTTTCTCTAGATACAATGCACTATTTCTTCGAGAACCTTTCCCCATGAGGCTGAATTGTAAGTGTTCTTCTATGTCTAAAATGCTTTGTTTTACCGTTTCTGCCATCTCTCCAGCCGCACTCGATGTAGTCAGTGTGGATGTTGCTGCTCTAAATACGTGTTGCTGCTTTACCAGTCTTTCGTTTTTATGAATTTCTTATCTCATTTATATAGTATAATAATAGTTATTTCTCTAACATTGTTAGAACGTTAAGGACGGTCAGTTTGACCAGTTCTCTTTTTGGTCAACACTAGTTTTGATACTTTCCACTACTTCGGTTTCAGTTTTACGTTTCCAGCATTTTATTCATAAGTTGGATACATGATTCCAGGAATTCCCACACAACAGACGTTGTTGTTACACGGATATACGATCGAAGGGATAAGTTTTAGGTTAATGTGAATCTGTTTAAATCTATAGCTGTCTCTCCCATATCTCGTAATAGCAAGAGATAGTAATAGTTTTGCGAAAGATTCAGCTGTATGAGGTGCCCTAAAATTACCTGCCGCTATTGTAAGTCCATGCCCAAGTGAAATTTAAAAGAAATTTTTTTTTATCAATCTAGATTTAAATTGAGAAATGATTTTTCTTTTTAGAACTACAATTTATAAGTAACCCTGTAATAGTAAAAATATGAAAACATATTATATGAGTGTTTTAAAGATCCGGCTATAGTATCCTGCTTTGCTTCTACTGTCATAAAATTAACTGAAATGTTTATATGTGGTCGGTTCTGTATTCTCTTTATGTTTGACTATTCTGGTGAATATGCATATCTTTCAGTTTGGGAGTAATATAAAGTTCCCAGTGCTACTGCGTTATTTTAAGAAACCCCAAGAATAATTTTGAAATACCGGTATGAAACAACATACAGCGACGTGGTTTCTACATTTCCTGTTCATAAAAATAGACATTTTTCAACTTAAACATATATGTGTTTGATCCTTTCGGACAGAAGAATTGATTTTTAAACCTAAAGAAATATAATATATTGCGTACAATATATGTAGTTTCTTTGTTCTACTTAAGGATTTATGTATATGAAAGTATTGAATAGTAAATGCTTGCTATAAATTCATGGAAGAGTCATTCGATTTTTTATTTTGATTATTTTGATGTGGCATTTAGCGAATATTGCTATAGATTTGGCATTGCCTGCAGTAGTTTTTGCCAAATCGGTTTTAATTTTGGAGATTTTGCTAATTGCTGATCGTCTTAGTTTTTATTTCTAGTTCTTTCTGTGTTTTTGTCTTAATTTTACAAGAGATTATAATTCGTAATAAAGATCGTGGATACCCAAGATCGTTGTGAAAAAAAACGAACAATTCAGCATTGAATTGCAAGTAATACATTTCATTAGCATTCGTCACAATGCTTCTTAATATACGAGGATGAGTCAGTTACACATTTATTTTTAATCCATAGGAAGGTTTACTACCTAATATAAGAAACCCAATGACAAATACGTAATACGTACAAAGAATATACGTTACAAGCTACAAGAACAGCTTACTTACATTATGAGATCAAGGTAATTTCACTATAATATTGCTTCATTTCATTCGAACAATTTGCACCAGCAGAAGATAAAAGACACACGTAATCATACCTTATAATCTTTTTTGCAACTAGCGGTTTTAATAATCATACAAGCACCAGTAAAAACCAAACATGGTGTTAATTTCCTCACAACTCAATAATTATAAATTTATGAATGTGATAATTTGAGGTTATTTTTATCTAATTTATAGATGACGCCAACCACTTACCAAGTACCAATATTATTGAATTATTTTCTGTTTTTAAAAATTTACATTGGAAAACGTGCTTTTTAAATAAGACTTAAAAGTGCTCGTTTTTTATACTTTAAATTTGTTTTTCAAAACATGTTTTATGAAACCTTTTTTGGTAATATCCTGCTAGTGCATTCATAGTAATGCTGAAGTATAATTCTTCTTTGAAAATACTACGGAAGTAATATATCTACAATACGAACTGTGTGTATCTTTTGAAAGTATCTCGACAATTAATCGCTGATATATTAAGAACCAATCTATTTTGCAAGATCGATCTTTCTATAGTTCCGTTATTACATGTTACCGCGAGTGCATATTTTTATTAATTGCGTTCAAAGCCATTAACAACAAAACCACGGCACAATCACTCCGTTGCATTTTACCACTAGGCAATTCGCCTCAGCTTGAAGCCGTGAACTTTGCATCGCTTGGGTGAAATCCTAACGGTTCCTTTTAGCGGTAACGAACGCAATAAAAGAAAGTCCTAGCGGTATCCCGTAGCCAACTCGCTGAATTTTTAACCCAGACGCAGACAACAATGGTAATCAATCTTTCTGCCCCCAGAAATTTCTAAATACAACTGGCTACATTTAGAATTCCACTCCAGAATGGTAATGTTTCGTCGCACGCGGTTTCAAAAGAGTTAAAAATATTCCATCGAACGTGGAAATAGCGCTATGTAAGCGTCTATTTTGGGTGGATTAATATAACATTAACTGCAGTCGAAAATAAATTTGACGAGCATTAATTACAGGCGTTTGTCAATGTTCTTTTCCGGTGAAAATACTGCAAGTCACCCAAATATTTTACTCCTGAAGGGTATGCCACTGTGTTAACAAAAGCGTATCACCGGTTGTCAGTTAATTAACGATATTTTGTGCATTAGAATGTGCGACAGATGTCTCTAAAGGCGAATGGAGTAAAATTGCACTGTATTCTACATGTTTGAAAACGCGCAGAAAATTAAAATTTATAATCTTAAAATGTTCTTCTTGGAAATAATCTGACTAATAAATCACTAAGTTGTTTGTAATTGTTGTTGCATTACGTAAAATACTTGTCAATTCAAATCTCATTTAAATTCCTAAAACGTAGTTTGTGATGATTTAAACGTTCAACAATATTAGCTGGAATTTGAATTTAGCATTAAAAGGCATAAAAAGCGAAATCAGTAAAGTACTCACAAATTTTAGTGTCCTGTTAGAAATGTTTGCAATTCTTTTGGTGTAATGTATATTAAAAAATTATTAAGCCTGGAATAACGCACCGAGATGTGGGTTTTATTTACTTTCACATCCTTTTCTTTTGGAAAGAATAAATCATGGCGCCATCTTTGATGTTATTTTAAAAGCTAATATGAAGATGTTGAAAGTGTTCGAAGAAAGTTGATTCTCACTAAAAGTTCCATTTCCGTTCCAATTGAATATTTGAGACAACGTTAAATTACCCACCGTAAGGCGAATCAACATTTAGTGTGTGCGAATTAATTATATTACTTACTATTATTTTTGAATATCTTTTAACTAAATGTGCTGCCAATAACCGGAGACTGTAATCTTAGATGGATAAACAGTAAATTTCGCTCTATATTGACTTAATCATGATTTTTTCGTATTTGTAATTATGCTGATTCAGTTTAATCATTGTTCCAGGAATAGATCGATGTATTTTAAGTGCTCGTGTACTTAGAAAAACCCACTCATTACATTCCGAATTGTGTCTATTGTTAACATTCGTCGTAGTTGATGTAGGCTGACATTTGATGCAATATAAATTTAAAACGTACTGAGTGTTACTAAATATACAAAAATATCGCTGGCAAAACACATTAGCTAAAATGCACGTCGTTTTAAGCATAATTTCACAACAAAGTAGCTTTTATTGTTACTTGCATAAAAAAATCGACACATTTTTTGTACCAAGGAAATGTAAAGTTCTATAATAATATTAATTCGATAGAGATTAAAATTAGGTATATTTGAAGTTATACAATGCTGGTCAAACAGATGGAGCATTAAATAAGAATACAGCATTAATTGCGTCGCATATTCAATATACCTTATAGCTGCGGGAACTTTTTTTTATTATTATATATGTAAGAGTGCTGAAATCTCTGCCTCAATAGGCTGTTCATAAGTCATGCACTCGACAGTGTTCTCCATAATGCATTTATTGACGTACTAGCGTGAGCAGTGAGCAGTACTGTATATTCAAATATAAAAGTACACATACGACAGTAACACCATCTATCCTACCGCTTAGGAATTAGTCGACAATGGCGTACACACGCGCTTTCGTGCATCTCTGGTTGCGTTTTAAGGTATATAAACATGGATAATAATTTCGCGGCATCCAACCTGGTGTACATTTTACAAACAAAATGAAGATGAATTGAGATTTCAGCATTTTCGTTTGTTAATTGTGTTTGTAAAAAATTAGTAAAGTAACTACTGTGAGGTTATGTTTATTATGGTTACCCTTGGTTACCTCATATAGTCACTACTATGTTCAAGTTATCAAACAGTTGTTTTTTTTTTATAAATCATGTGAAATATAAAATTTTTAGCAGAAAGTATCATTATTTTTAATTAAGATTGGTTTGAATTTAACGCGCTGTGTTATATGACTGCATAGTATTGCAAGGTAACATTATATACCAATGCAATAAATATAATTATAATTTTTGTATAAGTCAATTAACACAAATGCACAAAATTTCATGGTTGACGATATTTTATTCATTCGTGAAAAATTTGCAAAATTTTTCTAAATCAAATGATTTTCCTGTTTAATTTAAAGCACCAGAAGTGACCGAAATACGTTTTTTTTTTTTATGATTACTAAACAGCAATACATACTGATGTGTTGTTTCAAAGAACCTAACATTTTTTATTGAATTCGTAGGGTATCTTAGCATTTTGAAGAGAAAGATAAAACTTAAGTTGTAGAGGGTATACATTCAAAATTATAGAGGTTTTTTATTTTAATGACCGAAAGAAATACTTAATTGAGAAAGAAGCTTTTTAAAATTTCCTGGCTACGATTTAAAAAGAAAAAAAGGATTCCTAAACAACGGTTTTTGCTCTAAATATCTTCTTTTCTCTAATAAAATGTAGGTACACACTTTTCTGAACACAATGAGATTAAATTAAAAATCCATTGAATAGAGACCATAGAATTCGAGTTGGGAGAAGGCGTGTCAAGTATGAGGGGGAGTTCTAATTATGAAAGTAGCCATTTTGGAGGTCAGTGATTGCGCAAAAAATTGTGCTATTCCATTTGATATAGAACAAATCACAAAAACAATGAAATATTATTGTAATTTATTTGTCTTTTATCATCAAACAATATTTTTTCCAAAACTGGTCAAAATAGAGTTAAAACAGAAAAGCATAAAAAAGGATATATGACCTTTATAACAGGATTATGAATATTTATTTAAAATTTTGTTTGTCCTAAAACAAAAATGTTAACCAAGTTATGTTGAATTAGCAAATTGATAGTATTCACACAAATTTGTAGGTGCACGCCCGTAAAACGATGAAATATTAGCTATTGCAGAAAAGGTTTAACACAAAATGCCAGCGTCTGTGAACTTTAACATCTATCGAAGTTAACTTCTAATTTTACAGTGAATTAATGTTACTTACTAGATGAAAACTAAGATTATGTTACATAAATTATTTTTTAAGATTATCTAAATCTGGATTGATGATCAAAGAAGGTAAATTTTGGCTCTGGAATTGCACAACACATCTTAAAATGCTAAGGTGTATAAAAAACAAGAATATACTCGTCAAAATGTAGAAAGTAGAAAGGGTTCTACAAACACCGTTGTTTTTGACAAGCAACCTTCAAAATTCTCGCCACTCTATTTCTACGGTGGAGACCGTGCAAACAAATCGAAGAAACTAATTTCGCTCGTAATTTAATTTGTAATAAATTATTTCCCGAAAACATTTCAAGTTTGGATTCTTAAAAAAACTGAAACTGCGGCATGGGTGACACCCGTGGCAGATATTGATGCTGTCACCCCAAGAATGAAAACTGTTAAAATTAATAAAAACCCGATAAACGTAAAATAAAACCAACAGACACTGTGTAAATACTTTTTGTGGCAATACCTTACCTACTGATTTTTTCTTATTTTTTTTTACTACCAGACGGGTGGCACCGGTGCGGGCCACCCCCATCTAGCTATGCCGTGGACTGCGGCAACTTGTTGTTTATCTATGAAATGGCAAATCAGTGTATATATAAATAAATAATAAGCAATACATAAGGAAATATTATGCAAATGGGAATTTTGAAAAGCTTAATTTACGTTTCACTAATAAAAGTCTAAATATATTTAAATTTACTTTAGTGATATGTGATATGAATTAAGTTATACTTAGCTGTAATAGGGGAGTATATACTCAATTTATTTTATTTTTGGTTACCACTATACAGGGTTAGTTAAAAGTATGGAGACGGCGATTTATTGTCGTTAATATTCATTTTATGAAATTTTGTTTAACATAAAAGTGAAAATCATGTTTAATATAAAAGTTTCTTAAGAAATTTTAATCTACATTTCAGAATGCTTGAATCTTTTTTTTTTTTTCTTCATTTGTTTTTAAATTTCGACATTTCGCGTAATTTTTTAAATAGGAACTTAGATTTTACTTCGATAGAGCACCTTTTTCTCTTTGCAATATTTTTTGTTTCAATTATTTTAATAACATTTTTAAAAGAAAAAAAAAAAAAAACAAATTTACTAACAATAAGTAAATTAGAGTAAGTGTTCAAATTGTCCTTCATTTACGATTGCCAATAATCCAATCGATTTGCAAAACTCCGAAGAGAATTCTGTAAAAAAAAATATTCGCGGAATTTCTTGTGTCGTTCTCGCAATTCGAATTTTTAAATCATCTTAGATGTCATCGGGCTTATGTTTATAAACCTTATTTTTTACGTATCCCTAAAGAAAAAGATCTAAAGGGCTTATATCTGGCAAACGAACTAACCATTCAATATTTCCTCGTCTCCCAATTCATCTGTTAGGAAAAACGTTGTCCAGATATTTACACCATAATGTGGTCGGGTGCCATCTTGCTGAAATCAGATACTCTAACGTGTAGGCTTTTTTCCAGCTATGATGTACTTAATATTTATTAAATACTTGAACCCATGTTTCTTAATAAAAAAGAAAGCTAAAAAAGTTACAAACATAACTTAAAGAAAATATTGTAAAGAGAAAACAATTCATCGAATACTAGAGTAAAATGTACAAGTTCCTATTTAAAAAAATTACGCGGAAAGGCGTAACTTAAATACAAATGAAGAAGAAAAAATTCAAATATTCTGAAATGTAGATTAAAATTTCTTAAGAAACTTTGATATTGAACATAATTTTCTGAAATGAATATAACCAACAATAAATTGTCGTCTCTTATTTTTAACTAACCCTGTATAATTTAAATGCTATATTATCATCCGTGAGTGTCATTCACCAATACATTGAGGTAATTTGTTCTATATAGAAGGAGAAAATAACAACAATGCCAGTTTTTAATAAAGTAAAGTAGTCCTGAAGGTTTTGAAATTTTACAGTGGTCAACGTTAATAGTAACGTCATCGATGGCAAAGTCAAAATTTACCTAGTATAATAAATTCATAATAGAAAATGTTCCAACATGACTTTATGTGTGCCACTGTATATAATATACCTATAGAGATATACCCTATTCGTCTTCAAGGAGTTGGAGGATGCGCATGTATCCTGAACGTAAACCAACGAGAAGAAGTAAACGAACAAAGCCGAATGGAAGAGGATGTAGCGGCTCCAATCGATAATTTGATAAGAAGCGCGTGGTATCATACCAATACAGCTAAATTCTCCTCACAATAACAAAAATACGAATTTGACTGTTTATAAAATACCGATATTTCGATGACTAGCACTCAAAGTTCATAATAATACGTGTCATATCGCTCAGAACCAGCACCGTCTCAGCACGTGTCCTTCGTTGCGGCCGAAGGGGCGAAGTCCGAATTTCAGCCCCCGGACGTTGTATACTCCTGCGTGTGAATACATATAGGCCGGCCCCCCCGTGTTATCCGTGTACGACGGTCGATATCTCGAGCGCAACGAGTCTGCCCAGTGCAACGCCACACTTTGATAAATGCGTATCACCTGTCTTTTCGAGGTCTAGTAGTATTAGCGGGACGTAAATTGGGCGCTAATCAGAAAACCTTGCGCTTCCCTGTGTGAATCGCTAGGGAGAGTTGTTGTTATAATAATAGTGCACAGTGCTTCGCGAACATGACCACCGAACAGGTTATGTCCGCGGCCAAAGATTTGGTGAACGATACAATAAACGGTGCTACGACTAAATTGAATGAGATGAGCGGTAAAGTTGATGGAAAAGAACAATCCGGTGGCGATAAGAGGCTATTGTTATGCCTACTGTTCGATCCTTGTACGTATTAAAACTCATTATTATTATTGTCTATCTTAGGATAGGAGTTGCTGACTGTCATCGTGTATGAACCGCATACAAACATCACGAAAATATCGTAATACGAACGAGTTTTTTCTGTCAGCTTCGTCATTGTGTTTAATTGCCTCATTGTGTTTATTATTATCACGTATTCATGTTAAACCAACGTAGAACATGCATATATATTGAACGCCCAATTCGGTAAAAAGATTTCGGTTTGATTTTAATTTACAATAAGTAATTTTTATGGTAATATGAACGTCAACAATAAGTAATTTTGGAATTTCCAAGTAAAAGGATACAGCAATATTTTCTTTTTTGTCTGTATTTTTTTTTATTCAATTTAAGTTTACTGGAAAAATATCTGTGTATGAAGAATTCACATATAATATGTTTAGCATCAAAGAATAACAACATGGTGATAGGTTACTGTGGTAACAATTCGTATAAAAACCGGGTATTTATATCTGCTCGTAAACAACGCTAAGATTTAAAATAAAAAACTGGCGTACCAATATTTTGCCAACAGATTTAGTGCAAAACTTTCATGGTAATGAACTACACTTCATTTCTTAATTCTTTTAAATTCTTTCAATGTTTTCTTTTTTAAATAGAAATAGCTGTATCCGACAAAAATCACATTTTATTTTTTTCTTAGCCAGCTGCGAAACCTATTTCTCTCATTGAGTGAAAAGTATAGGTCAGTTTAGTTAGTTAACCATTTATCAGTGTATTATCATCCAATTGAATACAGGGTTTTTCTTTAAATGCGAGTAGTGCGTTTCAATGTTAAATTTAAACTTAAAATATTTAATCTTTTTTGTATTTGTTTCACTATATGCCAATGCTTTATATTCAATATTGCTAAAAATCTTCAAATAACTTCAGAAGAATAAAATCGATTTCGTAGTTTACCAGTTTCGTTGTGGCAGATGTCACATTTAAAAATCCGAATTTAACACTAGCTTTCTATTTTTAGTTGCTATAATTCTTAAAATTCCACGAAGTGAAATATGTTCTATTAACAAATGTGAAAAATCTCTTTAGTGGAAAGCTATTAGTGTAATTTTTCACAGTTCGTTAATTTAAAAGATCATTGTTGTTTAGAGAATTTGGCACGAGCTGTAAAGCGTTTTCGAATCGTTAATCAAAATAATGTGCTAGCCAAACATAATTTTTTTTTTGAAATAGCGAGAAAGGGAATCAATTATGTACTTTCATAAATGTTGTAATAAAATTTAATAATAATAATTTCAAAATCTGCATGTTCATTGTACCTAATAAGTGTAAAAGAATCCTTTTAGAGCGAATTGAGTAGGTTTGATTGTAATAAATCTACTAGATGTAGATGCAACAGGTAATACTGCCAATCAAATGCCAATTAAAATAAAATATGGTGAATTAAGTATAACGTTGCAACCGTCTAAGTGCCTTGCTCATGAAATATCAACGTTTTTATTTATAACAATGCATTAGTAAATAATTCGATTTGCCCTTCATATATTTATCGCGAAGTAAATGTACGACATGTGATAACAACTAATTAATAATAAACATACACAAATAACTACACTTTATCATATGGGCTAATAATTTTTACATTGTACCTATTAAAAGAAAGTTAGTTACAATAGTGTATAAAGAAAAAGTTATACTACATGAACGATAAATCAATATTAAACGATAAACAGGTATTAAGTAGCAAGTTCACAAGTATTTTGATGGGAATCCGTATGAAATGAATGCTTTGTCCAAATTCTCTCTAAATCAGCTCGAAGAAGTCTTTCTTTGAAGGCGACTAAAACACGTTTTTGATCCCAGTTTAACCTAATTATGGTCTAATAACGGAGCAAATATTAAGATAGGCTTGACCTATCTTACTCGAGGTAATCTATATTACCTCTATATACGTTTTCAAAACGTCATAACCAAACTAAGGACATGTTTTTTGAAAAAAAGAAACACATTTAAATGTCATTCATCTATGATTATCAGATATTATAGTACCTATTTTTAGTAGGCCAACTTACTTAATTGTTTAATGACATAAATGGTTACACATGCATATGTGTTATTGAATAAGTAAATTTTTTGTTTTGTTTTGTTTTTTTTTGGAAATTGAAGATACATATTCACAATCGCTAGGTTAATAAATAAAATTGTTGGTAAAAAAAAAACTATCTACTGTTTCTCATTATGCTAACATATAATTTCTGAATTATTCGCCTGTAACGTTTTTTTATGGAATATCCGGTATATTTGTATATTAGGAGCAAATGAAATGCTCTGTCAAACAATTGTACGGTACCAACAAACGCTTGAAAAAATCCTGTTCTAAATTGTTTAAAATACCGTGCTATATGTTTTAAGATCATTGTGATAATATCCAGTTACCATAATTTCGAATGCATATGCTGCTGCTAGACAGGCTATCTTTAAATACAAAAGCAATCTTTTAGCAGGGTTCACCACTCAAACAATTTATATTTTTACGAAACTTATTGCTACAAATATCATCCCCATAACACAGAAAATAATAATTTAATATTTACATTATGTAGGTTCACATTACATTGCACACAAAAGCTGTAGAATTGCGTATATGTATTTACAGCAAATACAATGTGATTTGATCATGCAATTTTTAAAAAACGCAGCGTCATCTTAAACTAAGAGTATTACACGAGTGTGAATCCCACTTTACGCACGTTACATACATAATTGATATTTTTTATTTGTAACTAGGTATCGTAAATATCATGATATTTATTGGAAATATCAAAATATCGGGTATTAACGATATATATCCGGTATTTTGATATATATTATATACCTATATTATATAAAATGTTAAAAGTATCTGAACAAATAAAACAAGGAATAAAAGCCTTTTAAACAAAATTTATAAAAATAAAAATTATATTCTTTAAAAAATCAAGACTAATAATTCTAATTTTTTACTTTGTTACAAGCCCAGGGACTGAGGGCAGAGGGTATGCGGATTCATATGTAAGAAGTGCAAGTATTTGTTGTGATCTACGCGCAGTCTCCACAACAAATACTTGCACTTCTTACATAAGGAATGGTCCATTTAAAATCCGGCAGGTAAATTCTTGATCTAGGTGGCCGGCTCGTGAAGTGATTACGAAAATGTTTTGTCAGTCGATAACTGTCATTCTAATTTAAAAGTTGCATTAAAGTGTTATTACGTAATTCGTGATTTAGGAAGGCTAGAGGTGACAGAATTACAAAAAAGGAATTTAATTATAAACAGATATATGGAAAATCCTAGTATCTCCCAAGTGAGCTTAGCAAAAAGATTCCACGTTTAACGGTACGAAATGTGATAAAGAATGACAAAAAACGTTTGTCAGTAGAAAGGAAAGCTGGTTCAGGTGGAAATAGGAATACTGATACAAGAAGGGATAAGAAAGTACTAAAATAAATTAAAAAAATCCTAATATTTCTGAGAGAGCTCTTGCTGTGAAAGCTGATATGTCGAAAAGTACAGTTCAAGTCAAAAACGGTTTGAGATCATTTAAGATACAAAAAGTGCCAAATAGGGACCCTACTAAACAAAAAGTTGCAAAAACGAGAACCAGAAAATTATATGAAACATTTTTGACCAAATTCGACTATTGCATTATGGACGATGAAAGTTACAGTGTTGCGGATTTCAGTGAGATACCAGGACAAGGATATTACGTTGCCGATCGAAGAGGAAATGTTGAATTTATAACAACTGGTACAATCAACACTGAAATTTACGTGACTGAATGCTTTGAAAAAGCGTCTAATACCCCTGGTAAATAGTCATACCATTTCTACTTTCTTCTGGCCTGACTTGGCTGCATGCCACTACAGCCGTGGTACGAAAGAATTTTATGAAGAGAAAGACATTCAAGATGTCAGGGAAATGAATCCCTCCAATTGCTCGGAGTTGCGACCTGTGGAAAGATATATATTGGGT
Organism: Cetonia aurata; assembly: GCA_949128085.1. Taxonomy (NCBI): domain Eukaryota; kingdom Metazoa; phylum Arthropoda; class Insecta; order Coleoptera; family Scarabaeidae; genus Cetonia; species Cetonia aurata. The sequence goes on along the minus strand of OX421885.1, from coordinate 22,909,046 downwards.
ACAAATCAAAAGAAAATTAAAAAACACACAATTTAACGTGTCAGACATCCAACAATTTAGAAGAAAGTGGAGATAAGCATCTGCAAGTATGAGCGATATTCATGTACAAAAGCTGATGTCGGGAATTAACAGAAAAGTGCGATTGTTTTAAAGTTCACCCACTTTTACTAAATATTTTGTAATGTTATAACATGTCAGAGTTTAAATGGACCATTCCTTACGTACCCGCACACATTTTCGACCATCCCGATCATTCCGTTTCCCTGTTTACGTGTTTTCAGCTCGGTCCGTTTTCTCAAATATATTTTATTCTCGATTTTATTAGTATTTTTGTGAAGTTTTTCCTTATTCATACGTTTCCCCCATCCAATGACAATAAAAAGACATTTGTTAAATTTCTTGCACGAATGCCATTTACGTTTTATTTAAAAACACAGTTTGAAGACAAACTTAGATGTCTAGCCGCATTTATCGATTTTTGTAGACCATTGGCCTTCTCCTAAATGTTCTCATTGTAGAATATCGTTTATTTCTGTTTTTTTTTTCTATTTCTACCTTCTTTCAACAGCAACTTATTTTTAAATTCATTGTTATGAAAACATGTTTTTTTCCAATCTGAATTTGCTGAAATCTGTTGATAACAATCAAGTATTTATACGGCATCAAAAATGCTTTTAATTTGTTAATTTCACCTATGAAAAGTAAAGATTTGTCAATTGTTTTTCTCGTAATAGAAATGTCTATCAAAAATGTGAAAGAGATTCAATTTCAACAGATTAACTTCAAAGAAAATTTTCATTACTATACGTTTAAAAGAAACATTTCAGTTTACTAATGTAATATAACACTATGACGTAGGTATCTTGAAATACCTAACTGTTTATAGGCAATTTTTAGCAGGCAATATTACTTTCATTGGAAATCAATAAGTTACCTTCAGTTACAGGTTATTAAGATGTAAAACATTCATGCATTTAAGGTGTATGAACTTCAACTCTTTGTCTTGCTAATGTTTATTGATTTAACTACTTGCATTTGTCCTATCTACATCATTGAATACTTATTTGATTGTGTGACATGGATTATAACAAGTTCGAAAAATTCAATGTGTCTACATCTATGACAATGTTTATTTGCATACTTTAACTACATAAAAATTTCCGTATGTTCTTAAACATTCCTAATACTACTTCATCATTCATTGTAATTATGTACTTACGTACCCATTGTTCTGGAGCTATGAAATAGTTATCTAGAGGTAAACAAGGCCGCTTTGAAGATTATCTTTGTTTGCAAACAGTGATCAAAATTATATAATAACTCCGTAATATTTAGATTCATGATGAAAACAAATGACATATCTCTGATATAAAGATATGTCTTCATCATTCATTAATTAATAAAAAAAATATTGTGCATCCTGTGTAATAACAATTAATTCTATTTCCAATAAATTTTGATTATTATTAAAATGTTAGGTTAAGTGCTCGCTCAAGGAGCGCATATGACACGATCTTATCAATGTTTTCATGTTACTGGAAACTTGTCACCAGAGATAATATACCCTTGTCACATTTAATATTAGAAATAGAGCAAATGCAATAAATGTCACTCAATTATTAATAGAACGATGAATGACGTATTGACAGATTATGGGGAATAGAATACGCGCAGAATGCAAGTAGTGTATCCTATTTCGTTATTGTATTTCAAGATATTCTGGAATGGATTTACGAAAAATGAATATGATATGCGATTATATATTCACAATTATTAGCTAACCAGGTGTGCAGGTTCTTTACGATTTGAATCACATCAAATACAGATCTTAGAAATCTCAAATCCCACACCAGGTAAAATTTATAATATAAAAATTGACTCATATTAATTACAGTGATATGCAGAAAAGTATTATTCAATGATTTTACACTGCAAGAAGTGCACAATATTTGCATAGTAGCCGTCGTGCCGGCTTTCTAAGATCTGTATTTGATGTGATTCAAATCGTAAAGACCCTGCACACCTCGTTAGCTCAAGTGGCAGCGCACTCGTCCGGTAAACGGGAGGTGTCAGGTTCAAATTCTACACGTGGTAAAATTTATAATATAAAAATTGCCTCATATTAATCACAGTGATTAGCAGGAAAGCGTTATTTAATGTACGAATCTTCCTCATTCTGAGTTTTTCCATTGTAGAATCACTCTACTTTTCCAGGATTGTTGTTTCAAATTTTAAAATAATAGCGAACTCTGAAGAAAATATTGAATCAGTAAAATTTATCCAAGAGGGTCAATGTGGGTAATTGGAAACTGCTGAAAAACTGGTTTATAATGCACTTGGCGGCAATGTAAACTAGTTTTTATTAGCAGTGTTTCAAATTACCCACATTGACCCTATGTGCTGGATTATGAGAAACGTATTATTGTATATGTTGGCATGACAATTCCAGCAATAAATATTTGCTTATATTTTTTTTTTAATAAAGAACCATCTAACATACCTATTGCACCATAGTAGAACAACGTGAACATCCAAGTTATTTATTTAAAGTGACGTTTATACACATTGTTTATCTTTCTGATGTACATATATATCTTGTGTTTACTTGAGTCATTATTAGTTGGTAAAATTCCATAATTTTCAAGGCTTAATAGATACTTATTATAATAATAGTGACAAAACAAAATACTTTAACTTCGCTTATGTTAGTATGTACATATATACTATATAGTTTGTAATAATTTACGATTATTGTAAAACGGCGTTTATAGTGAAACAATTTAAGTTAATTAATACTATGTTACATTGTAAATATATGCATGTTTTACGATTTTTGTTATCAGTTGCAATTTAGTTTACGTAATTTTCCATGAGTTTGTTTTTCTCTGATTCTCTTTTAATCTTCTTTTAGACATCACTTAGAATTCCTGGCTTTCTTTCATCCTAAATGTTGTGTTGCAAGTTTTTATTTTGATTTCGTCCTATTTTTAACCGGTTTATTTACAAGTTTCCACATTTATTTCTCCATCTCGCTTTCATGTTTGATTTTCGATCCCCTATGCGTTTTGTGTTTTCCACATTCACACAAATTGTTTTGGTTCAGGCTTGGATAGTTTATATTAGATTGAAGAAAACTAGCTTCTTCGTTACCTCCCTGTGTGTAACGTTCTGTTTATCTCTGTTGCAGACGCCTGGTTCATTCCAGAAAAATTAAATCCCAAAGGTGAGTAGTGAGTTACCTGTTTACATATGTGTTTGTATAGATACGTCCTTTAGAAGTAGCGATAGCTGTCTTCCCGTTTCCATTTTCCACGTGGTTTTGTGCATCTATTTCGTAATCGACGGAATAATATTCTCGTCTGTGCGCTTAGATCTTGTAAACAAGCGCTTTGGAAATTGTAAAGTCAGCGTGAAAAGGTGGGGTACTAATGTATCGTTTATTTAGATAATTTTCACGCAGAAATAATTAGTTAACCGACAGGTACAACCTATTTATATATTTCGAGCCGCGTTTAAACTGCTTCATTAATTGCGTTTTATTGGGTTCCTGTCGGGTTCAAAAGTGATGTAATACTAGCAGTATATTTGGTGGCATACCCTGCAGGAGTTTACTAACGCAACTTATTTGGGTTTTTTTTGCACAATAGGTCATAAATTTTATTTGAATTTCAAATTCTAGCATCATAATTAACTGGTTTAAACAAAATGCGTCTTGTATTTTAATTAATTTTCGATATAATTGATAAATGGTAAGAAATGTCCGATAGCAGGTTTGGCGTCAATTGACAGTGTAAGTGCTTTTATGGTTATTATAATGCCGAAGGGCGTTATTTTAATGTATTTTTTATCTTAACAGGAACCATATGGAATTTTCCTTATCTCTTCCGACCATGAATATTAATACGGTAGCAAATATCATGCATATATAACTACCTAGAAATATAGACTACCACATGAAACAGAGCCTTATATCTACCAGACTTATACCGAGTGTTTCCCTTAAAATCTTAAATGGAAGGGGTATCGAGTAATACCTCATTTTTATGGTCTTTTAAAACACTACATTTTGGGGTTTAGGTTTTTGAAATTGCATCTAATCGTTCTCGACATTTTTAAGAAAATCTTTTAGTTTGTTAGAAATAGAAAACATTCAAGCGAGAAAGCATTTACCATACCTTCAAGTAAGTGCATTCTTATATTAAAATCACAACTATAATGGTATATGCGTTTATTAATAGCATGTAGAATCAAGATATTTGTCTTATATGTAGGGAAGGGTATTTCGGGTCGGTTCAAGAAAGACGTCAAATAGGTCAGTGGCGTACGCATCCAAATGCTCCTTTTATTCGTACGTATTGAATATATGAAATCTAGGAAGGTAGTTTTATTGAAATTTTCTTAGATTGCGTACATCCCCACGGCTTTATTGGATTTCTACCGTCTTTATGGAACCTACCACATTTTTTATTTTGATTTCTAATCATATTTTTGGAACGTTGTTTTTGACTATTTTTAATATTGTTTGTTTAAATGATGTTGTACCATACGTTATGTATTTCCACAGAAATTAAACTATTTTTTTCTCCGTTAATTATTCATAATTTAGACCGTCTATTTTTTGGAAATATATAGTCATTATTTTATAAATACCGGGAAGATGACTCTGAGTGCGTATTAACACAATTTTATAATAAACCGGCATTAGTATGATTTTGATTACATAGCCTATGCACACAGAATTTTCTTACAAGTGATATATTTGTTCATAATTAGCGTAAACCAACTATTGAAAAAAAGGTAGTGGAAGTATTGTATTATATTGAATATAAGTTGAACCATAGATGGTAGAACTTTGGCTTACCGAGATTGAGTAAGTTTCAGATATTATTTAGAAGCTTCAGAGAAGAGTTGTAATTTTCCTCTGATCGGACCCTAGGTTGCTTTTATACCTGTTTCTCACTTCTTTCTTCTTTTTATTTCTGCGTACTAATTAAAAAAACAATAGGATAGGATACGAAGGTACGTTAATTAAATGTGAGGTTAGAATCATAACTACTGCGCGCTCTTATGAATTTTGAATGAAATGGATTGACGCCCCTAGTTTTATCTAGTCTGATTCGGTTTATTTTAGTGATTTTCTTTCTTAATGTTAACGAGATTTTTAAAGATATCTATTTTATCGACATTTGCAAAAATATTCGTGGGACATATGAAATTTTGACATCCGGATCTAAAGGTAGAATAATTGTCTAACCTTTTAAAGAATTTACTTTCCTGAGAATTCTGTTAATAAATAATATTTGTTTATTGGTAAAATTACTCTTTTATTTAGTGAATCAGCTTAAGAAGTCACACAGATGACAATAATATGCACACATATTAATTCTTATTTTAATGAGAACTATAACAAGTATTTTAATGAAAACTTAAGTCAGGAGTAACACTTCCCCCGACGTCCCGAGGTTGACTAAGGAAAGTAACTCCGTGATTATGTGCGGAAATCTCAGTTGGGGAGGTGCAGTTGTATCTGGACACCTCGCACAGTGGTCAATGAGAGGAAAAAACCTATAATTTTTTATTTTCTCTAAATATGTTTTTATTTTCAGTACGCCTTACTTAGTCTGCTACTATATCAATCGGAGAAATAATGTCGTTAATTGATCCGTCTATTATTTCTGCCATAACATTTATAATGGCCTTTTCTCTCTATTTTTGGACTGCACAAAATTTAATATAAATTTGTTTATTTATGTTTATACTCATTAGTATTCGCGTTGAATAGAGTCGCTTCCCTTCATTATAATTAACAAATGAAAATCTTAGAAGAAGATAGCTTTTAAAATTTAAATGGGCCACAAGTTTTGAGCGCCATCAAGCGCCGTGTCGGGAATGGTTTTGAAATATCCTCTAGGCTTCTCTAGGAAACCTGCGGAATGCCTTCTTAGTTTACATTTTTTGGTAAGATAAATCTGTGACGCACAAATTCAGTTTGTTATGAATAGCATCTCTTCACGTAGGTACATACAGTTTGTTGTGAGCTCGGATTTTCATGAACAAAAAATTTAACAAATACGGGTCTATATATGCCACGTTCTTTTAAAAAAATATGCTTAAGAAATACTTATTTAGAATTACAGACTATGTTTTTAATCCATTGAACCTTAAACTTTTTTTTAAAAGAATATGTTTTGCATAAAAAAACTATAGTTATAATAATTTAAAATACTTTAGTTTTCCTTTACTTTTCAATCGGGAAATATGTTCTATTTTTAATAAATTCAGAATGAATGTTTTTAATGTTTCTTACCAGGAACTAGTGAACGTTTTATTAGAATGTGACCGTATGTAAATAAATGTTTAGAATCCATTTTTGCGATTAATCTTTACTTAACACCAACCAACTTGGATTGCATTCGAAAGGACCTGACCAAAGCATTTATACCACATTTTAATAAAAGGTGGAAACAAAAATCAAAAGCGCTCGATTTACACGATGATGTTAAAAAACTATTGTTTTAAGTTATTTGTCGATTTAAGTAGTAAATGTATTAATTTTAATATGAATACTTATATAGTAAAAAGAGTGTAGTTCTGTCCAATCTACATTTATTTACTTAATATATGCTTGCAAAATGTTTTGCTCGTTAATCGAGCATCTTCAGGCAAAAAACGTCAATGATTTGAATTCATAAAAATAATAAAACGTCAAAACGTGTAAAATGATGTATGATAAAAAAATTTGTAATACTGAATGAACTATAAAATATTATGATATATAAATTAATGTTGTCTATATTTCAAAATTATATAAATATATTATTTTTCTTGATAAAGTGTCCTTTTACGTTTAATTACTGACCAAAAATTATCTGGACTGTTTCTTAATCAAAATGGGTTCGCTGCATATCATTCGTATTGAGAAATTTGGTAATATGAATGTCTATATAGATCCTATAAACGTATAAGAGCACAAAATATCGAAATTTGTTGTAGGTAGGTTTTAATCGCAAGTAGTTTTTTCCGCATTTGGCGAGTTTTGGACCAGTGTGCGTCGGGGTGGTCAGTGCCATTTGTCAATGGGGTTTATTACTTATCATCACTGTTTGTAATTTGATAAATCGAAAGCGGATGACTCCGGGGCATTAAAACACATTTCATTTATTAGAAGGTCTATTTCTGAAAATAAAAATACATATTATATAATACTGAATATATTACTACAAAATTGTTAGTATGGGTATTATTAAAAGGGGAACACAGCATTACTTACGTTACAAAGAAAATACACCAATGGAAACCCAAAGGAAAATTGCGTCAAATGGTTTTTACCCTGATCATGTTCATTTTATAGTAATTCAACATATAGTTGCATATGTTATTATTACAAGACAAATTTGTGTAGTTTTTACTACAGTATAGTGTAAATGAAGATATTATAAATCTAGTAAATAAAGGTAACTATACTAACAGTTTTTTGTAAACGATTTTTACCGTGATTCTTCAGGTAGAATATACTTGTATCGAAATAGATGACAGTCTATTGTCTTTAATTGACTTATAAACACCCTGCATCCCGCGCCTATTGTTTCGCACACGTACGAAAACAAGGCCGGGTATAAAGTCAATTCGTCTCCCTTTCTCTCGTTATATTCTTTCCTTTATGTATACCATTGCTTGGTATCCGGACTTTTATTGATTCCTCGCGTCCCGGCGTCGCGTTAGAATCGACGCCTGCGCCATACGGATCCGTCCTCGGCACGACCACGTCTTTCGCCCGATTTTTTGGGGTTAAAACACCACCGTGTGCCCGCCTTCGAGTTACGCGAATCCATTTAGCAGAATCGCCCGTTTTCGACTATCCCCGATACACCTATATAATTCCATCAGCGTCCGCGTCAAAATTAGCCGCTTGACGGTGGCTAACGGCCAACTGGTTCCGTCCTGGGATATCTATTTGGACGTCGGGACAACGGCAAAACTGCCATTGCTGTCGATTCTTCGTCCTCCATTCCGAGTCGTTAACTGCGCGCCCGAGATTCGTCCGCTATGCACCTCTTCGAGATCAGACGGGAACAGTGTAAGTGGATGATCACTCTATCAACTTTCCTCACCTCCTGCGAGCATGAACGGGCCCGTACGTGCTTTGGTGGCGTACGTGCGTCTGCAAATATATTTGTGAATCAAGTGTGGGTGGCCCCCCGCGGTACATTCTAGTTTTAGTAGTTGGTAATGACGAAGCTTGCCGGCCAGTAACGGACGCACGACTTGTAGTTGGTAGCTTTTAGATTTTCTAACGTATCTGTTTTGGTAGTGCAATAGATTGTGATTTTTTTTTCTGGTAGTGCTTTTATCACATCGCCAACGCAAGTATGTAGACTGTGATGCAATTGTTCCCCAAAATAGCTTTCATGGCCTTCCCAACCTTAATAATTGATTGATGGACATCATGGCTAGCTGCATTTTGTTGCCTTAGATTAGATATTACTTTTAATTTTTTCCGGGCACCATTGCTATTAACTTTGTTATCAGTAGCACTACATCTTCGATGAAATTAAAAGATTCAGAATTTTTAGTGCTAATTAAGATACCATTAAGTAAAACACAATTGAATAAAGCATTTTTGAATCCATTCTATAGCAGGTAAAATATGATTTTAGCCTAGGGATTGTTGCCAATTTAGGATTTACAATCCCCAAAGTAAGTTTACTTTAAAATATAACTTACATCGGTACTTGTAATGTTCAAACTATAGAGTCTATATCTATATAGCTTCATATGTTATGCGTTACATCATTCTTATGTACTTTTCAAAACGGAAAGCAATTTAACACATCAATGTAGTTTCATTCATTTTCGACGGACATACAAACTTGCAAAAGTTTTTATCTATATAGTACAACGCATTATACATGCAAATGCCTACATTGTAGCTATGTACTTATAAATTATTAATTTTTAAATTTTATTCTAGCTGTACCAGTCTTTTATTTTATTTTCAAATAGCTTAATATGTACACTATGTACATTTCTGTCTAAACATTTAAAATATTTATTATTGTTTTGCTTATGTTTTTCTATCTGATACACACAAAAGTGCATGCTTACCTTAAATAAATTTGTCTTGGACCAAATAAATCTACGTTTCGAATATCCGTAAAACGCTATTACACATTTTACTTTTGAAAATTTGAGTTTATTAATCTTAGAGGCGCGCGGTGGAGGACAGGTGACCCAGTTTTGTCTGTTCTAGGTTAAGATACGTTACCAAATGCCAAAAATAATAACCGAAGATTGCCATTATTGCCTCATGTGCAGGGTTTATTATATATATTACCAAGAAACCTTGACCTGTGTCCCCTAGGTGGCGCAAGCTTTGCACTCCTGGCAACGATTGGAACAATTTGCAATAAGTCCTGCGACGAAACAGCGGTGAAGATGCGTTTAACATTTCAATGCTTTCACTGCTTTTGCTTTGTGTGATGGTTCTTATAATAGACCGTCTAACCTATGTATGTATATTGACATTTTTTTCGTTTTAATTGATTTGCTTTGATGCTACAATTTGCTGTCTTTTATACAATGTCTTGGTATATTGATTTGAGGTCAGCAAAAGTTTGGACATGACTCTTTGTTTTCGGAGAGGTCAGTAGCAGATTCGATTTTATCCCAAATGGTGGAGGAATTATATTGGCACTATTCCAACGAAACAGCTCTGCAGTATGTAATACGATAAAAAGGCTTTATGAAATGTTCATCAGTATAAGATGTCATTTAAGGAACTTTCAATATATTTTTATATATAGAAAGACTTTATAATGAAAACATATTTGCTTATAGTTTTTTGTTTCTATATACAATGCTACATATATATATATATACTTATGTATGTGTGCTTATCTATAAATTAGCCTAAAAAATGAAGTTATATGTATTTGAAAACCTGCCGGGTTTTTCATTCGATTGAAACTAGAACAGCATTAATCGATACTGTTAAACTTATCCTATCTCCAGGTATTGACGTACAAGTCACCCGTAACCATTTTTATCACTCTTGTTTTCGTTACCTATGAAATGCGAGCACATCGAGCATAAAAATCGTTCCCACGTAGAATCGATCTATATATAAAATAAGCGCTGACAATGTATTTTTACTTTATCACTGAAATATGCGACCAAGCCATTCCAATATGTTGCTTTTGCACCTGCAGTTGGTGAATATACTTAATGCGATAGTCAATTTCCAATCAGAGTATGAAATTTATATCATGTAGTGTATGATTTATTATTAAAGATCAGTTCTTCCACTTCCACTTTTTAAAAGATAATATATAGAAGATAATTTGAACTAATTCAATGTCTATTTAGACTTCTACAGGTACAAGAATATAATATATCGGTTCACCGCTTTATAAATCATATAGATGCCGCATTTAATTCTGTTACGGATGATATTACACATTTATTCATCTTCATCTGTAGACCGATTTATTTGTATAGTTTATTCAGTTCCAACGTTCTGCAAACGAACATTTCTCTGCCAGAGAAATACGTTTGGATGTTGTTACGTTATTCTTTTCAGATCTGACATATGTTTTGGCAGCGAATACATTACTTAAAATAAATTGGATATTGTGTAGGTCAGCTCGTTATAAGTTTAATATCCTTTGTAATTGAGATTAAGAACAAGTTAACTAATAAAAATTAAGTTCTGTAAGGAGTTTCAATTTATAAAATCAGTTTAACAAAGATTCTGACCGTATTTTTAGTGACACTTTACCCGTTGAACACTATATTATTGATATTTTTAGTTTGTAGAAGTTATTATCTACAAATAATGTACCGCAAAAAATAATATTTTTATAATTTATAAACATAAATACATATATGAGTAATCAATGTCATTGAATTGATAAAACCACAAACCTGTGTAAAACCAAACAAATGTTTTCGTATCTTATTTACTTTAGTAATTGATTGTGTAACCACAGGTGTAACTCTACAATTATTTAAAATAATGTCAAGTAGGTAGCAACTGTATAAAATATAAGTGATATCAAGTGGTGAAATTTGACTAAAAATACAGTTAAGATTTTTGTTAAACTAAAACTGTGCTAAAACTTTACTGGGTTCCTTACAGAACTTGATTTTTATTAATTAATTTGTCCAAAACACATTAATAAAATCCTTAAAAACATCTGATATATATATAACTATACCTAATATATATCTATAGCTGAGAGGTAAACAATCGTAAGTCCGTAAAAGGAAATTTTCAGTAATGAGCAAAACAAGTGGAAATGCTAATGAATTATAAAATTTTAGAAACTTCCCATAACTGAACCAAGTACTACCAATGTATTATTATAGTTATTATAGTATTTTAATTAACCCTATGAGTTCTTTTGATAGCCATTTTATATTATTGCTAAATATTTACCTGTAGTTTAATTTTGGACTTACAATTGTTTACCTCTCAGCTATAGATATGTACATATGTACCTATCTACTTAAAGGATTCAATATTAGATCAATACATTCTACTTGGAACCTAGCCAGTTCCGCAATAAATGAAAAACGATTGGGTTAACTACTCTAACATACCGGTAACAAAGATTAGATGGCACATCCTAAGCTTACAAAATTATTTAGAGTGATGCACAATGTCTTTTGTAGTTAAAAGTAACTTAAATACGAAACTATTTACTTACCAATATATATTTCTTTGACATTTTCTCCATACAGAAAACCGATGTTTTACTTCAAATTGATTGTTATAAGTTATTCAAAGAATCTAATCTGTCGAAGGTAGGAACATCTCATCTAGGGTGGGGAACCTGGGGTCCTATACCCTTTCATCTCTGATAAAGCGGCAAGATCAAACCGCGGGGTGTGAAAAGAAAAATTTGTAATTTAAAATTACACTGATCGGGGAATCTAATCTCTCGTGCATGGTCGAGGGTATATAAGAACTTCTAGATACTTGTTATATGAATATTTTGTGCTGCCATCTACATATATGTGTTCTAATTTCAAATATTTATACGACTTTTTTTAGAATAGTCAATTAAAAATAGAAGAGTGAAGTCTGAATAACAAATTATTTAAAAAAATATGAATTCTATTTTAAACTCAAAGATTTTTTGAATAATTTAATAATTTTGAAAGTATAATTTGAAAGAATAGTTGTATTAGGCTATTCTTTCAAATTATACTTTCAAAATTATTAAATTATTCTTTAGTTTAAAGAAATAATATAAAATATTCATTAGAACTAGATGTTTTTTTAGTGTAAGTAATATTGCCCCTGAACAAACAAGAATGCTTAAAAAACAATTTGTTTGATTTACAAAATTCTTTCAGTAGGTGTGTCTGCATCGAAAGCCACAAGAAGTACTATGTACTATTAAAAAAAAAACTTTCTAAGTATTCAACTTGATGATTCACGCTTTTAATATTTGGTACATCGCACTTTCTTTATTACACCATAGCAAAACTATCATCTAGAATCTCAAAATTTTGACAAAATTGTAAATACGGTGGTTGAATGTTAGGTTGGCTTAAAATAGCTATGCCAGGTAAAATTATTTTTGCTTTGTCTATATCACTGATTCTACAAAGTTAATTGAGCAGATCTATAAGCGAACTTTCAATTAGATACATGGATTAAAATTGCACCGGTTATTGTCCTAAATAAAAGAATTAGAAAAATTGCGTATGCAACATTGCATTCTAAGGTGGCAACAGTTTATAGACATATCAGAATTTGAACTGATTTGCGTAAGTCTGCATGTTTACATTTCTGCTGATATCAACTATATTATCTATAAAATGGCAAAGGTTTAGTTGCAGCAATTTTAGCTGAATTTACATTTAAAAATATTTACTAATGAAAGGAACGTTCTTTCATATTAGAAGGAGCGGTTAACTTATCGTTACTTTTTTTACTCATGAAAAATAAAATAATGCGATAAAGTTACAAGATCATAAAATTCTGTTACAATCCGTAATAAAACACTAGATTATTGCAACTTATTAAAAATTTTTCCGTTATTATACAAAACGAAGAATATGTCAGAGGAAAAGACTTCATCAAACCGAAGCAAATAAAGCAACAGTATCACACATCAGTATCGCATTCTGATTTATTGAAAATTTTAACATAACCTCCATAATATTCTCATGTATGAAATGAAAAAGTAAGTGAAATAGAAGACACATAATATACAAGGCATTCCAAATGAAACGAGTCACCTGAAATAACTGTTTGTCTGCTGTGATTAATACAAAATTACGAAACCTGTCAATAGTCATATTAAGGGGGACAAGTTGGGGATTGAGACGATTTAAAATCATTCCTGGGGACGCAGCAGCCCCTATCCTTAAGATTTGAATAGGGAGGATGGCTCTTGTCACCCCTCATTGAAAAGATTTTTAATTCTCTTTACGGAAACATATCGTACGTATAAAACGTATCAAAAAGTAATTTTTTTAATCAGTAATAATAATAATATATATTTGTCACAGAATATAAAATCCAATTACAGAATAACTACACTAAAAGAATGAAATAAGACATATCGTACTAAGTCAGAATACATTAGGAACACTTAAATTACCTTAGTTTAAGAAAAAAAAACATCTAAGTGGCGGTAAAAATAAAAGAATAAGTACAATTCAGGGACAAAAGCTAACATAGTAGTCGGAGAGGGACATTTTTAGGTGGTTTAAGTTATTGAAATGTATATCATTTAGGTGGGAAATATTGTTAAAGTTGTTACACATGACATATACGGGCGATTTAAGCATAAGATTGGTTCCAGCTAACGGCAAATAGAAGGCAGGGGAGGCTCTAGTCGAAACTCGAGGCACCAAGAAGTTACACTGTACCAAAAGTTCAGGATAGTCGATACAGCCATTTACGAGGTTGAACAAAAAATATACGCTATAACAAATGCGCCTATATGATAACGATGGTAATTCAAAACGAGACAGGAGTACTGACTAAGCTCCTTTCTTGATAGATATTATCAACTTGAAAACACAAAAATTTGGCAATTATTCGCTGTATCTTCTCCAATTGATATTTGGACTCCGTATAGTACGGATACCAAATGAGACTGCCGTACTCCAACCGCGATCTTACCAGTGAAAAGTATAAGGATTTTAGGAGAAATATGTTAGAAAAATATCGACTATGTCGAATAACGATAAGTAAGCAAAAAGTGCATAATTGAAACCTGAGTAATAAAACACGATTAGAATGAAATGCATAGATAATAAATATATATACGTATAATAGATGTGTACCTCCCATGTAATTTCACGCGGCACGAGCAAAGTTTCAAACCTTTTAAGACTGGTGGCGCGTAGCGTTAATCAGCAAGAACTATTTCCAATACGCGGGAGATTTGATATTATTTACAATTAAGAAATTTATTGTTTAAATTTTTTTTGCACTTAAATGAATGGGCATAGAAAATAAAATAAAAATTAGAATGAAATCGTTTATTGTGCGCACATAAATGCATAACTATAAAGTACAAATATTTGCAATACATAAATAACCACAAATTAAAATAAATCGCTTACTTAATACTACTTAACTAAATATATAAGTAATAATAAGGAATAATTATCATAATAATAAATAGTAATCATTGTAATTTAATTAAATTAAGATCATGTGATGAAATTTGTAAAGCACCTGTCACATTTTGTATGGTGTACATTCCGTAATTGACAAGGGATCAAATTTGATACGCATTTGCTCATGTTTTCTAACGCTTCATACGAACGGCTTGGTCTTCATAAAATCCTCTATGCGGAGAACCTTGTCTTCTAGTCTTTTACATACGCTTCGAGTTTTTGGAAAGATCTTGCTACTTCATATAAGCTGATAGCTTCTGGTGCAAACTCCGTCTTTCTTCGCACCTCATTTATTTGTAATTATATCCATCGCTTCATCGTAAATTGGGAATCTCCTTCGAACACTTTTTGTAGCAAAACATCCTTACGCGCAGCAATTTTTCAAGCCACCCATTATTGCAAATACGGATATTCACAATTATTACAGCCTTTTCACTCACAAATTACAAAGAGATAAAAACAATTTCAAACGATTGAAAACGCACAAATTTCAAAATGACGGATGTGTATAAAATTTTCAAAAAATGTTTTTTTTGTTGTCGTTGACGACGCGTCATCATACTTCAACCTTATTGGTAAAAAAATCGATACTAGCGCCGAAGGGTTAGTCAGCAAGTACTAAACCGTGCCTACAAGCTAACAATACAAGGTAAACAGGCGTGATGAAATGACTTCAAATGCTCTCCCTATGCGCTCTATACTGACATTTCGTATTTTTTTTGTGGTAACCAAGGTAACTCCTACTTGTTTTTGTCACATTCACTTATAATTTTTATATAATTTTAATAATTATAATTTAATAATGAAGATATTATCGTGAAAGTAGTCAGTCAGGTCGTAGTGCTTGGAAATTCGATGTCGATGGAACAGGTATCTCAAGAATCAGGAGTAAGCTGTTCATCAATTTGTAGAATACTTAAGAAGTGCAAATTTCATCCATTTAAAGATATAGTTTTACACAGATTGAATAAGGAATAGCCTGCCAGATCGCAGGATTTTACACCACTTGATTTTTTTTCCTCTGAGGGCATGGATGCCAGGCGTTCAGCTTCCTTACAAGAGTTACGCCAAAATATTATTGAAGATGCCAACGAATAACTCCAGAAATATTGCGAAATGTCAGGAGAGCGTTTGAAGCAAGATTGTATGGAGGTTAATGGTCTTCATTTTGAAAATTTGATAAAGTAAAATGTATGCACTTTTTGCTTTCTGATTAAAAAAAATTACTTTTTGGATACATGTTGCCGTTAAGAGAATTAAAAGACCTTTTGAATGAGTGATCACAAGGGCCATATTCTCTATTAAAATTTTAAGGCTGGGGGCTTGTGCGCTTCCGGAAATAATTTTAAATCATCAGACCTGTCATTAAAAGCTGTCCCCTTGATATGACAATTCGCAAGTTTCAGAATTTTATATAAATCACACCAGGTAAAGAGTTATTTGAGGTGCCCTGTATATATTATATGACAAATACAGAGTTTAAAGTAGGTACAGTGAAATCTCCCGTAACGGACACCTCCTATAGGCGGACACCTCTGTTTAACGGACACGTTCGCCTGGCAGCACATGAGAATATTCCGTGTCCGTTCAAGAGAGATTTCACTGTATATAAATTACTATAAATAATAAAATCGAAAAATACACCTAATAATTATTCTTTTCCCTAAGGATTTCAAGATACATATTAAATATTTAGTTGTTTTGTAATCAATGCGCCAAAATTGACATATGTTATTATTATATTTTAAGACGAGACAAATTTCTACAATTTTTCAAAATATTTACAAATGTTTAAGTAATATTACCGACAATATAGTTTTTATTTTAACAAAAGTGTGTGTAATACTGTTGTAGTATCCTCTCTCACCCTGGTCTTTAAATTATGAACTTTACTAACTCTAAATCGATCCAATACGAAATCTGTCAACAGCATCGTTTCCATCCTCGCACTCGGATCACACCGTGAGCCGCGTTAACAAAGGGAGAGAACATCTGATTCTGATAATACAACGCTCTCAGAGATCCATTGTAAATAAGCGAACACGTTGTGCGTTATCCTCCACGCGTTCGTCGACTCCTTGCCACGGTGTCCGCCACTTCAAAACGTACTCACATACCTTCACAGATAGTTCGCTATACAAAGTTGCCCGGCTTTATCAATTCGAAATCACGCAACGTTTCGTTCACGTATCTTTCTCGCGCCAGCATCACACACGCGTACATATGACAAGGACGCCCCCATCGGACCGGCGTTGACTTTCCGCGATCCACGGCAGCACGTAAAAAGAAAGAACACGGACTTCTTTCTTCCTCTGTGCCACTGTTAATTGTGGCGACCGGCAACGTGTTCGCGAAGCTGCAGACTTCGCCATCATATACGTACATCAGCGGTGATACATACTTAAAAACGAAAGGTGTTCGTGTATATTGTTTTGCTCTTGGAATTTGTTCGTGTATCATTTGTGCAAAGTAAATAGAGACTTCTTTCTTAGTGTTTTTCTTTTTTCGATTGTGTTTATTTCTTTTATTTTAATAAGGAACAATGGTACGTAGGCAGAATAGCAGGTATCAAGAACAAGCACAACCTTTGCCTTCCAAAGGTCCCGGTAAGCTTTGAATCTCTCTCTCTCTCTCTATATGTATATTGTGGTCTGTACGTGAAGCACATGTTCAGGTCCGTCAACATATGGTCGACTTTGATATTGTATAGCTACGAAATTATTTTGCCAGTTACTTTCTCATGAAATTAATATATCTATTCATTTTCAAATTATTTATATAAAATCATATCTACTAATACCCTTCAAAGAATTTAGAAAAAAAATGCTTCAACTCAACTAAGGTGTTTCCACCAAATTGCATTACTTATAAAACTTAAGATTGAAATTGAAAACTGAAGTGTCCTTTTATTTTTCGTGATGCATCCAAAACAATAATGCCAAGATATTAGCACAAAATTACTTTACATCTTTTTATAAATCAAAACCATTACCGTTACCAAGATTATAGATTTCTGCAAGAATAATCTAATGGCCCTTAGAAACCTGGCATATTTCCATTCGAAATAACCTTTGTTTTGGTATTACTTAACTGAATTCTACAACATTACTTTTGCTAACTATCTACAAGTAACTGCTTGGAAGCTTTTGATCATTTTAGTGCATTTAATTCGAAAGGATTTTGATTGCTTAGATTTAGTTTCTCCCTCTTAAATGATGTCTAATTTCGCCTTTCTAAATATATATGAGTTAAAATTTGAACCATTTTTTTTTAAATAAACACGTGGACACACTACTTTGACAGCGAACTAAAAGTAAATCACATGTTCCCGAAAACGTACCGATTGTGATAAGATTGAAGTAGTAACCGCAAAGCAATTACATCAGTAAGACCGTTGTTGTCCATATGAATGGTATGCAACGTGTTACCTTTCTCGCAATAATTAGAAAGTATCCTTATACTGTCTAAGGAACGTTCAAGAAAACTACAAGCTGTCTCACATCTCTATTCCCATTTATTTATTCGGAAACTAATGAAGATAAAAAGTTGTATTGAATTTCAGTGTAATTTGGACGATAATGTATATAAGGTTCTGCCATTATAACCCTCCCCGTGTAAATAGCCTTTCATCCCCTCTCCCCTTCCCAATTTATTTGTTTTTTAAGTTGTACCGCCATTCTTGTTTTGCGAACAAGAATGGGGGTTTTCGGTATCTATGCGACAAACACAATCATATCTATTAACTCAAAATATCTCGATCAGAAAAATGTATGAGAGCATAAATGACTGAATAAGTGTACCCCTCCTTCTGTCTAATTACACAATTGATATTTGTTCATTGGCGCCCCTGTCACTGTTGTTGTAATAATATTATGTTGGTGTGGAAGTGGAAAAGTAAAACCTTTCTTGGCTATATAATTAGTAGTTTTTTTTTTTTATTAGCAAATCCTTCTTCAAATGATTTATTTAACAAGGGTTTATAATTATAAACAATAATATTTTCATTGACATTTGTGAAAACTGAAAAATGAGATAGGAATTATATCTTTAAATATTTACCTTGATACATCAACGTGCTGAATGAAATTGTAACATAAAAATAAACATATTTAATTTAAAATAATAAAAATAACAAAATTTACTTTATTTCCTTCCAAATTTTGTTAACTCCAGTAAGTTGATTTACTAAGGGCCGGTATTTCAATCTGCTGATAAGGGTGTCAGCACTGTCGTTTTCGTACATTTGTTTGTATTACAATGTGTAGGTATATTTTTAATAAAATAACTTAAGATTTGGTACATTTTATTGATATAAAAAATATAATCCCTTCAATTGAAGCTACTCTTAAATTATGCCAATTATACTCTTTATATTCACTATGCACTAAAATGTTAGCACATAAGGCTCATTAGTATGCTGTAGGAACCTTTCTATACACCGCGACCTCTACTCTAGTACATACCAAGTAAATCATGTGTTCGCTAACAGCTTGCGATGGTTCGCGAACTTCCTACAACGGTCTGTCAGGCTGAAGTAGTAGAAGTGCATATGAGTTCTAAATGCAGCGTTATTACACATGTTACTACAAGTGCTTTCAGAATTACTAAAGCAAAATTTAACAACAAAATGGATTTGGAAGAATTCAACGCAGAAGTTCGCATATTGTAAAAATGCTATAGGGGATAAACTATTTCCCATTTTGGAAGTATTCTTACAAAACATAGAGCACTCCTACCCGATGGTAGCGCTGCAGTTGAACGCGTTTTCTCCTTTTTAAATTTAATCAGAAGTGAAAATAGAAATTATTTGGTTGTTAGCACGTGTCATAATTTATTATTAACAAAAGGAATGTTTTGTTCAACAAAATGTTACGCTTGGAAACCTCCACCGGACATGTAGAAAATAATATGTACCTAGATACATAGGTACATACTTCAATATTAATATATTTTGGTTGTGTGTTAAGTCGTATAATAAAAATTTTATAGAATGGCATTCCTTTCGTTTAATGCATTAAAATTAAATAGCTTACGTATGTAATAACTCTCAAGACTATATCATCTATTACAATTTTACCTATATTCACTTTCTGGGGAATTGTTGAATGGTGGTACATCATTTGGTGCATATTTGATCATTTGTTGGCGCTGTTGTGCCTAATAACAATTTAGCTAATAAGTTTTATTAGGAACTTTATTAGGAGTTTGAATTTTATGTATAAAATATCTTTTTTTTTTTTTCATGCGATTGTTTAAAAAGTATTAGGAAATGCTTTGATTGGGGCTAGGTTAGAATTAGTTAATCCCCCTCCTTTAACGAGTCATTAATGCTTCTATTAAGGCAGAAGGAATAACCAAGGGAGAAGTTAAATAATAAAGGAAAAACCCTTTTTTGTTTTAGCACAATTTATTGTCCTATTCATAAACACAATCTAAAAGTTGCTTTTTCAAATGTTTACTGTTTTCCAGTGGAATTGATAACTTATTGCCAGAAGAAGATTACCTCCAAACAAAAATTACAATTACATAGTTATAGTAAAATGAAAATATAGTAACGTGAAACAGAAAATAAATAATCTTTTAAATTTCGCAAATATACCTACCCACATAACTAAACAATTTTTTTCTCACTGAAGGGAGGCTTTGGACAGTTCCTGAGTTAAAGAGATACATGTTTTTATTTCCTTTTTACCATATTCAGATTTAACTCAGTCTTGAAAATACCGAATCAATTCCAAAAAGCAAATAAAATAGGATTTCTAAATGTTATTATGGTATATATTATTTCATACTGAGATATGCAAGGATTGTAGCGTGGTAATAGGCACACAAGATATCCGATCACTCCGCTCTACAACAATTTAAATTAATTCGGGAACATTGTTTCGGAAATTCCTGGATTTTCATTTTCAACCGAAGACCGAGTTAATTTAAATTGTTGTAGCGCGGAGTGATCGGATATCTTGTGTGTCTATATTATTTTATGGTTAAAACATTGAAAATCTTAGAGAAACCTCCATTCAGCCATGACCATGTAATTGCTTTACTTTTTTTAACAAGATGAATAGGAATTTTGCAAAATTCAAATACAGACCGAGAGTTGTGTCTCCTGAAAAATGCTGTCGTCTTACATTGGCGATGCTTTTTCAAAAACACCAACGAATTGCACTAAATCATTTTCAGCAATGCAGGCGATAGCAAATTAACGTTCACCCTGGAGGTTTAAAAATATATAGAAACAATGAAGAATTCGTATGTGTATAAAAATCTGCGAAAATTGTTTCGTTTTGTCATAAACTACGCTTAGGTTTAAATTTTGTAAATCCTTCCTGGCTGTTTTCACCACTAGATTTCGGATTAAAAAAAGCAGCGTTTAGTGCCCACTAGAACGCAATACTTACCCGTTATTTTAGGGCGTTTATTATTCATGTGACCTTACTTTTCCATTTCCCAAAGTGTGTATAATGAACGCCATATACTTACATTTTGATACCCCCAGAGCTTATTATCTTATTATAACGATCACGCAATCCTGCAGGCTTGAAGGAAAATTACATATGCAAAAATATAATTTAATTTTTTTCATCCTGGGATATTACATATTTTTCATATTTCTATATTTCTATTGTGGTGGTCTCATGCCTACACGTTTTTCATATCTGCTAACTTCCAATATTCATCTTTAATAATGAGTTTAATTGCATGAAGCCACACTTTTACACAATGAAGCTGCTGGTGATAGATATTTAGAACGAAAAAGTCTGTTTACACAGAATTAGGGACCTTGCACTAATTTTAATATCGAAATTGTTTCAGACTTTAGGCTGTATGTTTGTTACTCATACATAAGATCTCCGTAACGGAATTTTTTATAGATGATAGAATATACTAGCTCCACTCATTCCAGAGTTTTGATCTTCTTCAAGAATTCACACACCTGATATTGACAATACGAAATCATACGGATAACCAAAATCTTCAATTGTCGGGTATACGTTCTTATGGTTTATGTCAATGAGGACTCATTTGTTTATTTATCAATATTTCGCAAAATATTTTATTTGCTTCGTCAGGAGAAACTAGAATAGAAAAATTAGAGCAAAACAAACATTCAGAAGGTAAAACCAGAAATAGAGTACGTATTTAAAAAGCTACGGCGAAGAACAGAACGTAGATTGTTAACAAAATATTAAATTTTTACAAAAATGAAATCTAGAGATACGTTGAAATTAAAAAAAAACGTCGTCAGTCAGCATTTCAAGGCAATCTAAAAAAGAAATTCAATACCATACGATTTTAAAATGTTGCAATATATTGGCACTTAATTTACATTTTTTGTTTTGCACTTATTTAGTACTTATCATTTTAACCATTGTAGTCTCTTCTGACGGAGCAAATACAATATGTTGCGAAGTATTGAGAAATAAACAAATTAGTTATAATTGGACTTAAACCATAAGACCGCATATCTGATACTTGAAGATTATATTTGATTACTAAAAGATCCTTTTCAATTGTAATCATACGTATATTATATAAAAAAGATTACACATTAGGTGCAGGGTCTATTTTATAGTGGCATAGAAAAAGTATTCCAACGTTTACCAACTCGTCATCATTACAAATATTAACTTGTTTATATGCATTTTATCAATACGTATGAGGCATGATGTATCAAATTATAAATGCCGTAAATACAACAACAATTATTGCAATATTATTTTTAGAATATTATATATCAGGCACAAACACATAAATGTATGTACATTGCTGTCCACAGAAGTTTGACCACTCTTAGGGCCTCATTCGTCCACCGCTTGGTCATTTAGAATGTTTTATTGCGATTTTAATTTCTTTTTCAATGTTATAGTGATAAAGTCGTACAATAAGTGAATAAACGTGCTCGGAATACCGCGTGGTAAATCCATAAGTATTGTATATATGTAATATTAGGGTGATAGTTCACTGCGACCCAAAAGATCTATTTTGTCCCCTATTCTCGCTGTATTTAGAGCTGGCTGTCCAGTCTGATTCCTTTTAAAAAGTGTAGAATGTCAGAAGGCCCCGTCCATAGGTGTTGCTAAACGATCTAGCATAATAATGTTGTATGGAGAAGGTTATGGCAGTAGGAAAATCGGTGAAAATTTAAATCTAGTAGAATACACCATTCGCGGATATCAAGAAAATGGCGCTTTAGATGACCGTGAGGATGATTGTATTGTTAAGACAAATATTAAGAAATAAAACAGAAAAACACAATTTTCGTTAGATTGTAAAAGTCTTTATCCTTTAGAGTAATATTTTTTTTAGTATTAGTTGCCTTTTATTTTTTTGATTTTGTAAACTTTGATTACGTGGTCAAACTTCCGTGGATGATAGTGTATATAGAGAGACAGGCAAAATAACTTCCAAGGAATAAATATATTTTTTATTAATGATTCAGTTGAACCAATAAACAAATCTCTTTTTTTATGAAATTGAGTCATCGATCCAGCAACTGTTAAAATCTATATGTGGATAAAAAATATTGTTTTTTGAAAATGATATACTTATGTAAAGATATGTATTGTATATGATTTTTTTTTATCAAACTTTCTTTTTTGTTATGGATGTTTATAGACATCAATTACCAGAAAATTCTAATAGAAAAGAAAAAGGTTTGCCTCAAATTTGTTTTCAGTAATTCTAATTGTTTTCAATGGTAGATGTATAATTTATTATAACAATAATAAATGTATATATGTATGTAAATACAAATAGAATACACCGGATTTCTAAAAGAGCCCAATTTCATTTATTAATTTAAAAATTACACTTCCGAAGTGCTATAGACAAACGAACAAAATTTTTTACTTTACAAATTAGTAATGGTTAGAGAAAGTTATATTTAAAAAAAGACTGGGCATAGTTAGGAGGTCATACTTTCCTAATAGTATAATTAATGTAAATAATTTATTTCTATTTTTTAATTTGCCATAGATGAGTTGCGTCGTCATAATTTTTCACGGCCTAAATTGTGCTTCTGTTGAATAATAATAATTACAAATAGGAAAGCTTTGTATTTTATCCACGGCTTATCTAAGTCTAGAAATAATAAATCAACATCCCAGCAAGTTTAATTGTAGATTAACAATGCTAACTAACTACAAGTGGTATTTATTACGTCGCAATTTGTAACGCCATAAATGGCCAGGATAGTTTGCATGATACGTTTAGCTAATTATAATTATTACTTCATCCAAACTACTTACTATGCAGGTGTGTCATATCTGTTGTGTTATATATATATTTTCATAAAATAATACCTTTAAAATTAATAATTATATAATAAAAAAGTTGTAAATGAAAATGATTACAATGGCATACACCACATCCAGCCTCTGCCAAAAACACTTTATAATATGAGTGAAATGCTATATCTACCATGAAATCTCCGCCAATTTTTCTTATGTCATCGCGAATTAAACACAAAACATAAACATATAATATCAACAGCATCAGACGTTAGAGATAGATGTACCTACAATTGGTATATTTATCACAAAATAGTAAAAAAATTATATGCATAATTAGCTAAAATAATTTAAATCGAATTGTAACACAGTCACATTACATTATTATGTAATATTTCTCGATCCAATTAACTGCATCTCGATATCTAACCGATAATAATAAATTGAAATTCTTCAGAGCAGTTGGCAACTTTTGTTGGGTTAGCGGACAATTTTATTAATAGAAATTGAGCATGTATGTGTGTATTTTGCATCACTTCACCATGGAGCCTAATATTTAAAATAGAAACAGGTAAATATTTCTGGTGAGAGTTAGAGTTTCAGAAATAAAAGAAAAATCGCTTTCTTAAATTTCTGTAGTAGTATGTAAATGCGTTATAAATATATTTTTTGTAACTAAGGTTATAAAAGCACTCGAACAGATGCGTTTATAACAGTTTATAATCATAAAAGTACTAATGCTACTATTTTCAGTAGGTATATGTATAGGTTTTGACCTCAAAACGGAAACTGGTACCGGGTTTTTTTATTTTATTTTGAGGACCACTTAATTTCCGTTACTATTAGAGGTACAAAAAATTGAATTAAAAATGGTTGTTATATTTTACTTCTACCGATTGAAAAAGTGATTACTGCCAGAATTGTGTGCAAAGGGCGCTCTCGCGAAAAACTATATTTGCATTTATCAATGGGATACCCAGACACTCTGTATATTTTTTTATTTTTGCATAGCCTGATCTCCTAATTCCGAATATATAATATGAGACAATTTTAAATAATTAGCGAGTCATTTGACTAAAGAAAACGTAAAAATGTAATTAGTAGGAAATAGTTGCAAAACCATCCAATATATTTGACAAAAACCTATATATCAACACTTAATTTAAATTTGAAGAAACTGCTCAAAGTGACCTCCATTGTTGTCGATGCATAACTGATATCGCCTACTTGAGCTTTGTATAGCACTAGAAATACAATTATTATTTCTTTCGTTTGGATTATCAATTTCCTCTTGAAATTTCTCTCTATAATAGTGTATAGTGCAGTTCACATTTTCTTTTAAGAAGTCCCATAAAGAACATCTAGTGGTGTTAAGTCCGGGCTGTTGGGTGGCCATTCAATAGCCTCAGCATTACCAATCCAAATTGATTGCTTAAATGTTCTCAAAACCGCGAAAACATTATGCGGTGGTGTTCCATTTTGGTGCCAAAACATATCATCTAATTGATTTCTTGAGAAGTTATGCAGTAAGTTATTTACTTGTGGAACAATTGTTATCAAATATATGTTTCTGCTGTTAATTTGAAATTATAAAAAATTGGTCCAACTACTTTATTTTGGAAAACTCCCCACCATATGTGTACTGACTTTCTCCCAGACTTTTTCATTTGTATTACTTTTTTCTTTATATCATTTCTTCGTTCCTACAAGCGCCTTATTTAGTAAATTTTCATTATTTTTTACATGACGGTAAACATTTACAAACGTATTTGCAACAGTTTGGGTGCAATTCGGGTGCAGCTAGCCGCGTCCTCTACATGAAGTTGTCAAATTTTTCTTCGGTAGAGATAAAACATTACAACTTTTATTTGTTTTTTTAGTTGTTAAAATAAAATCCTGTACATACATCTTATGGAAACCACAATTGTATGCGCAAACTATGTGGAAGACAGACAGAGTGCAATTCAATACTGTGAAAAGGTGCATTTCTTATATTACAATACAAGCTCATATGACTATAATGTTTTTATTTAGAGTTTCCGTTGTAATTTACACCTGTTTCGTTTGACATTGAATATGGGTGTTCTACCGACTTCTACACCGCGAATGCAGTGTGACGTATACATATAGTAAACCACTATACACTAAAATAACGAATGACGAACGCGGAAAAAAGCGATAAGAATAAACGGTGTGCATTAACTATTATAGAGTATAATATCCATCGTAACACACACGATTTGTAATCTATGTTTGCGGGTTATATTTCGTGCGAAAATAGTATGTTTCTATATTAATTTTAATTAAAAAAAAATAGCAAGTTCTATTGTAATCTTTACTTTTCAGTGGCGGACCTCATATACTGGCGGGACCCGAAGAAATCTGGACCAGTCTTCGCTGGAGTTTTAATAGTATTGTTGGCACTTACCTATTTCTCGTTAATAAGTGTAGTTGCATACCTGTCGCTGCTTGGCCTGACGGGCACTATATCTTTCCGCATCTACAAAAATGTTGTACAAGCTGTTCAGAAGACCGGTGATGGACATCCGTTCAAGTAAGTTTTGTTTTCCCTATAACCTTCATGGCTTTGAGTTGAACAAACTTTTTATTTGGGCAATCGTATGTAATTTCGAATTTTATGGTGCTATTTTATAGAGGTTTCATTATGAAACTGGTATTTTTACCAAGGTTATACCAAATTTGTATTTATTGATAGATAAATATTCTGAAAGAACTGAAATCCTAAACTGAGTTTGAAGATTTAATCAACTAGCATACAGATTTGGCCCTAAACCAATATAAGAAATCTTTGAAATTTTCGCATCAGCTCAATCAATATCATTTAATCGTTGTAGAGATTCTACAAAGGCAACAGTTCTCTCTAAAGAGTAAATACATAAACTGACAATGAGTCATAACGGTTAAAGCATACCTTGCACACCATAAAATCTTGTACCATCCTAATCAACCATTTTAATTTTTAAAAGTTATGATGAGGTTTTTTTATTATTTTTTTAGGTTATAATTATTTTCTACATGATTTGCATATACCGTTTCATTAATAAAATCTTTTCCAACATCTTATTATGTTCTTATCTAAAACGAAATTTATGAAAAATTTGCCTCGCAGTTCATTCACCAAAACGTATTTATTATATATCAAATAAATATACTTTTTTATATTTGAAAAAATAACATTAATGAACGAAGCGTACATATTTAATCATAGACCAAGTTTCCTTTTTATAGCGTTAATTAAATGTAAAATATATTATCTTTTGTACAGTGAATTTTAATTGTATACTGACGCTTTTAACTATATACATTCCAATATAACTTCACAGAATGAATTAAGTTGATGTGTTAATAAAAAATGACAGATACTATATTAAATTAAAGATGCTATGTTTTTTAATACCTCTATGTTTCTATTATAGAATATTATTCCAAGCCAACTATATTATTAATAACGTACAATCCCTACAAGCTACGGTATATATTATGCATTTTAAATAATTAACGTTAAGTGCAACCCGGAAGAAAATGGATGCTTAACATCTTCCTAATTAACAATATTCACAAGAACTGGTTGCACCGCTTCCCCAGTCCAGTTCATTGTTAGTAGAAAAAAAATCCGATTATATCTTATTCATTATAAAAGCTTACTTTGAAAAAGTTTCTGGGAAAATCATAATTTACTTGTTGATTTCGCATCATGTAGATAAATTAGCAATAAATAACGGATGCTTCCGGCAGCTAGTTTTTAAATTTATTATATACCTACATACCTATAATTAACCCAGAAAATTATAATACTACTCGCTTCAGGTTTCATTCAAAAAACTCATACGATATGTTTTCCGTAATAGACATAACCCACATGACTTCCAGAAATATACAATAAAAATTGCAAGATGGGCAGTCATTTCAATCAACAACGCGATTTCATTTATGAAAAGCGCCCTATAGGGATATTTATTACGTGGCTAACAGATTGTGTATGCAGCCGAGATAGCATTGGTTAGATTAATTGTATATATTAACCCAATACGCATCCAACAATCATATTAAACATAATGTCACAGCTTGCAGTCATAACACATGACAATATATTGCACAGTGGAAACCATCGTAAGAGTGAACGATATCAGTGTAAGTTCTATCTTACATCAGCAACAAATCATGGTTAGAAAATAAATAATGTAATTCATGGACATAGTATTTAGCCTAAATTGATCTAAATGACACTGTATGAAATTATTAAACATACATAACATACACAATATTGTTTTTACAGTATAAAATCGCACGAACAACACACTATCCGTGCATGCACGCACTGTTTACATCACGAGAACAACAACAAAATTTAGCCCAATAAACGATTCTAGATTTTAAAATTTATGCTCTTCGTTTTTTGTTGTTGCTGAATGAAAAACAGCTGAGCTTAGTTACACGAACTTACACCTGCTTCAGAGCAAGGCAATTGGTTGCATTCGGGTCTTGCTTAATAAAAGTTCATGTATACAGTACAGACTTCCACTTTTCTCTTAAACCTTGCATTCATAAACCTAATGATTGCAGCATCGAATTATCGGTTATGTGTTATGTTGGAAGTCTACCGATATGGATGGTTGATGGTGAATCACTTTTGTTGGACTCTGGCAACAACCATTCCAGCCAGTCACTAGTGTACCATCAAAAGACTGTAGACACACATCATATTAAAGTTTGCAATTAATGCCAATAAGAAATAATTTTATTTTGTTCGTTGGATGCTATGGGTTTATTAATGTCGCACTTTAAATTTTGTTTCTATAGAAATAATTAAAAAACAACTGCCAATTTTGCTACATAGCCTTTTCTCCTTTTTTTTTAAACAAAAACAAAAAAAATCAAGAAACCTCATAAACTATAATTCATTTTTAAGGTCTACAGTAAAAACAAAGATAAGTTATTTGCCAATTATTTGCGTAATCCTCTACCAGAGAACGGCGACAAAGAGACAACCAGCCATACACTATATATCACTCTCACAAATTATGCCGATGTAAATTTCTATTCCCAGTTCAGATACTTCCCGGATAAGAAAAATCGTAATATAAAAAAAGACATTTATACAAATCAGAGAGGGGCGGAAATCTTCGATATTTATCACTTTACATTAATCGTCGTGAAATGCAAACAGTAATTAGAAATATCTTCCAGGGAATTACTGGATACCGATCTGTCGTTACCACAGAGCAAGATTGAAGAAATCTCTAAAGTAGGCGTAGCACATTTCAATGCTGCCGTCGTCGAATTGAGAAGACTATTCTTGGTGGAAGATCTCGTCGATTCGATTAAATTCGGAGTACTCCTATGGTGTCTGACGTACTTAGGAGCATGGTTTAATGGGATGACACTCATCATAATCGGTAAGTACCCATTTCGATTATGATTGATGTTACATAAAAAGAAAATCTGAAATTTCAGCTTGGGTAGCATTGTTCACTTTCCCCAAAGTGTACGAAACCAACAAGACTCAGATAGACGCCAACTTGGATATCGTGAGGAATAAACTGGACGAAATTACTTCAAAGTAAGTAGAAATAATAAAAGATATTTGTCGTAATCACGAAGGTCATTTTCTCGCTGATATTAAAATATTTATTTTAAGATTTTATTTCTGCATTATAGGTGTCGGCTTATTGTAATGACGCATAACAAAAGAATGAAATCTACGTTGGTGCAGAGATTCTGATGCTTTCTTCGGAATTTAGTAATAGATTCTTTTTATATCTTTTTAAATTGACACAAAATTTGCACACGTTTTCTATAGACATATTTTTTACAAGTATATTATTATTACATATTTGTAAACTTACATATAAAATTTGGGCATACACATGTAGAGAGAGTACTGAATCAATGGAAGATAAGTACACTAGACCACACTAAGTCTTAAGACTTAATGTGGTCGACTGTACATTGTCAAATCTCATTTTAATGAAAATTTACACTGTTTAATTAACTCCAGCAACTCTATACCACAAACATTGCTCTAAAAACTGTGAAAGTACTATAAAAGATTATAAAGAACGTAGTCGGTTTACGATGCTGCACTCTTCTTAATAATATAGAGCCTTCATTGAATCCTGAAAACCATGTGACAACAAAGATAGTCAACCAACTTTACATGATTGTCGACGTTACACATTAACTTTTATTCTTATTCAATCACTAGCGAATCTGGCCATAAATTTCGTAATATTTTTTGTATGTCAATTCAAATTATGATTTTGTGCCATAAAAATAGACTGGAAAGAAGGCACTTCAAGAATATGCGACCGTTCTAATTATGAAAGCAGCCATTTTGAAGTTACCAATTGCGTGAAATTCAGTTTCAGTAAAAGAGAGGACATAATTATTATCGTACTTTATCGTCAAACAATATTTTTTGGGAAATTGTTTGGAAGTACTGATAAAATTAATGAAGAACAAAAAAATGACATTTTCATCTTAAAAATATAATAACGAGTATGAAAAAACAAGAAAAAAATACAGGTTTCCATAAGACTATTAAAAAACAAATAAACCACCGTAATGAAAACAGGTAGGATTGAACATGTTATCAAGATGAATTTTGGAAAAAAGTTGATAACATCGCAAAAGATAGAAAAGAAGGCACATAAAAGCGAAGCTAAAAATTGCCAATGAGAATCTGTACTTATAGATTACCATGGACTCTCTGTAGTATTTATTGATGTAGATATATCATATTTAATGTACAAATACTTTTGCTAATGAAATAAAATTTACAAACGACAAGATTAGACATCTTTGTATTGTACAGTATTAACATACTCTAATTTAACGAATTTTTTTTATGTTTCTAGAGTTAAAGCTGCAATACCGATTGGGAAGAAGGTAGAGGATAAAAAGCAGCAGTAAAAAATATATTCACCATATATTCAAAAGAAGATGCGTCAGGATAAACCTTAATAATCTATTATTCATCGCAAGGAAAAGACGGCGTGTCGAATTAATTCCTCTAATCCATCCTCACATCAAGAATATTTCAAATCCTGTATAATTTATTATTAAAATTTTGTATATAAGTTTGGTTTTATTTTTTTGCGTTGTATCGTGATTTTTAATTATATGTACCGTTTATCCAACTTATTACCATCGTTTAAACGATAAATTTTACTCTATGTACACGATTTCCATCAATGCAATTGTTATATCCTTTGTGTTAAACTATAGGTATATCTTTCTTATTTATATATTAAATGAAATATTACAATAAATTAGAACGATTTTATTTTGTTTTATTTTCTTCTTTTTATTATGAAGGAGCAATGAATGGTGGGAAAGTTGTTCTTCATTTCATCACCTTTCATAATTAAGTATATCGAACATATTGATATAGTGATAAGGCATGCTTTACCATCAAATAAGAAATCTGTGCAAATTTATCTTATAACCAAACCATTGATTAAGATATACACGAAGAACCATCGTGAATAGTTTTTATGAACTACAAGTATTTTGTAATTGTATTTATTAATGTGATGCTATAGTAAAGAAAGCACGCTGAATTTATTTAATGCTAACATTTACATATATTAATTTTTATTTCCCATACTGTGTTATTTAGATATGTATATCCCTCATCTGGTAGATTTTAGACGTCTTGAGTATATTTTTGGTATTAATATGTTTTAAAACCATTAAAAAAATATAAAAGAAGGTTCTTTGTCTAACATCTTAAACATCTTGTTAAAGGTATTTTCAATTCTTACCTGAGAATTTCCAATAAAATTATTTAATGGTAGTCTTTTTTAAAAAAGAGATGAAAATGTATACTGTATATACATGTGAAATTATAAACATTTTCGTGCTAAGAAAATACTAACAGCTGTATTAAATACTATTGTGAGGGATAAACATTATTTCATCCTCAATATATATGGAAGGGTTTATGCAATTTTAAAAATAAGTTAGACTGATGTGTTTTAATTTTTATAATAGTTATAGTGTTGTATAAAAAAGGGATGTTCTATTTATAAAAATATACTTCTTCAGGTTGAAGAAATAGAGAGTAAATTCCGTACTAATATAATTTAATCAGTGTTATGTGTATTTGTTGCGTTAAGGAGTAATGATTATTATATGACAGAGTAATTAAGACCAATAAACTTATTATATTTAAAATTAAGTCGTAATTTTAGTGATTACTTAAATATATTTTATGTTTTTGGGGATTATATGTATGTACGGCTGTATTTGCTTTCTAGATAATTTCATTTTGTAGTCATTCATATAGCAAGTGGTCATTTTTGGGTTGAAGTCTGAAGGATTATAATATTATTCATCATCTTATTCTAAGTTACTATTGTTAAATAATTTTTATAGCTAATGTATTTGCTTTTTGAAAGGGTTATTAAATAATTTTAAAATGCTTTATTGGGTGTTTTATTACATACAAGTAAGTTACTCTAAACGTGAATGAACAACCTTGTGTGAAACAAAAGCAAATGTTTGCTGGGGCTGCACTTTCAACACTGGCTCCTAAGCCAAACAATATAGAAGATTATCTCTAGATATTAGAGAAATATAAAACTTGCACCAATGTTATTGGTGTCACTCTAACGAACAAAGCTTATATAACCAAGACATAAAGATATTACATCTTCATTTTATTCCAAAAGCCACGTGACTGAAAAATATCTGGCAAAATTAGTACGATGGATGCGGTCAAAGAATAATATAGCATGCAGACTTGCCAATCTAAGCAAACTAAAAGTTAGTAATCAATTTGTAAAATTGCCGGTATATAAAAAGAATTTTAAAACGTCACCGTTGAGTGACGGAACAAATCCTTCATTCAACGACGTAAGGTCAAAAGACTCATTTAAAATTATACATTTCAAGATTTATTTTCTTTAATTCGAAACATGAAACATATTTGCATTCATTGCCCCTTTAAAACAACTTTAGTATGTCTGTGTGCAGTTTAGTTTTCCGTGGTATGTGGCAGATTTATTAAGTTTAAACAAAATTATTTCATTTTAGAAAGCTAATTTCAAAATATTAGAACCCTTGTTTATATACGGAGTGATCAACTCAAGACGCCCTTTAGTGACAAAATTTTACAGCTAACTAGGGTATTTTACTATTCTATTATTGGCGACCTTGTCGCTTCTTGTTATTGTTTACATACAGTCATTTGTGTTATTTCTGCGTATTTTGTTGTATACATTTTAATTCTTCAATAATTTTGCTATTTTTCTGAAATTGCATTTTTTAATACAGCTCCAGCTCTAATTTTTGTTGTATGCTGGTAAGCACAAGGAATTTTATTTTAATTACAATTAAAAATCTTAATTTCATATTTATCGTAAATGTGTTTCAAGCAAGAAAAACAATGCTGTTTCCTGTTGAACAGGACCAACTATATTGGGGTTTCCCACTTTCGAAGTGCTATTGAAGGTGAAGATGTTAAACGCAAACGTGAACTAAGAATCGTTACAGAAAATGTGCTTGTTGATATACGAAATACAATGGAAATTCTTCCTAATACTTCTGTAAGGAGATTATCTGTACAAACTGAAATTTTATTAATCAATTGAATGATAAAGAATTGCAATGTGGTTATTTTCAACAGGACGGTGCAACTCCTCACATAGCGCAAGCTAATTTGAACTATTTACACGAATTTTATGGAGGTCGATTTATTAGTAGAGACCGCTGGCCAGCCCCCATTCACCAGATTTAACTCCATTGCATTTTTTCCTTTTTGGCCACTTGAAAAATAAGGTGTTTGCTAATGTTTTACATACCGTAGAAGATTTAGAAAATTCTATTACGCAAGAAGTAAACAATATTTTTCGATCAGCTGAGGGCGTCTTGAGTTGATCACGTTGTACGTACAAACAAGGATTAGAACAAAATTTTAAGAAGCGATGTTGGTAGGATTGGCAACACTGCTACTATTCTCTAAATGGAAACGTGTTACCAACACAAATGCATCGTGTATTCATTCATGTAAAAGAATATAATATACTTAATTAATTCAAACAAAAGTTGGTTTAATATCCCAAATGTTATATTCTTGAAAACAAGAAATGCACACCTTTTTTTCAATAAACTCCCGCGTTTAGTTTATAGAAACGTTGCCGCAATTAGTAACATTCAAACATCCACAGTTGGCAATGAAATGTTCTTTTTCGTGCTTGTCGGAATTGGCAAGTAGTTTATTATTCCACGTGGTGCATTTTCTAATAAAATAAGCAGTAAGTTTATAGTAATTACCTTAAAATTGATGTAATAGGCATCTTATATCTCGTTTACGAAGTTCATTTTCATCTTTCAGCTCGCAATGGCCAAAACCAAGGATAAGAAAGGCAAATCTGCCATTAATGAAGTAGTCACACGTGAATACACGATACATCTGCATAAACGATTGCATGGTATCGGTTTTAAAAAGCGAGCTCCAAGAGCGATAAAAGAAGTTCGCAAATTCGCTGAAAAACAGATGGGTACACCTGACGTAAGGATTGATACCCGTTTGAACAAACAATTGTGGTCGAAAGGCATCAGGTATGAAATTTGTGTTATTTGTTTTAAAAAGTACTTATTTATTTTTGTTTTAGGAATGTACCTTTCCGTATTAGAGTCAGGCTTTCAAGAAGAAGAAACGATGATGAAGATTCTGCTAATAAATTATTCACATTAGTAACATACGTACCAGTAGCAACGTTTAAAGGATTGCAAACAGAAAATGTAGATGCTAGCCAGGAATAAAATATATTTATATTTTCTGTAATGTAATTAAGTTTTGCAAAAATAAACAAGAAGTAATTCTAATGAAAACCTTATATATTTTGTTTTTCTATGTTATATGCTTTAAATTGATGCATTACAAAAAAGCACTAAGCATTGTTACAAAATTGTGGATTAGATCAAATTATTTATTCTCAGATATAAATTTAAAATTATATTGCGGTAACTATGAATATCAATGTCAAATGTATACTCGAACCAAATTTATTATTGATAAATATGATCTAAGAGTTTCTTCAGTGAATGAGGAATTGCACTTTTTTTAAATTCTTGTTAAAATAATGTTATTTTGTACATGACCTAAATATATATTTACACTGAAATTTTGACGGCATTCTGTAAAGTAGTTTTTGAAATATAAATTTTTTAAGATCTTTATACGTCACAAGTACGTAGTAAAATTTTATGAATGAACGAGAATATATGGCAACATAGAAATTACTCCCCCGTAATAATCACAGATTGCAGTCATTTACCGGCTGCGAAATACGATATTATTAAGGTGCTATGCAGAATGCAGGTTATGGTCAGAAAGGAATTTGGGATTCGGCATTATTTCTGCATCTTGTTTTAGTTTGCGTTTAAAGTTCTCCAATTTATCACAGTACTTTTATACTATCGCCGCCAGATATCAGCACCTTACGCAGTTCGGTTGAATAACTATAAGATATATAAACAAGGGTAATAATAAGTTCGCTGTTCGCATGCTTTGCGCGTACAGATGGCGCAAACGTATTATTACGATATTCTGTGTTTATTTTACACGATTTGGAGGTTATAATCTTTCAGAATTCGTTCTTTTACAATAAATTGGAGAACTTTAAACATAAACCAAAACAAGATGCAGAAATAATGTCGAATCCCAAATTTCTTTGTGACCATCACCTGCATAGTACCATACACAGACTACTAGGCTATGCTACTAGGTCAGGAGTATTGTTGTTTATTATTATTCGTTGTTTTCTGATTTCAAAACCTACTTACATAAATACCTTCGATGGGTGCATGAACATTGTGAAGGATGAGATACCCAATGTTATAAGTTTTGGACTATTCACTAGGCAATCTAGATTAAAAATTTTTTATAAAATTTATTTATTCCTTTTGCATACAGCAACTGTCATACTGGAAACCTACTTTTTAGTTTTAACTAACAGATTTTACTTCAGTTGAGCATCTAACATCGAAAAAATAAAATATGTAATTTATTTAAAAAATATTTGGAAAAATTGTGATTTTTAATGCTTTTGAAATATGTTTACAAGAATTTGCATACGGCCTCAGAATTGAATTCAAAGCAACTTTTTCAAATAACCTTCTTACATATGACGCCATCTAACCTCACTTCTTGATGATTTATCGCACATTTTTTTAATTTCCCGCCATATTAGTGGTCACGTGACGCATGTCAAAATAAATTTCAAGGTTATTAGACATGCTGAACCTAACCTCCAAAAGGATTTTACCATATTTTAATAATAAAAGAAATTCCCATATGTTGTAACATTTAAGCCGGTCACTGTATATATATATCTAATAGTTTTCTTTTTTGTGTAATCATTAATTTTTTTGTGAAAGTCATTTTATAAATTCTGCTAAATGGTTATTAAAACGTATGTAAAATAACTACCTATCATTGTATTTGTGTTTGGCATCGGTATTCTTGTTCCAAAATTAAAGTTATGTATAAAAAATTAATAAGTTTTCAATGAAAAATCTATAATTAATACTCTATATATTTTCTTAGTAAAATAGTTTTAAAATGTCAGTCAAGGACGCAGAAATGCATCACCGTACTGCAAAAAATGCGATGTTAGAATCGCCAGATGTATATGCAAAAACCTAGTTACCAATGGTTACCGTGTTACATGTTATATCCGTTCATAAAAACGTCCAATCACAATCGTGAAGTTTTAACAAAGCAAGCGTGCATTTTTAAAACGCGTAGCGTCGGGTTTCGTTCTCCACATTTTTTGATTAGTTAAAGGTGAATTAATTAAACTATAAAGTCGCGAAATAGACTCAAACGCATGATTAGTAGTGCGTGCCGTTAAATCGCGTTAGAACTTGCTTAAGGAGGACCCTTTTGCTGGGAAACACGTGAATTGCCGGTGAGTAAATTCTATTGCCTTTAACTCTGGTTTGCTTTATTATTTTATGTATGATTATCGTGATTTATTAGTTCTACCTACGACAACAGCTTAACAAAAATAAGGTGGCCGGTATGGCGTGCTTTTTGAGACAATTACCAATCACCGTTTTCCATTTTATTAGCAAAGCAAGCGTCGTTTTGTTTAATCTAATGGCGTCGGTTTCCGCTCCACAAATTTTGAATTTTTTGAGAAATTAATATTATATAAGTAACCAAACAGTATCAAACGCGTATTATAGTGGGGCCCACAATTAATTTTCGTGAGGGTTTGATTGAGCCAAAAAGCGGATAATTATTTAGACATTGGGATCATTAGTGTTTGGTACCTAATTCCATAGTTAATTCAATGGTTAATTTATATAGGAAATTACTCTAAGGGACGGTATTTCAATCTCCTAATAAAGTTCCTAATAAGAGTTTTTAGCTGAACAACTGAAATATTTCCTATATATATTAGCTAAATTGTTATTAGATACAGTTACCTATTAGGAGATTAAAATACCGGCCCTAAACATAATTTACTTTCTAAAACGTTTATTTATGTTTTCAATCTTAATTCATCTCACCTACAAAATATAAAAGAGTATTTCCACCAACCTCGAGTAAAAAACGAACAAACATATCGTACCTATATTGTTTGACAAAAAACATTGATATGCGCGCGATCATAGGTATATACGTCCAATCACAATCGTGAATTTTTAACAAAGCAAGCGTGCGTTTTTGAAACAAGTGGCATCAGTTTTCGTTCTCCACATTTTTCGATTAGTTAAAGGTGAATTAAATAAATTATAAAGTCGCGAAATAGACTTACACGTGCGGTTAGCAGCGTGTGCAATTAAATCGCGGAAGAACTTGCTTAGGGAGGACGTTTTTGCTGTGAAACGCGTTAATTGAGGGTGAGTAAATTCTATTGGCTTTAACTCTGGTTCGCTCTGATATTTTATATATATCTTTGATATATTGTATTACATTTACTACATAGGCGTATATATCGCGATTAAGAAATATCTATGTAATTATTGTTTTGAATCTTATTTTCGAAATTCTATTGGATGGTTATCTTTGCGAATGTAAAGAAGCTATTATTTTGTTTGTGTTTGGCATGGGTTTTATTGTCTCAAATTTAAAATAATGTATAAAAAATTAGGTTTTTAATGAAATATATTTGGACGCAAAATAGTTTAAATATCGCAGAAGACACCAACGCAGAAATTCATGATTTATACTGCAAAGAAATATAGAATCGACAGAAAGAGACAGATGTATATAAAAAAAAACATGCTTGCCAAGAGCTGTTACATTTTATTGTATATCTTTGTATGCTATAAGCCTATAAGTACTTACATATTTATTTTATTTGTAGTACCTCTTTCATCCTAAAAATAACTTTCTTACGTTATATATTTTCATGACAGGGATAGCAGAGAACTTTCTGTCACTCAATGACGAATGTTTTGATTTAACAGCATTTCTGAATTCACCCAACAATAAATTCGTCTTGCTCTTTAAATTATTTATATATAAACTATTCTATTTTCATGACCTATCTACGATTTTTACAGAATTTCTATTACATTTTCAATTTGTAATTTGAGGTAGAAACAAGTACTAGCAATACAAACGGATAAATTATCTGAACGTAGAATTCATATTATTTGAACATTAAGCTATTTTTTTTCGTTTTATTTAGAAATTGTGTAATAGTTAAAATTTTCCCCATTTTTGTTTCGTTTTACTCACTGCTTGTACAAAAGTCTATATTACTTTCGGAAAAGAGACGTGACTTTAGATTATTCTATATAAATACAATTATATAGTATTAAATAAATGCTTTCCTGCTAATCACTGTAATTAATATGAGGTAATTTTTATATTAAAAATGTTACTTGGTGTGGGATAAGGAAATTTTTAATTAATTTAATTTAATGATTTCACACTGTAAGAAGCGCATTCATTGCATACAATTATATAGTATTTTAAAATATACCTTCATTTTGTAAAACAACTTGAATATAGAAAAAACGGATAAGCATTCAGACATTGGCAGCATTAGTGTATTGGTAATTACCAGTTGTGGTAGATGCTGTACAAATATATGTAAGTTAAACAACCCGGTTAGGAATTGGTTAACAAAACATTTTCTTTTCTTTAAAACACTTTTACTTAGAACACCAATTTTATATTTAACTTTTTTTACAATTGTACTTTCACGGATTCCTGTTGGATCCGTTGACAACTACTAGGAAGAGCACTGCACCACTTGTAAATGTAGACTTGTCATATGTTTGATATCTACTTTTATATGATATAATATGCTGAGATAACTATTCTTAGAAGTTATAATATTTATGCTAGATGGATGCTTACGCAGCACATAACTCCTAGTCCCTGAAGATGCAAATTTATCGACTAAATAGGAGGTAAATTTTGCATTTCATAGAATCCTCTTTAATTGATTGATTTTGTTTTTGTTGGCCGTTTTATTCTTATCAGTCGAAGTAATACAGAGCGTTTCTAAGATATTAAAATGTAATATGTTAAGCCTCGGACATATCCCAGTAACGTGTTTCCATTCGCTCGCTTTATCGAGAATTTCTGTCAATGCGTGCAAAAAGTACAAGCGACCGTCTTTGTCGCAAACACATCGAAGGAAATCCTTGGCTGTGCCACCGAATAACTTAAACTTAAAACATATATCTGCATTGTATAAATTCTAAACAATTATATTTATTGCTTGCAGGGTTAGCCAATCAAGATCTTCGTAAATAGGTAGGTATGAAGATGAAGAGGACATCTCAGCAACGAGCGCAGAATTAAAGGTACCTAGACTAAATTTATTATTTAATTCTTAAAACACTCGCCTTCAGCTGGACTAATTTACATCTTTGCTAGATATGTGGTTGCATTTTTTTCTAATTGATTACGACGCGTAATGAGCATGACATGACGTGACACGACATGATTACTACTTCGACCGGACTATGTGGTGCGTCAAGCACATTACACACATTTTCAGTTAATGGGTGACTGTGGGGTTAGTAACTGCTAGCACTTTGCGTTTGGAGGTATCTTTAGGCGTGTTTTATTGCGTTTTCTGCATAAGAGAGTGTAATAATGTGCCGACTGGTATTCTCATCAACCTTCTAGAGCACACGAACGACGGGGGTAGACACTTCCTGGGGGCATCTGGGTGCTTGCACTTGGGTGATCCTCGCGAAAGCGTGGGTGGACAGATCATGTCTGTTTACCCCGGGAAGGTGTAGATCTCTGCAGTTGATTCCGACTCGCCCCTTATGTGCCGGTGATATGGGCTTGATGCGATTGAGCTCCAGGATGGACAGCCCTTGTACTTCTGCTACATTGTTTGCTGCTCCGTCAGTGCTCTCGTGGATTCCTGTTTCCACCGGACGCTTCTTGTTAGTGGTTATTAGTTCTTGATCCCGTTTTCTGTGGACATGACAATGACACTGAAAGTTGACTTACTAAATGCTTACTAATGCTCATTTTAATTTTCAATATTATAGTAGCAGTAATAGTGATGGGAACAATTGCGACCATACCTAAAAAGATGTAAAAATATTTTATTTTAGGTTATGAAAAATGCGCGCTTTAATAATATGACTAACTTGAAACCGGTAAATATTTAGTGAAATTATAATTGCGCATTCTTGAGTCTATTAAAATGCAAGTTACGAAAAATAATAGTCCAGCGATTTCTGTTTTCCATATTTTTAATTAGATTAGAATAGCTAGCTAGTAATAATCAAGAAATTATTATTATTATGCAAAAATATTGATCGTGGCGCCACGAACTCACTATAATGTTCGAAACAAATATCTGATTTGCATACAGTTTACTTCAATTTGATTTTATTTAACTATGTGTGTGGGTAGTGATGATGACAGGCACAATTGCTATCCTTTTTTTGTTTATGTATAGGTTTTTATTAATAATGATTTTATTGAACTATGTATGTGGGGAGTATAGGGATTACATCAGGAACAACTGCTATCTTTTTTTTTGTTTATGTAACAGGTTTTTATTAATAATGATTTTATTTAACTATGTATGTGTGTAGTAATGATTACAGGAACAATTGCTATCTTTTTTTTTGTTTATTTAATAGGTTTTTATTAATAATGATTTTATTTAACTATGTATGTGTGTAGTAATGATTACAGGAACAATTGCTATCTTTTTTTTTGTTTATGTAATAGGTTTTTAGTAATAATGATTTTATTTAACTATGTGTGTGGGTAGTAATGATTACAGGAACAATTGCTATCTTTTTTTTTTGTTTATGTAATAGGTTTTTATTAATAATGATTTTATTTAACTATGTATGTGTGTAGTAATGATTACAGGAACAATTGCTATCTTTTTTTTGTGTTTATGTAATAGGTTTTTTTATTAATAATGATTTTATTTAACTATGTATGTGGGGAGTATAGGGATTACAGGAACAACTGCTATCTCTTTTTTTTGTTTATGTAATAGGTTTTTATTAATAATGATTTTATTTAACTATGTATGTGGGTAGTAATGATTACAGGAACAATTGCTATCTTTTTTTTTGTTTATGTAATAGGTTTTTAGTAATAATGATTTTATTTAACTATGTGTGTGGGTAGTAATGATTACAGGAACAATTGCTATCTTTTTTTTTTGTTTATGTAATAGGTTTTTATTAATAATGATTTTATTTAACTATGTATCTGTGTAGTAATGATTACAGGAACAATTGCTATCTTTTTTTTTTTGTTTATGTAATAGGTTTTTATTAATAATGATTTTATTTAACTATGTATGTGTGTAGTAATGATTACAGGAACAATTGCTATCTTTTTTTTGTTTATGTAATAGGTTTTTATTAATAATGATTTTATTTAACTATGTATGTGTGTAGTAATGATTACAGGAACAATTGCTATCTTTTTTTTGTGTTTATGTAATAGGTTTTTATTAATAATGATTTTATTTAACTATGTATGTTGGTACTTGTGATTACAGGAACAATTGCTATCTTTTTTTTTGTTTATGTAATAGGTTTTTATTAATAATAATTTTATTTAACTATGTATGTTGGTACTTGTGATTACAGGAACAATTGCTATACTTTTTTTTGTTAATGTTATAGGTTTTTATTAATAATAATTTTATTTAACTATGTATGTTGGTAATAGTGATTACAGGAACAACTGCTATCTTTTTTTTTATGTACCTAATAGGTTTTTATTAATAACTTAGTTGTCTGGGCAAAACGGTTCCTGTTTCGAGTTAATGATGGCAGAGATGTTGGAAGTACTTTTGGATGTTGGAAGATACACGAATGCCCGCAATGATTTTCAATAGTCATTTTTGGTGTTAAAATAATTATTACTGTATAATTTCATGTTTAACGTTGAAGTTGTCTGTTTTAAAAAATATACGACAAGGAATTGACAAGCGATCCACCAAGCCCCTGAAGCACCCGACATAACTGCTTTTCTGGATGCAGAGAGGTGATGTGCTCGTGATCCCAACAGCTACCTACCCATTCGATGGTGTTGGCATGCGAAGGAGATGGCAACAGTACAGGATAGGATTCCTTTTCTCGTTAGCATCATGTAAGTGCGAGATTTTTAGAAACATATATTTATTTTCCCATTTCTTTACCCATTAAGTCGCGCATATCAATATGCATAAAAGCCTAAGAAAAAATTTCAGAGGTGACTTAGGTAAACCTGATGCAATTTCTAACGCCCTACACATGTAAATCCTAACCTAAAGTCATTTTTTTCTAGGCAAATAGACGATTTCGATAAGAATTGGGCGTAAAATGTTGCGATCTGGTGACTGCAGACGAAATTAAATAGTGAATTATGCTTTCAAGTAACATCTAAAAAAAAAACAACTTATATATTTACAACATTAATAGAGAATAGACGTTTTTTTTTTGTTTGTTGATGAACTGGCCCGCAAATACCGAACCACGATTATCAATTATCAACATATTTTTCTGTCAAATAATAAAAATCTAAACAATTTATTCCTTAAATTTCCGAAACAATATTTTCAACCATTTTGTTCTTATAAACATTGTATAAGGGATCGCATTACTCCTTACTTTCATGTCATTTTGCATTCCTCCTTAGTATATAACAAAAAGATTTCAGATATGTATCTCTCTAGATCTAGAATATATTCTCTGTCCAATTGCTTTTCAACAATTATCTCCGATAATGTGCAACGTATTCGTTCTGCTGATTGATAATACGGAATAATTAGGTGAACGACACAGTAAATAAAAAAAATACTCAATTTATATTTAAAAAATGCAAAATGCAGAAATTACAACAAAGAAAAAATATTTTCTTTTTGGGTCTTTGTCAACTTGTGAGACTGTTTGCTTCGATTTGGGCAAACATATTAATAAATCCATCACGGAAATCCAAGCATCATTCAGAAGTCAACATATTTTAAAGCGCCTCTTGCAAATTTGTAAAAATAAACAGACGTTTTCCTACGTTAATAATGAAACAAATCAATTAAGTAGTAACAAATAATTTCCAATAAATAATATAGTCGTGTTTGGAACACGAAATTGCTGTATTGAGTTGCCGCTTCAATTCACATAATCACAATTTCCGTCGGCGCAAATCGTGCATCATATACTCATGCGCATATTAAGTGCCCGTTTAAATAGATTTGATTATATGGTATGATCTTATTTCCAACAAGATTGCTTTTCACGTGATGGATACCATTATTGTATCCCACTGCGTTATATTCCGCATGAGAATCTAGGAAGCGTTCCATTGCTGTTATTAAGTCCTCATCAGTTACAGCAGTTTATTGCGGCGTCTTTGTCAACCAGAGATACATAAGTGACAATGGGTCTAACCACCACTTGTTATGTCCAATACGCCCCTGGTTTTAATCCTCATAAGCTGTAATTACAAAAAAGTGATGTTTTACATGCTTATTTCAGGTGCTGATGATGGTGGTCTGAAGTTCCAGTGGTGCAAGGTTTCGTTATCCAAGGCTCCGAGGTCCAAAATTCCGTGATCCAAGGCTTCAAGGTCCAAGGTTCCGTGGTCCAAGGCTTCGAGGTCCAAGGTTCCGTGGTCCAAGGCTTCGAGGTCCAAGGTTCCGTGGTCCAAGGCTTCGAGGTTCAAGGTTCCGTGGTCCAAGGCTTCGAGGTTCAAGGTTCCGTGGTCCAAGGCTTCGAGGTCCAAGGTTCCGTGGTCCAAGGTCCGTCCCAGGTTAGCTGATATGTATGGAGAATATCCCGGCGATGAAGATAGCCATGATGGCAGCGATGACTTATGACGTAAGTAGACTGTATTTTTTTATTATTATTAATGAAGTTTAATAATAATTCGCTAATGTAGTTTTCCCATCTTTTTAATTTGTAACTACTTTCTTTTATGACATTCCATGCCATTCGTAATTCATTTGACGGCCATAAATTTATTATATAAAATAAAATGCAATTATTATATTTCTTTATTTAAAGTGTTAAAGATTTTACAAGGATTAAGAGAAAATGAGGATCAATCTATAATATCTCATATCTATGGTTTTGTTACCAATAATCTATCATTTCTTACTTCTATGGTTTTATTATATTTTATTTCTATGGTTTCGGTGGTTCGACCAGTTTTTCCCAGTTATTCCGGAAATTATTACAGTTGGATCATTTTCATTTGTGTGCCGATTTTTAAATTTCTCTCGCTTTTATTTCTGGA
Source organism: Cetonia aurata (assembly GCA_949128085.1). Taxonomy (NCBI): domain Eukaryota; kingdom Metazoa; phylum Arthropoda; class Insecta; order Coleoptera; family Scarabaeidae; genus Cetonia; species Cetonia aurata. Next base: position 22,864,451 of record OX421885.1, on the reverse strand, counting down.
GATATATCGGCTTTTTATAATTTTCCGGAACCTGGATTCAATCGGTTTTTTTTTTCCATTTAACGGGAAAGGTATTAACTTTAGCTATTTCTGCTTCCGCATATGTATTTTAGATATGGTTGCTTAACTACCTACAATTTTTTTCAAACCTGTATTGTTTTTTTTTTTTTTTTCGAAATAAAGGCCAATTTTTAGATTGCTGAACCTACGAGTTCGACAAGTTTTTCCCACTTATTCTGGAAATTATTAGAGTTGGATAATTCTCCTTCTGCGTACATATTTCTAGTATCTCTCCTCAACCCTGTGCCGATTTTTAAATTTTTTTCGTTCCTATTTCCGGAGATATATTAGCTTTTTAAAATTGCCCGGAACCCGGATTCAATCAGTTTTTTCTATTTATCGTGAAAGGTATTAATTTTAGCCGTTCCTACTTCCGGATATGTGCATCTGGATATCGTTGCTTAACTATCTACGAATTTTCAAACCTATATCGCTTTTATTTCCGAAGAAATAGCCATTTTTTATGTTGCTGGAACTCCGGGTCCGACCAGTCTTTCCCAGTTATTCCGGAAATTATTTGAGTTGGATAATTCCCCCTCTGAGGACATATTTCTAGTATCACTACTCATCTTCGTGCCGATTTTTAAATATCTCTCGCCCTTATTTTGGCTTTTTATAATTGCCGGCACCCGGATTCAATCGGTTGTTTCCATTTATCGTAAAAGGAATTAACTTTAGTTTCTGTTATATTATATAGAGATATACATCCAGCGATGTTAATATGTCACGAATAGGCATTTAGTATATTTTATTGCGGCTATCTATAATTTCTTGCATAAATAGTAAATTATTAGATGTAACTAACATATATTTCTGCTTTTCAGATTTGAAACATTTTGAAGAAGGAAAATTAAAGTGTACCTAACGAAGAACCTAATGAATGGTTGCGAGAAAACTGCTACATCAAGGAAAGAGTCTACCATTTATCGGTAACACAATGGCTCAGGAATATATGTACCATATTTTCTGATTTAGGTTTAATGTAAATTTATTAAAATCAGACGCAATTGGTTTATTGGAATGTCGTCTTCCTTGAATAATCTCGAGAATCAAGAATAAAATTAAAAATCTATGCTATATTGTTTTCAATGAGCAAGAGAATAATCGTTGCCGAAACGTTTAAAAATAAATGTTGTCCTGAAATGCGAAGTGTCGAAGTATCTCAGAGGGTGGAAATAGAGTTTTTATGAGTAGTGTTAAGCATCTCCGTGCACGTGGAGAATAGCTCCACTGTGAGATGCAACCACCAGGGGGTGAAACTACAATGTGTATCTAGAGTATTGAATGGAGGAATGTGTGCAGTAGTTGGTACACATTCGAACTAGAGCGCTGAGAATGATAAGAGCGAGGCAACTTTAAATACTAAAGGTTCATGTTGAGAGGATAGGGGTGGCTAGAAGGGGAGGTAGGAGGCCACATAAGGGGCGATGCCCTGTGAGAGAGTTAATAGCTTGTTTAAGTAAAGGAGCTAAAGAATAAGTAGATAACATTCGAGACATATGTAACGGCACTTGATTTTATAAACGACTAAGATAAATAGTCAAATAATATAGTTGTTTTCGACAAATGTGATTTCTTATAAACAAATGTGGAATAAATATATGCCGAGATTTCAATAAAGCAATTGTTGTATTTATATGTATATATATTGTACCAATAATAATATTTTATACACACAATAGACTCTTTTTATTTTCTTTTCATATCTTTCTAACCCTCATTCTCCTAGCCATGGTGTAATACAAATCCAACATACAGTTTATTTTTAATATCCTTTAAAACATTTGCATTGTACAATTTCATATCATATACAAACTAATATTCTGTATATACAATTTATTTATAATATTTTTATAATTTACGTAATTTATTGCTTCATTTCTTATATTTGCACCTCAAAATGTTGTATTTAAAATGATATAATTTCCTTTTTTCTTTAATTTGTTTTTATTTTACAACAAATGTATTATTGTAATGGATTTATATATGTCTTAGACTGGTATTCTGTATATTTATTTTATTGTGTTTTTTGTGATATTAAAATCGTGTCAGTTTTTTATTTATAAAATTTCAAATATAAATTTAAAGCACCAATTCAAATTATATGGGTATTCAAATTGCGCGCCATAATTTTAGTACACATACTAGTCATCTGGCGGCGTAAAATCACCATACTAGCTAAAGTCACTAATACTAGCCTTGTTTATATATCTTATTCAACCGAGCTGCGTAAGGTGCTGATATCTGGCGGCGATAGTATAAAAGTACTGATGAATGAAATTAAATACCGCCAAATATTCATTGGAATGCGAGCTATGTTGGTTACAGATTCTGAAATAAACTTGGCAGTTAATAACAAAGTAACACCAATCAAAATTAAGAAATTACAATGCAACATTATTAAAAAAAAATTAATGGGCACGCCAAACCTGAACGCCATCCAAAGGTACTTCAAACCGGTTGAATAACTACTTATCTGCGATGATGATGCGAACTACGATGACTATCGCTCCATTGCCAAATCATGCCGACTAAGAATTTATAAATGAAAGAACTTGTGACGTCAGAGCACTTTACAAAAATTAATTATGCCTTAATGAGAAACAATTTAAAAGAAGGTTTAAATAAGGGCTATATATTACAACATTCTCTATCATTCTATGACATAAAAAAAAAGTTGTGCAATTCCTCATTATAGTGATGACAAAATTTTTGTTATCGGCACACCATCTGTTGCAATTATGCGAGAATTAGAAAAACTACTGGTTTCTGTACCTAAGGTGTAATTTTAGTTGCCTGAGAATGAATTTAAATGTAAAGTAATTGGAAATTATTCCTAATACTTAGGCTTAGGTCTTTAAATATATCTTAGAGTAAACAATTGAACAGCCGGGAGACGGGCTCCATAGAACTGCAGCATAGCTGATAGGATAAATTCTACGGTATATAAAGTATAATCCTTGTTTATATATCATGTGGAAGTACTATTGGGTGCCTCCTAGATGGCGCACCGCGAAAATGGGATTTTACAACCCTGGACTTTATTAAATTGCGGCGAGCTATTTCCAATGCGTGCGCGCTATCTCGCTCACTCCAAAATCTCCAAAGTCCATGACTGTACATTGGTGTCATGTGCCAATAAACAGTTCTTCCAAACGGTGGAATAACTACAAAGTAACCCACCACACATAAAACACATACACATATGAGATAACAGAAACTTAATTTTCGTATGTTTTATTAAATTTATACCTGAAACAAAAAGATTTAACGACGTTTAGTTTGTTTTATGAGCTACGTGCCAATAATCGCACGATAATAATCTATGGATTCTGGATGTTAAAACTTTTGTTCTAAAAATAATACCAAAATAGAAGATTGAGAAAAATGCAAGTAAGTGAAATACAAATTTGTACTTTTATCTTTCTGCGGTTCTCTTTGAAATATGTATTTTCACACAATTTACATAAATTGAACGATTATCTTCAAATATATACATATTTATATATTCTCTAAATTCCACAAAACTATATCTCAATCCTCATTTAAAGATCTGGAAGGGTCAAATACTGTTATGTTTTAGGAAGTGGTAAATAATTTGAATATCCAATACACGATTTCGAATGTAATGTTGTAATTAATTTATTAATTTAATGTATTAGGATAACATTGTATATCTTAACATCAAATACATACAGATATATAATTTTCTACAATATATTAGTTGTAAAGCAAATAATTAAGACTAAACCATAAATACCCAGGTGCACTACTTATATTCATTCTAAATTGCAAACCATAAAAATCACATACAACAAAATCACTTAAGAAATAAAACGTTCACGATTTGGTCATTGTATTTCTAATTTATCACTAAATTTCACTAGTGATGAGACATTTAAAAAAAATGCCAATCTTCAATAAATCGTCGATACATAACGCGGTACGTTGTTTATAAATTGCAAATTTTCTAGTGGGACAAAAGAATTTAATAATTTCAGTAATTTCGTAATAGAAAAATCTTACAGCACATTCCGTTTAATTACATGATATAAAACAATTTTTTTTTCAAAGACAAATACCACCTAATTCAAATGGAATCCTTTCTCTTTAGTAGCAGCTAAGAGTCTCTGTCTTAAAATTTCCTCGGTTGGATAGTCCGGTAACTTCAGATAATGAACGCATGTATTCACAGACGGATACGAGCCTTCACCGGCGTCTACCTTCCTCACAACGGTCAGTCGGGGATATAAATTCGCCAAGCCGCCTGGGGGCAGTGAACTACATCCTGTGGTAAATTGGAGGAATGCTTTTCTTTCTTCAGGTGTCATATCGAGTAGAACGTTTACAAAACGTAAAAATCCAGGGCTGAAATGGAGAACAATATTTAAAATTTCAGTGAATCATATATTTACCGCAAAAGCGACGTACCTATCCTTGGTGTATCCCAGTTTTGGTTCGGTATAATTTAATAAATCCTCTCTAGTCCAATGCGGATTTTGGTCTCCGCATAACATTACTCGCATTTCATCAGGACTAAATGCAGCTAATTTCTCCATTGGGAACACCAATGAAAAGCCTTTATAAAACGCTTCTAATTGCCTAGCGATACCCTTATCCAAGCAGAAATTCGTCGTTAATTCGGAGTACTCTTCCAAATTCTCTATGTTCACTTCAATGTCTGCACCATTTTGTACCAGTTCCACCATGGAAAATCCAAATACATTGGAACTTGGCGCGTAGGTAAATGTTAATGCAAGATCTTCCAAGAGCACAGGTCCGGTGGAATGATTTAAGCACAGATTTTGAATTTGATGACTCCTCGCTTCGGCTGATAATGTGTGATCTTGCATGATCTTATGTTTTTGCTTTACAAGATCTTGTATCTGTTTTAAAAATAGAGATCTTATCGGATCGATGTCCGAAAGATCTTCCTGGTTGAGTATTCCGCTGTACCAGGGTTTTTTATCGTCCAAATTGAGTTTCGGAGGATCGAATTCAAGTTCTTTCTCGCTTTCTTCTGAGATCAAGCTCGATGTCATGATGTCCTCGTCTCCAGACCGCTTTAGGCCGGCGAATCCAATGCGTTCGTTTACAGTATTCTGTATTTCACCATGACACATGAGTTTAAGGAAACTTTTCGATAACGGTAAATCGACGAGTCTATTGTCTTGTAGTACTTTGGCTAGGAAAACGCCGAAGAACCAGAAATACTTCACCGCAATATCACATACTTCGGAATTTTGAGGGAGGGGCGCGGGGAATAAGCCTGTAGTTCTGCGTACGTAGTAACCAGGCGGTTTGACACCTTCACCTAAGTCGATCGCCTCGTGTAGATTCACAGAATCATCATCACTGATCCACATGCACAAATCACGTCTTTGCAGTTCGGCTGCGACAAGCGCGTAAAATTCCAGGGTCGGTCCTAAACCGGTGCCTTCTTCACCTTGAAATTCTACTTCTAGTATTGATTTACGATCACAGTGTATTTTCATTACTTGCATAGCCCAGTCCAACAAGCTTTCACCTACAAGAAAACAAAAAATGTTTTTAAATATTTCGTTTTTAAGTTGCGTGATAAAAGAAAGAATATCTCAATATTATTTTCGTATTAATTTTTGCTCCTACACTTTCAGATATATAGGAATAAGGTTTTCATTGGGGTGAATGGTCTCTGTTACAAATAAAACTCAACTATTCATTTTCATCATTTCGTTATAATTTAGAACATTAATTAAAAGATAGACTCAGTAAAAACTACAACAGCTACCACCAATGTAGATTTCTTGAAATAGCAGAACGAACATTACTTGAAGATGGTTGTTAAAATAATAGTTCATTAAAGCCAGCATTTGTATGAAGTACTGAAGAGTGTAAAATTTATACTATTCATTTATTTTTAACATACATGTATGTCTACAAAATAATATGCAAATAAGTAAAATCTCTATATAAATTTTTTTTCACAAAACGTTAAAATATATTGTTACGCGCCTCAGTTTAAATTGTATTTTCGATGAGCACTCAATAGATGGCCCAACGGAAATGAACAGAAAAGCGAAGTTCACGTACGAACATCAGATGGCGGAATTGCATTCTGTATACAAAAATCTATTAATAGGTGGCCCGAGAAATTTTTAAAAATAAGATTAGAATATCTCAAATTAGTTTGTTGTGTGTTTTTCTTTCCTTTCATTGTCAAGGTCTTTTTGGACTTTTTAAACATTAGCTCTTTAAGTGTAAGACTTACCTCGGGGCACTTTCACCCTTTCATGTTTAAGCCTTCCGACTCTAAACTCGTGAGGATCGTCCCTTCTTGGAGACAACCCAGGCGTTCTTTGCCGTTCAATAGTAACATCCCTTTGAGTCTGTAGCCACACGATACTCCTCGACGCACCGAAAGCAGTGCAATTAAAATACAATTGTCTAGTCTCGAACGGGAATAGAAACGGGCAAGAATGGTTTAACTCTTCACACCAAGCTGGTAAACTGGAACTGGATAATACCAGAGGATCTTGAATCTGCTGCAGAAGCTTATTCGTGATCTTTTTACTAGTAAATTCCTCTGGTGTAACATGTGATTGTATATTTTCTATCGTTTGATTGAGATCAGCGTCTTTCGTGGTGGTTATAACAAAGAGGTGCCTTAGAAGCTGTAATACGTCTTCTACGGTGCAATTTGATACTGAAGGCGTGCCTGGGACAGGTGTGCTAGGTGATAATGTCGTGCCAGCTACGGAACTGCTACCACTTCGTGAAAATAGTGTCACGACAGGGGTCGACCGCCCTTCCTCTTCGATGCTTCCATCTTCTTTAACTTCCCTATATACAATGCTGGAAATTAAAAATGATTATTATGAAAATACGGCATAATTGTTAGCTAAAATTTACATGTATGTCGGTTCCCAAATTCTCCTAAGTTTTTCTTGCCTCGAACCCAATTCAGTTAACTGCACAAGCTCCTGCACGGCTTTGAATATCGTCCATGAGGGATCGTTCAATTCGATTTCGACGTCTGGAATTCCCGGCAAGTTTGGTCCACGCAAGATTAACTGTAACCTAGGCTGTGGCAACAGCTCATGTTCCGACGTAGATCCGCTTTCTTCCTGTCCTGGCGCGGGTATATCCAAGTCAGTCGTTTGATTAACGTTAGTTCTACCAGGACGTGGGTCGAAAGCTGGTATCAAAGCGCTGAACTGCCGTTTAAGGACGAACTCATCGTCCCAGGATCTCCGCTTGCTTGGTCTGGGCTCATATATCTCTTCTTCCATAAAAGACAAGAGATTCTTAGACACCACAACTTCTTCGTAATCGGCATCGTCTTCGTTCTCTTCATCGTCGTTTTCATCTTCTTCTCCCATATCTTCGTCGTCGTCTAATTCCGCTAAAAGCGTTGGTGCTCTACATGATTCCAGAAAATCTTCCAGAGATACCTAAAGGGAATTAAATTACAGTTAACTCAATTTGCTAGAATTAGGATCTATGTGTCGCGATATAACATTTTACGTCGACACATAAATCGTTATGTAGTACAAAATTAAATTCAATTCCCTTCCATTCAATCTAAAGGCTTTCCTAATGCGTAGAAATAAGAATAGTGGGAGGGTATGTGATAAGCAAATACTTGGAGCATTTGTTGCTAAGATAAAATAAGATGAAGATGCAAGGTGGAGCAATACATGACAAAGCGGAATCACTTTGTTTTAATAAAATTAAGTCTGACTAAGGTGGAAGTTGACAAAAATCTACATAGAGACTAGCCGTAAAAAAAAACTAATTCTGTTCTTATCTATTTGACAGGGTTCTCACTATAACCTTTCATCGCACCTCTTCATTCATAATCAGCCATATCAATAAATTTTTGAATATCTAATGTCTGATGGATATCAATTACCTGTTCACTATCACTACTAGTGGAAGTTAAACTCATAGTTAAAGCTTGACTTAAGCCTTGGGCAGCAGCTGCTGTTGTTGGTATACCACACGATTGGTTAGTTGCATTATTGCTAGATGATAAGCTCGGGTAGCTTTGAGCGGTACTCAATAGACCGCCAGGAAAGTTACTAGACAGCGCCAACCGGACTAAACTAGACACTGAATTGGGACCGCGTGGATATATCGACCCTGAGTTTGCATTATTTTGGGCGTTAGAGCTCATAATGCCGCCCGTTGCGTTATTGCTGGATGAATTAGAGCTATTGGTGGCGGATACGGCGCCCAAAGTACGTCTCCTGGCTAGGGCCGCGAACGTTTCCAGTAATCCGGCGGTCGAAGACGGTTCGATTTGATTGGTGGCCTCGTTCGATGTTAAATTAGGAACACTTACGCTCATCGGATTCGTGACTACAATCGGACAATTGCTGTTGTTCCTCGCGTTATTCGTATTCGTCACCGTATCGTCTTTCTCGACGCTCTGTGATTTCATCTCCTCTTTCTTGCCCCGCTGTTGCTTCTCATCTTCAGTCTCCTGATTCCCCGAAACGGATATTCTCACACCTACATTACAATTTGGTTACACGTATAATTAAACAAATGTATTGTCGCAGTATAAAAATATAACAGTAGCGGGACTATACGCTTTCGCGTATACGTCCGTTTTTTTGAAATCGTAGTAAAATGAGCCTAATTTTTTTTAAATAGTAGTAAATAAGAGAGGGTAATACGTGACGACCATTCTACTCTATTTCGTCCTCAATACATCTTTGTTTTAATCCATGAAGATTAATTTGTTCACCATATATTTTCAAGAAGTAAATATATATAATGGGAATGTGAGGTGCTGCTGTTCAGAGCAGTCGTCTACAGCAGCAATATCATTTGAAGAATGTATTCTGACAGAAGCTGCTGACGTAGTAACAACCCGCGGTTATTATAATTGGACGAAGAATTTCAGGTGTCGCTACTACTATATTCTTTATACTGCGGTAACACCACAAAATATTTTATACTTACCGGACAGCAGACTGTTGGCATTATTTCTGAATATGTCCGATCCCTCTCTTATCTTGTCTAAAGCTTCGACGAAACTCTGAGCGGCCGCGGCAGCGACTTGGCTGGTCTTCGATCGGCTAGTGTGTAACGTCTTGTTAAGATTCGATGTGGAATTGCTAGTTACCAAATTGGTCTTGTGTGATTCGGAAGTGTGAGGCGTCTCTTCGGTACAACTCTGCTGCCTCCTAGTGTGCGGGAAGTTGTTCGGCTTTGTGTCGCACAGGGTGAAGCTCTCGACGATCGTGGCCAAATCGCTGGATATAGAATTGTTGATCGCAGACAGGTCGTTGTGGGTGTCTCTTGACGGGTGAACGACTACAGATAATTCAGAATCATTATTTGCCGCCTGCGATTCTGAAGTCACAGCCACTATAGCTTCGGCGCGCGCTACGGACAACACACTCTCAGCTATTGTTTCGGCCGCTTGTTTCGCCGCCAAGTTGTCGGCGGAAGCAGCTTGTTCCGTGCACGCAACTGATGTCTTAACATCCGTTGCCTCGGGCAAGCTAGGCGTCGAACTACTCTTTTTACTAGTCAACACGCTCTGTTTATCTTTCTCTTTGCTCTTTGAGTTTTTCGATACCGCATTTTCAACATCGTAACCCGGTGCTAATTTTAAATCATATTTACCTTCGGCCCCCATTCTGTACGAGTTAGAGCCGCCGTGATCCCAGGTCACGTCGATCCAACCGTTATGCAACTCTCCCGTCACGGTTCCTTCACCTGCGGGATTCCCGTCCTGGTCTTTCCACTTCCAATCCATACCTCTCACTACCCTCGCTCCTAAAGTTATATGTTTCAACATTTGTGCTTTGAGTAACTTCCTTTGCTTTTTCAGAATAGCATCTGCCTCCTTTGCAGCTTTACCTAAGTCTTCGCAAACTCCAGTAATTTGTCCGTAAATCTCGAAACCGGAGAGGCTCAAGTAGTGTGTCTGGCCTGAAGCGTTCTTCCCATTTTGCTGTATGCGCACGTGCCTCCATCCCTGGTACTCTTCCGGCGATATTTCGAGAGGCCAAGTGCTAGTCGATCCTGGTTCGTTTAGACTAGTATCGTCACTATGCGTATATATAGTCGTCCAGCTGATACCATCTCTAGACATTTGGAATGACCAATTTCTTAAAGCAGATCTACCATAACCACGAGCATGCCTTAATGTGTAAGCGCTAGGAATCACGTAAAGACCAAGATCGACGCTGAACCAAGATCTTTTATCGTCGTTCGTGTGACAATTCAGAGCGGACGTATCACGGGATAAAACATCTTCCACTCTGCCATACGGTAAATTTCTACCGTCTGAACTTGTGACAATCACTAGTCCGTACTGCGCCGGATTTACCCACTCCGAGCATGTTTTCCCGTTAGTACCGATAAAATATATGAGACCGTTCTCATCGAAATCATGACTGTGTTTGAAGTGTTGATATTTAGAGTCCTTCATTTTTTTTAGGAATTGGAAAGTAGTTCTATCGTAATCATACCATTGCTTCGCTACCATTTTCAATAAATACCGTTCTAGTTGAGCTACAGTACTCAAAGGTTCCATTTTCAAACCTCTACCAGTCCTGTCGATTAGGGAACTTTCACCTGGGGCTTTCTCCAGTCTAAATCTTAGTCGCCGAGTTAGTATTTGCAATCCGTAGCCAGATCCTGGAGTATCGTATAGGTAAATGGGTAATTTCTCTATACTTTCGAGCACCGCAATTAACTTGTGCACCAAAATGGCAGTGGGAGTGTGTTCGTTCTCGTTCTGATCTTCGAAGCATTTCTTGAAAACTTGTACCCGTTGCTTTTGGTGTTTGTTGGTCTTATTGGATTTCAGACCTTGATCCCAATAACTGGTCGAGAGCAACGACAGCAAAGCTTGCACTAAACCGGAACTATGTAGTTCATAAGCGCTCACTACACCGTCCTCTTGTAATATTTGAGTCAGCTCATCTAAAGCGTTACGGAGAATTTCTTTCCAAGAATTGCCGCCTTCCCTATTGTTACCGTACGTCGATTGTTTTTGACAGGCTCTTTCGATTTGGGCTACGATATTTCCTAATTTGGCCACTACTCCTCGTGGTTGGGCTTGCGCCGCTTTGAAGTACTGTTCGTAGATGGATTGCGCTTGATATTTCACCTTTTGTTTCGTAGCTTCTATCTTAGATCTCAAACGTTTTCCGCGTTTATTAGACCAACCGGCTGAAAACTCTGGTCCTGGAATCGAAGTATTGATTCAAAATAGAAAAGTTAAAAATGAAAAAGAAAAAGCATACCTAGAGTGGTTTCAGCTGTAAATGAGTGCTTTGTGCCTCTATTAGATTCGAAAATAAACCCAGGTAGATCTTCTCTTAAAATAGTAGCCTGCTGTTGGCCATCTGAATTGTGGATATGTAATTCGGCGTCTTTCCTCGAAGTAAGCGACCAATTACCGACAACCAATCGAGTCTGGCCCGGCTTCGATAAGATCGGTTGCGAGTTTTGAGTATTCTTAACGGCGGCCCTCGCTCTTTGCAGCTTCTCCAAGAATTCGCCTCGATTTTCTAGACAATAGAACCAAACTAATTCATATACTTGATAAAGTTGAACCAAAGTATTATACTTGTGATATTAAGTAGTGCGGCAAAGCAAGCAGGTAAGTTTTGCAAAAAGAAAAAGAAAAGAACAAGGCAAACATAAAATGATGTATGAGTAATGACTTTTAATGTTACGCCTATCGTAGCAGAGGCTCGTTTAAAAGCAAGCAAATTACAACAAAGCACTTACCGTCGGTTGTGTGAGAATCTGCTGACCGACCTTTGCCTATTGGAAAGAAACAAAAACGACAATCACTTGTGTTATAACACAATGGGGATCCAACGGCAAAATAATTAGCACCAGGGAGAACATACAGTACTCAAAAGACATTTGGCAGTCATGCTTGTTTATATTTAGACCTAAATAGTGTTTTACAGAGAATAAGAAACGATTAAAATTTACACCGGCATGCGAAAAGTAAAGTGTATGTATAATAGAAATCAAACTGGCTTTCTATTTTAATTGAAAAAGGCTAATACGGCGTTTAGTGGGTATTTGGAATTTTTATAAGTATTTTAATAATAATAATAATAATTCATGCTTTTACATCCCCCAACAGCTTTCGCCACTTACAGGGGGCATCGGCCGGCCATGAGTTATTATTACGCCTGCTTTAAGAGGGGGCTTTAACGAGTGTTTGCGAAAAAGACCGATGAGGGCACTCCAATCGCTTATAATTAATTTGTCGTCTTCTGCAATGTTATTCCTTAAGATGTCGCTTTTAATTTTTAAAATGTACAATAGCTGTCAGTGTTCGGAATACGCAATAAAAACACAAAGGACGCTAGAAGGAAAAAATGTTTTAAATATTTATTTCTTTCATATATCCGATTCCAAATAGGATGCAAACACTATCTAGTCGACTTAAGTAATAAATCCGGCAGCGGTGGTAATAAGCGTTGCTTATACACTCATTTCAATGATTTAACAACAAAGTAAACTGTAATCTCGCTGTCACGACAATTTGTCACGCTTACTGTTAGCTTATAGCTGAACACGCCGGTTACAGATGCCTACAGATTGCTTATCAGTTAGGTCTGCATTTAAAAATTACAAAAATTACTTTTTTTTTCAAAATTACGTCTCGGTTTGCACGCTTATTAAGTAACATTAAAAGCCCAAAACAGGACGTTGCCGAAAACTTTATGTCTGCAATCGTTTGCATAAATCTAGATATATTCCAATAAGTTAACAATGAGTTGTTGTTTGTGAATTTGAACAGCAGCGCCATCTTTTGATTCTCGCCTTTTAAAGCCCTCTCTTAAGTGTTCAAATAAAAACTGTACATCTTTTTCTTTTGTAATTTTGGTACACCTTAGAGAGTGTACAAATATTGAAAATCATACCACAAATAAATAACCACGCTGAGTCAAATCAATACTATTGCTTAAATTAAATAAAAATATTAAACGTAAAAAGTTATTAAATAAAGGAATTATAATAACAGAGTAAAATTAATGTATTAGATTATTTATCGTAGAATGCAACCTAAACATTGCACCGAAGAATAATGAAAACAATCAAATTAAGAAAAGAGTTTCGAAAGTTCTAACGTAGCAACTAATTCATTTCTGAAACATCCCATTCTTATGTAGAATAAGTTCTATTCGTTACAACGCAAAACGCAGCGTGCGCCGTAAAAATTTTGTATTCTATAATTCATTTTTTTTTTATTTAGGCAATACTGCTTCATGACGCAAAATTATGTTGTATCGAATATTGCATTGTGTCACAAAGTCTTACCATTGAGTGAAGGAATTGTAAAGAAGCACAACCGTACATTTACTAGTGAAACCGAAAAAGGATCCGAAAAAGTTATCGACTACGGCCGATGGTATACGACTACTTAGCACTACGCATCTTTTTTTAACAAACAATCAATAGCTTGAAGGCTTTCTGTTTTCTGTAGTTAATACATTGTTTCCTTATAATATTCCCAGAGTGCGGTTATAATTAACAAGGTTGTATAAAAAGTTGTTTACTAAGTGGATATATACAACAGAAAAAGTTATATTCTGTTATGCATCATGTTATTTATTATGCTGTTATAAAATAACGTAACGTTACCATTTCTTAACAGAAAAGATACTTACTTAGTATGATTATGTTTATATAACACGAATGATGCATTTTTTTAAAGTCCTTGTGTACGCTTTAAATATGATATCTTTTCTGATCAACCAACCGGATTTTCTTTCTTCATTCTTCTGCGTCGATTAGTTTGCAATTGCAAAGGTTATTCAAATAATATAGCTGAAATTCACTCATAGGTGGCTGTACTTGTGTAAGAAATATTCTCATCAATGAGAGGGAATAGAAATGGAATAGAGTTTGCTTTTTGCCGTGTAGTTGCATCTCTTTACAATTCCTTCATTCAACGATCTTACGTTGCGTAGTAGATTTTTGTATTTTGCGTTGTATTGTAAAGTTACAAAAGGAACAACGCAAATAATAGAATATCAGAACTACTTATTTTCTATCATTTTTTAAAGTATACTTATCTTGATTTATAGTTCCTAATTACATTCAGTTCTCGTATAATTCTTTTATGGCAATATAATTTCTATGCTACTAAAAACACGTGTAAAGTAGTTTTAGTAAAAAATAATTTGCAATAGCATGAGTCATTGATGAAATTAAGAGATGGATTTTGCAAATAAAACAAGTGGAAGACATGTGAGGCCATTAAGCTTGTATGAAATAGATTGTTACATTATTATACGACAACTGAGTGTGCAATTAAATTAATAAAAAAAAAAAAACTATACAAAAAGGTACAGAAACAAAAATAATACGTGCTCAATGATAATGTACTTAAAGGGATTTCAACGAGAAATTATGCGTACCAAGGGGCAAAAATCCGTGTAAATGTAAAACCGGAATAAATTTAGCATACCGGAAGTGTCAGCGCCCCCTTCTGGAGAACCACTGGAGTACATCGTCGCCAACTTTCCATCAAGTATGAACCTAAACCATCCATTCGAGCCATTTGATAATTCCAACGCGGCAGCATCTGACCAAATATAGAGACAATCGCGTCCGCGACAGATACACCAATCTTTCCAATGGTACGCTTTTCCAGCTAATATCTCCTTGGCATCTTCCGCTTGAGATTGTTCAGTAGAATCTAAGAATAGGTAATATTGTCAATGTAAATAATATCCCCGAATGGTAGTTGATAATTTACCTTGCTCTAGTACCTGGTCGTTTTCTTCGTTGTTATCGGACGATTCCGGAGGTCCTGCTAAACTTTGCACTTTAGAAAATATGCCGAGACGAGCGAAATGATCTAGGAATATTTCTTGCGCTTTTATCATCAGATCTTGTATTATAGCCAACACCACGAGGTGACCATCTTCGTCCTCCTAGCGGAACAAAAGAGAAACAAATCGATTCGATGTATTATTTCATCGTTACGCTTATGCCCAAGCAAAGTGTGGTGGGTGGTGTTAACTCCGTTCTTTGTTAATGTTAATCTCCGTGCGAAATTTGTTTTGTAAGTGGGGTATAATGTACACAGAAATATTTACACTGTATTTATATATATATGAAGAAATAGTATGCGAAAGAAAAGAATAGAAAAAATGACTAATGCTAACATATACAATTAGTATGAAGTTGAATAATAAATAAATATTCTGTGAACATATAATATTAATGATTATTAAATAAGAGTTAGATTATGTTAAGGAAGTAGCATTTTATTTACGGATTTCAATAAAAAGAATTACCCATATTAAAGAGAAGATTACAGCATTCCTGTACATTTTCGTTTCAATTCTCATTTTAATCGAAAAACTAATTTCAAAATTAATACTTCTAAATAATTTGGCACATTCCAATTTAAGTTACAATTCTTGTAAATATGTATAGATAAAAGCAGTAATTAACTATATACAGGTAGGTTAAAAAAAAGGCTATTCCAGAGGTGAATACTTACGAATAATACGTATCAAAAGCAGCAAAGAAATTCCTAATATTCTCTATAGTGTGGATTTTGTGTTTTTATTAACATAGCTTGAGATATCAATTCATTATTTACTGTGTCATTAGTTAATCTTACTTGTAGTGTATTCCAAATTCCCATTTCTTTCGGGAAATTAATTGAAGGGATTACTGCAAGATGCTCATCAATTATTACTTTTTTAGTTTTGAAATAATGTTGCTCAAGTGATTAGATAAATTATCTTCATTGTTAAAACACGTTTTCGCTTACACACTACTTGGTTTCTTACTTTTGGTCATAATTTGCTGATAGAGCTATGAAATTTTCAAGGAAAAATCACGCAAGAATCGGTTTATTAAATGGTATGCTTAAAAAACCAACCAAAGTAAACAATTTGTACTTGCAAAAAATCGATGTACCAAATAATAAGTGTTGGTAGTGACCCCTACGGTTTTTCGTTTGTAAAGCAATTTTTTTTTCTTTTCAGTTTTAATTTCTCCGGTTCTATTCAGAAGATTTTTTTCTTAAAACTGGTTCACTGTTCGCATTTTTTATTGCATGTAATAAAAATGGGGTAAAGCGCTTACCTATTAGCGCCCATTGTACTAATATGAGTATAAATGATATCTGGAGTCTAGTGACATCTATTATTGACTTGTTCAACCTTTGGTTGGTGTTACAGAATATATATACTAAGTGTTATACCCAGAAGGAATCATTTCTTCAACTTGATTTTTTGGCAGTGTGGTAGTCAAGAAACGAACTATTACCATTTGTAACAACTTTTCTTAATACTTTTTTGCTCTATCTTAATCGCTAGTATGACATTACTTGAAAAACTACTTTTCATTTTAATTATAGTTGGCTGGATATTGACTTTATAAAAACTCTATTCATACAAAAAGATGCATCGTCATGGCCTACACAACTGATAAAAAATTTATACTGATTGCTTTCGCAATAAGAAAGTTATTTAGGTGTCCTCATGAAAAGTGAAACACACTGCATATAAACAATCGAAAATACCCCCCAAAAAAATAAGAAAGAAACAAAATAAGTTATTATGGTCAAAATAAAAACGTATATTAATAAGTAGTAGATATTTCCTATTATTACGAGAAAAAGAGCCGTGCTGATATCAGTAATAGTTTCTGGTATTATTTTTTCATTATTTATATGATTTCGATTATACTGCTGATACCAATACAATTGCATTATTTCACTATAATTTATAACAACTCGAAATAAAACAGATTATCAAAAACACAATTAAAAATAAATTCCACATATATTTCCTATTCGTTATAAATTACTAATTTCACGAAACGCATACATTTCAAAGAAATAGAAATATGCAACACAAATTACGTTGAAACTTATAAACATTATAAGGTTGATGACACAATTTAAAGCTGCACCGTGATTACAACACAAAATTATTATTATATCTGAAACAGTTGATTAAGACCCGATTGAAGAACAGTTGATTAGCACCTCTGGAACATTCAGCCTTCATTTTTGAATTACCTGTGTAAATGTATAAAAATATATACCTATACGAGAATTGCGTTAAAAGTATTCTTTTATAACATACATAATCAAATTATAACTGAATACTTTTCGCAGAATACTCGAAATATACAAAATGGAACAACCATAGAACTAAGGCACTATGTTCTGCAACAAATATAATTTAAGTGATACAGTGAAAGCTCAATTTTAATGCTTAAATGATGAACAACAAGTACACTTAAGTTAGGATAACTAACATGGGTAAAATCAAATATTATTGTTATTTCATGTATAATAAATAAATAAAATAAATATATAACAAAAGATATTTATATTTTATTTTTTATTCTTTCTCTCTTGGTGGTTACAATGGTTAGAAATCCTATACATGGGTTGTCAGTGTTTGAATTTTAGAAAATTATCCACAGCCGTATAGATAGTGGAAAAATCAAGTTTAGAATGGTTGTTTCAAATTGTAATGTTATGAAAACGTTTTGTTCTTTATTTAATCTCATTTCAAGCAAAAGCAAATCATCTTAAATCATAAAATAAAATAAAAAGTATGGGAACGTGGGAAAAAGGCAAATAATAAACTAACCATGACGGGGGATGTTTGAATAATGTGCCTGTCATGCGTAAGGGAAGCTCTCACGGTGCGCACGAACACACCCAAAGTGACGCTGCGGGTAACCGGCCAGCAATAGCTAATCTGCAACACGCAGCACCGTCAGCTACCTCTAGCGTACGCAGCTAGTAACTACGACTACGATACCAGCAGAGTGGGCGAACATAGACTGTGGTATCGTATATTATAGGTGAAAAAAGAGTGATAAAAATTGTGGAAAAAATATCCGTGGACATGCATAACCGCTGAAAATCGCTTTTTTTTTTTTCGTTTCTACTGCGTTTTTCTATTATGAAGCAGATCGACGCCACCAACGGTTAGCACAGGAACTACAGTTTAAATCAGTAAGCTTGAGAAATTTTACATTAGTGCTGTTTTTTTTTTTGGGGGAAAATACTGTGATAAAATCATAGCAGTGCTGTGTTGTAAAGATAGAAATCATATAAAATGCTTCTATTTCAAGTAGTGTCGTTAATTTTACATAGCACGGCTATAATTAAATATACAAAAAACACCAAAAAATTATAGAAACTTTCTTTTCGTATAAACAATATTCAAATAAATATTAAAGAAGTCTTACCTCATTGTCTAGTACTGTAGCGATGACCTCGACCAATTGCGTGCCGAAATTGTTAGTATTCGATTCGGGACTACACAATTCCTCAAGCAATGCAGGGTGTATATAATGTATCATCTTTTTGATCAGACCTAAACTAGCTTTGCGAACCGAACTAAGCATGGTGGCTTGGAAAGTGGAACAGAACACCGGTAAAAGACGACGGAGATAAATCGGCGCCATCTCGGGATCTCCTCTCGGTTCAACGGAATCTTCGGAATCCGATTCCGATTTTCTCGGTCTGTCTTTGTCAATGGGTATCATCCATTCTCCCGGCGATTGCAAGATGGCTGCCACTTCCCTGTGTCCTACAAGTTTAGTTATCGATGATGCCGTTTTAAATGCCCGTATTTGAAATATATAAAATTTTAATTTATAATTTGTAAATAATATGCATTTTCATGTACCAGTGGTACTAAACCTTCAGTATTAATATAATTTGTTTTAATATACTCTTAGCATAATTATAAGCTTTGTTCTTTTTATCGCGTCGCGTTACAACCCAAAACGCAAAAATTTATGATGCAACGCAATGTGTTATAAAACAAAATTGATGAATCTAAATCTTTTTCTATCTGCGGCTTCTTCCACTCATGTATTCCTGAGATAGAGACAACTGTTGGTTAGACGGTGGAAAATTAAGATTAAGTTGTATTAGAGTTTAGCCAATTTACATTTTTTATTCTTATTTTCTTGAAAACAATGTTAACATAGATTATTCATCACTACATAATCTGTTTTGAAAGGTAAAACAAACAGTAATAAAAAGATGAGAATATTATATGCCTTCAACCACTTCAGTTGTTTCAACATCGTTGTTGTTGTTGATGATCCATAACTGAGATCTGTCAAAGATCAATCATAACGACGATGATTGTGGTAGTGGTACTTGTATAAGTGCACTCATAACGTATTCTACAATCACCAAAGATCACTTACATTATTACAGAACAATCGTTATGTTTCAGACTATATTAACGTCCAATTTACGGGTCTTCAGCAAAAAACTATTCAATTTAAGATTTTCTACTACATATATAGTGTTGGCCATAACTAAAGCAGTTGGAAGGTATTCTTTGATTTCTAGAATTTTGAACTGCTATTTCATCGAAAATGTTAAGAAAATATTTCATTTATTTATAATTTATAACATTGTGCACTCTAAGAAAACGGTTCGATACTACATACAGTAATTAAATACAAATTCAACACCTCAAATTCTGATGTTTATGTTGAGTTAGGTCAAGGGGTGATTGGTTATGTTTACGACCGACAACACCGTTTGCTGAATATTTTCGAACATCAGGATGTCAACCAATATACCCGGGTAATAAAGGTCTTATAAATCGGAACGCACCCCTGGTATGGTGATTGCAACAATAGACCATGCGCCCTGCCATGGTAACATTTTTCGGTTCTAATTGTGTTTAGGCATCTTTTCTTTGATGATTCAAGTAAATCAAAATAAATTTTGAAATATACGCATTTTCTTTTAGGATGAATTTCGTGAAATAAAATACTTTGTTGTAGTAACGACGAAACGCTTACGGATAGGAAAAAAACAGGTCCCCAACTTCAACCTTGCCAAGGCATGGCCTTGGGGTGGCTTTCATAAAAAAAATTCTGAATACTGGTCGGTCGTAGAGAATGTTCGAAAGTTAAAGTATGTGCAAAATTTAGAAATACGTACAATGGAATTAAAAGATACTATTAATAATTGTATTTGATACTTATAGGTCGAAATGGAATTATGCAGCTTGGAGACGCTATTTCTCTCCGAAGTAATAGAAACAGGTCTGCATAGTAATATCGTCGAAGAACAAATGATTTTGAAAAGAAAATTATCACTAAGGTGTCTGACCGTAGTAAAGGTGCGATTATTTTGTCGACATGAGCGGTAAATAATTTATATCTTTAGTAATATAATTTAATTTTGAGCGGGCAATCAGTTATAATGGTTACATATCTATTGTTTGAATTTTTATGAGAATGAAACTTTAATCAGATTAAATTAAAAGAAAAAAAAATTGCAATACAATATTTATGTATTAAATATGTGTAATGAGAAAAAAGTGTAAATAGTAATTACCTTCATCTACTCGTTCTCTAGCTTTATCTAAAGGCGTTTTTCCATCTTCATCTCGCAGATCTGGATTGGCTCCATACCGCAAGAGGACTTTAGCTATGGCTGGTCGCCCGAAACATGCCGCGTAGTGTAATGAAGAACTTCTTTGACCTTTATTCACATCCGCTCCCTTCTCGCACAAGTATTCGACCATTTCTTGAGTTCCAAAAGCCGAAGCCCAATTTAATAGTGTTTGACCGACGTCATCCATAAAATTCACCTTTGTATTGACAGTAATATTAAAAATTTGTATAAAACAAAAAATAATAATAAGATAACTTACTTCAACTCCTCCCGTTTCAATAGCTTCAATTAGAGCATCAGTGTCTTTCGATCGTATACAGTCTATGAGTTGGCGGTGAGATTTCTCGGCGGCAGAATCCATTCTTCTTATCCTCGGCATCAATTGTCCCGACCCCGACGAGGAGCCGGACTTTCCTAAAGCCCTACGCCCTTCGAAAAGGAGTACTAATAGCAGATCTACCAATCTCATCGAATCTAGCGCGCATCGTTCGTCCCCCTTCAGCGATTTTTCTATAGCGTCGGGTAGTTCTGACCGTAGCAGATCCTGATTGCAATAGATCATTTAAAAAGAATGTTTAACGAACAGAATTCTCACTGCTTACATGCGTTACCGTAGGTGAACCTCTGCATAATGTAGATAGCAAGCTTATGATTGTAGACACGGAAGAAGCGGTGGCTTTTGGATCTGGGATGTTCGCAGAGGCATTCGTCGTGGACGAAGCTTTGCCTGGGGTACCTTGGGTGCCTGTCGCTACAGTAGGGCCAGCAGCGTTCGATAGACGACTAAGCAATTCCGTTACGAGCCCTAAATCCGGTAAAATTCACATTGAAAGGGGATCTCGATTCATTTATTGCGAATACCATACTAACCGTGTTGAGCCAAAGGTGCGGGATCCACGCCTCTCCTTGTGAATCTATCGGCCACGGAAGCGAAACACCTCAAAGCACCATCAGCGACGTGCGAATCTTCGTGCCTCAATAAAGTACTTAAAGCTTGTACGCATGTGGGTAGGTTAACGTCGTTAGGTTCCATTTTAGTGCACAGCCTAGAAACTACGGTCATCGCTGAGTGCAGAGTATCTTTATGCACACGATTTCCTAGAAATACGATATTAATTTTATTCAATGAAATCGAACTTTATACGAAAGCCACGGAAATTCTTGCCTGTTTAACCGCTCGAATATTAAATTACTGCTCAGGTAGGTTCTAGGCAGTATGGTGTTTTGACGTGACTTGCACGTTCATTTTGAATGTGTTAGTTTACATATATTCAATAGCAAAAAAAACAATTTGCCTAAAGTAATGAATACATACACAATCTCTACTAGACGACTTAACGATTTTTATTCTCTTCTGTAAATATAATGCAACACTAAAGTCTCCTTGCTAGGTAAAGTAAGAAGCTTTTTCTTAATTGAGCAAAAAATATGTTGTAAGAAACTTAATTGCTACTTAATGGTATGAATAAATATTGATTTTGACAATACTATATGCTCACTATACGCTCTATTGTATTTTTGTGACGTGCGCGTTTTTCCTATGCATATATGCAAATAAGAATTTCAAATATGAACATTATTAAAATAAATTAAGAAAACATACTTTTATATTACTCCAATTCTTCGGATGCTTGGCATCACAGAAAAATTCCTTCTTTTATTACTGCGTTTTATACTTTATTTATGTATATATACTATTTATTTAATAAATATATAAGAGATGTTCAAGTATACTTTGAGTGCATGTACCCCAATCAAGTATATTTATTACAAAAAATTGATCTTTCAAATATTTTTTGGTGCAATGGAAGATGAGTTTGGTATTTTCGTCCATAAAGTTTAACGATATATTATCATCGTCTTTTAAGATCCAATTCTTTGTGGCTTTCGTATTTTGTAGTTAATCTATACAGGCTGTTTATTAAACATAAGGCAACTGTAGGGGTAATTCCCTGGACTATTCTAAGAATATTTTGTCCTGTGCTGATTTTTGAGAAGTCACTTTGTTTCTAAGATACAGGACGAAAAGATTATCGACGACACCAATTCTGATATTTTTAACATGATTAATGCATAATTGCCGAAATAAAAATATGGCATAATTTAATTAACACCATTTATATTTCTAAAAACAGCTGTTTTATCAATTAACAGCAGGTATGTGCAGACATCGAAAAGAACATCACTTTAAAAGTGGATTTCATTTGAACACGTGTTGTGATTGACTCTGATTGACCATTATGTATCTGCCGAATTTGTTGACGTTTGGTTGTTTGACGTGTCATTGAAAGTTCAGAAGTCCTCACCATCATGTAGGAGCGGTAAGATGACTGATATTTCATGTATGGACTTGCTGATAGCAATTCATTACAAGCTAGGTGGTTGTACATTGACGGATTTCCTAACCATAAAGTTCCAAAGTATTCATCAACGTCTTCATGAAATAGCCTCATTGAAGCGAAGTGGAGGATCATGAAGGCCAATCACAGTAAACGGTGGAAGTGGAAGACGCTGTGCTGTGCATGATAGAGAAAGATCCAGGTACTTCTATGTTTGTTTTACCCATACCACATGCAAAGCGTTCAGACACTTTTTCCTGCACGTATTGCATTCTGTCAATGACTTTTGCATGCATTGGCGTAAATTCCTTAACTACTGACGATCATTCCTTTTACCGATGAAGCGAATTACCCAAGAAATGCAATAAGGGCATTTTCACAATAATCACGTATGGGCTGAAGAAAAACCACACAAGGTATTTGAAGATCGATTTCAACATCAGTTCTCGTTAAACGTTTGGGTGGGAATAGAGTGACTGACTAATTGGACCCGTATTTCTACGAGGAAGACTTACCGGCGGGGTGTATCCCAATTTTTTAGAGCAATCGCTATATCAGTTTCTGGAGAATGTACTATTGGCAACAAGAAATGCAATGTGGTTTATGGACAATGGTGCACCAGCGCATTTTAGTGCGATTGCTCGCGAGTTTTCAAGAGTAACTTACGGAGATTGTTAGATTGGTCGAGGTGGACTTCACTTATGGCCTGCTCAATCCCCTTATATCTCATGGGGCCATGAAAAGTCTTTAGTTTACACTACTCTAGTCGAAAATATGGAAGATTTGAGAAATGAGACAATTGCTAGGTGTAAACTCAATAAGAAACGATCCTAGTGTTTTTGAATGAGTTCGGCAAGCAATGAGGAGAAGATAGTATGGTTGCAACTTAACTGGAGCATTTTGAACAGTTCTTGTAAATTGCGAAGCTTTACATCTGATTTTCGTAATAAAATGTTGTTTTCGTCAAAAAAATTTTCACCCTGTATCTTCAAAACAATGCGACGAAAAATCATCTAGGACAAAATATCATTAGAATAGTCCAAGGAGTAATCCCAACAATTTTTGCGGCATCTTTAATAAACAGCCTGTATATGATATAGAGGATATTTACCGTTATCTCGTATAAAAGGTAACACGCAACTTAAACCTCCTGCCTCGAAAACGGCCCCCGCTTCTCTAGTACAAATGAGCTCGAGCACCTTCACGCATTGTTCAGCCAAGTCTTTGCTGGTCCTCGAGGATAACTCGGCCACCACCAGTCTGTTGCAGATGGCGCGCACGGCCCCGTCCATGGCGACGATCCTTCGGGTGCATTCTGCCGAAACGTCCAAGTAGTATGTTATCGCGCGGGCGGTCACCTCCAAAACGTTCTCCGGAGCCTGTTCGTCTAGGAATATCCGGCAGAGGGCGGGCAAGAAGGTTCGGGGCGGACAACTAAAGAACGGACGGAATTTATAGCGGTCCGAACCCGAGGGTGAATTATGGTCAGGGGAGTTAGAGCTTACCTTTCGAAGCAGCGATCTACGTTATCGGACATCAACAGCAGCATGCAGAGTTGTTCCAGCGCGATGAGTTGCATGTCGCGCTCGTCTCCTAAGCCGCTGCTCAGCCATTCCAGCAGTGTTTCGGGATCGGGATCAGCCATCTGAAAAATAGATTTTAAATAAATCAGATTATATTTCTCATATACTTAAACAAAAAAGGAAATATGATGAGAGGTTTGACTAATTTGCTTACAAACTGCACTTCAATCAATGTCAAAGTTCGCACCTTTTTCGTAATCTTCTGTAGGAAGAGCATATATATTATTGATGAAAAATAGAGAACATATACAGTGCAAAACCACTAAAGTTAAGAACAAAAAATCTTCAATGATTACATGCTAGAAACGATAAAAAGATTATATTTGGGAACATTTTCATAGAACAACCATGCAACAAAATATTACAGACACAAACTTTTGAAACTGTCAAGAAGTCTTTTAATCTCGAAATGATTTTCAAGTTGAGCATTTTATTACGTTTACAGAATTGAAAATTATTTATTAATTGATATTTCCCAATATTTTCCCTATAAAAAATATCCAATCAATTACAATAAGTAAAATAGTTCTAGCTTATTTATATCCTCTAGATTTTTATTATCAAACGATGTTTTCTGTTCTTCGCTAATCCAACTTCCGTGACTTAAAAGTGTAATACCCGCGATACTGGCACTGTTTTTACCTTCACGATTTTGCATTGGCGGACTGACGTACACGGAGAAAGTTCGTCATTGATCTAAACAAAAGATAGTCCGGTGGTGACAAGTACAGGTTGTGTGCAGGGTGCGTCAAGTTCTTTCAATTTAGAAAAGGTTACTTGAAAATATGCGTTGTTAGTTCTGCTGCTATATAGATTGCTATTTTGTTTTTTTTTTTTTCTTTAAAATTAAAATTGTGTGCATTGACGTAATATTTTGTAATGTTGCTGAAATTAATTTTTAATAAAAACGAAACGTGGTTCAAATTGAAAATGGAACCATTAAGAAAATTACCACTGACTTTTTACTTTATTTTATTTTTATTATTAACTAAAATAAATTTATTTAAATTTGACATTTTTTCAGTGCTGATATTTTTTACCGATTTTAATATTTATATATTTTTTTTTTGTGAATGTCTAAATAAGAGAAAAAAGTAAAATGAAAGGGGAATAAAAAATCCGTCTCCACAGAAACGTAAAAGTTTATTGAAACTTAAATGACCATTTCGCGGCTATGTCACCTTATCCCCAGTAAGATAAATAAAAACTAAATACATACTATAAATGCACAAGTAGGCATACACAAGTTCGACAAACAACATGCAAAAAAATTGAAAGGAAATAAAATATTCTAATCTACAATGTGTAAAGTAAAGTAAAGTAAACATTTATTTCCAAAGATCAGACTAAACATGATATAGGAAACGTCAACAAAAAATAGCCGCGAAATGGTCATTTAAGTGTCAATAAACTTTGACGTTCTTGTCGAAACGGATTTTTTAGTCCCCTTTTATTCAACACACTCCGCAGCTCACCTATTAGTGCAAGAGAAAAACGAATGAGAAAAATATTAGCAAAATATGTAAAAATTATTTTAGTTTCAGGTTCGAAGGGCAACAGGTTAAGGGTTAAGAAAACTGCATTACCAGCTGATAGAGTCGATGTCTGGCTCACCCCTCGAGTCTTCATTTCAATGCAATACCAACAAAAATGACTTCAGTTAGTTACGACATAACGTGTATCGTCGTATATCGTATGTCTTTGTTTGTATATATAACGAACTAATTTTACATCCGCAGTTATGTAAAAATTGCTATACCGTTGATTGAAAAAAAAAAACAAGTTAATCATTGTTTTAGAGAAAATAACAGATCTTTATTTAATAACTCTGTAATTTACAGGCAACAATTTTCTAATAAACGGACGCGTGTTCTTTCATACTTAAGCGAAAACTGAAAACCCATCTTGCTGACTTTCACAGTTTCGGGAATATTTTCAAATTTCAACTCAAACCTGTACTTACGAGCAGTTTTTAAAATATTGAGCTCATAAGCTGAGCTGACAGTTACGTAAAAAAAAAATAAGCAAAACCACTTTAAAATACAATTTCTCTTTTCTCAATATCTCACAGGAGGCGCCACGTACAAAGCTATCATGTCTTTTACTGAAATAACGTTTTAATTTCATATATTCCTTTTACAAAACGGTGTAGAATTTACTTCTGTAGCCTGGTATGAAACCCGATTATATTGAAACGGTTATAATATTTTGAAAATCAAAATCCGGGTTCATACCATGCAATTACATTTGTCTTAACGATGTTTTCTGCAAAAGTTACTAATTAATATGGAATATTAGATTATTGAAATTTATGCAACTAACTATACATTCGTCCTTGGTCCTATTAAAAATACCTAATACATCATAAATGCAAATTTTTGATCTTAAAGTAAAATCTCAATGACAGCAGCAGAAATTCAACAGTTCTTAAATATGACATCGGTCTCCATAATTTTTAATTTAATTGAAACATCATCTTACATCGTTATTACTTCCATTTTCATCTTCACAGCTTGGTTGCCCAGTTTCTAAATTATTGTCGTCATTTTCACGAGCATCGACATTCTCACGATAATCAAGGTTTTCTGATTCTTCGTGACAAACACTGTGGTTATCATTTTCTTCCTCGTATAAGTCTTCAATTAATGCGCAATATTGCGTATCTTCAGTAGTATTCTCATCTTCATCTACAGGAGATCCGTTTTGACCATCAATATGTTTATCACAGCCTTCGTATTTATTTACACATTCATTAGTTTCGTCATATGATGTCAATGATGTTTCTGTTTGTTGTTCCCGATTAGTAAAGTCTTCATCTCTCTCCTGGTTGTCACTTCTGTCGTTATGTGCTAGGTAAGCAGTATTTGCAGAATTCGCAGACATATCACAGTGGTTAAATATTTTTAAATAATTATTGGGTTAACACTATAGGTGAAAAAGCTTGCGGTACTGGGGATACAAAGGCATCCCCAAAGCCTTTGTTCACCAAAAAGTCCGTAGTATCATGCGTCGTGTACACACTGCAACGATTCGAATTGGACTAACTCGCTGCTTCTCGCATCAAAACGAATTCTTTTTTTAATACGCAAGTTTGCACAATCGCTAGCAACATTATTTATATTTGAGGTTAGTTGTATTATTTTGATTCTATGGAGATCGATAAAAACAAGTGATTAATACTTCTCCAAAACATATGTGACTCATATTTTGGGAGGTTATTAAATGCGAATAGTTTCTGCGTGGACAACGCGGATGATTAATAAAAAAAAATCCTCATTGGATATTACAATATTCGTCTCATTTATATATCAATGTCAACGCAAAAAAAATATATAATTATACTAATGGATGCTACCTATTATCTCCGATCCATATAGTCTAGCTTCGCTAGTCGAGCGCATTTTAGTTCATTGATTTGAAACACGGATGGAGCACGTCAAAAACAAACATCTGCCAGGAGCAGTAGACGATCATGTGACCACGACTAATATAAGTATGTACTACTGTGAAACGTGCGAGTTGAAAATGAAAATGTGAGCAGGACATTGACGCAAAGGAGCTATTTACCTTGGCTTTACCGTCAGAAACAAATATGTTCGAATATAACAGGAGCAGTTTCCGAAGTTTTCTAAACGTCTGTTCCGCTTTTGTCCCCATAAATCTTAGTGAATACGTAAAATGTGGTAAATTTTATTATTCACGTAAAACAACTACGCTTTCATTTAAAAAAAGTTGGATTAATATCATGGTAAAGAAATTTGTTACTCGAGGTGTCAGAGAGGTTTGTGAGAATAATAATATATTAATGTTTATTTCATTTCAATATATGCTTGCACAAAGAACCAATACATGATTATATGAGATAAAAAAAATCGAGAATTTTTGTAGTCATCACATGAATAAGAATTTCTGGTTAGCAAATGAACCTTCATCCTAAAACTTCGATAAATTGATAAATTAATTGATCCTGGAAAGCATCACAGAAAGTCGGATGGAGGTTACAATGAAACAGATTTTATTTCATGACAAAGGCCTTTCTAACTCGTGGACATAATACATTCATACATATATTATTCATATCGTACAATGCAATAGAGACTGCTGCAAAGTCTGATTGTGAAGTGCGTAGATCAGCGCAATTACTATCACAGAATACCTTCCACAACACACTCAGCAACAAATTTGTATAAGGATGTTGTTAACTAACTGGTGGCAATAAACAACAACTCATATCAACGGAAATGTTTGTAAAAACTTGTCGAATTCTGTTTCTCATATCATCTGTATACAAAATCTTTTACATATCCCCACAGAAAGTACTTAGTCTAGCTTTGTTCCGTCAGCTGATTTAGTTGGGCATCTAACTGGTCAACCTTGGATGGTCCACTGGAAAACCGTTCAAATTACAGGTATGGTATGGACGTATGATTATAGGAACATACAAACAGCGATTTGATAATAAATACCTTTGTAGTTCAAGTTATATGTTCTAAACATAAAAGTAACAAAATTCCTGCGAAGAGAGAAACTTGAAAGGTATTAAAACATGTCTGAGACGCTGGTCTTCCATTAGTTTTGAAAGAATCAAAGGCAGCTGAAGAAAAATTACGATGAAAAGTAATTCATTTGCTTCAAATTCATCTCCAAACTTCTTTTCCATTCTTGTAACAATATTTTGTCCCAAACTTGCCTAGTTTTTAACGGTATTTTTATAATTATAACACGGCATCTGCAGTATATTTAAGACACTCTTTATTTTATTTTTTCCACTCACTAGAAGAATTCTGTAGAAAAGTTTCTCCTAATTCTACATCCAAAGAATCTTCTCCCAAAGCTTCCTGCTTTTTTCTTATTTTTCTTTTTATGGCATTTTACCTTGTTCCATTTCCAATTCAGGTTTATCTACTGCCATTGTATTGTTCCACTTGCCCGCCTATACATCCTTAGTCAACGTTTTTTGGGTTGCTTTTGGACATGGATTTATTTGCCTGGAGTAGTGCAAAGCAATTTTATTGAGAATTGACTTATAAAAGCAAAAGGACTTGGTGTAGGGGAACTTCTGGAGGAAGTTTAGTAGAAGGATGTAAAACAGTATAGTTGTGTGATTAGTTGCTTCTAATGCATTCCCAGATTCCAAAGAAATACTGTGGTTGAGAGGGAGCGAGAAATGATATATGGACGGTCTAAGATGGAGAAAAAGAGGAAATCGTAGTCTTGAAACGTTTAAAGGACTGGAGGACAAGAATGACTTAAGTTTTAATCTATGATGACGGTTGGGATTTTGTAGAAACCAAAAAAACACGTACTGAGAATAAACATTTATTTTGCCTTGCTCAAGTTATCTAGCATCTCCAGATGTTCGAATTCAGAAGCATGGAAACATTTGCAACCAATCGTGATTTTACTCAATATCCATCATTCTATGAGCAACATTATAGTCAGGGACCAAATTATTAGTGCACATATTAAAATTACCTTTCTGGTTCAAAGTTTTTGATGGAAAATAATCACCAGGTACGCACTTACCTACTTTTTAAACGCAAATATTGGTTTTTTAGTGAACAATATCAATTTTAGGCATTGAGATCATTCTAAGGATTCGTGTTCCAATAGCATATTAAACTAATTTATATTATAAAAGATTTCGAATAGAATAAGTTTGAAATTAGCTGATTCCAGGAAAGCTCGTTAACGTACAGGAAAAAAATAAAAAAAGCAGCGATTAACCCAGTTAATTTGTTTTAACTATAATAATATAACTTATAATTTATTTTAATAATGAATCAATTTAAAAAAAAAAACATATATAATGACTCAGTAGCTGCATCAATAAAGGAAAATTTGCAACTTTGTCGTTCTAGAAATCGTAAAAAATACTTAAAAATAAAAACTTCAGATTCTGCTTTACCAAAAATATACCTTTACGTTTTGAAGATATATAAAAATCCCTGGCAGAATTTCAAATCTCTCAGAAAATTCTTTGTTTCCTAAATATTCCTTTTTCCTTTAGTTATAAATCAGCTGTTTTAAGCTCACGTGCCAAGGATTAAATTGAAAAAAAAATAGGTTAGCAGGACATGTTAAATAGTTTCAGTTTATTTATTTATTATTTATAACTTCTAATTTGTGTCTATTATTTATTGGTTTCCTTCTTTTCTTTTTGCAAAAAACGCGCGATATAAATCTTAGAAAATAAGAACTTCTGAGCATTTAGTATATACGGAAGTGTTAAGAATTCTTTTTTAAAGAAGACAGTTCGTTATAACAATTTAACCAGTCTGTAACGTTTATATATGTGTTTGGTTGTTTATAATTGTCAAAAGTGGAACAATGATTGCACAAATAATGCGCAAATTCACACATACATCTGTAAGTACGTGTTGAATGTAAGCGCTCATACCTACGCAAATATACACCAGCGTAAGATGACGCAACGACAAGTTTAAATCGTACTACAAAGGTAATAACTGCGACCTTGTCCATTTTGGCAAATACATACGTCAATTGATATTTCAGCGCGAAATCTTTGCACTCGCATTAAGGCAGTAATCGATCAAGTCACCGAATGGGGAATCACCTTTGCATATCTAAAACAAATATGCTCTTTTAGTACAGAAAATTAAAAGACAAACAATAATATTTGGAGAATGTGTGTTGTAGTTAATATTGAATACATACTAGTGCATTAGTCACTATGTATAAAATTTACATAACAAATAATGGTTTAAATTATCGTTGTTTGAATCGTCTAGAACAACAATATATGTATATGTATGCGTAATTTGTGCAATTATATATGGCACGATCCTCAAACATGATGGATCGCACAAACTAAACGATATTAATTTCCAAAAGTCGTGCCATTTATGACATACAGTTAGTCACAGTGAAAATCGTCCACCTACTATTACAGGTTCATTTGTTGTAAAATCTGGTTTAGTTGATTTTATATTAATATGTGATATATTATTTTATAAAATAATCTATAGGTTATCTAAAAAAAAAAAACAAATATAAACATTTCTATTCGTATTATATACAAGAATAACATCTCTTGAAAATAAGTGCAATATTAATGGAATCGTCCAGTTCAAAACAACGCATAGAAATAAAACATTTATTTTTTTAATTATCTTAATAACTTAAGATTTAGTAGGTCATCCATAGCTATTTTTAACGGCAATTATTCTGTCGTTCATTGAAAGCACCAATTTATTAGTTAGTTCGGGTGATATTTTCGACCATTCAATTGCATGTTTGAGTTGTTTATTTGAAATTGTAAGCTTTTTCAATCTAAATTTTAACTCTTGCCATAGCTACTCTATTACGTTCAAATCCGGCGATTGCGGTGGTTTGAGTCACTTTTAAGCAATTGTAGGGTAACCATTCTCTCACAACGCCGGACTTGTGCTTACGATCATTGTCCTGATAAAGGATAAATGCGCCCAAAATACCTAATTCTTCCGAACTTTCACATTTCTCTTTAATATTGCCATTTGTCCATGGTGCCTTCGATAAAATGAATATTACCGACACCTGCCGCCGACATGCAACCTCACACCATTAGCGATCGTCCGCCGTGTTTTATGGTTGATGTCAAATTCTTTGGTTGTAACTGTTCATTCGATTTATGCCATATATTTACTCGCCCATTTGATGTACACTAAATTTTTGTTTTTCAAATTTGTACCTTTTAACTCACAAGATCCGTGTTAAAATATGCACAGCTAACAACTGTTTTGTATGGCAACTACCAATACTATGATAATTATTATCAATTTATTTTATAAAAAAATGCCGGTAACGAATATAAATTAGAGATAGATAGATAGATAGATAGCTATCTCTAATATACATACACCAAAAGAAAGATCACCAAATTTACTTTTTACATTAATAAAATATAACTTTTCTTTTGAGCATTTTTTAAGTTTATTATGTAGTTGTCAGCCAGATGGCAGAGCGCTTCGCTCATTTCACAGTATAATATGCGGAATTAAACACCTTTTGTTGACACTAATTAATTGTTGGTGTTCTTCAAAACGTAAATAGCTAATTTCTCCGAATAATAAAATACGATTTAGCCATTAAACGCCTCGCAGGTGAAATTTCCCAATTGGACTATTGCCAAACTGACTGTGGAAGTTTAAATGATGCTGCTGTAGATGAGAAAAATTAGGTGAGTCACAATTTACCGATATTTATACGTCAATTAACCTATAATGTATATTAAATAGAATTCCTAGTAACAGCCTTATCCTCTAAGATTAATTTTCGTAATAAAACAATGTCTGAAAGTTTGTAAACAGATTACTATTTTTGAATAGAGAGAGGAACAAAAACATATTTTGCAGGTATCTGTTGTAATTTTCAGCGTTTTCACGCGATTAAAAAGGCAAAAAAGTTAATATACCCAATACTGAAATCAATCAAAGGCAGGAATGCCCTAAAGCAATGTATGGAACCAGTGCTTTGCTGGTTAGATACGTATGTATCTACACTACTATCCATATTAGTTCAGACACTCAAATAAATTTAAAAAAAAGTGGGAAAATATTCAAACTCATTTATCCAAAACTTAAAATTATATTGCATTTTAGTAATAGCGATTAAAATGAAAGTAGTTACAATAGTAAAAAAAGTAATTCTAATGAAAAATAACAAAAACTTCTTAAACATTCCATTCTTCAAAGAAACTCCCGTTTGCGCGAAGAACAGCTTTCACAATCCGAGGCATCCACTCCATTAGTTTCTCAAGGACTCTATTTTCGTATCGTCCTATTCAATTTATCCCACAACAGTTCTATGGGGTTCAGTTCGGGGTTTTGCGGTGGCCATGTCATTATTTGTAAAATGCCATTATCTTGTTCTTCATTTAAGAAATTTTTCATATCACAGCAGAGTGTTTGGGGTCATTGTCCTGCATGAATACAAAGTTTTCGCCGATTAAACGTTGCCCCGATGGTACTGCATTTTCTTGCAGTATTTCTAAATAACCCTCGTTTCGAAAAATACCTTCGATTCCCTTCAAGTTTCTTGTACTGGCGTAGGAAAAACTACCCCAAATAAGCACGGAACTTCTTCCTTGCTTGACAGTTAGTCCAACACAATCCTTCAACATTCTCTGACCTTTCGTTGTTCTTACAAAAAGGCGCTTTGATTGTTTAAACACCTCAAACTTTGACTTTCCAATCCAACTGTCCAGTTTCTGTGTGTTTCTGTCCACTGTAGATGTTTTTGCCTGTTCCCCGTCGAAGTAGATTTTTTTTTATTACAATGCGGCCATGAAGATTTGCAACTTTTAATCTTCACTATTGTAACGAAAATTTGTCTTGGACGGTCGCGATTCATTTCTGCGGCGATTTATGATGCGGTGAGTCTCTTATTTCGCTTGCTGGGATATTTTATACGCTCATCGTCGGCGTAAGTTGCTATTCTCTTACGATCTGAACGTGTCCGATCTCTTAAACTGCCCCTGCCTTGATGTCTCCGAATGATATCACTAAGGGTACTTACGCACTAAGCGGTTACCCGTAGTGCGCTTAACCGTTCGGTTGATCTTAACGTACAATGAACCTGCAATTCATAGATAAACGTTTCTCTATGAGTTATTACATTCATGTTATTGCATGCGGTTAGACGCATTACGGGTAACCGCTTAGTGCGTATATAGCCTTAAACTTTATTATATATATTATTAAACTTTACAAAAGATATGTTGATGACTGTCTATTAATCTTGCCGTCAAACAATATTCAGTCGACCTTAGCGCTTTTCAATAGTTATCACAGCAAATTACAATTTACTTTAGAGATGGAAGACAAAAATCAACTAAATTTCTTAGACGTTACAATAACTAGACACAATAATCATTTAACAACAACATGGTATAGTAAATCAATTTCTAGTGGTAGGTATCTCAATTTTAACGCAAGTGTACCACTTAACCATAAAAAAAATGTAGTAATTGCTTTAATTGATCGGGGAATACATCTAACATGTCCCGAAAGCAGACAAATAATTTTAAATAAAATCAAAACCATCTTAATCAATAATAATTATCCACTACAATTTATTAACAAAATCATTAAACATCGTTTACATAAATTTTATAATACATCTAAAACTAATCATAAACTTACACTTCAAAACAACAATAAAAACTTTCTCACAATTCCTTATATTCAAAATTTATCAGAAAAAATCAGTTCTATACTTAGTCATCATCAAATAAAAGTAGCCTATACAAATATCAATAACTTAAATTCATGTTTCACTAAACTTAAACCCAAAACCCCTATTTTTCAAAATTCCAACTTAATTTATTCTATTCCATGTAATAATTGCAATAGTGTCTACATTGGACAAACCAAACAATATTTAAAAAATAGAATCGCAAATCACAAATCCTCAAATAATGTAACTGCCCTTAAAAAACACGAAGCTAAATTTCAACATTGTTTTAATTTTCCCAACACTAAAATTTTAACAAAAGAAAGTAATTACTACAAACGAAACATTTTAGAAATGATTTTCATTAAAAAAAACCAAAATAGTATAAACGATCGGACTGACGTTGCATTTTTATCAAAAATTTATTCCCCCTTAATAACAACTTTAAACTAATACCTTGTATACTAACATACTCTTTTGCTTCATATATTTTGACCTTGCCCAGTTTTTTGATACCATGACCTTGTTGCACTTGCTTTGTGATAGTGATTTCATTTACAATTGTAAAGGTATACGTTTTGTTTGTCTATAATGTTTAATTTAATTCGTCGTTTACAATTCTTTTAACATGTATAAAAAAAAAATTTGTTATTGTTAGTTTGTTTGTGTTTTGACCCTTTGCGCGATGACGTATACATTCAGGTAATAATTTTTTTTTTATTTTAATAATTTATATATATATTGTCCTTGAATATTAAATATTTTATAATTGTTCTCTTATCACAGTTCTGAAGAAGGCTTAATTGATGAATAGGGAAGCCGAAACGTAAAAAAATTTAAATCTTTTATTTTAATAACCAGCCACATTCCAAATAAATAAATTTCGCCTACAATATAGCCTTAAACTAACAAAACTTTTTTCTCAAAAAAAACGTAGTAATTTTTTAATTGCACCAATTTGGTATTGATTTGGTGTACTTATTTCTGAAGGTTTCCAAAACATTTACATTTTATTTCATGAAATTGTGTGAAATATGTCAAACTTCACTAATTCAACTTAGTTTTCAGCAATTAATCTTCATTTTTTTTTCATACAAAATATTCTGTATATTATTTTCTGATATAATGCATTTATTTTTGCATTTTACGCTATTACTACATGAGGATATATTATTGGATAGGTATATATGAGATAATAGAAAGCCATGATTATTATTCGAAAACGAAGCATCATAAAAAATAAAGAAGAATGCTTGAAGGCACCTGCACTAACATACATACTTTCTTTGGTACAAGCTCAATGCCATATGGTTTGGTTTTGGTATATATAACAGCCGTTTTCAACGATTTAATTCATTGATTTCCCATACTTCCGGGCCAAGACAATTTACTGTATTTGGATAACAGTTGTACAGGTTATACATACATACATACTTTCACCGAAAACTTGATAATGCAATTGTAATTACATTCAATTATCGAGATTAGTAATGCTAACATAGAACTATATTTCCAACATTAGAAAAGTGCAGCGACCTTTAATATCCTCACACAAGAAAATATTACCTCATAATCAACTTTATCCATCTTATCTATTAATGAGTGTTCTTTTTAGTGACAATTGATATTGTAGTTGTATTCTCTAACAAACTATATATTGACCTTACTAATTTTAAATATACTAAAAATCTATTTTTATATAAAAACGAATAGCTGTCATTGCTCACAAATACGGGTGGGCAAATCGCATACGAATGATATTTCAAAACATAGTTTGAATGATCAATCGAATGATTGTCGTTGAATGAAAGATCGTTCCACAAACTTATAGGAAATTCTTATAAGTTTGAGATTTTTTTTTCTATCAATGCACTTCGTAACATTAGCGGGAATTTTTATATTAATATTACCCGCTATTTTGTAAGAAGATTGGAAGTTGTGGGGGAAAAAATAAATGTGATTTTTTGTAAATTCCATGGTTTCTTTATCGACTTCAAAAACGACAACATGTAAATCTCGGGGGATGTCGAAGATGTTGACGGATATAATTATTACTGGCATGTCAATCTACCGCTATTTTTGAAGGGCATTCGGAGTTGTGGGAGAAAAAATAACTATGATGCTTATAAGCTCAAGGGCCTGTTTATTGGGTATATTGTTATAAAAGCGACAACACGTAAATAAAAAAAAATGATTGTATTTTTGTTAATATAATAATAATTTAATTGTTAAGATAATAATAATTCCAAAAAAATAAGCTTCAAATAAATAGTTTTAAATTATACTTATATAATTGACGTCGAAACAAGGTGACGTAAAGTTATTTAAACCAAAGTTTATTTTTAAACAATAATATGGAATTATAATAAAATATTTCAATATGTAATATGACTAATATGATTTATCAATTTTGAATACCTGAAATACATATTTATTTATATAGTTTTACTCTTTGTACGTTTATGCATTATAGATTATACCTACATTTAAAAGTTGCAATAGAATTAACAAATTACATATATTTCCTTTGGAATTTATTGTGAAAAAAACAAAATATAACGTTAATTGTTCGTGCAATTCAAAGATTGCATTAGAAATTCCCATTCGAATGATCATTCAGTTAACAACATTCATTCGAATGATCAGAACTATGTTTTGAAATATCATTCGAATGCGATTTGCTCACCACATAATCAGACGTCAAGACATTAATAAGCAGAGGTCAATTTGTAAAATTTGTAATTTTAAAAATTACGAAAAAAGCATTTATTAAAGAATTAATTAATTTAAAATTCGAAAAAGAATATTTAAGTTAGAAAATCTATTTGCTTATCACAGCCTACATCACGAGGTTCTAACCAAACTGTATGATTCCATAAGTACACATCAGAGGCTAGCTTGCGCATAGTAGATACATAAATACATATTATGAAAGCTTCTTATTGCAAAGTCAGAACCGCATATGTAAACATAACACGATTACATAGTATATAACTTGCGGATGAAGAGTGTTTGTCTGGTTTCAAAATTTCACAGTAAGCAGATATTTGTTAGAGGCAGAAACTCTCATGACAATTACAAAACCGAGCAGTGAAATTCGTCACTATTTAATTAGCATTAGACTACACCGGAATCCCAGTATATATTTATATCCTATTGTTTGTTATATAAAATCCTTGAAATCTCTATTTTTTGCCTATTTGAAAGCATTGAATTTGGACATCAATGAAGTGAGTCACTATCCCAAAGATAAGCGTGCGAATGATCACGTGAAATTTATTATCTACCCAAATACATAGCAGATTGTGTTAGATGAAGACCCCTACGTATACACATAGAGTGTTGTTTACAACTAATGCACAGCATTTTATCAACTTCTTGCTTATTTTTCCCGAGGAATAAAGATAAAAAAAACTATATCTGCAACATTCACATGGTGGTGAAATTATGTAAAAAATATCTTAGAATTGTATAGTTTATTTAACGCAAAAAATGAATGACAATCCAAAAAGTCCGGGGGTATCCAAGTACCGACGTATGATAGTTAATGGTAAAAAAAAAACATCACTTACTGTTTTTAAAAAAAGCTGTCTTTTAATAATGCTGATGTGATATTTGCAAGGATTTTTCTTTTCAAAATACAATGTATTTATTCATAACACACTAAAATTATCGAAAAGTAATTGCATCATGTTTACTAATATTGCAGTAGGTGTATAAGTAGTAACGTAGAGTAAGGAATTGCATGTATACATTTCATCGCAAATGAAAAGTTGTGAAAAATAAGTGCATGAATTCTACTTGAATAGGTCGTAAAATTCATTATAAAGTTCAAGTGATTACAATTACAATGCGAAGTTATTCTGGTCCTTGTAATGAATGAGTATAGAACACCGTTTGTTTTAAATTGTTTTGCTCAATTTACTTTATGTACGTTAACGAACAACATTATTTATGCTTCAATACTAATAGTAGAACAATTAAGTTTCCTAACTAAATTAAGTTAGTTGAAAACAAAAAATTGTGCATACCAAAATATTTATACGAAGATACCCTTAATATAATATGACATGTCTTTAACACTACATGTACAAAGTATTACGTCTAGTAATTTAGTAGTGTACATAGATATATTTTATTAGGAGCCAAAATAATACATGCATATGTGTTGATGGACTGTTTAAATGTTTTATCGCACATTTGCAATTTTGTAATTACTAATGCTATAAGTTTGGTTAAATTAGCAAAGGTGCAGAAGACAACAGAATTTCTGATATAAAAATTTTACAAATGATGACAATTTACTTCAAACCAAAACAATGTAATTCTGCGAATGTGTAAAAACCGTTCTGATGATATACTTTTTTCTTATAAATTGAGTTTTTCAAAGACTGTTAATCAATTTCATAAAATCGTTATTCTTGTTTAACTTATGCTATTAAAAAACTAAACAACCGCGATATGCTAATTATGATGCTTCTTAAAATTGCTTGAAGTTTCAAAAAACATCAATTTGAAGAGAATGAAGAAATATTAAATAAACATTAAACAAAATAAAATTCACTCGCCAACAACTATAGCTGGGTAACAAAATCTATAAATTTAAAAAATATACTAATTTCTAATTATCTTCAAAATGTCACACTCAAACGCTTATTTCTTATATACTGAGAAAACTGAACAAAATAAGCAGTATCATTATATGTATTAGAAAATACATATTATATTGTAGAAATTATCCTAAAGATGGCGCCACCGTTTATTTCATCTATATAATGCGTGATGATATAATTACACGGCACAAGAAAATAGAAACTTACAAGGAGTAGGGTACCACCTGCCAAAGCATCTCCAAAGTTCACGTGTGCGACGATTTCGTACCTCATTTTCTGTCTTTTATTTATTAATAAGTAATTATTGCATTGTATTATAATTGTTTTTTTTTTCCAATGTTGTGTGTGAAAGTTGTATATGTTATTACTGATTATTAGTAATCACATATATTACGAATAAAAATAAAAAGAAAAAATGAATACTGATAATAGAAAAATAATGTCCCTAAGAAGGGCTCGAACCTATTCCACTTCCTGGTAAAATTCGTAATTCGTGCCCTCAACTAATTGGGCTACAGATACACTAATCAGTCGTATACATATATGTGTTATGCACTAGGCAATAAATGCTTAAGATTGGACAATACACCTTTAAACAAGTCAAAAGTTTTAAATAGCTGGGAGTGATAGTTATAAGAACAAGTGAATAAAATCAAAAGGTTTATGACATAGTATACCCTAACCAACCAACAAACAGAGCATCGACAAAACCTTAAGCAAAAATACAATAATCAAAGTGTATAAGGCTTATTCAGATCATCAGTAACCTATGCTAGCGAAACCATGTGCCTAGGGAAAACTAGTAAAATATAAGAAAACATGTAGCATTAATGATAACAAAGTTAATAATAAAAATAACTAGGCATAATTTTTTTTCCTATTTTGTTTTTTTATTACGATATACTGCATCTGGCAATCCATTATTTCTAATATTTACAACTAGGCATTATTTTTCTCCTATAGATTCAATAGTTGCGCCCAGTGATTTAAGACTAAATTAATTGTACGAGTTTATACGACATTAACGCCTTCATAGAACTACAGAAAAATGAAGAAATAATAAAACATAAGATCATTTAATTTAATTGAAAAATTCTCTTCTGTCACAAATCGCAGCTGGCTTCCATACGTTTTACGATTCCCACTAAGTTTCTTTCGTTAAAAACACAATGTTCACCTGTTGTCGTAAAACGGCATTCCCGTTATTTTGTTATAGCTAGAACATAAAATGAAGTTCTAACTTACAATTAGCAAGTTCAATTGTACTGCGCGTATGTTTTGCACTGTTAAGTTAATGTGCACAAAGAGTTAATACTTACAATCAGAATGTTTGAGCACAAACGTATATATTGCTGTATAGTACAATAGAATCTTGAAAAATATAGATTAACGCGTTAAGTTATTATTTTTTTTTTTTGGTCTAAATCGTGTTAAAATTAAGCTTAATTTAGGATTAAAACACAAAAGGCAATTTATCTTTTTCAAGTCGAGAGAAATATGGGTGAATAGTTGCTCACAGAAATGATATAAAAAAATTGTCTACACCGCTTACTTTATAGATAAAACAGAGCTGATACAAGCTAAATCTAGCATTTGTTTAGCGTTCAGACGGTATATAGAACCAAACGGCACTAATCGATGCATAACAACTAAACAGAGTCTATTTTAACGGTTTGTTTTGTCGAAAAGTCGAAGACGTCTGCCTGTTCGCTCTTGTATATCGCGTGTTTGGAGGCACTTTCAAGCCAAAGTTCTTAAAATCGTCTGGAAGAATAGTATGGAAATGACTTGATTTTGTGTCATTTTCGCATAATCTATTATTAGTAAAATAACTTTAACGCATCAAAGCGAATTTCTGCCGAATGCGCGATTGACAAGTCCCCAAGGAAATTTAGAATGTCAC
This sequence comes from Cetonia aurata, assembly GCA_949128085.1. NCBI lineage: Eukaryota > Metazoa > Arthropoda > Insecta > Coleoptera > Scarabaeidae > Cetonia > Cetonia aurata. The sequence goes on along the minus strand of OX421885.1, from coordinate 22,823,379 downwards.
GAAATGATATAAAAATCAAAGGGGGCAAAATGGTGCTTGGATATTATTCAATAAAATCTGCATATATTCAATATATAATGAAAATAATTGTTTTAAGAGTAAATTTTAATAAATTTATAATTTCCTTCGCTCTACCGACTAATGACGATATTCCCATCAGCATTCCACAGTTGCCCGGCAACCACCATAGTCTTAGACCTAGTCCTTTGTACGCTTCTGAACGTAAAAAATAAATTTTCAGATTTTTTAAGATACACAATGTCTTGTAAATTTCTTGGGTGTTCTAACGTTTATAGGTGTAAAGAATCAATTCAATGTTTATTTTAACAATTCCGTATTCCAATCAGGAATGCAATTTTGGCACAGCGGACACATCGCACAATCGAAGGTCATTCGTATTATTGTTGCATGCATATACATTCATATTAGGTGATTGCACTTTATCAATAATCGGTTCGCCACTTCGACGCTGTTAAATTATTTTGCCGGTGGATATCAATATATTGCCGCAAGTTTCTGATACGTTTCTAATATAGCAACAAGAGGTCGCCGCTTGTGGCTACGCTATGGGTTCAAGTGGAGGTAAATATAAACTTATTTTATCTCTCCCGAAGGATGATACTACATACCTACACGTATGTGTATCAGAACGCGATGTACCCGTACATAACGCTATAAATAGTGTTTCTAATAAACATCCGCATTTCCTAGCGAATTCGCGGCTATAGCTAGACTATACGAATCAATTTTAATAATAAGACGACCACACCAAGAATGAGTACCTACGCGAAAATTGAATCGGGAAATGAAAGTGAAAGCTCGGTGTTAAATTTATTTTGTTATACACATGCTGTCCTGGCACGTGGCTTGCTTATTTACCTACGTCAAAAACAAGAAACAAAGGAAGTTTACTTTTAATACAATCTTGTTTACGTCTCAAAAAAATTTGTGGTATTTTCGAAGGTTTTCCCGCAAAAACATTGAAAAAAGCTTACCTCGCATAAACGTATTGGATTCGCATTTCCGTACCAGGAATGTTGGTTAGCAGATGAATTTTAAGTAGCCAAGTATTGGAAAAATTATTTAATACTTAATTTCGCTCTTTCAGAATACTAAACGTGTCCAAAATGACTTTTTTAGAATAAGAAAAGCGTTTTTGGCATTCATCCCCAGATGTCGTTAAAGGAAAATTTCGCACTTAAAGAAATATACTTTTTTTATTAAACTAGAACTCTTCCTTAATTGAATGATTCAAGTCCTACCACAGTTGTAAGTACAAAAGAATTAATTTTTGAAAATACCGCATTACCTACTTGCAACAAGCAAATAAAATAGGCATTAGAAATTCGAGAATTGGTTATATTGTAGTTAAAACACAAAAAATCCTATATAGGGAAACCTCCACTCTCATATGATTGCTCTGTCTACTACAGGATCATTTCTAATAAGATGAATAGATTGTAGGTGTCAAACGCAAACAGAAAATTACTTACTCCAGTCGTGTTTTTATGTTCCTCTTTCTCAACAGCAACTGAACAAATACAGTTAATTTTATTATACTATAATTCAAGCCATAGTAAATCAACGTTTTCCCAGAAGGTCTCTTAAAAATGATATCTAGAACTAGATAAAAAAAATCGACGCCTGTGGACCGAACTAGTCCCTCATTATTTGCAAAAAAAAAAAAAACAAGAAAACAGGGGAAGGAGCAAGATTGAAATTTAGAAGAAATTATGATTTATGAGTATTTAGAAGAAAATAAAAAGTGAAACCAACAGCAGTTTAAAAAAATAAAACCATGTGAATTATTACAGTTTTAGCATTTTGTTTATACATGTATGCTAATATGAGTTATGACCAACAATTATAATAAACCTCCGTTTTCCTGAATTGGCACAGATAAAAATCGAAAATTCACGGTGTCGAAAAAAAGGACATAAAAAATAATTGATTTAATAAATAACAAGCACTTCTACAGAACCTTAAAAATTAAACGACACATCCAAAGATTGATTGGATACATATTTCATAGAACTAACACAGATATCACATTCGTTGGACAAAATTGCGATATCACACCATTTCATTTAAAAAATTAAAAACAAAAAAAAATTGATACCAACGCAAAATCAAATTCATAAATACATACTAGATTACAAGAATTCGAATGATGAAACTCCTATGAACCCTATGTATATACAAATATACAATAATCACAGAAAGTACAAAGCACAATCCATGTTTGAACTAATTAATACCCATGAATTTATTCTGAATAAGTTTACTCATCATTAAGTATAATTGGTTTTATTGTTTTTTTTTTCGCAAAAATATGAAATCGACATTTCTCAGAATATTGTATACTTATGCTACACATAGCAAATATTATCGCCTGTTTATTATAAATAACATGTTTGTAAACAACTGAATCGAAAATGAAAAAAATAACAAGATGTCCAGATTAAAATATTTTCACATCAAATGAAAAATAAATATAATAAAATAAATTTGAAGGGGACTTACCTAAAATAGTAGGAACTGATAAAAATCATGGTAAAAACATAAATTGACAACAACAAAAATTATATTGAATACAAACATTACTGTGCAAATTTTGTCGATGCAACCATGTTTCTGACGATTCTTGTAGGAGTATAGTGGGATTGTAAATAAACTATTTAGCATTATATTTTCATAATTTTCCATATGTGTCTCTATATTGTTTTTAAATTTAGCGGTACAAATATTAAAAGGATGAAAATGACAACTTAATTGCATAATTACCTCATATTTAATTCAGTCGATTAGATTCAGAAGGAAAGAACATATTTTATTTAAAACAAACTAACTAATATGAACAAATGAAACCGAATATTTTTCCCAAAAGTTATCTATTGGAAACACTATTAATGTATACAAAAAAAATCTATACACACTTTTACTTGGCGAAGTGTATTTTGAAATACTGACAACATATACGTTTTTTAAAGTAGTTCAGTATACATAAGTACACTCACGTTTTTTACATCGTTTTACTGCCGTATTTTCTGCGACGTATTTCGTTCGACGTAAAATCTTATAGCAAACCTGAAAATTGGATGGAATTCAAAATGCGTCATCCAATAGTAGAAAATGAATCGCGCTTTTTTTTTCAACGTTTTAGCTTTCGGAATCATCACAGCTGATACTAGTATAAATAAATAATAAAGGCTTTAAGATGGGAATAGAATTCACTTTTATCAAAATCACGCATTTAAGTGCATCTTGAGCGATAAAAGAAACACATAGTACAGCATGTTCCATTTTGGGCAGTTTGGCAGGGTATCGCGATTATAAATAAATATAAAGTTTTTTTGAGGGTTTTCTGACAGTGTCTTTTTTTGTGAAACAAAAGATGCCGTAAACAGATTTTTTCTAGCCCCTTAGTTTTCAATTTTTGAATACCTTTCAAATCTTAATTGCTATGGAAGTTAGTGAAAAGACAGGGAAAATAAAGAAATAGATGTGTTATACAATTATATACGTTCCTGTAGAAAAATAGAAGAAGAAGTTGGTGTGACAAACTGTGGCGCCCAAAGAATTCTACAAACAAATTAAGTATCACCTATTTAACTTTCAAATAGTACAACATTTGTATACCCCGGAGATGTCGAACGCTAAGTAACCTTTTGCCAATTGTATCTGCAACAAATTCGAACCGTCTTTTGGAAAACTGGTCTGACGAATGTTATTACTCAAGTGCGGGAATTTTTAATCGTCACAATACAAGGCTATCACACTGATAGTTAGTGTTACACCAAAGGTTCCAAAACCCAATTACTGGACAATACAAGGCATTGGTCAGTAGAATATCAGCATTTGATATTTGAAAGGGTACAACAAGAACGCTTCAGGGTTGGTACGTGTTTCATTTTGAGTGGACGCATACTTTAAAGAATAGACTCAGGTACCCAGAAATTGTTAAGGAAGTTATTTCTCAATTGCTGGAAAATGTTCTATCGGCCTATTAGAAGCCCATTTATCTGCAACAAGGCGGGGTCCCCAGCCACAATGCTGGTTAATTAAGGCCATTTCTGGACAATCACTTTCATCATAGATGGATAGGTACAAACGAAGTTGCAAGATGGCTCCCACGATCGCCCGACCTATCCATATTAGAGTTCTTTTTCTGTAGTTTGATGCAAAATGAAGTACAGTAAAACCTCTACTTACGGACACTTCTCTAATACGGACACTCCTTATTACGGACACTGTTTTAATGTCCGAAGCACTTGCTACACATTTTGCATGTAAAAAGACCTCTGTAATAAGGACACTCCCTAATACGGACGCGGACAGTATCTTCAGATCCCAGGTAAAATTGCCAACCTCTTAATCCGGACATTAAAACCTCGTTACCAAGATCCATCATAAACACAATTTACCCCATACATTAGGAAGTCGTTAAAATAATCCTTTTGAAAATAGACATAAATGGTATGTACCTAAGTTTAATCTTTTGGTAGTTAAAATGTTTGTACTATATAAGACAAAAGTCTTGCATCAGATTTGGAAAGGCATATAAATAAAGAGAGATAGGTATAGACCATCAATGAACTTGTGCGAGCGTAATATAATAAACACGTGCGGCTAGACGGCGGCGCGTACCTTTTGATGATAAGAAAATAGCAAATAACGAAGGAAATAACACGGCTCCGGATGTAATAAAAAGGCATGGATGACTAGAGAAGTTATGGGAGAATGGCTAGTTGAGCTCGATCACCAAATGAAACGAAAAAATCGAAAAATTCTGTTGTTTTTGGATAATGCTACTTCGCATGTGGATCTGCATTTGGAGAATGTTAAACTTGTTTTTTTTCCTCCAAATTGCACAGCTCTGTGCCAGCCCTTAGATCAAGGCATCATAAAAAATTTCAAACTGAAGTACAGACAACTAGTTTTAACAAAACTGATTGCAAATATGGAATTATGTAAAAATGCCGAAGAAGTGACGAAAACAATTACAGTACTGGATGCAGTGACTTGGATTTCTAAAGCGTGGAATAGTGTGACAGAAAGTACAATTCAGAACTGTTTTAAAAAAGGTGGATTTGATGTGAAACACATCATTGCAAATGATGCTGAGGAAAACATCAGTTTAGCAAATTTGAAGGAATTGTTAAGAAATCTTAATTCCACAATAACGCCAGAAGAATATGTACTTATTGACAACTTAGTTGTTACCGAAAGCGAATCTTTAAATGTGGAAGATGTTATTGAAGATAAAATTAAACCACCCGAAGAAGACGAAATGAGTGATGGTGAGGAAAATATAGATCATAGTATACAACCTATAGACTCTGCGGAAGCGCTCCGCTTATCTCAAATTTTAAAACAATATTGTTTATATAATAACGACTCTAAAGGTTTTAACTTAGCCTCAGATTTCCAAATGCATCTAGAGGAAAATATCGCTATAAAATTTAATAAACAGTCAAAAATTACTGACTTCTTTAAAAATGTTTAAATGTGTATTATATGTGTATTATTTGTACATACATATGTATATTATTGTAAATACTATTGTAATATTGAATATTGGAATATAAACTATGTACTCGATTTTTTTTTTTTTAACTTAACTCCCCTAATGCGGACACTCCTTTATACCGGACACTTTTCAAAATCCGGTGAGTGTCCGTAATATAGAGGTTTCACTGTATATAAAACACGTCATGATTCCAGCGGAACTTCGTAAGGCAATTGCTTTAATGGCCAATCCAACTCTCAAAGGACATCACTATTTAAATGCGAGTAGAAGAGTGACAAAAACACGCCACTTCTTCGTAGTAAATAACTCAAAAACTACTACCCCTATAGAAAAAAACTAACTACCTCACTGGATTTGTCGTAAAAAGCTGGATGACATTCCATTTTTACTTTTTCTTCATTGTACTTCCATAGCACTTGCTCTATCTTTATTAATAACTGAAATACCCTGCCAATGTGCCCAAAATGGGACACGGTGTACAGTCGTGGCTTTAGAAATGACCGCTTAAGTGACTCGCTGCATGCGCTAGAAACAGCTCGCTGCAATTTAGACATTCCTAAAGTCCACGACGGTACATGTTGATCTAATTACTGTAAATAAATTTCGTTATTGATGGTGCAAAGTTAGTATTTCTAATTGATCTTTAACATATGAGTGTTGGTGGATGTGGACCCAGATGATATAGGTCACGTTCTTTGAATTTATTCCAGTACACGACAGACATAAAAGATTTCTATTCTCGGTCTAGCAGCACGCAAAGCTATAAATATAAATAAGGATTTATTATAATATAATTTAACCAATATAACCAATCAATGTCGCTTAGACACGCATTCTTTACCAATTATAAAGATAATATTCAAATAATAACCCAACAAAACAAACTTTGTTGGTGAAAACGTATTATACTGTATAATTGCTTGATATAAAAATTATTTGGCAGTGCATCCCGGAAGTAACGACAACTTTTCTACTACGAGGGATTTTTGCACAACCTTCATAAACATTCCAATCCAATATTTTCCTTTAAATATTTTGCCTCTAGTTAATTTGACATTCATAAATACGTGTACCACATGCAAAGGTCGAAGAAGTTGTTGCATTTCGCGAAAACGGTGCGATTTAGCGAACACGTGTTACACCTATTTAAAAATATCTTCATGAATGCGCCATGTGATCTTCAGTGTGTACAAACAAACTGATGTGTCTTAATGATACGCGCATGCTGTACACATCTTATCTCATTTTAATTTATTTGCTCCAATCTCAAGATAGATTAGATATAAAATGACACTCGTTCGTTAAAAAACTTTAATAAGGCTGTTAACAAAAACGCATCACTTATATATTACATCCCATAAGTATTTTAAAAATGTGAAGCATGCAAATTTATACCAAAAAATCCTCTACATTAAATGTTTGGAATTAATGGTGATGACATTGCATGGGTTGAATAGTTTAAACATATTAAATATTTCTTTCATAAGCTGTGATTTCTAACTAAAGTAAACGAATATGTTATTATTGAAAGATCTATTTTGTAATATTGATCTTACCAAGTCGTGTTTTCCATTTTCCTAATATTTAAAAATCATTCCTGCTATTATTGATGAAGTAACTTCCATAAAACTCCTTCATTCACCGTAATTCTTTATTGGATATACATATCCCACCATTATCTTTAGGTATATATTACAAAACACTTGACTTCAATTTATTCAGTTCAACAGCATTGTTCTGTATTCTGTAACCATACATTCTTATTTTAATCTTTAATTAACATGATCTAATGTAGATACAACATATTTACTTGAAATAATAATCAAAACTGAGATTTAGTAGATATAAATGTACATACATCGTATAAACAGGTTATAAATTATGAATACTTCATGCGAAATAAATATTATAGCATTTTATTAACTGTTATTGAAACGGTTGTCAGCTCCTGCACAATTACTATATACCACGTGCAGTTTTCATGTCAATCTATAAGCTAAAAATACCGTCCGAAGAAAACCAATACGTTATCCTGTTTATTTAAAATTAAAATTATTGTAAATCAATAGTCACATTTCAAGGGAGACACAATGGTTTACTGTCATGCGAAAAAATTGACGTACTTTTGACGAATATTTCTTAACTTTATGTTAGTCAATCGATCTTTACCAAAAAAAATTAATATTTTCTAGAGTATGTTGCACAAAAAGCTGATTCTAATCTAGAAGACCACCAAATTGAACGATAGATAAGAAGGAAGTAAAGTGGCTTTGGAATAGGCCACAATGGATGAGACGACTAATCAAGCCACAGATATTATCTCTGCTACTAAATGCTGAAGTTTTAGATTATGTTTTCGATATGGCAACAATTTACGTTGAGTATTATTAAAAATGAAAAAAGTTATTTCAAAAATTAATTTAATTCAATTAATTTAATTAGAAATGCAATGAGAAATAATCCTTAAAGAAAAACCATCTAACATATGTGCATTTCTTGGAAGATGCATCCGTAAATAATTACACTCTATGATATAAAAATTTTAACTGCCAGTTTTCACAAATATTCCCTTCACTTTATAAAGCACATTATCCTTGAGTGTTCATTTTTCCTCATTTCCTTAATTGGCTTTAGACAAATGCTAACACGTTCACATGGAGGTGTACTTTATGTATATATCTGGGTTTAAAATATAGTTCCTCTTTTACACAGAATTTTGTAACAATTACAATTATGTACATACGTAATGATAATATCATTGATTTCGTAATTACTCCACTAAATTTTAATATTAAATATTTCGGCTATAGGCATACATACAGTGGTGTGCAGAAAAATAGGTATACGGGTAATATTTATGTAGATGCACTGATAGTAAATATACTAGTTAGTATAATTTAATAATTTACGATTTAACTAAGAATGATTATCACATCAAACACAGAAAACAAGTTTGTTTGAAAATATTACACAATAGTTAAATATCTAGTAAATATGCCAAAATAAGCTGTGCCAAATAATAGGTATATTTGAAAAAAAAAGCTTTGCTTCTGATCAAAATGTAAAGAGAAAACAATTTTTTTTTATAAAACATTAATATTTTGTAGTACTGCCTTTATTTTCTAAAACTGCTTGACATCTACGGGGCATACAGTCCACCAAACGTTGGCATCTTTCAACGGAAATAGGCTTCCAATGTACTTGTGCCGCCTGCCACAGTTGCTCGTTATTTCTAACGCAGATGCCACTAATTGTTTCTTTGACATCACCCCATAGATGTTCTATGGGGTTTAAGTCAGGTGAAGGCCATTGCATTACCGTCACCTTACTGGCATCGAACCATGCTTTCGCTGCTTTGGACGTGTGTTTTGGATGATTGTCCTGTTGAAATGTCCAGGATTTTGCAAGGAAAATCCTTGTGCTACGTTAACCATTATCAAAACGGAATTGCAATTGAATATCGATACATCTACCATTAGAAAACGACTTTTCAAAAACAATTTACGGGCAAGAACACCAAGAAAAGTTCCCCTCTTAAGTAAACGAAATATTCGTCAGAGAATATAGTTTGCAATTGAACATGTAGGATGGGCAAAGGAGAAATGGCGAAATATATTGTGGAGTGATGAAACCAAAGTGAATCTATTTGGCTCCGATAAAATGTTTCAATATGTAAGACGGCCAAAAGGATAGGAATTCTCACCCCAATATACCGTAAAAACCGTCAAACATGGCGCCTTCGCCACAAAACATGTTGCCTCCAACATAATGCTATGGGGTTGCTTTTCCTAGAATGGTGTCCGGCCAATAGTATGGATAAAAGAAAAGCTTACTCAAGTTGTATACGTCCGTATACTTCAACAAGAAATGCTTCCTTATGCAGAAGGACATTTCAACAGGACAATGATCCAAAACACACGTCCAGAGCAGCGAAAGCATGGTTCGATGCCAATAAGGTGACGGTAATGCAATGGCCTTCCCAGTCGCCTGACGTAAACCCCATAGAACATCTATGGGGTGATGTCAAAAAAGCAATTAGTGGCATCTGCGTTAGAAATAACGAGCAATTGTCGCAGGCGGCACAGGTACCTTGGAAGTCTATTTCCGTTGAAAGATGCCAACGTTTGGCGGACTCTATGCCCCGTAGATGTCAAGCACTGTTAGAAAATAAAGGCAGTACTACCAAATATTAATGTTTTATAAAAAAAATTGTTTTCTCTTTACATTTTGTTCAGAAGCAACGTTTCATTTTAAATATACCTATTATTTTGCACAGCTTGTTTTGACAGATTTACTAGATATTTAACTATTGTGTAATATTTTCAAACAAACTTGTTTTCTGTGTTTGATGTGATAATCATTCTTAGTTAAATCGTAAATTATTAAATTATACTAACTAGTATATTTACTATCAGTGCATCTACATAAATATTACCGTTTACCTATTTTTTTGCACACCACTGTATGTCACATAAAAATATAGGCACACGGCACAGCATTTAGTTTTAATGTTAACAATATAAATGCTCTTTTCGTAATAACTAAATTAATATAATTTATGAATAAAAAGTGGTAATAGAATAGAAGGTATCTAAGAGGTAAAAAAATGGAAGGTAGCCTCGTTTCTAAAATTGGATTATACTTGTAAGCAACAAAACCAGCAACAGTTATTGGTATTCTGAAAGCATAATAACAGGAAATACGACTTCACCAATTTTCTAGTTGCTCCTACTTTAAAGGCAAATGAAGTCCAGCAATTTAAAAAAAAATAAATATTAAGTACTATAATATAGAAAAGTGAAAGTTTTGATGTAGCAACTAGAAAGTATTTTAAGTACGTTTTTTAATATTATTCGCAACGAAAATTCTTTATAAAACTGATCGCTGTTGCAATGCAAATGTACTAGTTAGAATCAGATGCCAACGAAATTCCAAAATACTAAGCACTCGTTTAATCAGCTGATTTGTATTTATAAATATCATATCATTAGATGTCGTTACATCATTAAAACACAAAGCTGGAAAAATTCGTTCATTTGAATAAAAGACGGTTGTATCCTTTTCTAACAATAAGAAGCAAGACAAGTGTAGTAGTACACACACGTATATACAGACAGACTGACAGTTTGTATACCTTTGGTTCTGTGAAGGTCACAGTTACAGAAAAAAAGGAAGTTATTGGCGCGAAAAACACGGTAATTTAAGAAATTTATTTGTAATACAATTCAATGGTTGTACGAATTACACGTATGCACATTATGTATCTTCACTAATAATAGAAAATCACAATTATTGATTAACGCTAAAAGCACAACAAAAACTAAGTAAATGAATTTTATTGCGTCCGGATAAGCTAATAAAAAAATCTCGTAAAGGCCATACAAATAAAAATGTTAAACACAAGGATCTAAACATAAAGCATTCTTTTTTTCTCGATCTGTGCCAACACGGTCGTATGTGAACTAGTCCCAGCGGATGATACAATTGCATTCATTACAAGCAACATTTTCTAGGTCTTACAGTTATAGGTTGCATTACTCACCTTTGCGTGTGACCTTTTGGTCCCTGGCTACACACGGAGGCCCGAGCTCAAAACGTCCTACAATTCATAAATTATGTCAATCACGATACTATTTTCCGTAATATCTTATAACCTTAAAATAATGACATTTTTGCTTTTTAAACAGTTAAAACTAATCGATTGTACTGTCAAACAATGAACATTTTCACCGTACTGGAAAGTAAATTCGTTTCAATTCGCGATCTGTATGTAATTACACTATCACGGTATTAATCGGTTTTGTGAAAATTTACAACAAAGAATTTATAATAGCATTGCACTCGCGGCGACTAAACAGTATTCTCTCTGACATAAAGTATGTTCCGCTATAGCATGTTATGTTAAAATCTTACTTTTCTACGATGTAATCACATATCCAAGTTTGTGGAAACGTTAACACTACCGTTAATTCTAATTGAAAAGAAACTGTACGAAAATAAAACACAAATAAAAGTATTTCACATTCACCTACGTTGCGCCTTCTGCATGTACTTGCAAAATGTGTAAAAGATGTTAATGCGAACAACGACATCTACCTAAATAAATACCGTCCGTCTGGAACACATATGATAAAAGCGGCAAATTCAAATATTCTAGTAGTGGGCAACATTCTGTATCGATTATTATTACAATGAATTAGAAGTTGGAGATATGTAATTTGGAAATTGCTGCAATATTTTATTCAAATGGAAGTAATACTTTTTTGTACTTCGAATGTATAGATTTACATTAATCTTAATGCTAGAAACTACAATAATTTATAAGCAATTTGTTCTTCATTTGTTATCTCACCAAACTTTGACAAATTGTCATACAAATGGAATTAGATACTCTATTAAACACATTAGAAACAACTGGGCATTCTGGAAAAGTTCTGAGTACCGAAGAAGGTATAGTACTTTATAATTCACTGTTGTTACTACAGAATGAAAACCATTTTCGGAAAATCTATTTTTGGGGGAGAATCTGTGGAATAGATAAGGATTATTTTATAGCGTACGGATATGTAAAAGATGCTTTGCTTGGTAGAATATTTTACTATAGCACTAATTGCATAGATTGGGGCCTTTTGCCACAACCTTCTGTGAAAGGTAAACTGTTAACGCCACTATGTGTTACCAAGTTCCAAGGAGATCCTGCTTTGGTTACTGACATTTTGATTGAAAAGGATGAAACTTCTATTGGAGAAACTTTGAATGCTTCTCAAGTGAGACAATTAAAAGAAGAAGATAGACTAGCTTGTACTATTCATTTGATTAATGAAGAAGCTGTTATAGTTCCAAGAGGTGCCTTATTCAAACGGCCAGACGGAGTTGTCGTTGAAAATTTGAGTTTTCAAGGTCTTGACAGACTAGAGGCTCAAGAGATAAAAACTTACTTGCATTATAGGGATCCCAGGGAAAAATGGAATACAAATTTGTTAACGCGAAGCGATTATAATTACGCAATAGATTTCTTAGATACTATTGACGCTGATATACCAGAGGGTTGTTGGATTATACAAGTTTCCGCTGGTGGAATCTTAACAATTTTGAAATCGCTTTATTGGCCTGGTTATATTTCTTATCACAAAGTTGGTACACCACAATATGGATATGTATATTTTGGAAATGGAAAAAGAAGTTTGGACATACCATTCCTTTTACCACCGTTTTAAAGTCATATTATGCAGTTTTCGAAATAAATTTTTTCATAAATTAATTGCTTCTTACTTTACGGGCACATTCCTCTAGAAAAATATATAGAAAACTCCTAAAAACACGCCTTTCAATAAAAATAATTATTGATCCTATAGCCATTATGAAAGCATTGGTAGGTTTGTTCGATTTATAGTAAGCATTCAGTTCATTAGAGGGCAGGAAAACGAACAGATCCAGTCAGTATCTTATGGATCTTATGTCACTTTGGTAAAACTAGGTTATGTATTGTTTGTGTTTAATGTGCAACCGTAGATTTAAATACCTTACTTTTCCAAAATGGAAATGAATGTGGAAACAGCAGTTCGCGTGTGTCCTATACCGTGTAATAACGGTGATGTAATATGTTTACAATCAAACATCTACAACAATACAGTACAACTGGGCAACTCACAAACTTACCCTGTAAATTATGCCTTACCCGCCGATTGCAGTCAAAATTCTTTATTCACTACGATAATATCTCCTCAACTGAATTACTTTTTTGAGGGATGTGATATTTCTATTGTAACGATCGGACAACCAGGAACAGGTAAATCTTATACCCTTTTGGGACCTGGCTTAAATTTCGCCTTGAGTGAAAGTGAATATGGAGTCATACCAAGATTTTTGAGAGCAATGTTTTCAAAGCTTTCTTTGTATAAGGAGAGAACCTGTACTGTACATATCACTTGGTCTCAGTTGTGCGGGGAAAATGTGCAAGATCTTTTAGGGGCCGGAAGTGTCGAATGCACAAATGTTAGTGATGCATTTCAATTAATACAGCTCGGAATGTCGAATTTAGCACCAAGATGTGCTCATACATTATTTACTGTGACATTAGAACAACAATGGATAATCGAAGGCATAGTTCAGCATCGTGTATCGACTGCAAGTTTTGTGGATTTAGCTGGTAGCGACAAAATGTTGGTATTAGACAGTAATGGATTGGCCCAAAGCATCCCAACTGACCCTGGTCTTTTAGCACTGCAAAGATGTATTATGACACTTACGGAATCTTATAATTCGCAGTATAACATGGTATCTATGGTACCATACAATCAATCTGTCTTGTCAACATTACTTAAAGATTCTTTTGGTGGAAGGGCTAAAACATTGGTGATTTGTTGTGTTTCACCATTGTTGAGGGATATTTCTGAAACATATTACACGATGCAGTTTGCTATGAGAGCACAAATGATTAAAAATATTGTAACGGTCAATTCTTATACAACCCAGGATGTGCATTCTGATAATTTGGATGTGTTTGGCTTACAATTTGCTGCAAACCAATTATTCAAACTAGTTACAAATGCAGAAGAATTATTTCAAAAGCTCGTTACCAATGGATCTCTTTCGAAGAATGATGTAGAACAAATCTCACAGTGGCTAACATTAAAGCAGGAATGCGAAGAATGTTTGAGTGAAACATCGGAACCCCATCGATCTTTAGAAAGAATCGAGGAAGAAATAGAAGACAGTTACGATAGCTCAGAAAGCGAAAATCTTTGTGAGGAAGATGCTCAAGGTATCCTAGAGCGTTTGGATATCTTGATGGATAATTTCCGTGTTACAACCGAGGTTTTGGTATCTAAAGTTAGTGATACTGTAGATGGATCCACAAAGCCGAATGTTAAGGAAAGTATCAACAGTTCCTCTAATAGCGAATATCATTCCAAAGGGGCAAGGGGACGCAGAAACAGTATTCATTCTGTTGAGGAATTGTCACCTGCGTTATTACTTCATGCTCCTTCTAAGAAAATAATAGAAGAAAATCCACTGTTAGATGTCCAAGAAAAGAAATGTGTGACTATGAATTTGGAAACGAAACAGAAGTTTTTAAAGCAAGTTGCTTTGGATTTGGATGGTTATGAGAAGCAAATCAATGAGCTAGAACACACGATACATGTGAGTATGCTGTTATATCACTGCCATTCATCTAGAGATTTTTATTACCCCTGTTTCTCTTCATCTATCAAGCTGCTAATGTTTCTTGTTTTTTGAGATTTGCCTCTCTCTGTTCTATCTACCAACTATCCTCTACATTTCATAAGTTTTAAATTTTGATATTAGTTATCCTTTTCACCTTATTTTAAGACTTCTTCTTAGTCTATTAGCTACTGGTTTCCTTTTTATTAGTTTGCAAATTTTTTTTACCTTTTCTTCTTACATGGCTATACAATTTTTTGACTATGCTTTTGAGATTTTATGTACATCATGGATCTAAAATCTCTAAAGCTGTTCTCTCTGCTTTTCTTTGCTAGACAAATATCTAGATTAAACACATTTTTTTTTGATTATTATTAATATATATAATATAAATAATACTTAGATTAAATCAAACATATTAGTGGATATATGTATAATCTTCGTGTTTTATAATTTTTAGGTGAAAGAAAAGCTCTTGGAACAACTAAAAAGGCACAAGGATACCAAAATTACAGCCAGAGAAAAGATTGAGCAGAAATGTGAAGAACTAAAATCCCATTTGCTAGATGCTGAAACCAAACTAGTGAATGCGCAAACACACACTAATCATTACTTACAACAGAAGCACAGATTAGAAATCACTGAAATCGAACAGAAGCTGAGGGATGCTGAGTCTATAAAAGCCATTACAGAAGACGGTAATAGGAAAACTATGGAGCTAGAAAACAGTCTACACACGTCTAAGAGACAATTGGAAAAATTGAGAAAGTACAAACGGAAAGAAGAAAAGAAAAAGAAATCTTTAGAATCTCAACTTGCTGAATCACGTGGCTCCCCAATTTCAAGCAATAAATCAAATTGTTTACCTAAAGAAGCAGAGCAGAAAATAAATTCTTCCGAAGAGAAAAACTGTGATACTCCCGAGGAAAATTCGAATGTCCTCGATGAAAAATTAGAAGGTCTACGGCATGAGATTCGGAACTTGAGAAAAACACGCGAATTACTATTGGAACAAAGATGTAAATTCGATACCAAGACGATAAACATGCATACGCTAGATGAAGCAGAGGAAAGAAAACTACTTCAGTACGAAGAAGCAATTGAAGCTATTGATTTAGCTATAGAATATAAAAATGAGTTGATGTGCGGCCGATCTCTGGAAGATCTAATCTCAAATTCGCATCAAGATAGGGTCGACCAGATGTTAATGGACAGATTGATGAAGCTGAACGATCAAGAGATGCGAGCCTTATTATATAAGTACTTCGATAAAGTAGTGGAATTACGAAGTAGCAGCAAAAAATTAGAAATCCAAGTCATAGATATGGAATGTCATACGGAGAGTTTGATGAATAAGGTACAAGGATTAAACCATAAATTGCAACAGATCAATTTGGAAGCTGAGAGGAGGTTGGCATCACTGCAGCAACAGCATGAAGACAAGTTGCATGTAGTGATGCGACACCTAGCGAATGAAGGTCAAGTTGTCTCAACGGTAGTCGAGAGGTCAAACCAGACTGCGTTGGCCATTGCTGGCGGTAGCAAACATGTTGATAAAAGTAGCTTAATAGCGAGGTTTACACGTTATGCACGACACGAGACTGTGCCCAGGCAATTACAAGTTGTTGGCACGCCTCCACAAACTAAAGTGACTAGGCAGAAGAATAAACTTATCATACAGCAAAGTAATAAGTGAATGCTGTAGATAAGGAAGATATATTAATTGAGATGTTGTTCATTGTCTTTTTAACTTTTTAAACACACTTTGCAGTTATTTACATACAGGTAGTAATAACCTGTATATTAATTGTATAGCTTTGAATAGCAATATGTTTTTCTCAAGGATTATAAAACACCATGAGCTTGTTTAACGGTAGAATAGAAAGATCTGAATTTCTATGCATTGTTCAACAATATAATATTGTAATAGTCTTCCTTGTATTACGGCAACTGATAATAATCAAATATTAACATTCATCTTATTCTTGTGATAATAATGTTATTGAATTTGCATTTTATTTAGATTATTTAAACTAAATAATATTATACAGTATTTAACAATTATCACAAAGTTCTAGTAAGTCAAGTAATGTTAGATAATTAATATTATATTCAATAAATTTGCTAGTCATTAAGTACGTAATGGAGTTTAAGTTACATCGTACTGTTGGTTTAAAGTGCGTTGTTATAACAATTTATATAGACATATTCATAATTATAATAGTAGCTTTCGTTTTACAACGGCTTCACTTCAGTTGTGGCGACAACTGAAATACCCTGAAAACGCAAGTAACTGATTAAAGCATAAAGGCAAAACAAAACAAACGTTTTAGCATTTTCATATTTAATTTTTGAAAGGCACGCGATTAGTAACAAGTGAAGCAAAACTTCTGAAGCACAGGTAGAACGAAAGCTACTAATTGTATATTTATTTCCTGTACTGTCCTTTAATAAAATAAAATATATATATATTCACTACTTCTTTTATATTTCATTGATTTAATAAGATCCACAACCAGGTATGGAGTGTGTAAAATATGATACAACATATAAAACGTCATCTTGTCCAGTCTGATTCCTTTTAGAGAGTGCAGAATGTCAGAAGGTCCCAGTTTAGGTAACTCTCCCTTTTCAATTTCACCTTCCAAATGCAGGAACCTCGAATTGCACAGTGCAGCGCAATTTGAGAGTAGGCGGATGAATGTTTCATTTTGTCTACATTCGGCTTCGTTTTCTATTCCAAGCATACTCAGATTTATTTTGAGTTTACATGGGTCTGATAGAATCCCTGCCAGTATACGAATACCTATTGTTTTTACTTAGGGTGATGCATTATATAGATCTCTTCCGGTTATAGGTCCCTTTAGAAGAGTTTTAGTTTGCTTCGTTCCCTGCAGATTCTCCCAGTATTTGGATTTTCTCTGTTCTACTTAATTTTTTAGCTTCTCCAGTGTTGTACTGCTAGTTATCTCCCAAAAGGACTTAAGTCCCACAAATCGTATTCCAGCCCTTTCTTAGCGGGATTATCTGTTATTTCGTTTGCTTCCACTCCGAGAAAATCGTCGCTAAGTCCCCCAATACATTCATTTTTGCCGTAACGAAAAAAGTCGTTCTTTTAGTGGCAGGAAGAATTAATTAATTAATTTGGTGTTTCTTTAGATATTTAATTATATTTTTTGCATATCTATTTTCGTTGACTTTGCAATAAAAAAAAAGGTATTATAATAGTGGTTAATTAAATTGAATGAATGCGCTGTATCTTAAACGTAAGTTTCGCAGTTATTGGTAGAGATGTAATAGATATGTTGTTAAAAACACCCTAGAATGGTGCGACTTGCATTCTGGTGGACCCTATAAATGTTTTAACTACGAACCGATAGGAAAAAGAAATATTAGCAGAAATGTAAAAACTTAAACACATCGAAAGTATTCAATATCTATACATTTTCACGATCCAAATAGAAAGCATCTAGAAATCATATATCCAATAAGTGTCGCGATTTTCGATAGTTAACGTCATGTAATGTCAAATTTCGGTAAATGTACACTAAAAATTTATCAGCATGGATTTCATCGTTAAATTACTGTTTCTGGGTGGCAAATATATTTCCCAAGCTGCCGGTCGCACCATACTAGAGATCTACCTTAGGAGCAAAGATATTGGCAGACACATCAGTTTACAATATGAAAAAGCCTCGGAAATCATCAAACCGTACGATAATATGTTGGAATTGATAAATGACCGTGCGAAAGAGACGGAAGATGACGTACACATAGCGCAGATGAATAATAGCCTGAAGAAGCAAATGGAGGAGCACGTGGACCAAATGCCCAAGATGTTAAAGTCGGACTATATTAATGGTTTGGCGAAGAACCATTCGTTATTGGGTACAGTCAAGCAATGGGAACAAACATATGCTAATAAGCAAACCGTGATTGAAAACGAAAGCGGATTTGTCGAGGGAAAAGAAACAGATTATGATAAAATATATAGCGACCTTTGCACGGATCTTTTTAGGAGTTCGCCGATTGGCGTATCCATTTGCAATTTGGGCCTGAATAATTTAGGCCAAACGATCAGCGATTTTCCAGAGAACAGTAAACTTTCCAAAGCTAGTGCCGCAAATAACCTGAGAAAGCCGTCACGACCATATACAAGCCAAACATTTACTGAAATTTCTGACAAGTCAGCCAAACTCCATCACGCAGCTCTAGAAGATGTGGAATTGAAAAGTGGTCATCCAAACGTCGAAATGTTTGATTTTAACACTTCTATTGCCAAGGATAAGGAATCGGAAGACGAATTAGGGGTAAATTTGAAGACTCAAATGAAGTATCAAGTAAATTTCAATGCAAATTCGTGGCAGTATGGGAAAGACGCGTCATATATGAAGTATCTGGTAGAACAATCCCCAGCAACTTCTTATTTTAACGCGAAGGCAATCGGTATTGAAAGTGTTGAAGGAATGGGCAGTGTTGCTGATAAGAAAGAGCAGGTATACTATGCTATTAGATTTGACCGAATGAGTGACCTAGAATGATGGTTCTCTTGTTGCTGTATACCGTGGAATGTATACATTTAGTCATTAACGTATGTAATTTCAGAGTTCCTAGAATGTATAACTTAAGTGAAATAAAATTATTTCGTACCTATTTAATTTCATCTTTAATTGCAGTTACTAATATAAGGAAAACAATATTAATAAATATCATTCTAGGTTGCAATGCAAAAAAAGTTTCAGCTTCTATTAAGCGATTATTCCATTGTAATGATCTTTTCTCGTTTTAGAACAGATCCGGCTGCATTCAGAAGATCAAACGATCAAACAAATTACTAGACGTGGACGAAATTATACAATCCAACAACAAGAATATAATGCAAGGTCTCCAGCAGGAGATTGAAAATCGCATGCTTCTGATTAAAAAGAACAAAGAACATTTCAAAAATTTCGAAAGCAACTTACATCAAAGGATTATCAGAAGTAAAATCAGACACATAGCCAATGACGTGGAGAGTAGATCGTCCATTTTAACTCAGAACGCTTCTCATTACAGTGTGTTCGAGAGCAAATTGGAAAAGAATCTCAAACGAAAGGTCAGCAAAATTTTAACCAAAAGGAAACTGAGCTCAGGAAGGATTTCAAATAGGAAAGAAGATTTTGCCGATAATATAAAGGAAATTTCTGATCTGTTAAAAATAAATGACAAGGAGTTTCGGAAATTGGAGCGTAAGATTACTCAAATTTTGCTGCGTCGTGGCTTAGATGGTGTTTTAAATGTAAATTACAAGGAGATTAACAAGCCGATTTGCAAAAGTTACTTTTCGAATTCCGACGAAGAAGATATGCGTGAAAGAGAGAAAATCCTTGAAATAAATCGCAAGGTTTTCGATAAATTCGAAAAGGATATGAGCAAAATCGTTATATTGGAAAAGAATCCAGGAATGGATAAAGACGACAAAGTAGTGAGTGAAAAATTTACGAAATATCACGTGAACACCACCAAATTGAGTAGCAACGTCCTTGCAAAAAACTGTGGACGTGGAATTGAAAGTGATTTTGTTCAACCGCGTTTAAAACGCATCTTATCTACCCGGGATAAAGATGATATACGCGAACGGGCTAATATTTTGGAAGCCAATGCTAAAGCATTTGAATTATTCGAAAGGTGCCTTAAGAACACAACTGCCATTAAATCTAATCACAATCTACAACTATCTCGTACTTTAACGTCGAAAAGCGGTGCGGGGGGTAGTGGTAAAAATAAAGATGGCTCATTAAATGAAGACAAAAATGTGGATGACTTCAACGACGATTTAGAATCGGCTAAGGTGATAAAGACATTGAAGGAACTATTGGAAAAGTCCACCATCTTTAAAGCTCCAAAGTCGTATACGCGATCTAATAAAATTAATTTATCTAAAACTGATTTTGTCAAGATTAAAAAAGGGACACCACAAAAAAGCTTCCATAAAGAGAAAATCCCAAGGTATGTTAGTCCAGTGAAGACTGAATCACACGATAAGAATAAACAGAAAACCATCGGCGTAATGAATGAAAAGCCTAAAGATTACTACGAAGAATATATCAATAAAATTAAATCGAAGAGAATCAGGAAGACAGAAGACAAAAATAACAAATCTGACATGGAGATAACTCAGGAGAAATTAAAAAAATTCACACGAAGCACTGATTTAGAAAAAGATGGAGTTACACGTATGGAAACACAAGCATCATTGGTGGATACAAACTGTAAAGATGATAAAACTTCCATGGTTTCAGTAGATAAGCAGCAGGAAATTTGCAAAAGAAATAACAAAACAACAATGATAAAAAACTGTGATAGACAAAACGAAGCTGTAATAGAAAAACATGATCAGAATAATGAATTTGTTAATATCATGGGAAAAACGGGCATATCAAAGAATTCTGAAAATACCAAGATACCAATATTGCATAAATATCACCAATTAGATGATCATGAAAACACTATCGACCAGACCGAACCAATAAGCTGCGAAGAAATTTCACTAGAAAACCGTTTTGGTTATTCCAAACAACCACAAATAAAGAAAAAAATTAAGGAACCTCCGTCAGAAGGTGATATTAGTACATCAAATATCGAAAATAAAATCCCAACAAGAAGTATTAAAAAAGAAAAAATATTACTTGCAGAAATCGAAGAAACTAAAATACCATTAAGAAAAAAATCTGATATTGCTAAGGGATCTGAAACAATAGGTAAAAAGCTGACATCTAGGCACGAATACGGCAAACCTCTGAAAGATACTAAATCAGAAAGTAGCATAATGAGTGAACGAACTAATATATTTAATCAAAATAAGAAATCCTATTTATCGGAACAACCCAGCAAACTTCCTAGGTATAGCAGGAACTCTAACGAAACTAGTTGCTCAACTAGCTGTTTAGATAATTTTAAATTAGATCACGATACTGATGCATCAAATAAAAGACTAAGCCGTTTGGATGTAGCCAACATAATTAAGCATAATAAAGGTTCCCGAACCGCGATGGGTATAGTAAAAATGCAACCCACTAAAAATATTGTAAAAGATGATTTGTTAAATGTTGAAAAAGCGAACAAAATAAAAAACGACAGAACTAATTGTTCAAATGAAGTACAAACTTTCCCAACTTCAAACGATGGTCTACAGGAAAGAAGTGTCCAGAATAACTCCTGCATAGTTTCACCGCATTCATTCAAGAAACGAAGAGAATTAACAAGTAAAGTACATAAATGCATGAACGATTTACGAGAAATTGAAGTGGAACTGAATACATTGGAATCTTCTTCTCAAGAAGCAAAACATTTGAGAGAATGTGAATTTAAGAAGAGTAAGAAAAATCAACATGATGAAATTCTGATAAAAATTAAGAAACTCACTAAAAGCGAAGATGAACCTGGAATCAATAGCGAAGAAATAAAGAGTGCTTCTTCGAAAATTCCACAGTTAAAGAAAATTGCATCTCCAGCGAAGATGGGTAATTCACAAGTTCCAGAAAATCGCGAAATTATTCCAAACGATCGCGAAGTGAAAGGAAATGTAAAAAAGGAAGATTCATTTATCAAAAACATGGAAAATTTAAGCGGGGTAATGAACAAAGCGAAGGATGCTTACGATTCCAAAATAATCTCCGCATCACAACAAATTTTAAAAGCACTCGAAATTATCGAAAAAGCTAGTGCAGATAAAAAAACAAACAAATTACTCAAAGAACCAGCGATTGCAGCCTCTGTAAAACCTAATAATTTAAATGTAAATACTCCTATTCAAGAAAATAAATCAGAGATGCGAGATATATATATAAAAGGAATACACTATACGGCTGACTGGGATACTGATTTAAAATCTTCCAGTAAAACGAAGGAATTTGGTAAATCTGTAAGCAAAAATTCAGGAATTGTTCAAGAAATGGAACCAGGAAAGGAAAAATTAATGAAGGTTGTTGATAACACGGGTAAACTATTGCGTTTTGCTAAAGATTACGCAAATACTTCAGTGAATTCGCAATTTCGCAAAAATCAAGACGATAACTTACAAATCAAAACTTTACAAAAAGAAAACACTATTCAAGGTCAAACAGGATTGAAAAAGGAAATTAATACGTCTACGGCGATTGAAAAATCTTACCATGACAGTTGTGTCAAGCTACAAGACCTTAAAATTGAAGTAAATCCTACAGATAATAAAGAAAAATATAGAGTATTAACGCGTGAAGCAAGTTTATCTAAAAATTATGAGGGATTTTCCGAAGGCAAGACAGTGGGGAAGTTAGAAGATCTTTCAAAATTTAGAACTTCTAGAACGAATAAACTTAATTTAAACACAGACACACGCAGCAGAATTAATCAGGCTCTACAGAAAAGAAGAGAGGTAATTTTTCCAAAAGCATCTCAAAATGTAAGTTTAACTGCTAACAAACAAGCAAGCAAATCCCCAGAAAAGTTGACTAACTTAAATTATTCGAGTAACACATACAAACATACAACTGATAAATCAGTGGGGTTCAAATTTGACAAAAATGAACCTGTAGTAAAGACAAGTTCAAATAAGAAAGGTACACCAAACGATTCTGAGAGCAGCAGCAAGGGTCCCCAAAATAATAGCAATGGTTCTTTCGACGACAATAATCCTAAAAACAAAAATAACATAATTTACAATATCTTGAAAAATGCTAACAGTAATGCCGATAAAAAAAATGAGAAAAAAGATGAAATCACCTCAAAGGAACGTGATGGCGATTATAAGCTCTCTTCGTCAGATGGTGGGATATCTGTAGGTAGATATCATTTAAAGAAGATAATAGCTTTCGTGCCCGAAGATATACTAACATTAGAGAGGTTACAAAAACAATATAGCCAGATACATAGCAAAGAAAATAAAAATATCCCGACTGATTCCGCCACAACGGAGTGTTGTAAAGAACAAAATCTGGGAAAAACTAATGCAAGTTTGGATTGTATGAAATCTAAAACAAGTGGTGTGAAATCAATGGAGGAAAAACAAAATACTAAGGTAACAACAGAGGCACAGAAGTTTTCATGTATTCCACTGAGGCGGTCAAATGTTCATGAGGATCAAAAGCGTAAGGATGTAAGTGAAAACAATATTGAAAAAAATAAAATTGCTGATGAAGGAAAAAGTTCTGAAAAGTGTGACAAACAAATAAAACATGTTTCTCCTCCTACTTCCGCGGATACAAACAATATCAAAGGTATAAGTGAAGAAGTTGGAGATTTAAATAAACAACATCCGGGCGTTTCCTTAAATAGGGAGCATTCTGACAAAAAACAAGATGATAAACCAATAATTCTGACATCATTGAAAGATAATTTAAAACCTAGAAGTCTTACTCCACAAAAAGAAGCTCCGAGTGAAGCAGATTTCAAAAAAACTTCTATAGATACTGAGGTATCAAATAATAAATCCGAAATGAATACTTTAAACAAACTAAATGATGGTAAAAATGAAGCGCTTAAAACACAAAATAAAATGAATAATGAGAGAAACATACCTCAATCTAAAATTGCTGTCAGAAAGGAACGAGTTAAAGTTGATGAAAAAGAAGATTTAGGTACTAGTGAACAAAAGAAGTTAGTTTATGGCGATACGAACCTTTTAAAATTAGAGAAAAGAAATACTTTAAAGAAAGAAGTGGACAATCAAAATGGAGAAAAAATGCTGCATGATGATTTACTTACTAAAGACACATCACTTGCTAAATCGGTAGAGGAAGAACCTACATCACAATCTTCAAAAATAGTGAAAGACACTGACAAAATAAAAGATAGTACAAATTCATCTGTTGTAACTAACCTACCATTTAAGTACGCAAAATTTGCTTTTGCTCTTCCCAAGAAAATAATAAAATCTGGCGATACCAACAATAATAAAGAGAATATTAAGGAGATTAAATTAAATAAGGAGATTAAAGATGGACAAAAGCGTCACGCAGAAAATGTACCCGAAAATTCAACGACATCCGCTCAGGGTAATAAGCCTATTCCTCTTAAAAAAGTGCAAACAGCATCTACGTCGTTAAAAGAATCGTTAGACGAGAAATTTGATAGAGAGCTCAGTAAATTAATTGGAAAAATTAAAGAAACAGACAACGCTTCTCTAGGAGATAAGTTTAAAAAGGAAAAGATCCTATCTGAAAAAAGGAGTTCCACTGTATCACAAAGTGATTCGCAAGCAACTAGAATTCCGAAATCAATTCCAAAAATCAGCGACGTTGTGGAGACCAAAAGGTTACCACATAGCAATGATCATAAACCCTCAATTGCTTCAGATGATAATAAAAATATTAATTTGTATAGTAGTAAAGACGAAAATAAAGTGTTATCTGAAAAAAGAAGTTCCACTATACCACAAACCGATTCACATACAACGAGAATTCCGAAATCAATTCAAAAAATTAGTGAAGTTGAAGATATCAGAAAGTCACCACAAAGGAATGATTATAAACCCCCAATTACTTTAGACGAACATCAAAATATTGGTTTAAGTAACACTAAAAAAATGAAATATAGTCAACCCATCACCGAAAATGTGCCTGAACAACTGAAAACAACATCTGAAAATAAAACTAAATCTAAATCTGCCGAAACAAATGAAAAAAAAATCGAAGTAGGAAAAGGAGCTGTGGCTCAAAAGTATATCGCTTCTAACGAAGATAGAAATTTAAAGAGAGATCAAAGTCATGAAGTAAACATTGATTCAAGTATGTTCAAAATAGATCATAAGGATGTTACTCCAACCAAGCTTGACAAACTAACAGAAAAATTAAGAAATCAAAGTGCAGTGAGATATAACATGGAGAAAAGCGCACATCATCAGGAAACAAGTCATACTAGTAGTAAGAGTGCTAAAATTGAAGTTACTTCCACTGTGTCTCAAAACATTGAAGAACAAAATCAATTAATCAAAGAACAGGAAGAAGTAGACCAAGTAAAAACTGAAAGTGAAGAAAATACTACATCCAAAACGACAACTGTTCCTGAACTGGGTGCGTTATTCAGAAATGCTAAATTTTCTTTTAAACCTCCAAAGAAACCCATTGAAAAGGATGACCAACAAGCTAAAAAAGAAGTAGCAGAACAAGATACACAAGAAAGTAAGGTGGATGAATCACTAGAAGGAAACCAAGATCCTTTTCCAAAGCATTTATCACCACTTCTTCGATACTTTATGCACAAGAAGCTTGTTAAAGTAGATCAGAAAAAATCTACATTAAAACCCAAGGAAGACTTAGAGATAAACCATGAAACTTCAGCTACACAGAAACTGTTGTTGAAAACAAACAAGCAAAGTTATTCCAAAGCTATTGATATCAAACCTGATAATGCAACAAACAATGTCTATACGCGATACCCATTTCTGAAAAAACATAAAACGAGAAAAAAAATTCCACAATGTGCTTGGGAATGGAAAATGAAGTTTGTCAGTCAGGCTAAACATAAAAAACACCAAAATGTATACACTGAGGATTGTCAACCTGCAGAGCCTGAAACATCGAGAACCAAAATTAAATGCAGCGGAAATAATGACAGTAATTGCAACAAGTCCCACAAAATCATAACAAAAGTACCTGCTTCTAAATATTCAATATTTACTCGATTACCAATACATGATGCCATTTCAAAGTCTCATCTGAAAAGTAACAACAGAATCTAATTAGAACAAACAAAATATCCATATACCTACTTTATAAATGAACCAGTATAAGTTACATTGTTTGATGAATAGAAATAAATGTGTTTGTTCATTTAAAAACCATTTTTATTTAAAATTTTATAGTTAAAGTATTTCCTAACTAAAAGCTATTTACATTCGTGGTCAATCGTTACTGGTGTTTGGAGGAATTGGTCGTCTGAAAAGTAGCACGTGAGGTTCTGGCCCATGTAACATATAGTGTACCCAGTTGGGGCTTTGTTGTACGCCAAGATTTCTCCATTCAGTCTCTGTCATTAAATGCGGGCGAGGAACTAGTTTTGCGAGATCAGGCGGCAAAATTACATGCCTATACTCATAAATACTATCACAATATTTCTCAGAATATTGTATATTTTCTGTTGGCATAGTCTAAAAAAAGAACCGAATGAATTACGTTAATAATCTTAAATTGTTTCATTTACAATTACGTTGCTTCTTTAAACATTTAACATATTCCATCAAAATTTAAATTTCAAAATATCTAACCTTACACTAAAAAACAACAATCAAACAAGAAATTTAGTAACTTTTAGCTTAGTTGGTTTGCTTTTGTTGATGTTAAAGTTTTCACAGAAAGAGGTTCATAATACCTAATATTAATATATTCCGACTGGACGACTATAATTATACTATAATAAATATTTAGAAATGAATAAATTTCATTTATTTAAACAAAAAGAAATTAAATATTTAGTAAATTAGTAATTTTGAAATGCGTCGATTGGTATAATTTATTAGATGGTACAAGCCCTCATCACTCAATAGTGTCAGTTAAATAGGATTTGAACTATATTTGAACGTACATTTGTTTATATAATGTTAAATGGAAATTAAATTAGAAATACACGTCTTGTATTATGATGTAAAATAGAACCCATTGTATTTGGTTGGGGATGAAATAAAGTAACGTAATATGAATAGATTATGAGACCATTAGTTGACATATATGACTACCAGAGGCGCTGAAGTAGGTACAATTTTATTTGATGATTTACAAAACGTCATCGATTGTCACGTATTCTATAAACATAACCTATAAATATTGCAAATTTAAAAGGAATATAAATTTTGTAATAGTACTTATATTATGGCTGAAGATGAAAATGAACTTTTGAAACTGTTATTTACAAATGGGTATCCAGGTATCATCGGTGTTAGTATTATTACAGTAAGACAATTAGAAAAAATTACCTTTTTAAGACGAATGGAATTCACGTTCTTCATTTGCTGACTACATTACAAAATTGGGAACCTATGGGGTTGACGACTTAATAAAAGAGCCTAATAAAATAAAGGAAGAGCAAGGGTTGATTTTAGAACACACTCAAGAGTTAGCTGTATCCAATTATAAAACTTTTATCCAGACGTCTCAGTGCTCAAAAGATCTTTTTAACCGATTCAATACCATTGAAATAGATTTAGACAAACTGCTTAAAAATATACCAGTATTTGAACAGAAGTGCCAAAAGTTTGGTGAAGAAACAAATGATATTAATACCTTGCGTAAATTAAATTCGCTTACTTTAACTCGGAATGCACAGTTATTGGAGATATTAGAATTACCTCAATTGATGGACTCCTTTATAAAAGATGGTTTATATGAAAATGCATTGGAATTAGCTACTTATGTTAGGAGGTTATATATTAAACATTCCGACATACCTATTTTTAAGGTAAATTTGAAATATATTAGAGAATTAATTTCTTATTTTGTATTTTGCTAAGCTATTGGTTTTTTAGAGCATATTGAATGATGTAGAAAAGTCATGGCTGATTATGCTACATCAATTGTTATCTCAATTAAGAGGAGATCTTACTTTACCAAAGAGCTTACAAATAGTCGGCTATTTGCGACGTATGGAAATTTTTTCTGAAGCAGAACTAAGACTGAAATTTTTGCAAACTAGAGATACATGGTTTAGTAGTTGTATTAATACTATTCCCAATGAAGATGGTAAATATGTAAAATTTGTAAATGTAATAAATATTAAATTACTATTTTGCAGCTAGTTATCATTTAAATAAGACAATAGAAATGACAAGGGTTAATTTATTTACAATTGTAACTCAGTATCGTGCCATATTTAATGATGATGAGCACAGTCCTTTGTCACAGACAAAAAACAGTGATATAAATCAAAATATTATATTTTTCGGTTGGATTAAAAATAAAGTATATGGTTTGAATTTTCACATAATATATTTGTAAAGTTTTATTAATTGTAGATTACTGAATTTTTGATGGTTTTGGAAGCTGATTTACAAAAAGGCGTATCATCGATAGATTCTATTTTAGGGCAATGTATGTATTTCGGTTTATCCTTCAGTAAAGTGGGTTGCGATTTTAGACCACTTATGGTGAAGATTTTCACAAAGGTTATATCTACAAGTTTCCAACAATCTGTTTCTAAAGCAACTAAGAATTTTGAGAGAAACATGGAAAAATTTACTTTAATTAATAAAAATCATCCAAGTGTACCATGGAAAATGAAGAGCGATGATCCTATACAACCTCCAGATAGTCTAATAGAATTTTATCCATTAGCTGATTATTTAAACCAGATATTAACTGCATTTAATGAGTTACGTTTATGCCCACCCATATCGATTATTTGTGATGTAGTAAACTACCTACAGGACTCTTTATTGGTAGTATGCAAAGCTATATTAACTTTGTATGCACAGGAAAAACAAGCATTTAACATAAATTCTAAAGATGCTTTTACTAGATTGTGCATTTGTTTTGCCGATGATTTGGTACCATATTTGCAGAAATGCATACATGTAATATATCCTTTGAATATAATAGCGGCCCACATAGGTGTGAATGTAGAGCGTCTACAGAAAGAGAGCATTTCATTTCTGAATAGAACCAAAATTATAGACCCCATTAAGCATTTGTTACCAGTAAAAATTGAGCCAATTTTGAGTGAAACATCTGATGATGAAGTAATGGGAGATTCAACACAAATAGCGGATAACAAAAGCCATAGTGACGTGTGATTGGTTTAAGATACATTTGTGTAAATAGTAATTTGTGTGTGCAGTATATTATCAGTAAAAATATTTTTATCCGTTTTTTATTTTGTGTCAATCCTTTCGAATATAAGCCTAACAAATAATTATAACAAAAAAATTGTGCTTTGTTATGTGTGGTTAAAGTTACTAACTTTTTCATAACTTGGTTACAACAAATTGCTCTAACAAATAACATTAAAATAGTGATCATTTTACTGACAGTTTTGTAACCTAAGCAGAAATAGTATTAAATTACATATTTACAAGTACAAAATACTCGAAAACCTGATTGCATGACTTTAGAAATGTGTGCGATCTTTATAATAATATAATGTATAATAAATATTGCAAATAACCACTATTGTTATCAAGGCAAAAGCATTTTACCCAGGAAAATCAACAAGGAAAAAGGTATATATACAAAATGACCGTGCCTTTATTTTATACCGAAAGTCATTTAATAAATTTTTATTTTTTTTATGTATTATATGTGAATGTTAATGTCAATCCAGTAGATTATGCTTGAAATCCTTTCTAGTGATTGAACACGAATAGCACAGAAACTTTGTAATTCTGAGCAGCTAACTGGCGTTATTTGGGTTATCTATGTTTGTCATCAGGTACATGCCAGCGCAAAATGTAGTATGCGGAACGCCTAACATCAAAGTATGGAAAGTTGTCTGAAAAATGGGGTGAAACGAATGCTTTACAAACAGCATGTAGGTGGACCCGACCACAGCATGTAATCTTTATTGGAGAAACTGAAACTGTCATGGCGACCCAGTTCCTCCGGACCAGTAGATGTCGTTAGGTGTATGCCCGTGACATTCGCTGGAAGCTATGTTCATGTCAAGGAAAATAGGTGATTCACCTGCACAGTCATATGGGGTTGATCGTGTTTTGTGCTACTTTGTTTTTTGTATTTTAGACTTTTCTTTTATCATTATTGTGTTTTTTTCTTTATTTTTTCGTAAGTAACAAAGAATAAAATATAACTTCGATTAGATTACTTCGTCTCTCAAACAGTGCGATGTGTGTCGTTACAACAACGGATTTTATTAAATTGAAAGGTTATAGCGGAGCAATAAGGCAGAAGTGACAGTGTTATAATAAATCATTTGTCAAACTATGATTCAAATATATAACATCGTTATCTACAAATTAAACGAAAATTGTGCAAGTGGAAACATACTTCATAAAGATTTTTACTTTTAAAAAACAAGTAGATTTTAATTTTAAAATTAGTTGTCATCAACAATGTAAAAAATTGTCTAGTAAATATAAGCAATAAATAAGCATTTTCGTTTTTTTTTTCTTTTTTATAATAATTAAATTAAATATAAAACTATTTTTGAATTCTACCGCCTTCATAACGTTAGAGCGACATCTATTGGCCCGGGGGAACTAGGTCGCCATGACAGTTTCACTTTCTCCAACACGACTAAATTGTACACCCGACTACATTAAGTTTTAGACTTAGACTGTGACAGCGCTTTAGGACACCAGTCGATGTGAATGTGAACTTGCCTAAATCTATTGCTATCTCTCTTATATCACAACAAAATTAGCTATTCTTTTTGGGCAGTTATCTGTCGTGTAGATTCTAGTATGGTCTTTGGTGGGTTGTGTTTGTGTTTGTCGTATTGCGAACTGCACTTTTCTCTTGGCTGTCGTTTAGTGACAATTTTAAGGTTACTTATATTTCAGGTTGTTTTGTTTGGAAATCTACGCAGTGTCCCTAACAGCGCCAAATGACTGCAATTACGCCAGCTATCACCTTTCTTTCTTATAGTAAAATTCACGAAAAAAAAAACATTGCAATTTTATTATAATTTTAATAACAAAGTTATTTACAGTACATATTATTTATATCACATAACATATACAGTAATAAAGTGTATTATTCTTCGAAATCTGAAATCACCATTATTAATTATTAAGAATATACCTAACATTATCAAGTAAACTCATTTGCTTTAGATAATTGTTTCGCTGCATTTGCAGTAGAAATTACTTTGCAATTTTTCTCCAGACGTTTGAGCAGTGCCTACATATTCTACACAAATTATGCTGTTACAATCAATTTTCCAAAGAGTAGCAAAACCATAGAAGGTCCATATCAAATAAATAACAACTTTAATGTTTCCCTTAAAGAAAAATTGGGATTTCGAGCAATTATTTCTCAAGTGTCTATGGCTGCATTCAGAAACTTTTACATGAACTATGTGACTAATCAATCAATCGATGTTATTATTATCGGTAGCTTTATAGCAGGCGCGTATACAGTTTTGAGTTAAACAAAATACTTCAAGGGTGTGTTCGAAATTAGAATACAGGGTACAGTGTATACCGTGAACAATGAAAGCGAATAGAAATGTTTGAATGCTTGAGAGTGACGGCAGTAGGTATATACCCTATACTTGTGTCATCTATTTTCGAACGCGCTCTTAAAGTTCTAGAAATAATTGCGGGAAATTTCAATTTTACTTGATGTTAGTGAGTTAAAATGCTATAAGACACTTTGACAATAATTTTTTTATATCACTTCAACTTACAGTTCTAATTTATCAATAACAAATTAGTTTATGACAAAAACAAATACATATTCAATGGTCATACGCTTCATCGTCATAGCACTGATAATTTTATGAAAACGTAAAACCAGATATCAAATGTTGAAAATAATTAGGTAAGACCCATCTTACCCGTTACAAATATACAGATTGTTGTCGTAATATCAGTGAATCTTAAGTAATCTGAGTGATTAAGTTATTTATTTGTGGTATAAAGTGTGGTATTAGACATAATGCACCTAAATTTTGCGACATTTATTTATAAATATACTGTAGTAAGAAGCAGGGCTCTGACGATTTGGTTTCCTTCAATTTTCATAGAACGAGGTTTCCGCCATCATTCTGCCACGAGAGTATTCGTCAAATGAACCACAGCCGTCTTCTTCCAGAAGGGTTTCCATTGTAGCTCTGTTTGAAGAAAACAATATGTTGGTTTCATTATTTTTAGAAAGTGAAAAATTAAGCTAACAACTAAATTATTCAATCATCTCGAAAGCTTAATACTGTTAGATGTGAGTACCTGCATAATTTAATTGGGTCCTTGTGTTTGAGTGACAGATTCGTGGAGGGCGTAATTTCAAAATCTGACCCCTTGTATTATTAAAACATCACCGTCCGTCTATTTAACGTACACGTCGGTTTCGGCGCATTTCAATATTTATTTTAAATTATTCAGAGTGTTGCCGTGTGTTTTCCTTTGCCAAATACGGTTGGGTATTTTCCTGACGTGGGGTAGGGGCCGCGACAGAGAGCTCACGGTGTGAATAATATCCAACAGAGTAGTTTTAGAATAAATTTTCGGGTACACGACTAATTTAATATATTATCTTGTATACATGGGCATATAAGGCCTATGGTCTCAGGCAGTTCGCAAATTCTCAGCCTCAGGCAGGTGTCTATAACCACTAATATTTTATACTATACGTATGTATGTATTATATGTTGCCCAATATTATTAACCCTCACTAATCTTTAATTATAGAGTTTGGGGACGTCTGTTTAATTCCTGTGTTTGAAATTAATTATTATGTGGGGATAATATAATATAATACCTTTTAAATAATGGGCAGTAACTACTTCCTAAAAAGTAGCAAGCACTAAAAATAAACAGTACTTACAGTTTGTCTATTTGATTTTTGAATTTTGCAATGGCGCATAGGATAATTACCTTAATTACGCATGACAAGATTGTATTATACTAACACGAACATATTGAAATTCTCTGTCTGGATAAAAAATCCAGTTTTAAATAATGAATGGAAGTAATTTAATGCAAAATAGAAAAAAAATAGTATAAAAAACGTGTGTCACAATGACTATTGTAATACTCGTACATTGAATCACTCGTATTTTAGAACAAATGCCTCTGACACTTGTGTTTTAATATACTATTTTCTAATTCGATGTTACAATAAAGCTAAAACAAACGACGACCAGTGTGGTGAGACTTTTACCGGTCACGTCTCACAATGATTTGGAATGCTCGTACATTGAATCACTCGCACTACAATAAACGTCATTGTGACACTTGTTTTAATATACTATTGTGAATTAGGTAACATGGCGCACATGTCAGTAATGACGTGCCCGTTGTTGGGGTGAAAATATGAAAGTGTTTGTCGAATTAAAATGTAGAGTTAAGTACATGCATCGGCAAAAGTTTATAATTTTTTTCCCTTCAACTCGGACTCGTCCGATTCATGGTCCCCGAAAAGCACTGCAGCCTTATAGACTTATTCTGATATGTGCGTATTTCATACAACCCACTCCAAAATAATGGTCTCTTCTACTAATTTGTACGGGCCCTTCACCGAGCGGGTACGGTACATCGGTTTCCCAAATAAACCTCTAATGTATCGTAGTCACATAGTATATGCTTGGTTATTTCTGGTTCTCTCCCACAGAGTCTGCAGTTTAAGCCCCATTGTACACGCAAATTTTCCTTCTAGTGTTGCTTCACCGGAGCATGTTTACCGAGCTATTTCCTGATCACCGATGGCAGTTTTCTTGCTCCTTTGCCGCATGAATTCCCTACGAAGGTTTTACCAGGTAGTTTACCAGGAGTATTCCCCAGTGTTCATGTTGTTTCGTCCGAATCCAGTCTCCTATATGTTTTTGGGCCATTTGTTTTATTATCTCAAAAAACGGTTCTAGTCCGTACATTTTTGTCTCTGACCCTCTCTTAACTAGTTCATCAACCTTTTCATTGCCCTCAAATTCCTGATGCCCTGGTACCCAGTTCAGACCTACATTGTTCTTGAGACGACATTTTTCGACATGATAGAGCGTTTAGTGTCGCTTGGCTGCCAGATATAATGCAAATTCGTCTACTCTACACCGATTTCTCATTCATTCTTTTGGCGCACTGCAGGATCGCATAGATCTTTGTCTGAAACACAGAGGCATTAGCAGTCTTAGACCCGTCAGTATAGTAGGTCCTATCTTCTGGTGTCCGGTATGCTTATACTCCCTCTCCGGCAATCTGGTATTGAAACCGTATAGGCTCTAATAATAAGGGTAAACTCTTATATTAATGCCGTGCCGGCATGTGATCGGTCCGCATCTCCAGGATGACCCCTCTCACATGTTCCGTTATTGACATATCACCTGTTTTAAGTCCCTTTATGGTCGTTACGTTCTGCAGCCTGTACGCACCCATCCTGGCCTCCCCTTGCATCACTACGTGCAAAGGTGGCAAGTCTAAAAGTGATTCCTTAACCGCTAAGGGTATGCTACGCATAGCCCCCGTTATACCCAAGCAGACAAGTCTTTTCACCTTTTGAACAGCACTATCTTGGCGTGTCTTTGTCCACCATACCAAGGCAGCGTAAGTGAGTGCTGGCTTTATCACCATATTGTATATCCAGTATAACATGTCCGGTGTAGCTCCCATTTTTTCCCATATGTGCGTGTGGCTATTGTCAAAATGCTGGCACTGTTTTCTTGGTAATTCTATTCAGATGATCATTCCAGGTAAGTTTGGTATCTAAAGTGACCCCTAGATATTTTACCTCCTCCATCATCGTCATTCCACTCCCTTCAGTGTGAAGCGATGGAATGCCATGATATTTATTTATTTATTTATTTATTAAAAATATGTATAGCAGTATAATATGTTGGTCTTGTCAACGCTGATACTTAGTCCTTCCAATTTCGTCCATCTTGTTACCGTATTCGGAGCCTCTTGCATTCGATCTCTGATTACCGTGTTGTGTTTGCCATGCACTATGATAACTAAATCATCCGCATAGTCTATATAGTACGCGGCGGCTGCGATCAGTAAGCGCCTTTATTAGGCCGTCTACGACTAGGTACCACAAGAGCGGAGACAAAACTCCTCACTGTGGACATCCCCTAGCGACCCGAGCCAAGAGAGTCTCATCGCTATTGTCGCTTCCACCATCTTGTATTTAAGCATGGAGCCTATCCAGGTAGATGAAATACCATCCACCCCCCTACTTATGAGAGATCTAGTGATAGAATCAAGGCCTCTGTTATTGAACGCTCCTTCAACATCGAGGAAGGCCCCGGCATCACTTCTCTGTTCCATGACAATGTGTCTTCCATTATGCTCACAAGCTCATGGAGTGCTGTCTCTGTTGAAATTCCTGTCTGGTACGCATATTGGTCGCGATGTAGGGGTTTAGTTACCAATACTTCGTCCCGTACCCTGCGCCGTATGAGATGGCCCACCCTGTATACCTATCCACCAGTTTCTCTAGAGCTTTCATCATGAATGATGTTAAGCCTATTGGTCTTAGGGACTTTGCCGATTTTGCCAGGTTTCCGTATAAATGCTACTCTAGTACCTCTCCAAGCTATTGGTTTACAAGCAAAAACAAGACTACACCTAAATATATTACATAAAATTGTATACAGTAGTTTTGCCGCCTTCTTTCAGCAGAGCTTTCATCATGAATGATGTTGCCGATTTTGCCAGGTTTCCGTATAAATGCTATTCTAGTACCTCTCCAAACTATTGGTGTACAGCTAAAAACAAGACTACCTACATCTAAATATATTACATAAAATTGTATACAGTAGTTCTGCCGCCTTCTGTAGCATAATTGGATAAATGCTGCCTGGAAAGTTTATAATTACTTGAGGATTTGAATGTTCAAATTTCTAGAATGTATAGAATTAGGAAATTCACAAGCTGCCAATAAATTTGCAAAATTCAACACAATTTCGTGAATCTTTTTACGAAAAATTGCTCAATTCTCATTGCATCTAAGCATCAATTATCACAGTCCACCAACTACATTTCCACCCGAGTTCATAATCCTAATATCAACCGAACATTTTCTTATTTTGACCGTTCACTTTAGCTCGCCTCGCCCACTTCCAGCACCTAAGCAACAAAATAGATTACGCAGTGCAGAGCGAGGGGAATCTCCGTAAACCTCGTAATTAATATTCTCTCACCCAACCCGCTTAATTAATTGATTCTAAACGTAATATACCTTCGATCCTCTCGTGGCACTCTTTCTCAGCCGTTGTCTCCAGAGGGTAGAAGAGGACAGCGAACGAGCTGTTGCGAACCGCCTTTGGTAATTGGAATGGAAACTAAGGTGGTCGTTGTGCCTACGGAGCTGGTAGATTCCCTCTTCTTGAAGAAACTACTCGATAATCTAAAAACGTTATACACCTTGTGGATAATCGCACCTAACTTGTTCGCGCGTGAAATGAGGGAGGTAACTATTTAATAATTAACGTTCTGTCAATTACGACATAAATTGTGGTGAAGCTTTCAGTTTAAGGTTTAAAATATTTAACGAAACTAGCAAATTTTTTTATAAAATTATTAGTTTTAAAAGTAATAATTTATATTATGTACAAAAAAATTAGCTTTTCAGAGAGATAGAAAATTGTAACAGGTACCATAATTTTATCTGAAGGAGATATATCCATAACTTCTCTTTGTGTCGTTGCCCATATATACCTACTGCAGAGATTTTTATATTCATAGTTAATTTCGTTGTGTATTAATATTTTCTTTATAGAAATTCACAGATAATTTTTGTTTATTGACGGTTCTTCTTGCTATTCTCCCCGAATCAGTCGAATTCAAACTCGTCTTAATTGCGATTTTGTGATGGAGAATATTTCATCCACCTGTTGCTAAAGTTGTATTGGTACTTCAACTTGAGAAGTTCTCTCCCCTAATTGTGCTATAAGTAACGAATTATGTTCGCTAAGTTC
Organism: Cetonia aurata; assembly: GCA_949128085.1. Classification (NCBI taxonomy): domain Eukaryota; kingdom Metazoa; phylum Arthropoda; class Insecta; order Coleoptera; family Scarabaeidae; genus Cetonia; species Cetonia aurata. The sequence continues at coordinate 22,786,154 of OX421885.1, read as the reverse complement.
CACTTCTTTTGAGAAAAACCGATTATATACTGACGAGCTAAAATTGAGGTGTCACATTGAAATTATGGAGTATTTTTGGAATTTTCTACTTTAATCTTATATTTGCAAATTATAAACCATAGTAGGCGCTGAATAATTTATTTTACGAGATATGTCATCTGTCATACATGTTATGTGTCATTTATTATCACCGTGTTTACAACGTTTATGAAGTAGAATGCATTCGCTGTAAGTGAAGATTTATATTTAGTGTTTTTTTTTTTGGTTTAGCATTGATTTCTCCCTGTAAAATCTGTCGGCCACACGGTGTAGTGTATTTTATATGTCATAATGCTTTTAGATCTTATTGTTGTGGCGATAATTGTAGCGTTGATACAAAATGGCCGAGGAAAACGTGAAACTGCAAGAATTGCAGGTAAAAGCCTTTGTGCAGGTAAATCAATGCTATGAGGAGATTGGCCTGTTAACCAGAAGACCGGAACGAATCTGGGCGAAAAAGAGTCACCACCCAAAGAGATGTGCGTTTACGGAACAGAACAGCTTCTACGGTTTTGTTACCAAATCAACTCCAAGAAGTTAGAGATGTAATGTAAGTGAATGGACGGTTAGAAGGAGGCTTGGTGCTGCTGGATTATCTTGTAGAATGGTGAGTACAATTCTGCCTCCCTGTTATGAGCTCATATAGTGCCCGACACTTGATTACTCTCACACAGTGATAAATGTAATTTGGTTCAAAGATCACTGGTGACATTCCTAAATCCAAAGATATATTTAAATTACACATTTAAAAACGTTTACGCTTAACTTTGCCTCAAGATTTCGAATCGCTAATTTCTAGGATATTTTTAAAGGTTTCAGTGTCAAGTAAAAAATTCTTCCACAATAGTTTTCAAGTTATGACAGTACTTGGTTGTCAATATGAGTCGAGGAAGAACTTCATATTGAGAAAAAAGAGAAAGAATCCAAACTCTTCCTCAAGAAGGCTACTCGAATCGAGAACTCGTCAGAGAAAACAGACGAAGCACGTGGGTAGTTAACGCTTACTTGAAAAACATCTTAAATTATAGCAATAATCGGAGAGGTCGCATTGCAACAGCAACAATAGCAAGGGAGCGCAGATGGCGTCCAATTCCTGTGCTACAGCTAAGAAAATTAATGTTAGAGTCAGAAGTTATGCTTCCGTACGAACCATATAAACGGTAATATAAGTGTCCACACTTGAAAAGAAGAAACTGCGCAAGATACCCCTCCTGCTGGAGCATTATAAGCAAGCTCGATTACAATTTGCTCGCAATCATCATGGATGGGTAGATCAGTGTAAAACAGTTGCCTACAGTGACGAAAAGGAGTTTAATTTGGATGGACCTGACGGCATCCAATATTATCTCAAGTGTCGGGCACTGTGGGTACACATAATGGAGGTTGTAAAAGATCATGTTATGCCCTTCATGATCAGTATGGACGAGCATGGCAATATACTTAGCGTATCAACACTCATTTTTAATTTTATCTACAAAATACAATTGTTTGCGATTTGTAGGTATAAGATTAAAACAGAAAATTTTAATATAGATTTAAGTTTAGATTTAGGCAACTTGATCCATTTTCTCAGTTTCACGTAATACAGGTTCAATGGAAGAACAATTCAACTATTTTAGTTGTAATTGAATTGAATCTTGTGATCTTATTGTTTTGATAATGTTAGGTACATATGTTTCATTTATACGCTGCTTTATATTAATTTTTTAGTATTAATCTAGAGACTTTTAGATAAGGTTAATAGACGCTTCATATTATGATTCTGATTCTATGAATATACAGGGTGTGGCATTTATCTGTGGACGAGCTATTGTGGCTAACCTGTCCACTTAAGTGAAATATGTTTTAGATAAAAGTGATTCAGGATCAAATACTCTACACCGCAAAATTATTTTTATATATACAGGGTGGTCAGTTTAGCCTGCGCGGTATACAACTTTGTTATTTTAAATGCAACACCCTATATATCATTACATTTTTGGATGCCCCGATGCAAAATGAAGTAGATTTAATTCACATACCCTACACCAAAACCGAACAGCTTCGGAGTTATTCGACTTTTTAGAAACAAAAATGCATTTGCTTGGGTCACTTGGAAAATCAATACCACCGTTACTTATAACAATTTTACGATTATTTTGTAGTATAGTCGTGACAATATTTGAAAGTGTATACCCAATTAATAATTTCTTTGTTATGTTATACAGGGTGTTGTTAAAGTGACAATAAAGCTAGGCATCTTTAAATAGACGAATCTCATTTTTTTTCAAATGGAACACCTTGTATATTTTTGTGCCATATAATACATAATTAAGTCCTCTTTCAATCGCATGTAACATTTCCTATAGCTAAAGTTAATACTTTTTGAGTAATTTTAAATAATGTGCTATGTAGTAAAAAATTGTTATTATAATATGTTTACTGTAAAAAAATATTTTTTTTTCTTTCATTAATTCAAGAATTGGAATCTCTAATTGTAGAAATTAAAACAAAAAACAAAACGATAAAGATAATTTAATAACAATAGAAATCTCAAATTATAAAAATAAAGATAAATAACAATGAAAATTATAAAAGAACTTCAAAATGACCGCCTTCATTATTTATGCACGTCGTTAAACGTTGGGTAAATGAATTTCTAACGCTCAGAAGCATATTATGGCCAATTTCTTTAAAAGCTCTAAAAATTCTGCCTCTCATATCTTCTGGTGTAGTTGGTACCTCCTCATTTACTTTACTTTTGATGTACCCCCATAGAAAGAAATCCATGGGGGTCAAATCAGGAGATCGTGCTGGCCATGCAATAGGTCCTCCCCTACCTATCCATCCATCTAATGCCATACATTTCATTTAAAGTTTCTCTGACTGCATGGTGGTTGTGGCTGAGCGCACCGTGGTGTTGGAACCACATACTTAGTATATTTTGCAATGGCACATCTTCTAGCAGGCCTCCTAATTCGCTCACAAGAAAGTGCCTATATCTCTGACCGTTTAAATGTTGTTCAAAAAAGTACGGCCCGATAACACTGGTACCAATGATACCGCCCCAACCATTAAGTGACCATCTGTTTTGGCGACGAGTTTCACGAATAATGTGAGAATTTACATCTGAGTAATAGTGAAAATTATCTCTACTTACGCATCCATTATTATGAAACTGGACTTCATCTGTCCACGACACATTACTCAAAAAATTCGGATGTTCGTTTATTATTACTGTAATTATGCGACAAAACTCTACCCTTCTATTCAAATCTGCTGGCAACAGTTCTTGGTGGAGTTGAACTTTATAAGAGTGATACTTATTTTTCTTCAGCATTCTTCCTAATGACCTCATACTAATGACTAAATTATTGCTCATTGTTCGCAAGGTAATATGAGGATCTTCTACAATAGCTTGCAAAACCATTAATTCGTTTTCTTCGGTAATCACCGTTTTTGAACGTCTATGAGATCCGTACTTAACAGAACCATCATTTACAAACCTGGCCATCAAACGTTCAAAAACTTCCGTTCAGGATCTGCGGTTTGGATACCTCTGTACATAAATTCTACTTTCCTCCGAGTAGTTCATATTCAATTTGAAAAAAGTAAATAATAAAAAATAACAAGCAACAGATAACAAAGAATGTGTAACATAAACCAAGAAACAAGTAACAAGCAACAATAATAAAACTACAAAATTCACACTGTCGTCAAAATGCTGAAAAATGGGTAATTACCACAATACTTGTACGTAAAATTTGACAGTTAGCTAGATACCCTTAGTTCATTTACTATCACAAAACATGGCCTACTATAATTTTATTTTGATACCTATTTGGGCATATGATTATAAATGCTTATCATGGAAGTACATAAATAAAATTGTACCTAGTATAAATCAACGATGGATAAAATATACCGATGTTTACTAAAAAAATTATTATAAAAAATATCAAAATTATCTTTACAGCACTTGATTTTGCCATAAATGTTTTTTTCTTAGAACATCGATCAATTTCTGTTTTTCTCGCACTACATAGCACATTATTCAAAATTACTCAAAAAGTATTAACTTTAGCTATAGGAAATGTTACATGCGATTGAAAGAGGACTTAATTCTGTATTATATGGCACAAAAATATACCAGGTGTTCCATTTGAAAAAAATGAGATTCGTCTATTTAAAGATGCCTAGCTTTATTGTCACTTTAACAACACCCTGTATAACATAACAAAGAAATTATTAATTGGTTATACACTTTCAAATATTGTCACGACTATACTACAAAATAATCGTAAAATTGTTATAAGTAACGGTGGTATTGATTTTCCAAGTGACCCAAGCAAATGCATTTTTGTTTCTAAAAAGTCGAATAACTCCGAAGCTGTTCGGTTTTGGTGTAGGGTATGTGAATTAAATCTACTTCATTTTACATCGGGGCATCCAAAAATGTAATGATATATAGGGTGTTGCATTTAAAATAACAAAGTTGTATACCGCGCAGGCTAAACTGACCACCCTGTATATATAAAAATAATTTTGCGGTGTAGAGTATTTGATCCTGAATCACTTTTATCTAAAACATATTTCACTTAAGTGGACTGGTTAGCCACAATAGCTCGTCCACAGATAAATGCCACACCCTGTATATTAATAAATTACTTACTTTCTTTATACGGTAACTGTTTCCATTGTTAAAATCAATGATCGCCACTGTCAAGGCTTAATTTTCTTTTAAATTTCCTTGCAATATTGTTATTTATATTAGCATTTAAAAAAAAAAGTATGTTGTGCGTTTCGTGCAATGTTAATCGTAAACGATACATGAAATTATAATAATACGTTTCTTTTTCCACATGTAATATACAGTTGTAGTTATTAGCTCTCCTTTTACAGCAAAGTATGTTTTATTTAGAATTTACCATATTCCTAGTTTTATTGTTGTAGAGAAGAAATATTTGTGCGCAACTTTAATCTGTGGTATGCAACAATCACAAACAGGTGATTTGATTTGTGTATTTTTGTTAGCTTAATGCCAAATGTGATTTAAGATATTATGGAATTCTCTCCCCGTAGGGAAACACATTCAAATATTCTTTCGAAATTTGTAATTTATTTACATTTACATGTACAATAATTGAAGCTGAATGTTTTTTTTTTTTTCTTCTTTGTGCGATGTACTCTTATTTATGTATGTATATTATAGTGTTATGCTATAAATTATTTCAAGAAAGATGTTTATATATATATATATAAAAAAAATCTACGCCAAAAAATGATCTTGAAGTATGTTTGGTGATACTTCATTAGATTAGCATCAAATATTCCTGCTTTCTTCTTTAATTTTACCTAAATTACAATTTATGCAGTAACATACGCGAGAATGATAATAATTGTAGTATTTATCCATTTATTGAGATAAATAATGGTCAGACTTGTTTTTTTTTTCTTCATTATAAATCGACTATTATCTATTAGGACCTCTATTTTCCAATATAAAAGAAAAGCAAACCTATCGAGAGAAGAGTTAAATAATAACACATTATGCATCCTTTCTCGCGAGAATAAATTAAAAATCGTATTTTATTTATTCTCGAGTTTTATGGCTCCCCTTAACATCTAGATTCGCCCCATGTAGGCTTTTAAATTCTTTTCTAAGATGAATTACTTCCCTGAAACTGTTTAATATCTTTCCAATATTCTAATATTTTTCTTACTGCTTTTATTATTCCATCCTCCAGTCATTATTTCTTTTATTTCATAATTCCGCAGTACTACTCTGTATTGCTCTTTGTTCCCATCGATTATTTTCGCTACCGATATCTTTCTTGATATGTATATTTTTATTTCAAATAAAACGCATGCTCCCTAAGTCCTTGTTTGTGTAGCACATTATTTCAGCATACCTAACTACAGGTCTAATTGCGTGCGTCCTATATTTTTCGCTTGGTTGTTCTACCAATGGGCGCGTTCAGGCGACGCAACAGTTGAGTATGGTCACTTGCTAAGTTCCCTGAATGAAAAACATTATTTAGCGATAAGGGAACAGTGTTGCCGATAACATTTTGTGAAATGTAGAAAACGTTGCATCGTAACTAGTGATGGGCAAATCCCATTCGAATAGTTCACAATATAGTTTTAATGATCATTCGAATGACTGACATCTAATGAACGATCATCCTAAGTGTTCATTCTAGCCCTACGCATGATGTTGCAAAAAATAATCTTTCAAAAAAAACGGAAATTCCTCTCTTCTTAAACGATTTTTAATCATCCACCACCTGTTGCATAAACAATTATTTAATTATTCCAAACAATCACCCCCCTTTCCCGTTATATATAAAAATAAATTTCATCATTTAAAATATTTTGCATTCTCCTCAAGCTCTCCTACTAGGAACCTTGTAACACACTACTACTTTTTATTCTTCATCCATTATAAACTGCAATGTAGATACCAGTGTTGTCGATATTTAGATTAATAGCTAAATTCGTTCTCAATGCAATGTAAAATTGCACAAAAAGGTAAGACAAGAAGGGTCACTTTTTGTCGCCGAAAACTGACCGACAACGGTAATACTTATCTCGTAATACTTTATTTTAGCACCAGTTTAGCTTTTTTTTTTTAATTTACACCAACCATAAAGAACGATTGTTAGATAAGGAACTAAACTCAAAATGACGGTTACACATACCCACGTCCGCGAACAATAAGCTAGCTACACAACTCCCAAATAATCTGTTGCTTAATTTTCTCTTTGATTATGAATAACTGCTAACCACAAAACAATTCTTATATGCGCAGTAATTAAAACTTACGTATAACTAAATTTATAGTGAATTAAGTAATTACACCCAACGACTTCAAGATCAACGTCAGAACAAGCGGAGTCTGATATGTAAATTAACAGACTGCTGTAATTACCGCTGTATATGTGGACCCACTAAAATGACAATTGACCCATCTTGTCTTATCTATTCGCTGCTTACTCAATATTTTCTCAAAAGTTTCGATAATCATTCGGACGACGTTTGAATGATCATTCGAATGATCGTTCATTGAATGACAGTCAATCGAATTTAGTCATCCGAACTATATTTTGAAATATCTTTTGAATGCGATTTGCCTATCACTAGTCATAACTCCACTTTTTTAACAACTTTAACGTAAAAAAGCGTGGTGCCATCATGTCGTTCAGCCGATTTTAAAATGTTTAATATCATCGTAGTGACTGTAAACTACTGCGTCGTCTGTTCGCGCCCATTATTGCTGTTTCTCCGTAGCATTATTAGCTATTATTGGTTTCATTAACTATTACTCTCAAGTATTTCAATTTATCCAACTTTCCGAACATGTGTGCATTTTGGTTATGTTTTTGATCATTACTTTTGTAAATTATTGTGTGTATGTTAAATCAGTAAGTGTGTTTTGTTTTTAAATTTAAAACGGAATACGATAGAGACGACAATGTCTGTGAATGTTCCTTCTGATTTCTCCGTCTACCTTTCTATAATATTTTTTTATACTTACCGTAGACTGTCTCTCGATCTAGGCGACCAATCCCGGCTGCTGTAACGGTTTCTGCGCGATCCCAAGGATCGGGTAGTGTGCCAACTGTTAAAGTGATGTTTTAAAGTATTTTTCACTTCCGCATTCAGGAAGCAGTAGAAGAGCGCCACTGAAAATCCCTGCAGATAAGAGATTTTTTCTTATATTAGCAATGTTTTGGACGACTCAACGATTTTAAGAGCTTTCGTGTGCAGCATATAGGAAAGAGATTTTATATTTAATCTTTAATTCTTGTATCTATATTTTATATAGTAGGTAGTTTAAATGTAAGAGATTTTTATACAAATAAAATGAAATTACCAATTTATAATACATTATAATCATTGTTTAAAGTAAACAGAATTTATATAGGTATTTTGGAGATAGTTTTTACCAAAAAGAAATTTTGTGGAACAATTTCTTAGAAAGCATTAATGTAATTAATGCACTAATTAACTGGAAATAACTTTGTTAGGCAGGTACCTACTCTACCGGTATGGTCTTGTCAAGTTTGATGACGTTCTTAACAAGTGATTAGGTTTCAAAGTAAAATAATTATAATTTAGTTCCATGTGGCCTTCCAATTCATTTGTACGTTACCTCTTAAATATTTTAACAATTATCGAAAAGGTAATTTATCTAAGTATCTATGCTGAGTATATTGTGTTGTTGGAATAATTTATAGCGCTACAAATAAATGATCGAAAGGTATGTACCTGTTTTTAATTAGGTAGTTTAAAATTACAATTAATTTAAGCTTATTATTAAATCCTTAGTCATCGTTCAATTATGATATATTTGCATAAGTAATCACGGCTATTATTTCTTTAGATGTCTATATAGTCTAGGTTACCTTTATTCAGATCAATTTTTTATTTGTAACGTGCAAAGTCAATAACAGTGCCGAATTGCAAAATACATCAATTGAACTTTTTTTCCACTCGCAGCGGAATATTTGAAAATTGTATTTCAAGTTCACTCAAACGTGCGTATTGCTGCTGACAGTACAAAACGTATTTGATTATTAATCTCTCACAAAGTGTATTTCAATTTGATCAGTAGAAAACCTGTAATATTTCCTGGAAAATTTTATTTTACTGACGTCAAAATATCAAATTCTTGTTCTTGCTGTTGAATGCTTAGGTGCGCATCATTGTGTGTTCAGGCCTCGTCTGACATTACATAGTATTGATTATTATCTGATATTGCAAACGCATTTCCTGTGTGTCTATCAGAACTTTTTTTTTTGGTATGCATGATGGAACTTCAGAATTGCATGCAGGGCATTAAAATGACCGTTGTTTGACTTGTTTGCGTTGTATCGTAGTAAATTTGAACCTACTATGCAGAGGTAGGATATTTGTTTTAAAATTTCTGTTTCTCTTTCGCAACGTCGATACTCTGGCTAGTTGTTATATTTAGCTTATTGTTAGAGGGCAGTGAGTAACTTCAAATCTGGATTATTGGATTTTAAAAGCGCATTCTTCCTATTTCATCAGATACCTTTAAATCCTTCGTTAGCTTTTGTCTCGAGGTAAAGTTGTTTACCAAAAAATACTTTTTTTCTGTTTATCTATATTTAGTTCGTATTCATATTCTATATCATACAGGGTGTTTCATACCACTCGTTAAACTATATTTTTCTCGCGATCTATGGCAGCTAGACTCATGTGAGAAAAAAATTAATAACAAAACCTTACCTGAAGAATACTCTAAAAATATTTTCAACTCCGTAAACGTTTTATTATACCGGAAGTCGATAGCAACTTTCTTATTTTAACTGGAATCATATGATTTTTCTTGCTCCAATGAATTCTACACGTTATTTGAATACAATTTTTACTAAAGTTCACTACCTCCAAATTTAACCGTTTTTGAGATATTCATGTTTTTGTAAAAATTTTAACATTTGCATCTGCTTCTATAGTATTCTGTATTTTATAAACCATTAGAGATGATGGTCTCGTTTTGTTACGGCATAAGAAAAATAGTCGTGCATACCAAATACTGTCATAGAAACCACTATATTTCATACAAAGTGTTCATAAATCGATGGTCAACTTCGACACTTTTAGCCTTAGAAAATTCAATTTTTTCAAATGCAATATTATATTTCTAATTATAGAATTATATGCAAAAATGAATTCTACGCCGATAAGTATTAAGGATTTATATGCCTATTTGTAGTCGTTTCTTAGAAGTTGTATTCCTAATTTATCCAATTTATAAACTGGATGTTTTGAACAGTCTAAGCAATGAAATTACCCTGTAGATTTGAAAAAAAAACCATCACTTACGTTATTAAATGTTGATCTATATAAGTGAAGTTTAAATGTATTCTGAAAATTCCTTATAATTGCTATGCGAAGGAAAGATATACCTTTAATTTTAAATTAAGTTGGGTGAAGATTTTCTGCGATAGTAAACACTTTTTCTGCTTACATTTCATTAATTGGATTTTATGAAATTGTTTGCGTATTTATTCATGTGGAAATTGATGTTTTATTTCCAACCTTTCCCGATAGAAAACTGTACTTACGATGCTTGTAAAAGATGACAAATCTACATTATTTGAAAGCCGCATGAGCAGTTTAAAATCAAAAGAAGCAATTTGCTTCTGCTGAATGCGATTAAGCCTAAATATGAAACCTTAAGGTTCTAGAAAGATTACCTACCAAGGTATTTCAAAAATTCAAGGTCGCAATGATTTGTCTGTCACTTTAGCCAATCTGCTGCAAAATTTTATTTTTTGCACTTATGTACCTACCTTTTCTGTGGATTTTCTTAGTAGGATCTTAGTAGGATGTTAGTAGCTACTAAATCCGACTATGAATAAGGCTGAGAGTATTTAAAAGGAATGTAGGTATTAAATAAAGTATTGGGGCAAAACAATTATGGACGGAAGCAGAGAAATACATAGGAAGAATCACGATACAGATGATAGATAATGATAGGAAAAAACATTAATAATAATAACTTTATAAGATCATAAGGACTAAATAATTCGAGCATGTTGAAAACAGAAAGAATGATTAGAAAGATTAAAGACTGGGTACCAATGGAATCAAGAAAGCAATGAACATCGATATTAATATGGGAAACTCAAGTTATGATGGACATAAAGCAATTAAAGGCAGAGGACGTAAACGGAGCAATCAAGAACAGAAAATAATGTAATAATTAAAGCATCAACAGAAACTTTGGGATAATGCAGAGGCAGGAAAAGGACTCAACGGAGTAATTCGTCGTTTAAAGGAATTCAAAAGTCTCTACGAGGATACAGGGCGAAAACGTCGTGCTATTTTAGCATTTTTCACAGCGAAAATATATTCGGTTAATTTGGCCATCATTCCGTTCATCGTTGAGGTCGAGGCGAAATTTTATCGATGGAGCATAAAATGCACCGATGTGTTCGGTTAAAACAGGCGGAGGGCCACCGGATTTATAATCGACGACAGCCTTATTTTCCGGCCTCGTTGGCGTTGTTTATTTATGCAGAAAATGGGCACGATGGGGCGTGAAAATTCTGTCGTCGCGTTTATTTCGCCGAAAAAAGAACTGTCATTTTAATCTACAAGCAGGTTTAATATTAGTAAATTGGCGCGACTTTAGTGACGATAGCGTAGACAGAACGTGGTGAACACTTTCACCACTTAGCTAAAACCATGATTGAGCAGCAGTGAGGTGTTAAAAAGGATCTTACTGGTTGTGTAGATTGTAGGAGGATCTAAAAATGGAAAAGTGTTCTTCTATAGTCTACGTGATATTCAGAGTGATGCTATACATGTATATGCGATAAATTTTATGGGCAGATTCCTAGAGCTATTATGATTATAAAAGTTCATATGAATGTGTGTCCTAAACAGCTTAGTTTTAAAGTTACTGGATGTTTAATAGTATAAATGAAAAGTTCATACAATTAAACGTATTAATACAACAAAGTTATATTATAGAAATTGTTGGAAATGACGACCTTCAACTGCAATGCAAGCCTCTATCCTCCGTTGCATTAATTGGTGGTGCGCTCAAGAATACCGGGGATGTGTCGAATTGTCTCAACTGCTGCAACAATACGATTTTTCAGTTTACTAATATTTTCAATGGGAGTAGTATTTTTCTTGTGCTCGTAGAAAGATGTTCCTCAATTTCATTTAACACCATTTCTTCTAGCGCTAATTGTACGTGGGTGCCAGCAATCAGTCCCAGTTTTTTTAAAACATCCCGCTTCACTAAGACGTTGGTAATATGGGCAAATATAGAATGATGCGGGATGACACGGTTCGGGTATCGTTCTTCATAAAAACAACTATTTGCGCGTGAATTACCATTGGCAAACCCGTAAACAAAATGCATATCGCACAACTCAGCATTTATGTAATTCCTTTTAGAAAACTTTGACAATACTTTGACATAGATAATAACATTGAAATGACAAATAAATGTTTTCCGTTGAAAAAAATGTTTTTGCTGAGCCAGAATATTAAATCTTGTTAGTTATACTGCAACAAAATCTTTAATTTACTATTAAACACCCTGAAACTTTAAAACTAAGCCGTTTTATGACATATATTCATATGAACTTTTGTGATCACGACAATCTTAGGAATCAAGCCATAACAGTTGTCGCATATGTATAGAATAATCCAATATACAGGATTATTCTACACACTTGTGTGGTGGTTTATAAATTTCGTAGTACTACTGTAAGCAACAAGAAGAAAGGGTAGAAAATGAAATTGTTACTACATGTTAGATAATGCACCATCAAGCGGGCAAAAGGCGCACTCGCTCGGTGTGTGGGACTTCCACCCACTAAAAACCCCCCTTTCGGACATAGCTCCACTCCGGTACCGTTTTGCACATATCTTCGGAGTGGTGTCCCGTATTTAACGATTCGTCTCGCTTTTCTTGGCTTTAAGCACTCCCTCGATGAATGTAGAGATCCTCCGCCAGGTTTCGGGGCTCTCCATCATCTTTTGGATGATATTCTCGGGCGACAACTCTCCCAGCTCATTCTCCAAAACGTCTCTCTCCGGCCCCCACCTCGTACACTCAAAAAAGGTGTGGTGGGCATCGTCTTTATCGGAATCACGATACGGACACTAGGCACTATCCACTGTCCTCATTTTGAACAAGTAATCGTGGAAGTACCCATGTCCGGACAGGAACTGGGTGAGATAGTATCCTGTCTCACCGTGCTTTCTGTCTATCCAGATTGACAGGTCTTTTATCAATCTGGCGGTCCATCTTCCTGTCGTGGCGGTCTCCCATCTCTCCTGCCACAGCCGAATGGTGAGTCTTCTTTCGTCTGGGGCCGGATTTGTTCCCGTTTGCCTCAACTCCCATTTCCTCTTCCGTTCTTTGGCCAGCAGGTCAATAGGCACAACTCCTGCTATCACCAGGATGGCTGCCTCGGAAACGGTTCTATAGGAGCTGGCGATTCGCAGAGCTCCTCTCCGCTGGACTGCCGCCATTTTTTTCCTGTATTTCTCTTTGTCGAGGGCATCTGCCCAAATCGTAAATATTAAATGAAAAAGACCTTGTAACAAGGCTGATCTATGAGGTGGTGGAGATATCAAACCGCGGAACCGTGTAGCGAGGTTGTGTACATGTTCTGAATCTTATTTTATTGTAGAGGTAAGGTGGGTTTTTAAAAGTAAGTATTTTGTGATAGAGAGTGAGAGTTTGCAGCTCTCTACGATTTTTCATATTAAGCCAGCCTGTTTCTTTCAACTTACAGGAGACATGATCATATTTCCTGATCCTATGAATGTACCTTACACATGCGTTCTGTAGTTTTTGAATACGGTACGTTGTTTCCTGATCTAAACACGGATGATAAATCTCCGCACAGTATGATAGGCGAGACAGCACAGATGAATCACACAGCTTCTTTTTGATCGACTTATTAAGTATTCTCCGAAGTGGATAAAGTTTTTTTAACAAAGCATAAGAGGTTTGTAAACAACGTGCAATATGTTCGCGAAAACGAAGTGTTCCATCCACAGTCAGTCCCAAATTCTTAGCACTACTAGTAACCGGTAAAATATTACCGTTTATTTTAATGGCAATGTTGTCTTTTAGAAAACTACATGAGTCGGGGTTTCAAAAAATGAAGATTACTTTGATCGTTTCAGTACCCTATTACCTTAAGGCTCCTATGTAATATCAACTAAGAATCAGTTTTAAAAAAGATGAAATAAAAACACCTTACTAGAATGTAAGAATACATTTTTAACCATTTACCTGTGCAATCTTCGGATTTTACAGTTTCGGTACAATTCATACGCGCTTATTGAGAAAATTATAAACATTGAGTTTATTGATAAGGATTAGTTTCATTTGATGTATGTTTATTGTTTCCCAGTGTTCTCGTTGATACCACTTTGATTTAATTAGAAGAAGATTTTTGGAGATAAGCTGGTCAATGATGAAGTTGATAATTTGATTTGTTTGGCGAAACTTTGCATGAAACAATTTTTTTCTAAACCAATGGTACCTTTTATCAATAAACTGAAGGAACGGGAATGGGTAACAGCTGTTCCTTCACTATAATGCTAGAATTGGAAAACTATACTGTCTAACTATCTTTTGTGCGATTACCTCGAAGATTCGTTTATCGTACAGCTCTAATAGATTGACCTTCTCCATGCATTTAAAACAATGCCACCACCATTTTTACTTACTTTTTTGTGTTGCCATAAAGCAAAGATTGGTCATAACGAACCGGGACATACTATACTCACTAAAAACTATTACACTTTTCCTACGGAAAATTCCTGTAATGTATAGGGTAAATTTACCAAAAATTGGGAAATTTACTATAAAACTTTAGGTAAATTTCCCAATTTTTGGTAATTTTACCCTATACATTACAGGAATTTTCCGTAGGAAAAGTGTAATTTTTTTAGTGTGTAGCTATCACTATTAGATAAAGATTACCTATTTCTGTGTTAATGTAAATAAGACGTGTTTCAAAATTAAATAAAACTTCCTTGGAACGAATTGGAAATGTCACAGGACGATATATTCTGCTTTTCTGCTTCTCTAATGTCGTCCTGGGAATATACTGCAGCACGACGCTTTTCCTATAGGCAGAATTTGCAAGATAATCTAGATAATCCTTCTTTTCGGGCACGCGTTTTCCAAATCTTCAAAACAATTTTAAAATGCAGAGCTATAAAAACTTTAAGATCGTGTATGTATGTTTTCTTGTTTCTGACCTTTCAAAGCTTTTACATAGGATAGTAGCATTTCAGTATAAATTTAGCTTTGGCAATGCAAGTTTTATTTAAACGATCTTCTCGATATATCTGTTCGACCTTAGCGTGCTGAAATACAAACGTCGCAGTGAAACCCATCTCGGTGGGTAGGTACAACTCGGAGTCGTTATTTTCCGGAAACGTAGGAGGTCGGTAGACATACACGATTTTTCCTGTAGAGGAAATGAGACAGACTGGTTCTGATAGCTGATGTTATAGGTTGCCTTTCTTTTTGTAATGTAGAAAGCCAACATTCGTTTTTAGCGCCAATGCTAAAAATGTTTTCATTCAGTTGGCAATGCTTTAGTAATACTGAGTGAAAATCACAACATTGTTAAAAATATTTTCAAGCATTGTACTTTTAAATTATAAGTAACAGCATTTCACTGGTATATGGTGAGAATTCCACATTCACATATTATTAAATAATCCATTTTTACGTCTTTAAATATATTAATAATGTGTTTCTTGTAAAACTGGAGTTACAAATAATATAATTTTGGGTAATTAGTTGGCTGAACAGTTCTGTTTCAGGAAAGCTATACAGATTTTTCTTGACAGAGAAGAGGTTCTGTTTTTCACTTTTTCAGATGCTTTCATAGATTTTGTGTCATACTTTCTGACCCTCTGCTTAACACTATCAAGATCTAGTTTCAATTTTTGCAACTTGGGCCTTCCTTGTTTTGTTCCACAACTGTTTTAACTATTCTTGTTTCATTCTGGGTATTATAGGTCTGAATACAAATATAAAATGCCTTCCTTTTTATTTTTTGTATTTTATATTTGTTTAACATTAAGTATTCTTCCCAAAAAGTGAAAAGTTTGTTTTATTGCTATCATTTTTCCTTTAAATGTAATCTTAAACGATTTTTAATCCTTAAAAAACACTCTATTCATT
Organism: Cetonia aurata; assembly: GCA_949128085.1. Lineage (NCBI taxonomy): Eukaryota > Metazoa > Arthropoda > Insecta > Coleoptera > Scarabaeidae > Cetonia > Cetonia aurata. The sequence goes on along the minus strand of OX421885.1, from coordinate 22,770,421 downwards.
TCCCTGCTTGCTTGAAGTTCAAACTGATATTTACGACCATGTTATGACATAGGTACTTTCCATTCTAGGTGTGTTAATAGCTATTTCCCATTTCATATTATCTTTGTTTCTTTCTCATTTATTTTTAAGTCCCATTTCTTTCAATTTTCATTAGCATTTCGTTTATCGTCTTTCCCATTACATTTCTGCTTTTATTTCGCGTCAACAATTTTTCCCCATAAGCTCTTATTTTTACTTCTTTGTTCCTCTATGTTCCTTTCATTTTAACAGATCATTTAATTTTTATTAGTAATTTCAAATTGTTAAATGGAATTTGCAAGTTAATATGAGCACCCTAACTTTATTGCTTAGCTGAAGTTAATCTTTTGTTGAGTTCATAAGTTTCGTCTACACCTAGAGAGTAGCGCAATATGAAACTGTAATTGTTTTTATTGTATAGTGCAGTGGTGAGTCTCTTGTATTACATCTTTGTACTTCGCCTAGTAATTAGTTCTGTGGATTGTAAGCTTGCACAAAGCTAAAGTAAACATCGCGCTGTATCCAACTACTGTAACTTATTACATTGTATGGCGCATTGCAATCGATACCTCTAATCCCTAACATATTAATGTACAAAATTGCTTTTGAACATTGAGGGCAACCTATAAACGATACGTCAAGTGTATACTGATGGTACTTTGTTCTAAGCTCGGTTTTAAAATTTGCAGTAACATGTTTAGGGTTCATTAAATTGTACATATAGAACAGCATCTTGCAGTAAACATATTGTCGTACTTAGTATTTACTATAATCATAGATTAATCCATTATCAAGCTTGCGGCAAGGAAAATGTAGCGAGTATAATTTTATTATGGTAGATTATATAATCTACAATCTCTGTTAAATGAATCAAACAGATTTTGTTGAAAAACACATCGTTGAGCTATCCAAGATTAAAGTTAATCTAACAAGAAACCCGTCTCCAGAATGTGCCATACTCCCTAAGGTATTATCCAAAGACTTCAGATGTGTCTCACTCTATTGAGCACGCTCTCTTGCTTTCGTGCATCCGTCATTTGAAAATGTAGTTTGTACCTATACCTATTCATAATACATCATCCGACCATATCTGGTAGAATTATATACTCGTATCAAATATGTAGATATATTTATGAAAAATAAAAAAAGAAGTAAACGTGAACTATTTCATCACTAGAAGTGAAGTTTGGTCGTTTAAACGTAGTTAAAGCAAACGGCTTTACTTTACTTTTTAAATCTACTATAAAATTAAAACAGATTTAATTTTCGCCGTTTAGATATTGAACGTGAAAGTAAAATCAACACATGAACACATTTTATCATTTGTGATAAAATTAATTATCTTTCGCAACTCAAACGAGATTCAAAATATTGATATTTTGTAATAGATTAGCTGAGGTATAGATGACTCATTTACTTACACAGTACTCGATTCTAGGAATAATAGGGAAAATACTATTACATATAAGATAAGCAGTTTTACTATACACAAGTATCTAACTATACGCTATGAATAAATACAGGGTGTTTACGGTCTTGTGATTTTATTTATTGAACATCTTAAAATAAGGAATTCGTGCAATATCCTCGTTAGCTCAACTGGTAGAGCGGCCGTCCGGTAAGCGGAAGGCGGGTAGAGCGTCCATCCGGCAAGCGGACGGTGTCGGGTTCAAATCCTACACGATGTAAATTTTTTAATATAAAAATTGCATCATTTTAAACTGATAGCAGAACACTTACTGGAAACTGCCTGTATACATATATAATACACATCTACGCATTTTATTTTAAATGCATCGCAAGATCAAACCTATTGCTGCACGTCACTGACATCAAATGTGCTACGCGAGAGAACTGGATAGATCTAAAAATAGAGGCTAGGTGCGAAATGCCCTACAGTGGTAATAAAAATAGAAAAATCATTTATAGATTCATAAAAAAATAGGTGTACATAAGTTCCAATATTATATACTATACTCCCAATGTATAGATGATCCTTTTTTTGGATATTTTTATGTACCTACGTACAAAATTTATCACTGCTTATCTCACACCTGTAAGCTGTTTGTCCCCCGTTAAGCTGCAATAATCCTAGCAATTCGAGTTTACTTTATTCAGCCTAAACCTTGCGTCTGCATTTGTTATGCGCCCGAGAAATCCGTTTTCTTAATGTTCTTCCTTTTCACGAAGGGATGAACGATAAGCACCTCTGAGGAATCCTTACCACACCCTTCGAGTATACTCGCCTATGGTGAATTGTTGAGGTTGTGAATTACTTAAACCTTAGCTTAATTATATATTCTTTTGTTCATCAATATTATCTTTGCATGTTATGAAACACGAAAGGTACTTCTTTCATAATGTTTTGTTTACCTCTGAATGGTTAATGCAATCCTACCTTTGATTTAATAATACGAGTTTCGTGCAAGATTTGGTAAACGTTCTGGGAATCCTTGTTTAAATCAATATAATTAAGTCATTTGCGTTTGCGGCTAATTAATCTGTTTGATTTTTGTACAGTAGGTACATACATATCGCTGCCTTAATTCAATATTGAGATATATTTGTATGTAATACATATGCAGTAATATGTAATTACAAGCGAAGGGTCACACAGAGAACATTGTCTAATAAAATCTAGTTTGTAGGAAAAATCGTTACATGTAATAACTTTTATTTATACTTCTTGTTATAATTTTGCCTTTAATACTACCAATTAAAACTGTTTGTTGAATTAATTAACCAGCATTATTACAAAGTTTGAGATCCTACTACAGAAATTGTCGCGTATAGATGGCGCTTCTCTTATTTTATTATCTATGTAATGCATATTCGTATGTAAGTAGTAGGCAGTAAATACTGCCAAAGCAAGTTTTATTTAAGTGTCCTGGCAGTTACCACTGCATCACGCCTGGGTAACCAACCTCAATGAGAGGGACTAACTCGCATACGGTAACAGTGATGCCAATAAGCGGTATTAGCGTATATTAATATTTGTGGATAATAATTTTGGGTTGTAGTAAGTAGTCGTGTTCGAGATCTTAACAACGACTATCTTCACAGTATTTAGTGCTGTTAACAACGACTATCTTCGACACTATTTGGCGCCGAAAATAATTTCAGCAAACGAATTTTGTCGGTTATAGTCGAACAGATTTGTTAATCCTCGGTTGTTTGGGTCGGTGCAACGGTTAAAGAAAGATCCGAGATTTACGAGCTATCGTTTTGAACCGCTGCTGGTGCAACCGGGCATAAATGTAAAACCATAAAAATATATTGTGTTATCGAATCTATAGTTGTGTAGAAAGCTAATACTCGCTATTGTTTCTGAAGATATCTATCTATTAATTGTAAATTAATTTTTATTATTAGGCGGTAACTATCACACTGACAAATGTCAGTGTGATAGTTATTGTTACACCAAAGGCTCCAAAACCCAATTACTGGAGGCGGTAATATATATTATTAATATATATATATATATTAATTTCTTGCAGCCTGTCAAACATCAAATACGTCTGCTCGATAACGTGACTGTACAATTTCATAATTTTCATGTGCGCGTATTCTTCTTTAAAAATCATCTTCTATATCTACATACGAGATATCCCGTAAAAAGATTATTAAAACATCCTGAACGACACTTACATAGATGTTTTCAATTCTATTTCAAAAGAATAAAAGTTTGCTATTGAAAAAGTTTTAAACAGATCAGCATCAGAGTATCATATTCCTTCTAATATATTCAAACTGTTCTTACCTGTGTCGAAAGTAAAACAGCACGGATGCAGTCATATATACTTCTGGATATGCCATGAGTTGGACCCACAATAACAAGAATATAGGTAACCCCCAACAGGGGTATCAACACCAACAGAGCTTTCGCCGCTTTCCTATATTGCTGAGTTTCCACGTTGGTTGCTGACCTCAACTTGGTAATTAAAATCTGCAATTATAATGCAGAATTTAATCAAAATATGCGGACAGCAAATTCGCTTATGAGTGGTATTATTGCATAGTTCGTTGATTCAGTTTGTAAACAACATCTGATGAAGTTTGTACAAAATAAATATGAGCAATTAATTAAATAAAGGAAAAATGAAACTATGGAAAAAAATGTATAGATGTACTGTTTGAGAATTATAAATTTCTGCAGTTACAATAAATTACAGCTAACTTTCGCTAACAATAAGTTTCGGAATGTTGCAATGCTTTTAAGACTTCAGTTGTAGATTCTCTTTGGGCGAGGTTGTTTGAAACAACTTTTGTTTAGTCTAGAAAAATGCATCTCGCACTTCTTCCTTGTATATGTATTTAATCCATTTTGGCGCTCTCGTCTACTGATGGAAGTTCTTTGAAAAACAAATTTAAAGGAAAATTTAGATGAAATTCTAGATAAGTACTACCTTAAGACCTTAAGAAAAAAAGTATTTATTAAGTATAACATTCAGTTTGTTATCTTTAAAATTAATTTGATAAAATATTAGCAGGTGGAAGAGAAATGTTTGGCTCTTTAAAAAAAAAAAAAAAAACTGAACAGCTTAAAATTACCATGAAGGGTTATGAGAATATGCATATAAAAGCTATCAGAATTTTGTTTTAACTAAAGTAGAATGGAACGTGTACGTTCATTTGAAATGCAAAAATGTTTAAAATGGTAATTTTACTTCCGTCACCAATTTTATTTTTGATAAATTGAATCTCAAATGTAGATCACATCAAGATTCTCTATGTTGAAAAGGATACTATATGATCATAAATATGTAATATAAAATTGTGTACAATTGAATAAGACAGTGTGACAACATTATGTGGAAGTTATTTTTAAGATTAATAGACGCTGTCTTATTTTCTTAAATCTTTCTTAAATGGAATATTCAACTTTTTATTCGATTTTTCGAATATACGTCTGCTACCATCTATCTGCGGTACTTTTCGAGATAGAGGAAAATATCTTAATATGAAATACCCTTGTTTCCTTTTGAGCGTGGATGTCCACCTCTAGTGGAAAATGCTTTGACAGTGCGTCACTAAGCAATATGAGATTTAACGTTATAAATTTTGTCTACTAACCTATATAAAATACACAAGATAGCGATATTGTATTAGTTTCTGGAGATGTGTACATTGAAAATAATTCAAGACTTGAAACAAAAAGGTATCTCATATTGGGATACCTTCCTCTAATAATAATTGACTCGTGTATACATAGGTACTTCACATCCAAGCACCTGAATGCTTGTTAAATTTGGCTTGACGTGGATAAATTAATAAATATTGTATCAAATTAGTGATGAGAAATGGTATTCGGTAGAGTCCATTCTTAAACAGTAGAGCAATACACATGTATTTGCAAAAGAAGCATCAAAAACTTTTAATAAAATATAAAAGATACACATGGGAACAAAAACATCAAAGTATATTGAAGTTTGAATAATAGTTGACGTTTCTGTGACAGATAGACAGCGTTTTTGTGACAGATAGACACTTAGATATATCGAATTTAAATCATGTTTACGTTTTCAAATGAAGAATATTACGATATGATAATAATTTATGCAGAATGGGGGCAAATACCAATAGATTTCCTCATCGATGACATTCTGGCAAACACTCATTTATTCGCGAGGCTACCAATTTAAAAAATGCTGGTCAGTTTCCAAAGGCAAATGCGAAAGTCGAAAGAAAACAGCAACAAATGAAGACAACACAACAGGTGTGCTAGCAAGTATTGCCTACAATCCTCACACATCTACACGAGCTATTGCTCAACACTGTTCCATATCTATTGGTTCACTACAAAAACAAATGAATGGAAACCATTTAAAGTTCATCTGGTACACGGCCTTTATGACGAGAGATTTTATGGTACAAATTTCAAATATCTCATCTCTTATTTTGTGCTCTAACGAGAGTAACTTTTCAAACAACAGAATTATCAGACGATTACCTACTGGTCGTCCTTACCTACTGGTCGACTGAAAACCCACACTGTATATGATAAACTAATTTTCAAAGGTGGACTGTAAATGTCTGGCATGGGTTTTTCGGAGGCAACGTTATGGGTCCATATTTTTATAAACAAAGACCACATATGAGAAGAACCAAAACGTAATAAGATTTCAAAATGAAGAATCCACGCCTTTTCAAACTAAAATGGGATTAAGGCGGGGATGGGTTCTGCGCCCAATACTCTTTTTAGTAATAATAAATAAAGCTATGATGAGCAAAATATAATATAAAAAGATGCTCAATAGGTAACTGGAAGATGGAAAAATAGACATAGAGAAACTCCGGTTTACGGACGACATAGCCATTATAGCAAAGTCAGAAAGAAGCCTACAATATAACATAAATATAGTAAATACAGCATTGAAGAAGATTAATATGAAAATAAATAACACGAAAACAAAAACCCATAAGATCTACATAAAAGGAAAAGAATTGGAACAAGTGTCACATTACAAGTACTTGGGTACTATAACAGAAAACAATGGAAAATTAGACAAAGAAATAAATGAACGAGTAGGAAAAGTAGGAAGAGCATTTACCGCCATTAGAACATTAATGTAATTTACTTTCAATATTATTCTTCACATTTATCATTTACAAGTGTGTTTTGTTTTAAATTTAAGTTTCCAAAAATAAATAAACATTGAGATGCTTGAATGTGAAGTACCGACGTTAGTCTTAGCCTTGTAAAAATTACCATTATTTCTAAAAGTACAACAGATAGGTTGGTAGCAGACATATAAAAACTTGTCGCAAATGCATCGCAGTTTCGAAAAATCGAATAAAAAGTGGGTATTCCTATTCCTCGCTGAACGCTCTGTATAAACTTTATTTATTGGGAACTATTTTCTCTTAAAGAGTTATTCATGCTCTGCCATATAACGAGACAATATTTCTTTAGATTCTAACAAAAGAAAAAAGGAAAGTAGATATAGTACTTTCTTTTTTTGCAAGTAATATAATTTGGGATTCATTTCCGCTTGGTATGATGTGTTGGAAAATTCCTTGAAAAGTTGCGATATTTTAAGCTCAAGGGTAGACGAAATTCGGTTCGGTTGCTAAAATTCATCAAAGAAAAACTTTCATACTTTCAAGTTAGGAGCGATAGAAGGTATTCGATTTTCCGGTCTGCTGGTTACTTGTTTCTTTTTTTATGAGAGCTTTTATTGTGTTCCTTTTTCCTCCACAAATCCAGAAAACAAAAAAAAAAATTCTATACAAATAAGAATTATTTGTATCGAAGTATTGTTTGAAACATATGTATTAAACTACTTACATTAAAAAATAATAAGTATGACAACTTACCCACATAATTATAAGTAAGAAGATCAAGTTGGCAATGAGAACCACTATCGCCGGCACTTGGTAAATCCAGTCTAGTGCGTGAGGTCTCCATGGGCAGTTCTTAATTCCGGTTGCCTAATGTAACAAATATATTATATAAATAGTGGTTAATGCTACTTGTATAATAAACGGGTGATGATTAACTATTTACAATGAACAACATGATTTTTATTAGTTTGTAACTATTTTATTTCTTGGGATTCTCATTTCATGTTTGTTGTAAAGTAAGGTCAAAGAACAATTAATAGAGAAACAAATCTTGTTCTGCTTTTTGACAGGTTAGCCATATTATTGATAGTGGGACGAATTTGTAAGTTAAGCCAAAAAGACATTTTAATGCAATGGCAGATTTTGGGGTTTTGTGTGGAGGAATCAGATTTTGTAGACTGAACAAAGAGCATAGAAAATAAATAATGTCGCGTAAAACCATATGATGGTCTTATGTTAAAGTTTGTGAGTGCCACAAAAAGCAAATCACTGTTACTTTTACATATTTTATGGTCATAAGGGCATTGGCACACCTTCTATAAAATGCTCAATGTTATGCTCCAATTACTTTCATTTTTTTATCAGGGTATTTGACAACTTTTCCAGTGCCTCTGAAGCAGACACACGAGCTCTAATTCGACGTCCCAGCATGCCCCCAAACGTGCTCCAGTGAGTTAAGATTAGGGTTCCTTGTTGGTCAGTCCATTACTTTCAAATATTCAGCCACAATCCTAGCGCGGTGTGATTGCGCATTATCATCGATTAAAATGAAATCATTACCAGTGAATGATGCAAAAAGTTCTACATGTATCTCATGCACCTATCGCTATCCATTGAACCCCTTTGCACTACCACCAAATCCGTATGAACTCCGACAGAGATTTTTGCCCATACTATTATAGATCCACGATGACAATACTCGCAGATATTCCAGAACGTCTTCAAGTTTGTTTTCGGCTTCAACTGTTGTCATTTTTCTATTCTCAAGGATGCTCAAAGCCAAACATCGAGCATCTTGGACATACGTCGTCCTCATGAAACCCGTTCCTGGCCGTCTAAAATAATATTAGGTCTCGTTGTATCGTGTAATGTTCCTGTGGATGTTGGCTTCTAAAATCCCAAGACGATTTGATAGATAACGCTGACTTCATCTATTTGAATGCCGGCTGAGTTTGGAGGACGAAGAGAAAGTTGAGCACATCTTCTACCACTACCACGCCGCAACAAGAATTAGGTATGACATCTTTGGGAAGGTTAACCTAGAGAACCCAAAAAGACCTCGTTCAAAAAGATTCTGAGCTACTTCAAAGGCCCGAACTTGCAATAGGCCCTAGTGGGGCCTCGGTGGATGGGAAGATTAGTTGAACGATGCGTATGTTGTCTTCATATTAATACGCCTTGATCAAGTTTTCCCAAACAAATTAAAATGCAAAAGCAAAAATTAAACTAATGCTGTCATAACCCGCAAGGAAATTGTAAAAAAAAAATTCATTAAAAACAGAAAACAGACGATAATTGGAGTGATTCGCTTCTTGTGGAACTGCAAAAATTTGTTGAAATTTTTCTGAAAGTGAAAAAAAAAGTGAAAATATGCATGCACACATATAAGAGAGTCCTCGGATTTCTTTTCTCTGATAGAATGAAAACACTTCATACTTTTAATAGAAACAAATACGGAGGTTATCCGACGGTCGGGTGTATGCGCGAAGAGATACATATAAAACTTTGTGGTGCTGCGGTTGGCAGCTCAACTCAAGGCGAAGGATGCACGTTTCATTCCGGAAAGTTTCAGCCGCCTCGCCTCAGAAAACGGATCACTTCGCTTTGATGTATTCACGACTGGATACAGTTGCATATCTAACATAAAACGCCGATAATAAAAGGTTATGTGCAGGTATAAAAGTATCCCATCTCAGGCTATCAGACGTATCTGACGTGTATTTTTGCTTTAGAAGTAGAATTTTGCGAGGACGAATAATGTATATGTACCTACTGTTTCTCCAAGAACTTAAGCAAAATAAATTTTCATTAAAACTTGACACATAGCTCCTATTTTATAAAGTTTTATTTTGTACACTGAGAGACCGACAGGTGTTAAATTAACAAAACAGAATAAATAATAATTAAATGTTAATTAAATTATATTAAATTTATATTACCGCTCTATCTGTTGTGCGAGTGCGCAAACATGAAAATAACCAAAAAGCAAAAAAAATTCATTCTGTTTTCTGCGATTTTATAAACCATGATTCGCTATTTTAAATCAGCTATACAATTATCATATTTTGTGAACATCAATTTCCAAATTCTTCGAATAATCGATTACAATAAAACCGTCTGAACGATTTACTATGCCATATTCCACTTTTTGCAACCCACTGCTAGGGATTTATCCACTGCGTTCAGAAAGAGTTACTGCACATCTAGATTTCTTTTAGCCGTTCGTTCCTGATTTATGTGGTGTCGTTTGTCGGAAGAGAAGGCTATGGAACCAGATCAATATTAGCACTTCCCAGAAAGTTTCCAGTAACTTCTCGCAACATATTAACAGCCATTATTCTGGTGGTGAGACGGGATTTACCAGTTTAGTAAAGCACGACCTTAGCTCTTGAACTAATAAATCGTGAAATTGTGTACGGAATGAATAATTATTGGAGTAGCTCTACCCTAACGATGCATAGTTTACATCTAAAACAGCACCTAACGTTTAAATTACTTATTACCATACACAATAAGTAATATAATAAACGATGAAATGTACCTTAAACGTTTAGTAATCGTTTGTAATGCACAAAATAGTTGAATAAACATTTCATATTGGTTTATATCTGGTATATATTAAACGTAAAAATATTCCGATATCTCAGTATCATATACCAATAATTGGATATATAGGATGTATCGTAAAGGTATTGTGATAAAAAGGGAGCTAATAATGGACGTCATTATGATTAAAAATACACTTTCAGTTTCTGACACGTGCTTTAAAAGTTAGAGCTCAAAACAGGTATTTATATGCTTAAGAAACGTATAAAAGAGAACCCTAACATAAAAATCGCAGACGTGGATTCCGTCCATAAAAAAATTCTAATGTAATAAAATAATCGAGGTAACATTTGCTTTTATTTTTTTTGTCCCAGATCAAAAATCAATGCAGCTCGGGGTTGCCAGCAACTCGACCTATTCAGAGTTGAGAGTTTTATGCTATTGGCTAAGTACGAATCATTTTTTGAACGGTTTGTTAATTAGCTTATGATTTCAATAATTTAATAAAATATATGTGTCATTCGTATATAGTTTTAATTATATAATGGTCATATAATCGATGTGAATTCAATAACATGATATATTAATGGTGATTTTTAATAAAATTAGACAATTAATATTCCTCAAATTTATATTGGAAATCGTCGGCTACTCTAAACAAGAATTTTTTTTATTATTAATTTATCATGTAGGTAATTTTTCTAGAATATTTTCTTATAGTGTGCTGTGTTCTTGCCAGTGCGTACCAGTAACACTACACGTGACTGTTTATTGAATAACTTCATGATAATTCTTAATACCATAACACTTGCTGAAGTTTTTCAGTGCAGCAAAATGTAAAAAAATAAAGCCACCTCTGGAGACACCTATACCACCTTCTCGAGTCAAAGATCTTCTCAGGGGCTCTCAATGTCACCTTCAACTTGGCACTGCGAACATCTACTCTTTCTCAGCTTTGGAAGACTGTCAGCATAGGCCCAGTTTTCAAGGAAGGAGACAATAATGGAGGTTGATAAATATTGACCGATTGCTATTATATCTATATTGAGCTTGTCATCTATAAAAACCCACCATTCAAATGTAATGACATTTTTTTTTTGTCATACCAGCACGGCTTTATGCCAAGAAGATCAACAGTTATTAATCTCTGCTATTAAAATCTGACATGATAGATGAAGGTGAGACAGCTAGATATCTCTTACACCGACTTTATAGCCAAGTATTTCATGTTATTGGCCATTCTATATTTTTGAGAAAACTGTCATACTATATCATTGTGCACATTATTCTATTCTTCATTGTGCCATAATTCTTTTTATGCTCCCATTGTTGGAGTTCACCTCTAACCTGGGTATTGAAAACAGCCAGAGCGGATTCTGGTCTGTAGAAATCACTCCTGGTCTGTCGTTTAGCCAGTTGATTAGCCATCTCGTTGTCATTGATATGAGAATGTCCTGGCATCTATACTAGTGTGACTTAGTTTGTCATAGCCAACAGTGCTTTTAGAACTCCGACTCTCATCCCTTGTTCCATCTTGAATCCGTCTGTTTAGCAAACCAGAGATCCTCTTTCAAATTTTGGATCCACTAGGCTCCATTTCTTCTCGACTTGGAATCAGTATTTTGGATGGCTGCTTAAAGTTTAATTTAACTGACATGATGTTCGTTGGCATTTCTAATGACCTTAGTTCTGTACCATAGTACCATAATATGGAAGCATAACTGATCATGGGTCTTAAATAGCCTGATATAGCCAATATATAATTTTTTGCTGTAGATCCTAGGTATTTCCAAAGAGCCTTTGGCAGGATCAGTGCCATTGTTGCTGTATGGGTGATCCTGTCTAAATGTTTGTTTCAATTCAGTCTCTGACTGAGATACTTTACTTCGTTGGAGTGTTCTGGTTGGTCACCTTTCAAGGATGCTGTATCTAAAAATAGTTTCTTCCTGTCTGTAAATGTTACAACTATAGTTTTATTGGCGTTTATTTGACGCTCTTGCTCCAAGCAGCACTCTCTAATAATGTTGAGGGCTATCTACATGCTGTCTAATTATAATGACCAAATCATCTGCAAAACCCTGAACATCGTATCCTTATTCGTGCAGCTTCCCGAGCAGGTCGTCAATGACCACGAACCATAAGAGGAACAATACAACCCCACCTTGCGATATCTTACAACTTTTTAGCATGGAGCATATGCTAGGTATGGCCCAAAGCTCTCTCTACATTAGTGAATGCACACAGAAATTATAAATGGTTATCCAAACTTCTTTTTTTTTTCGATGATTGGTAACCAGTAGGAGCTTTAATGTTAGCGTTAATGTTTATCAATATATGATTAGATGGAAATGTAAATTGCAAAGGAAGAATAATGCAATTTTCATTTTCTAAGATTAATTTGAAGAGAGAAGATTTTTCTGGCAGATATAAAAAGACAAATTCCTTCTGTTAATATTCAAATAGCACCGGAAAATACGAAGCGCTTCTATCCATTCAAAAATAGAAACATAACTATTTCATCCCTCTGTTAGTTTCATAACAAGATTAGAGAAAAAACAGAGGGATTTCTTTTCTTCGTCTAATAACAAAAAGTCAAAGTTATTTACAACAAACAAGGTGGACGAACGATAGGTAGTTCGAAACCGTCTGATTGGTGCAAAAAGTATATACGGTAATAAGACCATCACGAATGAACCTTTCAAACACGAATGCCTCGCCGTTGGCAATACGGGCGGAACGTCTGCATTATTATGGAGTTCGCCTGATGTTCACGGCGTGCTGCACAATGTGGAAAAACAGAAAATCACAATGTTATGATTTGAATCTAATGGATAAAATATGCTTTGTCTTTGAATTTCCATTCGCATTAATTTTGGTTTTGATGTGAATTCATTATAATTTTAAGGGGATTATTGGTCCGATATCCTTTAACGATATTCTGAATGCGGAAAGTAACTTATGATATAATTTTTAAGTAAATTACAGGGCTGTGAATACAATAAGGGTATTTTAGAGAGAATAATGGAAGAGTTCTGGAGACAAGACGAACAATAGACTTATTGTAGGATTTTCTTTTACAATGCCCAAGTTTAGGCTTTCCGCTAAGATCCCTTGCCAATCATTTTATTGAATTCCTGCACAATAGAATAATTTACCAAAATGGCTCTATTATTTCTATTACAAAATCAAGGAATGTTTTTAATAATATGTATAGCGAAAAGGAGATATGGTGAGTCCAAAAAGTAAACTCTCATATTCACTTAACAGGAATGTTTGTGTGTGGGCACTTAGTCCTCGAAACAATATAGTCCCTGATGTTCCGAATAGAAGCAGCGAGGAAAACTTCTGCTGCAAATGGCAGGTGCCGTAATTAATAAAGAAAAGCAGCAGTCATTTCTTAACGTTGTTATTTACGCCTGTTTACTGCCAACATAAGTTTAAACAAACAATTCAAGATCTTCCAGAGAATAAAAGAAGTACAAATCCAGAACAAGATTAACACCTACGTCTAGTTGTGAGGTTTCGAAGGCGCTTATCAAACTGATGATGGGAAACATAACGGCTAGATACAAGTTTAATTTACCAGTCAGAAGAAAAGTTACATACCCTATAATAATTAAGGAATATAGTTTTGCCAAAAGACAGGGAGCTACATTTCATCAAACTATTTATTGATGTGGTTCTCTAAGCTGTTTAAGGTGTCAATCAAAATTGTGAAAATGTTAGATAACGGAAGTAGTATTATGTGGATGCATTAAGTATTGATATGAATCGACACTTTGATATAGTCAATCACGAACTCTTATTGTATGAAGTTATTTTGAACTAGATACCGTTTTGAAACTTACATGCATAGCATGTGTGTTGGAATAACTGTCCATAACCTTTTATTTGAACAGCTGATGTACTATAAGTCTTCAGTAATTGCACACATGATAATTGAAACATTATTGAAAGGACTGAGCAAAGACTCGTGGTATGTCGAGAAGATATAGTATATAATGGCAGTTTTGCTTCCACGAATAAGAGATTTCGTCATAGACGAATGGCCTTAATAATGTAGGTTATTATACCCAAGTATGTCGGTGATATTGCAATAAAACGTTAGAGTTAACCCTGGAAAAGCAACACTAGTTCCACTTACAAAAAGAAAAAAAAAACTGGATAGCCTAAAACGGCCACCTCTTCACAACAGTACAATTTAGTCACGAATACTGCTGGAGATAATGAATTAATACCTTCAGCAGTATTGGTAATGAATTTATCGTCAAATCTGCCGGAAAAAAGGTTACACAGACTTTTGAGCTTAGTTAAAGAGACTAACTTGTTTATGTAAAACAAACTCACTAACAATAAATGGAGAATAATACAGTAGACTTATTGGTCACATTATTAAGGGTTGAATAAAACTTGACCTGCACTTGTGTAAACCTCAAAACCTTAAAGATGTAGTTCAACCAGGTATTAAACTTATAGGGTTAATACATAACTTCTTTATTTATTTCTAGTTTTTTTTTAGTTTTTCTACTTAACATTTGCTAAAAATATATTTGTATTCATCTTATATGAAAAGTTAAGTTAATGGAGCTAAATGGTAATTCAAAAATTACTATCTCAAAAATAATGCTGTAACTATCTCAGAGTACTAGAAAAGAATGTTATTACCCATATTTTTGAGTTGTTTATTATTTAACAGTTTTATCTAACCAAACAACTTATAAAGTACAGTAGAATATGCTTTGAGATTAATAAGTTTCTGAATATGCTCTAATAATAAACATGTAAAATTATTATTATATTCAATAATATTTATATAGTCGATGAAGGTAGATTAAACAATTTTGTTTATAATTTAAAATCGGAAAGCGGAAAGAAGATTTGTTTTTAAACCAAACATAATATTTGAATACAACAAACAACCTCATTCCAAAAAGCCCGTATTTTTTAAAAGGTAACAGAAGTAACACACAACGTAATTTATTAATGACACATGTAGCAGTCGATTGCAGAAAAAAAATCTATCTGTACATAAAAGTACGTGCTCCAACACAGCAGAGGAACAAGTTTATTTAATCCTAATACGCCTTGTTTACACACATATATACGTATGTAGGTAGAATTACAAAGCTCTTACAATAACTGTGTAGGTTGGGTTACTGAATTCCACCCATGATAAAATTGTTTACCGTCACGGTGAAAATAGAGTTAAACTCGATCTGTATACTAGCAGACAGCAACAAGTGTCTATAATAAGTAATAAGAGTAGGACAATGGATGTATGTAATATATATACGTCTAGAAACGTTATATCGCTTGATGTTATAAGCGAGAAAGGGTGCAAAATTGCTTCTTAAAATAATTTGTGTTCGTTTCATGTTAGTATTTCGGAAGAAAAAAAATAACCTTAACTGAAATACAAATATTCCCTACTTTAAATAAATTTTATTTAGTAAAAAGATATTTTTGAGGTTCTAGGCAAGATTTTTTTCCGAACATACCTACAGTAAACTTGTGAATTATGATGAAAGTCAAATGACTTTTGATGTTAGATTTGAGTAAGAAAATTATTGGACGATGAAGGGTGCTACGTGGTGGTTAATCTTTACAGTTATACATAATAGCATGACAATGCAATTAAATAGGTCTAAGAAATATACAAAGAATACTAGAATGATATATCGAGTGATTCAATGTACGAGCTCTATTTTACTAATGACACACATTTTTTCATCCTTTAGTTCAGGAATCGATAGATCGCATGACCTGGGTGGCCAATTAACATCACTATTTCTTGCAATAATTCTTCCAGGAATTTTTTATCTCAATAAAGTAAAGCAATTGTTTCATTAGCAAAATGAGGGGTGGTACCGTACTGTTGTATATCCTCTATATTTAGATCAATATCATTCAGTTCAGGTCACAAAAATTCAGTTAACATCTCTCGATATCGAACACCATTTACTGTTGCAGCATCACCAGCAGCATTTTGAAAAAAATATGGTCCAATTGCACCACCTGACACCTGCACACCAAATAGTGATTAGTTCAGGATGTAAAGGCCTTTGATGAATCACTCGTGGATCTTCCTCACTCCAAATACGAGCATTTTGTTTGTTAGCAAAACGACGAATTTCAAAATGTGCTTCATAAGAAAAGATAATTTTCTATGAAAAAATTTCTGGGTGTCTGGGTGTTCTTTAATCCAAATGACGAATGCCCGACGTTTTTCATGGTCCAATGGCTTTAGTTTCTGTGTTATTTGAACCTTATATGCCTTTATAGATAAACCCTTTTGTAAAACGCGCCATGTTATTGCTTCACTGAGTTCAACTTGTTGTGGACGTCGATTAATGCTTTAGCAACGCTTTCGCGAACCAAACTAATTTGCTCTTGTGAACGACTACTGCGACTGTATCTTCCTCCTTTTTGATTTTCTACCGAACCGGCCTCTTGAAATTTTCTAATAATTCGACTAATAGTTCTTCAGATGGACGATCATGTAAACCATAAAATTCACGTAGTTTTCTAAAAACATTTTTCACAGAAAGCCGATTTTCATAAAATAATAACAATTAACAATTATCATACTCAGACGAATTTAGTATGCCATCTCTATTCTATCTTTTTTTTTAAATAAGGCGTTCAATTTGAAAGACCCATTATATCCTGGTACCATTGAACGCTATACTGTTCTAATATGAATATGACATACCAAATGCGTCTACTAACCGTTTCCGAGATATTTGCAAAAAATTGCTGAAAATCGTTAAATTTAATTATTTTTCAACCATCTAACAGCGTCTCTCGACGGGGAATTATATGGTGAAAAGCGTTTGTCGATATCTCTAACCGTTTTCCAAATTGTTGAGCTCAAAGTTTTGAAAATTTAAGTTCAGGTAAGTTTCAGCCAGGGACGTTCCACTTTATGAGCCCCCTATTATGCCCAGCATCTTGTTTTATTATTGTAATTTTGAGTTTCCAACACAATTAGCAATCCCGACCCCTTAAGAAAACAAGTGCCGAGGGGAAATCACCCCCTGCCCACCTCTCGTTGGGGTTGGGTACACTTATGGGAATAGGTATGCAGATAGGAAGGAAAAGATTCCATAACGCGTGCAGCCCGCAGAATATTGATGGGGAGAACGAAAGAGCTTTCCGATACACCTCGCTATACGTCCATCAAAGTTATATATATAATGACGAAAAATAGAACAAGGCAGAATGGAAGTGGCATCCACGAACATAAAGAAATATGAAAGGATGCGCGCGCATCCTGTTTACAGGGGTTGCTCACCTGTTGATCCTCGGGCGAAGAGGTGAAGCTTTTCGCTATTCCCCAGAGTAGAACGAACAGAACAGGTCCGCCTGAAAATTTAAGCAAATTATGTGTACGAACGTATATATTTATGTTTACTTTGTACAAAGGTATAATCTAATAAAATCTACGGAAACAAATCATGCATCATCAAACAAAGGGAACTATAGAAAAAAATGATATAGGTACAGTACAAGATTACAAGTTTTTACTTCTTCATTTGCTGTTTTAATTTACAACTTAGCTATAGGTTTTTAAATGTAGTCGATCGAGTTAAATCATTTTTTAACTTAAATACTCGTATAAGCTTTTTTGTAATTTTGGTAATAGCTTTTTCAGAACAATATCAAATTCAGTAGGGATTTTCCTTCGCTCCTTTTACGTTAAAGCCTCTTCTCTCAACAAAAAAAGCAATGTCTGAAATTTAATTTTGTCAAGGAATATTAGACAGCTCAGGGGAATATAAAACAGGATTTAGTTTAAAATTCTGATAAAAATTCCGATTCAAGAATGTGTTTTCTTTTTAACAAGCGCCTTATATTTTTTCTGTTGTGAACACGCATATTTAAAACCTTGCTATATAAAATTTTTCCAATATGGCGTTAAGAGCGACCGATATCAGGTGATCGAGTCCACAGCCTGGAAACGGACTCCTCGCGTCTCCATTTCAGTATTGTAATAAAATAAAATGAAGACTCGTTAATTAAATTAAAAAGGTAAAGGAATATACATTCCTTTACCTTTTAGGGCGTTGATGAGGTTCGAATGTACGATACGAGAATGCGGTACTTACCTTAAAAATTAAAATTTTAAATTCAGCTTGTTCCCGCTTTGTTTAGGTACTTATTTACGTTGATCACCATGAAAATTTACGGTTAAAATTATAGAATGTTAACGAATTCTTACCGCCAAAAACTTATGTTTGTCGATATATCTGTGATGAGTTATAGACGTGAATGGATATTTTCAAGGAAACCACAAGCATTCAGGTATGTAAAATGAACAGATTATATTAATAAAATAAGCAATTAAACGACAATAATACATTAAGCATGTTCGTAATTCAATTCAAAACCGAAAAAATAATAAAATTAACTCTGTTTAGCAGTCAATGGTCCTCTTAATCTATATTTATTTTTCTCGAGCTCTGTTTCAAATGTCAAACTAAGTAAATTTAAATCAAATGCGCTATTTGAACTTCTAGGTTTTGAACTAAATAAATTAAAATAAATTCTACATAGACTTGATGAATAAATTTGACATAACGTGAAATTCTACCAAACTTAATACTATAAATATGGCTACAGACAAAATCATGAATTCCTTACGTTTCGATAGGTAAAACTGGCTTATGTTTGAAAGTATCTCTTCTACTCACAGTTTCTTTTTCACGTTTTAATTCACAGGTGTGCTTGAATAGTCTTGTATTTGAATAAAATTTAGCTGCTAGCCTGATATCCTGTTAGAAAACTTCTTATCTGTTGGATTCGACCATTTCCCGATATCTGGATTCTAATTGTGGATCGGTGAGACTCCCGCGTTAACGTCCGCTTTACTGGATACTAAAAAATCGTCCAAATGTGTTTTATCTTGGGTAAAACCCAAGTAATGTGCTGTTACAACGTTGTCCATTGAGTTAGCCTATCAGAATCCCTTGACAATGCCCACTTTCACCAGTAGGTGCACCAGGTTGTGTTACAGCCACCACTTTATTATAACTTTTATTAATCGATAATGCGAGGTTATTTTTCTTACATAAATATTTAAAAAGAGCACAGTTAATTTTAGGACTAAGCGTATTTTTTTTTTCGTCTTATTGTTAAAATTGCTGTTTTTTTTAAGGCAGTGAAACCCGAGAAAGGATCCCATCCTGCCAAACTATAATTCATTTGAAAGCACTACATCAAAAAAATATTTTTTGGCAATTGTTTGCTTATTTGATATATTATACCAGTGGTTCATTCGTAAAATTTATTTTTCTTTACTTAATTTATTCTTCCTCTGTTAGATGCTCAAAGAACTCTCATTAGCGAACAATTTCCCGGTAGCAAGGCAAAGTAAATTAAAAATATTTTTCCCCATTTGATCATTGCATTCTTTTTCTTTCCAACGGCGAACAAAACAAATTAAAATCGATTCTAATTTTCTTGTGTTAGTACTAATTAAAGCTTTAATAAGTCAGCTGATGGTTGCAATTAACTTAAGCGTGAGTGTCCGGGAGACTAATGAACTCTTAGTGAATTTACAGCAGTGAGTTATTTGTAACGAAACAATTATCCATAGCGATTACATGAAACCAGGCAGGAATTGCAACAATTAAAAATTAGTTTCTACCTACAGTTGAAGAGCCAATTTCAGGAATACCTACCTTCATGCTGCTTAGTTCACATGTTCACCTACTCAGTTTGTGTCAATTTATTACGAACTTCATTACACTTGACTTTCCTCTAATTTTTGTTTGGTCTCTATTTTAATAAAGTTTAATGTTATATAACTTTAAGCATTGATAAAATTCTGTTTTGCCCAAGATATAGAAATTTCTATCAACTTTTAAAAACACTAACAATGAGATGAAGGTAATCCGAACATTCACTTTTCCATGATACTCTGAAAGCCGGGGAATACGAAAATTGAGGAAGGCTAGAAGAGAAGAGCTATCTATAATTCCGTATACACTAACTTCCACACGAAGCGGGCTCCATGACACTCTCGATGATATGTCAATGATGCGACAGCATGCCTATACAACAAAGATGCATAGTCAGTTCCCCTCTGGGGGTAGATTCAAGTAGGATGATGCAAGTCAGGTTCGAAAAGAGTTAGTAACGACTGGGTCACTATTTCATGCGCTTCTTCCCCATTAGCCCCCGTAACGCTATCCTGCTGGAAATGAAAATTGTGTATGTCCATATTGTCCTATACTAAACAAGGCCAAAGAAACTCGTTCTCAAAAGAGTAAGGTCCGATGAATCTGCCGATTCAAAAATCACATAAAACAATAACTCGTTGGGGATAAACAGGTTTCTCGACTGTTCTTGGATTTTCGCAAACCTCAGATGCTGCGGTTCTGTCTATTGACGAACCCACTGATGGAATGGGCTTCGTCGCTAAAAATGATCTTTCTAAAAAGGTAAGGATTACCTGCCTGCATTTCCAGCACCCAGAAACGAAAGTTCAGCACTTTATGTGTAGGCATGGTCTTTTTGTAGACTAAGATCGTTTTGCATGTAGGCTAAGATCTTTTTGCAGCATGCGATGAACGCTGGTTGTGAGATCCCTAATTGCTTTGAACAGCACAAATGTTTTGGGTTGACGATACGAGTTCAAACTGACAATTTTACATCAGTAACGTGGCTGGTTTGCTAAATTTTGAGCTGTAGCTTTGCAATGGCTTAAATCGTTGCTAACAAATGCCAAATGTGCAAGGCTATCTATTCAACAGATCAAAAACGGCCTGAAATTTAAAATAGGACTTCTTAATGGAAGAAAAAATATTTTAAAAATATGGGAGCATGGGGTATGGGGTATCCGATTCCCCCTTAATGTTGTTCAAAAATAATTTGCATTGTCCATAAAGAAAATATCCAGTTTTTGAAATATTTCTAAAAAAAATTTATGGCGGTTCAGTTATTTAAACAAAAAAGTTGTTTTGTTCTCATACCAAGGTACGACTATAACACCTCTTGTGTAGAAGTAAAACTTCTAATGAAGCCCAATTTGCGTTTGTTTTAGGTGGCATTTATTAATTTTGTGTATATAGGAATTATTCTGTTAAGTTCTGCGATAAGATAAATGTGCAAGTAATTTTCTGATAAAAGTTAAATTCTTCATACATATCTATTATTTACAATTTAAAAGCTTTTGTATACCTACATAACACTGCTTGCATATTAAAGATTTTGGAATATTCTTTAATTGTATATCTTGCATTTCTTAAATTTTTAATATAAAACAAAGTGGTCCAGTTTAGAAATTACCTGTTGAATACTCCAATTTCATTCTAACCCAAACGTGATAAGAGTTTGTAAACAAACGCAAAATAAACCGGAACAAAAATAAAAGTAATAAGAAATTCAATCAGGCAGGAGACATCTATATGGGGCATCATCAAGCAATACCAGGCAAGGCAAGCAAGCACAGAACAAACTTACCCCATCCAATAATGGCATAGATCCGGAGTTTAATATTTTCTCCGGTAAAAGTTTTCACAACGAGAATATACAGGTAGAGACCTGGAAAAATGTTTACTTCAAATACCACCCGACCGAGGAAAAATCGAAATTGGAATGACACGAAGAAAAAGCAAGATAACTTGAAACAGCAGCACGCTCGTTCTGTAGATTTAATTAATTATTTTCTCACTGTAGGAAACGTACCTTCCACGAACATCCAAAAGAAATTAGTCAAGTGCAGGTAATGCAAGAGGAGGATCAGCAGCACACACGATATCTTGCTGGTCGGCATGGATACCTGCAATAAAAAGTAAAATAAAAGCTTTTAAGTAATTTAAAAAGAAATTTGTAAGGCTTCGATTAGGTTTTATGTTCGTAAGAAAAGCAATCATTTTTCTAAGAGAAATCTTTCAACTTGCGGTATTACAGCTGGATAACGATTCTTAGGAAATTAATCTCTCACTACTGGCTAGATAGGAAATGTAATTTGTGGGAACTAATGTAGAATTTTTTATAAAGAATAACCTTTTTCCTTAAAACTAATAATAAAAAAAAAGTTTTTCGTGGTTCCAAATTAAGTAGACATTTTTTGTTCTTCATACTTTGTTACATAATTTGACCGTTGGGTTAGTAAAAAATATTTCATGCTCAAATAGGCGGAATAAAAACATTTGTTATTGTCATAATTAAATCTGCAACCATATTTTCATAGTTGCTCTTTATTTATTTTATATTGAAATTTAAACTATCATTCAAATCAAAATAGAATATATAGAATGTATTTAGCAGTTTACTACTATTTTAAAATTTAATTATCTTGTGAGTAGACTGCCTGCCCATAGAGTAAATTCAAGATTTGACACGGTCTATACATTGTAAGAGCGACAGCCATTATATTAAATATATACCCGCACAATGGCATTCTCTGAATATTCGCTTGTGTCGACATCTGTGTTTAAAGTGTAGAGGAGGGTGGTGAATTCAAGAAAGGCTGCGTAACACATTAACTATTGAGGCGTTTAGGGAAAAAGTGAAGAGTGAATATTCAGTTAGTGTACTTTATGGGTGAAAATAAGTCGAGCTTTGTGATCATTTAGCTTCTACTGTTTCGCATTCTCCACCAACGTTCTAAAATCGATACAATGAAAATGCTGGTTACATTAGCACAAACATTATGTTCGCTTGGATTTTGCGTTGGAGTACGAGCTCTTTGTCTTCCGTTCTTCTACCCACGATCGCTTAAAATATATTTTAGGCAATAATTTAGCCGTTTCTACTAATATTAGACAAACAAGATTAATTTATTAATTCGGGAGAATTATTTCCGAAATTCCTGGATTTCCATTTTGAATTGAAGATCATTATTAGCAAAATTTAATACATATACATGAATCCATTAAGGAACCATAAGATCATAATGCTATGATTTGTAATTCTCATCTCTGAATTGTAAAGAGCATACTGAGAAGCTCAATTTACTCTATAACAGGGAGACTTTATGTCTTGTTTATTCCTTATGTGTATATTCCATACATGTAGGTACAGGGTGCGGAAAATAACTTAAGAAAAAACAAACTTCTACAACGGAATCATGATATACATTTTGAACTTATAAACGATATGTCAAAAATGTATAATTGCTTTATTGGAAATAAAAATTATTTTAAAGTTAAACTCCTTTTGGGGTTAGACAACTTATTTGACGCCAACATATGGATTACTATCACAGACCTGATAGACTGCCAATGAACCGTATGCGCATCGCTACGGCGCACCATCAAAAGTCGAAAGGACATCTTGGAACACAGGCGTCATTACTTGCGTCACGGTTCATGTAGCGTCATGCTTACGTTAGTTTTCTATAGGAAGTTTTTGTGTTAAGCCACGTTAAGTTTTTTGCAAGTTGACAAGTGTTACTGGTATTACCTAACCTTGTAGATTGATTGTTTTGTTTACTCTCTTTGTGTTATTATTTCCCCCACTATTTCTTAATATTATAAATTATTCAGC
The DNA here is from genome assembly GCA_949128085.1 of Cetonia aurata. Classification (NCBI taxonomy): domain Eukaryota; kingdom Metazoa; phylum Arthropoda; class Insecta; order Coleoptera; family Scarabaeidae; genus Cetonia; species Cetonia aurata. Next base: position 22,746,796 of record OX421885.1, on the reverse strand, counting down.
GAATATTTTTGTTTTACGTGTAAGTATGCATATTATATCATTAATAATTGGGCTTATGTGATAATTAATCCAGGTAGTTTTTCCTAAAAAAAAGTGATGCCAACGTGTCGTGTAAAATCCTGCAAAAGCAATATTGTCTAGACTAATTGCATATGGGCACACCCTCGAACCTTGTATTTTGACGTTATTTTGTGTGGTCGTTGCCATAGTTTCAAATAAAGATTACTATTATTATTAATAAAGTGGCCACCACACTGTATATCTTTAACCTACATATCATGTTTCTAAGCTAAAAATCTCTACCTTGATTCTATCTACCATTTCTCAAGTTTTTTAAAAGTTGTTTTTCCGCATCTTGTGTATCTGAGGCACTTCGAACAGCTTTAAATACACTTACGTAAATATTAGCTAACCAATTTATCTGTTTGCCGGAAATCATGTAGGCTAATTTTAGTATGCATAAAATAAAGTAAGGTTTTCACGAAATAATAAAAATATTCAATATTATGTTGAAGGTAATATCTACTCTATTTGGCCAAAATTGCAAGATTGTTTGGGTACAGTAGTTTGCAGATCGATGCAGCGGTGAGAAAACACAGAAGAGGCAAGTTGTTTATTTTCAAATAAAACAAATTCTCTTTATAAAATATAAACATAAAAGTATTCTTTCGTACTTATGTAGATCGATACAAATTTGTATGAAAGAACAGGATGTATTCCGTTTGCCGTTATGACAGTATTTGCTGCAATGCTTTCCAGTATAATTTTATTAATGCGAACTACTATAGAAATATAGTCATCTAAAACACCGCACGACTTGTCTATAGGGTTAGTTCTAGTATCCGAGCTAGGCTAGGTACAACCGTTAATATATACGTACTATATAAGCACCGAACGGCTACCGAATACTTTTTCCAACTTCTGCTTCCTTCTCAGCCCTTTGATGTAGCGTTGCTTTCATGGATTACTATTATAGCCGACTACTCGCCCAGCTATTGGGTTTCTTAGCCTGAATATGCTTCTGTAGAGTTATTTTAAGAAGCGCATACATTAGACATTTTGAAGGCTACTATTCGTTCAGCAGATCAATTTAGAATTTTAGGAACGCGTGTGGGTAAATTTATTATCTTGCCTATAAAATTGCACAATGAAAAATGGACAATACGACAATTATATCATTTTTGCTAAATAGATTAAAATACCTTTACAGATCACGTTGATTTTAAAATAATAAAGTTTGGTAAAAAGTTTGTTCTTTGTTCATTTTAAAATTGGTGTGGGTGGTTTCCTACTCCACCTTTTATATCAAACTCCATTGTAAACCCGTTAAATTAAAATGAAAACTAATAACCTTCCAAATTGTTCAAAAAGCAAATGCATGAGATTGGACACCATTATTGGAGGTGATTCATTCATCTTTAAATCATAACCGATTTTGACAAATCTACATGCCGTTGCTTAAGGGAAACTTCCAATATGTGTCTAAAATAATTGTAAACAAAGCCATCGGGCAATGGTAAAGTTATTTTCACCCAGAGCTAACAACTTGCTTAATATTTGTACTAATTAATTAGTTAAATGCATGCACAAACTCATGTTTCGCACATATTTTGGTTATCTAATACTCCAGACTATAATTTCTGATATTAACGTGGAAGTTTGTTAAAGTTTACTGCTCCTGGAGCGTGGAGGGATAATACAAGCGCGGTAGGCAATTATTACGTATTCAATTATGATATTCCAAATGAAATTATAAATATTTAGTCTGGAAACTAGCAACAAACAGAAACAATAAAATGTATATTGATTTTCTAATTATTCTAATAAAAGATTATTTGGAATTTTATGTAAATACATATATGTTTGCACAAGTTGCACTAACTGGAAAGATTAAACATTTCTCAACTGGTTGCTTTTTCATATCAAATGCATATTTACTTATAGATAACACAAATTCTTTATCTGGGTGTCGTTCTAAAAACTAAAGTGTGTTTTAAATCACTCTATGCATTATATTGACAAAAAGTTTGAATTACAAATCCTTATAAAAAATATTCTTAGATTTTCTACAAAATATTTTTTTGCAAATTTATAAATGTTCGTAGTAATGCAGGAACCAGGATAAAACTAACAAATTAGCTTGTTGCGTGTAGTCAAAATAAACTAGACGAGACTTTCGTACAGATTGTCTGTCTTGAACGAAATTTTGTACACGTGCAAAATAATGCCTTCGCGATTTTTTTTTAACTAAGGCAGTGTTGATTATGTCAAAAATGTCACGCACAAATTTGCGCTTACCTCCCGGCAAGCCTACTAAAAGCCATTTTTGGTTCTCGGTCTTCAAGGCTGCAACTGCGACGCTGTCATTTTTGTTTAGTCGCCATTTTGAGCTGACATCGATTTTCATCGGAAGAAAACATAATTGCAAAAACTTCCTTTAATGTAGAATAATATCACTCTATTGGTAGGAGTCACATCTTATGAGATGGACATCGACAGAAAAAAAAAACACTATCACAACGGAGTTGTTTTCCCCTGGAAATGATAGTTGGGACAACAGATGTGTGAATGTCTAACGTTTCAGGATGGCTGAGCTGGAGAATGCTGCAAGCATGAATAGTGGTAAAGCGGCTAGGGTGGATATCATTTTATCTGAAACTGTTAAAATAGCCGTAAATACCCTCTCTAGCCTGATATTAGCGGTCGTGAATTCTCAATTAACAACTCAAGAAATACCAGATGCGTGAAAGGTGACCAGAGTAACCTTAATTCTGAAAACTGGTAAATCTCCGGAGGTGTCGAGCTCCGACAGATAATATTTTGAGCAAGTTACTGGAATTGCTGATAAAGAACAGACTGGAGACGAAGATTGAGGAGAGAGGAAGCCTGCATGGACGCCAGTATGGCTTCCAGAAAGGCAGATCGACCACTCATACACTAGAGGAAACAACAAAAATCATAGATAACATTGAACGCAGGTGGTGCATTCTAGCAACCATCGATGTAATGAACGGTTTCAACTTGGCCCGTAGTAGCCTGATCATCAGGAAGCTCCAGGAAAAAAGAATTTCCAAATACCTGTTTAACACATCTCCGGCTACCTAAGAAATAGGAAAGTAATGATCGACCGTGGGGTGATCCTGGATAGCGGGTGCGGTGTCCTGCAGGGTTCGATTCTGGGTCCCACCCCGTGCAACATTCTATACAACGGAGCACTGGAACTAGAGCTGGTAGTGGATGCCGCGACGATTGCCTTCGCGGATAATCTGGCACTAGTTATGGGAGCTAGCGACGATGAACAACACCAATGAAGGCTTGAAACAGATCACTAAGTGGATGGAAGAATATAGACTGACCCTGGCGCCGGAAAAAAACTGGGGCGATCTTCATTAAAAGAGGGAGGAAGAAAGACCACACTACCTATCTTCACATGTAGTAGTGTGAGAATAACTCCTGTAAGAGCAGTGAAATACCTTGGAGTAGTTTTTTATGATAGAGGTAAATTTGGCCTACCTGTCACGGAGACAGACATTAGACAGTTTAATAGAGCAGATGCGCGAGCCTCATAAGAATAATGCCGAATGTAGATGGCCAGCACAGTTGCAAAAGAGCTGTACTATGCGTAGAGGTGTACAACATACTGCTGTATAGAGCTCCCATATGGTCTGAGGTCTTAGACGTGAAGAAATACCGCGACATATTAGACAGAATATATGTTGCTGAGAATGACGTTAGTGTTCAGGACGAATTCAAGTAATCACTGGGATCATGGCGCTGGACCTCCTGGTTGGCATAAGGATTTTAAGAGCGGCGCACAAAAAGACCAAAGTAGTATAGAGAGGATTGCGTTTGAGAGTTGGTAGGCAAAGTGTAAAGTAAATACTGGGAGAGCGCAATGAAGTTAGCTATGAAAGTTATTCCAAACGTGCAGAAGTGGTTCAAATTCGAGTTCCGTAATACTGATTACTACCTAACGCATGTTAGGTTCGAGGAAGACACGATCGATGTAGTATTGCGGATTGGTAGACACAATAGAGCATACTGGTTTGGACTGCCCCAGATGGGCTGAATATCGTAAGCGCGCCTGTTTGGATGTTGGGGTCGACATCAACGTAAACTTGACCAACATCATGACAAATTCTGAGAGGAAATGGCGAGTAGTTCACAGTTTAAAAGCCCGAATTATGAAAACAAAGGAGGCCAAAGAACGCACCAGACAGGCAATGGTAGAATAACACTGAATGAAATATGTATAGTATAATATGTAATTGCTTTTACAACGCTGCCAATTAAGAAATAGTTATAAACGATTGCCAATATTATTGTACAACCATTTTTTGGTTTTAATGTGAAAAATGCTGTTTTCTAGAAAGAAAAAAGAAGCTCGAAGAGGCCTTTGCCCACTAGCGTAACTACAGATTTTTTCTGAAGAAAAATAATATAAAAACTCGTGTTTTAAAATGCTATTATAGTATGAAACAGGCAGTCACTCACATTTATCTCAAAGACTTTTTTAAATAATTTTTATATTTAGATGTTGACAAAAATGTCAAGAAGGATATGCAGTTTTCAAATAACTTATAAAGCTATTTGTTTCAAAAAAGGAATTTACGATGTAATTTCTTTGAAGAACATCAAAAACATTGTTCTTATTATGCTGTTTGCATTTTTATTTATAAGCCAATTTCCGTTCCGTTACCCTAAAAATGTTAAATGTTCCTTTGACACAAAAAGCTTCTTGAAAATGCGCATTAACTATTATGCAGATTTTCTTAGCGGTAATAATTACAAATTTTTACATTATGTTTAGATGACTTTCCTACTGTGTCACTTACTATACGTTTTAATACCAAATTAAAACATATTTTGTGTTTGTTGTATTCGTTAACCTTTTTTTATTTGAATTTGCAATTATTTATTCTTAAACACAATATACCTACTCTATCAAAAGTTCTAATAAAAATATGAAAGTGTCTCGTTGGAGAAGTAAGTAGCTTTTGTAAGAGAAGCAGAATGCAGTTTAGTTGATTCTGATTGTAGAAGTGATTCCAATTCTAGATATGTGAACGTTCTTACCATTAAGTAGTTGGAAACTCTGTGTACTACTTCGGTTGTTACAAACAATAGTCGATACGACTGTACAGTTATCTTGATTCGTCTACTGCAAGGAACTTGTAGAAACTGAGTAAACTGGTAATAATTTTAGATAATAATAATAATAATAATAATAATAATAATAATAATAATAATAATATATTCATCTTTGGACATAAGTACAAAGATAATGTCATACACACAAAACTAATGAAGTTACACTCTACATCTTAAAATCATCCACACGATAGTAGCACTCCCCCAGCAAATGGTCCCTCAAAAAAGATTTAAACCTCAACAGTGAAAGCTCACGTACCGAGGCCGGCAATCTATTGTACAGTCTATAACTGACATGCATCTTGCTCGAAAGCGCAAGCCGATGTATAGGTATCACCAGATTCTGTGCCTTTCTTGTATTGTAGTTATGAAAGTTGTAATTATGACTGAAGTTTTCGCAATTGACATGAACATAGACTAAATTATGATAAATCACCAAGGATGGCAAGGTTAAAATTTTAAATTGGTGAAAGTAGGGCTTGCAAGATTCCGTATTACTAATTTTGGCAATCACACGTATCGCCCGCTTCTGTTGCACAAACAATTTGTCGATGTTCGCCACTGTGCCCCACACTCGTATTCCGTAAGTAATGGTGCTTTGAAACATGGCGTAATACGTGATAATTGCTGCTTCCAGACCAACTGTGTTTCTTACCCTTCGTATGGCGTAAATAATCGAGGACAATCTGAGAAATAGATCCTCGACGTGTGGTTTAAAATTTAGCCGAGAATCGACCATGACACCCAGAAATTTTGTTTGTTCGAAATTAACTCTATTATCCGTGGAAAATTTTACGGCGCTAGTTTTATCGGTGCTCAAGCGCAATCCGTTTGCAGCGAACCACCGATCAGCGACGGCGACCACAGTGCCCGCGACGTCAGTGGCACATTCGTTTTTTCCGATATTTAGCAGGAAAGTGGTATCGTCTGCAAATAGCAGTGTGTGATAAGGCAAGATCTTGTTAGAAAAGTCAATATCAACAGAACGAAAAAGATTTCTTAGAAATTATCGTTTCTATTGGTGTGTACTGGTAGGCAAATAATACTAAATTCAGAAAACCGTGGGTGTGATTTTTATTTAACATTTCCAGTAATAATCAAGATATAAGCATAAAATTAAACAACATACTTACTTGAACGCTGTAGGTTAGAATCCAAACAAAGTCCGCCAAAATGTAGCTGATCATGAGGTTCATATGGATGGAATTTCGTAAACATCTCAGGTCTCTGTAAAAGACCAAAGAAAGTTTCTAATAAAATTAAAAAAAGAGCAATGGAGTTCGGAAAAAAAAATCGATATATAACTTCTTTTTACGAGGTTTTCTTTTCAATACTATATCCTCAAAGACTAAATTATGAACTCTTGATAGCAATCTCACAGGAAGGAAGTTTAAAACTTCGCCGACTTTCGCATTGATAAATACATTTCTATGAAGGTAGCGATACCTTTTTTTATAACCTTATTAATTTTTTTTAATGATTTTTCTTTCAAAGTGTTTGATAATATTAGGCTACGCTTTACAAAAGATTTTTGCAAGGATTTTTCGTGGTTTTTAAAAAAGACTTGTGATTAATGAGAGCAATGATAAGTAGCTTGGCATAGTATTATCATCTAGACGTTTGAAACATGTCTGTATGATGATAAAAAAATTGTAGACTAGAGTGCATTTACAATCCATCTTATAAAAGAATTCTAATGAATCGCCAAAAAATTCATTCTTTTTGAAAATAACCAGTCCAAAATGAATTCAAGTAGCCGTTAACATTTTTATTTTGTTTAAAACTAATACTTTTTAAAAGTTTATTGAAAACAGTAAGACTTCTGATTAGCAAGCTTGTATTACTTGCTATACTATAACAAATTTACCAGAATTTAGTTCGTAAAATGAACGAAGAGCAACATTGAATACAAAATAGCCAAGAAATGGTTTGTATCAAACCTAAAAAGCAAAGAAATATATGAAAAAGTTAATATACGGGGGTCAAACTCAAAGTTTATATTCTTTGTTTTGTTTTTGACTTTTTTTAAATTTTTCTTAAAAGAGTATATTCCTTTTGCTTTTACCATATTAATTGGCCTTTCGACTTAAGTGTTGATCTTATATTCACACTACGGTTTTATTTACAAATTGTTATCATTGTGGCTTCTCCTGAAAAGCAAACAAATACTTTGCGAAATATAGAGATTAAACAAATGAATCGTTGACCCAAACAATACAGACCGCGTACCTGAAGAATTCCTTTTTCTTTGTTATTAAAATCGCTATCGACTGCTAGAGTAAAATGCACAAGTTCCTATTTAAAAAAAATGCGCGGAAAAGCTTAAAAACTTAAACACAAATGAAGAAAAAAAAATTAAGTATTCTGAAACGTAGAAGTAGAAAAAGAAATATTTAAGAAATGTAGAAAATTTCTTAAAAAACTTTTATATTGAACATAATTTTCTAAAGTGTATAAGAAGCCTTCCCATTAGGAGAAAATTTATCAGAAAATTATTGTGTTTGATTTAAGTATACCGGATTAGCACAGTAGTAACATGTAATTCTTTGTATTAGTATAGCTCGTCAGGTGACTTTAATCTAACGGTTTAGTATAGGATATAGGTTAAGCCGGATGTATTATGCAACACATTCACCTTAATATCTAAGCGCAGCCTTTTTGTAAATCTTCTGATTTGAGAATTAATTATAATAATGGGCACTGCTGCTTTCCCCGTTTCAATTTACCCTATTCATTATTGCTATCGCCAGAATATAGCCAAAACAAATATTTAATTTAACAATATTGAAATCTATTCCTGCGCTGCATACCGGCATAAATATTCATGAAGCGTTAAAATACGGCTACTGGTAATTTCCAATAATTAAACACGCATTTAATATCGTTTTACCGGAATTTCTATACATATTAAACGTGTGAAATAATTGTACTCTGTATTGCGTACACAATTAGCAAATTGTTTTAAATTTGTTGCTGAATGGGATTGGAAACCTACACTAAATAGTACGAAGCAAACGAATCAAATTTCAAATAAAAGTTTATTTGTAATTATTTATTCTGTTGTATTGCGACCATAGTTTCGAAGGAATTAACATAATTCAGTGGGAATTTATACAAATGTGGATATTACATATATATTTAGCACTCCCAGAGTATATTTTAATTTCTTATTTTTGCCCTTGGCGTTGGGCGGTTTACATGTTACTAATCCCTGTGTAATCACTGATAAAAGAGGTCTATATTTAACGTTTATAGATAGCACGTTTTCGTTTTCAAAGAAAATAATGATATCTGTCATAAAACTACCACATGCATATACATAAAAATACATTCTGATTGTACAAATATGGCCGGGTAAAATTACGTTTTACACTTTGCTTTCCATTTCTGATTCTGTTATCTGACTCTTGACGTTAATCATGTGGTGATAGTATTTCGTATAAGTTCATTACAAATTACGTAAATTTAGAGCTTCGCTGAAGCAAAGAAAAAATTATTTAGAGTATGTAGGTACTCGTAAACAGGTAGATTTCAATAAACCTAAAATCAATATTTAATCGTGTTATTGGGTAATTGTGTTTGGATTCGGTGTGGATTATTTATTCTTCTAAAAAAAAAGGGAAGGCGGTGGAAAACAAAATAAGTCGAATGTTTACCTGGCATCTTATGCGATCCCGATAAGATATACGGATCGATAAGTCGACGCACTGATGGCATTTTAAAAGTTCTGCGTAATACGTACGTAAAATTTTATTTTCTTGTTACTTTATTAGATTAATTAAAATTGCTGCTATTGGATACCATAAATTGCGAGAATACCGATGGGAAAATGTATTAACCCACAGTAATATCTCACATAGTTCGATTTGAAATCGGGCTAATTGAAAACATGTATGCAAGAATTATTAATTGGTTCCAAAGAATAAATGTCCCCTGTTTTTTTCAGTGAATGAAATAAGATTAATACGCGCAAACACGCTTTTCCAAATTAATGGGCGTCAAAAAAATATATCAATAAGATCAATTTATTGGCATAATACAAATATGTCTCCAATTTAAAGGCCCCGCCCATAACTTTTTTATTTGTAGATATTTATTTTTTATAAAATTTGAAATGAAATGTTTATTGTTCATTTGCATTTTTATAGCTTCCGTTTTTTCCCGAGAAATATAACCAATTTATAAATTTGATTCCATGTAATTATTTGAATGCGAAAATTGATGTGTGACAGTTTTTTACTTCTAGCTGTAATAACTATGTTAAGACTATGTTTGAAATCCGCAATAAATGATCAGTTTGTATGAAGAAGGTTAGTACTACAATGCATAAGTTACAATAATTATGTAGGTATCCCCCTTTAGAGAAAATAAAATGTTTGTGTTTGTCCCAAGTTAGAGGCCGCCTTCATTAATTTACAAAATAATGTAGTGCTCAGATCAAAAATATAAAAATTTCCTATTTAAAATGCTTTACACGACCAATTCTTTTCTCACTGTAAATCCTTGATTAAATACTTGAGTGCAGAAAACTCGCACACACCAAAAATTAATCAAGTTTTCGAGTATTTAGTATTCTGTGAATGTGTCATTTGGAATTATATTTCTAATTATATTATAATACAAACTATCAGTGAAACTATCACTATTTTATTTGTTACAGCAATCTTTTGTAGCCAAGTTATAAAATCGTTATTTGGAAAACGAAAAAACACACAATTTCGATTCAATATATCTTACAGTTAGAAATAAAAAAGGTATACATATATAACAATCAATATTTTGTCATTGCTCCGTTAGCTGCTAAAATCTTACAGGCATTGATGATATAAGGTTTCTATAATAATTTTCATACAAACCCAACTCTTCCAAAGCGTTTTTATTAGCCATCCATAATTTATTGTCGTTTTGAGATCGAAAGTTTCGTTTATAACTTTTTTTTTATTATAGAGCCCCAAGCTTTCTCTACCGAGTTTAGATTAAGATTACACGAAGGCCAAGGCAATAATTCAATATTATTCATCGAAAACCTGTATTAGTATCCTAGCCATATTAGCTGGGCAGTTAGGTATATTGCTTGTACTCGTTGTCGAGTATATCAAGATAAGCTATGCCCAAACATTAACGGAGAATTGTCCAGATCTGTTTCTGGCAAATACATATCTTTCATTCTATCGTTAATTCGGTAGGAGAGTACATACAGAAACGGCCGTCATTACTAGACTGAAATACCTTCTCGTCAGAAAATATGACATTCTTCCAAAATTGAAAAGTTTCATAAACATAATTTAAGCAAACAGAATGGGTGATTGTTTCTTTTCTTCCGCCAAATATACTTTTCCTATCACTTACTAAGGTCTTTAAACCGGAACATTTAATCTTATGTCATACCATTGATCGAGAAGCCGGAAAGTTCGTTGCAAATAATGAGTCTCTCGCCGTTTCAAATGGATTTTGCTGTAAATAATTTAAAACAGCTTCGTCTTGATCAACGATTGACATTTTTCTTTTTTTTTTATCCGTCCATTTACTATAGCTTTAGCAATGCCATAATTCCTTACAGAGCATCCATTTTCTAACTTCGAAAGTACTGAAACTTTTCTATTTGCTTTTAATTTTGGTATTTTGACACTGACAAGTCAAATGTCAAAATCAGTCTAGTCCGACTTAACATAGCGAAAACCAGACATACGCGATTTTTCTGTACATGAAATGTGAAATAAATACATATTTTATCATAAAAGTAAAAAAACACATTTTATTTGAAATCACTATTATCTGAAGTGTCAGCGCTTTTTTTTTTGATTATCTTACTCTCAGATTTCTTCTGTTGTTTACTCTTTTCTTTTAATAGATCTTATTCCTAATACTTTCAGCATTATCTTGTATTAGGGTAGAAGCACCAGTGAATGAACAGTTAAAGATTTTGTTAAGTGTAAATTAATAGTATTGCCATGCAAGCACCCATTTCTGCTTGATTCTTTTTTCTAGGTATAGGATACTAGGTTTACGTATAAGGAATATTAACACAAACTGATCACGAACGATATTCATAAAGATTACACCATTTCATTTAAAATAACAAAGTTGAAATCAATACCCTGTATAGAGACTCTACAAACCTCTACAAATTCTAACGAGCCAATTTGGTGGGACACCTGTATTGCCTGCTATGTTTTCAATGGAAAACCAGCCTTTCAACTATTTAGCATCTTCAATAGCCTAATTCAGCAGTTGTTAACCTGAAACGTTTCAGGACGCTACCTACAGAAACTCCTCTTTACATGCTACTTTGTAATGTGTCAGTATAAATTAAAGCTGGAGTGGAAAGCGGCAAGTTATTGTCCGGTTTAGTGTCCTCTTTGTTGCCGTAGAAAGATCCATTAATTCCAAGCAAACTGCTTTCCAGTTAGAATGTGATTAGATTAGTTTAGGATTGTGGGTGTAATTTCACCTCGACCTTTTTAGTGTTATTGTGATTCCTTTTATCATACACGGCGTTCTCAAAATTTGCCGTCTTAATTAGACCCTTCGTCCATGAAAGCGACTCCTTTACACAGATGTTTGTTCTTGGATTCTCCGAGACTTGTAGTTTGATAACTTTGTCAAGCCGTCGTCGGTCGTACAGTCGGCGAGAGAAACTTTTGGGCAGTATTGAATAGGACAATGTGGTTGCTGTAAACAGTTACTTAAACCTTCAAATTATATGAAAACTGATATATTGCAATATTTGTCCAGGATTAAATACAAAATATCTGCGTACACAAAGTCGTGCTTATAACGACTTATAAAGCTTTAACTTTCTAATGGATATCTTGGGTGTCATGAAACTTCAGCAGAGGGTCATGAGAGACATGAGACACAGTAATTTACATAATCCATTTTGACGCTGTGTTAGTTGATATATAAGCGGAGATTTTTTGCCAAGTAATGAATCACCCCAAAGACCACACGATATATTCAAATCTTTGCTGAATATTATTTTTAATAATAATTCTTGGGTGGTTTTGGCTCCAAAATCGATTATTCCTTCTATTAAAAACCAAAACTGCATTACCAAATAATTTTTCGATAAAATTTTCGGTCTCGTTACATACATAGCATTTAAGAAGAAATTGCAAAATTGCATTCTTCGACCAGAATCATTTCCCAGTAGCGCTTGTACTTTTTGATAGATATATGGTTTGAATGTGTACTTCTTTAGTATCACTTGTGTAGTTCGCTGCGATACGCCGATTTGCTTTGCTATTATTAATAATAATAATAATATCAATTTATTGGCACCATATACATAAATACATACACATATGCCAAAAAGACTGAATCACCCCAAGGTGCTCTTCCTCCAGCCTTTAAGCGCGTCCAAATTTTAACGGTTAAGCCAGAAGTATAATTTGTTCGAATTGGCACATTCATGTAGGAGTTCTTGGATTTTCTTCTACACACAAGAGGACATCTTAGTTCTGCATTCTTAATTCTGTATCCTCTTTAAACTGTCGATTCTTACGTTTGGGCTTTTTGAAAGCTCAATTTTGTTCGATGCTTCCAAATTTACGACGATCGGGAACTTCTCTGTTTGGAAAACGATCGCTGTAGAGCCGCATAGCTTCAGCACTATCTTTATTACATTCAAACTACACTTGGCAACATGTCGGTTAGTTGATTGTTATGCATGATAACGGTGAATTAAAACGACAGAAAGAATCAAAACATTAAACGAATACACAAATGTCACAATGACATTCCTTGTTTATTAATTGATGCATCTGATTGTTATCTACAGCACACTTGAAACTTATTTTGAAAAGTTAACTTATACATCATTAAATTTAGAAAAACTTCTTTATAGGAAACGCTTGAAAAAAAAATATAGATACATTGCCATTACAACAAAAAAAAAAAAATGACTAGCACTTGTCGAAACTTTTTATTCCTAGCAATATTTTGATTACACTAATTGGTAGTATTTATTTAACCATTTTATTTCATATTTTGTTCAAAGCCATAAGTTTTTTCATAGAAATACCTTAACTATTTCTATATACATACAATAAATAAATAAAACCTTTAATTAGTTTACATTAACAAAAAATAACAATACTAAATAGGTATACTATATTTTATTTCATATAATACACAAAATGCTCGATTTGTTTTCACTATATTATTCATTCATAGAATATAACTGCCATTTCACTTTTAAAAAATATTAGCTGTTGAGATCTTAATCCGTCTTAATACTGTAATCAGGGAATCGCATACCCTCTGCCTAATCACAATAATGTAGCTTCGTGGAACAAGGAAAAAATTTTGCTCTTTCTAATCTAATAAATATTGATTGTACCTGCAAGGGATCCCGTTTTTATTTCCTATGTTCGTCCGCGCGAGTTTGCCCTAGTTTCAGGATAAATCTATTTTATCTTTGCTTTCCTGTGCAAGTTTAATGTTAGGTTTTAGGTACTTGCTGAGATCGTATCTAAGGAATCGCGCCCAAAATTTATTGTCGCTAGTTTGTTTATCAAATTGTTTGTTGATATACGTAGGCTGCAAATAGTTATCGCTTAATGCAAATGACACGTGCACTTATTTAAACAGAAAAAAAATATTGATGAACATTATGTAAACAAATACTTTTAACAGTTCCCCTTCGTTAACGATAATTTTAAAGTAGGGACTACGTCAATTTCGGCTTTCTAAATTAACATCCCTTTAGATCTGCATTATTATCTCGTTATACTAATTTAACTTTACTGGAATATTTTTGATATTTACACAACAAAATTGACTTGACAAATTCTAGCATAGCAGTGTCAATATTTATTTACTAAACAAGTTCTTCGATAAACTTTTCATCTCGCTGCGAAAAGATAAATTAGCCGCTCTGCGAAATACTTTACGTGCGGCGACACTGATGTTTTCGCCACAAAATTGCAAAAATCATTATACATTATTTTTGCATTTCTAAACTAGAAAATAATTTACTATCAGGTGCATTCCCAATGACGATGTAAAATTAAATTTACCTCCATAATTAAGACTCGTCGGTCATTCTTAACCAACCTGTATTAAATATAAATGAAAACGGACAATGTAAGCTCCCACAGCCTGCCTCGAGCTGTGGCAGAGAGTATTTTAATGGTATACGATGGTTTTTATGCTTTCCTTTCTCATTTTTGACGATGGGGGAATGCGAGGGGACCGTACATTGTTTGGAAGCATAATAGAGGAGTTTAAACATTTCCCCATTAATGCCCACACATTGTTTACCCTCAATTCTCGTTTAATTCCTAATTGTAATAGCTTTGTTTAATTTAACTGAAGTGGTATATAAAAACAAATTGTCAGTTACACTAGATCCTACATAATATTAAATAATGTTCCAACATAAACGCGAGATAATGCTTGATACTTGCACTTCTTTCTTGTAAAATCTTGGAAATTAAACCTACTTAAAGACTACTGACCAAGTTGTGATATTAATAAAGCGGATTTCATTATATTAAGGGTAGGTATTCCAAACTCCTAATAAAAGTTATTAGCTGAATAACTGAAATAACTGTTCATTTTCCCTATGTATATATATTAGCTGAATTGTTACTAGATGCCCTTATCAGCACATTGAAATACAGGCCCTAAACAGAATTATATTTAGAAGCAATCGATTTATTGTGTCAATATTCATTTTTTACTTAAGCACGTAAGGATGTCAGAGTCCGATTGTAAATTATTTGTACGTTTCACATCCAAGATTTTTCTATTAAACCCACACTGAAATCTTTGAAAATTAGTAATTACTACTGTTCTGAATTGAGATGCTACATTCAACAATTCCTAAAGTGTAGGGATTTGAATATTGTAACTTGTCAACTTGCCTATGGTCTGGCAAAAATGAGAGTCCGGTGGCTCATAAACCGCGAGCTAAAGGTCGTGGATTGATGATCCGTTATAAATAATGGACCATCAAGGTCAGGTTGCAATATACATTGATTTCCCACGCGCCTTTGATTCAATAGACCCCCAACTACTACTCAAGAAACTGTCTTCGATTGATTTCGCCCCATCTTCTCTCAACTTGATGGCATCGTATTTTAAGGACCGAAAGAATTATGTTTATTACAAAGGCTGTTGCTCTAATGAATACCTGTCCACCTCTGGTATCCCCCAGGGATCGAATCTGGGTCCACTGTTATTTATTTTATTCATCAATGATCTTCTCGCTTCCTTACCTTGCAATGCTTTGGGATATGCAGATGATCCAAACATCAAACATTTTTCATCCATTTTACAGTACTTATAACACCGTTATCGAACGTGTTCAAAAACATTTTTTGAAATTTTTATCTTTTAAAAAATCTGGAAATAATCCTGATACGGATTATAATATGTTGTTAAATGAACACAATATGCAATCCTTGGCTGAGCGTAGGACATTTCATGGTACTCTTGATTGTTCAGATCTATTGTCTAATGTTAACTTTAATGTACTAAATGTAATAAAAGTGTCGTTACGCTTTGTACCAACATTTAGATATGCCACCCCTAGAACAACTAATCCCCCCTCCCTCCCCTGCTAATACTCCCATGGCTCGGAATGCAAATTTGTTTTATGCAGATATTTTCAGGGTAGTATTAGGAATCAATTTTAGCTTTTAGTGTTTATATTATAATTTTTTTGTAATGGTAGTGGTTCATAAAATTGTATTGCTTCTTTTATTATTGCTAGCTAATTGTATTTGTTGATATTTGTATTTTATACTTCTTTACTTGTCCTGCAATTGGGTCTTTCCTGTTAGGCAACTAAACTGATTTGATTAGATTATTGTGAGACTTTCTATAATGCAAGTTCTTTTGTATCTGTAATTTGTAGTAAGTTGTAAGGTCATTATAATTAGGAAGGAATAGAGAGGATTTTGAGAAAATAATCTAAGGTGTCTGCATCGAAATAGGATCTTTTTTTGATAAATTTCTTTTCTTTTTTGAATGTACTTATAATGAATTATGATTGCGCCATGAATTGGTTTAATTTCACATTCTACACTGTTTAAATTGAGTTAGGTTATTTTATGATTTTACGATTATTTATTTATTAATTATTAGGAGGAAGAGAAAGATGAAAAAAAGTTTACTTCTTAGTTTTCCTGGTCGATTATTAAAATTTTGGTTTGTTTGATTACAACTTGCATTTTATTTCTTTTTTTTTTTTTTTTGGAGGTTGTGAAATAAAGAACCCCTTGTAGTGGTAATTAGCAGTAAGTTATACTTTGCGATTTGGTTTCATGTTTTTCAAAAGAATTATTATTCTCATTTTCTTAAATTATGTGTTTACATGGTTTTCTTTTTTTTTAAGTGCGTTATATACTGTGTTTTTTTTTAATTCTGTTTATATTGTGGTTATATGTCTGCATATGATTCATATTTTGTTTAATGTAATAATAACTTGTTATGTATGCATGAAAATTGTTAAATAAATAAATTATTATTATTATTAAATTAGTAGTAGTGATAGCGAGCTTGATACTTTGAGGAGGTTGATATAGTTTCAAATGAATTCGAAAAATGTTGTTCTGTTTTGTTTCTTTGATGCTACATTATACTCAAGGTCACCAGTGATCGAAAAAAAGAGGTATAATTATATCCACACAAACTCAGGTTATAAAAAATACCTAAAGAATAAAAATTTAAACTTGTGCAAAGTGTATTAGTTTGCTTAAATGGTTTAATAAATTTTAATTATGACAATAACATTAGTCGCTATCGGATATATTTTCGGTATGAGAGATCTCAGTGAAAAAAATATGTTTATACATACATAAGATATGAATGCACTAACAGGCTTATTGAACATTACATATGTGGGTCACTCTTTAACTGCAAGAATAAACCCTATCTAATGGTAAACATAGTGTGTATAGTGTGGAATAGTTCGATCTAACCAAAACCGCGAATCAGATTGTTAACTTTTTTTGAGAAGAGCTGTACATATATATAATTTTTTAATTTGCTTACATCTTAATATTGACAAGTTACCTTTGCTAGAGTTTATGGACGCTGCACTCGACATAGAAATAATTGGGCGTAAGGAATTGGTTTTGTTCTCACCAATTATATGCAATGCTCTGCGTTTGCTAACAGCCAAGTCTGCAAATACTCAATTTTTCCATTCACCAGTTGTCTTTTCTCCACTGCAATGAGTTTATAGATAGAATTATATATACTTTTACGTGGAATTTGTTTGTTTCTCATTATTATAAAACAGACATTAAATGAAAGTAAGATAACACATCTATAACGATCTTGTTTATTTCAATTTTGAAATCGATAATCTAACAATTATCGACAATATGGCGTTACTGACAATTTAGATAAAACTTAGAAGTTTTACTGTACGTGCATAGATAGTTTCATACGTATAGTTGAAGGCATTGATACAACAACAAAAGGAAGTTGTGTACTCTTATAGATCTGTTAGATGGAAAAAAAGATATCTGTTAAAATCATATAATGAAATAAGTGGAGAAATGGTGAAAAATTAATTTGGTATAGGAAAGCCGGTATGAAGATTGGGGGTTTTTGGGTGTGTTTCCTTAAGATAAATAACGTAAGTTCTTTCTATTTTAATAAACTTTAAGATACATTAAAGAAATTTTCCTTTGCAATTATTATTATTAATTATTTTATCGATTACGTAAGTGTCACGTTTATAACCCATAATCGTTACGGCAATCATAAGTGAGTAATTATCTTCAGAGAATCTCTCACCTTCCATGATAAGGAATAAGTCGCCTAAAGTAAACAAATATCTACCGAACTAGTACGAATAAAAAAAAATTATAAGAAATCCCTAGGAATGGACACGTCATTGCGCTAAACGATACCATTGGATATCGATAATATCTGTGTATCAATAAAGGTTTGGCGAGCCTATAAATTCCCTAACATGCGTCTTACTTATGTTAATCACGTATGAAGTTTTAAGTTTATTAGATTGATGATAAAAGTGTGTGCCTAGTCCTCAACGCCAGTATACATGCCTTCAACAAAACTGAAAGCGGCCCCGATGATTTAAATCCGAATCTTCGTCGAGGTGGAAGTTTAGGTCTTTGGCATCTGTGATTTGGCTGCCAGATCTATTTCTTCCACGTTGACGCAATTCGGATATTCGACAGTGTGCATTGATGTTATTCAACGATGGGTAAGTATAAATATACAATTTAGTACAGTTTAAGTTCCAATCAGTTAGAATTTTGACAGGGAAATATGTAAATTATAAAGCGTAGATTTTAATTACTTCTTATTGATGTAGCAGAATATTGCAAAGCAGTCAAAATATTAATTTAACTTCATTGACAAAATTATATAGGTATTTAATTTACTATATTAAATGATTTTAAAACAAAAAAAGGAATTACTTAGCTAAGAAAGTTGTATATACTTGCAAAAGTATTACAAATAATTTGGAAAAAAATATTTTCATTAAAATGCTTGTGCTAGGTTGTATGTATATAGTTGCAATTATTACGATATTAAAATTTTTATTATTCTACAATTGTTTTTAGTAACGTGGTATTTTTTCTTCTTCAATGTCAGAAATATATATTCCTTGTTTTTTTTTTATATTAGTATATTTCTTCCTTAATAAAATATTTATATAACTCTCAATTTTGTTTTCCATTTTTGTAGACGTATTAATAAGCGTAAATTGAAACTGTATTAAAATAAGTTTACATTTTTAGCAAGTCAAAATTTATTTAATTTTATTTTTATTGAAATAATATCTTCTTAAGTTCAGTTAAAATTGAATATATTTTGTTTTATGGGAATTTTCTCGCCGTCTTCAAGTTTCAAGCTTAAATACATCTGCTGTAAATTCATTAAATATTTATGTAATTTCCACTAAACGCTCTACATTAAATAGGAGCCTCACTTATTTTTTTTAATCGCAATTCTATCTTTTGAAATTAAGTTAGAATTCAATTTCTGAAATCACTATTCAACAAACTTCCGTATTTTATTAGAATGACTTCTGGGATTTCCTCTTTAAAACCAACCATTGATATTTTCATTATTCATCCAATATTCCATTAATCTAATAGCCCTCAATTTGCCCTGTAATTCCATTATTCATTTAATTTTCACTGAAAAATCTATACTTCCTCTGTACATTCCCTTAACCTTCCGGAACACGCGTAACAAATTGGAACATTAGTACACGCGGCGGACTGCGGACTAGGAGTCCGCGCGCGTGTTCCGGAAGGTTAAAGAATCTACACCCAATGCTTTTTTAGTAAACAGTAAACAAAATTTCGTTGTTAAGCGAAAATTTGATACTTACACATTTTTTATGTCGATATGTCAAACTGTAAAATAAACGAAGTTTGTTAAAGGAAATTTTATTAATATATGCTAACTTTGGGTAGTTATTACATTAACAATTTTTTTTCTGTACCTTCTAAAACAACAGAATTTGTTAATTTTGACAGAATTTTTACTGCTGTGTTCTGATTTGTGTAGTTTTCTTTGAAAGTATCATATATTCTCATTGTCTATCTGTGATTTACTGTGATCAACTTTAGATTTAACTAAGTTAAAATCTATTTATTTATTTGAATTATTACGAGATACGTTGATTGCATTAGAAAAAGTAGAATAATAAGAATATAATTGACAATCTAACATGAGATAAAAATTGCATTAATTATTTGAAGAATAAGAAACCCTGTTTGAGTATTCGGTCTGTCTAATATAATAAAATTTATTTAAACCTCAATATTTCGTCATTTATTTTGTGGCTTCTTCAGGAGGTTACAATATTAATAAAGGAGCGAAATTAATAGCTAATAAGCTGCATTATAAAAAGTATAAATAGTACTTAATAATAAGAAAAATTCTGTAAAATTATAATACAATAGATAAGTTTTGTTAAAAAATCAATCAAAAAATTTGTCAATAATTTAAACTGACTGGATATTATGTAAAATATTACAATAAATGTTATTCAATTGGTTTATATCTGTTTTAAAATTTATAGTATTTTGGCAATTGTTAATATGTACCATTTCTATATATAATCGTTTTTTTTTAATTAGTTTCAATCAAAATTGTGATCTAAAAAATAAACAGACAATGCACAAGAGCGTTTACCTAAAAGACTATCACTTTCATGTTGAACTATTCGATTTTTTAACATTTGGGAAGTTTGTCCAATATAGCAACCTTGGCAATATAATAATATGTATTAAATATTTTAAATGAATAAAACTTGCAGACCTTTATTTTACATCTTCTAGTATATACAACTGATTACTCATTTTTAAACTTTATATCCTTGTAGGTATTATTAATGAATTTATTTAAATTATAATAAGACATTGTTTTAATTTCATTTTAAACTTAAACAGATTTAATTTTTGCAAAAGCATTGAAACGTTGTTTTTATACCTACTCATATGGTTAAGACTTTAGACATTAAGTTAATTTATGGTCAGGTAACTGAAAGTTTACGTTTCGTAGATAATATCTTAGATAGTCGGTAACTTGGCAATCCAGGTTTTAATGAGGCAATTTTAGAAATTTTTATTATTTAGAAAATAATCAACACACATTCTTCAGACTAGTTAAATCACTAAAATAAGAAATTAAATAATTCTTCTATTACCAAATATTACATCACCGGCATGTATAAACCAAATTAAATCAGAATTAATGTCAAATCAACTGTCACAGACGGGTTTAAAACTGTCTATAGAATAAGCTCCATCTCTAAGAACAGTTATCCGCAATCTTCGCTGAGTCAAATTTTCGCCATTATAATACCCAAAAATAACCGTTTACGGCAGTTGACTAGAACGAAATTTGAATCTGCGGCTCCTAGTAATAATTGAGACCCCTTTGATCGCTAAAACCCTACAACGTGAAAAATTTAAAAGAAAGTGGATTTTATTATTCTTATTTTATTTTCAAGGCAACTTAAAATTTGTAAGTGGATATAATCAAATACGCATCACATATTTATTTTTAATTGCACATGATTTAGATTGGAAAATATCTGAAAAATATTACCATTCGTTCGCATTGTCTCTACACTTGTCTCACGCAATGTGAACGAATAGCAACATTTCACAGATGTATTCCAGGCATAATATTAAATTACATTTATTTTGTTTAAGAATTTACCTAAACCAATTATTAAAATTTGCGGGAAAATTTTTTGGGAATAATTTAGGTATGTGATTGTTTTTTTTTCTTTTTGCAAATTGTTCATTAGTATATAGATGCAAATGAAATAACTTAATCGTTAGTTAAGTCAAATACGAGTTCAAAACCAACGATGTGGGTATTTCAAGTAAATTTTATGTTTTGTCAATTTTATCTGTTAAGCCGGTTTTGGATTATCAATAGAATAAATTAGTGATACTGTAAAACGGGAAATATTTTCAAAGTTTGATTTCTAGCCATAAAATGAGAACGTTTTCTACATATATGTACGTAAAATCCTTTTAGTCCGAATTTTGTTGTATTTATAATCACAATTGGATGAATGAATATTATAATGTTTATAAACACTTCCAAAATTAAATAAAAAACATTTTTACCAACTAGATTTTAAGGTGATTGCACAATAGTATCTACGTATTGTAATAACAATACTTACTAAAATTTCGTATTGTCTTTTGTATATAAAATCAACTGAATGCTATTATTAAACGACCCATCGACTATCTTCCACAAATGAATTATCGCAAACCAGATAAAGAATGACAGAGACAGAGCGACATTGTTTGCCCATTTTATCATAAATTTTTATCACGAAGAATTACGAAATGAAGGTAAATATTGGGTAAATGGTATTCCCTATTTTAGAGGAATACAAAAGCTGGCACGAAGTTGTTAACGTGTCACCAAATTAGACGGACGTGCGGCTACCACATAAGCACATTCTACGTTGGCGAAAAGGCACCGGACACCGGCTACATTCTCGACATTAATTCGAGAGTTCACATGAATAAGTGGAGTAGTGGTCTCTTCACTTTTATTCGAACAGTGAGATTCAACTCCTCCATTTTATTTTATGGGCTCGTACACCGACAGCGGTTATGGAGATTTGACGATCTGGAAAACGGAACGCGCTATAAAATGTACGTCTAGGTAAGTTTTCGAACTGATGTTTCTCAAGAATTTTATATTTATTGAACCAATAAAGGCACGTAACACTAATTCACATGATCGATAACGTAGGGTACTTGATGCGGGTTACGTGGAGTCTGTAAATAGCCCGTGGAGTGCTATGTAGATAAGGTAGAAGTTTGTTTTGATGGAAAAAATTGAGACTGATACCAGATAAACGTATATGATGCAATTGCGTTTTCACAGGAAAAAAGAATAAATCAATATCGACCGCAAAGGGTGCTAACTAAAAAAACTTATTCCTCTGCGAATCATAAACGATGTTAACACATTTTTTATGTTACTTACGTCAAGATAATAAGTTGAACTAGTTTTTGTCTTATCTCCTATTATTTGAGAAACGGCTTATTTGCTTTAAGCGTCATTTACGTATTTAAAGATAATAGTTATCACCGTACGTTACAACCAAAAATAAACAAGGTATGTATCTAAATGTGGAGTTCTATTGTTTAAAATAATATAAACTTTCATGTATTTATTACGTAAGTATAAATAATGCATGACGCTTCGTGTCTATGTACTAACGCACATAGGTACATCAACAACCTTTGATGAGAATGTAAAAAATAACAGAATTCTCTGATTTTTTTTTTTTACTGTGGGAGCTGTCTGACGTAAAATCCCATTTTCTTTACCCATTAAATTATGCCAACCAGTCCAATATGCTGGTGCCGTATACTAGTCTGTAAAGGTCTCTAGCTGGTCGATCAAAATAATCCACTGGGTTTATTTTTCGGTTGCCATAATTTGCCTATCTTTTTGCGTCCAGAGCCTCGGGTTAACATAGGATCTGGTAAGTGGTGTCTATCATTCTATATAAATTACACAATCTGCATTGGGCATCTGCGGTGTTGATCCTCATTTTCTGTAGATGTTCTTTGAGTGCACGATGTCCTGTTGGAAAACCTGCTACTATGCGAAGATGATTCCTATTAAGCTTTAGTAGTTCTTCACTCTTCTTCTTTGATGGTCTCTTAATAAAGATCTTATCATGCGTTTGCCTGGTTGCGTTATCCCAGTGTTTCTCTTGGATCCAACTCCTTACTTGCTCCCGTACTGTATTTTTGGACATTCCTAAAACATGTTCTGGGCTTATAAATGAAGCGATGATCCCTTTCTTGCCAACTGTCTTCAATTCCCGAATGTGCGGGCACCTACAGTAAAGTAACTTTATTGCGGTTTAGTTCTCGAATGCATTCCCAAACTGGTCTTGATTGTATCCTAGGGTTCACTCCCTCTGAATGATGTCTCCTGCACAATGCAATATTGCGTATGCCTCTGCTTGAAAGACACTGGCATATTTTCCTAGTGAAATTGTGATCATTCTATTTCTCACCTCACTGTAAATTCCAACTCCAGCCAGCTTTTGATCCGTCTGTACATCAGATCAGTTCACCGAGCTTCTATCTGTAGTTAAATTGATTCCAGCTTATCCGATCAGTAATTTCCACTTTGAAATGTCGAAAATATCGTTAAATAAATATGTCGAAATCACGTATTTCATACATGCATATCTGTCACTTGATATGCCCCATTCTTGCCTCCCCCATTATCACCAAATGGCGAGGAGGGACACAATTGGTTATAATTAATTTTAAGTATGATCAAAATGTTAAATCGGTTCACTGTACCCATTTAGGGAAGACTTGGGATGATTTTGGCATTTTTCGTGTTGTATTTATTTCTTTTTGAAGCGACCGGTATTTATTTTTATCTCCAGACTAATATTTAAACATGATTTACACTTAATAAGAAGTAATCGTTTTTTTACAACAGAGTGCGAATTCAACGTACTGCATTTATCCAATCTCTGCTGTGGGAACAATTTGGACGACCGACATACGGATATGGTATGGACAGTGATTTTAAGATAGAAAGGTTCATAATTCAAGTTGTATGTGCCAAACATGAGAGTAAAGAAGTTACTGTAAAGAGAAACTTGAAAGATCGCTGTTAAAATATAGCATATCAATACCCCAATTCCATTGATTTTAGAAGAATCCAAAGCAACTGAGGAAATGTCCAAAAATAACCGGACGAACAGAAGCAGCTGTTTATAAAATCGTACTTCAAATCCATTTCGTAGCTTCTTTTCTACTTTTGTCATACATTTCATTCCAAACTTGCCTGTCTTCAAGAATATATTTACAATTATAAAGTCGTCTTCTACAGCATATTTATTGCATTTGTCGCTCTCTTCTTTTCTTGTCACTCACCAATAGACTTTATTTCTTTTAATTCTTCATCCGAACAGTTTCATTCTAAGCTTCCTTCTTTATTAATTTTTAATATGTTCTTCTTTATAACGTAGTTTTTTTCGTCATCTTCATTTTGTTTCTTGCAATTCTTTCGTTTCAGGTGTATTTGCGGCAATCATAATCTTTCTACGCTTTCGCCAAGCCTCAGGCAACGTTCTTGACTTTGCTTTTTAGGATATGGATTTATTTGCTCTGCAGAAATAAAAGAAAATGCAGTACACGTGGAAGAAATTTGTGTTGAAAATTGGCTTACAGAAGTAAAAGGATTTAGTGTAGAAACTTCTGGGAGGATCTAAAATAGTAGTGACCCCATCAGCTGCTGTTGGCTCAGATTCAAGTTTTGAAGAAATATTGTGATCAAAAGGAACCGTAGGTATTTCCCTGAAGAATTAGAATTAGAACCTGAAAGGACAAAAAAGAAGTAGATTGTTCAATAGTGTTTCATATGACTTAACATCCGCGCAACGTGTGGCTGACAAGCTTCGTAAAACCGGATACCTTATTGGATAGTAAGATTCTCCTCTTTTCGGTTAAAATTTTGGGGGTTCTGAATCGCCTCTCTTTGTAAACGGATGTGATAGTGGAAAACCGTGGACAGAACGTCATTGGTAGCAAAATTAATTATGAAATTCTCGTCCCGGAGAGCATGTTCGGCAATTGCGGTTTTCTATTTGACCTAAACAGCCATATCGCTGGTGTTTCTTCCGCCTGGTGTTGCTACTGCGTTTTGTGATGCCAAAGTATACTAATCTACAGGAGCAAGGCGTCTTATATACTCCGGTTGATGTTAAGGGACTCCTAGGATCTTTTGTCAAACATAACTGATGACACAATTGAAGCGTAGATTTATAACTATGATCTTTACATTGTGTCTTATCTGTCAATAACTCGGAAGGATCTGTATCGTAGATATCTGTGTTATATGGGTTTATAATTGATCACTTTTTGGTAAAGATTCTTAAATAAATTTCATGTTCATGTTGTTTCAAGTTTATATGTACGTTCAAATTATTTTTCTGTATATTACTTACTAGGCAAATGTATTTATTTAAATGTAACTTTTTTCCTATGGAAAATTGTAAATATTCATTTTTATTTCCAAAGTTATTTGCGAAAAATAAATAATTAATAAGTACAGTTTGCAGGAGCCGACCTAAGATGGCGCGTTAATTCCTATTGGAATCCCATAGGGTTTGTCGCGTCATCTATATGTCGCATCTTGTAAATTATATACAGTTGCGTCTGTACTATCCTTCAGTCAACGGTAATGGTTATATTTGTCACCCATTAGTCACTTTTATAATTATATCATCCACAGACAAAAATATAAGTTATTTTTATTCATCACTCTTGGATAACTGTAATAGATATTTTTATCTACTCCTACACATAACAGATACTCAATAAATGATCCTTATGCGTGCGTTTATTCGAATAAGGTTTTATCCAACGCTGTTACTGTGTTAATTAGAGTTGCCTGGAAATGGTGAAAGGTTCCTCAAAACACAAAATTAATTTTTCTTATGTAGGTAGCTTTAAATACATGATAAAAAAAAATATTTTCGCCTTTAGATTTTTCATTTCCCTTTCTAGTTTCTTCAAAATCTCATCCTTCAATAGTATCTGCAATTAGTTCTGTTACATATAAAAATAGAATTCCCCAAATATACGCCGAAATGTATTTTTGAAATTCGTCATTT
This sequence comes from Cetonia aurata, assembly GCA_949128085.1. NCBI lineage: Eukaryota > Metazoa > Arthropoda > Insecta > Coleoptera > Scarabaeidae > Cetonia > Cetonia aurata. The sequence goes on along the minus strand of OX421885.1, from coordinate 22,720,506 downwards.
TTCAGACGCGATGAAAAACCGAAAATGAGCCAGTAGTATCGATTTGTTGCTCCTATTGTTTTCTTTCAATATCCGACTGAAAAAGTATTTGGTTTCCGGCACGTGTAGCTTTTGTAATAACCAATTTTTTTTTCAGCATATAACAAAATTATATGAAGTTTATTTTTGTATCAAATGTCCGGATGAATTTATACTGAAGCTTTTAAAGTTTTTTTTTTTTGATACCTAATATATAATGAATCCAAAGCGCATGTATTAGCTCTAAAAAGCATTGTAGAATCACATAATTTATAAGTACGATCATAAATACATAAAAAGTGTTTACACAATAAAATCAGGCAACACTACTATTTCTTGTATTTACTACTAATTTCCATTTAACGAGGAACATATCCGCTGATGCTTCCAAATTAATTACCGAAACTAAAAATATCCGATTCCAATATCCCTCATGCTGTCGATGCTTTTATCTAATCCCGTGCAGTATTCTGATTAGATCGAAATGAGGCCTTCATTCGTTAAAAATCGGAAATCGACGGCAGTAAAATTAACTGAACGTTTATAGCAGTTCTTCTTCCAATCGGAAGTTGCATGGCGGTGATTAACCCACTCGTATTGATTCCCTATCCTTAATAAGTGAACGGTTTTATTTATTTAACACATTTAGAATTGCGTATTAAGGTATTTATCTTCATACTAAAATAGGGAAATCGGACGTTGCCTATACCAAAAGTATTGGATTATTTATATTTTATAAATATACTATTACATTATCTTATTAAATAGGTGATATAAAAGATTTTATAAATTGATTATTGTAGTAGGATATCGATAATCAAGGGTTCTTCCATATTGTTTGTTGATTTTCAAGGTTTATTGCATCGCCAGAATACACACTATTAAAACTTACCCTCGTCAGTGTTACAATCCTTTGTACTTTTTTTCTGAGTAAACACAAGCTTTCAATTATTTATAGGGACCGCCTCTACCGTTAAAGCCGCTCTTTGTATTAATGTCAAAGAGCGCGAATCAAACACCACCGCTTTGTCATTTGCGGTCGCCTGAGAAGAAAAACGTAGTATTTCTAAAATGGTCATTCACGCAAAAGGGTGTTTTGTCGTTTGACCTCAAAATCCACTAAATACCGAATCTGGTATAAGAAAATAGAACTATTGATTAGTTGACGTATTTGGTGTTGTTCATCTTTTAAGTATTGCTCAGTCACATGGTTCCTATTTAATTCGATTCTAGTTAATTTTATTGATATTATTTTTCATAGGTCGCTTAATATTAGCTGTAACTCAACATTACGCATTTAATAACTATTGTAAATGCATTTTCAGCTGGCGGATGCGCGATAGCAAGAGAGTGTGCTCAATAGAGTAAGAAATAAAAATGGAGAAACGTTATAAATCCCACGTGAGAACATAGCATAGTTTTAATTGTAATATGTATCCGCAGTACTGTACGCTGTTCATTGAGCGAGCTCCGCCCGCCTCTTCAAGCTGGTGACGTAAGATGCGCACGAGAGCGGTGTTTCTGCCAACAGATAATGCATTTTTGTGAAGCAACGTGTTCACAGTCATCAGGGTTTTTTTAGGTATGCCTTGCGATAAAAAAATCACCAAATTTATAACATAAAACTATTTTACATAACGAAACCATTTCTATTTTGCGCCTTCGTCCAGAAACACTGATTTTGCATTACTTTAAATCAGTCAGAAACATTCCATTCTCCGAAATAGGTCGGCAAAAAGATCACTAAAGTTTGGCAACATATATATTCGAATTACTGATATTTCTATCATTAATAATTGTAGATTCTATGACAGATGAATTGAAATACCATTTAGTTCTTCGGTTGACAGTTGACATAATAATAATTTACGGTTTTTATGAATAGTTCGCCATAAATTTAATACAAATCTTGTTTGGTAACTCACATTTTACAACTATTTGGGTCAGTAAAATGTTTGTTTAGTAATACCATGACAGAAAAAGTAGTGTTCCTATTAGAAATTTTTAATACTTGCGCATTTTTCGAAACTATGTAATCTGCTGTCAACTTTAATGCATATCCTGTACTTACAAGATACAATAATCTTTTTCTAATTTGATGTTACAATTAAGCTATAAACGCGGGGCACAATAGGTCTTAAGGCCGAGCTGCCTCACGGGGTTAAACCTGTCCATAAAAGCAAAAAAAAAAAAAAAAAAAAAGCTATAAACGCACTCAACGGAGTGCACTTATGAGTTATAAATGCACGAGTGCCTTAATAGGTTTATAAGGGACTTTTACTGAAATATCTTAAGTTGGCCACACTGGTTTCTGATTTTATTAGGATTAGTTGTCAACCTTTATCAATTTGAGGTTAGGGCTACATGAATAATAATTGTCAATGGATTTATGTAACAAAAATCCAAAAGAAAAAGTGAATAAATCCCTTATCACAAAAATTAAAGATACAAATCTAAATACGTATTTCGGCAACTAAGTTGCCATCTTCAGTAGAAAAACAAGTGAAGAGCAGTGTTAAACGTAGTGTTTTCGGCTAAGGTAAACCTGGGAATATATGCTCTTCACCAAATCACTAGTGGAATAACACTATGTGTTGGCGTCGCGAATACGCTAAAAATCTGCCTGCCTGACAACATAGCAATTAGAAACTACAAATGTTCCGCTCTTTTGTTTTATACACCTTTTATGAAGAAGCTGTCAGAGTAAAGTATACTCTGAACGTTTTTCTTATAAAAGGTTAATTGCAGCTTTATTGCAAAAATTGTTGGCGATTCCAATTCTACCAAACATTTGGTATTTTGTTATTTCTCTGTAGATTAAGAATGTTGGATATATTCTATAAGTTGAGGAAATATGCGTTAAAATTGTATTCAATTTCATCGAAAAGTAGGCCGTTGATGGTAAAATTAAACAATAGCTATCAAACTAACTGTCAGTTGTGATTGATGTGTGTCGCACTGCTTTTCCGGAATTATTTCACAAGATTTTTATCAATATTTATTTAATATCGTTTTCTTAAGTGTAATCGTATTTACTTGTTATTTGATAAATCTTTTCTTCCGTTACATTAATTATATACCATTTACTTTGTTATTATTATTTTTATAAATTGCGATGCCGTACACAGAAATGTATTCTATAGAAATGAATAAGTTTATATAAAAAGCGCTAGATTATACTTTTACAATCACTTTAGTTTATTGCTTTTAATTTACCGCGAATTTCGAATAAATAGTTTTGCCGTAAATACATTTATATCGTCATAGGTATCCCGCAATTGGTTAGTAGCTATTGTTTAATTCTATATACCAGTTGCCTACTTTTCTATAAAACCGAATACAATTTTAACGCACACTTCTTCAGGTTTTTGGATATATCCAACATTTTTAATCTACAGAGAAGTAACATTTAATTCAAATACCAAGTATTTGATTCGTTTGGCTCGTCTCGGCTAGAAACGTACAACCTTGATATGTAAAGAACTATTTTATAGCTAGCGTCTTTAATATGTTTATAAATGCATCCAAACGAATGTGTTTATTTTCATTAAGGTGCTAGTGCTATAATATTCATTAAAACAGTGGTGCTATAATAGGCGTATTCTTTCGTGATACTGATCAAAGTGAACAGCAATCGATTCGTTCACTCAGTTCAATGTTCTTTTGTGCACGGTCAGTCTCCCCACTTCGACTAATAAAGTGATTGCATTCAGAAATCCCTTTGTCCCTCGAGCACAATAAAATTTCGCGGTTTAGTTCGTTCAATTCAACAAAATTTAGACATAACCTAACTTTATTGACTTCACACTTCACATAACAACAAATGGATTTGAGCGTTAATCACGATAACATTTTTATTAATACTAACAATGTTGCTAATGAAGATGTTAAAGTTACTAATATGATCTCACGAATATGGTTACATATTCTGTATTAAAGAAGATGCTAAAAAAATACCGGGAAGGCAAGTATTATTTAAAACTTCAATAAAAACCAATAAATCGAGTTTGTTCTTATCATACCAAGCATAACTTAACCTTAACGTTTCAAGAGTCAAAATTGTAGTGCGAGAAATGTGTTCTTTTGCTTTGATAAACTGAAAATGAATGAGATTCCAATAAAACACTTTCAGTGGATTCAGTTCATTCACTACGAAAGAATACATCTATTAATTGCAAGAAGCTTCAGTGGTTTTAGGTTGGTCACTCTGAGTGAATAATATGAATGTGATAAGGCATTGAGGTTATTTAAAAATTCAAATCAAATTTATAGACCACGCCTGTTTACCTTGTATTGCATTTTGTAGGCACGGTTTAGTACTTGCTGACTAACGTTACGGCGCTAGTATCGATTTTTTGACCAATAAGATTAAAGTATGATGACGCGTCGTCAACGACAACCATTCGTTATTTCTGGAAATTTTTATATACATCCGCCATTTTTGAGTTTCCGACGTTTGCAATCGTTTGAAACTGCTTTTGATCTATTTGTGAGTGTAAGATATTTAAGGCTGTAATTATTGTGAATATCCGTACAAGAATCGTTGCAATAATGGGTGGTTTAAGAAAATGTTGTGTACCAGGATGTGTTGATACAAAAAGTGTTCGAAGGAAATTTCCAATTTACGATGAAGCGGTAAGTATTGCTGATAAAATTTACAAATAAAACAGGTGCAAATGCTGTTATCGAACATATTGCATACTTATTTTATGTAACAATTTATGGGTATGTTGAAGGTTATAGACGCTACAAATCACTACAAATTTCCGCACACGTTTCATAAGACTTAAAGCACTCATTCATTAAAAAAAAAATTCTGGACACGCCACTCGTTTTTTAACTTGAATACGTGTTTTAAAAAGTATCTCATGAAGCTAGTTTTTTAATGTAAGTATACAACAATTTTCGTATAAGATGAACACATTGTAAATTAATATTTTGACATTAACGTTTGCTGCAGTATGAATTCTTGGTACATAACTTGAATTTTCTGGCGGATCTGTGGATTGTATGGAAGTATTGCTCTGATTTTCTAATTTAACACCAAGAATATGCTTCAACTGGGAAAATTGGAGAACTGGAGAATTAATGCATTCGGGAGTGCGCCCTTCGTGAATTAACAATTTCCGCTTGTCAATAAAATACATTTTCTTCGTCTTATATAAAAAAAAATTACTGCTTTTCAGTAATGTTTATGTTAGAAGTTAGAAGTTAGAAAAAAATATATACTTTAAGGTCTCTCTATTATCGGTAGCTTACTCGTGGCGACGGATAATACTGTATTACGAAAACAAATTAGTACTTAAGGTTAGTTAGAAATTGAAAACCTGAAAAGAGTCTGCAATCCAGCATTCTAGCATATAACCAACAAGTAGACATTAAAAGTGTGTAAAGCCAATATACTTTTTACTCAAATTTATCTTCTAATTACCATATGCGCAATGTTTCATTGCTACGACTAATGAACCTGTCACTGAGTTATAAAACAACCTGCAAATAACTTATTTCCAAGAAATTTCCAACTGATAACAGTTGCTTATCGCAAAACAGACCATGTGCAATAAAAATAGAACGAAGTTGAGAAAGCCACTTACTTATCTTTATCTTATCGTATTAAACAGACTCAAATTGTCAATTATTTCGAAATAATTTACCGATACTCTCAATTATGTCACCTGTACTAATACTTAATAAAACTTTAGGCTCTTATCGAAAACATCAAAGTACATAAGTATATAATTACTAGTGCTTACGTTTTATTACATAATCCGAGGCGCTTATACTTGAGATAATTTATTTTTAACTAACAATCGGCATCTGACGTCTAAAAAATCCCTAGATGTTTTGAACGGAAAGCGAAGGTATACTTACTTGTACCTCCAAAAGATATAAACCGCGATTATTAGTCCCACAAGGCTGATTGTGTAGCCTACGAAGTAGATGGTTGTCGTAAGCTCTACCTCGGTTCCCTCGAGCATGAGTTCTGTACAATTCGTGTAGTCCGTGTATTGGTCCCATGTTCCGTTTGGTAAACAAAACCTGGTTGCGTTATCTGGAATGGAAATGAAATATTAGAAGCATTTAAGGTTAATCAACAAGTTATAAAGATTTAATATTTATTCGAATGAAATATACAATCAAAGTTTAATGTAGAAACAATAGTTGTATTGTTAATATTTTCTTGTTGCATTTTGCTAGACCATGTCAATATTCTTAAGCAATTTGTGTGCTCTATTTCCGTGTTTGATGGTTGTTGACCATCAAACAATTCAATGAAGAAGTGCCTTGTACTACGCTACTGCAATTTCCATCACACGAATATCTTATAGACGGTGTGGTAAACACAAAGTGGATAGAAAACGGATAAGGGATACAAGCAACCGCATCGACCAGTTGATGCGAAGGTATACCTATAGTTAAATGATGCGTAAAAGATAAATACTCATTCACTGTTAGGCTAGTGTTATCAATACAAAACTGCAATACTACCATTTACTTTGCACCTTATTGCGTCATGCTTTAATAAGTAGCATTAATTGCAAAAACATGTGTCATGTCACCATACAAAGTTAGTTTGGTTTATGAATTTTGATAATATGACTTCAATCGGAACCTGTTGAATGATATGGGACCACAAACTAATTTTACTCAAAATAATTTATTTTCTGACGAAGCGACTTTCACGTTAGAAGGAATTGGCAAAAAGAAGCCAATTTTCTACCAATGTGTGATCAAAATCGTTTTGAACATACAAAATCTTAAGTTGTGAACGATGTAATGGGTACTCCGACCGCCTAGAAAGTTAAAACAGCAAAAATGGCCATAGAGGTCAATGAAGAACTACTAGATGGCGCTTACAAAGGTGGGATAAGTTAGCATATCCAAACCAAGTTTGATGTTCCTAAATAAGCAGATCAGCAAACATCTGACGAAAGCCACTAACAAAAGAATTGTGTTTGGTGCCATCAAAAGGCTTAGGGGCCGAAACCATCCAGGAGAGATTATGGAAGGTATAAGAGATCACAGGCGGCGTGGAAGGTATCGTAAGAGCAAGTCTGGCAAGAGAAGGAGGAGAAGACGACGTCATTAGGTCATATATACTCATTGTTTAAATGTTATACTCAACCTCTCGCCCCCCAACAAAAGCAATAAGCATTTTAAGTTGTCTAAACTAAACCCATAACGTAAAGGGGACAACATTCCTGCTGTAAGTTAATTCAGATTAACATTGATTACAATCCTAAACAAAATTATCCCGCGAATAATCGTCTACTCTTGTTGGGGGCGAAAAGAACCACCTCGTTATTTAATTACCCGCCGACGGTCTACTTCAAAATTTCATTACACGCCCCGTAACCCAATTACTCCAACAGAGCTAAACCGGGAATTAAGTCCCATTCAAATTAATCTGTGCGCGAGGGGCACATCGCATTCGTTCACTCGGAAGATAATGCAGCCCGATCTTTAGGACGATTTCAGTGCACAGATTAGACTCGTCGCTAGGTTAATCCTGTGTGCGGAGACTTTGACGGTCGATCGCACCCGAAAAGGACGAAGTGGCGGCTTCGAGAAGGCAAACGCAGATCATGCTGGTAGTCCCGACTTATCAGATGAAGTGGCAAGCAAACGCTTTTGAACTTCTTGATTGAAATACACGTGTAAATGAATTTTGACATGGCTTGCGTGCACCTTCATGTACAAGTTCGTCCAAATTCGATATAAACAAAGTGACAAGAAACAACTCGGACACATTTTGAAGAACAGCTGATCGAACTAAATATGTAATTTCTCTGCTAAAACAAAAGTTCTTTCTAAGGTAAATCCCTTGGATCGCTTTGCTTTTAAATGTCAAAATAAAATAGAGCTTATTGAACGTTTTCAGCAAATTTGACAGCCTAGGGTCCTTGAAAATTTGGTTAGAGTACTGTAATCCATCTCTATAAATTGCAAATATATCAAGAGCTAACTAAAGACAATTTTGACAGAAGAGCAGGGTTTTGTAAACAAAATATCTTTTATGCTTCAGCGATGTATGTACTTTTTATTTACATGGATTTGTAAATAAACGTAACTGTATTTATTGGAGTAACGAAAATCATCATTTGTATGTATCAGAACACACCCAGTATCCTGAAAAAACTAATGTATGGGCGAGCATACGTATGGTGGACAAAGCGATTGGGCCATTGTTTTTCAATAGCGATGCTGGATAGAGATGACAATATCCTAGTTGATGAGGATGAATTACATTTTCAACAAAATGAGGCCCCTCCTCACTATGTTCTTCCAATACGACAATGTTTAGACAATGTATTTCCAAATAAATGGATAGTAGAGAAAGGACCTATACAATGGCCAGCTAGATCGACTGATTTGATGCCACTAGACTTTTTTCTATGAGACTATTTAAAGGCTATTGGATTTACCCCTCAAACTGAAAATTAAAAATAACATCCTCAGAGGATTATTGCAAACTGTCGCAGAATTCAAAGAGATGTTTTTGAATATATACACCGCAGTTTTGACCAACGGCTATACCATTGTTTACTGAACAACGGACAACATTTTAAACAATTATTGTATTGACTTTTTCTGAAAAAAAAATATTTGAATTCTTAAATAATTTTGAAAAGAAAATAAAACATTTTAAGCACTGAAAGTGTATTTTTAATATTGGTTGGTGTTCCGATGCTCCTAAAATAGATTGACCAATGTGTTTTTGTTTTTTTTTTTTCAAATGAACTCCCGATATATTTATACTATATATATATTATAATACATCTTCACTATATACATCGAATTTTGACTCACTATGTATATCTATAGATACTTACTACACTTCGTTATTGGTGTGGATTCACAAGTAAGCAATGCAAAATACTGCACTACCAGAATTCTCTAACACGAAATCAAGTTATCGATCACTATGATCTTTTAAAAATATCATTAATGATACGTACATTTTATTGCCAATACTAAAACCCAGAGAGACAGACTACACATTACATGGGCAATTAAAATCCCTTGCCTAAGGGTGTAATTTATTCGAGATAGGGATCGTTTGATCATGATGTTGCCGAACTAAAAATATATTGCGGTTGGCAGTGAGCTATTATCTCTAAATGAAATCAGGCAGTTTATTCTGCATTATATCTGCTTCATTACCAATTGTAAATGATGTCAAAGGAAATTATAATAATATCATGTAATATGAAATTAATGAATTGTTGTTAAAGGGAATATTTGATACACCTGAAATCGGAGTTCCATCATTTTATTAGCTAATTTGGATAGTTTAAGGGACGCGATGTTCAGGCTGAAGCCAGACATTTTCCCGGGATAGCAAGTAGAATTCTTAGGATGGTAAAAGGGAGAATGGAATTTCATTTGAAAGGCAAATACTAGGAATTTTAGTGTGCCTACTATAATAGGCGCTTAATTGTGCTAACGTGCTAAGGGTGTATTGTATTCAGTTTAGATTTGTTTGTTTTAAAGCTACCATTTGGATTCGTCAAGAAAGGCATTCATTTTTAGCTGCTTAATGGGTAAATAGAAATGATGTAAACACTTAGTCATTAAAATTACACGAATAAAAAGAGCAGGTTGATTTTTTTTTGTTTAAAATTTATAGAAGTGAAGAGATGTTAACATTTTCTTTTTGAAAAAAGTTTTATGCTCAATTTAGTTTATTAATTTAAATACACATATCATGGTTAACAATCAATTATTTAGTATTACTTGTTTACATTGTCGCGGATACAATTTTTAGTATTATTCTCAATGTTTTTATACAATGTTTCTAGCATGTTGTTTAATTACTTTTTAGGTTAAACTAATCAGTTTATAGTGCTTCTTCCCCACATGTTGAGTAGAATGTAGATACTCAATAGCTAATCACAGATAAAAGAGCTTTACAGATATCAGCTTAAATGGGCCATTCGGTAACGCTATTTTTATTTGCACTAACTGTAAAGACAGGACGTTGCTATGCAGGATATAAGTGTGATTACTCGCGATTTTTTGTAGATATTTGTTGAAAATAATAAATATGTAGTAAATGATTCAAAAATATTTTTTAAATGCCACAACAACAGTTTGTTTTGACAAAAACTTGTATTAATGACGTATATTTTCTAATGAGAAACTTTTTTATTGCAGAAATAGGAAGATCAAGTCTTCTCTATTTTTTTTTTTTATATTTAAATGCAGTGTAAAGAACATGAAGAACGTTGCCAAAACACTTATATTTCATTTATGGTGCTTATCAGCGCTCATTAAATAGCACAATAAAATCAAATGCATATGGTTGACTATTATGCATTCTGTAATATTTTTAATTTGGCATGCAACTTTGACATGAAATTTGTATCACTACTCCACTTACACTGTTTACAAATCTTCACGAGCACTAAAAGTTTCAAAATATATCTTAAATAAAATGAAAACAAGAAAACTCTATTTAAAACAGTAACTATTTACAAAAATAATAATTCTAACTCAAAACAAAAACAGTGAAATTCACGAAAGTTTCGTAAAACACGACCTAATCCAAACTCGAATACACAATAAATCCATGATAATAAATCATGGAAATACAGAATAAACAATTAATGTAAATGACAATAAAAATAACCGTGAAATGTGAAGAAACGACTACTAAACCACAGTATAGGTACCTGTACCCATACTGTGACCAAACTAAGAAAAAATAACAAAATATTTAGTACACATCAGTGCCCTCACTGAATTTGGTGGCTTGTCTCCAAACCCGCTTCCACTTCTCGTCTACAAAACAAGCGCGTTCAAAAATAGCCAGCCATTAGGCTGACTATCTGCAAAGCTCTTTTATCTATGTAGCTGATATAACTAAAATTACTTAAAAATATCAATTCCAAGTTTAATCTCTCCATTCATAGATAGCGTTACTAAATTACTATTTATACTATTGTTACTAATGCAGTACACATCAATTCGAAATTTAGTACATAGTAGTAAAATTCATTGTTTACTAGGAACCTATCCTTTCTTTAATTATATGAAAGTGCCAAAAAATGATGCGTTTCTCCAAAACTTTTATCATTACTACTTTTATGTGTGTGGACCTATATAATGTAAGTTTATACTTAGATTTATTGAAGGTGCATTGGCTTCATACTTGGTTATATTATTTTTATTTACCTTGTTTACTTGGCTTTATACACTAATTAGTTCATTTACGTTTATGATTGTTGTGCTAGTGATGGTTCGTTGTTGAATATAATTTTTAATATTATTCGTTAATATAATATAATAATAATTTAATAGAATAGAATAATTTAATCTTTGTTCAAATTAAGCTTTATTCATAATTCAGAGTAAACGTAATTAACCCAATTAATAAAGTTATTCATTATTTGTAAATAATAAAATATTCAGTTATATTAAATATTTATAAGTAGTTTCAAACTATTATAGTTTATTACCTTAACTTTTATTGCGAAAGATATTAATATTTAACACGAGCGAATTGATAGCCTTATCTTAAATTCTGGGTTAGATTACGTAGCACATGCAATTTATCAACATTTATTATTCCTATGGGATATTGCTGTAATTTATCGGGGTTTTACGTTAATGACCTAGTAAATCGAGTATCTCCAGCGTTTCTTAGTAAATGACTTTACCAATCGTGTTAGATATAAGTAAGATTTATTATTTTTACGTATCACTATATAAGCTGTCCATAAAACTGTTTTGAAAAACGCTACTACTTCAATTTCTTCATTTCCTGTTTTCTAGCTGCTTAATTTTTTGTTTTTTTTTTTTGTTTAAGTATCATTGGCATTCTTTCCTACACAAATAAATACGATGATAACCCACATAATGGGTAAATCAATGCTTGGCCTAAGCTAGGATGAAGAGGAGCATAAACCTCATTAAAAAAATCTGTTTCATCTAGTCTGGATGAGAAACTACCTGTTAGAGACTAATTACCTAGACTTACAAGCGTCCAAATCCGACAGAAGGCAAACATTAGGAACAAAAACAAACCCAACATGGGAGACGCACGCTACACCACTAAAAGCACCACCTCGATTCTCGAAGAAACTCAATGGGAGTTCCAGAGTCACGACTTCAGCTTATGGCAAGAGACAAGTGTCCTCTGGTTCTGTACTGTCACCCTTATATTATATACGTCTGGGGAAAAAAAAAACGTTGAATCAAGAGCAGATGGATCTAATTCAAGAACTACTTGCGATTGCGATGTACAAATGTTCGGAGTGGAAGAACCAAAATCTTGCAATTTACGAAGAAAATCTTCACTAGAAGAGTATTGCCCAAACGTGTCAAGGTATATTTCACAACCCGAAGCTCGACCTAGCAACAAACAAACAAACATACATACATACATTGTAAAAGGTCTTCCACAGCGAACACACAAAAACCTAGCTCAAAGCAACATCCATGACGGTCCTTTAAATGGACGCAGATTTAACTACCGTTGAATCCAAGGAGTTTCCAAAGAGGGCGGGGATACAAGCCATGATACAAGGATAGCAAAAACCGGTATAGTCGGTCAGAACAAATATGGAGAGATAAAATCCAGTTTTGGGAAATCGTTCTGCTCAGTAATAGGCTGAAGAAGATTATGATTTATATGGCTTTCTCCATTAGGCCTTCTTTGGGGTGTTTGGAAAGAACCAGTACCGAGCTCGGGGGAGATTTTCAAAGTTCTCTAAGACCCCCAAAATAATTACCAATATGGAGAATATCAACCACTTTCTCGTTCAGAGGAGGCAAGGTAAGGAGTGTGGGAGTGAGGATGTAAATTTGTTTAAAGTAAAATCTCACAGAGACACAGACACAGACATGCTTCAACATACAGCCGTTCATCAACTTTAGTTGCAGACAAAATTAGGCCACGCGAAAAGATATGTCGAATGGTTTAATTAATTGAACCTAAATATGTTTTCATTTATAGCAAAATCCCTACTTTAGTCTAAAAGGAACAATAAACGGGAGAATTAGATATAAAAACCTATGAGGTTGCAGTGTTTTAAGAGACACCATGCCATTGTCCTACGATTTGCAGATACATGGTGTTTTCTGAAGTCAACGATGATTAACAAAAATAAGTTTAAGATACAAAATGTAGGTACCTAATAACATTTCTTGAAACTAATGAAATATGTTCGAACTAATGTCTTCTATTGTATTTTGGACTGTTTGGGACCATCTTATTATTCACACAATAATGAGAAGAGGCTCCATCCTATCGGAAGAAAAGTTTTGGATAAGACGCATCATTCCGTTCAACTGATCTGAGTCTACTACTCATGATCATGGACCAGAAACTATTTTAATGGACGAAATGGAACAGAAATATCAGGAATAATATTTTATTCTATTCAAAGTACCAATCAGTGCCATATTTTGAGCCGATGACATTTTAAGCAAGATTTATGGATGAAATAATAACAATTGTATTATTATTTCCTCCACAAATCTCCAAAAATTATTTCAGAAAAGAAAAAATTGTTTCACAATTTTTTTTTTTACTATGATAGTACTCAGGAAAGAGCAGTGAATAATTTTTGTCAACGCAATTTAAAGGAAAAATAATATGCGTCATAACGACAAAACAGAAAATGAAGAAAAAATATTTTCTTTCTGAACTAGTGCCTTGGTTATAGAAATAGAATTCACACATGTTGGCGGTTTTTAAAAAATCAATTAGTAATTAACTTATAAATATTATACCTTATATCGTATATCAATATTAAAATAGTGATTGTATTAAACTAATTGGGTGATTTACAAAACGAAGAGGAACCAAATAATATTTATAATGGTGTGGTGATTATCCATGACTTACAGGAGTTATTGAATCAATTATGCACATCACTTTAAACAAAGCAAATTTATCTTGTTAAGAAGTTTACGCCAGAAACTTCCAAAAAATCATTCACTTACACATCCAAAATGAATAAACAGTTTGTGTAATTGATGTGTACCTACCTATACTTCACCGGTGAAGTATACACATCACGGCGTCTGCTATCGCTAAGCATCTGAGCAAGATATATTTCAACTCTTCGGTGAGAGTATACCACCTTGCGAATATTTATTCAACTTCCCGTGACTTCCCTGCTTCATATTGATGAAGTCAATTTGCCGCTAAACTCGACTGACTGCGAAGGGGAATTTTTATAGCGATATGCCGTGGGAAACGGTCGTAATTCTGGCAGCCCGTGTAAAATTTAATAAACCCTCCTGACTCTTTGGGTATAAATATTACATTCTAAGCGTTGCCTGTCCGATTATAAATCAGGCGGTTGTTCTCTGAATTAAACTTACGGATAATGAAGAGATTATTGACCAGCTATACTATATCATCACACGGTTTAATGCGCTGCTATTTAAAGATTGTTAGGGATGTGATAAATGCCCCGTGCACAGCTTAAGTTTAGTTATTCATATAGTTATCTACGTATCAAAGCTGAAAAGTGATGTTTTGTCCAACGAGTATGGATATGGCGATCCAAAGCGAGCAACCAAACGATAAGACACTATCCAGCCGTGGCGTATACAAAATTTTCGGCTACCGCATAAATAATAATCGTCGTTTTAATGATATATATAATTACTTATATTTTGACAAAGAACCAAGTCAGAAAAAACATAGGTTGTCCTATTAATCGGAAATACAAGAATATATACAAATTTTTAACGAAATTTTAGATACGTTAATCGTTCAGACAGAAGTTCGATTTCAAGATATATACAAGTTACGTTTCTTTGATTTATTGACTTTTGACAAATTCTTAATTTATTCCAAACACTTTCCGTAAAATTTCTTAGAAAACACTTTTACAACAATAGTTTTGTTTTGACGAAATTCATGATCCTCAAAAGTCCGGAGAATGTTAAACGTCTGAGATGTTAAATTTTATTAATAAAAACGATTTATATGAATGTATGCCGGAACTAAGTAAACTTATAAGCATTGACTAAAAAAAAAATTAGCTTTTTACCTATCACCTTACACCATTTATCCATTTTCCTATTCAGGTAAGATTTCACTCTCATCTCTACGTGGTTCTGACTAGAGGAGTAATTTTATTTTATTTTGATTTCTTTTTTATGTCAATTGTTATTCTACACTTCCAATGATACAGTAATAGATATAAAAATATAATTTATTGACCGAGAAGAGTTAGGTTACACTAGCCTCCCCTGGGCAAAAAGTCACGAGCCGCCACTGCACCATACATCATTCATTCGTTTGAAATGTAATGTTCGTAATGCATTTATTAAGAACATTCAGGAATGTCGATTGGAAGGAGATAGCTTGACAAAAATAAGAATATGGCATATATCTTTCATGTAGACACACTTTGAATTATCGTGTTCTTAAAAAAGCACTTAAATAATTAGGACAAGCTGCCGCTACCTTGGCTTTTTAGTGAGCAGAATTTTAACAAAAAATTGGAAAAAATCATTTTGTCTGACGAAAAAATGTTTTCATCGTTCGAAGATTATCTCTTGTTGTCTTATAGAGACAAAAAAATACTATATATCACTTCAATAATATAAAATAACAAACTGCTACTGAAAGAATAAAAGCCGGTTATTTGAGTAGGGCGTGAAAGAGGTCCTGAATCAAGTATTGAAGCCTTCAGAACAAAATATCCGGAAGATGAGGTGGAAATAATAATTTTTGTGCAAGACAATAGTACAGTACATACTGCTGATATTGTAAAAGGGTGGTTTAACGACAAAAATAATTGGGAATTGTAAATATCTTCTGACCTAAATGCAACAGGAAATTTGTGAGCATCTGTGATAAGACAGTTGGAAAATTTGCAGCAACACAACGTTTAAGAAAGAAATGTCGTACATCTTACTCCAGGCACTAATTTTTGTGAGAATTTAGTTGCTATTATGATGAGGAGACTTACAGAATGTGTTTCAAACAATGGTTATTATACCAGATATTAATTTTGTGTGTATATTAATACTGTTGGTATTACATTTAAATTATATAATAAACTATTCATTGACAAACTTTTGTAATGTTATTTCCTCTTTCACATTTAATTAACATTGCAGCTTTAAAACGAATATTTTTTAATAATACACTCATTGTAGCTTATGCATAACAAATGTAAATTAAAAAAACAGTGAATACTAAGATTACAATGTAAACAAAAAGAATATAAAATATTATAAAAGTTATTTAACACATCATTCCATCATAAAAGATTGCCTAGAGAATTTAATTATGTAGATACGAGCTCACATGTGAGTAATAATAGAAAGAATTAGTTATGAGTTCATTGTATTGTAGGTCGTTGTTATATATGCAAGAAGATAAAAAAAAAATACGAAGCTCAAAGCAAAAGCTTAGCAAGCTTATTATAAATTTTCTTTCATGGTAGGCACTCCAACTCAATTATAGCAAAGGAGAAAGCTGCTATAAGTCTATTTAATGGGCCTTATTATTCTCAAAGAGCCGATAAACCGTTAACTTTCATTCGATCAATGCCCGTCCTTAATTGCGGACCCAATTTCGGGAATGACACGATTTAATGACGTCTTTTATGTGACAGCGCTCAAATAAATAGTAGCTTCCTTTGAGACTTTGTTTCTTGATTATGTTTTTGTAAAATTTAAAAGAAATTATATATAAAACTGAGGATGCGATCGTGACACAAATCAAGCATAATAGATGCGCATATCAATACTATGTAGGGTCCCTATATCAAAGGACGGAGTGGAGGGGTGTCCCTTTTTTTTCTTAAAATTGGTATTATAGAAGACGAAAATTAAAAACTTCCATTACACTATTATACAGGGTGTTAAAAAAATGGTGAAAACCCCAAATTTCAATGGACATTATATGATGTTTTGAACTGATAAACGACTTTTTACCTTAACATCCCCATTTTGCGCACTGTTCCTCTAATGCAGTGAATCCCAAAGTGGTCCAGGTGGACCCCCAGGGGCCCACGGGAGACTCGACGGGGGTCTACGTTGGCGTGACAAAAAAATTGGGGTTCATGGGGGGAAGAACTAAAATGTTGACTTGAGTTCACCTATCAATGTAGGCAGATAATATTTTAAGAAGCTCAGCGACTGTTACTTGTAAAAACTTGGACATTCCATATTCAGTACAACGTGCCGAGACTTGCAAAGCGCTGCCGCTGCCGCCGTCCGCGATGCTTGTTCTGAGGTGCAAAGGGACGAAGCACGACTTGTGGTGTGTGTGCTTGCAATCTTGCATGAACTTGTTTGATTCTTCACCAATATAAATACGAATGCCACGGATAAACGTTACTCATTTGTTTCCCGAATTTGGAAAAGAAAAGTAAAGTAAAGTGAACCGATGTTCATCCACCGACAACACGTAGTAGCGAAAAATTTGAGTGCTAAATTGCACCAATCGCTTCAATTTGTGATTAATGCTGTTAACAAAATAAGAAGCAATGCATTGAATACGCGTTTATTTCCACAATTGTGCGATAAAAATGATGAAGACTTCCAACGATTGCTCTTACACACTGAAGTACGCTGGTTATCGAAAGGTGCATGTTTAACAAGATTTTCCTCACTTTTTGAATCAGTTTTAGAGTTTCTGGAAAGTAAAGATCCAGATTTAAAAGAAATCCTGATCAATTTGAAAGCAGACATCGCCTATTTGACAGATTTGTTCAAAAAAAGCCTCAATAAAATAAATAAAAACAAAGGGTGTAATTTCAGCTTTTCTTGGAAATTTATGAAGCAAAATATTAGTCGACGCGAATTTTCCCAGTTTCCAAACTTGTCACAGGTTGAATGCCTTGATGAGGATATTCACACATACGTTCAACATTTAATTGCCCTTTATGATGACTTTAAACTCAGATTTGAAGATATTCTGACCATGGAAATACCACCATGGATCATAAATCCACTTGATGAAACGGAAGTGGAGAATGTGATATTACAAGAGGAGCTACTCGAGCTTAGCACTAATGAGGAACTGAAGGTGAAATTTAAAAGAGGGTATCAAACATTTTGGCTGCAGGCAGAAATAACCGAAAAATATCCTGGACTGTGGGGCGTTGCGAGAAAGCTTTTGATAGCGTTTCCCTCGTCATATATTGTCGAGAAAAGTTTTAGTGTCCTTACAAACCTTTTAACAAAAAAAAGGAGCAGATTGAATATCACAGAACGGGGAGATTTACGGTTATTCCTAACAAAACTGAAGCCAAATATTGATAATTTGCTGTCAATCCATCAAGTACATCCCTCCCACTAAAATTATGACTATTTTGTGATTGTCATTGTAGAAGTTACATTACGTTATTAATATTTAATTTTAGTTATATTACGACTACAATAATAATACAATAATAATTAATAGTGTAATGATTACATATTTGAATAAATACAACACAAGGAAATATACTATTTTTCTTTTTATTTTTACCACTCCGCATGGGGAGTTTTCTAAATAAAATATGTGAGAATTGATTTGTTTCTTGTGCTGTGAGTAGATGTCAAAGGAGTAAAGTTGGATGGAATCACTTTTTGGATTGGTTAACTTTACTTTTTTGGCATCCACTCACCGCACAATCAATGAATTAATTAACCAATAACTCAGCCGCAACGCAAATTTCCATAGTTAGATCTAATCTTCACATTTTTTGTCGAGTTTTGGGAATATGGTAGAAATGTAGCTGCAGGGGGTCCACCGGAACCAGCAAAACTTTCAAAGTGGTCTATGAGAAAAAAAAGTTTGGGAGCCTCCTCTGGTCTAATGCTATGTTCACAGTTGTCGAGGTTTATTTAAAATGCGAAAGTAACTTTTGTTATGAAAACACGTCAGAAGTGTAGATTTATAATGTTTCCCAATTGCATACTCATCGATTTACATCTTACCGAACTTGGGATTAACTATCATCACAGGGACCAACCCAACTCAAAACCAACCCTTATCAAAAATGAGCGAGGCATATCCTAGATACTGATAATAACTACTAATTTTACATATCAATTAACAATGTTATTAAAAACTAATAGATTCATAGCCGTTGGCATCCAAACAGAGAAAGCATTTGGCTGAAGTAAAAACGGAATCTCACAAACAGATTGAATTTGTGAAAAATCGCGTGTTACAGTTGATAACCACCAAATAGAAGAAGAAAACCTTTCAAGGGAACAACTCGCTAGGGCTTCCTCGTTTCGTTAAATTTTGAATACCCTTTACACACACGGTTACCGAAAAATCCTTCGTCAATTTTCTCGTCGATAGCACGGCAAAATCTCTGCGGATTTAAGACGAAATTAAAGCGACGTCGTCAAGAGAACTCGCGTAATACCGTTGGGGATACCGTCTTTTTTATCCAAATTTAATTTTGCTGAAATTTCATGTTATCGACATCCCGTGCGGCTACCGTAAATTAGTTTTCTTGTAGCTATTCTCTTAATAACAACAAAGAGAGGAACTGTACGTACTCCGTGTGTCGTAATGTATCTCGTTCAATTGGGAGAAGCAAGGCAGCACGGCTAGGGTATTAGACGGCGTCTGTGGCCAGCAGAGGACCGAATCGAATGCCACTTCGCAACCTCCGTTGCCCGGTCGAGACAATTTTTTTTTCATTTCGCAGGCTATGTGACTGTCGTTAATCTGTGTCAACATCTTGTCGACGTGAACGTCGTAGCCGTCGTAGTGGCTTCTATCGATGTAGCCTTCCATTTCGGTATCTAGAACAAAATGGGGTTTTAATTAAAGTTATACTGACATGAGAAAAATTAACTATTTCGACAGTTTTTGAAGCATTATTGATTTAAATACACTCAGGTGCAAAAAATTACATCCATTCCAATTTTTCACTGTGGAGTCACCTTAAATCACTAGTTTCATTGTGTAAACTTTTACTGTTAAACATCCTGTAACTTTAAAACTAAGCCGTGTAGGATATACATTCACATAACCTTTTATGATCATAATAACCCTAGGAATCAGTCCATAAAATTTGTCGCATGTTTTTAGAATCACCCTGTATATTACTAATTATTTAGAGCCCTAAATAGCAAGTGGCTGGTCAGTTATGGCTAATATTTTACAGGTGTAATCCAAAGATTCCTGCTGCTACCTGACAAAAGCCAGGATAGGAGCTGAAGTCACGTAACCCCCAAATGTAAGTTGTTTGTTTACGTATTAATGAGATCTTTTAATTTTTTCATTTCCCAGACAATAAATTTTAAAGAACGAGTTTTATTACTCTATCCCAACCTAATAAATTTTTATTATTTTTCTTTGTCTAGAAATGTGCTTTTTTTATTAAATTTTAGCCGAACATTTCTTTACATTATGATGTTATGGCTAGATACAAAAATGGAACAGTTATAATTTTAATTGAACATAATACTGGAAATCAAAACAAATAAGTTAGGTTAGTTTTGATTTTTCTGGATTATTGTACATACATACAAACTGCTAAAAATAGGTATAGCACATAAATCTGCATCCCTTGTAGTGTAATACAAAGTGTTTTATTTAACAAAATCGAGAAAAATTGTTTTGTTGTTGGTAAAGTCAATACTCACTTGAAAGCCCTCCTGTACATCTGGTTATCAGAAAAAGAAACACTAACATTGTCACTTAATTTCAGCGAACCCACATAAGCAACATAAAGCGTTTGTACCTAAGAAAGCTTTCTCTATAGCAGAGAAAGCATAATTTCTCAATCTCATAACAAGAACAGTCCTAACTCGAAAAGTATAAAGCTGATTACTTTCACAATTTGGGAATGAATGGGGTGTGATCAGGGATCTTTAATAATGTAAAAGTATATGGGTTGTTTCATTTAAAAAAGTGAATTTTTCTGTGCCATCTCTTTTTAAAATACCCAACATGCAAAATTAAAAATATACGACATCTCCAAAATATGAATTTGTTATCAAACGTACAACCTGAATAATAAAGGATAGACGTATATACGTACTATTTATGGCTATAACCTGTAAACTTACCTAAAAATTTTGATGTAACAAAATACGTAGAGAGAAAGGTTTCTTTAAATCAGAAAAATATGCATTGATTTAAGGAAATAAGCAAGGCGTTCTGTTGTTAAATCAAGAACATAATTTCTTTCGTGTAATAAGGTTCACTCAAAGCGACATATAATAAACTGAAGATAATATTTTGTTGAGTCAAATGTAAAGAAAACTCTGAATGGAAGGAATTGTTTTCAGTTAACTTTAATTGAAATTACACTGGATATTATATGAACAACACTAACTGCGTTGACTTAAGGATTGGATTTGTCAATATCAAAAGAAAATGTGGTAGTGACTGAAAACAATACATTTGTTTGTATCAACTAACAATATTATATATAATCCTGATACCACAAACAAACCAGTTGGATGGAGTACTGTTTTATTGCTACCTATCTGAAATATGCCACTATGACGGGGCTCATGGCCCATTGTTGAAATCACAATACCAGCAAAGGCAATCAAAGGAATACCACTAAAGACGAACTCAAGCTTCAGTCTATCAAACGTCATCAGCGTCAGCCCTAGTGCAATCCGTGTTTGCCTACTAGGAAGTCAAGAGTATAGACGTGCACCTTCTAGGGGACACTAGCTAAACTGTCAGCCCACGAGACGGCCACAGTGTAAGTCGATAAAATTCAGTGAATTGTGGCTAAACATGTTTTTTAATGTTTTTATATTACCTAGTGTTGGGCACTATCGACATTTTCAACTATAGATAGTCGGAGCAACTATCGATAGTTATCGATACTCAACTGTCAATAGTTTCGATAGTCAGCTATCGATAGTTATCGATAGCCAACTATCGATAATGTGCAGACTTTTCTGATAAAAACCTACAATTGTTATATAATGTGATAATGTCACATTAATTCTAAGCTCAACTAAGTATTTAGTATCTTTCATAATTTTCGGGACCATTTTTATTTAATGTTTTTTTTTCTTGGGAGGTGTTCAAATTGTCAGCATAATATATTACCATACAATTATTTTTGAGAGCGAAATCTCCGCAATTATCAAGTTAAAATTGTTGTTAAAAAGAAAAGATAATTTTTGTCCTTAACGTATTTTTTCCATTCTACACAAGTAAATTTTGAAATAAGGTTAGCGCAAATATAGCCTGCAAAATAAGTAATCACAATTTTGGAAAGATAAAGTACACTCTATAATATCGTCTACTGATTCCGACGAGAATGAAGAAATGTCATCTTTCTCTTCTTGTTTGTTGTTGTTTTCTTCTTCTGTTGACTTAAATCGTATTTTCTTTTTTCAATTTTTAACATCCAATTGTCATTGACTAATATATCGGCGATTCAGAAGCCACTCAAAGTACTTGCCAAAAGACTGCAAAACCATTATTATTCTGCAAATTTTCACATCGCTGATTATACAACATATTACTATAATTAATGATTATTATTATTATATTATTATTATACCGTGTGTTTCTGGAAGGTGGCTCGCCCATATAATTTCTGAAGTATTTGAGATAGAGAAACGAAATTTGAGGATTAAGTACAGGGCATAAATTTACATTTTTTGACATAGTCAATAAATTTTTGTCACTTCCGGTGTTACCGGAAATGACTTTGGTTTTCGATTTTTAAATGGGACTACCTGTATATTTTTCGATATTTTGATTCGGGATAACATTTTGAGTACAACTGTATCAAATTTGATTTTTCTTGATTTTTACCAGGACGAGCATGCAAGAAGACTTGAATACTGCAATTGGTTTTTGCAAAAGTATTTTGAGAATAACCTTTTTCCATTTACAATTCTTTATACAGACAAAAGTCGATTTACGAATGCAGGCATGTTTAATAGGAAAAACAGAAGGTACTGGACCGAAGAAAATTTACATAAATTTGCTTAACTTAACTACATACCCCTGCAATATCATTATGTATTGCATTATTTTGCGTTTTCACAAAAAATACTTAATAAACATTCGATTGGCATATTAATGTAGGGTATCAAAATGAAGGTACTCCAATGCGCTTTCGTGATGATCTAGTGAGCCACTCTGTTCCCATTTCAAGAAATTAAATAAAAACTAAATTTTTTACCTACAAATGCGCGTAAAAAACTGTGTATACAGTAAAAGTCAAGAAGTATCAAATTTGATGCAATTGCACTCAAAATGTTATTCCGAATCAAAATATCAAAAAATATACAGGTAGTCCCATTTAAAAATCGAAAATTAAAGTCATTTCCGGTGAAACCGAAAGTGACCAAAATTTATTGACTATGTAAAAAAATTTATGCCCCGTACTTAATTCCTAAATTTCGTTTCTCTATCTCAAATACTTCAGAAATTATAGAGGCGAGCCACCTCCCAGAAACACCCGGTATACTATAATTTATTATGTATCTAAACGTTTCATTAACTTTTCAAATTACATTGACTTACCTTCCTGAACCATTCATATTTTCATATAAAAGCAACATTTTTCACCCTATTTTTACGTTTACAAGAGAGTTTTCAAATTTACATCTCGCAAATATGCTGACTTCTTTGATTCTAAAGAAAAGTGCTTTGTATTAAAATTCTCCTTTATTAAGTCAAGGAAATAATTTTTTATGTGTGCATGTTCCTTACAATGCGGATACAGATTTTTCCACATGTTTAGAATGTGGCAAACTATGAGCGGGACACTAACTGACAATATTAAACGTCACTATGCCAAACTACATTACGAATATCTTGACAATACAATAAATAATCAATAATCTGCATTTACAATTGATTAATTCCAACTAAATATTACTAATTTCCGCTGGTGTTAAGAAGTGCTTTCGTCTGGCGACAGTGATTATTATATTACCCGATATCTTGGACATTGATCAAGATTTACGTATTGGCATTACTGAAACCAATAAATAAACCCACATGCCACCAACAGTAATTTAAACAAACGTTGTGCAGGAAAAAATCAATACGCCCTCCTATGGAGAGACGATATTCAGGAAATTTGTTACATGTCAGATCCTCTTCGTCACTCCATTGATGGTCAACCAGCCCCATGCACTTGTACACATTCCTCTAGGGTTTAAATGTTTTCTCTAAGTAATTGCCTTTCTTCGTATTTTGTTTTTCTTTTTTTGTTGTAAAAATCTATACGTGAAAGTGCACATAACGACAATAAAAAGGTTTGACCGACAGGAAGAAGTCTAAATCTTTTAAATATATTGAAGTTGATTTAACTTCAATATACCTTCAATATTTTGGTTCAAAACTTTAATAAAACCGCAATAAATCCAAAATTATTTATGGTGTTTTTTTCCAACGATAGTTGGATAAAATATAAGGAACATAAAACTTTAATAACTAATCTATTTCCGGTTAACGTTTTATGTGAAAACCCATCACATCTGTACAAGCTAAAAAAATCGCAATAAAAGTAGACTATATGAAACAATAAATCGCTGTCAGAAACGAGGGAATGGCAACGGTTCCCCTCCATTGCGTCGCATGGAAACTATAAAATTTTATTCGCCATCGCTGTTTAATAACCCGCATAAAATCTCGTGATGATCTAAAATATCCGGAATTTTTGCGTGTGGTTGCCATCGAAAACAATTTCATTCCCTTTTAACAGTGGCGTAATGTAAAAGTGTTTACGCGAGGATACACTACAAGGCGGAAGAGGTATTTAGCCAGAGAAAGATGTTTTTATTACCAGCCCCTGCTTCTCTCTCGTTGTAAAGATTTAAGTGTTGTGTAGTTTTATATGCTACGTTGAAAATGTGGGAAAATTAACTGGGAATAGTGAAAAGTTACAAAGAATTTAAAGGAAAATATATTAGACAGTCTGCTATGCGTCCATCTCTCTAGAATAGCCTACAGCAATGATGCAAGACTTAATTTATAAATTTAATTTAAATAATTAGTATTGACGAACAATATTTTTTTACAGAGATGCTTTAAAATCGACGAATTTACAGGAGAACTTTTCTTTATATAAGTTTAAGGATTGACAACTAAAAAGTGTGAGCTGACAGTATTGCATATTCTTGCAGTTTTCAAGAAAATTTTTACTAACTTATCGGGGTTGTAACTTCAAACTATGTATCTATATTTGTACGGAAAACTTCATTTGCATTGAAACACTATATCGCAGTTAGGGAAAATGAAGTGATTCTCATGCAATTTTAAGTTTTAAACGAATCGTGACTTTGTACTTCATTTGCATGCAAATGAAATCTATTGCATTTTTATTGGATGGCGTTAGATATGTAATTCGCACGACTTCTTGCGTTTCGCAAACACGGAATCGCTTTATATATACCTACATGGCTAACATGATGATGATATTTTTTTCTATATGGATTAGCAAATCATCATCCACCAAAGAATAATGGAACTTTCTTAAAATGAAAAATCGTTCATTTGCGACGTCAAAAAATAACGAACTAATAACAGTAATTTTATTAAAGACATATCTTTGTAATTTTTAATAATATGTATTGTTTCTGATAAAAATAAACGCAAACGTCCATTGACGGAATACATACCTACATGTATAACCAATTTGCGGTAACACGCCTTTTGTATTAAACTGTCACCGCACTAATCTACATAATCAATCTTGCAGCTACATTCAGACAGGAAGTGTTTCGAATATATTTAACCCACCGAGGACCGATGTCAATTTCCGCCTCAAACCGGCAGGAAAACGCCATTTACCCGCGAAAAGCCAACCGCTAAAACGGAACAAAATGTATTTATAATTGGATATACGTTTAAAATGTTCCTCAAGAGCTTTTCAAAACTGGCAGGATGAGAAATGTAGACAGGATCTTTAATGCATTATGTTGTATTATGTATCTGTAAACCTGCAAACGATCAATACAATTTTTTGCTTAAAATATAAAATATATAAAATCAGGTTCATAATAATTAAAACCTGCACTTATTATTATATTACTAATTACAAAATATTATAAATTTTATTGACAAATATTAGAATAACGATTCTATGTGGATTTTCCTGTTGAAAAAAAAAATGAGAAAACTACAATCAGATATTCAAATTATCACAAAAAATATCAATAACATTACGAAGTCATGGGTAAGAAAAATAATTTTGCTTCATGTCACATATGTACATATGTATTTGTGTTCGTTTCATATCAATGCTTGAACTGTATTTGGGTTCTTATAACTTTCAATGCCCATTTTATTCCCCTCAATTTAGTAAGTAACTACAACAGTATCCGGGGCATCTCATTGTTGTACGGTTGGAAGAAGAATCGAAGGTAGCTCTTTCGGAATGACCGTTAATGTTTAAAATATGATGTACTGGAAACTCTTCCGAACTCTTCCTCGAACCGCCAGAGAAAACAGATGCGTTTTAAGTTCCCAATTTAGTAATGATTTTTATTGTTTCAAAATTCAAGTAAATCTGTTAAATATTCAGTCCGACAGTTATATCCTAAATTAATCTTATTTAAATTATCTCATTTGAACTATCCCTAAACGCACCTTTAAGTATATACCTGAGGTCCGGTTGCGAAGATATCCCACGAAGAACCGTTTGAGGAACGGATTTGTGAATTGATGTATCTGAAGTATTTATTCTCTCGCCAGTAATTTCACTTTATTTAATTGTCCTTATAGTTAAAACTTAAATGTTAGGATAGGATTATTTTAAATGAAAGGGGTTGGCGGTCTTTGTTTAATCTAATCTGAGATGATTTATTTTGAATATTTTTCTGTTTGTATTGAGTGATTGTAAAGGTATCGACATTTGCGAAAATATTCGCGGGAGATTTGAAATTGTCATTCAACGAATTTTCGGTAAATTGATGTTTTTTTAAAGAGTAATCTGCGGATTTAAATGTTTTATTTTATTTTTTTATCAGAGTAAGTAATCCTATCTTTTTAAGAACTTATACCCCGGGAAATTCTTAGATGTTTTGTTAATAAAGCTGTTCTTTCATTGGTGAAATCATGATGACACACAGATAATTATTGTTATGATCACAAGTTTTATACGACACATTAAATCAAGCGTAACATCCCCCTACCCCACATCCCGAGGTTGACTGAAGAAAAAATAGGGTAACTGCGTGGTTATATGCGGGATACTGAGTCGGAAGGTGATTTCGATCTAAGCACCTATCAATGTAATTAATCCCATCTGTCAATGAGAATTTAGTACTTTTGCTAATAGCTAATAATTTAATAAGAGGAAACAAGATGACTCCAGCGGTATTAAAACGGGTTTAATTTATTTGAAGTTATTTATTGCTAAAAAATAAAAAGAATACATGTGTATATACGTTCAATTCACCTACGTTTGTAAGAAAATTGAAAATTATTAGTACGGGCAATATTACGCGGGAATGTTTCACATGTCAATGTTTCACATGTCCTGTTGAAAAATCATTCCATTTTCTAGTATCAACAAATACAGAGCAAATAATGATTGAAGCGTACGCTTTTTTGCATTATTTCAGATACTTTTTATCTTTACGACAGCGATATAATCCAGAGTTTACTACACTCCGGTCCTATAATTTAAACTGGCGAGACAGGTTATATAAAGCTGCTGAATCAGAATTAGCGAAATATCGTCCATTGTGCATGCTCCTGACTATAATCCATTACAAAGATAGGGACATTAAATGGCAGCCACATTTGCGCATCGATTGCTGTTATTATCGGGCAACGAATGGCCCGAGCCTTTGACCTTACTGGTCGAACGCAAATTATTATCATATATATATACATATATGTACTTCGTATACACAGACCTCATTGCGTGTGCAACAAAGCTGTTGTTAGTAAATTTTGTTCAGACGTGTGGAAATCATTTTGCATTTTATTCTATTCATTATTATCCTTATTGTTAATTTTTTATTACTGCGTCATAGATATATAATTAAATTCAAAGTTGTAATGACAATTCATGTAAAACTCTCTACAAATTTTCTGAAATATAGCCTCAGTAGTTCAATTTTTTCGACTGCACCTGGCACCTCCACCAAAATTGTGAATCGTGTTTCTACATTACCAATACGAAATAAATTAACTGTTATGGGAATTATAAATGGAAAAACGCTGGTTCAATATGCTTTTAATCTTTTTAACTGCCGGCTTCGGCAGATTGCCTCAAAAAAAATATATAATTATAGTGCAAATATATATATTTTTTAATTATGTTACTTACGAAAAACGTCCTATTAGAATTAAAATACTAGACTAAACAAGTCAAAACTGTTAAAACAATTTTGCTTAATAATATCTTTATCGCAAGTACAAATCATATTTAGGTTGTTATTGTTAATGCTTGTAGTGTTCATCAAACGCTGAACGAATTTTATTTGTTTTCTGTGTGCGTTAATTCTAGTTTATAGCTTTCTATCTGACTCGCCAACGTATATTGTGTTACAATTGTCACATTGAAAACGGTATACTCCATCTTTATGTAATAGGTTTGTGTTTTTTTTTCTTATAGTAGGTTATTAGAGTGTCTTTTTTTTAGATTTAAAGGTAGGTGTTATGTTGTAGCGCTTAAATAATTTAGTGCATTATTATATGCGAACGATTTATAATGAGTGTTCATTTAAAAACATCATTAAGTTACCTGTGATTTTTTGATAGAATAAGATAAAGCAAAGGAAAATGTTTTTTTGTTTTATTAAATCTGTAATCTTTCTTAAAGTGTACTTCAGATATTACGGTAGAAATAAATGTATTATTTCAAAGGGCATCATAATGTTATTTGTGTTGTATTATTATAATTTTTGTATTAGTTGTTGTCTATTGTTTATGCTTTTATTCTTTTATACTATGTTCAGGTTCCTAATTTAATGAGTTTCTAGAATTAACATTATTCTACTTAACGTGTATGTAGATGTACCAGAAGTTTGATAGGATTATTGGGTTTGTGCAATTTCGGTAAAGCTCTCAATTATTATTATTATAAATATATGTAGGTGTTATGAGTTTTATGGTAGATTCAGCTAATTTTATGTAATAAAATTGTTTGTTTTCTCTATAAGGAAACTGAGTGGATTTTTATTCAACTGCCTGAAATTATTATTACTTATTCTAACGTCTTATCCATGGAATCTTTGGAATCACGTCTGCAAAGCGGCCCAGAAGGTCACTCTACTCAGCTGGCTAATGGCCAACGTCGGTGGCCCATCTACAAGTAAACGGTGGCTTTTGTTCCGTGTCCGGATCCATCCTCCTCTATGGAAGTAAGATCTGGGCGGCTGTGCTCCAAAAGAGGAAGTACCGCAAGAAGATGGCCGCAGTCCACAGGAGAGGAGCTCTGCGAATCGCAAGCTCCTACAGAAAGTATCGGAGATAGCGGCACTAGTTATAATAGGAGTGATTCCTATAGACTTCCTGGCCAAAAAAGACGTGTGAAATGAGAAGGCGTATCTTGCGGCTCTACTAGCAGGAGCGATGGAAAACGGACACCAAAGCCAGATGGGCAGCAGAATTGATTAAGAAACTCTAAGTCTGGATGCATAGAGATCACGGAGAAGTGGACTATTATATGTCAAATGGGGAAAGTGGACTGTGCCTCCTGTTCGTATTAACACAGCTACTATGATGATGCTCGCCATATGTACATTCATTGAATGTTCACGGTGGAAGACGCACAGAGATCAGCTGGAGCAAGACATCGAAGTACTAACACCGCCAAATCTGATCGAGACGATGTTACTAGGCCGAGACATAGCACAAGGCCTCCGCTTTCGTAAAAACGATTCTGGTGACCAAGAAGCAAGTGATTGATAGATGCTAAACATGTGGCACTACCTCGACGGAATGTGAAAAACGATACCGAGGTGGAATCTTGCTCGAGAGAGAGAGGTTTTTTTAGTGGGTGAGAGTCTCACAGAAGGTGCATAATGCATTTTTCCTTCCACCAAAGAAAATCTATGTAATCTTGTCTGTTCATTATACCAATACCCAATGTATTGAACCAGCTAACCAATCTAAATGAACTGCTGTTTGGTGTGTACATATATGATTATAGCGTGGAATAACATTGGTGATGATAAATTACATGAATTTAAAACAACATTTCTGCGATAACGATTCCAATAAACAACTTATACTCCCCTGTCTGTAGTTATTTTTTATTGCAACTAAATGTACCACTTAGAAGAGTCTGTGTATTCGAAAATTCAATTGTTGGGGAAGAAACGCGATTCTCTCATCTCTTCTCTGTACGTTCGAATCTGCCCCTAGGGCGAAGATAGAAACTCAGTAATTCGTATGTCGTACATGCATACGTATGACGTTCATTAATTCACGATTTCCTACAAAACGCCTTAAGTTATTAGCGAAAACGGGAGAATAATTTGATCCAGCGAACAGTATTTAAATAAATTAGCATAGTCGGAGTTACTTGAGAGCAAAGTTGAAATGAAATATTTATTTGGTATTCAAATAATCCTCAAATTAAATTCTATACATACATATAAATTGCACATTAGTGCTCAGCTGGTTCGCGATGAATCATTATAGGGGATGTTTGCCCACTTTACGTATATTACATAGGTTTCTAAGAAGTTGTTAAGTTGTACCGTGCAGGGAAAAGGAAGGGGAGGCTGAGGAAGACCTTTAGTTCTTGTTAAATGTTCGTATCAACGGAGGCGTTACATATGGTATAAAACAATTAAGAGAATAGTATAGGTACTATTAACATGACAGAGAGAAATTAAGATCCATAGAGTATATCGAATTTTATTGCTAATACTAAAAAACCGATTAGCTTGACAGTACTAAAATTTGTTCTAACACCTTTATATGCACAATAAGAAGAATAAAACAACATCGAAATGTGTAAAACAATTTAGAATATCAACGGATGGTTTATTACAACGCTTTATTCCACTAGCTGCTGGCAGATACCATTTAATGTCTTGTTACTCCTACCATTATGAAAGTCGACAGCAATTTCTCGGGCTTTTGTTGCTTTTTTCATTATGAAGTATGTCTAAACCGCTAACGCCTTTCGTAAGATTACTATTTGGAGTGATTTTCATTTTTATTATTTGCTATTGTTTATTGTACTACTTTCTGATAGTGCAGTAGTGCTTGATGTTGTCTTTACTAAGTAGGTCTTGCGTGAATTCAAGTCTTTTTTTTTCCTTAAAATACTCTTTTACATATCATTTTCCAATGTTAGAAGGAAGCTAAATCAGATACCTTGAATGAATAACCTTTTGTGCAAGAAATTTTACAAAACGCTGTACAAGAAAAGAATGAAGAAAAATAGGATTAATTATTAATCAACTTTTGGATATCAACGTTGCATGATTCCTTGCACATTTACTTCTTCTGTTTGATCATTGAAAATCAAGAAATAAATTCAGCAATAGAAAAAGCATTTAAATCAGTATTTCATTATCAAATTATTTAAAGCATCTGAAACGTTAAACATTAAACTCAAATTATTATAGAAGGAAAGATCTTCCTGCTAATTATTTTTTGGATTATTATATTTTCCATGGATTTGTAATCATCAACCTTAAGCCCAATTCGCAAATAAAGCTTTCATTTTATTTTCCACATTTGATGTAAAATTTTATTTGTGAAGCTTTTAATTGTCATTTGAACACTATTTCGTAATTTTATCCGGCGTTCTAAAAGGTATCTGTAGAGGAGCAAATCCGCACGGAATTGGAAATATCGGAAAACATTCACCATTTTATCTACACAGATGCACATATACGTGCATGTATGTCGGTCCACGCAGTTTGTTCATATACATACGCTAAATGCGTACCAATTCTAGGGCGAATGGATTTAATGAAAATAAAATTCGTCCGTTAGCATTCGGCGCTGAGAATTAGCGTCAAATTCAAGTGCGCTCCCATTTAACAGGCGAGTCATTAACGAGGTTGCGGTCTGCAAATATTATTATTGCGTGACTGCGG
This sequence comes from Cetonia aurata, assembly GCA_949128085.1. NCBI lineage: Eukaryota > Metazoa > Arthropoda > Insecta > Coleoptera > Scarabaeidae > Cetonia > Cetonia aurata. Next base: position 22,688,544 of record OX421885.1, on the reverse strand, counting down.
TGCAAATTAAACGCTACTAAATTGACATATCCCACCGGCAAATATGTGCACTTGCGTTAGATGGACTTCGTTAATTGGCTATTATTACGGAAAAATATGTGCAATAGCTTTTAGGAATAAAACAAGCACTAGGTATATGAAAGAATTGATTTATTTAAATCAAAGTTAAACCAATTATCAAAGCTGTATTTTTTTGCAAATAAAAAAGAATCTTTTTAGAGTAGATACTACTTTATGTCGAATTCTTTCTTTATAAACTCTTCATTCTGTCGTGTGCGTGTGTTACAGCTTTCTGTATATTACACCCCAAAAATGAATACGAGGGTTAACGGAAAATTAACGGAGATACCCCAATCATCTTGGGTAAGTTAGTCAAAATTTAGAAAATCATAAGATTTTGAGACCCAGAAAGGCAGTTATGGTTCAAAGCATAGCCACCAAAAATAGGGGATATATTTCACAGAAATTATTAATAGTTTCAAATGAATGAATCAGTCAAGCTACTTTTATAAAATGTTGACGAGAAGCAGTACAGTATGAAAGTTAATTACTGATACCCTCCTTCTAATAGCTATAGCATGTGTAAATCTTTATACAAATCATTACCTTGATAACCAGAACTTTCGTAAGGGTTTTTATTTAAATATACACTTTCAACGAGTTTCCGTTGGGAACTTCTACAGAAGATTGTATAAACCAAGAAAGTTGAGTTCTCCATACTAATAACAGAAATGAGTTCCTTGGTTTAACAATTATTAAAGTGCTCAGATTTAATTCATTCATTCATTAATTCATTAATTTAAATATACATTGTGTCTATAAAGCAACTCACAGTAATCATAACTTCTTTTATTAAAAGATTTCTTGAAAAATGACGAAACAAATGAATTTTAAATAATAACTCCAATGGCTGGTGAAAATTCTAGGCTTATTTTGATGTTTCCAAATTCAGTTATAGAGAAAAGCACACACGCTCCCATAACTTGCGCAAATTGACTGGCCCAAACATGTTTGTGCTGTTAATTCACCACGTCTAAACAAAAATATGTGGTTGACACAGAGGAAACAATTTACTGGTACAAAATCTGAATTGACTTAAAGTATTAACTGATGTTAACACATTCATCTGAACGTGTAAACACCGTTCATATGTTTTTATTATGTTTGTCTGTCAATCTATACTAAAAATAGTTGTTAACTATCTTTTCGCTTGATGAACATATCTTCTACGAATTTACCTACCATTCATTTTCATGGCCCTAGGATATTAATGCAAAAAAAATACCTAGTGGCAGTCCTAAAAGTTTGACAATCACCGCAGTGTGCGTAAACATTTTGCATGACATGTAGATTTATTTGCGTCAATGTTATTCATTTTTATGCTATACACTTCCTGATTTCCGAGTTGAAACCGCGTCTTGATACTTCCTCTAGCCGACGCTTCGTCCATACTTAGACGGAACATCTTCAGGTCAACAGCGACGAAAGAAGCGGCCCTGAAGATGTCTCGTGCAAGTGTGGACGTAATGTCGGCCAGAGGAAGTACCAACACGTGGTTGCAATCTAGGTTTGTGTATCAATTCCGACTATTCCGTTCTTTAGATAAAAGAATGCACCAAAAGGAGTTATGAGTTTTAATGTGTATAGTAATAACTGCTAGTTTATGGTTTCGTGAATGATTAGAATCGGTTTATATATCGATATTACACGAGATGTGCAGTAGAACCATCTCTTCAGAACAACGATAATGGTACAATGATTTACAAGTGTGGCAGAAGATGACAAACTTATCTAAATATTTCTATTATTTTTAATCACCCCCAACAATATTATTGTTTCATTCTCATACTCTTTGGCAAGAATGAAGCGTCAACCCACTATTATTATAAAAATTCGCACAATTTACCACACCCTCACTGTATAAACTGTCAAAATATTGATACTGTCACTTAGACAAGTAGACCAGACGTCAAAATGTCAAGTAAAATATAGTGGTGATCATTTAAAAGAGCAAACATGGACGGAATCACACTTAAAGGTGCTAGATTAATGAATGTAAAATTAAAATTAAAATTAATGTACTTTTAGATGTTTTCAAAACGTCAATATTTACGGTTTTATCAAATCTATTTCTTATTTTGCCACCTCAAGTTTAACTTGAGTTGGCAAAAGACTGAGGAAAGTGGAGCATAGCATGGAGAGACATCTGAGGCTAGCTCGCCGTAAAACGGAGATAGTCATTCTTTCTAAGAGACGGATGGATACAATCATAGCCCTGCGGGTGAGAAACGTGGACGTCATCACGAGCCTCGTAGTAAAATACCTATGTAGGCGTGTTGGTTAACACCAAATTAACTTTCTGGCGCCAGATCCTTCAACTTGCTGATAAAACTGCGAATCTGAGCAAGTTAATGGCCACCGTCGGTGCTCCTCAACCTAGTCCGCGGAGGTTCCTAATGACGGTTCGATTGGTCTTATTGTACGGATCGGAAGTGTTAACCCACGGGCTGCAGAAGGAATGCTACCGCGAAAGGTTTGCCCAAGTGCAAACGATGGCTGCGCTACAGGTGGTCTCATCCTATCGCACCATATCAGAGCGGGTGGTTTTGGCAGTGCTGGCGGGAGTCATTCCTTTGGGGCTACTTGCCGGAGAAAGAAAACGGATTTTTATTAAGAGACGCGAATTGAAGAAGAAGGACTCTCTGATGAAAGAAATACCACATTGACGACATGGCACAAATTATGGGAAGTAGATGAAAGATGACACTAGGCCACGAGGCTGACCCCACATCTTCGTTTTTGGATATCGAGAGGCCACGAGGATGTAGATTACCACCTCACTCAGTTTCTGACCGGCCATTGATACTTCAGATCACTGGCTGATGGTTCAGCGCGCTTGGCTATCAGTCAGGGGGTCCGGGGTTCGAATCCCAGGGCCGGCTCTCAGAGTGAGGTTTTCGTGGTTTTCCTCACTCCTTGGCAAATGCTGAGAGACAAACACCTTAAGTCGCTCCACGGGCGCAGGCGTAATAATAACTCATGGCCGGCCGATGCCCCCTGTAATTGGCGAAAGCTGTTGGGGGATGTAAAGGCATGAATTATTATTATTATTATTACCGCGTACTACTGGCTATTATTGAAGCGCTTGGAGCCGAGGTGCATGCCTATGCGGACGATATTGTTATACTTTTAAGAGGATCGGGAGAGAAGGAAATTTCCTCAGTTCTCAAACAGGTAATGAACGCCATTTGTAGCTGGTGCAGCCGGAAAAACCAGAACCTGCCATTGGTATAGCACGTACGGTAGCTAAACAGCAAATCAATGTATGGGCGCATCAGAAAGTGTTCCAGCATTGGAACAATTGTCCTGGTATAGTATATATTACATGCAAAAAAGTGTAGTAGGAGAATCAGGTATGCCATCTTTGGGAAGGTTGACTTTCCTTAAAATTTCTTTTGCAAAATACCTCTGATATCATAAGGGTTTCCTATTATAATTTTGGTTAATTTTTATAATTTTAAACTACATCGTTATCTACGCTATTTGTTCTGAAAATTAAGAAATACATTTTTACACTACCTGTTGCCATTTGTTCCTATAGTATGTACTCATCAATTTAATTCGTGTAAATGCGTTTCGCCCTTATTTCTCCCACTAAGAGATATTAAATTCACCTTGGAATCACACAAGACACGCAAATATCAGCGTGTAGTACAACAGAGATTAGCGAAATCCAATTTTGTCTATATAATTTACTTCCCCAGTTGGATCTGATTTACTGTATCGATCCGGTCTTATTTTCTACACCGCATGGGGTCGACTACCGTCAAATAAATACTGGGTTATGCGATCATTACGCCCGCCTTCTGTGGAGAAACTATTAGTTTCGCGACGGCAATTTGACAGATGTAACATTACGGCGCGCTATTAGAAAACCGGGCCAATTACTTAGCGCAATGCAAATTAGCGTCTGATGCGTGTCTCAAAGATCTGTTATTTGATTTCCTTTCGCGTCTCCGAAAATTTGGCGAATACAAAGCCGTAACTATCGTTAAATTATACGTTTCTCTGCGTCACTCACGCTTTTAAAGTAATTATGTGTAATGCCTTTTGCTGGAAAGCAATATAGCACCTTTATATCATAATAGGAACAAAAAACGCAGCTAAATTATAAATGGCAGCGCAGAAAGATTTAAATTTAATTAAATTGAAAATTTAATTTCAATGAAAATGTTAATACACAGAATGTCAAATTTACTTATCAGACACGGTGCCCTTTAAAATGATATTCTACCTACTTTCTTGGCGAAAAAAGATACGGGATAGAAGGAAAAGAAATCTTATTGAAAATATGTCAATATTCGCGTTGAATATCACGGTTATAATGCTAATTCAGCCGTAACGTATACCTACCTTCCTTAATACATTAAAAGAGAAAAGAGAAACCAAATTAAACTTTGTTGGTGCGTACGATGGATGACATAGCTCAGGAAGTATATGACAAGAACGTTTTCAGTGTTAATTTTAAACAATGCAGATAAGTATACAAATTGAAAGGCACTACAATTGTAGCATTATTACTGACTCTCTCAAATAATATTGAATTAATTAAGTTTTGCTTCCAATTATGGAGTCTCATTTTAAACATTTCGTCTGCTCCTTCTATTAAATTTATTAGCAAAGATGTCTATTTGCGAGCTTTTATCTTACAGGCTGTCCCGCCGAATTTAATTTTTAATTTATAACAACTTCTAAAATGAAACTGATTTCGAAACTTAGATTAGATATAGTGTTTTAAAGAAAATACTTTTCATTTCATCTTTGCAATTTCATTTTCAGTAAAACAAATTTCTAATCACTTCCAGATATTTTTATTTTATCGGGGACAACGTGGCCTGTGGGCGAATTGACACAGAAAAAGTCAATTTTCATCTAATTGTAAATTGAGTTCATATCGTTTTGCAGTGGCAACAAATAATATGGTTTATACTAATCTAGCAAATATTATTCATCTGTTAATACTTTCATGCAATTATAATAAAAATCAAATAACGCAAAATAATCCCCGTAATTTAGAATTACATGATGCGAACCATGTTAGCACCGACATTGCAAACCGATATGAACTAAATTCATTGATTTCTGTGACAACTTGCCCAAACACATTGTTCTGGATAATGTAGCTGCAAGTGAGGGTATTGTACCTTAATAATTGGAAGTAGACATTTAGTGTGTGATGTAACCCTGCAGTGATTTTCAATATACAATGCAACCATCCTAAGGAAGTGTATACGAATAAATATACGCGTTCATCTTCCTTACAAGAGTTACGCCAAAAAAATTTTGATGAATGCCAACGGATACCTCAAGAAATGTTGCGAAATGTCAGGAGAGCATTTGAAGGAAGATTGTACTATTGTATGGAGGTTAATGGTCATCATTTTGAACGTTTTATAAAGTAAAAACCATTTCATTCTAATTGTTATTATACAGGTTGCAAATTATGCACTTTTTGCTTATTGATTTAAAAAAACGACCTTTTCAATGAGTGGTCACCCATCATTTCTGTTCAAATTTTATGCTGCTGCGCGGTTGGCGGACATAATACAAAATTTGATGACAAAAGGAGCGGTTATAACCTATTTCGGATATTCGATCAAATAAACACAACATACGTCGTTCCGTACTTATTGTAACACTCTGTATTTAATTAGCTATACCAGTCGAAAGGGCTATCTAAACGGTGCAAATTCACTATTACAACGTTTTCTCTATCTTTCACTGTTTAAAACTTATTTCGGAAAAACGAAATTTGGGTAAAATTTCAAAGTGCACCACAAGTGCGCCACAGCAGAGAGTGTGCCTGAGTAACATTTAATGAATTCATAAACTGACAAAGTTTCATCAGAATCTGCGATTTACAGTTCGTAATCTACCATTGTAAAAAGAAATGAAGACGCACGAACAAAAAAAGTAATAATGAAATAGTTATCAGATCTGCTACGAAGAAAGCTACCCTACAACATTATGAGAGAGATAGAGAATACCAAATCAGGAATAAGTACCTAAAAGGGGCTTTACCAACGCGTAACGTAAATGTGAAAAGTGTTCGCTTAACTGCGAGAGAGGTGTGACAATGTCTAACACAAAAAATATATTCCGGTAACCTTTAAAATCATAAAGACTCGATAATCTCTGACGACGAATCACACGGAAAACGAGGGGGAACTACCCTCGCACAAAACAGCCGTCGTACGGCTCAATATCCGGTGACGTGACACAACTTTTTATATAGTCTTAATACACTGCGCAGAAAGGTATCTGTACAAAAAGGAAGAAAGAAAGAAATCACGACGATAGCGTTTAAGAGCATTCCTTTATGTGCGAATGTGATGGTTTCGTAGAGTACACTTTTACATCTTAGGAAATTGATGACAATGGAGTGGAAAATATGAAGCACCTGTCGTTTTTATAACGCTTTCTTTTTTCCTTTAAATAAAGTCCCTATTAATGGATAAAGATCGAGAAAAAAATCAAGCACATACATGGAAAGAAATTTTCATGTATAATAACTAAATGGAAATTAAGTATAATTTAGCCTATTTATGAGTTTGTGTTATTTGGACTGCTTCCGTCGCCTGTTTGATTGTGGAAATCCGACGTTTCGGCAGTGATTATATTGTCGTCATCAGGGTAGGCCTGATAAGGGCTCTCACTTGCTAATTCCATAGTTGACGGATTAGACGGGTAGGCAACCAATACCACATCAGAACGGCGATGAGAACCCCCAATACAACAAGGTCATACCTAACTGGAATGAAACCGGATAATATAAACCAACGAACCAAAAGCAGTGTATATACCGCATTCCATGTGAATGTGGACGCTCATATATTGGTCAAACAAGCAGATCGCTCAAAATAAAAATAGAAAAACATAAAGAGATCTGCAGGAAAGTATAAACTGAGAAATTAAGATTGACACAGCACGCTTGGGAACAGATTGGGAAAATACTTCCATCCTAACATTTTCCCAATATTTATCAGAGAACAATGTTTCTACTTTATTCTTATTTTTTTGACAATTGCACTTCTTTTGTTTTATCATGGAAGACTTAATTTCGGAAAAAGACATTTTCCGACAAATTGAGAAAACAAGTTTCTTTTTCTTAAAAATTTCGTCATGAAATGTGTTGCTTTTTTGGTACCAATGAAAAATTTGGAATTTCGGGTATCCAACGATGTAATTTTTTTTGGGGGGTGCTATTTTAAATTTTAGAAAGAAATGACAATTTGCGAATGCCAATCAAAAAGTACCTATCTTGTTTTCATAAATCACTTGAAAAAAAATTATGTAAGTGTACAAGAGATCTTAGTCTATCCCTAAATTCGAAACCTAAGCGCCGGTGCAATTTAGTTCCTGCCAAAAAAAAAAATTCAAACAATGGTCCGACTGTGAGGAACAAATGTTATAACAGCGAAACCGCTAAAGTTAGGGGTATACTATGTTCCATAAAAAAGTAAGTACTCATCGAGAGCTTTCCAAATCTGCTATAAAATATAGGGTGTCCCATTTAAAAAAACATAAGTTTCATACGCCACTGGAATACGGCACGCCACTGTTGACCAGAAGTATTTTAGAAAGATGGCGAGGGTAATTATCCACAATTTTGCTCTTAGATATCTCATATGATAGTGGAGTTATGGTCCGAGGCGTCTTAGGTGCTACCCTGTGTATCTATTAGGGATGCAAAAATAGTATAGAGCATATTGAAGCTAATTGACCACAGTGATACTTTTGAATTTTTCTAAATTTGTTGTAATAACTTGTAATTTTAAATACTACAGCATACAATCGCTGGTAAAACTACTTCATTAAGAATATATATATATATATATAATTGCCAACATAATTTATGGGTATGGTTAAATCATTAATATACCCCTTCTATCTATCTATAGAAGTGGTCCTAAACTAGATCCTTGTGAACACCTGCCTCGAATAATTGTTTCTAATACTGTTTGATCCATGCATACTTGTTGTTTTCGGTTACTTTTAGCTTCACTTCCAGTATTTGTATAGTGAATTCTGTCGAAAACTTTAAATAAATCAATTAAATATGCTGGTATACAATGTTATCCTTATTTACTTCACAATGTAGGTTCTTCGTGTAAAAATTGTATTAGCACTGTTGTTGTGGAGAAAAAACAGATCTAAACCAATGCTGTTGGGGCTTAATTAAGTAATATTTAAAATAATGGAGTAAGTATTGGTTTATCTACTTCTTGAACCCTCTACATAGACCGGAATACTTTTAGCTTATGCGAGATTAACAAATGTAACATTTTTGCAGAAAATATTCTATTTCTAAAATTAAAAATAAAGCTGTAATCAGTGATCCGGTATGGAGACACTAACAAAATATACTGTAAAACTCAACAAACATCAATAAAATAAAAAGCGACAGAAATAATACACATGGGTGAATCTAAGCAATAAAAGTAATCCTATATTCTTCATAACACATAGAGATCTTGCAATAAGCATATAGTATTAAATAAAACGTCTAAAGAGGACAATTGATTGCAGAGAAAAATAAGTAAGAGATAGTATGAAAAAATTCTGTGTTTATCTAAAAACGAACATCAAAGATAATGTGCAAATAAGAGAGAATAAAATGGAACGCAGTATAAAAACTAAAGTGAAAATTATCCAGCAGAGGAAAAATTTACATATTTAAGAAGTGTCATCAAAGATAAAAAAAAAACATTCGCAAATGGAATGTAAAAAGAAAAACACAACGAAAATACGATATTTAAGAGAGCTAAAGCAAAATATATAAGTAAAGCAGAGGTTTTTAAAAATATATAATCACTTATTTGTATTTAAAAATTTCTGAAATGAAAACTATTAAAAAATTGAAATAGGTAGATAGGTAGATAAGGTGAAGTTACAAGAAGCAAGCTCCGTGTGGTATTAAAAATTGGAAAATACGTTCAAGCATGCTTCATACTATTACCAGAGATTCGAACAACTGCTCAAAACCTTGTTTTCCAATTTTTGAAACTCCTAAGCTACTTGAAAGCACATGAGTACTTTAAGGAACAGTAGCTTTCTTTACATGACAAAAGCGTCACGAATAAAGCAACTGGAGCCGTAACCATCATACATCGCACACGAACAGCCACCAACGCATACATCTTATTTCCTTGAGCCTTATACGACTTTCCCTTTCCTTGTATGTCAACAACTCCGCCATCACACCCTAGTTTACTTGTTCAGATGTTACGTGAAACATGTTGACGTGTATAAATAAATACACGGGTGATACATATTAAAGATTGATTAGGTGCTGATGCAGTTGTGCAAATAAAACCTTTTTGTTAGCTTGTACTTTTTTGAGTTTAATTCCACGTACCGAAAATGATGTTTTCCAAGGTTTTTTTTTTTATATAATAAGCATGCTGTTTTAAACTGAATAAATAAGATAAAATTGTTTTAGATAGGCAATCAGGTAGCGCTTTCCATCTCATTCCTTTTTTAAAGCCCACACCTTATTGATTAATGTCGAACGATTCATTTAGATCAGGTTAACAAGAAGGTACTTTTAATTAGATCGGCTTTGAAGTATCATGAATACTTAAAGAGAAGAAAGCGAGCTTTCGTTTTATCGATCACGCGTTTTAATTGCCGATTAAATTGATATTTGCTCTAGTGAAGAAGCTGATATACGATGATCAATAAATAACACTTAAAATTTTCATCTATAAAAACATTAAACATAGCAACAACTTAAGATTTTATTTATTTCCCGTACAGTTTCAAAATCCACCAAAATTTTCATTTTTATTTTTTTCAAGCTGTATTTATTTTCGTGTAGTGTCTTACAACTATCATTATATTATTAAAATACAGGGGATGTCTAAAGTTGATGCGAACTTTTACACCTATGCAAATTTACTTCATATGATAACTGACAGTATTATTATGATAGCACATTAACGTTTAATAAAATATTATGAAGTGCCTGGTAATTTGAACGCATCAAAATGCAAATTGCCAAAACAAAATTACATACTATAACATAATAACGCAACTTAATCAGTGCTCCATTTCGCTAGTTACGCTTGCTGGATAACAGTATGCTCAGAATTGAAACAGTGGCGTGTAATACGCACATTAGATGATCGTTTGTTGTGGCAATGGACAAATTAAGCTACTGCTCTAATATATGCACACACTATTATATAGACTGATACGATGGGTAAACTGCAACTCTTTGATGTTGATGAGTCAAAACGTTGTTTTATGCTACATAGCTAAGTATATCCTAAACAAAATAAATAAATATGGGTATAGACAGTGGCGTATTTAGCACTTAGGTGGTTCTAGGTCGGGTTACCAGATTAAAAACTAAAAATCTAGCCCAAAGTAGCCGACCAACATCAACTCTTTGAATTTTTATTATTAACACAAAAAATACAACAAAGAAGTAGGTATATATTAAAAATTCAAAAATAAAATCTATTCGAAAAAATTAAGTTTTAAAACGTTAAAGTTTCTTTGATATATCTCTAATTTTTAGACACGCTGTATAATATAAAAGAAAAATTCTACTACATTTTGGTGAAACAATGTTAGTATGTGATAGTTTTAATTCGGGGCCTCTGCTATATGAAGTAAGTGAAAAATAATCAATCACGTACTACGGTGTAAATGTCAAAATTTTCACAAAAATCGTAATATCTTAGAAACAGTTGAAGATAGGTATAGGGAACCATAATTGTGATGGTCATAAAATTTTATGCTGAATTCAAAAATGTAATAATATACAGCACGTTCTATTTAAAATAACAAAGTTTATGATGACTTCCGGTTAACCGGAAGTGTAACGAATTTGGAAATATTTTAGAAAGAGAGCAAATACAAAACTATGACAAACTCCAAATTTTTAAATCTGAAGAGCTTCGTTAAGCCACGAAAACTTCTAACTAGCAACTTCCGTGGAAAGCCTGGTTGTTTTATGCAGTAAAATGCACACAAACGCAGTACAGAACTTTAAGATTAAAGTGATCCTTTTCAATTAATATTAGAAAGAACCTATAAATTTATTAACATTTCTAATTTCATTTAATTTTGACAATTCGTTTGGCTTACATAAAAATGAACCTAAGAACTTTTATATGATTGAATCTGACGTTTCGCTTTGCAGATTTGGGAGAAAACAAGAAGAAATTATTTACTAAATAACTATTTTTAAAATATATATTTTACATAATTTAGATTCTGATTAACTTAGTCTATCATTGGTCAAAATTGACCAAACCATTCCAGTCTCCTAACCGAGCTTGAACGAATTATTGAATTATCAAACAATTTTTAGCCGTTGTATGACCTTATAGTCCTAACGTTTCTTAGTTAGAATATTGCGGGGGCATTGCTCTGATTTTTATTCGAATAATGTGGGCGCATTTAAGCATTGAAAACAATTTGATATTTGACAAATTTGAAGATCAATACTTTATCTTTGCTTAAAAAATGAATGGAATCCCCTTATTATACTCGTTATAACCTAGATTAGTTTTCCACAAAGATTTTGGCTTTAAAATATGTTTTTTTGATTGTTGAATTAAAGGAATTTGATTACATGCATCGTTTAGAAAAAAAAAATATATATATATTAATGAATTGGCTTTTTGACTACATTTATTTGCAGATGAAAATATAGCAAAAACACTATTCAAAATAAAATTAATCATAGAGAATAATTATTATCTACCTATTTAAAAAAAAAACAATATTATTTATGCACTCATTTCAATAAAAACTTTATAATCAATATATACTTACGACCTTACAACTTCTTTCACAATTACATTTATTACTGTTACGAAAGAGTCATTCTCTAACGGCTAAGATAAGCAACCCCGGAATACGCGACACGTGCTTTCTCTCAACCCCGGAGTCCACAAGTGGTTCGGACCGAAACTGAATGGTAACTAGCAGAAAAAGGGCGACTATATGGACGGGCGTTACTCGAATAGCGGCGCTTGCTCAGGTATGTGCTTAGGAAAAGGTCCGAAAGAGATGCATACTAATAGCTATATAAGTATCAACCCTTCATCACTGTCATGCCAGAATTACTATAAATTGAAAAGAGCAAACACCAGTTTAAGTTTGTTGAAATTCGAGATTTATTTGTTATCTGATGGTTTCCTCTGACAGGTTTTCCACAGTGGTACTGTAGGATGCACAATGAACAAAGTACTTGAATAAAGTTGAAAAAGTTTTCCTGGATATGTACATAATATATATATAAATAAATGTGTATATTTAAAATTAATAAGAAAAAGCAAGCTCTATAAAATCAAATCTTGAAACTTTGTGGGTAAATATATTCCCAATACGCTAAAAATTGTTAGATGGACTCGAAAGTTTAATTATCTATAGCTATAGATACTAATAATAATAATAATATGAACTAACTCACGTTTACACAAAATTACAAATGCCGAATATACTCAAACCTTAAATAGCAACAGAAATGTCACATGCTATCATCTAGCGTATAAAACAATACATTATACTACAATTATATGCTGCAAGCTGCAATAGAAGTACATCCGAAACAGGGGGACTTCACTCTTCACATGGATAATAGACCTTACACATATCGTGTACTGCAATCATTTATAGCAGATAAGTAAATAATATCACAACAAAAGAATCATAATGCTGTAACCTGTAACTACTTTATTAACATTATTTCACCCGTTAGGCGACAATATTCTCTGCTTCATCGACTTTAGCAAAAAAAAAAATAAATACTAAATATAACAAATATATTTTAAACAATTATATTTATAACACCTTCTATTGGCAACTGCTATGGTTCTATTGTTTATTTCTCAACGCCTTAATTGTGTCCCTTCATGGGGTAGTCAATCAGCGAAAATTCTCGTCTATTTGAGAATGTATGAGATTGCATTTACACTATTTACAGAAAAGTAGCAAATAAGCAAGATTTACAAAAGTATATAAGTGATTTCAAAGTTTAGAAACTATTTTGTGAGTTTAAACTTTGGTAAAGTTTATTAGACGCTTTTGTCGATATAGTGGCGGGGGATACAAGTATTTTGTTTCTCAATTTTTGGTTTTATTACCTTTTGACTCGGCTGATAGTCTAGTGACTTGCACACTTAGCTACCAGTCGTGAGGGTTCAAATCCTACTCTGGTCAATTATGTTAACGGGTTTTTTTCCGGGGTCGTAATGATGATTAGCAGGGAGATCTGGCTCTGCATAGTAAATGCTTAGGGTCAACTCCCTTGCAAAAAAAAAATATCGAAGTCTACAGTTGACATTCTTGGAAAGTTTTTATGTAGCATTCTTTCCTTTTTCTATTTCTTCAGGTCTGTAAAATTCCCAACAGCAACAGCTGCAGCAGATAATTTAACGACCGAAATTTTTTTATTTGTATTCTTTGAAAATAAATATTCACGTACTATGAATATTTATTTATATAAAACAAATGCTTCAACACCAATTGTCACACTAAACTTATACTTACACTTTTTCCTTCTGTAGTATAAACCGCTAAATATACTCTTTTTACTAAACTATATTAATAAAATTTAGCATTAAAAAAGTTTTATTGAAATAATTAATAAATTACCCAAATTTTTGCTTTAATATAAACACACCATTTTATAATTAAACTTTACCAAGTTTAGTTAAATCTTAGTTTCATTGTTTAAACTTACTTTAACCCTCCATTAGCCGCGTCTGCTTGCGACATATAAGAAATGCACAGGCGTAGGTTCGCTGGGCCTATGCGCGACTAATGAAGGGTTAAGAGCAATGCACATCTACATCAATAAACACATATTCCATAAGAGAAACTCTTGAAGAAACAATAGTATTCTCAAACTCTCAATCCTAAAGATAAACCAACAATGGAATTCTGTAAAGGTAAGATTCTGACCCTAGCGACCATCATGAGATCACGATCGCCGGTCGCTGGTTGTGGTCGCTATATAGGATCCGAATCATACCCTGTGAATAGTCACTCCAAAAATGTTTAAAAAAAACTTGCTTTCCTCGGCAATGCCAATAAAAAGTATTTCTGTAAAAGTAGGGCTAAGGTAATAGGAGGGCAATTTAAAATTGAAAATTGTTTACATTTTATATTTAGATTTAGACTGTTAGTTATTTTTTAGGCTACTTAGGCTCAAGTAAGTAACGTTTATAAATGCATATTCAATCGAATAATACTTTAATAAATTGTGCATCTACACTGGTAATTTTCAACCTTCAACCTTTTCCATGATAGCAGTCGCCAATTAACTAATTAAATATTGGGCGCATATATAGCACAATCATTATTTCTTCCAGACGTACATATGTTGTATTTATTTGCAGCTGTGATTAAAATTTGTATGTATATCAGAAATTATTAGTTAATTAGGTAATCAATATTTGTTACTCCTAATTTCAAGTGTTACTTATTTATTTTACAACTCTACAACAACAAAATAAATAATGTTCTCTATATTATGCATTTATTTTATGTCGAAAAGTAAGAAAATGTATATTACTCAAAAGGAATCGCTATATTCGATAGGTGTTATTCAGCCCAATGCTCACTTTGCATCTCAACCATACTATTATACAGTGATATTTTTCATTCTATTATTTTTCCCGTTCATATTTTACGTTACACACTAGCGATGTTCTAAGCAATGAAGAATTGGTAACCAGTTACTGAGTAGCAGTTATTAAGAAAAAAAATGTCCCATTAATAGTTGATTATACATATTTTATAATAATTGATATTTGAAATTTTTTTTTTTTAATTTTCTTTCGCCGCCTGCTATTGGCAGTGATTCAAATAACAGTATTATTTTTAGTAGTTGGCAGTAGCAGTTGGTTTCTTAAACCACGTTATTTTTAACGGTGATTACAACCTAATCACTGTTACCTTAAGCGAAAACATACAAGCATGGAAACTTATGGTTAGTTTATGATTAATTTTTCTGTCTCTAGTATTCGACACCACTGGTATAAGAATATATACTAATAAATAAATAAAATAAAATATTATGGAATTGCTGAAAGGGATTTTAAGAAATGAAAGATTCAAAATAATACCAAGAAAAAATTGTTATCATTTATTATACACGTATCTCCCTTACATTCTCAATGATTGTCTGCTAATTGTACAAATATCTTTTTAAATTAGTCGCCTCCTTACTCATTTCTTCAGGCGACCTTAGACAAGTGAAACCATCCCGTTCATGATTGGCTAAATGCAAATAAACATCATCATTATTTTTAAAATCACCCTGTTTCCTAGGTAATACATGGCAATGTACATGCTAAAATTAAAAAACCAATCAGAACTGATGATGAAAAATCCAGGATAGTAACTTACAGGAACTGTTTGGCCAGCATACTCTCCATCTTGAACGCATATCGTGGATGAGGCAGACTTATAAACAGATTTCATTACCTTTTGTACTTTAACAACCGTCTGGAATAAATCAGCTACTTCCTCTGCACTTAAATCTTCTAATCTCTTGGCGCATCGTATTGGGGAAACCAAAACGTCTTTGCAAGTTAAGGAATATGTCATAAAGACGTGTATATTAAAGCTCTCTTCCTTCCAGTCCTTTGATCATGAGATAAACTTTTTAAAATATAACTGATGATCAGGACTCTTGAAGGAACAAAATTTAAATTAAACAACTGAGAGGATACGACCAGGCACCACACATCTAATATTGGTAAAAGCAAACGAATACTTTGTACAATAGAAAACAGTAGAAGGGTGTATAATTTTATCACCAAACATATACACTTGCCTACATTCTGGTAAAACCTGTTTGTTATTGTTCTCGATAAGATTGTAAATGTCATCACGACGATGCTGTAAAACAGGCATTTCTTTTCTTACTTTTGAAATGATACAATCATCCATTTCGACAATGATTACACTTTCATTCAGTGGAACATTTTCTGCATATTTTAATCCTTCTCCAATAATTTTACCCCATGGATCAATCACCTATCAAATTACAAATACTGTTAAACAAAACTAAGTAAAGTACATTCTACTAAACAAGGATACCAAACTTTGGCCGTAGGAAATTCTCTTGTCGTTGTGAACACCATATTGAGCTGCAGCAATTACAAAACACTGATTCTCTATTGCTCTTGCACGTAAAAGTACTTCCCAATGGGCTTGTCCTGTTGTGTTTGTAAACGCAGATGGAAAAGTTAATATAGTCGCACCTTTTTTCCTCAGTATAATACTTAATTCTGGAAACCGCAGATCGTAACACTAAGGGATCAGTTAAATAAACATATTTAGAAAATAAACTACTTAAGAACAACAATACAATTGCTAATCCAAGCATCCCTGCAGGAGTTTGAACAGGATCGATTATTTCATTTCCACCTACAACGTTTTCTGATTCCTGTAATCTTATATTTCGTTCAGGTATATGGACATCGAATAAATGCAATTTTCTATACACAGATACTATTTTTCCTTTATCATCGATTATAATATGGCAATTATTTAATTTCTTCTATAAAAACTATGTTAATGTCTATTATATCCAAAGAGAATCTCATACCTTTTCATTTCGATCAACCACTTCATGAAATCCACCTATAGATAACCAAATGTTGTTAATCAAAGCTAAGTTAGAATATTGCTTCATTAGAGGTCCGTCCAAAGTTTCGGCTAATTTCATTATCTCGTCTCTGTTAGTACCCATATAATCGCAACCTTCAGGTAAAAAAACCATCTAAGAAAATATAAATATAAACGAATCTAGAAATTTTCATGCAAAAATAATGGAAACCTTAGCTTGCTTTGCTATGGCTTCTGTTACCAAACGTTCGACACACTTGAAATTTTCATTTTTATCATTTTTCGAAGTCATTTGGCAAACTGCTATTGTACACTTCATCTTATTCGTTGTATATTTTCCGAAAAAGGGATTCAAAAATCTAAAAAATTGTCTGTTTGGGTATTTATGAACTATCAACATAACACTTGTTTTAGGGCGAACACTGAAATGGCAATAACATATAATGTTTCAAAGATACTTTTTGCTACATTTTATTACACATTTTAATGCCGAGAAACTAACTTACAAAAATTTAAGTTGGACTTTTTGAATTTAGGTTACGTTATGTATGTTTCGTTTATACGAAATGTCAAAGTCACGTCAAAGTTGCCAAAGATTCGAACATATCAAAATCTCTGCCATAGAAATACTTTTTGGTAAAAGAAACTAGTAAATAAGAAAGTGTGCTTATATTTGAAAAATTTAAAAAAGGTCAAAAGTAACAAATCTGCTAACGCAACACGATAAAATTAAAAAATAAAATTGCGCCAAATATGCTATGGGAAACAATACAGTGGCGTAGTAACTGAGAATGTTCATGAACTTACAACTTTCCCAACCACGTAAACAGATTCTCTTTTCACTTCGAAATTATTTATTTAAAAAGTTTATGTATAAATACGTAAATTAGAATACCCTATTCCTTTTTATACAATGAAATCGACGTTGAAAAACAAAACTGTTTAAAAATCATAATAAATACATTGATATTTCTAGAACGTAGAAGTAACGTATTTTTTAAATGGGGATTTTTACCACAGCATCTGTTTTAAAATTTCGGATAGTATAAAACAAAAAATAGCGGTAGAATAATCCACGTTTATAGCGCAAATATTTTAATGGATAATAAAATAAATGCAAACAAAATTATATGTAGAGAATATACTAAATAGTCTGATAAGGGTTATACCCACTCGACATGGTCATAATATGGTATGCAAACTACAAATAATGTCTTTTATTTGCAAATGAAGGGCAAAAATGCAAAAAATGCCTTTTATTTAAAGGCGGATATTAGTTTTATAAACCCGCCTGTCAAAATTGTAACGACTCATCTGACGATCTATCCAGTCGCTAAATAAAGCAACATTTAAGTAGACTCCCAAAGTCTCGTGTTTGCCGCATGTCAAACCCCATGAAACAATGCCCACTTGTTGATATCTATCTGACCCCTCATTGATAGGACATACTAGAGGACCTCCTCCATCTCCTTTGCAAGTGTCTTTTTTAATTTCACTTCCGGCACATATAAATTTTTTATCTAGTTTAAAATACGGCCCCAAAACTTTATTTCGCAATAGTTGATCACACTGATGATTAGAAATTATGGGCAGGGGAATTTTCTTCAAAATCGATTGGTATTTATCTGGATTAAAAGAATCTTTGCCCCAACCGCTCGCTACGCACTTCTTGCTGGATATCAGAAAATGTTGCGATGGTATACAAATAACGCCGATATTTTCTGAAAGTCTGAAGGGTTTTTCCAATATGAGAAGTGCGATGTCGTTACGTAGAGTCGATTGACGATATTGAGGATGAATAATTATCTAAAGAGTAAAGTATGTTAATATTAATTTAGATAGACAAATTTAAATGCAATTGTGTTTAGTAGCTTCAACGTTGGATCCTTATTTATATATTAACATAGTTATGCAATGAGGGCGGTTACCATTAGCTCACCGACAGATGGCGCACGGCGTAAATGGGATTTTACGTTGGCACCACACGCCATCTGTCAATAACCCAATGGTACCCGGAACTCATTGGCTAACTATTAATAATATATAAACAGTGGTTGAAGCATGAAGTTACGTATGATTTTAGGTTATTAACAGTTATTTTAATACCTTTCTGTTGAAGTTACTAAAAGAAATTGCGGAAAATTTAATTTTTTATATTAAAATAATAATTACGCACTTACTTCTTTGGAAAACTGATCCTCATGAGGAAGCGGTTCAGTTTTAGTTTCCCAATTCCACTCACCAGCTCGAACTAAATATTTTCCTTTTGTTGATACGCAGTGAGCTGCCGTCATAACCACCTGCGGATGTATCAGCGAACCGCCACATTTGAACACTTTGTTCTTTAAAATACCCAACATCCACGGAAATTCCCCGAAGAGAGCATGGTTATTGTTTTTAATAGAGGGCGTCGAATTTTTATTTAAAATTCGGGCAATCACGCCAGTATTTTGTCTGCCGCAATCTACTTGACAACAAACATCGAAATCTCCAGTACAAGACACTATACTTCCAGCAGGTTTCGTTAATCTAACAGGAAATATATGTATTAAAATTACTTAATTTGTTTGAGGCGTTTTATTATCTTTACCTAATATCTATGATATCTATTCCATCTTCTATTAAACCGCTGTAATCTTCTTTGCACTGCCAATAAGGCACGCATACGCAATTTTCTGGATAATCAGTATAATCAGGATATAAGGCATAGCCAAAGAGATCTTCAAAATCGTCGTGTGTTATTGGTTGAGTTATAACTGGTAATATTATTAATGCCAACAAAAAGGCAATCGTCATCTAAAAATATCCATAAACAAGGTATTTTTTTTATAGATCAACCTTTAATTCTTCGTTGAAATATTACAAAACTAGTCAATTTACCTTGGCGAATACAAACTCTCTCTTTCTTTAACAATAATTTATTTAATATTTACAACGAGGCAGCTCAAAAACAAATGTAGAAATACAAGCAATAAGCAACTTTTTACCGCTTCTTTTTTTTACTTGGTTTATATAGATAGGAAACATATTTATGACAAATCGATGTAGTATTTATTTTACAAAGCAGATATGTTCGCGTTATATATTTATGTATTTTTCTCAAATCTATTACTAATTAGTGATGCTAAAAAAGTGAATTGCACCTGCGTTCCTTATTACCAATGCTCTGAATCTTACAATTTAATCGTAGATGGTCTAGATTTATTTGATATCAGGTAAATTTGTTTTTTTACTTACTCCAAAAATAAATTAAATTTTAACAATTATAAAACATTTGTATAATTAATTTTTCTGGGATTGCTTTTTCTTTATTTTTTTTTTTTTTTTATATATATATAGAAAATATGGATCAACTGCTGTTTGTAAGGGTTACTTCGATGTGTGCTGTGATGCTACGAAAACTTTACAAGAAATTCAACCAACAATACCTCAAAAAACGCTTACAGGATGTGGATATGTAAAGTCTAATCCATTCCCTTGGTATGGGACGTTATATTATCAGGAAGATATTTCTAAGCCTCCTATATATAGATGTGCTACTTCATTTATACATAAACAAGTTGTTCTAACTGCTGCCCATTGTCTTGATAAAGATGGTATATGGACTATAAGAAAAGGTATTTTATATACTTATTATTACACTTAAAGAAATTCCTATTGAAAAATTGAAAATTAAATTTCAATCATGGCTTATTATCTTCTTCTTTTTCTTTGGTATTCTTCTTTTAGGAATTCACCCTGTTTGCTTCCCATAAACTTTTCTTTCGCCAGTCACCACCCTATTTTGTTTTCAACTGCATGCAAAATATAGACCTCCCAGCTTAGCCTTCTTCATCTTTCTGTGAGCTTCTATTTTGGTATTTTAATTTGTTTAATTTGGAGGTGACCACACTATTGATGACTGAACAGTCAGTTTGATTCCATATATTTTCTTCGATTTGGATTTGATCTTTTCGCGTCACTTACAGGCATCTCCGCTATCCTAATTTTGTTGCAATTTCGTTCTGTTTCATTTATTATTGTTTTTTTTTCTTTATTAATTTTAGGGCCAGATGTAATTATAAACGCAAGAAAAAGAATAATACACCCATCCTACAGTGGACCAACTCTACGTAACGACATAGCACTGATAATATTGGATGAACCAATAACTTTATTGGACGAAACAGGTATCATATGCGTGCCTCCTCCAAGTATGACCCTCCTCAACGCGTCTTGCACAACCTCCACACTCAACAGCGACTCGGACCACACTCAGATAATACTAATAGAAGTACCGATCGTCCAAAAGCGGACTTGCTTGCAAAAGCTTAAGTCAACGAGACTAGGGGAGTTTTTCCAATTGCATTACAGCTTTATCTGCGCTGGAGGTGAAAATTATGACACCTGTGAAGGTGACGGAGGCGGGCCGTTAGTATGCCCTGTACCCGCTCAAACGGAACGATATCACCAGATTGGAATAGTCTCGTGGGGCATAGGATGCGCCGAAAATGATATTCCGGGGATTTACGTAAATGTTGCACTATACCGCGATTGGATAGACGAAAAAATGATTGAGAATGGATTCGACATACACAGTTATAGATACTGATGGTCTATTTTTATTTTTTATACATTTTACATTTTTTAATAGAACAAATATAATTTATAGAATTTTTATATTACGGTTTCAATTATTTTAACCCGCACCACTCATGATGATCATTGGAGCACTATAGCATCACCATGGAAACATCAATGTAAACACCACATTTAAGGTTGTGTAAACACAAAATTGAACTATGGAGTTAGATTTATATCGTATAGACTATACTATAGTAGGAGTAACATCTAATAATTGCATGAAATTAATACCAAGCACACATATAGAACCTCAAAAGGTATGACCATCACCTAAATAAAACAAAGAAGCAGAGTAAAAGGGTATACTTTTCTCTCAATTCAGATAGCAGTAGCGGATAACGATGGCATACTACAAGTATTTTCAATTAAAAAAGAAGATATACAAATTCACTTCAAAACACTACCGGGCCCCAAGATATCGTCCTTACAACTAGCAGGTGCAAAAGGTAAGTTTGAACTAAACTCATCCCAAATTCGCGTTTGTTTAAATGTATTTTAGGATCACCACCCGACAAGATATTCATTGCTTCGGAAAATGAAGTGCGAGGATACACGAAAAAAGGAAAATTATTCCTAAGTTTCGATACTAATCTAACAGAACCAATCACGTCGATGTAAGCATTGGCTTCATTTCTTAATTTTATTGTTTATCTCAATGTTTCTGGTAGGTATGTTTTAGAAAACGATTTATTTGTCTGTGGGAAGCATATTTACAATCACTATAGAGACTGCAAGGATGTTGGGTCTTATCTTTGCGGAGATTGTATTGTTGATGTGATTGCATTATATGCAGGAAAGGTAAAATATATGCATCTTAAAATTCGTTTATTATTGGTTGGGACAATTGTTTATATTAGTTCAATACTTGTTCCTCAAAAATGAAGACATTATGAGATTAACTATTTCTCGTGAAAATGAGTGAAAAATTATTGATTTATACAGATTTTGTGAATAATTGCCGCCATCTAGCGGAGAATTCTTCTTTGTACAATTAGTTGCCTAACTTACTTTTCTAATCATCGGCAATGTTCTTTTACACTTTACATTGCAAACTATACAATTTATAGACAAAATGTCTAAGATATTTGATTCCTTACAAAATTTCAGCACCTACATTATCAACTATGATTTTTTTTCGTTAAAATGCTTTTTTTTTTTAATTCTGTAATTTTGAGAATCTCCCATTTTCTATTTTCTAATTTCAATATCTAATTGAAATTAGAAAATGGGTATTCCCACAATTGCAGAATTAGAAAAATGCATTTTAACGAAAAAAAAATTATTTATTACAGACACATCGTCTAATATCATTAATAGCATGTGAAGGTCGCATGATAAGAGCGCTGGAACATGCAAGAGTGACTTTAAGTATGGAAATAGAAAGCGCCCCTACTACGTTACATATCTTGGCGCAAAATAACAATAACTATGTACTATTTGGTACTACAGACGGAAGACTTGGACTTTTAGATGTAGAAGAGTTGAGTGTTATTAAAAAAATAATTCCATTGCTTCTTTTTTCAATATTTTAACAATAGCTTTGTTCAAACAAGAGTTGGTAAACGTTGGAAACCGCCAGGGACATGCGCACTTTAAAATTTGGGAGACTGATCTTAAAGTGCGCATGCAAATCGTTTGAACAAATTAAAATTTACTATTTCCACAAAGTAATTTAAGTTAAATACGAATATTTACCTATCCCATTGTAGACTACAATCTTTCAAAAAGTGGATTATTGGAAATCAAAAATACTCGAGCAGAATATCTTCGATTGCATCACACGATTTGACAGGAGATGGGATGAAAAATTTAATTCTAGGGCGGGATGATGGAAACATTGAGATATATTCCATTAATATTGAAGATGATACTGATACAGCGATAATTATTTTTGTTGATGTAAACAACCTTCAAAGAAAAATTAACATCTTCACCAATATTCTCTTATTTAGAATTACAATGAAAGTATAACTTCAATTCAATGCGGTATTATGGGAAATACTACTCATGAAGAAGTTATTATATCAACGTATGCTGGAAGAATATTGGGACTCACGACAGAAGCTAAGGAAACAAATGTCATAGGGGATCGTTCTTCAGGAAATTATTCGTTCACTTCAGATGCAAGTCAAAAGATTATAAAACTAAAGTAAGACTAAACCAGAATGCAGAACTTATGGGAAATATGTGCCGTTTTCAAATCTACCTTTCTAGGGAATTCAAATTTATAGTATTTAATTCCCTGATATTCAGACCGCAAACGTCATTCGAAAACGGTGACATAAAAGTTACTAAAAATTATTGCGGGAGATTTGAATTTTACTTACAATAGTGTGATGTTTTAAAAATAATAAATAATAAGAGTATTAATTGAGGATTAAATAAATCAAGGAGATATGACAGTTCATAGGAATATGTAAAAAAATTAGTTATAAGGAGTGCTTGCCTAAATTCTGAAAAAATGCGACATCGCAAAAGATAGGAAATAGTGAGATATAATACAAGCATACATACAAGTCATAAGGCATATTTCCCATGAGAGTTTGATACATATTTATTTGTTATAGAATGTGGACCTATAAATCAAATGTAACATTATTTATATTATTTAGGAATGATTTGGAGGACCTACAGACAAAAGTCACAAAGGAAAGGGAAAAATATCAGTCAATAACTCAATCTATATTTGATGAAATGTCTACGATATCCGCTCTCTCTATCAAACATTCGGTAGGCAGCTTATCAGTTTAATTATAAATCATATTTACTAAACAAAATTCAAATTATTTGGCAATAATTTGTGGTAACTTCAATTTTGAAGCACTCATAAGTTACCTAAATAGGGTTTGTTTGTATTAAATTGTTGGGTATTTTAATATCTTTATGATGAGGTTAAAATAATTGCGGCAAATTTGAATTTAGCTTAGCGGCTGCAGTATTAATTATTGTTTTTAGATGACGTTATGCAAGATTTCTGCTGCCTATACCTTATCTTTGGAAGTTCCAACTGCTATTGATAATGTATTATTACAAAGCGACGTACCGATTGACCTGTTAGACGTGGAGAAAAATTCTGCTGTAGTTAGTTACAGCGAACAAGATCCTAAAGTATACTGATTAAATTCAAAAGTAGATTTACTAAACTTGGCTACTGACTTGTTTGTTGCAGAATGGCAATCATTTATTAGCTACATACAGATGTCAAATAAACACTAATCGTTTAGAAGTCAAAGTTAGAACTATCGAAGGGCAGCAAGGGACACTTCGTGCTTATATAACACCACTAGCACAACCGAAATTTTGTCAATTGAAAATTTATGAAATTAAACCCTTATCGCTGCATTTACGAATATATAGCTTTGATGAGAATCGGTAAATTAGGTCAATAGATAGTATATTGCTA
Source organism: Cetonia aurata (assembly GCA_949128085.1). Lineage (NCBI taxonomy): Eukaryota > Metazoa > Arthropoda > Insecta > Coleoptera > Scarabaeidae > Cetonia > Cetonia aurata. The sequence goes on along the minus strand of OX421885.1, from coordinate 22,663,859 downwards.
TTACATTTATAGCTCCTTAATGCATATATTTACTAAAAACGAAAAAAAATATTATAAAATACGTTGAGTATCAGCTGTAACTTTAATTATGTAATGTTTTTAAGGCCCTACAATAGCTTAAGTGTTAAAGGGAATTTTAGTTTGGCCGAGATCCATTCTTGGGTATGGCAATGTTTGCCTGAAGTTCCTGAAAAACCACAACTCACTGAAAAAACTGAACTTTTCTTTCAGTCAAGTTTTCTAGACACCATATTATTTTGTTCATACTGGTACGAACATTCAAATTATTCAACCGAATTTTAGCATTTATATTTTACAGTAAAGGTGAAGGAGATTTTAAATCTGATAATATTTCGACGATATCCACTTTAAAAGATTTTATCTCCAAAGAAGCGACAAAGAAAAAAATTAAAATTGATGTGAATACTAGTAAGCATGATGAATTAGGTAATCAAAATTACAATAAACGAAATGGAATTTTTAGATGTTATAGACGAAAGCATAAACCACGTACTCAAATTGATCGATCCAAAACTGAGAAAATACACAGATTTGTCGAGAAAAAATACCCTTCTAGATGCGTTGCATGAACTAGAAGTTAACGATGTGACATCAACGAACTGTTTGTCCGCAAAATATAAAGAATTACTGGAAAATGAAAAGGAATTGAGGCAGGAATATTGCAGTCAACCTACTTATCTCGACAGGCTTTATGGTAAATAACCAGAAATAATTTCAATTTCACACCGTAATGGGTCTTCAAAACATTTTTTTTAAAGTATTGTGTAGAAAATAAAATTGAAATTACGTTTTACCTAAATATTTTCCATTGTGCCATGAAATAAAACAAACTTGTATTCTAAGTTAATTTGCAGGTATTATAACTGATCTCTTTGTCGATTATTACAAATTAAAAGGGATCAACATAAAATCCAAGATTCCAAAATTAATCAATGCTTTAGATAATTACACATATGAAAATGTACTTCAATTATTTCGACCAGATAACTAACATAATCCATCTTCATACAATTTGCCTAAATAATGTACTTATTGTTACTTCTGTTTGTATTAGATCATATTAGATCTAGATGTAGTAGGTATTCACATGTAATAAACATTTTCAATTGCATATAACACCATTTATTTTATATACAACAATTTCCATCAATAAATAGTTTAAATAGAATTTGTATAAATCACTTTACTACCTAATTTAAATGAAATTGATGTTTGTATATTTGCAGATAATATTCATTAAATAAATAAAATTGGAAATATGGAAAATTAAGTCAAAATCGAATAGGGAGTCTCAAAATCATTAAAAACGCTTAATCTAACCACAGCGATTAATTTTTACTCTATATATAAGTATGGTGAGATATATCCATAAATAAATATTATTTACTTTATTTTCTCAAAGACACAACACCAATTCCCTTGATCATAGTAATACTTTATAATTTTAATATAATCAAGCTGAGAGCACATTCTTTGCAATTCACCTTCCTCAAAAACATGATAGAACCGCAAAAATATATCGCCAACGCTATTTCCAGATTCATCTGCCCTCGATTTCCATGGCACCAACAAGTCTTGGTGCTGGAACTGTGTTCTATTTATATGAACGGGTAATGAGACCTCTTCTGCGACTGCTACATTTAGAGATGGTTGTTCAGCAACTATCGGAGCATCTTCTTTCCTATTTTTACGATCTTGTTTCAAGTAACTCGTTTTCTCGTGGTTCCTAAACTGGTCTCGTGCCCATACGTAGATTAAACATCTTCCACCCACTTTTAATATTCGAGCCATTTCCTCAATAGATTGCAATCGCCGTTCCTATCGACAGAAAAATGGAATACTTCTTCGTTTATAAAAGTTACGTAAAATCAAAAATTTTATCGAAAATAAATTAATTCAAAGCAATACCATACTTATCATAAAATATCACAAAAAATAGATAACCATAGATGGCACAGACAGCAATAGATGGCACGAAAATGGCACATGAAAAGGTAGATATATGGATAGCAAAATGAAGAAGCGAAAGAATGAGAAGTGTGAAGAAAGAAAAAGTTCGGAAGTTACAGCAACAAAATGAATATTCGAACAACTGCCCAGAAATAACTATCAAATCATAATGTGCTAATCACGTGCTAACGGTCGCTTCTTATTGTGACTTTTTGTTTATCGTAAAGTCGAGCGCGAAATTATCTAACCAGTTAGTCATTTTTCATCAGTTACCAGTTACTAATAGGTATAATATTAAAGAACCATTGCATTTTCATGAATAACTAGCAACTGACTTTTACGTCATATCTCTGCGGTAACTGACCTATTGAAATCCTCTGAGGCATTTTTTCGCGATTCACCGTTTATTACCGGATGGTAATAGAGCGGTTACCCCTCCATTCGAAATTACGTATGCATGTAAATACAAGAAAATAAATGTTTTATTGTTAGTACCATATTTTAAAATTTCGAATGGCACAAATGTTATGGATGTCTTGTATGGTGATCAGAACTAGTACTAAGATAAAGTACCTCCAGTAAGCAGTATAAGTAGTCTAGAAATTATTATTTTTTTCTATCTAATAAGTAATTTACTTAAAATAAAAAATTCAAATATTCCGTACAAAGTATTTACTCCTTTAAGTTCTTTAAATATTTTGACTACTTAGAGTAAATGAATATACTCTAAGTACTTTTGAATTATTTTAAATAGGTATTTAAATTAACTTAGAATAAAGGAATGTACTTGAAGCAGTTTTAAACTATTTCAGGTATTTCGATATTTAGATACATCAAAAAGGGTCCCAACCAAACAACTTTATTAAAAGACATTTTTCAGCAATAATAAAAAGAAAATGATTATAAAACTTAAGCCTCGCTAGTTATTTTTATTTATTTATTATTTAATAAAATAGAATTTTTATTTTATTAAACGCAGTTCGCATGCAAACGCCTGCAAATCGCTGTTGCGTCCCGTTAGCCTGGCGATATGTCCCCCACCAACTTCTAATTCTCGGGGCCTGTATATCTAGTCGGCATTGATGCAATACTTTATAGGCGAAGTACTGGAAATAGTAAGTACAGCCGCGACACAATGAAAGTTACCGCCTTGTAGCATAAAATCGGCGAATGTTTATCCTATAGTAATGTCAGAAACTGTGAGAATATATTTACTTTTATTTGTGTGTCTGTTTTAGTATAGTTCATTTTTAATATACATATAAGGGGTGATAGTACTGTAGTTGAAGTAGCCGCATAAATGTGCTGTCCGTTAGTATGTAGTTTTATTGTAGCTCTTTAATACTTAATTATAGTCAGTTAAATAAACGTAGTCTTTTATTAGAACTTCAAACAAGTTAGTACAGGCTAACTGCTCTGACTGCTTTTTGTCTATACTAATGATATCAGAAGCATTTGTCGAATTTTCGCTTCAGGTCAGTAACTTTTATTCTGTCACGGGTGTACCTGTAATTGCATTTTGGAAGTACTGAGTAAATTACTTAAAGTAAAAAAAGGACTGAATATTTTGCTTGAAGTAGTACATTTTTACTGGGAATATCTAAACTATGATGGTGATGCAAAGAAATAGTTTTGCTCATAATTTTCCTTCATACCTTATAATTAATTACTGTACTACCTCCATTATCATTGAAAATGATAGTCCCGGTAACAAAATACAGTAACCATTTCATAAACAGCAAGATATTCCCGTATTAACGCTCCAGAGAAGAGAAATACGAAAACAAAGCGGTTACCATAAATACGTAACGATAGTCGCAAAAAATGATAATACAAATTCTTCTTTCTGATAACGAGCATTGAAAAAATAACTAATAATGTGTTTTGTGTGAGTGTTTTCCTTCAAGACTAATAAATATTATAATCATAGAATTTTTAAGATTTTATATAGTTCATTTTAGAAAACGGTAATTTTTTTGATGCAGCAACTTTTTGTTGTTTTATGTATAAGGTACAGTTAATCATAAATATCTACTAATCTATATATATATATATAAATATCTAATAAATCTATTGAAACGTCGTCAAATATTGTTCAAAAAATGACGCCTAAATGACGTGACTATGTTAGCTGGAAGGAACTTTCTTCAATATTTGTTCAGTCTCCAAAACAAAACGTTGAAGAAAGTTGCTGAGGACAGGATAACATGAAGAAAGCTGGCAAAATGAATGAAAGGAGTGCATTAGACTCCTGAATTGTACTAAGGATAAAATAAACTAACCTCAGTTGCAAGATGATGAATAACTGCTATACTCATGCAACCATCTGCAATATTATCCTTCATTGGAATGTTCAAACAGTTGCATGAAAATACTTCATATCCGCGTTTATTACATACTTCTGCCAAACCAAAACTCCTATCACAACCGAGCTGTGGAAAATTTAACATGATGTATTTATTAAAACCATAGCATCACATCATTATATTTGCTGTTGTACTGCATACAAATTTTTACTTACACTAAATATGTTGTCCATGCATCCTAAATACTTTCCATTACCGCAACCGACATCTACTAGTATCGATCCAATTGGAAGGGAATGCATGAATTTTAAAACGTTTGGCCATGGTTTACACCTGGTGTCGCTGAAGTGTAGAGCTATAGTATCGTATATATCATACACATGTGTGGTCTCCAATTTCGAAGCGATTTCGTTCCTTATGGCATTTGTTTTCAACTTTTTGGCATATGAATCACAATGTTGCGTATACTGGCAGTCACACTCTCCTTTCCTAATCTTACGGAATGTATATGAAATCCTTGTACCTCTATGTATCACAGATATGTCATTTTTCGTTGGAATAATATCCAGTTTCCTAGGTGTAATACCGTGGAGCCACACGTATCTGCTTTCTCCAGACATAATAGCGAGAGATCTCTTTGGCAAAACTACGGGATAATTTAAGTTGTTATTTTTAAAATTCATAACTACAGATGATCCCAGGGATAAAGATACTATAGGATCTTCAAAAGCGCTGTGCGTATCTACATGAGCTGGAATTCCCTGACCCGGTTTATAGCAATTAACAGTCAGTTGGTCTGGTTCAAACATTATATCCTTCAATTTTAGTTTTTCCCATAAAAAATTACATTTGACTGGTATTCCCTGTTCTAATGGTTTACTTTTATCGACGTTATTAATATCATACCGAAATTCATATCCAAAATGTTTTACTTCTCTGTGTTTCATAGTACTGCCTTCCAATTCTGTGAAATTACATAACTCTATCAACATATTTTCTTCATCTTCATCAATAAAATCTTCAATAACTGTTAATCCTGGCGGTATTTGATTCTGATATACCGCTTCAGAAATAGGAATACTTTCAACGTAAGATAAGTATATGGGTTTATTCTTTTGGCCAATGTTTAATTTTCCATTAATATTTTGGAAAGCTGTTGTTGCAGAATCAATAGTTTTGTACCGTACAAAGCAGCAGGATTTTCCCGGTAGCATAGTAATGTTGTCAATTGAGCCATATTGTATAAAATTTTCGTAAACAGTCTCTTCTGATAAGCCGTTTACCAACCCTGCATTGCAAATAGCTATACTCTGTGAAAAAGAAAATGTGAAAATATTCGCTTAATTTTATTCTCGGCAACATTAATTTCATGAACAAAGTTTTATAAGCACATGATTTTATGGGATTGGCTAAACGTAGTCCATGCCATACACTGCTTGGTCAAGAAAAGTGCCAGCATGCGATTTCAGTTATGTAAGATTCTTCGTAACGTTCTGATTGGTGTAATGCTAGAGTAAATACGTCACGATTGCAAACAATTCAATTCTTGTGGACAATGACGCCGGTTCGTTTCTCTCTGTCAGCAAAATTACAGAAAATATGCGTATAAACATAATAGTTCTAAGAAATTTTTCCATTTATAAGAAGCAGACTATATAAACTGAATAAAAATAATCACCCACTTCTGCATTTTATCCTAAATGTATTACTAATTCAAACTTGTAATTACGCGCCGCTGTCAGCAAATACACTGTGAGATAGATAGATCTAAAAGGAGAGGGGAAAAGAGAAATGCTCTGGCCTGCTTACAGGCTATTAATCTCTCCAAAATAGCATTTTGTGAACACAAGATAGAAAAATGTTGGGAAAAATTAGCAATATGCCAAAGAAAAATCGAAACACCTCAATTTATTAGCAAAAGATAAAGGATGGATAGTAAAAATAAAATGGATCTTATTTCGATTTCTAGCAGCCCACATTTTTTTTTCTTATATGTACAAATAGCTATATAATAACTCGTTCTGGTTATAAGATGAAACAAAGACAAAAAACACAAAATTCCATATTAGTATTAAAGATGATATTATTATTTTTAAATTCCTGTAGCTAAGACAGGTATATTGGGTATATGTATAAAATGCAATGATAACACAAATTATAAAGAGAAACAAAGAGATTTAATGGAGTAACAAAACCTACATATTTTAAAAAAGAATTAAATTATTTAAAAAAGTATCCAGCAATAAGAAATTGATATTGTGCATTCATATAACTTGTTGCATTCAACGTTTGAGAAGGGAAGGATCAGGAAGGATTTAAACTTGCGACGAACGAACATGCTCACTTATTGATTAATGGTCGTTCATTCCATAGCAACCAGTAATCCACCATTGTATTAAGCAATTTGCATTTACCGCCAAATTAGTAATGACGACAGTCATTCTTTTTACGTACCTTCGAAACGCTCAACGTGGACTTGATTCCCGTCTCTTTTTCGAGTGTATGTTGACATCTCTTCTGCTTCCTGTCACATTTTCTTGAAGGACTTGACTTGCTGCAATTATCCATTTTTATCTTTGCCAACTCTTCTCCCTCTTTCCGTGCTTCCTTTTCCCTTCTACCTGTTTCGACCCCATATAAAAAACACCACGTCGAGTAGATATCTTCTTTATCGACAGTTCTATTAATTTCTGTTGAGTGAAAATGGCTGATGTTTTGAGTCCAGAAATTTGGAAAAATTGGGAAAAGACCGGTAAAAATGAATTGTAAGTTGAATGTTAGTGCAAATTCTTTCAACAATTGGAATACGACATCTAATGTCTTATTTTTAACATCGTTAACATAAGTATTTGTAATAAACGTTGTGTACACTGTCCTATGGCATCATCTGGTATTTACCCTCTATATACTGATAACAGGAATTGAGGATGTGTTTATACAATTCTTATAAAAGATGTTATGCAGTTTAATATGTAGGAAATATTAATGTTTCAGTGTAAAGTCATGTATACAAATAATAAAAGATGAAAGTAAAAGTGTCGTATTTGATAAAGACCGAAAAGTTAATAGCCTAACTAGCTATGTGAACGACTTGATTATGCATGGGATTCATGGATCCTTAAAGAAAGAAACTGTGGTTACTACATTGCAGGAACTTGTGGTGAGTACAAAAACAAGCATGGCATCAAATTTTATCGGCTGCCTTATATCATAGAAATGTATCTTTTATTTGCAGACATTGCATAATGATGTACCGTCCATAATTTTGGACATTTTAAATATAGCAGACGCTGAAACTTCGGTATTTGACAGCCAGAATGATGATTCAAAAGAAAGGAGTAACTTTTGTTACATTGTTAAAGAATGCGAGAAAGTAATGTTTTATTGTACTTTATTGCATTGTTCACCTTATTTAACAAATATTTTCAGTTTCTCTCTGACAAATTGCTTAAGGAGCGTTTAGAATTGGATACTTTATTGGAGGTGGGAATTCTGAAGAACAAGAATTTTTATACAAAGTTCATCAAGGTCAAGACAAAACTATAGTAAGTATATCGATTTTAAATTGTTTGCTTTGGCATTTTCTGACATATATTTAATATACATAGCATATTTTGATAAGGACATTCATTATTTTTTTTTTTCGGCATTGTATATTTTTGTGTCTCGCTGTTTTTCCACATAAAATATTGTGGCAAAAACAACATATTTGTATATGTGATTGTTTATAATTAGATTTCATATCAAACAGCAAATTTAGTACTTCTTAATGTTACTGAAAATTTACTATAAACTTTATTAAATTGCTACCAATTTTGCAGCAATTACAGTTTACACAGAATTAAGAATTATAAATAGAAAATGGATATACAAAATTTGTTAAGCCTGTTTTACTTGTCCTGATTTGTTTGCCAAATATTTGAACAAATTATAATTGCGTCCAAGAGAATGCTTCAAACTGACATTTCGTTTTGGCTCGTATTAAACATCTTTAGGGCTGCTACTTCTTTTGGTATTCTCCTGAAACTCAGCTTTAGCTTTGAAGATTTACTTCGGTTTTAGTTGATTAATTCCAATTATTTTACCACAGCTTTCTTTGTTTATATAGTACACCATTATGCACATTCAATTTCTATCTGCCTGCACTTTTTCAACTTGAACTTTTCAGAACAAATTATATATCTGATGGTAATTACAGTTTAGTGCAAAGATAAACAAAATTATTAATTTTCTTTTTACTGGGTTGGTATTTAATTAAAGTTAGTGGAAAATTTTCGGTAAATTGTAACAACAACAGGATATTCAATTAATCGTACCATTTTTTAACAATAAGTGTCTCAGGTAGTTGGACTATATTTGCTGCTTACTCGTTACAATAAAATCGACGATCGACCATTAAAAAGACGAGATACTCGCTGGTTTTACCGAGTAAGCATATGGTCTGGTGCTAAAATAAATAAATAAAAGTATCGCCAAACTTACTTTAAGGCCATTTTTTTGGTGGCACAACATTAAAGACGTCGAGAGTTAGTCTCACTTCTTGTCTAGTTTATTCGCTAATTTAACGATATAATTCGCATATGATATTTCAATGCATTTTATATAGGAGCATGTTTAATGCAAACTTATATAACCCTCTCATCAACTTGCATGAATATTAAACTACTGAGTATTAATTTTACCTGAAATTTTAGGCAATATTAAGCTAATAATGTTAGTCCAGTAACTTGTTTTATGTAAAGAGGGTACTGATGACATGTTTCATATTTTTAAAACAGTTATAAAGAGCGTTGATGGTTAGATTAAATGGAGACACGTACAAGAAAAAAAACAATAAAACATTGCTTGAAATGTATTGAAATTGTGTTTTTCGTGTGTAAAAAGGAATGAATTAAAAAACATTGTTATTGTCATCTTATAATGTGCAGATTTAGCGAAATCGAAAAGGAAATGCACAAAGAAGTAGTTAAAAAAGTCAATTTAAAATCAACTTCATAACCGAAATGGAGTATTACAATACTTTCAAAACTGAAGGCATTAAATCAAAAATTATAAATTTCTTCGTATATATAGAATGTTTTACTGATTTTTTTCGCTCCAAAATAGTGCAATTTGTTCTACATCTAACCGTCTCTGTATCTATTCAATTTTTCGAAATTACAATAGTGCCTATACATTTGCATAAATACAGAAAACCCCAAATGTACATAAATATTTCTGTTTCTGTACATCATGAAGTATTTATGCTAGAAAAATTGTGTTGTATAGACTCCTTTTATATTTAAGTAAATATGAAAGCTTTGAATAATACATACAATTTGCATCAAGTTTTAATAATACCATTTTAACTCTAACAATTTCAGCTACAAGCAAAGGAAATTCAACTTATTCCGAGAGGAAAGTGAAGGTTTCGCAAAGTTAGTGACTGAATTAAATCAAGATTTCGGTGAAAATATCACACACAGGCACCTGCTTGATATAGTGCAGTCACTAATAGGTAAGCTATATCCTGTAATTCTATTAAAGATCAAAGATCGTTGTTTGACATTATTAATTTAATTTAGGATGTTTTAATTTGGATCCAAACAGAGTGCTAGATATTATATTAGAAAGTTTCGAGAACAAGGCGAAAGATTCCAGATTATTCATACCACTGATACAATGTTACATGAATGATCCGAAAATAATATGTGAAGTACTTGGATCAAAGTATATTTTTTATAGGAATAACAACGAAGTAGTTCCACGAAGTTTGTACATTCTAACTGCTCAACTATTACAGCACAACATAATATCATTAGATGACATTTATATCTGGGTAAGTAATGAATTCTAATCCCGTAATTACTTTGTGTATAACCACAGACAAGAGAATATACAGACTGTCAGCTAACTGTAATTTTTTGGAAGCATAAAAGGAAGCAGAACGTCTGCCGCTGCTTCCCTGTGCTATATATATATACCCTAACTTGAACTAATCGGCACGCGATGGCGCCGCTAAAATACAGGAAATATGTGCGACGTTGTCAATAATTTTGATTCATTTTCACATTAGATAACGTAATTAAAGTATGAAATATACACGGTATTCGTGTGCATGTAATATATTTAATGATATTTAATCTGCATTAGTCAGAAATGTATAAATATGAAAACTAATTGCTATAATTTGATTTTAAATTAATGAATACAGGTATGTATGTACATATAATTACCATCTACAAACAACAAGCTAATAAACATTCTATTAATATTTGTAGGTTATTAGGAATAAATAATACTTAAATTTTAAAATAATATAAATAAATATAATTATTAATATAATAAAATAAAATAGTATGCACTGCATTAATTTTAAAAACTACACGCTTCCGATCACAGCGGAACTAAATGTTGTCCTTAATTTAAAAAATGGGAAAATAACGACCAAACATCTTTGTGAAACATTGAAAAAACACTAACATAATGCGATTATCACTGCTAGATTAGTAGTGTTCAGATCGTGTTTTACTTGTAAACAAACAACCAAATCTGGTTCGCATCTTCAAACTGCGAACCAGGTTTGCAGTTTGAAGATTTTGCAGGTTTTAGAAGTTTTGCAACGGTTTCTATCCGAAAAGATAAACGAAAAGCCTTTGCAGTTGGGTAAAGATTCTATCCTCCATGTTGTGTAATGACGGAAAAGAAATTTTCTATCGCATCCAGATTTAGTCTATTAGTTAAGATGAAATGTATACCTTTGCCCTTCTCGACTTCATACAATTTTAGAAATGCCGTTGTAGTTTGAATCATGCCATCAAAACAGTCTACTTTCCCTACCATTCCTGTCAATTTTTTCCATAGTTTTGAGAAATTCCGTTGCTCAAATTAAAATATTTATAATCTCGGGATTCCTATCACTTAATCTGCAACTGTACGGATTCTTGTGGTACATCAGTTTATTATTCAAGGTATCAAACAAATTGTTCATCTATTGTAAGAACTATGCGGTATCTAAGACGATTTTAGAATTAATTTGCCAATTTACCGCACACGTTCTTACAGCCTATACCAATGCTTGCCCGTTATTTTCGTTAGAGCACTAGCAGTGGTGGAATTCCGATCTATGAAATATGTCTCCTGTAGAGCATCAAAACTTATTGTTGAAGTATCTTGTTTAAAAGTGACTGTTAATAAATTGTTTCGAATACTCTTGAATAAAATTGACAATATCATATGATTTTTTTTGAATTTTTAATCCATTGTGCAAGTAAATTCTCATCACGCACAGGAAATCTAAACATATTTAAATTCGGAATTCTTTTCTTGGATCTTCCACAATTCAAATAATTGCACTTATTGCCTGCCATACTAGGCTGGGGAAGGTGGTAACCACGTGCACTTAGGCCACCCTTAGCGGGGTCATTGTGCTATGCCTGCCATACTAATTCAAATAAAATAAAATCAAATTTTTCCCATCTAAAACTCCTGTTTCGGCATAAATGTTCACCTAATTGAAACTTTTAATGGTATATAGTTTTTAAAATATGGTAATTCGACAATAGTCGTGAACGATGTATGCGACATAATAACTATAACTTAAAGCAAAAAATGCCTGTTTTTTTTTTTTAATAACGGGAATAATAAACGAATGGCAGGGTAAAAGATATAAACCTGAACAACCGAGTTTGAAGAAAAAATTCGCCAAAGGAAAGTTGATACCAAGATTTGCCATGTTTTTATAAAAAAATCGACGTATTTTAAATAAGCGGATTAGCGGCGGTGTCCTTTAGATGCAACAGCTTTGTCGGCGCGCCGTCTACAAGAGCAGTGGCAACATTGTACTGTGTCCGGGCGTGATGCTGTTGGCGCTCTTTTAGCGATATATAAAATTATGTACAGACGTTACTGGTCAGTCCTATGAACAATTCTAGTCGCCCTATCTAGCTGATGGTCTGTTATGTTCTCTTGTCTGTGGTATAACTGAAAAATCAGCTCAGCTAATTTAAAATTAATATACTTGCTCTAGTTAACGCCTGATGATAAAGTGATGCTGAAGGAGGTTGATAAAGATATGAAAGATGCTAAGGAATATGTAAGAAAATTACAAATCATATCCATTAGTAATAAAGATAAAGAAGAACCAGCAGAAGAAAAAGAAAATACATCAGAGAAGTATGCTTTCAATCAGAAGTTTGGTTTATGTGAAGCATTGTTGGAAATCGGTGATTGGAACAATACCCAATTGCTTATGAAACGGCTTCCAGATCACCATTTAATGGAACAAGAGCCTATAGCTCTTGCGTTATGCAAGTTATTACATTGCGTTATTGAACCTATTTATAGAGAGTAAGTTATATATTAACAATAATCGCAAACCACTAATACAAGTCTTTATTGCTATAGGAATTGGAAAATTGGAACAAAAATGAAAGGAAAACCAATACCAGGTCATAGTAACCCTTTATGCCCTAAACCAGCTCGAACATACATGGAACTACGTAACACTGCAATCCCAATGCTTTTAGCTCTTGGCCCTTCATTGCGTTATGATTCTGTTCTTATGTATAAAGTTATAAGAATAGGGAAGTTAGTTCTCGCATCGTATGGAATTGACAGTCACAGATCGACAATTCCGACTGGGGATAGTTTGTATTATGACATCTTAACACTGTTAGATACGACAATACTGCCTTCCCTTTCGTATATGGACTGTAATTGTTCGATCGCTGAAGAAATATGGAGTTTATTAAAACTTTATCCTTACCCCAGCAGATATTGCCTATATAGTAGGTGGAAAAACGAAACTTATTCTCTGTACCCAGATTTACTAAGGAAACGTGGAGATGCTGAGAAACAAATTAAAAATATAATGAAACGCGTCAGTAAAGAAAATATAAAACCAGTTGGCAGGTTAATCGGCAAACTTACGCATAGTTCACCTGGTTTTCTATTTGATTATATTCTATTACAAATTCAAGTTTACGACAATCTCATACATCCCGTTGTTGATTCCTTGAAATACCTAACCAGTCTCTCTTATGACGTATTAGGATTTTGTTTGATTGAATCATTAGCAAATGCAGATAAGAAACGGTTCAAACATGATAGTACGTCGATCTCTAGTTGGTTGCAGAGTTTATCGAGCTTTTGTGGAGCTGTTTTTAAAAAATACAATATCGAATTAACGGGATTATTGCAATACGTGGCTAATCAATTGAAAGCACAAAAAAGGTAGATGATCAATTAGAAAGATTCATACATCATATTAATTTTCATCGTTTCTGCAGTTTGGATCTGTTGATTTTAAAGGAAATTGTGCAGAAAATGGCCGGAGTCGAAGCAGCCGAGGATCTCACTTTAGAACAATTGAACGCAATGGCTGGTGGAGAATTGTTAAAGGCAGAGGTGTGTAGATGTTGTTTTAAAAATATCTTGCTCTTGTAGTAGTTAATAGTAAATGTACATCAAAGTTGCTTTCAGAAGGCACGAAAATGAATATTTTTCGTTTTGTACCATCTAAGACGATTATGTTTTTATATGTAAAGTGTGCAGCAGAGACAGAATATTTTAATTATTTTTATATTTATGTACCAGAAAATTTAATTTTGGGGACGTATTTAAGGGCCGATTTCATAATTAGAGTTAACCTTCTATTAAAATTTAATTTAAAAGTCCACTTTAATAAATTCCATTTCATCATTAGGTTTAATTAAAAGGGAACTATATTAGCTGATTGGGTTCTTTCGTCGATAGACGTTACTCTAATGAAAAAAGATAATTTAACCAGCGAAGAGATGAGAAAGAAGGGCCACTTTTCATTTTTAACAGGTCCGCATTTCGACTTCAACGGTAATTACAGTAGTAATGTTAATTTACATAGAGAGCGCCACTGCAGTCACACTTTTTTTTTGTTGTGGGAGCCGTCTGACATAAAGTCTCCGGAAACACTGCAGCCTATTAGCCTTTTGTATTACATTTCCCTATTTCTTTACCTATTAAATTATGCCAGCCATTCCAATAATCCTACGGTTCACTAACGTTCTGAGTATCGCCTGGCCGCCTGTTGCAATACAAATCCGTTTTTATAGTTTCTAAGCTGCCATATTTCCCTGGTGAAATTGTGATCATTGCATTTCTCACTTCAATATAAATTTTAGCTCCAGTTCCATTCTTTGTTTTAGATCAGTCTGTAAACCAAAGCAGTTCACCGAGTCTGTGCCTGTAGTTGGATTGATTCCAGCTTATTCGATCTGTGATTCCCACCTCTAAATTTCTGTTAAATATGTATGTCAAAATCATGTGGTCTGCTCCTGCCACTTGGTATTTCTTACAATCTGGGATGCTCAATTATCACCAAATGCAGAGGAGGTAGGTTTAGGAGGCATTTCATTGACGCTGTAGGAGTAGTCCTCATTTCTCCTATTATTCCTAAGCCCACAAGCCTCTGTATCTTGCCGAGTTCAGTTATAGCAGTTTGCTGCTGCACTTTTTTCTACCATGCCAGAAATGCATAAGTGATTATGGGTCTGACCACAGTGATGTATGTATGTATAATAAATACACCATATTTGGTTATTGCCCATGTTTTTCCATAGGCACTTCTAGCCAATATGAATGTTGTCTCCGCCCTAGTTTTGATTCTCTGAAGCTGTCGATTCGAAGTAAGCTTGGATTTGCACTGCTACAAATTTCAGTATTTGTGTTGCTTATCTTTCGCCTAATCCTTTTTAAACTGAAATCTAGTTCTGTGTAAGCTTCCCAATCAATTCTTCGGAGATTACGATAAGTTTCATTACAGGTTCATATTAATATCGATATGATTGTGATCTGAACAACTCTCGTCATCAGACACATGCCAATCAAAAACGTTGCTTCCTATATACACTCTGCAGCTCATCATGCAGGCCATCTAGTTCTCTGGTTGGTGGTAGGTCAGGGTCGTCTAAAGGAAGATATGGCGATCCGATAGTTAAATCCCTCGACATATCTCTATCCATTCACCTTATTTTCAGTGCGACCAAGTCCCTGTAACAAAAGTTGGTTAGAGGCAATATTTTTAGGTTTTTCTTAACCAACATGCAGATTCTGCGTACTTTGGAGGTTTTACTGTAAATCAGTTCACACTCAATTCCCCCCAGACCTCTTACTGTACCCCTGTGAATCCAGGGTTGCTGTATGAGTGCGAGGTCGAAGTTCTTCAACGTCACAGCAGGTTTTGCCGAAGCCGCCTTGCTCTATTGAAGGTTCGCCGTGATCACCCTTATCTTGACCGAGATCTATCAGGACCTTGAAGCACTGTCACTACCTTGTTCGGTATTCACCTCCAAGATAGATTTCCTGGGAAAAATCGGACCTCCAAGATAGTTACATTCCTTTTCGGTGTCCCGGTGGAAAAGGTGTCCGACGCTCTCCCCTGATCCCTCCGTACTGATTTTGTAATGAAACACGCTAACAAATGCCTTCAAGAGTACATATAACACCCGAACAACACAATTAGTACAGTATATAATGACGAATAAACGGTCCATCGTTTTCAGACTGACCGTACATAGAACTGTATCTGTTTCTCTTATGTAAACCTACTTCTCTTTCTATGTTCGAAAATCGTTTCTATGTAGGCGCCTAGTGAAAGCGATTTTACTTTAGTGATGACAGTAAATAGTCGCTTTAGAATTTGAACTGAAAGTGAGTTTTATTGTTTATTTTAGGCTGGATATTTTAGTCAAGTTAGAAACACAAAAAAGTCGTCACTTCGTTTAAAAGAAGCGATGGCTGACCAAAATTTGGCCGTAGCAATGTGTCTATTAATGGCACAGCAAAAATATTGCGTAGTTTATCGTGAAACGCAAAAGAGTCACATAAAACTAGTGGGGAAGTTGTCCGATCAATGCCAAGACACGCTAGTACAATTCGGAACATTTTTGGGTTCTACATTATCTGTGGATGAATACATTAACAAATTACCATCAATACAAAGCATGCTTCTCGATTATCACATTCCAAATGAAGTCGCTTTCTTCCTAGCGAGACCGATGTTTAATCATGCAATTAATGTGAGTAAACCCTAACATTTTGAAGCACTTTTATTAATATCCTGGTTCTTTCTAGTTGAAATATGACCAATTGCGAAAAGCAGATCCGAATTACAAAAAGATGTCATCTTCGGCCAAACAGCAAAAGTACTTCGAAGCGGTCACTGAAATCATGGCACCCGTTCATAAATCTGTAATTCCCCTCCACTTACCCAAAGTTTGGGAAGATATCTCTCCACAATTCCTGACGACATTTTGGTCTCTGACCATGTATGACTTGTATGTACCCGAGGATACATATCAGCAAGCAATATCGAAAGTTAAACAGCAATCATTAACTGCGGTAGATACGAATACCAGCAAGGCAAAGAAAGAGCAGGAAAGATACGTTACATTAATGGAAAAACTGCAGGATGAAAAGAGGAAGCAGCATGAGCATGTAGAGAAAGTTCTTTATAGGTTGAAACAAGAAAAGGATACTTGGTTTCTTTCGAGGTCGGCTAAATCAGCTAAGAATGAAACGATTACAAGGTTCTTACAACTCTGCATATTTCCACGGTGCACTTTTACCGCTGTTGATGCTGTTTATTGTGCTAAATTCGTTCATACGATACACATGCTGAAGACTGCAAATTTTTCTACTTTGCTGTGTTATGATAGGGTATGTAGTTATTATTAAATATTCTTATCCCCTATTAAATCTTATACTTATATTATTATTCCTTGAAAGTTATTTTGTGACGTTACTTATTCCGTAACATCGTGCACCGAAAATGAAGCCATGCGCTATGGCAGATTTCTATACGCCATGCTCGAAACCGTTATGCGATGGCACAAGTCTAAAGAAGTCTTTGAGAAGGAGTGCGCCAATTATCCTGGCTTCGTGACTAAATACAGAATCAGCAATCAGTATTGCGACAGCCTTGATCACGTCGGCTATGAAAATTACCGCCACGTCTGCCATAAATGGCACTACAAACTAGCGAAAGCGATGATCATCTGTTTGGAATCGAAGGATTACGTTCAAATTAGGAACGCGCTGATCATCCTGATCAAGATCATACCATTCTTCCCAGTGCTCTCGAAACTAAGTCAGATTATCGAGAAGAGGATAGAGAAGCTGAGGGACGAAGAGAAGAACAAAAGACAAGATTTGTTTACGTTAGCGACGAGTTATTTGGGGCAGTTAAAACAACGAATGGCGAGTGGTCATATAATGCAAGAGAGCGAATTCCATCAAAACGTCGATAAAGATAAGGTAAGATAATGCTAAAGGCTCGTATTCTATAAGCCAATGAAAAGTGCCCCTAAAGCTATAGAGATTAAATCAATGAAAAATTAGCTGAATCAATGTCACCTCACTCAAGATATTTGCATAAGGGTGGAAAAATGAATATTTTTTCTCTCATATTAAACGTGTTAGATACATAACATACTGCTTGGAATCATTCATTGAATTTATGTTAAAATCACATAAATCCACAAACTACTTTGTTGTGTTTGTGGATTAAATATGCGTTGTAAGAGTTCTTAGAAAATCAATTTTAACTCTTTCGTTTAAAGTGGTAATTGAAGTGGGTGTTTTTCATTCAGAATCACAGTCAACATCTATTCTAAAATTCTCATCACCTTTACGATCTGATACCAAAATTAAGCGAAATATTGTTCTAAATGCACTTATTTTTAGGTATAAAGCATAAGCTACAATGCTTCCCATTTATTTATTTATTCCTTCCGTATTAATACAATAATAATAATATAACAAGTAAAGTCCTGCCAACACAACAGAAAACGAATTTTTTTTTTACTATTAATGTAATCAAAGGAAAGGGATCGCATTCGATTATAAATCGATCTTCCATGCGACCCATTGCAATACTACATACTAAAAACAAAAAAGGAGAAAGCTCACACCCAATAGTGTACTGTACTGTTTAGAGCAACACCAAACCTTGTAACGGTACTTATAATATATCGTTAATTAAGTAATGCATTACTGTCCCACTTGTGCGTCAAACAAAGAGCGAGAGACCGAATCCGTAAATTCCCTCAAAGACCGTGAGTGCCTAGTATCAAACGGAGTCGCATTGTACACTCTAGTTATTTGATAAGAGTACGACTTTTTAAAAAATTAAGTCCTGTGTATCGGTGGTGTAAGGGTGTGACGGAATCAACACAAGTACTATACAAAACATGGCAATAATTAAACAATGATAACACCAACGACTCGCATAACAAAATCTTTAAATTTTTATTCAAGTAACATCTATTACTATAAATTAATTTTAAGTATATAGTCGTTAAATTTCAATTTCTCATCTATAATGATACCTAAATTTTTTACAGAAGAATTAAATTTAATTTTGGTGTCGCCAACATACACACATAAGCCAGATGCAAGAACCTGACTCTTCTTATTTTGCGGTCCAAAGAGAATTAATTCCGTCTTGGACGCATTAATCCTTGGTGCATGATCACACGAAAGTGAAATCAAACTTTCTATATCAGAATTAAATTTCCCGAAGCCATCCACCATATCACCAACCGGAAAGAAATAATAAAGTTGCATATCATCAGCATAAAAATGGTAATCACAATATTTTAAGGCCTTATAAAGCTGAGATGTATATATATCGTATACAAGAAAGGACCGATAACAGAACCTTGTGGGATACCAGAAGACAAAGTCTGCCACTCAGATTCCCGCCCATCCAAACTAACCCGCTGTCGCCTATCAGTCACATAATTCACCAACAGGGCAACCGCATCACTGTCCAAACCTATATAGTGCGGTACCGCTGGCAACAACTCGTGACTAATAGTGTCAAAGGCCTTGGAATAATCAAGCAAACACAAAATTGTTAAATTTCCACGATCAGATTCACGAATTCTGTCGTCTGTTATATTTAAAAGGGCAGTTGTACAACTAAAACCGGCTCTAAATCCACTCTGTGTAGAAGGCAAAATACGATGTTTGTTTTCATTTCATGTATAATAGATAATCCTACATTTCATTTTTTGCATATTATGCTAAATAATTCCTCATAGTTCTTGTTTATGTTTTTCCAAAACGGGAAACAATGTTTTGTTACAACTTCGAGTATACCAAATAATAGTAAATGCAATTTCTGTTTATTTTTAAAAAATGTAAGGGAATTATGCCATGAAAAAACAACAAATGACTTGTTTCAAGTTTGCTTAAAAAGTAATTTGCGATATTTTTCCAATATCATCTCTAGACTGAGAATTTCTCATCAGGCGAAGGTCCACCTCCACACGCATCGTACGTTACGAGTTCCAAGAGGTAGGCAGGGCCCGGTCGTTCGCTGGCGTACGGTACTGCAGATACATATTACAATAAAAACAGAATTTCATATTTTGAACGAATAGCGACGATAATGGAGGAGGCTATGTTCTCAGTGCGAGTTATAACATTTCTTCGGGTATATCTCACTCACTACAGCGATTGAATTCATCACAAACTGAGTTGTCGCGCTGTAAATGGCACCTTAAATAAAATTGATCAAGTTTTCAGTGTACAATTCAAAAATGTCATAAAATATGGGGCGTTACATTGTCGCATAGCAAAAAATCTAGTTGGGTTCTTAAACCCAATCTCAAAAATCACACCTTAAAAGAGGAAATTATTAATAACTATAAACTGAGTGGACAAAATTAGCTGCTGTTTTTTTTTACAGAATATCCATAACTAGTATTTACTTATACATTTGTTTTTCAACCCTTATACGAATATCTCAAATGGGAAGGCGTCGATTCCGTTAATTTTTCGTATTTGAAAAATTTGTAGTACTTATTCGCCGTAATTAAAAATTTTTTTAATCGTGCAGGTTGCGAAGACACACGAATCTAAAAATCAAGATACAAGCGGTAACAAGCAAAACGGAGAGACAAAAGGTACTTATTTTGTGAAACAAAAGTATTTTTTGAACGGACTGCTTTTATTACAGTTTATACAGAGAGTAGCAAAGAAACAAAGGAGAAAGAAAAATCTGATAGGAAGCTAAGCAGGCAATCCACTGAAGATGTCAAGAGTAACTCCAAAAGTCAAGCCGCTTCACAAAATTTGTCTTCAGACAATGTGTAAGTTGTTCACGTGGAATTTTGATTTTGCGATTCTAATCGTAAATCGCTTTTAGTAACCAAGATAAATCCGATAGAGATAAATCAATAAAAGAAGAGAAAGATAAATATAACAGAAAGGAGGAGAAACGTGATGAATCCGACAGAGATAGAGAAAGGGAAAGGGAAAAACGTAGAGAAAGAAAAGAAGAAAAGATGATCAAAGAAGAAAAGCAGTATAGGGTAATATTTTGTTTTGTATACTTTATACATATAGTATTTTATCCTTAACTAATCCTAGGATGATAGATATATTGAAATGGTCAGTCCAAAGGAAGAACCCCGTTATCCAAGCGAACGTACTCAAGCAGAACGTTACTACGACGAAAGAAGCCATTACTTCCGAGAAGTCAGAGAGGATAGAGACGTGCCCATGAATGCCAATAACAGTTCTGGTAGCATATCAAGACACAGTCAGGAACCCACCGAACCCGACAGAGGTATGTCAATTCCTTATTATTAATTATTACAATAACTTATGTTATTTTTCTATCAGAGGCAAAACGAAGAAAAGTGGATAGTTCTTCTTCGAAGGTTAGTATCGGAGTGAGATAGCATCGGTGCAGATTTCAGGGTTCATGAGTCTGATGTTCTTACTATCGCCTCCACAAATCAGTATGGGAGATTGGGCTGAAAACATTGCGATTATTGTGAAAATTAGGAGCGTGTCGTAGTAGTAAAATGTGTTTAAAAAAAGTGAACTAACTCTGTGCCGAATTGGACGCAAGTTTCCTTTCCGATTGAGAGTGCATGTTCCCCCGGCCTGTTTCCTTGTATGACTTGGATTTGTCTTCACACCATTTCGAGAGCTATAGAACGAAAGGAATTTGCTTCAGGAGTCGATGGATGCACGAAATTTACTTGGAGCACTGAAAAAGTCCTATTAATGATGAATTCAGATCGATCAGAAAACAAAAGAAAACGAATTGAGATTCGATTATCTAAAATACAACAACAATAAAAAGTTATCGTCCACCAGTATACCTCCACTATAATATCTTCTCATATATATTTGTCTAAACCGTTCCACTCATAAAATATGCTATAAAATTTAACAACACGACGATACTCACTAAAGAAGCAGCAAAACTTTATAACAATCAGCACTTCTCGCAAAAATCTTATTGCTGACATGACCAAATCGAGAATGAAATTCTAAAACATGGATATTGGATTCTACAAAAACCAAGAAGAAATCTATTGCTATGAGAAAGAGATAAACCTCCCTTCAGGATTGCCTTCCCCTAATGGTTTACTCCACCCATTCAACCCATACCGAAGACGGCTGGATCACATCGATTAAAAATGTTGGTTATTCGGTACATGCGGCTCTTTTAAATACAAGTGCGCGTGTTAAAACTGTTGTGCTTGCCGCCTCTCTTCCCTTCCCCTTTCATAGAAGATAACAACACACGAACTCAGCCCAATCTTCCACGATATGGTGTTGCTTATGTGTGATGGTGAGGTTGTAGATATGGTAAGTATGTAAGTAGATATAGTTCAACGAGAAAATAAAACTGGTAATATATCTATCAATATTTTACATGTGTTATAGCAATTTTGATTGATGGACATTTTTTTTTTAATAAAAAAGCCACCAAATATTTAGACTTGATAAGAATATGTTTCATTTATTCAGCTTGAAATTGATTTTAAATCTTATTGTTTTGTATAAGTTATCTATTTTTTAAACATCACAAACATGTGTGCATTAAATTCTTCAGAGAAAAATTTAAAGGATTGTGTCGACATTTTTTTTACCAGTACTACGCTTGTTTCACTAGATTTTGCTAAATTAAGATTGCTATAATGTTATACTTTTATATTTTTTTATCATGGGCAGTTCTTTTGTTTATATGACCTAAAGTATTTATTCACATACATTTCAGATATATAAAGCAAAGAATTTTCTTGTCTCAAATGTACTTTACTTTTAATATCTGATGGAAATTTTTCAAAGCACCTTTATTTTACGTACAAATACAATAAAGCAATAATAGGTATGAATTTTCATATAAACAAATGAACGTGACGCACTAGGGTTATTTTATAAAGTTTGAAAACATGTTACTATTTATAACAATAACTGCAACTTTCTTATGTAAAAAGGAACATATTTTTACAATTTTTTCGTATGCAGTGAAACCTATCATGGCGGACATTTCACAATATCTACCTAAAACGATTGTATGTGCATAGTTATTTGCGATCTACATGAAAAGACTACATAACATTTTGGACATATTAGCTGTGTTTTACAGACCAGGCAAATTGGTCGAAATTCGTTCAGTTACGTCACGTAATCTGATCGATTTTTTTTTTGACAAGTAAAAGGCTGATAGTGAATTTTGGAATCACTTCTGATTATACAGGGCCCGGCAATGAAACAGAATGAAGTGAACTCTAAAGCTCTTAAGTTGGTAGTGGGTACGAATGTCGTTGCCTAAAAGTGAGAGGCCTATCCACTCAGAACTAACCAAGCTATCCTATAACGAATTCAGCGCTACTAATTTGGATAGCAATCACCTCCTGTGAAACTACAGCAAATTCAAATCTATATGGGCGTGCTTTTGTAGACGGCATTTTTTTGGTGTTTTGAATCTTTTATTAAATTTGAGTTCATATTAGGTTGTAACGCATTCACTGTTCTGTAACACTTGGTTCAATAAGATCAGTTTCACGCACAATGGCGACGTTTTTGCGTAAACTTTACTTTTTTCGAACGATAGCAATGCTATATTTATTTTTATTTATTAAAGTTTAATGTTACTTCGATAAAAAAAAACACATTTGAAACCCTTTCACCTGGTGTCATTTATGATAACTAATATATTTTGATATAAGCGTATATTTAACAAGGTGCTATTTATAAGTGTTGCCAAGTTCACATGTTTACATAATTTGCTAATATTAATCATATAGATTATAATTACAGATAACCAAAATACACTATATGAAGTGAAATAACTGTAACAGTATGATATTCTGTCACAACTCACAGATAACAAAAGCCAACCTCGCTCGCACAGGTTTTTTTACCAAAAAATATTAGTAAAATTAGTATCTATAGCTGAGAGGTAAAGTCCAAAATTAAACTACAGGTAAATATTTAGCAATAATATAAAATGGCTATCAAAAGAACTCATAGGGTTAATTAAAATACTATAACTATAATAATACATTGGTAGTACTTGATTTAGTTATGGGAAGTTTCTAAAATTTTATAATTCATTAGCATTTCCACTTGTTTTGCTCATTACTGAAAATTTCCTTTTACGGACTTACGATTGTTTACCTCTCAGCTATAGATATATACTTGGAAACATTTTGGTATAATTAGTATGTATGTGTATGTGTGATATTAGGGTGATAGTACACTGCGAGCTGAAAGATCTATTGTGTCCCCTCTTCTCGCTGTATTTACAGCTGGCCGTCCAGTCTATAATTAGCATAAATTTGACGTCAGATATGACAGAGATCGCTTATTGACTTGAAACATCAATAATCTACCACAAATTATGTCATGCATACTGGCTTATGCAGCTCTCCTTTTTAAATTAATTTCTAATGTTACTTTTACATTTAATTTTAGATTTTCATCAGTCAAAACAGTGGCTTAAAAATCTATAAAGAATCCTTCTGTTGAAAGAAAAAAAAACGTATGTCCACCTATTAAAGGTTTTACTATACATACATAGAAACAATAGTTTGCAAAATAATAGGGTTTTAAGAAAATTGTACCGGGTGGTATCTACCGTTCACTGAATAGCTGATTTCGCGGTAAATGGGTTCAGTGAAACCATAAATTTATGAACGCCTAACAATTTTCCCTCATATCAATTAATGGATAAGAAAGTATCATTGAATAACCATAGAATATTCATGTGATTTCAAGAAAATCGCTTTGTGATCCCTTGTTTTCGCTCCCCAATCAAATACACCCCTGCTTCTCAAACCGTTCGTTACCGCTTGCGCCCATCTATTTCTGGGACGGCCCTTCTATGACAAGATATCAGTCTTTTTTCTTTACCATCCGCTTATTCTCCCGCCTCTCAACATGTAACCAACGTTTCCTCTGGGCTCTCAAAGAATTCTTATATATTGTTACTTCGCCAGACAGATGTTGCACCTCTTCATTGATCCGCCTTTCACACCTGTCGTTTACCTTCATCCACCCAAATATTCTTCTCAGCATTTTCTGTTTCCACACCTCTAGTTTATTGATTACCCGTAATAGACAATTGTTCTTACAATAGTTTTATATATTCATATCTTTGCTTTGCTTGATATGTTCTTCGATTTTAGTAGTCAAGCACAATGATCACCCTTCATCGTCCTAGCTGACATCTCAGAAACACTGTTTTTATCCCCTGAGAGCCATGCTCCTACCTAATTTATATTTTTATCCACTAAGATACTAAATATTAAAAAAAATGCATGAAAATAAATTTATACGTAGACTTCCGCAGTCGTCAACTACAGGTAGGTTTTATAAAGATAAGAAAAATCTTACTGAAAATAAAAATAACAATGAAGAAATTGTAGGAGGAGATTAGCAATCGATTTTGCACTACGCCACTGTCTGGTGAGGTGGTTTTGCACCACACCAAGTAAACAATTTAACGCGAACGAACAAGCCTGTTACAAGTTAAAGATTGCAGAAGATAAAAATACCGGGGAAACGAGCATAAATATGATAAACTTCAAAATTCTCTAAGTTATGTTAAAGGTACCGATTCATTTATTTGTAACCCGGTTGAGGCACCTGATAGATACGCTAACACCTTTAAACGCGATAGATATTTACCGATAAAATTTTCAAACGTTCTTTAGGCTTGTCGTATATCCAGTGAAGTGATACGACAAGAAGGGTTACTTGTCAGTTTTAATGGGTCCGCATGCACGACTTCGGCGGTAATTACAGCAGTCTGTTAATTTACAGAGGGCGCCACTGCAGTCATTGTTCTGGGGTTAATCTTGAAAGTCGTTGAGAACAATTATTTAATTTAATATAAATTTAATTACAGTTTATAGAAGATGCTTAAATCGAATTCTTGTATGCTTGCGAGTTATTTATCGCCAGAGAGAAAACCTATTTCATACGTAAATAGTTTTGACAACAACAACAACCATTTCCCTTACCTAACTAACAATCGTTTTTTATGTTTGGTATAAATTAAAAAAGAAACTGAGGCATTTGGTGGTAAAATAATGTATTACCGCTGTCGGTCATTTTTCGACGACACAAACATGAAAGTCGTCGACAGAAAGTAACCCATCTTGTCTTATCTGTTCGCTGGTATATCTACCGGTGCAATTTTCGTAAACGCCAAGTAACATTGAGTTGAAAAGTAATGATCATAATGAAATAGTTTGTTTAGCATATCCAACTAATAAATAACCCATGTTTACCTTAACATATGGTAGAATTTTCCGCATTATTGCGTGTATAAGTGTATTTAATTTATATAAAATTGAAGCGACCGAAGGAACATGTTTTCAACCTTTACAGGTTACTTTATAATCTGTAGTATATATTATGCAAAATTCTTTATTTAAGTACTTTAAGTGTGCAAATCATAGAGAAATAGAAACGTTGCGTCAGTGTAGCAAGTCACAAGTTGGCAGCTGGCAAGCGCAACTGGAGAGTGCGAAAACGCAACTTCTCCACTGCAATCCCTAATGCCATCCCCTGGTTGTCTGCAGAGTTACAAACACGAAGAAAGGAAGCTGCAACAGCAACAGCAGCTGGAATATCTAATCGAGAAAACTGAGAAGAAGGAAAGGTCGTCGAAGTCAAAAGATAAACGGGACAAAATAAGCGACGAAGAAAAGGAATTGCGGAAAGAAAGAAAACTTGTCAGGAAAAGGGTATTTACGCGATTAAGATGTATTTTTCATTAGTTTCTGATTTTTTTTTTTACTATGAATAGGATCGAGCGGAAGAGGCTATACTACAAGCTGAAATGAAGCGAAGGAGAGATGACGAAAAAGGTAATTTGTCGTAATATTATCAAAAATTGTAATTTTCTTCTAATTTTTGGTTTTAGGGAAGATAGTATCCCATCAAAATGGTGAATTAATAGAATCCAGCAGAGAGAAGCACCACCACTCAAGGGTAACGACAAAATTGCAATTGAAAATGTTTTGATACCAAAATTTTACCTTCTTCTTAGGAAAAATCTCCATATGTAAGGGAAAGATCTCACGACAGGATGGAATTGAGAGAGAAACAATATCCTTTTCATAGATATAGATGACAACCTTTGTATTTATTTCTGTCG
This sequence comes from Cetonia aurata, assembly GCA_949128085.1. NCBI lineage: Eukaryota > Metazoa > Arthropoda > Insecta > Coleoptera > Scarabaeidae > Cetonia > Cetonia aurata. Next base: position 22,637,144 of record OX421885.1, on the reverse strand, counting down.
TATTTACTTTACTGAAGTATTCATTTCCATTTTATTTTTTTTGTATACTTCGTACCTGACCATATTGAAATCCTTAATTAGAGATACCAGACGGCCAACAGAAGGGAAAAGAAGATGATCTTTTACATTGCAAGTGCCGTAACAATATAACGCAAAGAAGAATATTAAGAAGTGTCTAGATAGATGATTAATTTGCAAGCACTGTCGTTGTAGTTTATATTTTCAATGTACAATTGTTTTTTTTTTTTTCTATTTTAATGGCAATTGAACGATTTGATTTTAAGATATTTCTTATACTGTAAAAAAAACAACTCGAAACCAACCTGAAGTATTTGTTACATAGAAATAAATTGTAAAAATTAAATGTTCCTCATTTTAATCTTCCCTTATTTTTCTTTTAAGAACTCCATTAATGCTGTATTGTAAAACTATATTATACTAAATCAATGGAACATGGGAATAATGGTAAGTTTGTAGCTAGGGATGCAAAATAAAACATTGGTTCAATAGGCACTTCTTATTAAACATATAAAATCTGAACAACAAATAAAATATTAATGTTTTGAAACGAATTTCTTGCACTTCAGTAACATGACTAGTACAATTTTGTAAGATCTTTAGAATAAAATTAGAAACACAATGAAACTGTGGAATAGATCATCTAACATACACAAATTCTCAGGTTAAGAACCTTAACAGTTAGTTATGTTTGGACCATTTCTCCTGCCAAATTATGTCCGGATTAACAAATAAGAAATTGTTTGAAACCCGAATAGAGATAAATTATCATAATTTGCCTTAGTTTAATTATTGTTGTTTGAATTTAAAATGTAATTTGAATTAATGCATAAAAAAGTGAGTATCCTAACTACTAACTGTTAGGGGTTGTAGAAAATCATTAAATCAATCAAATTGGCAATGTTTTCATTTAAAATATTTTTTATAATCCCAAGAACTGATTTTTGTGTTTTTCAACAGTATTGTTTTTATATACAAATACAGAATATCGTTTGTGTTTAAGTACAGTGTAAGTATCATAAGTATACGAAATCAAAAAAAAAAAAAAACATCACAAAAAGTAAGTACACATTGCAAAATAGAAAATAAATGCATTTAAAATAGATAATACACGAAAAAATAATCTAAAACTGTATATTATATACTTATTAATACTCTCACATTTATAGCAAAACATAAATATATGTGGGTATATACAGTAACAGTTTTTTGAGCAGTGTCCTCTTAGGCTTCGTTATAAGTCACATTCAATCAAAACTATGTATACATCATTCACGTTCGCTCCAAGAACAGTACATCAACGGAAATTGCTCAACATGAAAAACACTTTCGATTCCCTCTACAGTGCGAGAACGAATTACAAAAGTTCATTGTTCAGAGCTCGGTATTCTTTCCCTTGATGTATACGCATCTTAACATTCTATACTATTTTTTTTTATACTTGTCAAGAAAAGTAGATTCTATACTTAGTTCAAATTATCAAATTTACAAATCAATAAAAATGAAGAGAATAAAAGTATATCCTGTGTTACAATTTTAAAGTCCAAAGGAAATACGCTAATAATTCTTTTAATACATTATTACACAGTATTTTATTTGACTTAGCACGCTATATAATTTAAGAAATTTAAGTACTATACCGGGTACTCAACCCGTATCTATTTATATTTTTTAATAAAATTATATATGTTGTATTTTGCTTTGCCGTAAGTTTACATTTATTTAACCAATAAAGCAATTTCTTTTATCAATTCCGATATTACCGGAAGTAATAAGCGCAAACTTTAAATGAAACATTTAACATTATATTTTTGGATCGAAATACATATGATTTGTTAATTTTAATCTTCAAAAACGTCCTTAGCTGACGACATAATACTAAGAAACTATTTACCTATGGTACATTTTTTTGTTTCTACCCTTATAAGAACGTAAAAAAAGAGAAACTAATTTTACGAAAGAAATAGCAATATGAAAATGTAAATACAGTCAAACTTCTACTAGCGGACACCTCAAGCAGTACCAAATAATTATAAAATATATTTACGAAATATTAAAACCATATTCTATAAATATTTGCTGTTATTTGTGGCCCCCCTTATAGATAATTTCAAAGTATCTCCGCCCAAAAATACAGCAAACCAATGTATTTAAATCGTCTTTGCAAGAGAACTCTTTCTAAAAATAAGTGATAAAATTATCACTTATTTTTAGAAACTTAATAAATTCATATGTAAATATGTACGTAATTGATACGTTTTATTTAGTTTATTTTCTGATTTTTAAATTTATATATTACATTTTAATAAACATATATATTATATGTTTATTAATTATTATATATATATTTCTCGGCAACGTACAATTCTGTGGGGTGCGTTGTAGAAAGGTTCCACTGTATTGCACTCTTTTGCTTTCTGCAACTATTACAGAATAAGCAAAGAAGGCGTCGATAGTTTTTTCATTGAAAAGCGACCTAACTGTCGAGTTTAACAGGAATAGAAAACAAAACAACGTAACATTTGCATTTTCTTGTTTTATTATATAGATTTAAAAAAAAAAAATTGATACGTAATGAAACAAAAGTTAACAGGTGAAGTTTTCACACTCATGAAATCCAAATACCTATGCAAAAATATACAAGGTTTGCCATTTAAAATTTCATTTTATTTCCGGTAAAACGAATAGACTTTTTCTTGTTTGCACTAGCGTAATGAAGTGGAACGTGCGCAACAAGCACGTTTTTTTTAATTCGGTTTCCACCGAAATGAAAAAAAAAATGGCATAGGTTAATTGTAAATTTACAGGAAGCACCACCCCGTGCAATCTTATTAAATATTATCCACATATAAAAGGTCAAGTAGATACTGATATTAAATACTATCTCATTAATTGGCTTTTTATATTTTTTTTAAACAATTTTTGGCACATTTATTTATTTATTAAAGAAAATTAAAATAATTTCTGTGCTATCAACAAAAAGAAAACTCTAAACATCTCAAAAAGTTAACTTTACTTTTAGCATATTAAAAATACCTTACTTCATTTGTTTCTTTTCTATTATATTTTATTCTTATTATTCTTTCAATTTATAAAATCTTACACACCGTGCATACTTACCATAAATCTGATATTTCTCTCCTAAATATAATCGGATTCTATCAAATGCTACAAATTAAAGTTTTCACATTACTTTGGTACATAGCTTTCGTTGAACACATCTTTCGTTTAATGTTACACTTGTCTTGTTTCCGAGGTTTATGTTTGACTGAAATTTCCAACGGTTTCAAGGTAGGAATATTCATTTTGGTTACACTGAAGAAAATATCTCTGTCTCCGTGATATTTCAACCGATGCTTTTGCAAAAGAAAATTTCTGGTAAAGCTCAACTTGCAATATTCACATTTGTACGGTCGTTCCCCTGTGTGTATCAATAAATGTCGTTTTAAATCCGTAGACCATCCGAATGATTTGGTACAATAATCACAATTATAACGTTTTAATTTCGACTTTTCATCTGTCAAAATATTTTTCTCAATTGCATCACTTGAAGGTGCAATTTCATTTGTTACATTCTTTTTGTCCTCCATTGTAACTTGACAGAATTTTATTGGATTCAGATCTTCAAATCCTGAATCTATGTTCTCATTATCGTGTTTGGTTTCCTTAGAATCAGATTTGTTTTGTAAAATCTTTCTCGTTTTTATCGGATATAGATCGGGAATAGGGGTTTTCTTCCATTTCGAAGTGGATTTGTCACCCTGTCCATCTGTTTGTGTGACATGGTCTACGAAATGTTTTAACAAAACCGTCGCTGTTTTAAACGATTTATTACAATCTGAACAGCTATAGTCTAAAATAAGAATGTTTCAAATTAATAAAACATCTTCTCTTCCAACAATAATTACCACATTACCAGTATTTGATTGCATCTCTTAGGTTAGGATTTAGGATACATCAAACAAATACGCAACGAGTATCAAATAAGCATCACGTTTTATATTGCAGAAAGTCAAACATTACACTGCTTTTATGTCTTTAGTAGCGAGAAGTGTCAATAAAATTGTTTTATTTAATTTTTGTTTATTATTACTTTTACTATTTTTGGATAGAAAATTCTTTAAATTACAAACCTACCGGAACATCCGTTCTACTTTATTACCTAATCAAAATTTTCTTTAATAGGGATTTATGATTTAGTTAAATGTTTGTGTATGCCATGGGTATGCACTTACGTTAATATTCATAGTTAAAGATTTTTTGTTGACAAAACCAACCAACTATAACTATACTAAAAATATATAATTGAGTGTTTGCAGTTGAAGATTCGTTTTTAAATCAATAAGTTGGCACCTCCGACATTTATAACAACATTTTTTTTCCGATTTCTGGATGGTTTATATCGGCATTCTTCAGATAAGGTAATCCAAATATTATAATTAGAATAGTTATTCATTGTAAATTACACATAATATATTTTTTCAAATTTTGCTTTAGGGTATAATAAACTGTGACGTAATATCATTAACACATGATTATCATTCCACAAGTTTTATCAGGTATTAAAAAGCATACGTAAATAGTTCTTACTGTGTAACGATGAATCCGTATTATAGAACTAATTTTATATTAAAGGACTTTCAAACAAACATAAGAAACAGTACAAGCAAGATTCTATTTTTAAATCTTATAAAAGTTGTTACTTTGCAATTCACAATGTACAGAGTGAAATGACTTTTATATTAATGAAGTTAGCCGTTTTTCGTATTGTATTCTCATAATCTCATATATTCAAGGCGATTTATTTTCAGTGTTTGGAAGTTTTATTTATAAGTATTCGTAATCGTTCATTTATTTTCAAAGAAGAAAGAGAATATGTCATGTAATTCAAACCATCATATTTCATGTTTTACCAAAATCGTTAATAGACAAATTTAAATGCCTAGTTAATTAATTTAATTGTTTTTAGTAACTTCTACGTTGAAACATGAAGTTAGCTGCGGTTCTGTTTGTACAATGGTTATTTTAGTACCTTTTTGTTGAAGTTACTGAAAGTAATTGTGGGAATTTTAAATCTGTCTTTTAGGGATATAGATAGCTGGATATATGGATGTAACGAATTATAGTAATCTTTTGTTTATTTATAATAACAACAAAATATATAATATCCAGTTAGTCATAGCATACTTTAACAAATATAAGCTTTGTTCAAACAACGGTTTGCAATCGTTCGAAACGGTTAGAGCATGCGCATTTTAAGATAAATTTTTCAAATCAAAAGATAAAGCTATAATATAAAGCACGTGCATTATTAATTCTTATGGAATATATTTGGTTGGTGAATTTAATAATCCTAAGAACATCTCGTTTTTGTGTCAAGTATTATGAGTATACCGGAGGTTCAGAAATATCTGAAGTGCAATCGGGAACTATTTCATACAGCTAGTATAGTAACTAGCTTTGTCAGATAGATACTACAATACAGCTCAACGATGCAGATTCACTTGGGAACAAAGCAGGAACTATTTGCAAGCGCAGTTGAAATATTAACGTTCGTGAATCACAAAATTCAAGATTTGTTCAACATTTCACCAGTTGTGTTCTTTAGCAAGAACCGTAAATTCTATATATGCCCAGTTTTATATATTACACTACAGTTCACAATTTTACCGTCGCCACATACCAGAAACTTACTTAAAAGCGTCAGAAAGAGACGGAATCAGGAAGAAATATTAAAGTTTGTGGTAAATCTAAAAATAATAAATATATAAACAAAATCCATTTTTTCAGATATTTCGTTATTATTATTTTTCATAGTTCTTTTTTATAATCAGATTAATTGTTAAGTAGTTCTTTCACTTTTACTCATTTCTTTATAAATAAAAAAATATATAGGCCACAAATATAATACCCATGACAAAATAGACAGTTCATTTGTTTCGACACCAATCGTAGTAAATTAAACTCATCACGGGTTTATAACCGCGCATGCGCTCTACCATATTTCTAAACTGGTTTCGTGCTCGTACTGAATCGGTAATAAATTTGTTCCGCGAACATAACTAAATATATCCTCATTCTTGGTCAACCAATGGCTTACTGACAATAGAATAATCTGACAATTTGCTTTACATTTGTTTTGTTATAGGTATAATTTTAAATTCTACCTCAGCGATATATTCATTTTCATACGCCAAAAATACCGTAGTGTGATTTGAATTTTTTGATGTTCACATCGATGGTGCTAAAGCAACCCATACAGCACTCACCCACGCGCAGCTCGTGCTCACGTCAGTCGGAGGCTTATGACAATGATAGTAGTCATAGCCTCCGACTGACGTAAGCACGAGCCACGCCTGCTGCTCCCACTCTCAAGCATTCAAACATTTCTATTCGCTTTCATTGTTTGTGGTATACACTTTACCAAAAATATTCTAATTGCGAACGCACCCTAACTGTTGAGCAAAAGAGCGGGAAAATTTGAAATTGAAACAATTAAATACAATAATATTTTATAGTGGTTTCATATGAATCTTGTAAAAAGAAATATTATTTAATATACATAAAGTTTATTTCTAATTAAGTGTATCCTATTGGTCGCAGCACTCGTATTACATACGTAACTGACAAGAAAAATGTTCAACGTGAATGAGCAAAATGTTTGGGAAAAAATAAATTACTTTTAATCGGACACTGAATGGAAGATATCGATATATGTTATAATTATTTCAACATTAAATGTTATTTTTTGATTGAAATATGTGTTGTTTAGTACATACAATATTTATATTTTGTATTAAATTACAATTCCTTTCAAAAGTAAACATATTAGTGATGTTCTTGCAAAAACTCAAATCGTTATTGCCGCCATCTTGATGTTCACATCTCAATTTTGAACTAAAATGGCGGCGCAATTCCAAGATGGCGAATTTGAAGCTTTTGATAAACCATTACAATTAATTGCTGATATTACGAATGTTATTGTTAAACAAAGTGTTGAAAAAAGTATGTGATATATACAAAAAAGGTGTACTAAGAAAATACATTTTTGTGTTTTCTAAGAATATTAATTATTGTTCGGTTTGTTGTGTATTCGATTAACCTCAAGTATAACCTTACAGTTTGGTGGACATGACAGTGCTTACACTTTGTAAATTCAGGTAGTTGGTACGCATTTATTTGTGCTATTATAAATATATGATAGAAGTTTGTTTTTAAAATAAAAAAAAACAATATTTTAACGAATAATCTCCTGTGGAATTAAAGTAAGCATTTGCACTCCTATCTACAATTCTTTCACTCAACGATAAATGTATGCAATGCAATATAGAACCCATGCGCACGCATACAATGGACGGTTTTTATTAGACAAATAAAATCGGTGTTCAGGTTTAGAAATCGCGTTTAAAACCTATTTTCGTTTTTATAAACATTATAATTTAAGGTAGGTGGAGTGTTTTAAGAAATTAATATATAATTTATACCGTATTTATAATTAGTCGCAATTGTAAACAAATGCTTTTCCGAGATCAAAATGGCGCGTAAATTTAAAAATAAAACAAATGAATTTGTTTGAATGTAATAACTTTGAATTTAATTATTTCGCATTTAATTTATGTTTATATTATAATTGCAGATAAGATGGATCGTATAGAAGTATTATTACGTGAAACAGGTTGGAGTTGCGACACGTTAATACAGAAAATAGAAGAGTATAAACTTCATTTAAAGCCAATTGATACAAGTGAAGAAATTAGTTGTAATGTCGAAATTAATAGCACAAGTGAGACAGTATCTGAAATTTGCGCGACAAATAATTTGAATCATCATGTTTCTCTGGAAGAAGTAGAAAATGACCACTCCTATACTTGTCGAACTGTTGAAAACGGTGGGTACGAATTACCAAAAAATGTGAGTGAAGACGAGCACCTGAAGTCATGTAAAAGAGGTATAGAAAAAATTTATCGGAAAACGAAACGAATATACACAAAGAAGCATCGGTTTTTAATGAAATTAAAACGTCGATATAGATTACGGAGAAAATATGCTGCTACAGATAGAAAAATACTTATTTACAAGTATAAATGTAAGGAGAGAGTTCGCAGTGAAATAATGCACCAATTAGAGTTACTTAGATCTAAGAGAACCTTAGGAATCAATTCGAATATTAAACAAGCGATAGTTGGTGATACAATCTTTTCGAAAAAGAGATATTCTGGTGAGAAGTTGAAGGAAAATGATGGTTTGGAAGGAGATAAAGTTTCTATCGAAAATGGTTGTGATCTAGATGCCGATGGTAATTATCAATTTTTTTTTTATTAAATTTATTTGAAATTGTATGTTTCATCTTTCGTAAACACCTAATTGTTTAAAGAAAACTTGCACAGATTGTCCTACTGAAGATTGAATTCGTAATTATAGCTATATTTTTTATTTTAGTAAAGAATCTATATACCAAAAATATTTTTGACAATACAGAGTCTCACAAAAGTAAGCAAATGCATACTTGCTTTGTTATTCCAAATAGGACATTGTGCATATCATCCCATCCTTCCATTTTTTTAACTGCACACTAAAAAATAATGAGTTTATCCACTACCATATATCTGATGTCAGTAATAACGTTATTTAAATTATCTTTAGAAAATGGTCAAATGTAAACCTTTAATTAAGAGAATGTGATTGCTATTGTTTCAGAAGTTGATAATTTAAATTCATGTAAGTGTATGAATATTTATTTAACGTCGGAGAAATGCAACTTGATTTTTAAGAAAAATACACAATACATACTTTTTTGTGAAAGATTCTTTGTGCAAACCCTATTTCAATTTATACGAAATATTAATGATGCTTCGTATAGAGTTTTATGAATTATTTCATTATTGTGTCCCACCAAAGACTGGATTTCTGATTATTGTCTTTTTTTTTATTTTACATAAAACTTATAGGATTTAGTGTTGTATAACCTAAAGATATTCCTACTATGTATATAGGTTCCACAAATAGGCACAGTTACCCGTAATTCTAAATGGAAGATTCGGTATATTATTCAATTTCTGAATCCTATGTCAAAAATATTTTTAGGTTATGTAACATGATGTTTTGTGAAAAGATTTTCTAAAATGAAATATAGAGCTGTAATCAAAGATTCAGCATTGCTTATATAGGCACTCGTATATTTTAGTTTTCTGTGTACTCCTAAGCACGTATTAAGACTTACTGTATCATGGCAACTACTGCTAAATCATGTACAGTGCCATGAGGTTAACACTTTGGATCTTTATTCTTTAATATTTATTTAAATATTCTTTCGTCATTTGTGGATTATAAAATCGCAGTTTAAGTTGATGAGTTATAGATTTATTGCAGAATATCTACTGTGATTAATTGTCTTTTACTTCAGAAACATCTTGATATTGTAAATCCTTTGTGCTATAGAAATTTAATAGAATATGAATAAATGCGCTCTTGCCTTATATTCGAAATGTAACATTAACATTTTTTTTCCTTATTCACTTAATCATGAATCTATTCCAGTAGATCCTCGTATGTTATTTGGCTGATAGTTATCGTTTACTCATCAACTGGGGTTCACAATATATTTTTGTAAACATTACCGATGTAAATATCATTAAGCACCCTTTTTTGCACTTTATCAGAACCAAACTCGACTATAACTCGAATATTATTAATAGAAATAACAAACAATATTTCTATTGCTTTTATCAGCAAGTCAATTGCAAAGGAGTGCAGAAAATTATTAATTAATTAACACTTATATGGCAGTTAATTTTAATTACATCCTTACAGATTCTTTAATTTCTTTTTTGGTTTAATTGGTGATTTCGCAAGCCCTCTTTTTAATATAAATATTCGTTACTAGTCGTTTACACCAAAGCACCAATCCATAATAAAATCAATTTCCAAAACAAGAAGGGTGTTCTCATGGCTTATTGGACTTTTAATTTTCATTGCAGATATTCACTCTGATAGTATACTGGAAGAAGAAATAGACAGAGAACAATCAGTAGGAAATAAAGATTTACAAAGTATAAAACCTACAAAGACTAACGATATCACAAAAATTAAAGGTTGGAAAAACAAAAAATTTGTTACGACAGACAAAAATAATCTACAGAATGGAATATTTTCTAACGTAACGAATGAGATAAATCACGAAAAGATATTACAAAATAAAATATTATCAGCACCGAGAGTTGACGCAGAATCAGCTTTTGCAAGCACAAATTTGGACGGTTTCCTTCATGATTCGGCGAACTTGCACATTAGTTTCGAAATACCAACTTTGGATTCAGGAAATAACGATTCCCAGACAAACACCATTAAAGAGGATTTACAAGCACAACCAGAGACCGTTCAAGTTTCGCCGTTACACACAAGCAATGATGATGAATTATTGAAGGTACTGAGGGTGGATCCATTGAATCTATATAGGCCGAGGACCCTTGGACAAAAGAGGAGAATTTGGAAACTAAGGACCGATACAAATTTAAAGAAGAAACTGGAGGACGTTGCTAAACCAAGGACATTGGCTGAAAAACGAAGGATGATGGATTATGACATGGACATACGGAATAGATTAAAGACCGGTAATGGGGGTGAAAATGCTGGTATGAAATATTCATATGTTTTACACAGAGGTAGAAAATTGAAAATTCCGACGAGATCAGAGGACGGCATTATCGCTTATATAAAATCACATTATGGCAAGAGGGATTATATCTATGTTCCGAGAAAAGTCAGACAAAACAAAATTAAACCTTCAATATTTGCTACGACTCCTATTGTTCAACCACAGGTGAGAATAAATTATATATTCAATTGCATAATAGGCACTGTTACTATAGTAGTAAAAAAACCCATATATAGTGCTTGTAGCCTGTTCAAATTTGAATTTGTATTGTCTAGTCATTCGCTTCTCCCTCACAAATTTCTTAATAAAACACATTCTGTGGTGGTAACGGTAACGAAAAATGAATTATACGCTGGTGCACAAATTATTTATGATAAAGCAATTTTACGGTAGAAATTCCGCAGTCATAACTAGAGATTTCTTTTTAGCTAACTATCCCAAGAGTCTTATTCCTAGTTCAAGTACTATTTAGCAATTAGGAGAAATGTCAAGCGAACAAATTTCTATTTCAAATTTCAGTGTTTTCGGTTTAATAGTTACTTATGTTATACCAATGGCGTAAAGTTATTACGGTCCGAGACGTTATTTTAACTAAACTAAAAACACGTCCTTTTTAAACTATTTTTTATTTAAAATAATTGTTTTAGCTTCTTTCCTTGCTCCCCAGAATTATCAAACTTTTCCACGTCTCATTTTTTTTTTTATATTTGAGTTTTCCAAATTTTCTTTGGTGATCTTATAGTGTATATCCATGTTTTATAAATAACGTCACTAGGTCAGTTGTCTTTGCTCTATAAACATTGTTTCTTATATCATTTATGATTCCTTTCACACGTCTCAAAAAATTTATTTATTTCGGTTGCTTGTATTTGATTTCATTGTTTTGTAAGCGTTCATGTTTCACACTCGTAAGTTAATAACGGTTTTATAAACATATCATTTTTTCTAAGGATAATTTTATTTAAAAATGTTTTATTAATAGTATTAGATTAGATTAGATCTAATTAGGGTAACCTTGCACCGCGACCTGTTGATCTATTGTGCACCCTTACATCAGCTGTAAGCTGCTAGGGTTTGCCCGCACTTATAGCTCCCCATCCAGTCTAAGAACTTTAATAAATTGCAATAGTTGTGATGGTTTCAAGGAGGGTATTTCTCTTTCGTCTATGACATCTTTGCCAAAATAGTTGGCACGAGTTTCTGTGATAGCAGTGTAGTTGGATATTAGGTGTTCCAGACTTTCACCTTCCGCTCCACAAAACCTGCAATCACTATTCTGTTTCAGACCTATCCTTGTCATGTGTTCCCCCAGATGACAATGCCCTGTAAGAAAACCTGCAAGGATGCTTAGTCTGTTTCTGCTTAATTCTAGCAGGGTCTTTGCTCTTTTCTTACTGTAATTGCCAAGGAATATCTTGGAATGTCTCAGACCAGGGAGATTTTCCCAGACGGAAGCTCTGAGCTTCTCCTCCCTGTCTTTGAGTTCTTTTTTGTAGGTGCTCATCCCTATGCTGCAGAACGGTTCTGGTCCCACAAACGAAGTTGTGGCGGCCCTCCTTGCTAATAGATTAGCTACCTCGTTGCCGCTGACTCCAGTATGTTCTGGTACCCAGCATAGTGCAACTTTGTTTTCTTTGCCTAGGTTATTTAGTCTGCCAAGACATTCCCAGACTAATTTCGAACTGATGGTATTAGAGCTCAGTGCCATTATGGCTGCTTGGCTATCGGAGAAAATCTCAATTAATAGTCCAAGCTAAGGTTAATGACGCAATGGGCTAACACGCCTGCCAGCGCCCCCTACCACAGTTACTATTAGTTTATATATGTATTATTTTTATCTAAATTTATTTTAATGACTTGCAAGTGATGGAAATTGTACACATACATACCTTTATAGTACATAAAGCTGTCCTCTATATTGTAAAGAGACAACAAGTTTGAAATTTGAAACAAACCCTGCAAATTTTTTTGAACCCCAAGAATTAAAAGTAGAAATGTAAACCTTTAGAAATCGAAGGAATTTATTTTTCGTTTTCCAAATCACTTCCTATGTCATCGGGATAAAATTGGCAGTCTTTTTGCAGCTTGTTCGATGTCTTCTTTTCTTGAGTCCTTCTGTAGAAGAAGAGAGAGTATTTCAAAATTGTTCGCCAATTCGCCGTTTTGACAGATTAGCTATTAGCGAGTCAAATATTTTAATGTATAGGATAATTTTAAAGATCGTCCTTTCGTCAAGATTAGTTTCATCTCATCGGCACTCGTTCGCAAATAATTTCCTTGCTCTGGTCCTTTTGTAGTTAGGATATTCGACCTTTAAAAGAGTCATGGCTGCCTCCTCATAATCCTCAAAATGATTTTTTTTTCATTCAAATATCAAAAGTTTGTGGTTGTTCGTACCAGCTGCATGATTCATGGTCTCACTTTGTAAATTATTACTGCATTTATCAAACTTCTGCAAAATATTACTCCACAATAGAGAAAGAAACTCCCAAACTTCTTTCCAACTCATATAGCTTCCACTTGCGCAGCAAGTTTCTGAGTACGGTCTACACAAACATTCCTTGTGAGATTTCCAAATTTCATTGCAGGTGTGGCCAACGTTTTTACAGCATCTGCTCTCGCAGACCATCTAGTTTCTGACAAGGTCTTCAGTATAGGAGTTTTATTTTTGTCTATATATTTAATATTCCTTGGTTTTTCTACTCTACAGGATTCGAACATAACATATTTGCTTTTTTTTGTTTCGTAATTTTTTTGCGCCCTCTAGAACTTGGCGCCCTGGGAAATTGCCCAGTTTCCCCATTTATAACCCGATGGCTGTATAGTATCTTTTAATTGTTCTATCTACACTCTTATTAATTTCAAGCTCTAGTATTCTAGTTCCTTCTATTGTTATTCCGAGGTATTGAAATTGTTTCACCTGTTTTACTCTCTGTTTCTAGTTCGATATTTATTTTTATTCTGAAATTATAGCCATGTTGTAAATAACATCAAGAATGTTGATTTCTTCTAGGTAATGCGATATCGACCAGGTCCGCTAAGCAGAAAAGCATTATTACAAGAATATAACAAAGATTGGAAAACGGAAATTAAGACATTACCGAAGGTATACCTGCATGTAACACCTCATCTGTATAAACCGATATCACCAAGAATAAGACACCTACTGCCTGAATATGGATTTGAACTGACTGAGGAGAGAATATCTTTCGCTTTATCAACATTGCCTGCCCACACTCCTGATTCGTTCATATTTCCGGTACCTTATGCTAATAAACAAGAGTGCATGTTGCTTCGCAGAAAAATCCAGACCAGCGATAATAGTCAACCAGAAGCTATTAACACCGAAGATAATAAAACCGTGGAAGAAACAGTGCAAAATGTGATTGATAAAATGCTGGATTATGTTGAAATTAAAACTATATCTGATGAGGTAGTCATGGATGATGTTACCGAAAAAATTCTAAGGGAAGAGCGAGCAAATATTATTGACCAGACGAATAACATCTCCAAAAAGAAGAAGACTAAGCAATCAAAAACAAACTACGAACTTAAACGGTTAAATGTGAAAGTTATCGAAGTTAATTTAGAAGATAAAGGGGAGAGCGGAGATTGCAAGAAAGAATTTTGTAAGTTAGGTTGTGTTTGCAAAAGTTTGAGCACTACATCGTCGTTGGTCTCAAATCATTGTGGCGTACCAGACTGCATGTTTAAATGTAATTGTAATTACGAGAAGAAGAGCAAGGGTAATTTGAAAGTCACACTACCAATTGGTACAGATTTATTATCGGAAGGAGCTGTGAATCGATTAGAAGTAGAGGCTAAAAAGAATTTGGCCAAAGTGGAGAAGGAATTTACTCAAACTGTTATTCAAGCAAACAATCAAACAATTGTCGTCGGAGGTTGTACCAATCGACAAAGAAGAGTGACGAAGCTACCGAAAAAATACACTGATTTTATTGAGGATCCAGAAGGAATGGATGATGTTGAACAGATAATTGAAGACGAGATTGAGGAAAGTAAAAAGGGTGACCAAAAGTTGAAAGATTGGAAGCCAGTACCTTGTACAGTGTACGTAACAAAGCTTAATTTAGACCAGGTTGTACCCTATTGCATGGTACATCATTTATATGAATGTTATTGCGAGTATAAAGCAGCTTACGAAACGAAAAAGGAAGAAGAAAATAAGAATGACGATACAATCAGGAGTGATGATATGTTACCTAAAACTGATGGATTGAAAATTGATTCCGAGTCGGCCGTTAATCCCGTAGAAACTTGTGCAAGAACAAAAGGTTTGCCAACCAATTATTACCTAGTACGGAATAAATCCGAGAAGTTTCTCTCGACCAGGAAACGAAAATTGGAAAAGATGTACAGAGATTATATGGAAGAGGAAATGAAATCCAAACGTGCTATGGGCATAGAAGAAGATAGTCAAGAAGTCAACGTTACGGAAGAGTCACAAACAGCCAATCCAACTATAGCAGCAGATACTTTAAGCAGCACTAGCGAAACGTCTAAAGATAAAAAAACACGCAGAAAACAAGTTCTGATCTTAAGAAGGAATAGTCCGCCCACCCTGCAAGCTGAGAACGCGATGCAAAGGAGAAAGAAACATAAGAAGCATGTAAATATATCAATGGATAATTCAAATTCTTTATCTGATGTAAATGAAAAGGAAAAAAAGAAGTCTTCGAAATCTGACGATTGCAAGAAAACTCGTGACTTACAAGAACGCATTGCGAAATTTGAGCAAATTTTCCAAACGGCAAGCACACCTTCTGCAGCAAATCTCTTTACACCTTCTTCATTGATTCAGGAAAAGTTATCTGAAATATTAGGTAGAAATATTGGCGGTACGGACGTCCAATTCCGACTTATACCGTGGGAAGTTCTCATTAAGAAATACCAGTCTAATAGTTTGAAGTTGTGGTATTCGACATATTTTAAGAAACCAAGAATTATAGCAACAGATAATAAAACTATACCCAAGCATTTTGTAAATGTGAGGAATTACGAGAACATTCCAAATAAGGACATGATTAAAGCGGACGTGATACGTTGGTTGGTTACTAGATCGGTACCGATTGGTAATAGCAAGGAGAACGTTTTTATAATCGTGCAATTAACTAAAACACATTGCGAATTATGTGGATTGTGGGAGAAGAAGCAAAACAATCAAGCCGATAAAATGGTATTAATTTCGCAACCTACTGAGAAAATGTATTCTATAGTAAAGAAAATTATGTTTAGTAAATGTAAATTTAGCAAGCAAACTTTAATTCAGGGAAGTGTTACGAGTGATTCACTGAAAATACCAGCGATATCAGTCTATTTGCCGCAAATATCTAACAATTCCAAATGGAGGATGATTGGGTTGAATTCAGATTTTTCTGTTTTATCACTACACCGAAATAAATATGCGATAAAGTATTCAGATTTACAAAAAGTTATGAAAATGGCCAAGGAGACATCGTTCACTATCGTCTTGAAAACTCCTGAAGTCGAAACGAATTATCCCCACCCAGATTTTGGCATATACGCCTCACCAGATTGCGACGATACTATTTTCATTGGGCCATATTTCCAAAATGAAGATCACGATATAGCGACTTTACGTTATGTTAATCGTGAATTGGTTCGAACAGAGGTTTTCTGCACAATGAAAGGTCTGAAGCCACCACGCAATGGCTTCTGGCTTGTCCAGTTGCCTGCATCCGCGCGTGGGGTAGACACCGCAACAGATAACTTGCAAACTATAGATTTAACCGAGCACGAAAGTGATTCAGAGACGAGAAGAGCCACAAGAGAACCTGAAGCTGCAAATATTCAAAAAGCAGTGTTGGAAACTGTGTTAAAATCGAGAACGGTGGAAACGAATTCTTTAGGACCAAGAAGGATATACGGAGGAGAGCTAATTACTCAGAGTGATTTACTTAATTATGAATCGTGTGCCACAGATTACACTGTACCTGATAACTTTTACAAGTACACGCCAGAAAAAACAGATGCTAACGCGTATGTTAACGAATCAAAAATTTATTTTCTGCCGAGTGTTCCAAACATGGGTTATATCGTGGGATATAAAGTAATGAAGCATATAATTATAAAATGGCCATCGATATCGTACACTGTCAAGTTTCCTCAAATTACAGAGGCAATATTATTTTTAGAAAGGTAGTATTGTTGGTTGTAAATTTATTATATTTTAACGCATATATTCTATTTTAGGGAATTGAATACTTATTTTATAATGAATCCACGTTTTCGGATATGGGTAGAAGCAACTTCTACAATTGATTTCGTAAAAACAAGCATGTTTAATTCAGATATGTTAAAAGGATACTATGTAAGTCATCGGAAAATACAAAATTTTTTTTTCCTTTGTTGTGTTATTTTAATAGATTATTTTTCATGTTTTAGATTGCCTGCGCTACCGGTATTAAACCTTTGCTAGAAATTAACAAAGCCGCATTAAGGGAATCGTTATTAACCATAACCCAACTGGAAGCATTAGCCAAACGAAGAGCAGAAAGGATGATTTTTGATAAATGCTATGAATTAGTGACGAAACTATTTCTAACCTCAAAGCTCGCGCAACCAAACACTACAAAGGATCTTCTTTATATGGTAAGTATTTTCGTGATATAAACAGAACTAGGATATCTGATTTATTCGTCTAATATATTTTCAGCTAATCAATGAAGTTCGATATCAGGAAGTTCTACATGCCCAGCTCACAGACTACCACAACAAGCTTTTAGCGCGAAGGCGTACATTGCGGTTGAAGTGCACTTCCGTCATTACAGAACTGCAGCCGTTAGTTAGCAGCAAAATGCAGAACGCCATGAAGAAAATATTAAACTTCAATAAAACCTTAACGGAAGAGAGAATTGAGGAACTTGAGAAAACGGGGGAACCTGGGAAACCTGACAAGCCTGAAAAGTTGGCGACATTCGAAAAGCTTGCGGAGCCTGCGAAATCCGAACTCGAAAAATCCGCAACACTTGAGCAGTTTGCGAAACCTGAAAAGCCCATGCTACTTGAAAACCCTGGGAAAGCCGAAAAGCCAGCGAAAACTGAAATGCCTATTACACCTGAAAAGTCTAGAAAACCTGAAAGGCTGACGAAACTTAAAAAACCCGCAAAACCTGAAATACTTGTCACACTTGAAAAGCCTGGGAAACTTGAAAGGCTTGTAAGACTTGAAAAGCCTGCAAAACCTGAGAAGCCCGTGACACTTGAAAAGCCTGGGAAACCTGAAAGGCTTGCGAGACTTGAGATGCCCGTTACACTTGAGATGTTTGGAAAACCTGAAAAGCCTGCAAAGCATGAGAAACCCGTGACACTTGAAAAGCCTGCAAAGCATGAGAAACCCGTGACACTTGAAAGGCCTGGAAAACTTGAAAAGCCTGCAAAGCATGAGGAACCCGTGACACTTGAAAAGCCTGGAAAACTTGAAAAGCCTGCAAAGCATGAGAAACCCGTGACACTTGAAAAGCCTGGGACTTCTGAAAATTCTGCAAAATCTGATGCCCAAACTCTGAATTCAAATGAAATTATTTGCTTAGATGGTGATTCGGAGGAGGAATCAATTGAAGAAGGAGCAGGAACGACACCCAAATCACATGTAACATTAATACAATCTCCAACCGCGCCTCCTGCACCAAAGATAACTGTTAAAAAGATACAAGATCTAACAGAATCTCCCAGTTCCGCGAAAATAAACTCAACAATAATTGATTTGAAGAATTTCTCTCTCTTGCGAGATAAATCTGTCAACAGTGAAATTAGTGCTATAGGAACTAGTGACGCTCAAAAAATGCCGGTTTCAAGTGAAAATTCTCCAAATCCAGTAGTGCCAATTTCCGATGCAAGTTCGAGTAATTCTAAAACATTCAACTTAAAGAGAACTACTTTGAGTAAAAAATGTCCGAAGTTTGTTATAAAAACGACCAATGGAAAATATATGACGATTCGCGCAGAAGATTTAAAAGAACTGCCGATGAAAAAGTTACAACCACTTGCTCCTAACGATCCAGTGATCTCTAAACTGAGCAATATGACCACAAAGAGGATTATAATGCCAGCTAAGGGTAATGGTTTTCTCAAACTTAACTTTACTGAAAAGCCTAGTTCTAGCGATAAAATTGTTAAAAACACTGGTGAAAATGGACACCAATCGCATGAGACTTCATCTTCGTCTAAACAGACTTGATAGTATCAACCCTTATTTAATCTTTTTAGTTTTATGGTATTTATATTGTAAGCAGAAGTTCCCTTTTACTTTTGTAAACATACTGAAACAATGTGATAATTTGTTATTATATGTATATATCTTAAACTTCATCTGTGTTTTGTTTTATTTAAAATTGGATTAAATATATAACTATTATGCTCATTTATTTTCACATCAATATAAATTATAATACCCTTTTACTTAATAGTCTATTAGATATAAGAAACTGCAAAAGGATACTGCTCCAAATCGACAAAATGATAATGAATACGTAAGTACATAGTATATACCTACAAGCACGTCACGAATTCTAAGAAACGGCGGAGATCTGAATGCACAGAGTACAGTTCCTTCGGGTGTGTCTCACTCTATTGAGCACGCCCTGTTGCTCTTGCGCATCCGCTCATTGAAAACAATGGTTTTCATACATTTTTATTTAACTGTCAAAAAAAGAACAGGATTTGATTGGCATTGGTGACATTATGTTTCGATAAAACGCTTATTTCCATTAATTTTTAAAATAATGTAAATTTAAATTTTAGATTAAAATCGTCACTTAATGATCAACATCTACCCGTTATTAAACTTACCAACTTGTGTACCTAATTATCTTTTCTTTTTGTTTGCAATATGCTGTATTCTGTTTTTCTCTTTTATTATTTTTATTTTTGTAATAATATAAATAAGTGTGCCGTAATTCCGTCCTATGCGTATAAATGGTTTAAACAATAAACAAGCTCTAAGTTCCATTTATAATGTAACCAACCAAGTTTACTAATTAAATTTAAATTTACTGCAATTAGCCTTAGTAACTTCAACATAAAAGTATTAAAATAACTAGTAATGTAACACAATAATTATAAGTTAACTTCACATGGCTAAAATGGACGAAAAAAATAATTGCGGGAGATTTAAATTTGACCATAGAATAGAAAATATGCGTTATTAAAATATTTTCTTTCTTGTCTCTTGTGCACTATAATTTTTCTATAGCGGATTTGTGCAAAGACAAACGCAAAAAATAAATCATGATCATAGGGAATAACATTGGCATTGGTTGTAACTTTATTATTTCCTGATGTGCAGGGCTCTGCTGTTTATATTGCCCTAGTTTTTAAAATATAACCTTTGACATCAATAAAATTTTATAACAAAATAATGATAAATATAAACCATCATCAAATAAAAACAAAGAATTGGATGCAAGTATCATAAAAGAAATGTTTGGTTGATAACCAAGAAGAACACCTTTATATAAGATAATATGTATTTGCACGGATTATTATTATCAAAGTTGTTAGTAATTGTAAACTTGACTATGCAATAGCGTACTATTTCCGTGCAAACAAATTAAATTAATTTAACTGGCACCGCTTATCCGGGCAATGTGTGAGAATGCAATTACAAATGAAATGTATCGTTCTCTGTAAACTTATATAAGAGATTACTGTGAATGGAACTACCAAGAATACATATTTTTTTACTGAATAAGCAAATGAATATGTATGTACAAGAAATAAAAGCCAGTTTATTTGATGACCTAATAATTACAAGCTGCATATTTACATATGCCTCCTCATGTCTGCAGCAGTCTCAAGTCGCAGAGATCTCAATGTCACGGTGGCGTTATAAATTGTTGTAAAATGCTTTGCTCTCCCTTCGTGGCTCTACCTAAATTTCCAAGAAGGATAAAATTAGCTTGGGATCTTAGTGGTAAACGTATTTTCCGTTTCATTCATATTTCTGACGGCTTGACTTTGATTTCTTTATATGTATTACATTTGGAATAAAATACTATATCAGTATCTGCAGGCATTTTCCTTTTAATTATTTTTGGAAAATATGACGTCTTATTTAGTTCACATGTTCTTAGAAGTTATAGCTTGATCGAGCATGAATTAGCAATAAAACTTATCCTTCTTAACCCTGGTGGTTTGGAGCCGTGTTTCGCATAATAATATTTTTCGGTGCATCAGGTACTGCTTGTCTCTGCACTGCACGACAGAAATTCCCAAAGTATGTTTTGTTAACTACGTATCGATGCATCTACCCGGCGATAATTATTGGTTAGTTTCGTAACCTATTATTTGAGACAATTAAAAAGAGATTATTCGCTGATAAAAAACCACATGCGACACATTTAGCCGTGTGAATAATTTCCTATCTGAAGGGTAAATTTTGTTTACATGACACACACCGATAGGGTAACAATTTCCTTTTTTTGCACTTGTTCTAAATTGTTTCGTTTGGTTTGCAAATTCTGTATTTGTTAATTTTTTAATTATGTCTAGAATTATAAGATTAGAATTGACGATTCATACAATTTAGTATTTTTTTTTTGCTATAAACTGACGTTTGTGTGAATAATTTGGCAAGAAAACTGAAAAATTCTATTACTATTAGGTACCATTCATAAAGTAGAAACATTTTATAAATGGCACTTTAAACTAATTTTTTCCATAATTAAAATAGAAATTACAAATTCTTATGAATATCCATTTTATTTTGTTGTACACACATTAGGAGAAGCAGAGACAAACAGACGTGTTTGTCAGGTAGGCAATAAGGGTATTTATTACTTTCAAATTTAATTGTAGAAGCACTACCTACTACCATTGTTAAAAATGTACAACAAAAAATATCTTTTAGGTGCAAAACGGAATAAGTTATTTTTTCGTGCAGTAATTAACAGATTGAAATCTATAGACCACTGAGGACAGTGTTCGTAAAATGCTTATTAGCCTCAAGATTAATAAATATTTCAAATAAAATTCAAATAAATTTTCTTTAAACAACATTGGCTTTAGACACTTTTGCATTCCATCCACAACACAATAGTCTACCAAAGGCCAGGCATAATTGCACTCACAATCAGTATAATCATTTCTAATCCACCAATAATAGAACATGTAGAACGAAGGAGAGAGAGCATCAGAACTACTATGAAGTAAATTCCATCAATGGATAATATTTCATTTATCACTATGTGAACTGATAAACCTGCAGTTTCAGTTTATTATTTAAATTTTCGTATAGCAAATAATATTTTGTATATCCCGCACTTTAAACGTATTTAAAGTGCGAGAAACAAAATATTTAAATGGTATCAAAGCTAACAATAAGTTTGAGAATAGAAAAATACCTGTTCCCTTTTAAAAATTATTAATAAAAATGAGAAAATGGGTAGTGTTAACAATGCCTCTGGCAGAAAGCTACTAAATAGGGATGCTTCTTGTATGTCCAGGTCATCCCAGGTGTAAAAACTACTACCTTCGGGTTGGTACGCATGCGTTGAGCTCTGGCATTACAACCACCCATTGGTATGGTATCACATCACAACTGACAATTCGTTTCTGGAAGTTGAGCGGTAGTGACGTTTGCCTGTGTTCGCGTGCGTGCTCTTCACTACGTTCCTTTCATTTATTTTCGTGTTGATTTTTGCGCGTTTTCGGTGACAGATATGGAAATCGCGTGCATTGAAAATGCGGTAACTCTACACGCACTGAAAGACAATAATATTTTCCGCGATCCCCGTGTCATACCTAGTTTAAAAGAACGAGAACTTTGCTACCTCCCTCATTGCAACTATTTCGAATTGCAAGACGACATACAACCCTACATGAGAAAAGTTGTTACGATGTGGATGTTGGAGGTGCGTAAGACATTTTTCATTATTATTTATTAGATGTTAAGCAATTTTCGCAACTGACGGAGTAATAACCAACTAAATGTAGTGGTTAAACAGGTTCAAATATATCTGGGAAAGGAAGTTGGGCAAGGTTACTTTATATTTTCTTTTGTGGATGCCGAGGAATGTCAGACCGTTTATTTCTTGAATTCTTTAGGTATGCGAAGAACAAAAGTGCGAAGATGCGGTCCTCCCATTGGCTGTCAACTTCATGGACCGATTCCTTAGTGTCTGTGTTATCAAACGTCAACAGTTACAACTTCTTGGAGCGACCTGCCTGTTGATCGCTTCGAAACTGCGGAGTGCCAATCATCTGGGCATCGAATTGCTCTGCACTTATACGGACAATAGTGTGTCTTACGAGCACATTTTTGTAAGTAGGATTGTTTTTTTCTTGTAACATGTTTGTACACGTATAAATACTATTATATCTAAACGTGATGTCGCATTCTTAATTAGTATTTACTACATTACTAAACGTATTAAAAGTAGATAATCGAGCGAAATTCCGGCACAATATTATTTCTAACTGTAATTATTGATTTTGAAGAAGACGTAAGGCTTTGTAAATACGACAAACGACTTGTTTATTTTTGTCCGTTATGTTTTGAACAGACTTACCGTTATTTGAAACCAGAAGTATGACATAATCGGTAAAATAAATAAATCATTTGAGGATCCAAATTTAGTAAATAAGGAAGTTTATTAAAAGCGCGTTTCAAAGTCATAAAACTTCTCTTGGCAGTGCCATAAAGCTATTTCTTGGAAGAATAAATGTTTTGTATCTTTTATCTTTTTATCCATGGATAATTTTTGTTTCTTCATTGTTTGCAAATGAAACTGTAATATGAATTCTTCTATAGAAATATTCGCTTTTCAACAATACATTTTTATTTTAATAAATGCTTTATACAGCCTTACTTTTCTTACTTTGTTTTAAATTAACTGTTTTCAAAATCATACTGTCGAGTCGTGGTTTCTGTAGACCGGTAGATCACATGTTTAATCGGTAGACCGAAAAACATGAGGGAAAATTGAAATTATAGAAGCCACCCCTTAGTCATTGATTCTCACACGCATATAACCTACTAGTGCTGCCTCTATCAAACGTCTGTTCACGTCAATTACCCCAAAATCAAATAGCCCCTATCTTCGCCCTGTGAATGTATACACATTTCAAACATTTTTTCGCACAAGAGCACGATGAGAGATTGACTGTGAGAAAACCTTACCCACTTTTGTATACGGACCCAACGTGCCCTCCCAAAGTAGTAGATCCGCACCAGACCTGATTCGGATATGGGACCCTAATTTTGGACATCGAGGGTCTGGCAAAAAGATCTAAATACCGGAACACGGATGGCCTTTGTTGGATATTATGTTTGCATCTTGCTCCTGAATAAATCCGAGTACATCATCGTTTTAAAGACGCACTTTGCTGGTAGGACGGAGTTTAATTATTTCTCTAACTGAGGATTGTATAGGGTACGTGTGTAGGTAGAAGAAATTCCTAAGTTGATGATGATGACACATTAACTTGTATTTCCAAACAGTAAAATATTGGTTAAGTTTTGTTAATGCACGCGTTTTTAATAAATAACACATTGTTGAGTTTGATGAGTATAGTAGCTATACAGTTTCACATTCAGCAGTATTTATTAATTGTCAAAATAACACTATTCGCATTAATATTGTATATGACCAGAAATAAATTAATAAAAATTTGTTAAAAGATTTATGGTCGTGGGAGAAATAGCGTACATAACTCGTCGAAAAATATCTAACGCACTCATGGGTTTTCTAAAACTTCTCTTTCGTGCGATATTTGTCACCTTCCTTACCAGCAGCGTAGTTGGAAGTCATGGGGTCCCGGCCAAAACATTTTTTAGGCCTCCTATTACCGCAAAAATAGGTCATTAAGCACTTAACAATAAAAAAAACTTTTATTTTTAGTAAAATCGAGCTTTTCAGGGTTTTCGTTCTTTATAGATAATAGTTGAAGACCATGTAATCGATCTTGGCCTCCTGTAGTCTACTACAGATCTATCTGAGGTAATCTTTGATAGTTTTGCGCTTACGAAAGGTCCTTTCAATATTAGTAGTTCAACATTAGTAGCATCAAAATTAACAAAAGTAAAAGATAACTGCACCATATTTAGAAGTAGGTCAAAATAATATTTGGCAAATGGTTCGTCATTTTTTGCGATATTTAATAAATTAATACATATTAAGATGTAATTATTTATTTAAATTGAATATTCCAGAATATTTGTTATGAATATTTATTAATTCCGTTTCGTCGCAAATTAAAATAATTTTAGAACAATAATATCAAATAGACTATTCAATTTTTTCATGATCTCAAATCTATATATCATCAATTTGTAAATACCCGGTCCACTATAAAATTAAAGACATTAACTTTAAATAAAGTTCTAGTATCGCATAATCTATTATCATTCGAAATTTCATCAAAATGCCTCTTAACCTTTGTTTGACGTTTTTGTATAGACTTTGTGTTAATGTTCCACTTCTTGGTTTTAAGCTTCAATTTTTACTTCGTCATAAGATGATAGTTGTATGCTTACGATTTTTAGTACTTGATCTAAAACTTTTAGTTATCCTGACTTCTTTCCCTATTTGTTTTTTCCATTGGAATATCAACGTTATACTTAATTGATGGAAAAGTGTTCACCATTCACTCTGAAAAAAGTAACTTTTAGTTCAACAGGTGGGTGATTTTCTAAGTTGTCATGAAAGACCACTGAATTACCTTTTTTTTTATCCCAACCCATCAAATGTTAATGCGTTTTTACAAAAAATGTGCTCACTTACATTGTGCAAGTTCTTTAGAGATTGCGAAATAATTTGTATTCCATCGCAAAAATCGAAGTAGTTCATAATATTTGCATATTATGTTCTCATCTAAAAAAAAATTCCTGCATTTGTATGTATTTATTTTATTGGTCAGCTGAATTTTAAAAAAAATTCTAAAAATGTTCATTTTTAGATTAATTGTTAAGGTAAGAATTTATGTATGAAATAATAGTTTCCTTTACATTTTATTTAAAGTGGTTTCCCTGCACTCAAAAAGTTGGCCGGTTCTTCACTAGAAAGTGTCTATTCATACAATTATTAAACATGAGGACGTCTAAAATTTTGAGTAATTTTTTAAAATATATCCTACAATATTTCAAACCATTCAAAAAGATTCAAAAACGGTGTCGAGAAATGTTCACACAAAATAATAAAAATGTTCCCATATTAAAAATAGTCCACCTAATATTTTTGTTGTTCGTTTTTCTGTGAGAATTATAGTATTCCAATATTTGTTCAACCTTCTTAAAATTTGCTTTAGCTTGTGAGTTTACATCAGTATTTTTTTCTTATCACTATTGCTATTCTTCATTCTGTCTGTATAGAGTTTCTCGTCATTGATTGCTTGAAATTTGATAAATAATTAAATAAAATGTAAATTAGATACCGAACAACGTGCAACACTTCACAGTTCAACAGTTTAGAATTAATAAAACCGCGAAAAGTAACTTGTGAGATAGGTGATTGTTTTCCGGTAGTAATCCTACATAGGTAAATGGATATTCCTCACATTTTTTTTAGTTTCTGCATTGCTCTGTTCTACATTTCTAAAAAGAAATTCTCACACTACCTTGTGTCAACATAGTATTTACAATATCAACAAACTTTATTTGAACATTGCAAAACATCGTCTCCACGGGTATACAGTACTTGCATACATATTTTTCAAATATCTGAGACGAAAAAAGACGTTAACATGTGCGTATTTCCTTTATAATTTTCTTAGAAGCAGCGTTTAGGAGTTACAGAGGAAAAACGTGAGAACACTCTTCCCACTTCCTAGTTTCGTTTACCTTTCTACTGGAAATAATAATACGCGGGCAATCGATTTTTTTTTTTTAAAGTAACGGATAGGTTTTACTGTTGGCAATCGCTTTAAGGTTACATACATACATATAACGTTCACAACAACCCTTATTGCGTGGCGAATGCATGCTTGGTTAACTTCTTTGAGGGAACGTCTTCTAACCCTTGTATAAGTGATTAAGGACTAATAATATTGGGGATGAGGCTCGATTAAATAATAAGGGCATATGTGGGCGGTTATTAAGGAAAACATGGAAATCTGACATATGGTTGGTTTGTGTGTCGGTTTTTTTTATTTTGTGTTTCCTATGGTTTTATTAATAGCTGTCGTTAGATAAATCGGTAATTCTGATGCATTTACGACTGCTTCTCAGATGAGAACTTGGCAAACATTTGAATTACAGATTGCCTTCTTAGAAACGTGTACTTATATTAATCTAACTTACTATTAAGTCAACATAATGGTTTATGTAATGATAGTAGGGCAAATTAAAGTTGGTTTGGGCTAATTGTTTACCTCGTAATTATATAAATGATCATAGAATGGGAAATTAATTGTTCTGAAATCTGACATCCATTCATTCGTCAAATTCAAAATCACTAATGAAAATTAATAAAATTAGGATTAAATCTGCGATTTTCTGTATATATTCTGATGATTTTTTTAGCCATTAGTGTTCTATGGTCGCTCTTTAATTGTTGTTTCATTTGGTAACCTTTGTATCGAGAGAAGCTGGGAAAACATGCTAATTAAGATTGTTTAATGTTATAAAGACGACGAATGACGGATTTTTGATTAGGTGCAAAGGCAGAATTCTTCTTGGTATCCATTTCTCAGAAATCCTAAGTACGATTAAAAAATAAAGTAGATAAAATGTTAAGCAGATTTGTGTAAGACTGTCCTAAGTCCGATTAAAAAATAAAGTAGATAAAATGTTAAGCAGATCTTTGTAAGACTGTATGAAGGGTTTTCCAAAATATAAAGTAGACAAATTTTTGTCTAATTTTCTATGTCTAACGTCATCAATAGTCTCTTCTGATGATAGTTGTCGGTCGTACAGTAGATTTTTTCTTAAAATGTAGTGTTAGCTTCTATGCACTTCAATTGTTTGTTCAAAACTTTTATTGATTAAAAAATCAACAATATAGATGTGTTTATTACAGATTAATAACACGAAATTAAACTCTATTATACGCTTATTATTGATTTCGACTTTTCTACCAACAACAATCATCAACTACCTACTACCTCTAATCTCTCACTACTAGTGTTGCCAACTTATTTTTTTTTTCTTACTATATACACTCCGCCAAAAAAGTATCGCATAAACTAAAAAAGGGCATTTATGAACCAAGATATTTTTATACGTTCACAAAAAGTTTGCCTCGTGTATGTGAACTATAAAAACACTAACAAAATAATGGAACTTAGCTTTTTTACTTTATTTTTTTCCTAAAAGAACACATTTAGAAAAATGCATATGTGTAAGGTTTGCTCAGTTGTTTATTGAAAGTCTTCCTATACGGACAAATTTTAAAGTGCGAAGTCAGAGTTCTGTACCAACGCTTTTAAAACTAAAATGAGCAATTTAACTTCAGAACAAGTGGCTGCTATAGTTGCTTTAATCGAAGATGGACGATCTCAAGCATACGTTGCTAATTTGATGAACATCAATCAGTCAAGTGTTTCTAGAGCCGTAGCCAGATATAGGGAAACAGGCATTTACAGTAGAAGACCTGTACCAGGTCGTCCAAGATGTTCTACTCGCCAAGATGACCGCTATTTACTACTACAAGCATTACGTCGAAGACATGTAACTGCGAGACAATTGCAGAACGGCTTGGCTAGAGTCAGAAATACTCGTGTGAGTACTCAAACTATTCGGAATAGGTTACGACAGAGTGGATTAAGAGCTAGAGTAGCTGTAACAGCCCCTCGTCTCACTAGGAACCACCGAGTGGCTCGCTTAAGGTTTGCCAGAGAACATGTAAATTGGAACATTAATGACTGGGCCAATATACTCTTCACAGATGAGTCAAGATTTGGTCTTTACACCTCAGATAGGCGTATCTCAGTGTACAGACGAGACGGTGAGCGCTATTCGCAGTGTAATATCAGACCTAGACCTAATTTCGCTGGTGGCTCTATTATGGTTTGGGGAGGCATCTGTTTAACAGGTCGTACAGAGTTAGTAGCAGTAGACAGAGGTACACTGACTGCCCACAGGTATATAACGGACATTTTAGAAGAAGATGTAGTACCATATGCGCCAATTATAGGAAACGAATTCATGTTAATGCACGATAATGCACGACCGCATGTTGCAATAATCGTCCAGGAATACCTTAACGATGTTGGTATTCCAGTTTTAGATTGGCCTGCGGTAAGTCCGGACATGAACCCTATCGAGCACGTGTGGGACCTCCTTCACAGACGGATACGAACCCAAAATGTTGCCCCAGCGGACCTGCATGGACTAGCAAATGCTCTCCGTGACGAGTGGGAGAATTTGGATCAGGCTTATATACGGAGGTTAATCGAATCTCTGCCAAACCGTATGCGAGCGGTCATAAGAGCCAGAGGTGGCAATACTCAGTATTAAAAGCTACTGTTATGACATTTTTCTTTCCAAAATTATAATTTCTTGTTTTAATAAAAATCTCAAGTATGAGTTCTTGTTTTTATTTGGCCTGTATTTTATTTAAACAATCATAGAAATTATATCTTAGAGCGCATTAAAGTATATTTACAACTTTATGCTACAAACAAAGATTATGCGATACTTTTATGATTCAAAACTAAATTATGCGATACTTTTTTGGCGGAGTGTATTTCCCCATCTACCATTTTTGCTTCATTTTTGGCTTATCAAAAATAGCCCCTTTCTTGCGTCCAGAGTCTCGCATTCACATCGAATGTAGTATGCGATCTCTGTGATTTTATTACACAGCCTGCATCGGGTATCTGCGGTGTGAATCCCCATTTTCTGTAGATGTCCTTTCAGTGCACAACGTCCTGTTTTTGCTTGATTATATTCCAGTGTTGTTTGTCCATCTCTTGGACCCAACTGCTTACTTGTTCTCGTACTGTGTTTTTGGGTACTGTTAGAACAGATTCTGGGTCTATAAATGAAGCCGATGTTCGTGCCTAAACCGCTAATCAAAACATGCTTTTGGTTACCAACAAACTAGCAACACTAGAGTGTTTATATAGGTCGTAACAAGATTCCGAAAGCTTAGATTAAAGATTATTTAAATGCGTTATGCATCCAAGATCACAATCCAAATATAAACCAAGAAATTTGAGGCTCCGTACTTGCTGCATGGATCTACCCTCGACTCTTAATAAGTTACTGACGTTAAAGTCTTCTTGGAGTGAAATTAAAATATTATTTTTTCAACATTCAACCGCAAGTTATTGTTTTTGAACCATTGTGCAAAATCTATCCAGCATGCACACTAAAAAATATTTGTAATTCCTACAGAAAATTCCAGTAATGTATAGGGTAAATTTAACAAAAATTAGAAAATATACCTAGAGTTTTCTATTAAATTTCCCAATTTTTGGCAATTTTACTTTAGACGTTATTGGAATTTTCTGTAGGAATTGACAATATTTTTTAGTGTATGCACTTCACATCTCCTCGGTCGCATTTGCTCCACTTTAGCCTCCACATAGCTGTTCTCATCAACGTACACCAAAATTTGTTAGCAATACATGTACATACATAATAATATGAACAGCAAGTGCCCTAAAATGGAATCATGTGGCACAGTACAACGTACACTTTCTCTTTTAAATAAATAATATGGTAGCCATTCACCCATAACACCCCTCAAGCCACGTTGTCTCAATTTTTCCAGCAATAGATCATGATTGACAACATTAAAAGCCTTAGAAATAGCAATGGATAGACCCCAAAAGTTTCCCTCACTACCCAAGCGTACTACTAGCATAAAATATGGATAAAAATGCTGTATATAAAATTTCGATTTTAATAAAAAAGTATATTTTATTGATAACTACTTTTTCATAAATGTTGAACAAAATTGAGATAGGTCTATAGCTGCTAAGCAAGCTTCAATCACACTTTTTGAATATTGGCATCACTTCAGCTGTCTTATATAATTTTGGAAAAGAAGTAATATAAATTTATAAAAACGTATATATATATATATCTGGACAAAACACTGTAAAAATAACTCTGAAAAGAACGAAACGAAGCAAATAATGACTAAAGAACAAGAATAGAAATAAAGAATAATAAATAACGGGTCACGCTCCAACATGTGAAATGCCCTAAAATTTAAATCTTAATCAATAATTTAAAACCACTCTGTACTATTCCTTTTGCAAGCAATGTATATTTACATAAACATTCCTTTAAATTCTGCAATAGTAAAAAAAGAATAATTAATAGGAAGTTTGCATTTTCTGATAATAACATGACGAAGCCAATTTGCAATCATTCATCCCGCTTACATAGCAATTATTTACACTAGACTGGGCATTTAATAGAAATAATGGAGGCTCCGTTTTAAATACCCGCACTTCTCGCTCGAACAAACAGATACGAATTATGAATGGCGCATCACCGCTAGTTAATTGTTTCCATAACGGGAAGATATTCCTTCCACAGTGGCTAGATAGATCAGGAAAAGGAACCAGGGTAGTTGATTACCGTCCTGACGTAAGAAAACCGCACGCACGCTAGATTTTGTCACGACATCCCCTAATCGACGGAAAGGAACAATCAAAGGGTGTCGTATTTAAGAAGCTTTGTATACACAATACTGAATGATGCGAGTGGATGTACGAAGGAAGACCAACAGGTAGAAGACGCGACGATCAAGATAGTCTTCGTGCAGCGATCGCTGAAGGATGG
This sequence comes from Cetonia aurata, assembly GCA_949128085.1. Classification (NCBI taxonomy): domain Eukaryota; kingdom Metazoa; phylum Arthropoda; class Insecta; order Coleoptera; family Scarabaeidae; genus Cetonia; species Cetonia aurata. The sequence goes on along the minus strand of OX421885.1, from coordinate 22,605,753 downwards.
ATGTCACAGGGGGGCGCCATTGTCCCTGTGCGAGACACTTATCTTAATCATCTAAATCGGCCGTATCCTTCCGTCGTCCCGGTTGGCTTGCTTTTATTGCTTATTTGGGTTATCGCAATAAATGTGCGTTCTTGATTTGGGTGTTAGGTGAAGAAATTGAACACCCACCTCTAAATCGAATAAAATTAACAGATTTATCACGTTTTCTTGTAAAAATTGCTGTAAACATTGGGAGCAGTTTTCTGTTGAGGTATTCAGAGGGATTTGATTCGGAGTTAAGTAAAATAGAAGCCCTCCTCCAACTTGATCTTTGCGTTGATTTATTAAACTCTCAAAGTTGTCGAGATTATATAAATTGCTAATAATTTTGATGTCAATTGTGTACGTAATTTGTATTTCCATCATCAAGATATTTGGATATAATGTTACCAATTTTTAATTACAATACATAATTTTTATCATTTTAAGCTTAATCTATTATTAAGACAAAAATTATTATTGTAGTTCGAGTCTGGAAAGAACTGTTGGATACGAAATATTAAATTAAATATAATTCTGATGTTTTTATCTTCACATTTTTTAAACTACACCAATTTAAAATTGTTGGGTAAACATGTAAGGCTTCGGTCAATTTCGGTTTTATTAGTTGAAGCTAAAGTGAAAAAAAAACAAGTTGGCTTTTTTCAAAATATATTTTTTTCTTTCAAAAAATTTTTTTTTGGTCCAAAAGACTTCTTTCGCGGTAAAATTATTAAATTTTAGCCATTTGGAAATAATTTATTTCAGGAAGTTTGTTTTCATATCTCGTTTTGGAATAAAGTGTTTCAAACGATTTTCGTACGCTTTCAATTATTGCTCATATAGCTTATACTTATAAGAGACGATGCCAAACGCAAAAATTTTAAAGTTATGAAACTTTGAATTTCCGGAATTTTTTCAAATGGGAAATTTTTCATTCTGCTTCGCTAAGGGTATCTAAGAGATAGAGAAAAAGTTTTAGGGCAAAAATTTGTCCTTGTTTGTTTGAATGAGTTTCATTAAGCAGCTAAGAAAAAAAAATTAAACATAGTTTCACGAAAAAGTATTTGTTCACTTAAGAATTATGCAAACATCATAAACTATACATTAAATTTCGGTATATCATAAATATTCAGCCATGAGACACTACCTTAAATATAATAAAAAAAAATAGACATATTTCCTATAGCTAATATTTTGTAGCATAACTACGAGCTTTGATGACTGCCTGCAGATGTTTTGTCCCAGATGTTACTAATTTTTCTGTAAAATTCGGTGTCTCCTTATGCAATTCATCTATAAAACGTTTACATTTTCTGTTTTTAATTGACTTTTTCTTCAGGCGACGCTTGATTTTTCTGACCAAAGGTGTTCACCGGGTTGGGGCTTATATTGGGGTTTTGGGGTGATGTTTTCAGTACGTATGTAACACATTGTATAATCTATTCCTTAACGACTCCAGCTGTTTGTTGCGGGTCTTTATTTTGTTGGGAAATGAAAACTTTTTCAATCTCAAGATTTTGGGGAGTTACTTTTAGGTGTTCTCTTAAAATATTCAGATATACCGATCGGTCCATTATTCCATCAATTGGATGGTAATTTTTAAAATTAACTAATCTCTATTACCCATGAATAATCCGAAACATGCTTACCTGCAAAAACAAAAAATGTAAACATGTTGCTGTACTGAATTATTTTCTCTTGTCTATTCGTTCAAACAGTTTTTGTCTTTAAACTTTTGCAGACAAAAAAAAATCCAATTTTAGAAAATTCATTTCACCCATTCAGAATGTTTTTTCTTCGTATAGTTCAACAATTTTATTTTCTAGATGTAAAGCCTATTTTTTTTTATACTTTTAATACTAGTTGCATTTTTTCTTTGTATCTTCGGTGCCCATTTCTTAAGAGATTCTCTGTGTGATTTTAATAAAGCATTGTAGAAATGTTAACTATAAAAAATATGTCAATTTTTCAGTCTACAGGCTAGTTTATTTTCGATCTAGTTTTGAATATGAAATTGAAAGAAAAATGTCGCTTTTGAGAACTATTTCTGGATGAGTGTTGACTTTTTAACTTTTTTTCTAAAGTTTGCTTCACTAGGCATTTATTATAGGCAATTATCTGAAAGATTTTATTATTAACAAATTCCCGTGTGGAGTTTAAATATCTTAAAAAGACGTTTCTATGAAGTGTAGCTGGAATTTTAACCCCCCACTGATTGACACTGGCACATTAAATTCGCAACTGTGGTCGTTTTGGTATCCTCTACTATAAGGCATTACCGCATATCCTGTCAGCATATACATACACGTATACAGCATGTCTTGCGTGCGAAAGTCAACTCCTCCACTTTTTTGCCGGGCAAGATAATTCCATACCGCGCGCGCTCTTATTTCGAACAATTAAACAACTCGCTCTCCGAGAAACATCGCAGACGTTAAATTACGGCCTTAACGATCCGGGGGACGGAGAAGGAGTTCATTCATTAAGCAAACACCGGCCGGAGGGCCTCTTTTCCTCGTCTTCTTCACGCTCGCACACAATTGGTTCTAGCCGTCGACGACATTATTCGACATTACTTACTTACACACTCTTACACACTACCACTACGACAGACGGTTCTAAAAATAGAAGTCGGAGGTCTTGAGAAAACAACTTTTTATAATAGCCAGTGTGGATCTCGATTAAAAAATATATACCCACAAAAAAGGCGAAGAGGAGGAGGTTTAATCGCGTCTGTGTAGCTTTTAGATCATAGTTATTAATAATTATTCCGTTTCCTTTGTCCGAAATTTAAATGTCTTGCGCGAGAGACGAGTTGAGACGATTTATGTTTGCCCTAATCGCCTCTTTTGGCACTTGACCACCTCTTAACTTTGTTACAGTTTTATTGCTTGTTATATCAGCTTGCTAATCACCTTGGTTCTTGAGGTTTTTTTTTTGCGAATATTTCTGCCTGAAAGATGGTTGAGATTAGCCCATAAGCTATTGAGAGATGGCAGTTCGGCCCAATAACTCCAATTCCCATTCTTTGTTCCATATTGCATCCGTCTGTTTACCGAACCAGATCCCCTTTCAAATTTTGGCTACGCCTTTAATTAAAAAATGACAATATCATCAAAGTAGGTATATTTTGCTGAAATTTTGTATGGGGACCCAACTCGTTCTGAATAATATTTTTTTCAAATCATGAACACGAAGGGTACTTTGCTTACCAAGAAAGTAAAAATGAATGTCCTTAGAATTATCTTCTAACTAAGCAGAACCCAAATTAAAATTGAAAAATGTTTACTCCATCACATCTCTCGTAACAACAATCCTAGGATACACTGTATGGAGGTATAAAAGCGAAAAGTAACTGTAGTAAGCCACCCCTGTTTTTTTTACCATCGTACGCCAGAATTCTGCTGCTGCAAGTCGATTTCCTAACAGGCCTATTCCACAAAAATCACCGCTCTATTAATCCGTGCATGAGAAACTGGTGTACTGCAAACACGTCGACCATCAGGTGGTGGACTTGGCCGACACCAACAAATATTGGGTGCCGAGGAACTCTTAAATCTTGTCGAAGAAGATGCTTCTAGTAGTACTCCAAAAATGTCTTGCCAAGTAAATGTATCAAATCGAATTGTCTGGCGAACACTGCGCGATAATCAATTGTATCCTTTCGATGTACAAAAAGTACAGGCTTTACAACTTGAAGACCATCCTTTACGTTTACAATTTTGCCGATGGTTTCTACAAAAACATGCAGAAATTTCAAACTTTTCTTCTATTATAGGTGGCTATTGATGAAGCAACGTTTGCACGTAACAGCATTCGTTCGTTGCTTACTCTATACTGTCCTTCTCAAGATTCAAAAATTCATTAAGCAGAAGCGTGTTTTATCGAAGCATGACATGATCGGGATACCAGAAGTATTTATAAAAAGTGTAGGTATATCCACACTGGTAATTTCTAGTTCCACGATGCAAGAAAATCCATTTGCTCGTTGTATACATTAATTAAAATATTAAAATTAAATAACCGATATCCAATAGCGATTTTCGATCAGAAATGGAATTGGCGTACTGGGGCGGCGAGAATCAGATGAACACACTTGCAAGTCCGATTACCACGTGCAGCTGAAATACAGTTAATCACAAAAATCTACATACACGAGCTAAAGTTGCAATTCCACAGTAAAGAAAGCCAAATTTAAGTTTTTGTTATACATATACAAATCTACTTCTGTCTATTGAATAAACACATCGCACAAAAAGAAAATAGAAAGGAGCGGCAATGGCAAACTAAAAAATTGAAAACCGCAAACAGAGCCTCACAAAAAATAACATACAGCGGTCCCTTTGTGTTCGGATTCTTCCTGTTTATTATTTATAGCACTTTATATACGAAAAATTGTTAGTTTCGAATGAACTACTGAAGAGTGCATATCGTCCCTATTATTTAAAATTTTTGACACTCGATATCATGGGCAGAAAGGAAGTATCAGTTGATATTCGTAATCTAATTGTAAAATTGCGTAATGAAGGCAAATCTTATGGCGAAATAGCAAAAACTGTTGTTAAAAGTCGTGCAACAATTCAGACCATTATAAAAAATTTCAATTCAAATGGATGTATATTAAATAAACCACGCTCCGGTCGTCCCAAACTTTTGAATGAACGTCATGTTAGAACAATACTGAAAAGAGTAAAAGAAAATCCAAGAACAAGTGCTCCTCAACTTGCGGAAGAAATTCAACAAGTTACCAATAAAGCTGTACACGCAGAAACTGTACGAAGAATTTTACGACGTAATGGATTTAACGGAAGGGTTCCACGAAGGAAACCTCTCATTTCCAAACAAAATACACAGAAAAGGATGGATTTTGCAAAAAAATATATTGACAAAGATTTTGAATTTTGGAAAACTGTTCTCTTTACTGATGAAAGTAAATACAACATCTTTGGATCAGATGGCAGAGGAAAAATATGGCGTAAGGTAAATGAAGAAATGAAAAAAGAAAATTTGCTCCCAACTGTGAAACATGGTGGAGGATCTGTAATGGTTTGGGGCTCGATGGCGGCATCTGGACTTGGTAATTTAGTTTTTATTGATGGTATTATGAATCACAGACAATATCTGACAATACTGCGAGATAATTTGCATGCATCAGCTGAGCGTTTGGGGCTTGGAAATCGTTGGATCTTCCAGCAAGACAACGATCCCAAGCATACCGCGCATGTTGTCAAAGAGTGGCTACTCTATAATGTACCTAAACAGCTTCATGCACCACCTCAATCGCCTGATCTCAACCCAATTGAGCACATTTGGGACGAGGTAGAACGAAGGGTATGGAAGCACAGGGTAACAAATAGAAAATCTTTAAAAGATGCGCTAATTAGAGTTTGGACTGAAATACCAGCAAGTGTAACTGAAAATCTTGTACTTTCTATGCCAAGACGACTACAAGCAGTCCTGGATTTGCAAGGTGGACCTACAAAATATTAGTATTTTTGCTTCTGAACATTGAATTTAATGTTATATTTTATACTATTTACTGTATTTTGACTTTTGTGAGGGTTAATTCACGATTTTAAATTTTGTACTTGACCATTGTGCAGCAGTTTTTTATATCTTTCTGTGTAATGTATTGATCAATAGACAGATATTTCTTTATATATAATAAAAAAAATAAATTTGCTGTTTTTACTACAGTATTGCAATTTTAGGTAGTGTATGTAGAGTTTTGTGACTAACTGTACATTGGCGTAGCCATAAAATTATTATTTTACATCGAACTGAATAGTAACGCCTTGCACTTTCTCGAAATTTCTATGAAGTGGTTTAGGTTTTTGCTCTCCTCTGATGATCATTCGGGCGACATTTTGATGATCATTCAAATAATCATTTATTAACGACACTAATTCCAATGGTATCTTGAAATATCAGTCGAATACGATTTGCCCATCACTAGTGATAAGTGATAACTCTCTAATATCTTACCTGAAGCATGATTTTTTTTTTTAATATTTTTGTATAAATCAATTTCTTCAATATCAGCTTAAAATACAATCTATTATATTGCAATAAATGCTCCATCCTTGTTTCTTCTTATATCACTTTTGTTTTTCTGATTTTTCTTTCATTACTCTGGGACTATTGACTCCTAACTAAGATTCCTGTTGAAACATTCCGTACATAATATAATTTTGCAATTTAATCACAGCGATTGCAACGGTCTTCTTCTATGCGAAAGGAAACGTTAGGCAATTTTTTCCCTTACAGTATAGTCACTTGTTTATTTCTTCCCTTACAGTATAGTCACTTGTTTATTTCTTCTGTAACAACATTCTTCTCTTTCTTTTAGGAGATTACGTTGCATTGAAAACAAAAATAATTTATGGAAGCCAACGGTCACAAAGGAGCCGCGTTCGTTTCAGCATAGAAACTGATACACAGGGAATGTGTAAACAGTTCTTTTTATTATTATGTGTAGGCGTTTATGCTCGGAGGATATATGACATTTTGTATGTATATACAATACACGCTTCAGCACGTTTATATTGGTTCTTAGAAGTCGTATTTACATATATCCTTAAATTTTATAAATTTTTGTTGAACTGGCTATTTTTATGTTGTTATGGTTTAGTAAGCACCGCTTTTCATTACTCCTTTCTCCTATTACGTAATAATCATTATTAAAAACATTACGTAATTGTTTTAAGTTTCTTTTTCTTCGACAAGGGCATCGCCACATCGAGACCCGTCCTGAAATTCTGTTGGGTCAATTGCTCCGTGGACGTCGCGCATCCACTTGCTACTGACCTTTCTACTTCGTTCCCACAGACATTGCCCGCGCGACTAATTGTTCCTTTTTATCATCGCGATGTGTCCAGTCCGGTCTCTCCCCGGCTCTCAACATCATCCTATACATGTGCGCGAGCATTCTCTGCTTAGGTCTGAGGTCTGCCTGACTCAGCGGCGGCCGCAGCGCCGATCAAGTGAACGCTGGAATGCCGGATTGTTAACGCATTACCGGTACTCTCTCAGCGTTCGCTCGGTATTTTTTTTGTTCTCACAGAGCATTGCCGGCGGGCAAAACTGTCACATGAGGTCCCTGGTAGATCACGAACGGACGATTAGGTAAACCGCATGGACTCAATTACCATGCGGTTTTCCTTTTGTACTATCGAAAAACGGGATGACATAAAGGGATGTCGCATTGTCAACCGTGAATTATTAATAAAGTTTCCGCCGAAGCGGTAACTAATTTCGAGAGAATATTGTGCACGTAACCAGAGACCAATACTCTCACAGAGTATTCCGTGTGGCCCTAAATGCAACTTGCGGTTTCACGAGCGGATTAGTCGCAAATGCTTTGAAGAACTAGAATTCTTACTTGTTCCATACTGGGCAAAGAAATGCGGAAAATAATAAAGGTTTTCGGATAGCTGAAATTTGAAAATTAATCGCCTATATGTATGTAATTTGATGAATCGTAAAGGAAAGTGAGCAGTAACATTATTTGCAAATTATTCTCACAGAATATTAAAAGAGGCTCGACTTATTGTTAGTGGTAAACCAGCAAGTGCCCCACTACTTAGTAAAAACAACAGAGTTGTCATTATATATTTTTTGCAGAGGTTATAGAAATTGATCTATGGATAATTGAAAATGCTTATTTTCCCCTGATAAAACAAACGCGATTCTAAAATCTCTTCTTGAACTCGAACGAGTAGTATAGACGAGAGGAACTTGGAGTTAGAGTTGCATAATGCAATATCTCTCCAAAGATTCCAGTGACGCTGGTTTTGTAATGTTCAGGAGTGAAGTTTTTATAATGCTTTTGTACGGAATTTAGTTTAAATTTCGTAAATGTTGAAATACAACAATCAGCTGTTTTGATACACAATTTTGCAAATTAATGTGTTTAACCGAATTGAGACAAATTATTAAGAGGCCTAATCCAGTATGGAATTTTAAAGCAAGTGATAATGATAAAAAAGAAATGAGTTTAGAATGGCAATAGGTGTTCTCAAGAATCTTGGATTCATTACTTTTTATCATTTATTAATGATTTGGCTCAATTTGGCTCATAATAGCCTGCCAGTTTTATTTGCGAATGATATCTCTCGTATAGTTGGAACGTCACCAGGTTCGGCCGAATTCCGGTGGGGATGGTACAGTACATCAATAGATGTCGGCCCCTAGAGATGTCAAAATGTGCCATAGCCCAAAGCTTCGTCTAGCAACACATAGCAACTGTGTCGATCGACGGTGTTACAAGCAAAGTCCCCAAACAGTGAAAAATAATCGACCTGTATTTTTTTTATTTATTAGACACTCAGGGGAAAATAGCATCTCCAATGAAATTAGCGGAATAAATTCTCCGTTTGAGAATTACGATTTCAACACTTATTTTTGTTTTCTACGAATATGCAAAATACTAAAAATTAGAAACAATTTTAAAAAATTAGTTCAGCCGGGCTAGAAGAAGAAGAATTTTGCACAAAAGCAAGAAACCATTAAGTATTGTTTTTCCAATTTTTTTGTTTCACTTTTTGATATTATCTGTTACTTTGACAATGAATGTATAATGAAAAAGTTGGACCTTTTATTAAAAAGAGGTTAAAGGAGTCCTAAATGACATCACAATGCATTAAATGAAAGGGAACATGAAGAAGTAGATATAGGGCTATCAAATAAATCAGAAATGTAATTTTTTAGAAAACCTCTAAGCAAATCTAAAAAAAACTATTCAATTATTCACCGCCTATTGTTATCCGGACGCATACCTAAGTTTTACTCTCTCTCCTTTCAGAGTTGGGAACTGTTGATTCTGTCTAAACTGCAATGGAATTTGTGCGCCATCACCGGCTACGACTACGTCGATCAAATCATCGAACGATGCCCTTGGGGCAACGAGAGCGCTTTGCTACGAAGACATTCCAACACACTAGTTTCCATCTGTTATACAGGTGAGTAAAGTACTGATGATTTTTTTTGTGATTTACCGCATATTATCTATGTAAATTGATCATTTTTCGGGTCACCCTGTTCAGCTGCTTGACAATTATGTTATCATAGCCATCTTGATCCCTATACGAATTTTATCGCCCTCAATATGACTGGCAGCTGTGTTAGTAGTCTGGTTTTTCCTCTGATAACCGGAAAATACCGTAACGCTACGCCAAATTTTTCACATCGCATTTTGTTCTGCCCATACGTTCGTCCTCACGAAAATGTATGTGCACCTTATTTCCCCGCAAGCACAAGGTGCACTTACAGTCTGGTATAGGGGGCAAAACAAAGCTGTGTTCGCGCATACGTACGCAGAAAGGGTATTCAGAACCGTGCCCTTGTCTCAAACATGGCGCCGTCATTCCTATTGGAATCCTGTTAGATGAACGGGCAATGTGTCCGCGCCGACCAGTTCTTGTTTAGATCGCGGTTGCCCCTGGCTGAAAGGAACAGATGCTCGCGTATTTTTTTGCGAATACACCGTGGGTTGCTTGTAGAGATTCTCCTTCGTTCCAGGTGCTTGTTTATTAACATTGAAGCGCCTTCAAACTGGGCATTTAAACACAGCCATTTTTAAATAGCTCTCGTTCTGTTCTCCACGGCATACTTTTATTTCATGGTGTGCTGCGCACCTATACGATGTTATTATAATTATAATGTGCGCTGCGTGGTTAATAACTGGGAAATTTTTGTATATGGAAACGCTTTTTGTGTATTCGCTATGGTATGGATTTTTATCACCGGATTTTAATCTAAATGAATTACTACGTATAGAAGACTTCCTTGGTTGGAAAATAAATTATTATATCATCTTGGAGAGTTGCTTCAAGAATTTTATTTTAAACAAGAAAGCCCGCGCTCCACCTTGGAACCCACCCTCTAGAGAATATTATTATTAAGGAATTTACGCAATCGTATCACTAATACAAACATTAAATTATTATACCATCTTGGACAGTTAATTCACGAATTTTATTTAAAACAAGAAAGCCCGCGTTCCACCTTGGAACGCACCCTCTAGAGAAAGTGGATACGCCTTGCCTGCGGTCTACTTACACCGTACTCTCTAGAGATGGTGCGTAGCCCTTGGGTAGCAGCTCGCTCTTTAATCGCGCAGAATTGATATGGGAATTTAGATTAGAGTTTCAATCTATCAATTTATCATCTTTATTTTTTGAGTCGCGTTTGAGTCTCACTTTAAAAAAGAGAGATATTTTTTTTTTATATATAAATACCTTTCAAATTTCCGACTTTTTCCGAAGATTTTCCAAAAATTTTCTTGCATACAAACCTCGTCCTGACAATTACGAACATAAAAGAAACATCAGCCACATCGGTCGAGCCGTTCTCAAGTGATGGTCCGTTATACATGTGGCAATTTATTTTTATTTATATACATGTCACATGGATATTTGATGCAAAAAAAGAACAAGTAGAGAACAAATTATTTTGGAAAGATGAAATTAAATTTTAGCAATACTCCTTTCACCACCACTTTCTCTTTATTGGTATCCATCGCCAAATGGAAGATCATCTGAACTATATGTTGACAAAAATACTCAAAACTGTGGCACTGATAACAGTACACACTTTCAAACATCTTATTACAAATTTTCACAGAAATCATATGTTTGTCATGTTTGTGGTAAGGTGTTTGAAAGTGTGTAGTGAACTATGTGTTCTACCTCCATTCTACTTTCCATCAAAACTGCGAAAATTATAGCCAAAAACAGTGTTCCTGTTACCTCGACATATATAATAGTAAAGTTAAATATGTGCAAACAAGCATTTGGTTACCAAAACTGATTATTTTTTATTTGACTTTAGTTTATTTGAAATAACTAAATATTTGAATAAACTATTTTTTTTTTGACAAAATATATTTTGCTGTTGTAAATAAATATTAAGTGCATCTCATGTAATTTATATGCCGGAAGAAAACTAAAACAATAATCTTCAAGTGCTTTAACTTTAAAAGTCGTTATTTTTTTTTTAGTATACCTATGTATATTCACAGTTCTCATTAATTACGTATCCTAATAATTTTGTACCATACCTTATATTCGTGATAATTTAAACCAGGATGGAACTATATCAAGGTTTAAGTAAACATTTATTATCATATATTATGATGCTTGTTCCTCTTCGCAGCGCCCATTCACATAATTTTTTTCTCATATTTATTTTCTAATCTTGATTCTTATCATCATAAGAAATCATTGTATGCCGATGACAAGGTATTCTCGAATATTTACCAAAGACTGCTTACATCAGGAAATAAATCATGTAAATTCTATTTTTAACCTACGAAAGTAAAGGAAATCATATGTTTGTCAAAACGTAACCAGCTGAGAAGTCTCGCACAGGCATGAATAGATCTTTGTGAATGAACAGGATCCTTGTGATAGTCGTCAGCTGATTAGATGTCAGTTCTTTTTTTTTTCTGTATTTATAACGATAATATTAATTCAGTGTTCGATATCACCATGTAAGATGCAAGGTCTTGTTCTTTTATGGTGTTTTACCGGCGGAAATTGTGTAAGATTTATGGTTTAAATTAGAAATGGAACGAACTTTCTAATTACAAAAAATTTAGTTGTCGTATTCGTCTAATTATAACCCATTTTGTGGCATTTATAGGAATGTAATGAATACAATTGTTGTTATAACTTTGTTTCTTTTCTTCTTTACTGGAATTGCTTGACCAGAATCTAAAATATTTTTTTATACTGTATTTTAACTTTAGTTATTGTACCTAACTTATTTTTTTGGAGAACTATTGTACCATATAAATTATAATCAAGATGTAGAAAAACTATTTTCTTTTACGCAGCAGTAAAAACAAATGAATTGTTTTATTGGACAGACATTAAACTTTGTTGCACATTTTCCAATAAATCCTAAGTTCGTCGAAACAAAATTCGAGCTAGGAGCTTTGAAACCTTAATTTACTTTGTTGCCTAGGAAAGTTGCATTTTGGCAACCCGTTCAAGCATGTCTCGGAATTGATAGAAATTTTAGCACGTACTTATTCCCAGAAGATATTTCTATGTTTCGACGGAGTTTCTGCCTAAAATTGCCGGCCAAAGATCCTTAAAACTTCAGAATAATCTATCTAAAAAAAAAAAGAGTAGGTATAACAAATTTTAAGGATGTAGGTTGAACATTTTTTGAGTTATAGCGAGAGGCCCCATAATATTGCTTCGTCGCTTTTCCGTCTTGCATGAAATCATGTATTTGTTATCAATTGGTTTAGAAAGCCTCTCTCAATAATATGAATATAAGATTGTTTGATTGACTTAGCAAACTGAAGATTAATCGGGAGAAATGTTCTTTTTTTGCCACCCAAAGCCTCTAACCTACTCGTTATTATTCGAAAAAAATCATTACCGCAGATTGGAACTCTTTCTGATTTGGCAAAATTTCTTGAATTGAATTTCTTGAAGTGTTGAGGTATAGAAAACACCTCCCAAAGCTTCACCTAGCAACACAAAAAAATATTTCATTGAAAAATAAAAAAAAATTATTATTAAGTATTGAGGTGAAGAAACATCCACATGGTTCGGCCAACCGTCCCGTTCATCGCGGACACTAGGGCTTATTGTAGAACGAATCTTATCTTTAAAGTTCATTCAACAAGTTCAGGCCCTTGAGGTAGCCCAGAATCTTTTTAAATGAAATCTCTTTCTGGTCTTCTAGGAAAAGATTAACCTTCCCAAAGACGTCATACCTGTCATACCCTCAATTGTCTCTTCATCCTCTAAACACAACAGGCGCAGGCGTTCAGTTTCGTCAGAGAGTTTGATGCTGTGTAGGTGCTTTCTGAGTTTGCAGTGACCTGTCAAGACAGAAACAATTTCTTTGACATTTTTTACGGCCAAGTTCAAATTCTGTCATGATTAGGTGAAATGCACTTTTTCGTACCAAACCAGGACAGTTGTTCCATTGTTGGAGCAGTTTCTGATTTGTCCAGACATTGATTTGTTGTTTAGCTATCATAGGTGCTATGCCAACGGCAGGTCTGGTCCATGGAAATGCTCCGCTGTACCCTTTTTTGGAAGGGTGTCTGCTTCCTCATTGCCATGAATGAGTGAGTACCCAGGTACTCAGATTAGGGATAGGTAACTAGCCGTCCCAGTGGGGGTGGTACAATACGTCAATAGATGCCAATACCGTAAAGCCCGAAGCTTCGCCTAGCAACAATAAAATGTTTTAATGAAAAATGGGGATCGGTGATCTTCAATGAAAGGGAAGACTACTGGAAGAATTCTAGGCTAACTGTTGCAAAAGTTGTACATTTGGAATTAAGCTTACATTCTGAGGTAACTCAATAAGACAATTTACTCAAAAAAGATTGAATTTGTACGTTGCTGGTTTCTTGTTATTTTTATTAAAACTAAAATAAAATAGGTGTACCCTAGGAGCAAAAACTAAGCACCTTTTCTCTTGGCAGTATTCAGTGGCGTATTTACAGTCTGCTCCGCTCCGGGCTGCTTAGCTCTGGCTACCCCCTCACTACCAACCACTGCCTTTACTTTTAAATAAAAAGATATTTGCTGCCCCTACAAATCTCTTACTCTGGGCTATAACTCATTCAGCTCATACGGTGGCAGTATGCCAAAGTTACTAAGAACAGTTATTCAAATTGAAAATTTATCCAGGCATGCAAAATTTTAGAACGACCAGCTTTGCTACATTCAATCTCACGTAAAGTACTTTTCCGTTCACAGTACCTCAATGTATTACTAAACAAAGTTGTTCGGAACGAAAAGTTATGGTGTTATTTTCAAAAAGATCAAGCAAGTTTCATTGAATTCGCGTTGTAGTAAAAAAAAAAAAACATTTGATTGCCAGTATCTACAAAAAAAAAATATTTGTTGACACTAAATACAAAACAATTATTGTATTTGACTTTCTCCACAATTTGCGCAATTTTTCACCCTAACTTTGAAGTTGCTAAACACCTTTGATATGGTTACTGCGTTAATTTCGTCTATGTAGCTTCCCTAAATTTTTGTTTTAATAATTCAAACATATAACATTAAAATTACACGAATAAAGTTTTTCTTTTAGATAACCCCATAAATAGAAATCTGGTGATCTCGCTGACAAATGAGTTGCACCATGTCGTCCAATTCACATTGCATGAAGTAGGTACTGGTTTAAAAAAATTGTAACCAGACGCGTTGAATGTGTATATATTGGCATACTGTGAACAGTCTGAACGGAAAAAGTACTTTAACCTGTGTAACACTTAAAGTATATGCCGATTGTTCTGAAATTTTGCATAACGTCATAACTTTTTATTTTAAACAACTTTTCTTCTACTTTAGCATACTGTTAACGGAAAATGTATTTTACCTGAAACCAAAACAGTTTTTGCTCAATTGTGGCAATCTGCTTGATATTAAAAAATCGAACCAAAAAGTTTCAGACCTAGGAGGGTTTATTTCCCAAATATAATATTCCACTCAAATTTTTTTGTGCATTAAACGTATATTGTGGACACATTCCGGGGAGATTCTGTATATAAACTAAGTTTTTTTATACACAAATTAAATATAGCAATAAGCATGAAATGTATGTTTTTGTACTCGCTTATCAAAACCTGTCATTTCACGATTCAATTTGCGTGCGTAAAAAGTCACTTTAAACACGAGTGCGTAAAAGTAAAGTTGGTACTTCCTGGAACTTGAGTTACGAATTTAGTGTTTTTGTATACGTTTTTTGATTTTATGGGTAATAAATTATCCACTGCAATATTGGCAGCTTCGCGAATTTCAGACGGTGTACATTGCATTTTATTATCAGAATTCATGTTGTTGGTGAGGCTTTTATTTTGTATGAAATTTTTTGAATTTGACAATTTTAAATTAAATGTCACTTCAAATAATCAATACTGCCAACTCAATTTTTTTAATTAATATCAAGAGATTAGTAGTGTGTCATAAACAATAACGTATTTAACAATATGTATTATTATTATAGTTCTCGTACAAAAAATATTGTACAAACTTCGTGCGTGAAACATTTCGCGAATTCGTGTCCATAAAGCGCTCGCCTACGGCTCGCGCTTTAAACTGGTCACTCATTCGCGAAATATGATTTCACGCACTTGGTTCGTAAATAACTATTTGTTAGTGAAAAAAAAATGTGTTTATATTATATATCCAAGTTTTAAACAGGTTTATAATATTGCTCTATTTTTGCCGTGACGTAATTAAATAATTTCACCTTGATTATAGGCACCCTATGGCGAATCACCCACCCAATTCCATGGCTAAATACCTCCACTAATGGTGCGTGCCCATGCAGCATTTTTACGATTATTAGAGCACACACGCCACGCCAATAAAATGCCCATAGTTCACTCCGGCGCAATTACTCTCAATGGTCATAAAAAAATAGAACCAGATAGCTCCGTACGCGCGGAACGCGGTCGCGCATCAATAACTAAAAGGGAGGAAGGAAATGGGCAGTGTTTTATTGGCGCATTTGGTGTAAAGTCCACCGAAAGTCAGGTGACATGAGTCAAGCACGACTCCGGGGTCGAACACCCTCCGAAAACATACACAACCGCGCCGTATATATAAAACGCGATTCCGGATCCAGATGCATGAAATTTTTTTAGTCACCTTCCATTGATAATCGTCCAGCTGGACGCGGTGCTGGTGTTACAAGTCTCTCCCCATGCAGGCAGCACGTTTTATGTATATGTATATTTCTAATACGCGCGTATGTTGTATCTATGTGTACCATACATCCGAAACATATGCTGCTGGTCCGGTTAGATGGAAATGCAGATCAGATTTCGACTGCCGCTTTCCAGTTTTTTGGTCTGATGCGTCGTTGTTCGGCCCACACGTGCCCCTTTCGTACGCGGCGCACGGCTAACTAGATGCCCGACACCAATCAAATCGACAATCGACGGATGCAAATCGCCTTCTCGTTTGTTATTTTAAAAACGGACGCATCAGGCGTGACGCGCTACATTGTCCGAGTTTCTTAATCCCTGTTCAATATTGAATGGCGACGCACGAGAATAGAAGGCTACTGGTCAGTATAGTGGCAAGTTTGAAAGCTCGACGTTGCGTGTGAATTGAAATTCGCCGTTTTTTAATGACCTTCTGCGTTCTATGGTAATGAGAGTGAAGTCCCTCGGACAAATTTTCCAATATTAACTACAGCTAAAAGCTGGATCATGAGTCCTGAGCCTAATGAATACAAAGTTAGTTGTCTTAATCTTCGCGAAAAGAAATATGAAAATACAATGCCTAAAAACTAAACACGATGATGAACAGAAAACTAAGTCTACAAATTACATAAGTTATACTTGAGTATTACTACAGTGCTACCCTTCAATAATTATAATGAAAAAACATTTTGATGAAGAATCATCGTCCTACATCGACATCTCACAACCATAACCAATCTAAGAAGCAAAGTGACAGAACTGATCACTTCCGATTCTGATAAAATATTGCAGGCATGTAGAGTAGTGAAAAATAATCTACACGTATTTTTTTTAGCTGCTGATTCTTTCTTATTGATACTAAATTAATAAAATTAACATATCTCAAATCATAAAACAAATGATCTGATGTGGAACACTTATACGAGTTTCTTTACCAGTAGTAGACTGGCTAAGCAATGATCTATGGGTACAATTTTTTCAAACTTATGTAAGGTTTTTTTTAATATATGTATGTAGAAATCTGACCATGGTAACGAAAAGAGTTATCCAACATAACACTTTTAACTTTATTAACAAAAGGTAAATTTAATTAACAATTTAATTTTCGTTTGTAACCTCGTTACATTACTTAAACTCTGGAAGACTTTTTTAGGGCTAAATAAGGTTGCCTGGGATTTAACCAGATTTAATAATAAACGGTGATTACGTGAGCTGTCAAATATAGAGACGCAAGATGATCGGTATTAATATCATCCTTAGCTCTATGCCACTCCGACGGATGAAAGGAGTAATATAATTTAGTGTCATCATTATCAGCATAAATGTGATACTTACACACATCTAATGCACGTCATCAACTTAGGAGGTACATATAGTAAACGAAATTGGACCCAAAACAGAGGCTTGAGGTACTCCAAGCGAAAGCGATGAACAATTAGATATATTCTCATTGTATTTAACTACCTGATGGTTACGATTAGAAAGTTAATCATTCACAGGTGACCATAATCCACATAAATTTAACATAAATGCAGATACCCCCACCACGTTCCAACCGATCGATTCTCACAATGTTATAATTATCGATATGCAAAGCACCATCATCAATGGTATCACTCAGCCAGGTTTCCACAACCACCATAACATCAATATTATCGTCATAGCTTTGGCACAAGAGATCGAATGTTAATGCAAGCCATCTTATTACCATAAACCATAATAAGTAGCACTGCGATCTATTAAAAATCAAAGTAAATGTTTGAAAGCCAGTGAATAAGAACTGTTTATTAAAAAATTTGGTTACATATGTTTAAATTGCTTTTTCTAGTCTGGCAATTGCTTTTAAATTTTACAAGTCTAAAGAGATAAATTTAAGTCTTAAGTGGAGATAATTGGGCTGTTTCGAGTTGCAAAGGGCTTCTAAATACATTGATTTTCTATACCTCTGGGCCGGGACATTTTCAAATTGTTCGTTAAAAGAGGTTTCACTGTATCTCGAAACTTGAAACATTTCTTTTAACGGTTATTTTTGAGGATAATTTATACTTAAGGGTGGACACAGGTTTCGGAATTTTGTATAAATCATAGCAGGTGAAGAGTTGTTTGAGGTGTTTCGTTTCAATTGAAACGCGCTGTATAATGTTTCTAAGAAGCAATTTTTATTTTATATGTGTAGTTTCTCCTGTAAAATTGATAATAAAAGACTTCCTCGTTTTGTTTCACACTTAAATGAAGACATTGTATAATCAAATATGTAAACGTGTTGTTGTTTCTTAACTTTTCATGTAGGTATTATTCCTACTTGTATACGTTTAAACTCATATTTTTTTTTTCATCCATCCTTTTATATAATAATTTTGTTAAATTAATGACCATAATTAGAGTTGTTTACCGCTCTTATATTTTCTTGTTATTTATCTTTGTAGTAGTTCATATAGACGTATACCGTTTAGATGTAGCAATGAAAGTTCATTGATGCTAGTTGAATCAATAATCATTAAATTTCGTTAAATTATACCGCACCAGATACCATACCATTAATCAAGGATTTCCGGTTCCAAAATATCTCAAACCGGAGCCGATCTAAAGCGAAGTCTCGCCGCCTTTATTGAATTCCGACAATTTGTCCACGTCACCTTCGTCTGGGTAATGTTAATATAAACATGTTTATACATATAGATCACATCGTGTGCCCTCCTGACGAGGTCCCCGTTACTGTACAAACAACAAACGCGACTTATTGACGAGAGCGTATAAGCGATACCATGTTTGTACAAGGAACAAGCTGCACCGTGCTTCCGATTATTTCTCGAAGACGGGGCAGATGTGCGAACGAAGACGACGCGTGAACAACGCACCTATACTACGTCAAGGAGGAAAATCGGACCATCGGACGGCGCGTGCATCACGAAGGGGGGGTGTGGGTGATACGTCGCTATCCGATGAGGAAAGTCAGACGGCATTGTGCCAGAAAGTATATAAGTACAGCATCTTGCGCCGCGATAAGGAGCCGCTGGAGCACGGGCCATCGGAGGCCAGGTGTTGGTAACCGTATTGAGGGGTGCATGCCCTTATTGTGCACCTAAAGAACCCCTCGGCGACCAGACGCGAAAGGTTCTTAGAGAGTATTACCCTCTGTGTGACCGAAAAGGAAAAGAAACGCAAGAAAGACTGTTAATCAAAAAGGGCATTATGGGTCTTGCATTTACGCAGTGACTATACTAACAGTCTTGGTTATAGGTGCAATAGGAGCGCAGATGCATTTCGTTTTCAAGATGGGATATTGTAAAAGTCTTGTGTAATTGATACAAAATATCGAATCCTAACCGACGAAACAGAATAAACTAATAAAGTTCTAAACGAGGTCTTGCAATATTTCCTGTATATAAGCCTTAAACATCTCCTCTGAAAGAACAGACACCCTGGCCAAGTGACTTGAATGTACCCACACCAAAATAACACAGCTCATCACAGAATGAAATGTACCAAAATAAACTTTCTTTAAGTGACCAATGGATATTTCATCGCTCAGTGATTTTATTAAAAACAATAATAGAGGATAATATTTCGATCAAATAATCCACATGGTTTTCCGAAGCGAGGGTTCGGTCTAGTGTGATCCCGACGAATTTAAACCGAGAGTTGTTGATATAATGAAAAAATCAAAGTTTGAAATTTTGTCTCATTTATGATCCCTTTCATAATAAATATCACTTTACCATTTTAACTAAAGTCTATGTATTCCTTACCTGAACTTTAATTTAAAGTTACCTTAAAGGACTAAAGTGACATTATGAAAATCGTCGTCGGACAAAGTTTGTTAGATAGAAACCAATTTTCTAAATTAACCCCTACCACCTTACTTTGAAGCTTAAGCAGTGACAAATCGCTGTTGATAGCAGCACAAACAATGAAAATTTAAGTGAGATTCCAATTCTCTAAATTACAAATAATAACGGGCTTACACAGGGTGAGTCAATAGTCCGATATCGGTCGATATTGACGTTAATATCTCTCTTAAAAGATTTTTCAATATGGCATCATATATAAGGAAAGGAAGTGCACGTTCTAAAAATATTTTCACGTTCACGGGGTGTATCAATTTCTCAGGACCGTACTCAAGTTAATTTTTTCAAATGAAACCATACTTATTTTTTTAGGCCTGCCGATTTGTTGTAATGAATGCTATAAATACATATGTTCGTTTCAAATTTCGAATGCTAGGTTGCCAAGTTATTTAACTTTTTACATAAAATTTTCAAAATACATGTTACTGAATGTTAATGAATCGTTTTTAACACGATTGCAAGTTTGTGTTGAACAAGAAGGGGGATATTTCGAACATTTAATTTAAGCTTTGTTTCTGCTGCATGTTATTTAATTTTAATGAGTTACTATGTTGATTTTGGCAAGTAAGAATCTAGAAAAGTTATTTACTATTTTGGTACTTATTTTTGTCTACTGATATTATTTTAGTTATTAAAATTGTTCCACGGCCTACTTTTTATGAATAAATATTTTATTTGTGTGGCAATTTCTAAAAATGTTGAATTATCTCAGAAAGTATGAGTTTTAGATATACCTTGTTCCTAACAAAAATGAAAGATCATTAAAAAAGGCATACGATGAAATAAAAAAATATAGGGTGTTCTATTTAAAATAAGAAAGTAATAGCCGTTTAAATATCGTACAAATTGATTGCTTTTGGGGAACACCCTGCATAATTTCAGCAAATAAGATTCCATTTATAAGAAAGAGCTACACTTTCCTAAGTTACTTAGCAAATTTTAGAGTTTAATTGTTAATGATAATGCCGGAAAACATTTTTAAATGAACATTTGCATTTTGAAAATTTTATGTAAAAAGTTAAATAACTTGGCAACCTAGCATTCGAAATTTGAAACGAACATATGTATTTATAGCATTCATTACAACAAATCGGCAGGCCTAAAAAAATAAGTATGGTTTCATTTGAAAAAATTAACTTGAGTACGGTCCTGAGAAATTGATACACCCCGTGAACGTGAAAATATTTTTAGAACGTGCACTTCCTTTCCTCATATGATGCCATATTGAAAAATCTTTTAAGAGAGATATTAACGTCAATATCGACCGATATCGGACTATTGACTCACCCTCTATATATACGGACCTTGGGGTACTTCGTGCATAAAACGTGACGCAGTCGAAAAACCATTATTATATTTAACAAAAGATGCAAGTGACTTGATATTATGATCTGAAAAATTAAAATGTCATACTTATTTAAGACAATAGAATGACTAACACACAGTCAAATGCTTTCGTGAAATTAAGAGAAAAGTAACATTTAAACAATTATTGTCCTGAAAAGCCTTTAATATTAAGTTATATAGTTAATTTAATAATGGCAAGAGTCGTTGTACCTATGTTTACTTCTGAATCCATACTGAGAGGAATTAAATAATCGAGAACTTTCATATTAATCACTTATTTGGAATTTTAGAGCATTTTCATTTTCTTTTTGATATAGGAGTAATTAATGTGGGCCAATATTTCGTAATATCATCAATATTAGCTTTTTTTAAAAAGAAAAACAACTATTGACAGTTTCAAAACTTCATATATATATTGCCTGATTAATTAAAATTGTTAAGGGTAGAGTTTTTGGAAGTCAAAATAGATTAAGGAGTAACTTGTATCGAATTTTGTTTGTCGTCTACACTTTTGGTCTGATATCGTTTTAATCTTTTATTATGGCTCATGTATTTTATTATATTTATCTGTTGGACTTATATACCTACATACATATAGTAATTAAGTGGTATACATATTTATTAAAACTATTTTATGACGATACTGGTAGTAGTGCAATAAAGAATGCTATAATGATACTTTTATCCTGTGTAAAATTTTTAAATACCAGAGGCACCTTACTGGATTGATATGGACAGTTCAACTTCTGAGCAACCAAAAATGGGCGTTCACTTTGTAGTAGTTGATATTTGAATTTTGAATTTCCCGCCATCTCACAAGTTGGCATCAGGAGATAGATGTAGACGAGAAATATATTAAGTAAGTCAGTATATGTTATGCTATGCTCATGAATAAACGACGTTAGAAAGCAGTCACGTGTTTTATTCGACCAGTTCGAATAAAAAAGGCCATCAGACTACAATTTGAACTCCGGATTTGAACTGAAATCTGTATGAAATCCGGTAGATACAACAATTTTTTTATTTTGATCTGCAGTTCAACAGCGAACAGTCATATAATCATTTGAAACAAGGACATAAATTTTTCCAATTCTTCGTGCAAACTACATATGTATACTTCCCAAAGTAAACGCAAACATCAACTAACGAAGCCAGTTCTTATGGAAGACTAAATAAGAACGTTATTATCAAAGATGGGCATTAATGTAGTAGTTTATATAAGTTTACGTTAATTTTTGCATAAAATATAAAAATGGAATAATATATAGGAAGATCCATATTTAAAATAACGGAGCAAGTATATGCGGTGTTCTGCTTTGGGGACACTTTGTAAGAAAAAATTATCTTTTAGTTGTTGTGCAGTATTGAATTTTCTAAAAATTATAAAATATAGATGTTTTTTTTTTCCAAAACGGTCGCAAGTCTTCGCTGAGTCGGCCTGTACAGATCAAGCAATAACAAATGCATTTATCTAAGAATCGCGGCATTTAGGAAACTTTAGTGAGTGCTAACTCTATGTCATTTCCTTTGCTTATTTGTATTTATGTAATCAAGTTGCTGTATATTTATACTGTAGACATTCCAAAGGCAATACGAAAATTTTGAGGAGAATTTATCATTAAGTTAAGCAAATGTTCCAGAGTGTGCTGTACGCTATTGAAGATAATTATTTTAGAATGATTCAGAGTGGAAGAATGTTTCGGCTTAATATTCTTCTGCGTCATGTATTTTTATTTACATTTATAATCCTAAATAAGTGTATAAGGTTAAGTGTTGAACTAAAATAGCTATATGAGCAAGAGAATCAGCCTTAATAGTAAATAATAATTATAGTAATAGTAGTTATTCATTTCTTCCTGGTATTGTTTAAATCTAAAATGAAATTGCTTTTGGTAATCAAAAAAGATTATTTTTTATCGTCAAAAACAATTCACAATTATCTTAATGATGATGAACGATTAATTATTGCGAAAAGCGTTTGGGAAAGACTACGTTCATTGTATATCCACTTTTCAAAAGTGACGACGATTCTTCTAGTAATAGTCATAATACTCCTTTATTGCCCAACAGATTGCCGATTGCAGTAAAACAATATTTAGAAAGTACATACGTACAAAATAAAATAAAAACAAAAATGAAAGTAATATAAATTATAACTCATTAATATTCAGCATCGTGAAAAATTTCTTCGTAGTGCAGATCAGTCGAGCACATTGTGACCAGTGGCGAAGATTGTAATAAGTTGGGCCTAGAATAGGGTAAAACAAAGGAAGAACAGGAACGAGAGAAAAGTCTAGAAATACGGAAATCCAAAGAGGCAGGAATGAAGAAAAGGGCTATCGATGACTCCAACTAAATTCCAAATAAAACGTACACCATGGCATTCACAGTTCCTAGAAACTATTGAATGTCTGTCTAATAAAGACTTGTAATTAATTCCTCGCTGCTGACAAACACCCTCCTCTTTAAATGAGAGGTACTTAAGAAAACAACGTTGAATCTTTTCAAGTGATAGCCCAAGGTATAGGCATGCAACGAAACTAAACTATATTATATTCTCAAAAGTTGAGTACTCCGGAAAGATGTACAGGAACGGATGAGAAATCGTAATGTTTTAGTAATTAGTAATGTGTGATGCAAAACTCATAGAATGGTAAAAAAGTACCCCAAGATCTTGTACCGATTTAACTTTCTGCAGTACAGCATGACTTAACAAGTAGGCGGAAGCAATTGGGTTAATCTTTCGAGTGTACGAGACGAAACAGCATTTACTAATATTTAATTTTAAATTGTGTTGAGTACACCATTCACCCATATAATCGATATTATTTTGTACGTTTAAAACGTCATACAAGTTAGCAATTGAAGCATAAAACTGGATAAGAGAAATTTTGCAATAAATCATTAACATATAAAATAAAAAGCAAAGGTCCCAAATTAGATCCTTGCGGAATATGTGATGATGGACTGAATTCATTATAATATACATAGTTAGATCTATTACTCAAATAGGATTCTATTGTAGCAAGGATGTAGGAAGGCCAAAGCAGCAAAATAGTGCGGCCGTCTGCACGTGTTTATGCGCTCGGGAATGAGTACATTTGTTTAGAGATACAAAAAAATCCTTAGCAGGAAAGTTAGCAGGTCTGAAGTTGTATCTAGTATTTATGTATATTAGATGGAAAAGACGAAGAATACTCGTCATTAATTATTCACCATCTACAAAAATAAAAAAAAAATCCTTCGGTATCCTTATTACTATGTCCATCGTACACAGTCGGCATCCCGACCTGAACGCATCGGATTAGACCCCGGGCAAGGAAAAGAAAACACCGCACACACAAGGGACGTTGAGAAACTTCGCCCCGCGACACCCCTTCAGGCTAGACTCTCTGTCCCTCTCGTCCTTTGTGTGAAAAGTTTACGAAATCCATTGTGATTGCGCCATTGTGTGCGCGACTCGGGTCAGGGATGCCTTCCTTTTCAGCCGCTTCAGACGGGGCGCGGCGGAATCTCTCTCGGGCAGACGCGAAATCTGGTTTCTGCGACCCCTTTCTAGACGCTGCTGGCCGCGTTGGGGTTGATCACCTCCTACCGTTAGAAACACTTACCCTCCGATTGAAAATCGAGATTGCCGTTACGAAAGAGCGCGCTTCTTATTTACGATTGGGTTTGCAACAAGTACCTGATACTATTATTAATATAGCACGTCGTTAGATACATTCTCGGAATAAAATCTTGTAAGTTCAAGGTGATCGGATGTGTTTTCAATATGCTGCTTTTTAAGATATCTCTATAGAAAATAATGAAGACAGCTTCGTTGGATTCCTGGTTTTTGTTTGAAAATCATGGCTAACTAATCATATTAGGTGTGACACATATTGAATGTTGTAAATATCTTTTTTCGGCTACCACACCCGCAAGTACAACCTTACTACACTAATTCGAGGATAGAAAGCGCCACTTTACCGAATTGAACTGTCAACGCGTCATCGTCCATGGACGGTAAAGTGCAATAAGTATATATTGTAATGAGACATTACATTGGTTTTTTGAAAAACACACGCAAGTAACTACACCCACACACATTCATCAAAAGCAGATTCCACTGTTCTTGCCGAGAGCCGGCCAATATCGCCTTGATTTTTGATAAGGACTGTCAGAAGTCATCAGCTACGGAGGTACCACACCTAACACACAAAACACATTACTGACAAAACACGCACAAAATCAAGACCAAGCCAAACGCAGAATCGAAAGACAGACTTGCAATAAAGAGAGTCAGTTTAGCACTCAAAATTCCCACTCACCTTAATTTAGTACTCGATCCATAAGTTTATTTCAGAACCAATGTTTCAGGAAACGCCGAATCAAATCTAATCTTCCATATACTATTTTATCTGTGAAAAGCGAAAATTTAATCAGGGAAGCCATCAAGCTAGAATTTTTTATACCGATTTGCATTTACCCAGAATCACATATCTCAGCACATGTATTGTATCTCAAAATCATCACCAGAGCACCAACGATACGATCCACAGCAAATTTAGGCCATTAATTTCCATTTTCCCAGTAAATTTTTCAAATTAAGAGCAAGTTTGACAGGTCTGAAAAGCTGCATAGTTAATTGAAAAAGAGCACCATGCAGGGGTAATTTTACCTGGAGAACACGAAGTTAATAATTTCAAAATAATCCAAAAACGCATTTTCAAATTAGTTATTACTTTACCTTAACATTCCATTCAAATCTGTTCTTCACCATTTAAATGACTTTCTAATGGTGGTCTTCCTCTTGCCTTGGCCTTGTTCTAGGCTCCATGTGGATTGATCGTAGATATCTTCTTAGCATTTTTCTTTAAGTATTTCCACGTCTATAAGTATTCATTTTAAATGGAAAGTAAACAATCCATTTGTTTTAGTTCTCACCTTCCTCCAATCCTCAGCAGATTTAGCTGGACCAGTTGATATGCGTTTTAAGATATTTGCTGACTCTACATTTTGCGACACCTTTCACGTTTAAATGATGCCGATAATTTCCAGCTAATCATTTCAGGATGTTTGGTTATGTACTCGATTAGTCGTTGCTTTTATGTAGTAGCAGTAACACATCTTGATCTTTCCTTTGCCATGTTTTTTATTTTTAAAAATGCCTTGCAATAAATATCGATTAACGCAAAGAAAACGATCTCTATATGTTAAATTAAAAACAGCTGTTAAACGATTTGATTTAATATAATGGAGAAATCATTTGTTTTTGTTAAAAACGGACGTGCTATATAGAATAAATAAGTTTATTTATTGAAATATAACGATTTAAAAATACATTTATATCCTTAATCTAAAAACTAGCTTTCATTTGTTTGTAAATATTGTATCTGAGTTTCGAAATAAGAAAAAAGTAGCTGGACTTCCTAAATCTACATAGGCCGTGCAGTTTGTTTTTTCACATAATTTACATTTTAGTTTAAACAAAATACAATTTCGTTGTTTATCTATAATTGTTAAATTATTTGATTACTTTGTCAGTAATATTTATTTATAAAGGGTAAAAAAGAAATCGGTGTAAAAAAGAAATCGGTGCAGTCGACAACGGATAGATACTACCTACATACATACATAATTGGATCTTGGCAAATTCAGGTAGAAATAGCATTCAAGAAAAATGCCGAATGTCTTTGTTTTAAGTAGATACCAGGAATCTGTCTTTTGTCTTAATCGATTACAGGTAGAGTTTAAATTTTGTTGTCTATTTGAAATCATAAAAGATTCACGGTTATATTTTTCAATATAGTAACAAAAATGGACTTCAAGTGTATTTCTATTAAAATTTAATTATTTTGCAAATAATTTGTTAGGTATTTCATGTTTGACTCGGTAGTTCTTTTTTTTATTATTTTTTTTAATGTTATTTGAAATAATATTAGGCAACGTCATCATTTTATTACATTAACATTCCTACAATGCCAAGAATTTTCTTATCTGGTATTTCACATCACGGTACTATGCTTAGATATTCACTTTAATCAAATTTCATCAACACGCAAAATTTGAGATTACCAATCTGTAAGTTTGTCTCACTTCAAGTTGTTAGTACAAAAGATGCATCTGGTCAGAGAAGAGAATAGCCACTCAGAAATTTTTTAAAAACTTGCTTCTTGCAGCCATCTAGACGTCTTGAGAGAAACTATATACCTAACTAATGCCGAGAAAAAAGATTTCTGTAAAAGCAGAACTAGGATAGTAAGCGGCATATTTAAATTGGAAATTATTTTAGTAAAAGACATTCCTGCGATGCGGTTACATCTACTACAATATTATTTACAATGTCAACAATTTAGGTAGATATATATTATATATGCATTCCAGTAATATACAACATAAAACTTTAAGATATTTGCAGCAACACGTTAATTTTGGATTAATTTTAATTAACATTTAGAATTGTGACATTTATGTACACATCCCATGTGTGAATTAAAATTAAACCAAAATTAACTTGTCGCAAATGGGCATAACATTTCAATACATATCTTAAAGTTTTATGTTGTATATTACTGGAATGCATATATATTTACCTAAATTGTTGACATTGTAAATAATATTGTAGTAGATGTAACCGCATCGCAGGAATGTACAAATGTAACATGGTAGCCCAATGTTTTGAGAATAAATGGACTATCGTAGCACAATCGTAGCAACAATATACTTTAAACCGCAAATCACACAATTGTGAAATAGTCAAACTAAATTTCTCAAAATATAAATCTCAAATAACCATCATAACCATCAACACAAAAGCATGACGCATGGGCACCTCGGTATCACGTGCTGATGACGCGTTATGACGTATTGACATTGACCGGTCGAAAAACAATATTTTTGTATTGTGTTCAGCGCCATCGCAGCAGGCCTCAATCAAAACATATAGTTCCTCTCAAGACGGTTAGATCGCAGCACCAATTCAATTGTTGGTGGTAAAGAGAGTGCCGGGGGTATGCATCTGGTATGTGTATTTCTCATAAACCCTGGGTTGTCAATTCGAACTTGGACCAGCTAATATCTAGTAGATGTGAGCCGTTAAGAATCGTAGAAATGTGCGACTCTGACATAACA
The DNA here is from genome assembly GCA_949128085.1 of Cetonia aurata. Lineage (NCBI taxonomy): Eukaryota > Metazoa > Arthropoda > Insecta > Coleoptera > Scarabaeidae > Cetonia > Cetonia aurata. Next base: position 22,577,727 of record OX421885.1, on the reverse strand, counting down.
ATTCAGCCATTCTAAATCGTAATTCAAGGAGATAACTGCGCAGTATCTGTCGCCCAACTATTTCCCCATTAATATTAAACGGGTACACTATCGCCGGGTCTGACTCACACATCTGCTTCTAATTCAACAATCGTCTCTTTAACCTACACAATCGGTAGTTTCTCTTTTTATCGGATAACTCTGAAGTCTACCCGTACGGAATAAGAAATCGTCCCTTTTCGCAAAGAAAACGCTCGGAGCGTATCCTAATTCTTATATATTATATAATATACCTAATCCGAAGGGCGATCCCTTTATGAGTTTTTGTGTTGAGGATATCGTGCGAGGTATTGGGTTATGGACGTAGATGTTTTGAAGTGAAGAAAAGGGTAGAATATTATATTTTATAACCCATTCATGGACGTTATGTATAATTGGTTGCAAATAAATTAATTCTTATTTATTTCGAAAATATCTCGATTTCTACGTCCATCTGCAGTGGACTTGGCCATAGATAAATAAGTAAAATAATGGGGTAAAACTGCAGGTGTTCCCAAATAAATACTAAAAGGCTTCCCAATAAGAAGTCCCATTGTAATTTTAAAAGAAATTTTATTTTTTCTGAAGTAGTGCAAAAACATTTATTAAAATTCAAAGTAGTTGCAGTGGATAAAAACGCAGCACTAGTTTTTGAAATTACAATATGCTCCTTATTTACATGTTCAATACACAAATGGTTTCCGTGTATTAATTCGTTTCCGTTGAATTGGAAACGAACAATTGTATACCATTTTTCTTTCGTAATGCTTGTAAAAAGCTCAACGATTCCATCGTATTGGCAACTTTATCAAGTATCACATGATTTATCACTGGCAGTCTATGTCGAAACAATAGCACCACTTTCAAGGTTGGATTATTAATGTTGCTCATAGGACGTAAGAAATGAAGGGCCGAAATCCGTAGCATTGCAAAATAATACTTCGAATGATGTCATAAGTTATGTTGGGGGCGTCTTCAAACATATCGAAATAAATTTAGAAAAACTAGACGGGCACACTTCTAGCAAATCTCAGAAAGGCTTGAGCATACACAGCACATAAATTCCGCCAGCCAACCCGACCTATTCAAGTCCATTAGCACGAGATAATATCGCCGAGATTAAGTACCGTTCATTTTAAATGGATTATGTTATTATAAGGGCACAAGGAGTTAAATTACAATACCGCCGTGCAATGCTTAACTCCTTTATCCAGGTGTACGAGTGCTATGGTTTCGGGTTTGTTGCATTTAATCTACATATAGGCGCCCCCTTGCTCTTTGCGACGTACATATCTTCGGCCCCCATGCTTGTTTTATTAATTTTATTCTTTATTGCCGGCGATTTTATTCTAGTTTTTCCTTCGCTAGTTGTTGGCGAGGCCGCTATACCAACCCTCTTTGCTCACTACTGTCCCTGCTTCGTACGTACATACATACCCTTGTTGTTTTCTCCTCCTCCTGTTTATTCACGATAAGGTGAAGAAACTGGAAACATATGTCAAGTAGTGCATCGACATTCAGCGGTCTGTAGGGCAGGTGGTGGAACGTTTTTTTAAAAGCTTAGTATAGTGTACACTATTACCCAAAAGTATTTACTATAAAAAAGTATAGTAGATTACATCATATAAAAATACAATGATATTTAGTATCTCTCCATAGATTTTACAGAAAAAAGAAACACAATTTATACATATGTACATATTATGCATATATATTATTCAGTACAGATTTATTCTATAACAGTTCTTTTTCCTAACATTCCTCTAGTTACTCTAGTATATGAGTTTCCACTGAACTATTCCAATTTGTTATGGTTTTGCTCTTTGCTCTTGCCTCTCAGATTTTCTTAATCTGACTGTGATCTTTCATCTTCACTAAATGTTCAAAACAATTTGACTTCTTATTTTCTAATACTACAGATTTCACTTCTAGTTGTCCTCTTACATCATTATTTCTAATCTTTTTAGTTCCTCTCGCTCTGAATATTTTTCTGTCAAGAGCTAGTTTTCCCTCCCATACTGAGGAACGAGGAGGTAAATCAAATTATACAGTGTTACACATAAACTCTGCATCATATGGGATTTTTTTTATATGGACTTTTGAAAACTTGTAATAATGCAGAAAGTCTGTGCACCTTTTAAAATCAATTTCAGACCTCTTGAACGCAATTTATCTTCTATCGTATACATCACCTAAAAATGAAAAGGGCGTAAGAGTAAAGTCTCTTATTTTTCCAAAACGAGGAAAATGTTATTAAGAATTTTTTTTTCGGAGTAAATCTCTATCTCTTGTAATAATTTCCTCCATATATCTAGATTCTTCTGCAAAGAATCTAGAATTATGAGTTAGCAAATAGGAGGATATCATCATCAAAAGTATAAGGCTGCAGGAATTTGAATCCAATTTAAAAACTTTTCGATTTTTTTTTCGCAATTTTTTATTATTTTGCACATACCTACAAACGAAGGTGGGCTTAATACACTACCCAGCGTTACCCCATTGTGTACATTTTTTCCGATAACCTAACCCCTGCTCTACTTGATCAAGTTTAATTGTAGGTAGTTCAATTGTTCCTGTAATTCGCTTGTTTTCGTTCCTGCTTTCTAAAATCTTCAATTTTTGTTTCGATTCATTCTATCAAATGATTTTGTCATGTGTTGAAAGCAGGTGTAAATTTCTTTGTTCTTTGTTTAATTTTTTCTTCATAGTCTGCTCCACAGCAAAAACGTGATCCTGTATCTATGTAGTAGTTGGAAACGAAAATACTTATATCCAAAATAATTGAATGTAAGAGAAGGTGGTGACAGGTATACATTTCTATTTAATTTTTTCGGGCAAATGCTAAAATTAAATTTCTTATTCTTTTGGGCTTCAAATTTTGAGGTACATGTGGAGATGGTATCTGGTTTATTGTTTTATGTTTCCTGTGCATTTGGATTAGAAACTTAAATGCCCTTCCAGGTACAGCAAACCCTAGTTGAGTTTAGAAAGGTAACATTTAGAAGGAAGAATTTAAAAGGAGGCTATGGATGAGACTCCAACCTAACGCAGAAGATGTTTAAATCGATTATCTTGACAGTGGGAGTAATGTATCGGTATATGTATCTCTTATAAACTCTGTACTGGCAATTGAACATGAACCAACCCAAGCAACACCATAAACGTTGAATAACCGTTTATAATGCACAAAATAAATGAATAAATTCTTATATTGGTTAATGCTTTAGTATAATACACGTAAAAATATCTCGCTGAAATATAGTTTACCACACAGCAATAATTGGTATATTATAAACGGTTTTCAATCTTTATGGAGAGGACATTTGACCATTCATCATACGACACTCATGGTTGATTGGGAAATATAGAAGACATTTCATCAAATTGTATTAAGTTATGCAACATGAAATATTTTGACAAACAATGCTTTTTCATAAACTTTTTATCATACCATCATGAAAAATGTTTTTGGTTTCTATTTATTTAAATTTCAATTCTATAAGGATTCATAAACTCGAAAGATAACATAACCAACATTTATAACGATATTATTTTGGAATGTTATTGTGTTTAAACTATGTTTAAAATGTTACAACTGTCATTCCTTTTTTTAAATTTTATGAAAATTCTAATTACAATTATATACTGGTTATTGCACAGATTTTTTGTAGCTAAATTTTCTTCTAATGCTTCCTACAAAATACAGCGGCCACATGCCCAAGAATGATTTCCAGTGTTACTGAACCACCAAGAAGATGTGATTTATTAACTCTTAACGCGTTAATATTGAAAAACGGGGAAGTTGCATTTGTGACATTAGAGTTGAGTAAGTGCACTGTAAAGTCTTCGAATTTGACTACAAAGTGGAGAACAAATGAAATGTGTATTATTCACACTGGACCAAACTGTCGAAATAGTTTTTATGGCACTTCATTGTAAAATTATGTCGTTTCTATACTACAGGAAAACTTTTTATAAAGTAAGAATAATGAAAAGTTTTTCTAGTTTATATATATATGGCCTCATCTACACATTTATGATTCAAAATGAATATCTTCATATCATATTTTTAATTGTACGATTACCCTTTAAGTAAGTAATTATAAAGGATATTACAGCACTAATTATTATACGTAAATAGGTTCTTATATTCATATTAAGATTGAGATAAGGCAAAAGTATGGATAAATACTTTTGGGCGATTCCGTATATACATTTTATATACACAGATGTTTGTATTACGTACGTAAGTAACCCCACTCGAAAGAAACCTGTTGTTCTTTAATTCCCTTCGGGTCTCCAATAGTTTTCCCTATTACTCTTAATTTGAAATGTTGCTGCTTGTTTTTTTCTTTTTCATACATCCATTTCTTTATTCTTTAGAGCCAGATTGCTAAGAAGATAGAACATATATAAAAAATAATTTACTTAAAACAGTTAATTTAAATTTATTTTTAATAAAGTTTGAAATTCTTTAGATTTCCATTACCAATTAATGGACTTTGTATATTATGGTGAGTTATTATTTACCATTAAAATGTTTTAACACGTTTATTTTTTACTTCGATTTCACCAATCACCTGCCCTCGTCCTAACTTTCGCAATATATAATGTTTATTTTTCCCGAACAACAAACTCTTAACACGTTCACACACATCTGTGACATACAAAAAAAAAATTGAACGCTCGGAAATCGCGTTTGCACCTGGATTCCACCGCGGGTATTATATTTAAATAACATTTCGTTTCTGCGTCGCAATGTCGACCTCCGGTAAAGGTAAAGTCTGCGCAGAATTCTTTGAAAAACTCACAGGTAGATCTGTGTACCTATGCCTTTGCTACCATAGTACGTATCCGAACTGGGCTATACTCGGATCTGATTATTGTTCTTCTTTTGTGCGAAGGTATGAGAGGAACTTGCCGCGCGAATACAATAGAAAAAGATATTTCTCTTTGTACGTTGTATATCGCGAGATATTGTTCTGGTTCAACTTGCTTGCATTCTGTGGTCAGGTTTTAAAGGTAAATAAATTATTTTGAGATGGATAGGAACAGGCATACTTTAGTCGCAATTTGTTGATATCCGTGGTAAAGTACAAACTAATAGAGAACTGTTAGGTAAATATATAAATATCATTCCTAAGATAGGAAAAATGTTTTAGTGGTATTACCGATTATTATTATACTTTTTTTTATGGGAAAATTCTTTATGAACATCACGTGATAGTGTGAGACTCTCCAAACTCTAGTTTGAGCTGCCCACTAAAGATGTTCTTCCCCTTTGTGCTTCTGGAACTGCCTGTGGGCGTATCATCTGAATAGCCAAAGGGGACCTGTTTATCAAATTTGTTAGCTAGCAGTCAGCCCTATATCCTGCCTGAGTGTGTTCTATCTGTGCCTTTCATGTGCTTCTCTCGCTTTGATCACCGTTCTTATAATCCACATATTCTCTTCCAGTTATTTTCATTTGCCATCTTTGCAACTGCTATGTTCTTAGCGGTGATGTGCTGTCGTATTTCTCTTTCAAGGTTAGCTTTTAGTCTACCCCATCTTTCGCATCTAATCAGTGCGTGCTCTGGTGTGTCTAACTGCTCGCAATGCAATGCACGCGTTTTTTTCTCTGCTAACTTGAACCTTCGCCACTATGCGCCGAAATGTCCATGTCATGTAAAGAATTGTGTTAGGTAATAGTCCGTCGTTCAATGCCTGCAGTTTACCAAAGCTCTAATGTTGGGGACAACGGGAGCGCGGTGGACAGGCGGCAGAATAGACATCTGCCGCCTGTCCACCGCGCTCCTATCTGGCTTGCTTGACCTTTAAGGTCTGCTCCCTAACTCGCGCCCTTTCTACCGAGTACTCTCCGGTGAACGGACAAAACCGTTCCCTGTTCCTTTGCGAGGAGGGAAATTGGCGGTACCTCGCATGGACTTGGACCACACTGGTGGCCCATCCTATGAAGCACTTTTCTCTGGAACATCTCCAACGTTTCTTCTTTCTTTTGCAGCTCCTAAGCTGCTGTCCAAGCCGGCACTACGTACAGGATCTGACTCTGCGCGACACCGTACAAGAGCTCACGTTTTCTGGCACTGGGTACATATACATTTGGCAGTAGCCTTAGCATGGCTGACATGGTGACTTCAGCTTTTTTTGCCACATACTCAACATAGGTCCCAAACGTTAATTTATGGCTTAGCATGAGTCGTAGATATTTTACTTGCTCCTTCGTACAGAACGTTCCAAAGTATTAGGTCTAACACCGAGTGAGATCCCGGTTTCCACATCCGTCTTGTTCGACATAATGTACCTTTCACTGAAGTAATCTTCGATGATTGTTGTTATATACCGTGAGAACTTTCTCCCTTCAAATTAATTAATAATTAAAGTATTAATCCCGAGGAGGCTGTATTAAACGCGTTCTTGATATCCAAGGCGACAAGCAACACCTACTTCTTTTTTAAACTTTTTGCTGTCTAGAGTATTGCACTGATCGTTTGTACCGTGGACTTTCCTTTGGTAAACCCACGTTGCATATCCAAGAGCCTTTGATCAAGCTCTAGTGCTCCTTCCACTCTGTTTTTGAGCAGCCGCTCATATAGTTTCCTGGTGGTACTTAACTGACAAATCGATCAATAATCAGATGGTGAGCCTATGGACTGCCCTTTCCATACCAAAGTAACAGTAGATTCCTTCAATTTCGAAGGGAATTGTTGCTGTCTTAACAACTGATTCAAGACACTAAGGGGGGGACACTAGGAATTGCTTTTGTTATAAACTTAACAGTCTCTACCGTTATATGATCCGGATCTGGAGCTTTGATTTTTTTCAGTTTTTGCGTTGCCACACACAATTCTATTTCCGTGTACGGTGTCATATTTTCATCCTTTACGGTATATTTCTCAAAACATTTCACCATTAGCAGGGAAGACCGCCCTGTTAAGCAGAAACAACTGTATCTTCAATTTATTGCTGTAGGTGTCGTTAGGGAACATGCAGTGAAGCGGAAAGAGCACATTTTGAGCGTTTATTATAAATATGTATTTACATTATTTGAGTTTTGACCAATTTATATAAATGTTTAAGCGATTTTAAACCATTAAAATAATTACAATCAAAGCTTTGAAGTTTTCTATTTCCTTAAATAAGTGATATCGGATATATGTCCCAATCATGTTTATTTGTTAAACTTTCATATAGGTTCATATAAGTTTGTCGGTGAGCTAGTAAATCATCCTGTATAACAATAAAAAAATATTTGAATCAAAAGGAAATTAAAAAAAGAAACTATAAGAAGCTGATTCCCAGGATTTTTTTTCAATTATTTTTTATATGGTTCTCAGTACCGTGTAACGACCACATGATTTGACCCTATAGTAAAAAAATGTATATAATAATCACGACATATGTTCCCGTGAAGAACAAAAAATATTCTACAAGGTTTCGTTCTTCCTTTCACGCTAACCGTATTACCTTTCAACTACCCCCTTTCCTATCTTATCTAGGGTACTGCAGGTGATAATGGCGCGGGTCCTTTTATATTAATATTAACGACGCCAATCAATTTACCGGTCAACACCAACTGTTGAACGTGCCATGGCGTGGTTGCAACCGAGTGATCGCTGGCTGCTACCGTCTTTGAGTTGTTGCGTCGTTAATACCCTAACCGTGTCTTTGAATTACCTAGTCCGTAAGTAACAGAGGCTTATTTACCATTACATCAACAGAAAACCGATCTGTCGTCCGAAGGAAAACCATCGGCCCGTGACACTAGAAGACGAGCAGGGAAGCACGTGCCCCATCTTGTCTTCTTGTCGCGTGTGCTTAATATATCTGCCGTCGTTTCCGTTTCTGTCGAAACGAAAGCTTCGCGAACTTCCGGAAAATGACGCTAAAAGGTGACGACCAAAGAAGGCATCAGATAACGGACGGGACATTTGTCGTATTTCGGGGTGAAACTTTCCCGTTAATTACAGACGGTTGTTGGGGGGCAGCGGGTCATCATTATCTTTTAAAGTTCAATGGCGATAGAGATCTACAAGAAATGTTATTATTACGTCGCTTCCTGCAGCAACATGCTGGGGTTTTTGTATGTACGTAGGCGCGATCCATTTGGGTTGATTATAATGTAATTTTTACATAAATAAATATTTATGAGATGCGATGTTAGAATCGAAAGACTCGTTAAAATTAGGTGCTTCCTATTTTAAAATGTATATTCCTTACTACGACGTATCTATGTATTCAAAACAAAAGGAGGATTGCAGCGCAATACTAAAACGTTTTGAGTTTGTTAGGATTGCGACTGATAATCTGAGCGTTTTTAAAATTCGTTTATTGGGATGGATTAATCCTCGTTTCGCTTGTTTCGCTGTTTCTTATTCGTTTTTGTAAAGAAGTTATATATATTATTATACAGGGGGCTTATTAAATGATGTAACCAATTTTTTAAAGTAAACAGATTATCAAAAAATAATCGAATGATCTCTTCTCGAGAAAGCTCCAAAATTAAAGGAACCAAGGTATAAATTTTTAAAGTTTTATGTCTTGGAATGTCCCTCCATACAGTCTCTCACATCCGTCAGTGGCGTAGCGCAAAATCCGGGGAGCCCCCGTAGAATTTGGTCTGAGCCAAAAAGACTAAATCATCTTACAATGTTCCTCCTTTAGCCTTGTGTTGTTATTCTTGAAGAACTTAGCTAGACCTGTTCAATATTCATTTCCTTCTTATTAAAGACTTCATATTGACAAACATTTTCCATAACTTCCAGGTATTTTATACTAAAATTTAAATTCTAAATTTTCGTTTAAAATAAAATCCGTACCTAAAACTGACATAAAAAATAAAATTGCATACGATGTAATGGCAAAATCGAGTCAAGAAATGTTGCTTGACGACACGTATTTTGAAAAGATATCTACAAAATCGACTTCAAATACAACTGTGACTGTGTGCAAAAATGTTTACCTAGTAATGTAGAATTAAAAGGATACAGATATTACTCTTCAAACGTGGCTAATACTGTATTGAACAAAGCAAGTGGTATTGTAAACAGAAAAAGATAGAAATGCAACAATCTGCTCAGCTTCAGATAGATGTGGTCCTAAATTTAAACTGGTCCTATGCACGAAGAGTCTTTCGACGAAGATATTGTTACATTTCTTTCACATTCAATGAAACTTGAAACATCTCATTGAACTGTATAAATGATCCATACATAAATTAAATATTCAGAAGAATAGATTGACAGTAATAATTCGCAGGAGTTTGGGACGAAATCTAAAGAAACATTACGATAAACAGTTTAGCACCAGCAAAAACAATGCAACGCTAGAAACGGACTCTAGTTTCTGCCTACCCGCTTTTATCGCTATCGTATCTCAAGCTTTACGTGCTTATATGTGCGCTCCATAGGGGACACAAGCCAAACTCGCAACCCACAAGGCGATCGCAGCGTAAGCCGGTAGTGGTGGCACTTTTCAGTTCCAATCGGTTTATCGTAATACGTTTTTAGACAACGCATCGTGCTAAAGCCCTGCGACTTATTACTGTCAATCGAATGTACTGTTGGACAGTTATTGTAAGTAGAATATCAGATTACAATTACTATAATCAGGGCAATGTTAGATTTCAATTACTGTAGTCGAAGCAATGTCAGATTACAATTGCTGTAATCGAAGCAATGTCAGATTACAAGTACTGTAATCCGAGCAATATTAGATTACCATTACATTACTGTAATCGCGATTCGTCTCTGACAAATTACTTGTAATAATAATCGCTATGTAGATGATTACTGATTCCTAAAACTGTAATTGTAATCTGTTAATGTTATGAGTACATTACCTGTAATCGGTAATTCATACAGAATTCTCTGGTATTAATTATATACCAATAACGGTTCATGTCTAAAGGAATTTCGCTAAGTGTTATTATTGCATTACAAGATTTGAAAATATAGTTACACCTATTATAAAAAAGTATTAAATATTGACAGGTATCACCTTTCGCTAACAGAATAATAAAACTTAGAAGCATAACGTTCGCATGTATCAAATAAAAGCATGTTTCAAAAGTTCATTCCACCAAGACCCACTGACGACGGCAGGTGAAATTAGACGCACAGGTAACTAACGCAATAGTATTAGCACCTACGCAGTTATACCATTCGATATTTAGCGAGTCCGTGAATCGGGTTCGTTATTCGGAGCTATGTAACCTTAAGCGGCCAAAAGAACTCGGCTAGGATCCCTTTCTGCCTTGTTTGTAAATAAACGGCCGTGATTGTGTTTTCTCGGATGATGAAAATAAAGAAAAAGGCAGGCCATTCGATCGAACACACAACATGGTCCAGTCAAGGCTAGTCGGTAGTAGTATGTAGTAAGCGCGACAGATGCTTGATAGCCATGCACCTTAATATACATGGTGATTTGAAGAAATATAATCCATGCATCTCTCCCAGCGCGCAAGGTGTATATGCTACCTGTCCGTGCCTGCCACCTGCCGCCACATTCGGTACTTAATGGCTTAAAGTTGTAACTAAAATTACCGTCTAACATGGACTTGCCATTAAAAATTAGTTTAGTTGTTGTATAAGTCGTTTGCGATCGTTTTAAAAATACGCAAGTGTACCGGATGTTGAAACATTCTAAGGGTACTGCTAGAGAAACAATATTTGAATAAGAATTATTATTAAAACTCTTTAAAATAATGTCTATTCAACACATAGAAGCAAATTATGCATTCCGAAAAATGTTTATTCTTATTTATTATGATGTCTCAATAGTTGCTCATTACCACCTGCTACTATACTGTGAAAGGTCGTTACACCCGTTCTATTAGTGCCCCAATGGAATTCCGTTAAGCAGCAACGGCTATAATACAGTGCTCAAGGAATCCAAAAGCCTCCCTTTGCATTACAACATACAATCACATTGCACATACATAAGTATTATTATTTAAACGCGATTATAGCCTACGTACACCTTAGAGAGGAAGGTAGAGGAAGGAAGGAAGGAGGAGTTTTGTAAAGATTTTTTTTCTCTTGTTGCAGAGCCCACACTGATCCAGACCGCTCCTTCTCTTATTGCATCCGCTTGCATCTGCTCGGCGGTGAGAGGTCTCAAGCTACCCTCGGCTGCGAAAGCGACCAGGGACATTTGCACAATGATGGACGTGGACCCCATCGCGCTCGAAGTGTTGGTGCGCTTCATCGATCATACCGTTGAGAAAGTGATGCCGTCTGCCCCGGAGAAAACGCAGCCGACGCAGTCGAAATACGTTCCTGAACAGTACGAGAGTTCCGAGTACAAACAGCCTGGAACACCCACGGACGTTGATAACGCCTACTTTTGCGATGACTAAACTAGAATTAAATTAGGCCAAGATCAGTTGGGTTCAGAGTTATTTTAGAATGACTCTTGATCAAATTCGCGCTCAAACAACATCAATAATGATTATATACTAGTTTCAAATTTAAGTGAAGGTGTCACTTTCTATGCTACTTGCTTATTTTTTCTTATTGGTTAGAAAAAGATAGAAAATAACGTGCCAATATTTGAAACTTAACATAGAATAATTCTAAAAGATCCGTGTTTAGTGTGGATTTAGGAAATTGTATATTGGTGTTTGTACAATAGTTTGTACACTTATTTTTCGGTTCTAAGAACAAAGTTTTTTTTTTTTAATAGTTTACGTTTACAATAGTATAACAACGTGTTCATACTATATTATCTTGTTTTAGGAATTGCGTTGCTGAAACAATCCTAAAATATTGAATTTGTATATATCTGTATGTATTTGTTGACGTATACATGTTCTTGTAAACTTTTATGTAAGTAGTAATATCGCAGAAAAAGACGAAAAAATATTGTTTTGTGTTATTTATTATTATTATATATTTGTGTATCAAATTTAATAGTTGTTAGTAGTTAATGCCGTTATATTCAAACTACATCTTTTGACAACGTTATCGTCCCATCAGCATTCTCAACAAGCATAATGGGACTCGAAAAAAATGTTTTCAGTAATATGTTGATCTCAAATTTACCATTACATATACATTATTTTCTTATATAATAAAGAAATGAATAGGGTCAGTTTATATAATATAATAAATATAATAGAGAAACTAAGTAATAAGTAAAATATAGCATAAGACGTATATTGATCTCAAACTCAGCCTTTGTATAAATAATATAGTAGCAACAAGAAAACAAAAACTGTGATTTGTAACTGTTATTGTAACCCGGAAAGTAAGCAAATTCTAAAATTATCACACGTAATCTAAATTACTGACACACATTTTGATATTGATTGTTATACAAAAAAAAAAATGATAATAAGAAAGAACGTTTGGCATATTTGAAAGTTTTGGATATATTTGTTTATTGTTATCTAGTCTCTAGTGTTGTATTGTAATTTATGTTTCGTATTAGTATAGTTAAACCTTCTACGGTGTTTTCTTCATGTTTTTACTTCATTTCTCCTCGTTTTAATACGAATATACGTTCCAAAAGCAAAAAAAATATATATATTTACGTGTTCGAATAAATAAACTTGTTTTATTGTAGTATTTCGAGTTAGTATTATTTATTTCATTATTAAACTAGTTTTACTGAACCAAAGCATTAGTCTGTTAGGAATATTATACTTATATTAGTTTGAGTTTTAAGTTCTATAGTATATGTATAGGAATATTTATTAATATTACTTTTTTACTATCCTTTTGTATAAACGTGTTTCTTTTTGTAATTAAATTTTTAACAGATATTTGAGTATCTCTTCCAAAACTCTCTTCTAAAACCTATTACTTCAGTAATAAAACCATTATATGAAGAATGATATCAAGTGCATACCTATTCAATTCATTAAAGATTTAAAATACATAATAAACTAAAAGTGGTTGAGGTGGTTAGAACCAAGACGCTGATATGATTAAAGTTAGTTTCCAAGCAATGATATACAGGACAATTATTTTCTGTTTGCGGAAACTCCGTCCCCACACGTAGCTTACGTCACAAGTTCAAAGAGGCAGGTGGAACTCGCTGAATGAACAGCGTACAGTAGTGCAGATACTAGTGGTGGACATCATCGAATGATTTCATACTCGCCTACTACAAGACAATCGATTATGCATACGAATGATCATTCATAATCGAAACGTCATAATTCTCGAATGATTGTCAATAATCGAATTTGTTTTCGGTCATTCTATTATGCCCATCTCTATATAGCAGATATATATTACAATAAAAACTGAATTTCCTAGGAATCACGTGCGATTTATAACGATTCCTCATATTGCTGTCTAAACGCAGGGAGTAAAAACAAAAAAGAATCTTTATATTACAATACCAAATGCAGACATTTTGATAATATTCTTTTTCTTTTATGTTACAAATGTGAAAATGAATACTAATTAATTAAGTTATTAAAAATCTTAATAGCAAAATCACACAATTCCAGGTTAATTTAGGGGTTAAGCATATCCAACATTCCGATAATTTTCGTTAATTTGTATTCAGCATTCGGATTTCTCTTTTTTTTTGCATAAGTAGCACGACCTATAATTTTGATTAAATGAAAAAAAAAACGAACATAGTTTTACTACCAAATTACAATTTCTAACCATGATATCCAATACTTAGCACATTTTTTTTGAATATGCACTTAAACTTTTTTAGTTCTGATTCTCTTAGTTATTATTGATCAATTCAAAATTTACAAATCAATAGTTTTTATTAGAAAAAATAGTAAGTAAGGAAGTTTCATATAATAACATTATTTTATAAATAAAATAAATAATTATAATAAAGTGCATTTTTACAATTCAGATTAGCTTAGCCGGTACAAAATGTTGATAATAACTACGTGTGAAATCTACCATAAAATCCATTTGGCATTCGGGTGCTTCGCCAATTTGTACTCCAGGATTTCCTCCATATCTTGTAAATGGCGGCACCACAGTTTCCGCAGCCAAGATGGTGTTATCTTCAATAATGCAACAATCTTTCAAAATACATCTGCGACCCTAATTACCAATTATAATGCAAAATATATATTATATTTTAATAAAGAAATGATATAACTTACAATTACACAATTTTTTCCTATGTATACATAGGAACCAACCACAGCAGCATTAATAATTGATTTCTCACCAACAAAAACATTATCACCCACTGTTAATGGAAAAAATGCCACACTACAACACAAGGTCCCATGCAAAAAAATATGTTACGTTTTTCTTTTAAACATACCCTTTACTAAATTTTTTATATGGTGGTCTTATCACTGCTTCTTTGCTTATAATACAATAACGGCCAGTTTTTACATTCGCTAAATCCCCACGTATTATAGCTTCTGGTTGCACAATCACTCTACCTTGCAATACTATATTCTGCGAACCACATAATACTGTTTGTTTGCTTACTTTATTTCCAGAAGCCTAAAAGTAAAAATATATTAAAATCATAATTTGGTTTTGTATAAACTTACAGTTTCAACATAATCGTTTTTATTGTATGTAATATCTCGCATTTCCATTTCTGTTTTCTTATTTGACACTTTGATCGAAATAGGTTAGGGTGTTATGGATTTCTTTTGACATATTTTCTTTACTTGGCTAACAGATGCAGGCAACCAAATATACCTTGCAAAGAACATTTTCAACATAGCTTAGGAACATTTTACTTCTCTGAAAAAAGTGGAAAAAACTATAAACAAGGGTAGTAGGTAGTAGAGTACAAGTTCATTGACAGCATTCACATATTTTTGATTTAAAAAAAAATTCTATTTAATAAATAAACGGTAGCGTGGTTCTTTTTTTTATTAAATTTCTTACAACGATTACGAAGTAATTTATTGAGAGAAATTAGTTATATCAATTTGTGATGAGAAATATCTATTACTCCGGCCGTGGAACGTTTCAGTTGCGGCCGCGACACAAAAATACGAACCTATAATCTATCTCTATCAGTATCGGTCGATGTGAAGAACGGTATTTTGTCACGGTATTTTTGTGTCGCGATCCCGAGAGGAACGTTCCATGCTCGGAACGCTATTTCCCATCACTAATTCAAACTATAACGCCCACCTCTAAATACGTCGCAATAGCAACATGCAACATTAGCAACATAAAATAACCTGATTAGCAACAATTAGCAATTAGCAACGATATGAGAACGCCACGAAAAGTTGCTAACTTTGCTCAAATATGTTGTTCTGACTTCATATTGTACTTCTTGCTAGGTATTTCTAATATTAACAATTGGCTACGCTGCTGTTATTCCAAAATTCCTAATTCCAACCTGTGACCATATTCCAACCTATGATTGCAATCAAACTTTCCCGCTCACCGCCATTTACCGGTTTTTTTTTTTGTGTGGTGTGCAGCTTTATGTGTGTGTGCTGCTAAAGGAGTCCCGTTTTCAAACTGTCGATTTATGTATTAGGTGAAAAATGGTCAATATGCCCCTAAACAAGATGTATGTGATAAAGCGAGGTACACAAAACAAAATTTTAAATTTTTAATACCTATCTTGTTTTAAAATTTTGTTTATTGTTAGATGGCCGTAAAGAACAGGTGTATCTGGATAAGATCACATCCAGGATTCAAAAATTATGTTATGGTTTAAATATGGAGTTTGTAGATCCTGTAAGTAACTTTGCAGTACTATTTGGGATAGAATAATAAAGAATGAAAAATATTAATTTTTTAAGCTATCCATCACATTAAAAGTAATAAATGGCCTATACCCTGGTGTTACAACAGTTGAATTGGATACCTTAGCAGCAGAAACAGCTGCAATGATGACAATGCACCATGTGGATTATGCTACACTTGCTGCTCGAATAGAAGTGTCAAATCTACATAAGGAGACAACGAAGCAATTTACAGGTGAGGTATTGTAGATTTGCTGATATACACTGTTACGTTCTAATTGGAAAAAAGGACTATTTTTTATCATTGTTGAAAAGCTCCACGATTTTCTGAATCCAGATATGGTGATTGATTTAAATAAATGAAAGAAAACTGATTATGTGTGATTAACTGATATAGACTATCAATATTGATAAGGATACTCATATTTGGGAATATTAATATATATCAAACGCCCATATTTATATTGGGAAATATCGATATATCGCATTGCAATATTTATATCGGAAAGTATCGATATATTAAATGCCAAATATTTATATCTGAAAATACATTGATATATCGAAAGAAGATATTTATATTGGAAATTATTGGTATATATACGAATGTCAATTATTATTATTGGAAAATATCGATATATGCTTTAAGATGACATGAGTTCCGGATATCAATATAAATCTTTCAATCACTAACTACAAATGCATATCCATTTTTATTTACTTTATTCATTAATCATGGGTAGTAGATATGTAGTAGTTTATCATAATAAATTCTTGTTTGAGTCTGCTTCAGAGCAAATTATATCTGCCAGTACTAATTTTATTAAATTTAATGTAATTTATTACAAGAAATAGACAGATTTGCTTAAATGATTTGTATTATTCATATTATTTGAAATAATTTCAACTATAGCAAGCAGTTTCAGGAAATCAATTTATTTAAGGAAATAGGGAAATTAACATGTATATATTTTTTAACTACAGTGAAATCTGCTCAAAGCGGAACTTGAATAAAACGGAAACTTATTCAAAGCAAAAAGAAAATATTGTCCCGGAAAAGCGAATACGTTTTAAGTGTATTTTTTATTGAATAAGGCGGAATGTGTCCAACGTGGAAGCGGAATCATGTTGTCTGTATAATGCGGAAGCGACTAAGCGTAATGACGCAATATTTACCCTATACGCATATGTATTTTACATTAGTTTAATATGGTTTCTGTTATCTGAAGGACGTGCTCTCGAAAAAGAAAAAATATGTTTCTCTAACATTAAATGTAAAAGTAAATGTAATAAAAGCAATAGGAAAGGAAAAGATTTCTGTGCGCGACGTGATGATAAAATTTAGGTGCGGGAAAACAAATCTATAATACATTGAGAAACAAAGATCAGATAATTAGCGCATGGATGGCAGGTAATGGTAAAATAAAAAGAAAAGCTAAAAGAACGGGGAATGAAGAAATTAATAAAGCAGTGTGGGAATGGTTCGTTAGCGCACGATAAAAAAATCTACCGATATCCGGACCAATGTTACAAAGTCGAGCGCTAAATGTAGCCAAAAAGTTAGGAAATGCAACATTTAAGGCGTCATCTGGGTGATTAGAGAGTTTTAAGTCAAGGCATAATATAGTGTGGAATCAGATTTGTGGTGAATCAAAAGACGTTAGCGAAACTACCGTTTTAGAATGGAAAAAAGTTTAATTATTAATTATAGTGCAAAAGACATTTTTAATGGCGACGAAACGGGCCTATTTTTCCGGGCTATGCCATCCAAATCGTTAGCATTACGTGGTGAGAATTGTAGTGCAGGAAAAATGTCTAAAAATAGGCTGACAGTATCTTTATGCGAAAACATGAATAGTGATATGGAGAAACCTAGTTATTGGCAACGCTTGTAAACCGCGCTGCTTTAAAAATTTCGATTTAAGTAAACTACCAATAATTTGGCGAAGCAATAGAAAATCTTGGATGACAAGTGTAATAATGGAAGTACGGTTAAATATGTTTAACAATACAATGAAGAACCAAAAGAGGAAAGTATTATTATTTCAAAGATTCAATTGTCGAACGTTACTCTTGCTTGATTTCCTCCTAATACTACTAGTATTACACAGCCAATGGATCAAGGCATCATTTACAATTTACACAATGAAAACTCATTACAGGCGTTTACTAATGCAATCTCTAATGGCTAATTTGAACACAACGGAGTGCTCCTACCATTTGGCAAAGTCAGTTAGTGTTTTGGACGCCGTCAACTGGATTTCCAAATTTGTAAATTTACTGAAATCGGATACTATAATAAAGTGTTTCGCCAAAGCGGGATTTATTAAAATGGAGAACGTCGAATCTATGCTTGAAGCGCAAGAAAACATCGCACAAATTTCTACACTCAACCAGCAAAATAATTCTAGTGATAATGCTGAGCAATACATCAGAATGGATGAGACTCTAACAACTCATTACACGCTAAACTCTGCAGCTACGCACAGAAGAAAGTCAGGAAGAAGAAGAAAATAAGGAAAATGAAACGCAAGAAGTTGGATCATCTGTAGAGCCAGCTATAAGATGCCACAGGGATGCAATACAACATATCAATGAACTTATTCAATATGGGGCTCATTCAGATATGACAGATTTTGTAAACACATTGTATAATGCTAAGGAATGTATTGAAAAAGAAGCGTTACGGAAAATAACAAAACAGTTATCAATGCTAGATATGTGGAACTAATATACCATGTAATATTATTAAATAAATGTAACTAAAGTTCAATAAAAGTTTTTAAATTACAATAAACATATTTTGCTATGATTGTATATATGAGTTGTATCATAAAACCGGCACCGGTAAGAAAGGATTAGTATATATAAATACATTATACATATCTCATATGTCCGATACTGTATATTGTAAATTTTGTATAAGGCGGAATCTTGTTCAATTTGAAATGTTGCTTCGGTCCCATACGATTCCGTATTGAGCAAGTTTCACTGTATTTGATTTGAGAACTCGTGGTAAATGATATGCAAATATTGGTAGTACCAAACCAAAATATTATAGATATAAGCAACAGTATATATTGTTATGTTAATATATTTGAAATATCCTATTAGAAGTTTTACTTTAAACTTTAATATGTTGCACATGCTGTTGCAGATGTTATCGAAGCACTTTACACTATGGTGGACGATGAAACCGGCCAAAGAAGTCCTATGATATCCGATAAACACTTCAAAATCATAATGGAAAACGCAGATCGTTTAAATTCCTGCATCATCTATGACAGGGATTTCTCCTACAATTATTTCGGTTTCAAAACATTAGAGCGATCCTACCTCTTGAAAATCAACGGGAAAATAGTCGAGAGACCCCAACACATGTTGATGCGCACAGCAGTTGGAATACACGGAGAAGACATTGATGCCGCCATCGAAACTTACAATTACATGTCTGAGAAGTACTTCACGCACGCCAGTCCGACTCTGTTCGCCGCTGCAACTCCCAAATCTCAATTGTCTTCCTGCTTCCTACTGATGATGCCGGAAGATTCCATTGATGGCATCTACGAATGTTTAACGCAATGCGCTAAGATATCACAATCGGCTGGAGGTATTGGGGTTAATGTACACAACATAAGGGCTAAAGGAACCCGTATCGCCGGAACAAATGGCGTATCCAACGGATTAGTTCCCATGTTGAGGGTGTTTAATAGCACCGCTCGGTATGTTGACCAGGGTGGGAATAAAAGACCAGGAGCTTTTGCCATATACCTAGAACCCTGGCACGCGGATATTCTAGATTTCCTCGACTTAAAGAAAAACACTGGAACGGAGGAAGCGCGTGCTAGGGACTTATTTTACGCCCTCTGGATACCAGATTTATTCATGAAACGGGTTGAAGCTGACGGTACGTGGTCCTTGATGTGTCCGCGCAAATCTCCCGGACTCTCCGATTGTTGGGGAGAAGAATTCGAAAAATTATACGAAAAATACGAGGCGGACAAGAGATACGTTACGCAAATACCCGCCCAACAACTCTGGCGAGCGATTATCGCCTCACAAGTCGAAACCGGCACTCCTTATATGCTATATAAAGACGCTTGCAATAGGAAAAGCAATCAGCAGAATTTAGGAACGATAAAGAGCAGCAATTTATGTACGGAAATAATCGAATATACCTCCAAAGATGAAATAGCCGTTTGTAATTTGGCATCGATTGCCGTTAATATGTTTGTTAAGACCGATGAGAAGACCTACGATTTTGAAGCCCTGAAAAACATTACTAAGATCGTTACACGCAACCTCAATAAGATAATTGATGTAAACTATTATCCACTTCCTCAGTGTAGAGCTTCTAATATGAGGCACAGACCGATTGGTATAGGTATCCAAGGGCTTGCGGATGCGTATATACTCATGCGAATGCCTTATGATAGCGAGGAAGCTGCAATGTTGAATAAGCAGATTTTCGAAACTTTGTATTATGGTGCTCTGGAAGCCAGCTGTGAATTAGCACAAGTGCAAGGTCCTTATTCTACGTATGAAGGATCACCTGTCAGTAAAGGTGGGCCACATCTTAATCCACATACTGCTAGATGGTGCAAAAGTTATCAGTCGATTTTCTAAGGCAGCAACTGCTTGTTAATAAAAAGAATTGGTTCTACAAAACCTGGAAATCTACGACGATATTCACGTCGAATCAAACCGATTTTGTCAAAAACATTATTTCGGGCTTATGAGAAGTACTGCCCGCATTCCACCTGGAACGCACCGCACTAATACGCCTCTTTTACTCACTCTATTTTCAATCACGTAGAATAGATTTGGGAATGTAGAATGGAGTTTCAATTTAACAATTCATCATCTTTTATTTTTTAGTTTTTTAAAATGTTTTAATTTCCTGCTTTAGAAAACTAGCGCTTCAGAAAAACTCGACGCTACGCGTCTCGCTGGTAAAATCTTTGATTTTTGAATTTTTCTTAATTTTTTAATTTTTTTTTAAACGCGTCTGGGAAACCTGACGCTGCCCTTCTCGGCTTCACTTATCGACAGAATCAGTGAGTAGTCTAGTTTACTTTTACACCAGTCGGGTCTCTAGTTTTCAGATCAGTAACCTACCTCATTGATGCAGTAGTACATGCATTCTGCATGTATTCAATCAAGAAAGTGTTCTGTCAGGAATCTCTGGCGTAATAATTCAAAGTCAATAAGATTGAAGAAATATACAGGGTTAGTTAAAAGTATGGAGACGGCAATTTATTGTTGTTAATATTCATTTTATTTCAAAATTATGTTAAATGTAAAATTTTAATCTATATTTGAGGATACTTAATTAAACTTTACACTTCAGGATATTTAATAAATATTAGATACATCGCAGGTAGACAAACCCCTAGACGCCACAAATACGACATAAATATTTCAACTGTGAAAATTGTTGCTGTTAATATTAGCAATGGTTAGTTTAAATGAACGTGAAAGAATTGAAATACTTATGATGCTAGGTTATGGAGATAAACGCAGAAGTTTACAAGACGTTTGTAGGCAGGAAACTACAATTTTGTGAAGAAATGTCATATATTTGCAATAATGACAATTTGGTTAACAATATTCTTTTCTAAAACCAAGCTACTTTTTGCATTACTGGTGCGGTAAATAGACATAACTGCAGCGACTGGTCATTGGAAAATCCTTCCTGGTCTTTAGACCATCATATGCAGTACCCTCGAAAGGTGAACCTAAACGGTTGGTGTTATCTTAATTGATTTTTCGCGGTTCTTACCTTTAGTGTTGACAAAGGACACCGAGCGCAATAATCGCCTGACTTTACATCGTGTTGATCAATCAGGAGAAGCCGGCGTATGTTTATGAGTGGTTGGTTAGGTATAAATATGGACGTAGAACGTGTTATCGTCATGCGTCAATGATACTTTCGCGTCATTTGTTTTCGTTTCTGCTCTGCGCTGTGCTCAGTTTGTGTTTAAATTGTGAAACTATGGTGTTTTATTGTTGGGTTCCGTGTTGGAAAAACAGAAGTAAGGAAGCGGTAATGCGTATTCTGCCATTAAAAGTGGATGTAAGTATAAGTGCATTCTAGCAAATGTTAATAATTCTGAAATATTTTCCACGAAAAATGTGTGTAAACATTTAATTTCCGTAGTTTGTAGTATTAATATATTGATTTGTTTTGCAGAGTTGAAGTTTAGACCACGTTAATTATCAGGCCAGACATCAAATACGAAAGAAGATTAAGCTATCGTGTTTTGGACGCTCACTCCAGCAATGAAATGAAGTTTATTGGAAGTAAGAACAAGACGGATCTTAAAGGAGACAGTGTACCTGAGCTAACGCTACCTACTCGTAAGCTTGTTTTTGCTATAAATTGTTGCAGAAGTATGTCATACTTACATTTTCTTAGGTAACACTGAAAAAGTTGTGAGCAACGTATTAGATGTAGACGAATCAGCTGAAATGTCTGGTGGCAGTGAACAACCATCCACAAGTGGTTTAGGGTTGAAACAAGCTATATTTGTTATTTCAAAGGCGCGTAGAGTTTAAAAGAAAACATAGTATCAACAATCAGTTGCAATATTGATTAAACATACTCTAATAATGTTTTGTTCTTGTACTTTATATATCATAAAGGTAAATGGCGAAAAAGGTGATTTAAGACATGTAAATGTATTTATTTATAACAAAAATAATAACTTTATTTATAAGAAATATTTATTTTTGAAATTCTTTTTATAATTAATATTTACTTATCACAATGTATAATTTGCCGTCTTTGCAGAAGATGTATAATTATGTCCCATGCAACATTTCATTGTTTCCATGTATTACTTTATTAACCCTCCATTAGGCGCGTCTGCTTGCAACGTATAAGATATGCACAGGCATAGGTCCAGGTCCGCTGGTCCTATGCGCCACTAATGAAGGATTAAACTAATATAAGTGTTATTTCTAACTTGTCTTTTATTCACCTTCACTTTTTATGTTTATTATTGTGGAAATAAGTTATTTATGTAAAATCATCAAACGTTTTTACTATTCTAGCATTTTGTATAGTATAGTAAACAATTTTTATGATTTTCCATAAATAACTGATTTCTACAATAACATTATAAAAATATTTTCAAGCAATATTTAAGTTTGAATATACTCACCACAATGCATACGTATAATATAGCGCGCGGTGACCTTTGTCTTCACCAAATTCTAAAGAAAAAAGAACGTCACCTGAGTTAGTTTTCTATGGTTGGCATTCTAGGGAGTCATATTGTCGGCCCGTTCTTTATCAATTAAAATGAGATTATATCTGCTATCTACATTCTATCCAGATAAAAACATTTCCAATAATAGTATCTGATTTCAGCAAGATGGCGTCCCACCACATTATGGTGTAAATATCTGCACAACGTTTTCTCCTAACAGTTGATTGGGAGACGAGGAAATATTAAGTGGCCACTCCGTTCGCCAGATTAAAGCCATTTAGATTTTTTTCTTTGGAGATACGTAAAAAATAAGGTTTATGAACATAAGCCCGATGATATTCGAATTACGAGAACGACACAAGAAATTCCGGGAATATTTTTTACAGAATTCTTTTCGGGATTTTATAAATCGATTGAATCATTGTTAAATTCGTAATGGAGGACAATTTGAGCACTTCCTCTAATTATTATTAATTTGATTTTTCTTCTAAAAATGTTATTAATATGATTTGAAAAAAAGAAAAAAAATATTGTGAAGAGCAAAAGTTGCTCTATCGAATGGTAGAAAAACTGAAGCATTCTGAAATGTAGATTAAAATTTCTTAACAAACTTTCCTAAAATGAATATTAATAATATAATAATAATATTAATGCATATAGGGATTATATGTCATAATCCCTATATTGTATCTATATTCATAAAATAAATGCATCCGCACTTACACTTTAGATAAAAGCAGTATCCAGTTCCAGAACAAAATATTTGGCAGTGCTTTTTGTTGTAGAAATAAAACTCTTGATTTAACCGACATAAAATCGGACTGACTTGAGAAATTATTTAGCGAAGTCTATAGGCGTGTAAGCGTGATATTCCCAAATTTGCTTGACGACATTCGTTTAGATTTATTTGCATCTTTATTTAATTTAACTTTTATTATAGGTATCCTCCAATATGACATGTGGAATGTAACTCCTACAAGTTTATGGAATTGGACAATACTAAAAGAGAAAATAGCCAAATATGGAGTAAGAAACTCCTTGCTTCTAGCACCTATGCCAACGGCTTCAACGGCCCAGATCCTTGGTAACAATGAATCTTTTGAACCTTACACCTCCAACATATACACCAGGCGGGTGTTATCTGGCGAATTCCAAATAGTCAATCACCACCTACTCAGAGATTTGACCGACAGAGGTTTATGGGACGACACCATGAAGAATCAGGTCTTGGCCAATTACGGTTCCATCCAAAATATTCCGGGAATTCCCGACGACATTAAAAGAATCTACAAAACTGTGTGGGAAATCTCCAATAAAGTGATACTAAATCAGGCTGCCGATCGTGGGGCTTTCATTGATCAGAGCCAATCGCTAAATTTACACGTGGAGAAGCCGAGTTACGGCGTCCTTACCTCCATACATTACTACGGCTGGAGGAAAGGTCTTAAGACTGGAATGTATTATTTGAGAACGAAACCGGCAGCCAAACCTATCCAGTTTACTGTGGATAAGAGCAAACTTATAGTTCCTACTGAACAAAATAGTGAAGCGAGTGACTCTACAACTCAAAATGGTTACAAGAATGGACATGGTGATGATATTGTAGGAACCGAAGATGCTAAACTGGAACTAGAGATGGCGGCACTAGTGTGTTCGCGCGATAATCCTGATAATTGCGATATGTGTGGAGCATAGGATTTCCAAATAGTCAGGGTCTCGAATATTAATAGTAATGTAATATGTACCTTAGTTTTTTTCTTTTTATTTGCACATTTATTAGAATAAGTACTTAAACTGTGTGGAGCATAGGATTTCCAAATTTTCAGTCTCGAATATTAATAGTAATGTGCCTCAAATTACAGTCGAATATGTACCTTAGTTTTTTTTGTTTTATTTGCACTTGTGTTAGAATAAGTACTTAAACTCTTATATAGTAATACAGATTTATTAGATCTGATTAATATGTTTATTTTCACAGTTTTTTTTTTAACCTTCATGAGCTTGTTTACCCCGTAAGGAAAATCGGCCAGAAGACCTTTTGTGCCCCCATGATGTTTTAATCCTCTCGAGCTGATTGCACCCGAGTAAAGAGGTCCGCAAATTTGTCGAGTGTAAGATTGCTTAAACCTATTTATATTATACCTATTCTAACAGTTAGTGAAATGATTTTTTCGAAATTATAAAAACACTTCTATTTTTTTTTAGACTTTTTTTTTAGTAATTTTTAAATGATTCCAAAGAAAGTATGTTTGATCAGTAAAGCACTATTGAAATATGAAATTTATTTCATGTGTATTGTTGGTATGTACCTTATATAAAGAAATATTTTAATAAATTTAGTTTTATTTAACCAATTCAATTAATTCATGATTTTTGCATTATTTTATAACTTATTTATTGCTATTTATCACTAATGATGGGCAACGATAAATATCCATTTTCAGTAAATATGTTTATATAAAGGAAAAATCACAATCGTGAAATTTCCAAATAAAAGTGTATTAGTAACATACAAAAACATCTGTGCGGAATACAAAACAAACATCACATGATAAAAGAGTATTTGTAAAATAATTTTTTTATTTTTGCGAATCAATTTGGCAGTGTCGGTCTATTACTTTTTGTTTACCGATGTCGCCGCTAGAGCAAGAATTAAATTTAAAATTAATTTAGAAAAAAAATATTTCTCTCTGTGGGCAATTATTAATTACTACATCTATATTATTTTGTTACATATAAAAACTTGTGCAAATATCAAATTTAAAGGTTATTGCATTGAATTCTTGTTTTACCGTCATTTCATTAGTTTCGATGCATAACTATTGGACTAAAGATGGCAGTGCTGGTCAGAAGTGTATCTAACTAATTGCTTTCTGTTTAAAGATGTCGCCGTTAGGACAAGAATTAAATTTAAAATTATTTTTTTGTTGCTAAATTGCTATATTTATAATTTACTTGTTTACAATATTACAATATTTGGTACCTTCATATAAAAGTTGTTTATGTAGTTTTGATATATGATCTATACTGTCACGTCATGCTTTTAAATAAAATTTAGTTTACACTGAGAAAATATGATAAATGAATTTAGTCATTTAGTAATTCTGTTAAGATTTGCAAATGCAAGGGTAAAAATTGGGTGTCTGTACAGGATTTGACGTTAATTAATGAGGTTGTATCTCCCTATAAAATATTCTTGTTACTGATCCTTTTTCGCAACTTTAAGGGCTAAATTGCCGATATAGGCTTTTAACTTGAAGTGTAATGATAAGCAGGCAGTGAGAGGTTTTTACCGCTTCTACATTCTAACCAATCCGCTTTGGTGCGGAAAGACAAAGCTTTTCCCAAAAGGTTCACGAGGAATTGGTGCCTTCGAAAGTCGCACAAGTCGTTCGGATATTATAGCAGCATGCAGTAGCTTGGCGCGTCCCCACCTATTTCTGCTTCCATACCGCGGCCGCGTATAGTTCGCTCGCACTCTAGCCGCATTAAGTATAGCGCGCGTATAATGTCGACGCATTGCGTGTCCTCTAAAGGACCTCTAAAAAGTTAGGTCATTGAATTTGGACCCTTGTCCTTCAACAGTCGCGACCGCGTTGCATACGGCAGAGCAATGGCCTCCTAACCCTACTTTACCGCCATTTTAGACGCTTCACGGCCATGGCAAATGCGCGACACGCTGTATTATATATTATCCGCGTTCGTCTCCTATATGCTCACAATATAACATACGCGTGTATGAGTTTTTTCTTTCCGCTTTTTTCCTCGTCATAGCTGATAATAATCAGCCAGAAAGGAAATGACAATACGATTTAAGTCCGAGGAATGTATGCACTTAAATTAGGCATAATTTACTGGCCTAATAACGCACAATTATGACGTCCCTAATTATCTATATAGTTCATAAGTTTGGTAATTTGCAATTCCTATGTGTACATATATATTCTTACATTATAATTCTTGAAGCACACAGTACTTTAAATGCATAAAATTATAATTTAGATTACAGTAAGCTGCCTTCCAAAGCGTAGAGATATTTAAAATTTTGCAACTATCTACCTACCTACATAATTATTAAATTCAGTTCCTATTGGAATACCTTTTGGGCTGTTTCTTTTGGTTAAAAGCAATTATTAACACCCTTCACAGCACTCAAGTTGTAAAATGTGTCAAATTTGTAAAAAGAATGAATGAATAAATAATTTGTTGTAAATAAAAAACTACGCTCGTGGTGTGGCGGGAAAATAACACATGTTGTGCATTTTTTATAAGATTTTTGAACTGGGTAAATGCGATAAGACAACCTTTTGGTATTTTCGGTGATATCAAAAAATGCTAACAAAGATAGTTTTTGCTTTATTTTTGTCTGATAGTATATATATTTCTTTTAAAATTATGAAGAATAAATTAATGACTATAATAAAATGCATATACACCAAAATAATAAAAATCGTTACCATTACGATTTATAAAGATTTTAGCCGCCCTAATTTTCGGCTGCCCGTGTGCGGTGCACACTTCGCACATATGGTAGCAGCAGCCCTGATTATTACATAACTTTATCTACTTATGCTGTTCTTATTGTTGTTTTAGTTGTATGTTTGTGCAGTTTGTCGACAAGAAACTGATGGAATAAGGTGTTTCAGATTAAAGTAAAATAAATGCAAAAATTTGGCTAAAATATTAGTTCTACCTTAATGATCAAATTTAATTTTTCTGCAGTTGTTTTTAGTAACTTCAACATTAAGGTATTACAATAATTGGACCATGTCGTGGGTATAGGAATTGAAATATTTATTTTCCCCTTGCGTTTTTTGGATTTACCATGGTTCTATTTTTTTCAAATATATTTTTTGCAGTTAGAGACATGGCATCTAATACTAAAAATAAACAGATGCCTGGAATGTTTTTAATCACACAGTCACGAATAAATTCCTGTTAGGAATGCCTGGTGAATAAGGCGACATGTGAAAATGTATTCACCAGCGCGACTCACAGAACAGCTCCTATATAGCGGCCTGGCATGGCTACACGTATTCCAGTCGAAAAAATCATTTAAGATGCTGTTAATCCAAGGCTAACTCGAGTTCAAGGTTAGCGTAGAAAGAGTGTGATGCACATTGAGAGAATGCATATAAAACCGTGAATTGGTATTTAAAAAACCGGTCCTCGACACAACGCAACGCCAAGTGACACCGTATTTTTCTCGGTATTCATTACACATGTTATTTGTTTAAGTTTATATCTTCGATAAATATTGTTGGTGTACGCGCATTTGTGTGTGCGCGCCCGTCCTAATACCTCGTGCCGTACAAAAGCGACTCTTGCTGCATTGCGCCGTGACCGAACCGGAATACGGGCTTATCGAAAATGCGGCCAAAATTAACGTTAGAAAGCAATGATTTATTCAAAATATTTAAGGTTACCGTACGCTCTTTTAAAAAGGGAGATTAGAGAAGTCACAAAACTTAAAGTGGTGCCCCTCACACACAATGCGCGCGTGTGTGTGTATGAGTATCAAAGCATTCGATTGAGTCGGACCATAAACAACGTTAGTTTGATATTGATAGCTTTTATTATGCTTATAAAAATTGTTACGACTTGTTTCAATTCGACAATGAGATGTATTCGCTGTTCTTATCCAGTACTTGTTGCTACCTACAAGAAACTTACTGAAGCTTTCAGTCTCAGATACATTTTAATAACAAAATACGGAGCTTATACAAACGCATAATTCTATACATTTAAAAACGTGAATACCACCAGGACTAGCTATTAGCCGTTATTAAGGTTAACACTGGGCCAATTTACAATCGTTTACATCAGAGACGTTAATGTATTTTAGGGGTTAGGGTGGTTTCGGTGACGTAATATCCGTCGGACTTAAATTTGGCGTCCACTATAAATAGTTTCGGCGTTTTCCCGTCCCGCACTATCACCATGGTCCAGCTTTTTTTAACAGGAATACTTCATATTGTGAAAGTCAAACGAATTCGTGCTTCAGGAATTTCGGTTAGTCATAGAATCGGCGATAATATAATTTTACAGTATTGACGCTTGCTTGAATGAACCACTAATTATTACTTGTGTTTGTTTTCTTTGCACCATTTATGCTTGAGTCACTTTTAGAATGATGATCATTGCTAACGATTTGGAACCAGGATTTGGTTAGAGCTTCACTAGTTTACTTTGTTTGTAAAATGTTGATTATAGATTAGCAGGTGTTCAAAAGCTTGACTGACTGATGGACTGCTTCTTTTGTGGTATGTGTCGTCAAGATAATTTTTATTGGAAATAGGAGCAATGAAAATATTTTGGTTTAGTTTAAATAAATAAAATAAATAAAGTTTTTTTTTTTTAGAAAGTTTTGGCTCCCTTGTACTTCGTCAAAAGAATGCATTAATGGTATATTTCGATAATATAACCTTTTTATGTGGATTTTCTTTTGATATTTGTAATATTTTCTTCATAGAAGTTTGTTTATTATTCTCACCCCTCATGCATCAGTAATTAAAACAAATTTAACAAATAAAATATAGGAAGACAATTTGTTATTGAGAGGCATTTGTAACTTTTAAACGTTTGGTTATTTAATGATTATTCTTGGATCTCCAGAACCCTTTACTGAGGAGTACTTTAATGGCGAAAATGGCAGAAATGATGGTACCTATGCGAACGATCTATATGACAATATGCATGAGTTCTAACAGAACACATGCAAATAGCTTTAAATACGGTGGATAAATGGTGTAACCAAGAGTAACTATTAGCTAATGCACAGAAAATATAAGATATATTCATAAGAAGCGGAGCGGTAAAAGGTTTGCAATCAGCAGTGACTCACATAGAATTCACATATACTAAAAACAACCAACAAAGGTGCAGAAGGGAGTGAGACTGCAGACGAACTTTTTGAGCTAGACATTTTGAGTTGTGAGGAGCTTTTTGTGGAGCTTTTTTGAGGTTTTTGAGGAGTTTTTTTAGGAGCTTTTCGACGAGCTCCTTGAGGAGCTTTTCGATGAGCGTTTTTGATGAGCTTTTTTGGGGAGCTTTTTTGAGTTTTTTGAGGAGCATTTTCGAGGATCGTTTTTGAGGAGTTGTTTGAGGGGCGTTTGAGGAGCTGGGCTTGTGACTGCATTATCGGCCGATGCTGCTTGTCTTAAGGCGCTCACTAACGTAGCCATTTGTGGCGGCCATCGGTGGTCATCACATGCTGCGGACTGCATTTCATGCGTATTCTTATGGAATCATCGCAAACGTAGCGCTTGAGGATGCCGGTTCAAGCCACCACCTGCGGCAGCAGCCACATCTCGCTACTTGTGGCTGGTAGCCGCCACTGATTGCATTTCGCAAACATAGCCACATTATAATACCACACACCAACGTAGCGTGACGTTTCATATTCGGCCTTGATTTTTCACCATAACCCGCTTCCAATAGCAGTATTTTTTAAAAGTGAATGTTCTCAGAACTATAAAGAAGGGTAGGTACTTACCGTTCATCAAGCTTCAAAATTATCTCAGAGCTTTCAAATTAGCCAGGATTGATAGTAACAGCGGAAAATACATTCACACGGCGGCCATATTATACGTAAATGTATAATTTGAGTAGCTCTGTTGTGAAATTAGAATAATTCTTCTGCATATGGATGATATCACTATATAGCTCCGATCTACAATGTCAACAGACTAATCTTCCTTGCGCGAAACAACATTATGTTGAATGTATCTACAAAAAACAATAAGTATTTATCGATTTAGTGACATTGAAATAAAATGAAATATCTGACAAACCATAGCGATTGTGCTCGGTAATGCTAAATCATATTCATTTCTTCACCTTATCGGGCAGAGCTCTCTTCAAACAGAGATATATTTCGGTAGTAAAGGCGTCCAGTTCCTGAAACCCAACTTCCTTAACGTAAGAAGTATATCCGGGACCGTTTTTCCCGCTGAATGGTCTGGTTTTCGCGTAAACGTAAACGCTTCTTCGCTTCAATGTTCACACCTCACCAGTGTTTTCTGCTCTTTTCAGTTAGAAGAGATTTCGGTGTTGGCCAAATTGTCGGTTTTTCGAGCCATCCCATAAGGCCCACTTTTCAGCAAAAGGATATATCTTTGTGGATCTGATGTTTGGCATATCGATCTGGAGTATATATCAAAACTGCTTCGTGCGGTAATTTATTAAGAATAGAGGCGTACTTACCGTTTTTTAAGCTTCCAATTACTCTGGGAGCTTTTAAATTAGCCATGATTGATATCACCGATTCATTTACGGGTCGACCATTTCAGATCCGAATACGACAGCTTCTCAGAAGCGTGATTATATCGCGATTAATAACGCGTTTTCGCTCCAGTTTTCATCGCTCGCACTTACATAAATCTTCGATGTTACCGATTTACCAATTTTCGATCCACTTTGCGCCTTTTTCACGCGAAATGCACGGACCGTTAAATGTCCGACATGCTGTTGATATTTACGCCTATCGCCGACTGATGGATCCGTCAAAATGGCATCGGGGATTGACGCCGAAAACATAACCCGACGAATTCGATTATCCCGCGTTATTTTACGCATTTCGCCCCCGTTTTTTTGTCATTTTCCGATAGATGAGAGTTCAATGGTGATCTTGGTATGATTTACGGGCAACCCGACCGCCCCTAAGGCCCAAAATCACTGCTCGAATGTGCGGTATTTTGACAATCAAAACGCGTAATATGACATTTCTCGCCAGCGATTCAAGCGATTCGACTGTCATTGGCGGTCCGTCACCGAAAATCGAGAAAAATTGAAATTTTCGAAACAGTTTACGCCTTTTTCCGTTTCTACTCTGATCCCGTGCGACGATTGTTTTGCGCCTTTCAAAAATATCTCTAATTTTAAATGGCGCACGCTACTGTCATGCCTCTTAGTCGTTTAGAATGTTTAAAGATTCTTTAATAATATTATTTAATTTTTAAAGATATTTTTCCTAAACATCTTGCAGGAACTGTGATCATTAAAACAGCGATTCGCACTAGGTTTCTACTGTTGGGCTCGGAGAATCTCAAAGCAGATAGCAATTCTTTTTCAAAGATGATAACTCTAATGAAAACGGAAAAATTTGAGCGCTTCTAAATGTAATCATAATTCATTTAAACCATAATTTGATCTAATTTAATCTACA
Organism: Cetonia aurata; assembly: GCA_949128085.1. Classification (NCBI taxonomy): domain Eukaryota; kingdom Metazoa; phylum Arthropoda; class Insecta; order Coleoptera; family Scarabaeidae; genus Cetonia; species Cetonia aurata. The sequence continues at coordinate 22,545,671 of OX421885.1, read as the reverse complement.
TCTTTTAAACGCAGCAAACAACAAATTCCCGACCAAGATTTTAAAGTTTTTGGACACATATACCTACAGTATTAATATTTGGACTTGCTACTCCTCTGACACAATTAATTATAGTTGTAATTATAAACTTACAGGATCTTTTAAGTAAATGAGGGTTGAGTATTCAAGAAGCATCTTCCCACCTGCATCTAACACCAGAACCAAATCGTTCCCCATAAGAATTCCGGGTTCCCAAATATCCCTTCCTCCCATCTATTCCATCTAATATTCATCCATCATAATTTACGTATCATTCGGTCGCCTTCTATTATGTGCAATTATGTAATTACCAATTTGAATAGAATCCGAATACTTAACTCCTCACGACACGGTGGAGCGGACAATCATCCGAGACACGTTAAATGAATAGGTTTATAGGCCGTTGTGTCAGTATCTAATTTTCTGCCCCTCGGCGACAGGGGTGCTTTTGATTGCGCGTCGTTGATATAGCCAGACGCACCCTCAGACGATTATCCCGCATTGCAAAATCGAAGCCCAAATCATCCGTATACCAGCATCACAGTGATGCTATTGTACTTGCAGTCGGCGACCTTACGCAATGAGTAGCTTATTTTTTTTATGATCCCTAATAACTGATAATTGAGTTATGCATGGTGGCGCGGTGACGGTATAGGGAAAAAAAGAACGAACCAAAACCGTGCGCGCCGGTTTCTGGTGTAGATATTCTCGTGGATGTAGCAGCAGTCGTGCTTCTAGTTTGTAGCATTAAGTTGTCAGTTATATGACAAGATAATTATTGTTGTTGGATGAAATAGTAACACTGGTGTATTCGTAGGGTATTCTAATTATTTTTCTTTTAACGAAAGGAATTATTTTTTTTCTCATTGCATTAACATTAATATATATTTTTTATATTGGTAGTAACGAGGTATAACTGTCTAACCATTTCTTTTGGCTGTAATTAAACCAGGTGATACTATGATTTAATTGCTACGAAAATCAATTATACAGAAAGCGTATTATTTTACATTAGCAGATGAGAGAGGTAACATCAAATCCCAATTTTTCTTATGCAATGTTTTCATTCAACCAGTTAGTTATGTTACAGCAGCTGAATATGTTGAACTATGTTGATGGATTGTTTGCTTAGTACCTACTATGAAAAATAATATTTATAGGTACTTACGTAGAGAAAAAGTTATGCTATGAAGTTCATTATAATTGTTGTACGTACCTAATATTATGAATAATGACCGCTATCGAAGTGAACATTATTTTGGTGTCCTAAAATTGGTCAACTTAACAATATTACGAGGTTAACTACAATCAAAGTAGCATCCTTTATTACCTGAATAAAAACTTTTTTGGTTATCACTTTATGCTCAGATTTATCTAATATTTTAAGTTAGAATGACATAGTGTTATTATCGACGTTACTGCCATTGTGTACTACTTGCCTGTTGCGCATTGGAAGTGATTCAGGACTTCCGTGGTGGTGTGATGAGAGTTTCGATGATCATAGTATCTGTAAGATATTTATATCGAATATGCATCATCATTATAGTGAAATAATTGGAGAACTGCTATCTTTAGAACTGGCAATTGTATCGTACCCTTACAAGCAATTCTGGATATTTTTAACCGTAAGCATTTACGGGAATGTGGAGAAAATAATTGGAATTTCGTTAATTTTTATCTCTAAATCTTCAGGATGATCTGTGGCTTTGATTCTATACTTTATCCGAATCTTTTGAGATTAAGTAGAACCCTCTAGCTCTAGGCATTCGGCTTCCTTGCTGCTTTTTGTTATTTTAGCCCTTAAAATTCTAAAAGGGGATTTTGACTGAACATTTTCGTAGAAATCCAAAGAAATGGCAAAAAATGTAACAATAATATATTTACATGTCACAATTTATACTGTAGTACATCAAGGCTGTCCAACTTCAAGTGGCCCAAAGGTCGCTATAAATAAAATTGCAGTTCTGAGGGCTGCATCCTAAAACACTTAGTATACAACTTTATCAGTGATTTGTAATACGTACAAAAAAAACGACGTACCCATTTGTTTGTGTAATTATTCTCTTCCACTGCCACATCTAAAAGTATAACCTTACTACACTCATTCGAGGATAGAAAGCGCCACTATACCGAATTGAACTGTCAACGCACCACACAATAAGTACAAACCGAATTGAACCAGAGATAACCTATAATTATTGAACAACCAATCTGTCACTTTTGTTACTATATACCGTACTCTTCTGTGAAGATTCTGAAGTTTTTCTGGGTTCGGTTGTTAGAATAGCTGTCAAATAATCTGTCATTCAGATATGAGTGATCTGTATTCTGAAGACTACAAATGCAAGTAAATTGATTTTGGAAATTGGTAACCATGTGGTAGTCGAAAAAATATTGTAGGTACACACTGCAGCTGGAAAGTGTCTTTATCGAACTTGTTTGGTTGCTCGCCTTAATACGTAAATAAGTAATATTTATTAAAGAAAATAACAAATATACAAAAAAGAAAATTAGTAGAAAGTTTAGGAATGTTGGTTTTCACTAACCAGTATATCAATACTAATATTAATATTTGTTGTTGTAAGTAACTTATCAGAGAGGAAACACCTGTACTTTGGCTTTATAAATTTTATGTTGGAAAAGCTGTTTTCGCAAAGATACGAGCTTCCTAATATTGTGCCCGTTTTAAACCCTAAGTTTCGCAAGTTGGGGTAACGTTTCCCTGAAAGTAACTTGAAAAAAATGCAGTTCGGTTCCTTCCTGGTAAAAAGGATCTGACTGCAAATCACACATCTCCAGTTGAAGGTCTGCTCTGCTTACTTTCTCAACAGAAATAGTAAATGATTGAGTAACAACTGAAATTTCTCCTTCGATGATCTTAAAGTCGCTAAATCGGTTTCCGAATTCTTCTGCAATTGCGTCAATGTGTGCTATATGACTTAAATAAAAAAATCTTCTTAAAATCTGTTAATTTTCAAAATGCTATTTAGAGCTTGGAAAAATTAAACATCATGTTTTTCTGATTTGAAAAGTTTATTTTAAAATCCTCAAATGTGACCACATAAATAAGCAATATTCTGCTGCTTTCCTTGTAGTTTTAAATTTAATTCGTTAAGATGAGATGTCTGGTTTCCAATTCCGTAGTGTTGGACTTTACTTCATTCTTAAGAAAAATGGGAATCTCCTTGGTAAGAGCAAAGAAACGTTGCAAACAGTTTCCGGCGTTTAACCGACGAATACCGGTGTGAAGTAACAAGTGCCGATCATTTATAGTATACATGATTTTTTAAATTAAGAATATACTTATAACTTTGTATAAATCCAAAGTTATATATTTGTATTTTACACAAAGTTTATACGTTTAAATATAAATATTTCCGAAACGTCAAAATAATGTTATTTACAAAGAATTTTGTAAATTTTAATTAAAATAAGTCCGCTAATATCAAAAAAATATATGCGAAGAAGAATTAGTAACGGACAAGAAAGTCTCCAAGATTATTTCAATCAGAAAAGGCTATGCACGTCTTTAATAATACAATAAAGATGCTACCTTGATGTTAAGACAAAAATGTCAGTATATTTTGTGATCACAAATACATTACACAAGCTTCAAACACAATGGACTTTGTTACAACACACTTTGGCATATATTATCTGCAATGGAAGACTTACTTGTTGCTCTCTTTCACCTGTTATCATTACATATACCACTTTCTTCATATAAAGAAACGGTGACCCAGTAGCACTGATGAATTAACTTGGTAAGGCAAAACGTGTCTGCTTATAATGAGTGTTGCTTATCAAAAATCAATTTGCTTATTTGTTGTGTCAAAAGTTGGCTTTCTTCTTGCTGGTATAAGTTCAAATTCGAACTAAAATAGAATATAATCCAATTATTACTATTTAAAGTTTTATATTTGAAAATTATACTTTACACTGAGAGAAGTATTCTTTACAAGTCGGAAATTCACTTGTGTGTTATTTTTTTAGATATACCTCATTTTACAAGCATGTAGTATCCACCAAAGTATTTTTCTCTATGGGTAAAAATATGGGATACATTTATCTAATTATTGCCATTTCTTCTGTTAGATATTCTTCAGATTTCTTTTTGTTTTTTCAACACGGCATTTCTAACGTTATGATATAATGAATGTTAAATAAAATTAAAATTGGGCACGTCATTTTCTCTTGAAAACGTGAAATTACAGTTCCCAAAGTGATTTTTCCTCAATTCCTGAAATCCTTTGAATCGACAACCTCACGGTCGACTTAGCAAAGAATTCTAGAAAAAAATTCCTGCGCGTCTGTTTAAATTCACTAGCGAGCAGCGTTCGAAAAAAATTAATCGTCATCTCCTCTGTTCCAGCGTTCTCTTACTTTTGTTGCATAGCAAACGTCGGGCTGGCCTCGCCGTCGGTTGGCCATCCGTGACTCTTGTTGCTCCTCTTGGTCTAAAACCCGCGCGGCCAGGCTAGGCCAAGTCGCAGTCTCGTACCATGGTCATCATGCATATTATACGCCCGTCTCTGTCTAGCTGGCGACCGTTCGTCCTCTTCTGTACGGCGGCCACCTGATCATTGCATCCTTTTTATTCATAACCCTTCCTAACAATCCGTCTCTTCCGGTAGCAGACGATTCTCAGTCTTTCACAAAGAACGGGCGACAGCACGCGGGAATAATAATGAAGCGCGAGGAAACTCCGCCGGCCGGCAGCGGTGGCTTAGCCGCGAGGAAGGTGGGTATCTAGTTAGCTCACGTCGGTTGGCGATACACGGATTCGTTGTTTTGTTATTGGCATCGGCGGCGGCGGTTTGGACGACAATGAGCACAAAAAACATCAATGGTTTATGCGTATACATTTGTGAAACGATTGTTGAATATAAATGCGATAAACACGATTGACAATACGCCATAGACCCGTCTAAATTTATAAAAGAGGCGATAACAATGGGGTTCTATTAAGATGTAATTAAGGTAAAATTCAATTCATTGAAATATTTATGAGGAAGACGCATCTAAAACGTTATTATATTTCCAGCCTTTGGAAATATAAATTTTCAAAATCATATTAATAATATAATCAAACACGAAAACGTGCAGGAATGGAATTACGAGCAATGTTTACGTTTATGACGATTAATTACCATAGCAGAGGTTCGCTTTGTGGTGTTCTTCTGATCAAAACTATAAGAACCAGTAATAAAAGAGAAGTAACGCGTTACAACAATTGGCTAATAAATATTTAGTTGACACGAAAGCTATTGTGTATAAAGTTAAAAGTTTACGATTACGATCATACTTTCACAAAGATTCACCCGATATTTTGTAATAAAATTTCGAAATCGCTGTTTGGCAATCTAAAATGTAGAGCGCTAAAGCTATTGTTAAAAGCTTTTTTAAAAAATGCATCTAGCACCTAGATACATTTTCTTACAAAATAGGTATTACCAACCGCAGCAGTCAGAAGCGGTACCATTTTTTTCAAATTCTACTTTTGCAACATGACCTACCTGCGTAGATACTTGCGCATGCCTTTTAGTGAATTCACGTTTAATGTGTACATGTTACAATGTAGCCCACTATTGCACAGAAAGAGGCGTCGTTTTATATATAATCAATTAATTATAATAATAAATAATCAAGTTACTGATATAAAATTGTCAGGTCGTCAGGCCCAAAACATTGCCGCAGAAAACTCAGGTGTGTTTATTCCAAGACGTTCACAGCAATTAAGAATTTCACACCCAGCCTTCATCGTATTCTGCATAAAGATTTTAGCCTAAATGCTTATAAAGTGTAGTCCACACAGACATTGAAGCCGACTGATTACACTGGTCAACAGTGAAATTGCTTCTTAGGTGAAAGTACCCAATCCTGAATGAATTCAACGTGCTGAACACGAATATCACATTGAAAAAAGTTCATTGGCTCACGTTCCAGAGATATTGACGTTTTGTCCATTGTATAGATGCTATTGCATAATGTAATGCAATTTAGTGAGAAATTACGAAATTTTGCGTCTGGTTGAGGATATGTTGGCTTTGTTTCATGAATTCGGCTGCAATATGTCCTTAAAGATCCACTTTCTTGATTCCCACTTAGATTTCTTTCCTGATAACTGCGGGCAGGTCAGCGATGAGCACGGCGAACGCTTTCATCAGGACATTGCCACCATGGAGCAACGGTACCAAGGCAAATGGTCTACGTCAATGCTAGCTGACTATTGTTGGACAATCAGTAGAGATGCTCCACAAGTCCACTACAAACGGCAGGCCAAAAGAAGTCGAAAGCCAGAAGCAGACTAATGTTTTCTTACCATGTATTATAATATTGACATAAGTACACTTTTTCTGAAATATGCGTAAATGTTTTCTTACCATGTATTATAATATTGACATAAGTACACTTTTTCTGAAATATGCGTACATATTACAGAAAACCCGTAGCCAATTCAGCTTTTTCTTAGTCATTTTCGTGTTCAGCACATTGAATTCATTAAGAAATGACTATTTTCAGCTTGGAAGCATGAACTTTTCGAAAATTTGTTGCCCAGTGTTATGAGCGAACTTTCGTTTATTGGGTGCTGGAAATACAGACAGGTAATCTGCGCGAGAAATTTCCTGGGCAAGTTATTTCGCGCAACCCGGACATAAACTGCCTCGCCCCCTCTCCTGGATCATCCAATTTAATTAATCCATCTGCTAGACTATCTTCTTTGGGGCTAACAATCAGTGAAGGAAAGTGTAAAACAATTCTAGTTCTCAAAGTTAATATTCGCGCCACAGTTGTGCGAAAATGTCATGCAAAACTTCCTAAAATAATGATCATTTGGGGACGAAGGGCATTTACTCGACAAATGAGTTTAAATAAATATTTTTGTACTACGAGTACTTAGGAATAAATAAATGTTTCTCTTAAAATTAAAGTTGTTTTACGATATGAAGTATATATTATAAAAGATCCTTGTAAATTCTTCTTGAACTACGATGTTGAAACAAAAGCAAATTCAATGTTAAAAATATCAAATCTAAAGAAATAACAGTGGTTGTGATATGCACACATGCAAAGAGATTAGGTACTTACGAACATAGGATCTTCTATGTTAATTAAAGGATACGGTCGATTATTTTCCACTGCTATACATTCCAGCAATATTTTATCAAAATCGGAGGTGTTCAGTTGGATGACTTTGCTTGTCAGTCACACGGAGAAAAATTTATTGTTAATGTGGCACCAATTGACGCACATTGAACAACAATTTGTGGGTAAATATATGACAACAACAACCATTATTCAATACAACTTAAAACTTGTCGAAAAACTTTGTTAGAACTGCCACAAAATTTGGAAGGATATATTCCCAAAACATGTTACAATCAACCAGTTGCTTGTTGTTTAACGAATCACAAAAATATGGTGCTTTCAACAAAATTGTGTGAAATACAGTATTAAAAATTGTTTATCACTACCAAAGTAATTTGAAACTTCAACAGCAATTTGTGGATATTTAACAAACAATTGATTTTCTGTCATCATTTTCTACGTTTATATTGTCACTTGATTTTGATTTTTGTAATCGCAATTTCTGTTCAAGGCGAACAATATTTTAGTAGATTCACACACAAATTCGATGCTGTCTTAAATGTAAGCTGTGGAGGGTTTAAATAAAATATCAGTATAGAATAACTTTTTATTAATAATTAACAAAAAAAAAATAAAGAAGATAAATTCTAAAACTGGGAAACACTAAAAATGAAGATTAAAATTTCAAATGTGCCTAAGGCTTATTTTACAAATGTCTCAAGGCAACGTATATTCTAGATCGTTTTGCAACTTTTAAACAGGGGAAAACAGTAGGTAATTTATCGAAAGGTTTAATGTACTCATCATTAGCAATCTGTACTTCGTACGCATAATATTCCATTCAGCTAGCTTCTCTGTAACAACATTATCCATATCTAAGAGTCAGTAGACGTCAGAAGTGAGCCAGTTTTCTTCAATTTTAATACACTGTCGTTCTTTTACACAAAACTAATAAGCTAACACAACGTCACAACCGAAAATAAATGGCGTCGCCTACCCCGAGTCTGCTTCTTCAAGGCTATGTAAGACCAATGAAAAACGCGGTTAGAATCACGTGATACTACTGTCCATGCCGGGACTTCCCGCATCACAAGTTGTAATATCGACAACGTAGGCGCCCTGTTGCCTCAACTACAATTGTGTGTAATGTAAATATTTCTTGACTGTATCTACTGGTTTGAAAAATTGTGTTTACATCTACTTCACTTCATCGCACACGTTGTTCTGTATTTTAGATCTGAAATAACTACAACTATAATGTTATGGCCAAAGCGATTATTTGTACCGTAAAATATTTTAACACCAACAAAAGTGTTGTTGGTGGAACAAAACAAAAGTTTTGGAATATACTTACAAAACTTTACTCCAATACCAATTTATTTTTGAACCGAATGCAACGTAAGGACAATACTTTTTTTGTTGGATTTGCAATGTCATTTTTCTCCGTGCAGTCTCGGTTCTTATATGTAACATGCTTCGAGTTTTGTATTCATGAATGTGTCTGTTTGTTACTAATTTTACGTTTATTTTTTTATGTTGATTTTAAATAATAGAATTATAATATTCAACATTATCAATGAAAACTACCACTATTATTTTATTTGCGTCCAGTTTCTTTTTTGTATTATTGCGACTAGATCATATAGGGAGTTGATGTGGTTGATGTAAATTCCTGATAAGCATGGTAGTAAGGATGTATTACGTCATGATTTCTTATTTGGTTAGTAATGCTTCCATTTATAACACCTTCCACTAAAATAGCGGAATAAAATATTTAACGTTGAAAGTAAAGAAATTGGCCTGTAGTTTACTAGCTCGCAAAGGTTTCCCTTTTTATATATCGGTATTACAGTAGCGATTTTAAGACAATCTGTTAGATACATCTTCATCCAATACTGTATTTATTAAAGTACATATTAATGGAGATAATCTGTGCTTATTACCTATGTTTAATTATATTTGTTGTTATGTTATCAAACCTAGAGCTTTATTATTTCTTAATTTTGATATTATTTCAATAATTTCCTTCTCGTTCGTTTTGTTAAAATACGCCTGTGGTGTTTTGTATTTTGTTGTAGTTGTTTTAGGTTGATTGTTCCTTCCTTTAACTAGGTCTGCTCCTAATTCCTTCCTTGTCGTTGTAAAAAAATTATTGAATTTTTCGGCTATTTCGGTTGGTTTCTTTGTAATAGATCCATCATTATCCTTCATAATTTCTATCATTCCATTTTTGGTGTTTTTGTTCTTATTTATTTCATAATGTTGTCGAAAGCAATACATTAATGGTGCTGTCTGAATTTGCACTTAAAAGTTCTTAAACTATGAGCTTCTTTTTCAGAGAATTTTTTCCTTTCGTGATTTAGATTTTGCAAAATGAATAATTTTATTGGCATAGAATGTGCTTTATTTATTACTGTTATAATCACAATGGTGTATTATTTTAGACAAAAGTAAAGCATACTAACGTCAAAATAATAAAAAAAAAGAAATAATACGAAGAAAGAAACAAACCAACCAAACAAAAGTAAAAGTGTCAGGTGTGCGTAAACCTATATGCACGTATGTGAACGAGGTAGTCTGGGGAAGGAAAAAAAAGTACCTGTCAGAGAACACAAATTAGGGAAGTAAAAGATAGAGGTTATTCAACGACCGACCCATGCGACGGGGGTAGTTTCAGCACGACGAAGGGAGCGGACGGTCAGAGGGGTGAAGAAGAGAGAGGGGAAATTTCGTCTGGCAGTTTTTTGTGGCGATAGGAATTCGGCGCTTTTCAGATTTACCCCGTTCCTGATGTGTGCAGTTGGCCATCGAAGCAGACGGGTTAGGGGGTTGCTCGGCGGAGGGGCGAACGTGACCTGGACTGTGAACGAAATCGTGATGTTGCAAGATTTTTTTTTATTTTAACGCGTGGATTTTTCGTTTTAATTTAAGGGTAGGCTTTACTTTTATCGAACAGATTGAATTTTTATCATTAACTTTAATTAATAGGGGGGCATTTGTCCAATCAAAAAGGCAAATAAAAGAATACAATCTACACTATTATTTTAATTATAATTTTATAAATATGTGAGATATTATAACAAATTATAATTTAAATCAGTAAGCAGCGAGCGGTATAATTTTCATACAGTCCTAAATACAACGTTCGTCTATATAAGATATACCTGCAGAGTACGTTGTCATTATTCTCAGAAACAACCCCAAAGTGTGTCAGTGAGCCAGGAGGGTTGGTTATTGTGAAGCACCTGTTGCACTTCAGACTGTATCCGGATCTTTCCGTCAAAACTTCCGCTCTCTAATATTCTTGTGATGTAGGAAATATATTAGGTACCTTCTTTGTTTCTAAAATATGTTCTGCGTGTTATATTGAAAATCGTAAGGGTTATGGAGATAGCTAGAGTTTAAGAGTTTACAAATTAATTATACATATAATAAAAGAGCAAAGACAAATATATATAGACCTAAATAATTATGCTAAATAAGATTTGATTCGCTTAAAAAGTATGTCCTTGTAATGAAGATTTGAGGAAACTTCAAGGATGACAGACGATAGGTCTATACCATTATTTAAATAATTTGTATTACATGCAATTTGAGTTTACGTTATGATTAGTATAAAGTTATGTACAAGCGATATTTTCCTTTATGTTGAGATATACGATCGAGCAAGGTGTTACTCAAAATGTTTTACAGAATCCTAACAGGTATACTTCTTAAAACTATATACCTAGCAAACCATCCTTTAAAAAATCTACCCCAAACATTTTTTTTTTAATTGCAGCCCTTATCTTTTTGGCATTATGATCGAGATATTAAAAGTTTGGAAGACAATGGTATAAACAAAAATTGCATTCAAGAAATATTTAATACAAAATGATCATATCAATAATAAATAACAAAAATATTCTTACAAAAAGTTACAACTAAATAATATTAAATTCAATAATAATTCATAAAATTAATCACTAACAGATATTGTTCAATTTATTCGACCCAACACACGCTCTAAATCGACCAATTAATTCTTCCTAAAGAAATTACTTATATGCATGCTGAATCTTAAGTTTCAAATCGTTTAAGTTCGTAGACGGAGTAGAATATACAGTTTCTTTCAAAAGCCCTCACAAAAAGAAGTCCAGAAGGCTTAAGTCTGGCGGGCGAGGTGCTCATTGAATGGGATCGATGGTACCAATCCATCTGTATCCACTGTACCCAACTCCGAGTTATGAGGTGGTGCGCCATCCTGTTGCCATAACAAATCATTGCGCTCTGATAATGGATCTTCCATTAATTCGGGAAGATCATTTTGAAGAAAGAAATAACGTTGCACTGTTAAAGTTCCTTCACAGATGTATGGACCAATCCATTAAAATTAAGCACAAAACGTTGACCCCTCATATTACCTGAAAATGAGTCTCATGCATCTATTGAGGATTTTCTGCAGCCTAGTAATGGCAGTTCTGGCGATTCAACATATCATTCATTGTTATGAAATCGTGCTTCGTCAGTTTACAAAATGTAATTGGTAATATTAGGATTATCAATTAACAATACTTGCATGACGGCAATGAATTCTAGTCTCCATAAAAAATTTCTAGGACGTAATGCTTGCAGCAACTGAATTCTTTAACGATAATATTTGTGTAACGTTAGTATTTTTTGTACTGTTGATTAGTTGAATTACTTATTCCCATATCATCTGCTACAGTTCTAACTGAAATATGTGGATGGAATCCAACATGAGCCAGTTAATTTATTTGTATTTCTCCTGTTCTAACTGGTGTTACATGATGGGAATGTTTTAAATTTGATAGAAATGAGCCCGTTGGCATTTTAGCTTCAATACGAGGATATGCCATATGCTATGGTACCACCTTTTAATAAAGTGTTGTTGCTTCATGAGAATTTCTATGACACTCTCCATAAATTAATAACATATTGACACATTCATTTGCAGAAACAAATAGAAGATATTTTAAATACTTTGTAACAACATTATTTCATTACGTTTTCAACTATACGTAAACTATTTTTGCAAGTGAAAATGAATATCCGAATCTTGTTGTTCGAATCTACAAAGTCGCGCATTTTTTGTGGCCGTACGTTAAACGAAAAAAACGAAAAAACATTTTTGGGTCGTTTGATATTGTGTTGCAAGTCAAGGTAACAACACACATTTGTAAATTAAACTATTAAACAGTTGATGAATTGTGATCATCAAAACGGCGACTCTAACCACACCACGGCAGCCATGATCCCTGCGAATCAATCTCAATACAGGACTAGGATTTGAACTTAAAATATTCGATTACCTAACCGTAACCACAATCATGATAACAGGAACCTCGTAATGCTCCTAATTTAAAAAAAAATTGGTTAGTTTTAACACCTGTCATTTTCTGGTTACAATGCCTACTATTTTTGTGGTAGTAGTTGCATCACCGATATATTATACAAATGACTATTTTGGAAAACTACAATAATGGCATTTGTTTGGATTACTAAGTATTTTAATAAATCATATCACATTATTAGTTCTTTTTAGTATTTCTGCAGCCTTCTCTCGCTGTACCTAAATAAAAATAGACGCGCAGCAGACACAGACAGGAAACGGTAGTGCACAAACTGTATGCACAAGTACACATACATATATCTGCTGTCGGCTTATTAAATTTTAAAATAGGAAATTTCGTGAACTTAACGTCAGGATGGCCCGTGATTTATAAGCGGTTCGTATTCATTTAGTTCAGTTACCTTGCATGCACAGTTATACGCTGTCCTTGGTTAATTTATGTATCAACATGTAAGGAGGTTACGATCTAGGAAACCCGGGTATCTTATGTAAACTTCTTTCTAAATTATATAAATATCTGTAACGTAAATAGTAAACAAGTTGTAATGGATGCTGTAGTAGTATGGTCTTAATATGAGCTCGATGATTTGATTTTTATTTTGTTAATAAAATGCACGTTTTATATTGTTACTTATTTTATGCTTATGATCTATTTTCATATTTTGTCTGGAATACACTTAAGTGCAACTGAATCTATGTACGTACTGTTTTCGTATATTATATCTAGTGGTCTGTTTGGAGGATTGGTTGGCTTTAGTACGTACATTCATTCATAACACTAGACTCTTAATTACAGCTACTGAACATGTTTAATTAAGGCTTATTGTTAGTTATTTTTTTACCCATAACACTCCTTTAAGACGCAAATTTCATTTAAGAAATTTTGAATGAATTTGATATATCTATTGAGTTTTAGGATGGTATCTTTATCCAATTCATTTTTGTTGCTAAGGTTTGTGGTAAATTCTTTCACAAAGTTGGAAAACAAAATAAGTATTATCTAGCACTCAAACGAATTCGTTCATAACAATAAAAGCACTAGTAGATGACGGAGAGGCAGAAGAATAAGATACAGGCAGTGGAAATGAAATACCTAAGACGTGTCAAAGGAGTTACAAAGCTAGATAGAGTGAGAAATGTGGATGTAAGGAAAGAGCTTGAAATAATACCAACACTAGAATTGATAGAACAGAGACAAATCAGTTGGTGTGGACACGTAAAGCGCATGGGAGAGACAAGACCAGTAAAAAGAATTTATGGAGCGAGAATCATGAAACATAGGAAAAGAGGAAGGCCAAGACGAACATGAGATGAAGTGATTGCAGGAATATTGAAGAGGAAGGGAATGACATGAGAGAAGGCAAAGATATTGGCGAAAGACAGAAAGGAATGGTAGAAATTTGTGGGCAACTAGTGTATAGTCAATCCTACACCATTATATGGTAGAAGGGATGTTGGATTAAAAGACCTTTTGAATGATTAATCGAATGGGAGGATACGTGTTTAAACTCCATCTTCAAAACGTAAATAAAACACATGAATGTTAAGGAGTAAAAAATATATTGAAATAGTAGTCCACTACAATATTGTTTCACCACACAGTGGCTTCATCAGGTGGATGAAATTAACCTTTTGAATGAGTTTTCGGAATTCTATATAAATCACAAGAGTTAATAATAATAAATAAAATAAATAAACAGTTTATTGCAATTTGTAAATAAACAATAAATTTACAACAGCAAAAAGTCAAAATAAAAAAAATACAAAAGAAAAACGAAGTACATACGTACTGCTGTGGTCTGGCAACCCGGTTTGCGTAAATTCAGTTTCTTTTTCTTGTTCTTTCCGTTAAGCGTTTGTCAATGTTGCGAGAAATTTCAAATTGTTTTATTTTTAAATAAGAGAGTTAATGTTTTGGATTGTTTAATTTGTTTATTCTATTGTTCAGTTGTTTATATTAATTTCATTCAGTTGTACATTTTGTTTTCACTGGTATTGTATATATTTTGTTTTGTTTTTGCGAGTTCGTCTGTTTGCGAACAGATCTTGGTGCGTTGTTTCGCACGCAGCCGAAGAATTTTATACATATACGATTGTTTAACCGTGTAAGGTCAGTTCCCTGATAGACACTGTAAGTAGATATATAAAATTGTATTTCATTGCTGACATTTTGTGATTATTGATTTCAAGTTTTGAATTCACGTTTCTGATTTTATTTCGTTCATCACGGAACTCATTTAATAATAATTGATATTGTATTTTTGTGTACACAATTTAGATATAAGATCTGTTATTATTTTTACGTGCAGGAAGATATTTTAAGTTTAAAGAGTTAATTTTTTTTGTTCGTTGTTAATTTTTCTGATTTGTAATTATTTATTAATCACCTCGGGTTGGGTGAATAAAAGCATTGTGCTTGTTTTTATTTTTCATTTATATAAATTACTTGAATTTTCCACCTTTAATTTAGTTGTTTTAATATTGAGACGACGTGATTGAATTGAAAAAAAAAAAGGTTTTTATCTTCCTGAACTTTTTGTTTTTTGTTGCTTTGTAAAAGGATTTTGAATTGTCCTTTTGTAATTTAAAGTCAAATGCAGTTTTGATTTAGACTAGGACCTTTTTGTCCATGGTTTTTTTTCTGCAAAGTTTGTATTTATTTTTTTTTTCTTTTTTTTTTTAAAAAATAATAAAATTATTGAATTTTTATGTCATTCAAAATACTGTTCTTTTATTTTTAATTAAACCTTTTAAATTTTTTTTTTTGAGTTTAACGAAAGTCAGAGTTCTTTCACCCACATTTTACTTTTCATGATAGTAACCCTGAGTTTAATTGTTCTTTTGCGCCTTAAAAATTTTGATTATTTGAGCTAGCTAAATTTAATTTTTCATTTTAAATTTCATTTTACATTTTTGTTGGTACAATCAGTACACAGCAGTACGTATTAAAACTATCATAATTAGCTGTTAACAAAATCATCAACGCTGTAAGGTTCTAATTCACACAGATATTTAAAAATTGTTTTTTTAAATGTTGTGAGGTTATTTATTTGTTTAACAGCTGTTGGCAGTTTATTAAAAAATTTATAACAGTTATACGCTAAACCATTTTGTGTTGATGACAGTCTGTGTTTAGGGTAGCGGTAGTTGTCCTTATGCCTAGTAGGATATATATGTTCAAAAGTATTAATTTGAAATACGTGTTTGTTTTTGAAAAGAAAAGTTAAAGATTCGTAGATATAAATTGCAAAAATTGTTAAAATATTATTCATCTTGAAATATTCTCGGCATGATTCTGTATATTTGAGTTGTAGCATAGCTCTTAAAATTCGTTTCTATCAAAACACCTAACACACGAATTTTATTTTGAATAGGATATGCGAAGTTGTTAAGCATAATAGTATCAGGATAAGCAGTTGGTTTACTCTTAAACAACATTATATTGGTCTTGTTGTGGTTAAGACTCAAACGGTTTTGGGAGAGCCAATGTTCCACACTCTGCGTATAGTTATCCCCACTGGCAATTAAAGAACTTAAGTCATTTTCCACAATCAGTATGGAAGTATTATCCGCGTAATTGATAGATATAGAGTGTGGATCGCCGACACGCTTGACAGCATAGATATCATTGAGTTATTTGTGTGGGCTCGTCGCAATTGAAATGGCCTGTAGAGCTTTTAATTAGTATAGTTGCAACTGCAATTTACTCAATATTGCATAATAACCATGCACTTAATATGCCAAAAATTCAAGAAACAACCATAAATAATCAATCATTGAACATAAGGAAGTGTGTTCAAAGTGTAATTGTTACCATATGTGCTCGGTGGAAAACTGGAAAAATTATTTGGACATTCCTCTCCTCACGTTAAGTGAAAAAGTCTTTATATTTTGTAATAAATTTTGCTGTTCAAAGGTATTTCAGAAATCAAGTAATATTTGTCAAAGTTCTTTCGTGATAATAGCTGTAATTATTAGTATTGTGAGGACCACTTTATTCCTTATATATATTAAGACTGGATCTCGACACTTCCTGTAACCTGTACCTTGTGGCGTGAGAAATATGAATTCCTTAAGGGTAAAAGAGAAAGTTTATAATATAATATGAAACTGTACATCTTCATGTTCGCTTTCTTAGAAATAATTTGGAATTTTTATTTAGGAAGTTGTACGATCATATGGTGACTAAGTTTGAATCTAACGAGTATCACTTAACGAAGATTCGTCGACCTCACCGAACGCAGGATAGCGCAGAACCTAAGTTTAGAATTTCGTGTTTAAAATGCGGAATGCAAACGAGGGTGGCGAGGGGATGGGACGGGTGCGTCTGCCAGACCCACAGATCTGACCCTGACTGCGAGACAAGTGCCTCGAACTAAGAAAGGGTAAAAATCCGTGTCGGCACTTTTTACACGGGAAGAAAAAAACACGCGCACACTGCCAGGAAAGGCGGGGGTGAGCGGAAAACTGCTCGCTGGTAGGGCGGCGGGAGATTCGCTGCACCCTTTCCCAGGCCCATTTAACGACCCGATCCAAGGTCACCGATCCACCCCTAACCTGCTAACCCTTTCTTTCTTTTCTTTTTATATTTTGATACGTATTATACCTCCTGTAAATATCGAATGGCGCGCGGATGGTAGAAAAAGAGCCAGCCACACGTGGTGTATATATGCGAGGAAGAAAGAACGGCCAGGAAGAAATGGATTTATCGCAAGTCATATATGTATATTGGAAGCCGGAGTGCAGCCCCCAAATGGTGGTCAAAAAAAATCAAAGCTTCCAGGTCTGTATTTAAATATTTCTTGAGCAGAATGACACGAAACCAAATAACCATTTACGCTATCTAAAAATAAAGTTGTAATTTTGGCTACTAAATTCATTTGCGTTTTATGTATATGAATTTTATATCATTTATTATAAAACGCTTAAAGTTCAAGAAATTTTTAAAGAAATTTTAATAAGGAATAAAGAAATTATGCAAGTATTTCTTCATTCATATAATATTAAATCCTTGTTGTAAATTGTCCAAAATTATTTTTAAGGCATAATTTGTTTGTTCAGTCGAATAAGTGTCTGAAAAGATTTTTTAATTGTTATCAATTATTTCTAAGAAGATATTTCCAATAAGTTTTTTTTTGTTCAAGTGACAATCAAACTTCTTTTTAGCATTGGGGAAACAATTTAAAAATTTTGGAAACCAGGAACCAATAACTTTTTAAGTACCGGCGAGTTTTTTTTTTACTTTAAACACACGCTATATTGAGAACTGGTATCGTAATTATTAATTATTATTATTTATGATATTTGACGAAAGTTGTGTAAAGTTCATTGTTTTTTTACCATATCAAGTCCAATAATAGACAAAAATAATGAAAAGATTCTTTGCAGTCAGCTTCAACACCCAGATCATATAGTCCGTCATTTGTAGCGGACCAGACAAAATTTTTGCCAGCCATATGACCTCCACTTTGCAATAAAAAGGTCAGGCAAACTTCCAACATAGTCTCCAGATTTGATCCATTGTTTTGGTACGTCGCAAAGTACGAAAAGGTCAAAGATTATGCTTTATTCAAAACAAGACTACCAGCCAAGCACCAATTCCTAATCTAAATATTAAACGTCAATGTATTTAAAAACCAAATTTGTGTCCTGAACATATAAACGAAATGAATATTTATCATTACAAATAGAAGTATTACCAATAAAAATAGAAAACAGCACAGGCCCTAAGACCGAACCTTGCGGAACGCCAATAATAATAATAGTAAAACCAATTTCTTGTGGAAATTATAAGCTTATTTAATCCATAAGACCATAATGCCAGTGGACAACGTAGGCTTTATTTTATACCTTTAAGTTTATTTAAAATGTTTCTGCAATTGTTTTTTGCCTTCTTCAGTTAAAATTCTAAAAAGAATACAGTTTTAAATACATAGTTTTTAATAAAATAGTTGAATATTAAAAACATACTTCAATGTCAACTATTTTTAACCACATAGTAACTAAATTGACTGTTTGATTTTTGACAACAAAGTCAGAAAATATCTTAACCTTTGTTGATTGATTTAGCTACCAATTAGCGTTTCAAGATAAACAATCAATTATTTATTTGAGTTGCAGGCCTTGTTTGACCATTAATTTTATAGTGCGCATGCGTCTGATCGTTTCCAACAATTGCCAACTGTTGCTTGAACAAGGCTAATATAAATTTCAATGAGTGCTAAATGACATGTCATATTTGTTATTAGGTTACTTAGTTCTAGTCTGAGATAAATTTGTTTTGATCAAATTTTGGTTTAAGTTCTGCAAAACGGTGATTTTTAAACAGTAAGCATTTTGCTCTGCAATTTAATAATTCTAAGTTTAAGTTTTAAATCCAACGTTAATACGCCCCTGCTATCAAGGTTTTTCGATCTATGTCCCTATCTAAACACGTATTTATGTATTATACCTGGATCTATTCGCAGGTGCCCTTTTATAGAAAAAATTATATGCATACACAAAAAAATATAAAATATAAAAGCCGCGAATAAAAGATTTCCCTTTTGATACAATACCAAACCGATCTGTGTAACCGCGTGTGAACCTTTCTTTCTTTACTAGACGCAGGTTTGTATTCTAGCTCGCATCAGACGGACGGATTGCTTGCAAGACGAAAGGGGGTGCATGGTCACCGACCAGACGCACCCACCTAGCCCGATCTGTGCAAAAGTCAATCGTCAATTCGATCTAACGGTAAATCGGTAGGGAAGAGGTCCGTATAATTATTCTTTTGTCAGACAGGTTGACTTCGCTTCGATATACGGTAGGAAACGAAAGATGAGTGGGACCTGCGGATTCTGGAACCCCTGACGATGTGGGAATCGTGGAACGCCGAATTTTTGTAGAAAAAACATTAATCATAACGCACAACGAGCCGTTTAGGATGACGGCAAGTTATATTTATGGAATGTTTCGTCCGTTGATTTTTGCCTCTTGCGTGTAGAATGTGCACATTAAAAGATGATAATTTTATTCCGGGTCATTGAATATTTATAACCCGAATATTATTGGAAAATGTACACAAATCTTAAGAGTAAAATAGAATATTGTTTGACGTAAAACTAAAGTTTAAAAAAGTCAATTTGTTTAATTGTCTGTTCTATTTTGTTAATATATAGTATTTCAATATTTCGAAGAACAGTGTGATATAATACAAATGTGATATGAAAGTTTGAATGCACTGTGGGTATCTTTAAGAAGAATAAAATAATGAAAGGTTCAGTATATTTCAGCTTAAACCACGTACTTAAATCTCTAAATCTCCTGTATAAAAGTCGCAACACGCTTGCTTACTTTATTAATTAAAAACTTTTGTTTTGATGAATTTTCTTAACTAGAAAATATATTTGTTTAGTGCAAATAAATAGAGAATGCAGCTTATTGTACAGGCGCAGCAATACGTGGGATTTATTTAATATAATAAATAAATGTTAGAATCGGTTAGACTGCAGCAGCAAAACGCTGTATATGCGTTGTCGGTCAATTGTGTGATCGTTTATTACCTTACAGAGTAGTTCGTTGTGTGAATTTCTGAAGTTGTTAAGGAATTTTACTAGTTCTACATGTATCAATCTATTTATGTCTAATTATATGACAAAAAGGTTGGTAAACATATGTGGCGATAAATCTACCTAATAATATTAATGGTGAAGTAGGCAAGTAAGCTGTTGCTCGACTTGGATCTGTTGGAGGATCTCAGAAACATATTTCAACGAAAGTGTTTTTTTTTTATTAGATTACAGTATTATCGGTATGCTGGTATGCATATGTATATAATAGTATAATCAAAAAACCGAAAATCATACAACCTCTAATGGCGTGTTTTTTTCATCGCATTCAACCTATGTTTTATTAATTCAAGGTATTAATAATAAGAACTAATTTCTTTTACGGTAATCTTATTGATAAAGCTAAGTCGGACAAAAATGATATAAAGGAATTAATTCCTATATATGGGATGATAAAAACATTTTTAGCAAGTATAATATTTACATTCAATTATGCAAGGTAAGTTAGAACATACTAATAAAGCAAACAGGTAGCTCATATTGCTCATATGCATATTTTAGTGATCAGGCGAGGACATACGTACACCTCTCATGAGAAGATTCGGGGGCACCAGCGTTAAAAGCAATCCAGCGTTTTACTTTAAATCTTAGGTTAGAAGACTTTGTAATGAGGGATTTTTAAGCAGTTATTCATTTAGCACATTGTGGACTAGTTAGTTACGTTGAAAAGACTCCTGAATTTGGATCTATTGTAAGTATTCTGGTAGTTGTGATGTTTAAAGAAACTATTCTAAATCATTGTAAGTAGGTACATACATGTTGTAAGACATTGGAGACATAATATTACTTTTATGCATCTGAACAATAAAGGTGTGCTTGTAAGTTTGATTTGAACATTTAGAATATACAAAACTTAAAGTGGCTGCATTCATTTCATAAATGCTGCGGTGTATTTGCAAATAAGGCGGAACTTTTGAAAATATTATACCCCATATTTTATCATTTTCAAAACGTCCTCCTTACTTACAAATAAGGCACCGTTAAAACTACTTGTTGTTCCCAAAAACACTTTCAAACCAAGCATTTATTTCACAAGTTTTTTTTATTTGATAGAAATAAATATTTATCCGTGCACAAAGCGTTATGACTTTAAGGTAAGTATTACTATTCTTAAAAAGATATGAAAGGTGATTTATTAATTCAAGAATTCTAACAGTTTGCTCCAAGACGAATGCTTTTAATGCAAGTAAACGATATTCTTAAGCGGAGGCTAAAAGTAGTTTCATCCAAGACTGCTAACCTCTTACGTTAAGGTTATGCTGTTAAGACAATGTTTTTTTTGACAATATTCAAAACGTAGATTCATTTTGGCCAAGACAAATTTATTTAAGGTAAACTGTCGTCAGTAGGAAACGATTCTGCTGTAGTTTTAAATTTATTGCAAATTATATTTTAGCACTATCTCTCAGACTAGGCCCGACCACTGCAGGGTTAAAGAGTATCTGGATAATTTGTTTATATGCACAAATTTGTCGATTGACCGCCTCTGAATTTGCCTGTACGTAACGCCGGCACTGCATTCTGGCGGCGAAAACCGGAACAACTCCGCAGTAGCTCTTTTAGACAAATCGAAAGCCACAAATGGCATATTTTGCCACATCTAACACGGACAGTTTTATCCAGAAAATCATATCACTTATTTTCCAATCAAGGTGATTAAATAAATTCAAATGATATATGAAAGAATCAACTTTCTAACCAGCTAGGAAATTTTTTTTACATGAAATGTATTTTTTCTTTCTTCCTACTCTACTTTGAACATACATAGTTGATATTGGTATTTAATAATTAATTGCTGTTCCTACTTCCCCGATTATGCTGGTGTTACCTGCATATCGTCCGATGTTATACACATTTGCTCTGTTATGTTACTGTGATTACATGATTATAAGCAGACAACAATATTAGACATCAAAATCATTGCATAGCTGGACGATTAAAGTTCTAGGTATCTAACGTTCAAAGTTCTTAAATTCGCAAACTATGGTAATATGTATTTGCGGTGAAAAAGAATCTTTTGAACCTCTAACATTATTCCTATTGTCATTTATCTTGTAACATGGTGAGAATTATAAACATACGCGTGTTGTGTGCGTATATTCGTATATAGTAACAACACGGAGGAAAAAGTGAAAGGCACCGAAACGGAGGGAACGATGTTCTTCTAAATTACACAGAACCCGCGCTTGTTTATGGAGACGTCAAATGTGAGAAGGCAGGGCGCAGACACAACCCTTTGAGAACAAATCTGTCGGAAAGCAAACAGAGACTCTCCGCCGCTCTCGTCGGCGAGTATTTAGTCTGAGGCGGGCCGAACAGTTATCGGTTATTGCCCCGGCATAATCGCAACAGTATGCGTGTATGCGTGCATGTGTAAATGCGCGTACGAAAGACGGAGACGGGGCGACGGCAAATCACTGGGCGAAAGAGAGGGGAACGGTTGTTGTTTTTCGACAGTCAAGTATATTGGCCAATCCACGTGCACATCGTACATTATGCATATATGTTAGGACAGGGCCGGGCAGTGCGGTTTTGCTACCGTTTATGCGAGGACTAGAAATGCTGACAAAATAAACTGATCTACTGACTAAAAACAGATTTTAATTTCCTATTCTGATAGAAGCACAAAATCTGCATTCTCATAATCATATAATTATTTATTATTTTTAGACTACAATGAAGCAAAAATAAAAGCAACAGTTTTCGTAGATATGTAAACTACCTAATAAATAGCACTAAAGAAGGAGTAAGTACTAAATATACAGTTTCAATTTTAATTACACGAAAACCTGATTTATTCGAACGTATTGAGTATTGAGAAAAGATAGCATCCGCATGGATCGATTATTCGTCCCGTCCATTCGAACGTATTATTTCGTAAATTTGTGGATATCCATTAATTAAATGTACAAAAATATGGTTCTGAATAGAAATCTATACGAATTTCCGAAATAATTTAATTTTTTGGTTATAGTGCCACAGCGCTAATTACCACGCGTAATTGATTTATATAGCAATAATACTCATATGTTATTCAATGCATTTCGTACAATTTCCGTTTAATACAAGAGAGAGAAAGCAAATTCAAATTGAAACGTTTGTCTTCTAGCCGTTGGTTCAAGCAATCGAAATGCTTATTGTGCGTTATTCAAATAGAAAACAGATAGAATATAGCCAAATAATCTATTCTTAAACGTGCTACACTTGTACGGCGCTAATCAAAATCAATACACCGGCTTACATTATTCTGTCAAAGGTTTGTTTTTGACGTTAGTGATGACGTTAATGCTATTGAACTGATTTGGGCAAGAGCTAAAACATATTATAATCATATTATAATACATATATCGGCAGAGATGGATACAGTGATGATAAAGTTCTGGAAATGTGGAAGGAGTCATTGGTTATTTGTGATGGTAATGTGTGGAGCAATTGCGTACAACACACAAATGAGCTAATTCAGAAATGGTACGACAGAGAACAGTTTCGAGCAAAAGTAGATGTTGCGTCTGTCATTATCAATGTTGGTGGAGATTCTGATTCGGAAACAGAAGAATCTGATTAAATTCTTAAAATAAGTTACTTACATTTGTAAATGTATAGTTTATATATTTAATTTTCTATTTTATGCTTTTCTTAGAGCACACAAACAAATGTGTTGAAAATAAAATAGAGCATTGTTGTATAAGTGTGTGTCTAATTGTATTTGTATATAAGATGATAGTTAAATAATATAGTAAACACTAGTAATTAATATGTGAGATAAACGTAAATCACTTTTCTAATAAGTTGCGAGGCGTTACAATCAAAACATTATTTCCACTCACAGTTCTATACCGATTTTTGCGGTATTCATTCTTGCTCTCGAACAAATATCTCTAAATTGAACTCGGTAAGAATATGTGTTTGTTGTGGGCCAATTATAGTTTTATAAATTTCAGGTAAATAGAATGTTTTGACATTTACAATTGTCAATAGGTTAGAAATATCACCCATATGATAGTGGAGTGTAGTGCTTAACTATAAAGTATAAAGTAATGACTTGATTCAGATGTACAAAATTTATGATGTCACGGGTAAAGAACTAATATTGGACGAATAGCACCTATCTAATTTATTGAATGCCTTAAAAAATAATAAAAAATTTTAATCTGATAGAAAAGAAACTAATAGTGGCGCAGTCAAATGAAAGTAATAAATAATACACCTATTAGACCTTAGAAGTACCTACGATTTCGAAAACGAGAATTCATAGCTGGATTCGCCGGCAGAACTATATGTGCAGCCGAACACGATTCGAGACCAGACATCGGAGAATAAGTATTAGAATACTTACTAAAGTTCTCCAGAACAATGTAGAATCGTGAAATTTGCCATCGATATTGGATTACTCAAGTATTCGAATGAATGTCTTGATTCTTTAAAGTTCTCAGTTATAAAGTATTCGCTCATCATCTAGTTTCAATATTATTTCCAACCATATATCCAAATCGAAAAAAATATGTTAGTTATTCTATTTACATCAGCTACTTTGTCATATAAATGCCGTACGTAATAGTTTTAATAGTTTTTTTTTAAATAGGGAATTTTTATATCTGCTGTATCTATTTGTAGTAGCTGTTTTGGTTTTATGTATATCAAGCTCACGCGATTTGTGTGTCGTCATTGTGAGGGAATGATGTGCATATTATCGCAGTGGTACATGTTGGTGGTCTAGAGTCTAATGTAATTAACGAGGCCACCGATGTATTTAGGTGTAAGTTTTATGTTTGTTGAATGTCATTCAATTAGTGATATTTTAGGGACTAATTACTGTCTAACAGATAAGTTACTTAAAAACTGCGTCTACCATGATAGACACGAAAAACGAAATTATTATACAGCTTTTACGCAATGACAATATCATAAATAACGAAAATTTCAGATTCTATTTCTAAGTAAGTACATAAAATTTTATTAATAAACGTAAAAAAAGTAAAGTTTATCGCTGATAAACGCTGATTTCAATACTATGAAATCCGGTCCTGTCCAACTGATACGCGCACAATTTACGATTTACTCCTATCGTGACCTAAAACGACTACTCGCAAATAATAATAATCCGTTTCGCAACGTGAAACGAACAGCAGGTCATACACGTGGACCGAACGTTTGTCCACGTTTCCCTCGCGCACGGCTACGTGTTCTAGAGACTCGCCACGCCACCAGCCCGACTGTGCCATTACAAGAACACCCCCGCAAATTTACCGAACACGTACCGCATGGCTGCGGTCTCGGGCCAGTTATTGAATTTTTTTTTTCGTCCGGCTCTACATTACGGACGCCGGCCGCCGACGTCCGAGTTTTAATGGGCGGTTGTGTGCCTACGCGAATCGCATGATCGGAAAATAGCAATAAATAAGTAATTTTATGACGCGAATTAAATATTCACGTGACAGGGGGAATCTAAATAGGCAACTGGTGAAGCGAAAATAGAAATACATATGACGCAATTCCTTTTTGAGAGAAATTTTTATATAAATTTGGAATTTTCCAATGGTAGTTTTGGTTTATCAGTGAGAAAAATTGGCGGCATACATTTGTAATAAAATGTTATACGTTAAATTTTGAATACATAAGCAACAATGTGACCCCTGATTTTGTTTATGTTTTACTGAACCATATTAGGAAGGTTTAGCAGTCAATATTGTAATACAGGGTGGGGCAGAGGAACTTGCTTATTTGGTTACTCAATAAAAACAAAATATGTACAAATACAAATTTTATTCTTAAAACAACATAAAGAATAGCATTGGAAATGTACGTTTACTTAGTTTTAAAAATCATGTCAGGCAAATAGTGTCCATTATTTTGAATGCACTGTCTCAGTCGATTTTCATAGTTATTGTGAACTCTCTGCAGCATATCCACGGGGATGTTGGCAACAGCGTGGCGAATGTTGTTCTTCAATCCAATGAGGGTCCTACGACGGCCGTTGTAGACCAATGACTTGAGATAACCCCACAGAAAGTAGTCGCAGGGAGTTAAATCCGGGGACCGCGCCGGCCAATGCAGATCGCCTCTCGAGGAGATGAGCCGCCCTGGAAAGTGTTGCCGCAAAACAGTCATTGACACTCGTGCGGTGTGTGCCGTGGCGCCGTCCTCCTGGAACCAGACTTGTCCCACACCCATATCTTCAAGTGCTGGCAAGAAAAATTGTTGAACCATATTGACATATCGGTCTGAAATCACAGTGACTGTCTGGTTGTTCTCTTCGAAAAACCATGGACCAATTATTCCAAGTCGCGATATCGCACACCAAACAGTAACACGTTCCGAGTGTAAGGGACGTTGATGAAGTTGTCTGGGGTTGTATGGGCTCCAATAACGCATGTTCTGCTTATTGACACATCCCGAAAGGTGGAAGTGAGCCTCATCAGTCAAGAAAACTATGGCGTGCTGAGGAATGTTGAGTAGCGCCTCACATGCATTTTCTCGAGCAGCAAAATCACGAGGGATGAGATCCTGTACCACTGCCAATTTGTAGGGATGGAATTTCAGTTCCTCATGAAGGATTCGTCTGATTGAACGAGCAGACATTCCAACAGCAGCTGCGTGTTTACGTGCAGAACGTTTAGGAGATTGCGAAACAGAAAGCGTTACCATGTCAGTCAATGTTTTGAGATGTTCTCACTGTTACAATACCAGCGCGTTTTAAAACTTAAGTCATAAAAAACACGTTTAAACGCTAAAATTTGCCTGAAGTTGCTCCCTTCATATTGTCCCCCTAAGTTGTTTTACTCTGTGTACTACTAATTGCTACAAAAATCGCCCGTGTAAGAACACCTTCAACCACATTCATTCTTTTCCTTTCGGAGAACTATTAAGAAAATCGATTTTCTTTAATTATTGAATATATAGCTATTTTTAGATATTGTGATTCATGATATTCTTCTCAACAGATGCAATGATGCGCAATGGTTTTAGAAAAGACAAGAGGTAGATAAGTAATACTTTTTCCGAACTTTTTAATGTACTTATTTCGGAGGTCAATAAGTAAGCAAAAGCATACTATAAACAATTTATACTACCTATTATATAATTAAATGCAGTTGAAATACAAAAACATTTTTACAAATGTCGCTATGGGCAGACAATAAGTATTTAGAAATATTGCAAACAAATATTAATGAAATTTGGTTCAAACAGAACGGTTGCCCGGCGCATAATACCGGTAATGTCAGTAATTTCTTAAATATCGTTTTTGAAGATAGATGTAGCCGTAATTCGAGTCCTATTAAATGGTCACCACGCTCCCCGAATTTAGCCCCAAACGACTTCTTTTTATGGCCCTTTTTAAATAATTCAATATACGGGGTAATATTAATATAAATTTAAACAGTCTACAAATGAAACTAACTAGCGTAAATCCTCATCTCTGCTCTATAAATAAAAATATATTTCACAATTCCCTGTCGGTCGATTAGAAATATAGAAAGTTCACGATAACATATACGCATATATGTATCTGTGTATGCATATTTTCCCATTAATAAAAGTATTACGCAGTCGGGAGCAAGCCGTTTTTGACTCCTGCTAAACCGAATAACTTCGCAAAGTTCAACGTACCCGGGGCACGCTGTCTATTTTTAAAATAGACGTATCAGCAGTTTACGTATACCATTTAAGAATAGTTTGCAAACGAATCGCGCACACGTCAGAATGTGAAATCTACGCGGGAAGTGAAACTAAGCGACGAAATTGTGCGACAGAAAGTACTTACTTCTTACGATTATTAAAATAAATACGAATGAAATAGCGATGCAGCACATTCAAGATGAATTTAATTCTATAATCTATTGAAAATTAAAAGTTTAAAAATCATTGACGAACTAAATAAATAGAACTACAATTAACACTGACAATTAATTCAGCCTTTACCCACTCCGTGAAAATAAACTCCTATTCTGGTATTCAACGCCATATCGGACTATCTTTGACTTTAATTATCTAAAGCTGTAACACTGTAAATATATTCAAAATATTATCATTCGTTAAAAATACGAGTATTATATAAACATGTCGCTTGACCCAATTTTTTGCAATATTTTTACGATAACAAGGCGTTACTCACGTACGCAGAATTTACTATGATTATAAAAAACTTATAAAACTGTATAAACTTGTTATACAGTGACCGGTATAAATGTTGTAACACATGGATTTATTTTTCATTTTTTCGCCTGGTTCCGGCAGTCTTACATTAGAATAATCAGTTTTCTCTTGGACGGACATATTTTATGGTCCCGTTGGTGTCCTTTCAAGAGAGATTTCATTCGCACTTGTGGGACCTCGGCTTCGCCTCGGCCCCACAAACCGTACTCAAACTCGCAAAACTATAGTTTCTGACCTAGTGATACAAATAACTATTCTTTAACGATTCTAGAAAGTAAGGGATGCATTTTTATGTGAACATCTAACAATAATATGTAAAGAAAATTTTTTATTTGTAATTGTAAATTAACATTCAATGGAATGTTTTCGTTCTCTGTGAATATTTAGCCGACCTCAAATAAAGGTAAGTAAATATTACCTAATTACATTGGCAATAACTGTACCCTGTATGTACGACCATAATTTGTTAATAATTTACTTGGAAGGAACGAAATTTTCAACTGAATAAATACATTTATTAGCATCGCGCTGAATTATTGTGTGAGGAACCTTTCTTGATATTCGTTTTATTGGAAATGTCATTACCGATCGATACAAAGCCGTCCACACAAGATATATGTATACCTCCGTACATACGTACAAACATACCACATATAGTCCTAAATGAATGTGCCAGTGCTCCATTAAATATGTAAATGTTTTATACAACTGTTCTCTAATGTTTATGCTGGTGGACAATATCGGATAGTAATGGCTTTTAGACGACATTGTACCATATATTATTCATCGGTGTCGCTGAAATAAATTGCGATAGTCCACACATTGGGTAGAATTTTTAATTCTTGTTTGATTAATGATATAAAAATTGAGTTGATGAAAACGTCAAATTTAATCTTGCATTAATGTTGATTACTACACTTAATATAATATAATAGAGCAAAAAAAAGCTGCATAGTGCTTTTTAATATTTCCCCACGTAGTTTGCATGAAGCTCTCCCCTTTTTAAAAGCATATAAATCGATTCTAAAAATAGTAATCTTCCTAGCGGATAGCTAAAAAAACACGGCGGTTAAATAACCGCGACCCCTAAAAGGGATTCCTCGGAAGTGATGTTGCCTTTTAGAAATCAGCGAATTCCAGCAATTACAGTATATAGAAGAACTAACGGTGCTTGGGAGTCAAAAATGCGAACCCTTTTTTTTGTGTTTAACCTGCACTCCCTTTGGAAACGCACCAGCGCCAGCGTTCGGATAGCCGCAATTCTAACGAAATTCGTTCGACAGCTTTCGGATACCGTTAGAGATAGGATGTGCAATTTTCTCTTAAATTATAGGAAACGTTTCACACACCTTTCACAAACCGCAAAACCAGTCGTCATAAAAATCGAAAATATGACTTATTGTGGTCTATAAATTTAAAGGTTGAAGTTACGTTTTACTAGTTTTATATTTGGCAATAAAGTAAGAAATTGTTTAGTTTGTTTTATTGTATTCCATATGCTCAATGTTTTCCTGATTCTAAACAACTTCTCTTTTCTTATAACATATTTTTCCCCTTATTCTGGTATTATAATAACAATACCATTTAATTAAAAAAGTAAAAAATAGTATGTACTACATCACACAAAAATTGTAATTGTAATAGGTCTTTTGGTGAAATAGTTCTCAAAACTTATTTTGAATTTCTAATTTCCACAGGTAATTTATTAAAAAAAAAGATAGGTGCCAAAAAGTCGATGCTTGCCAAAATATTAAATATGTGTAGGTACACCAGCGACACTTTCTAATTGTACGACCTACAGCATAAAATAGAGCCTAAAGGTGTAGCATGGGTAATAGACGACTTATGCATTCACTGCCGTCTTCGAAATATATAAACACAGATGTGCGGTATCTGTTTTTTTTTTGTAGTAAATCTATTTAATATGAGGAAGAATGCAGTAAGCAAATATAGAAAAACATTGAACTTATAAAATAGCGAGAAATAAATACATCAAAGGCGCATACTTATGCCTGCCGACTTACCTCGGTTAGCACAATTCGAAGTTTCTCAATTACTTACCATAAATATAATATTGTATACGAACAGATGTTTTGTTTTCTTTACACATTCCTAGAGCTTTACTAAATATATTTGTGTTTTTTAATCCAATTAATTCAAAATAATTGTTTTCATATCTATTTTTAATTCGCGGCGGCTCCGTTTTTCGATATTAACATAATGAATAATTAATATATGTATGTATATATATATACATATATATAAAGTAATCATTAATTATTTATTTAAACCTGCATTTTATATTTATACCTATCACTGCTGTTCGATTTAGGACTAATTCAAAATTTGTATTTCCTTTCAAAAATATTGTGAGACTTTTGAAGTAAAATCTTTGGAACTAGGGAATTTAAAAACGAAAAATGAAATATTATTTTATCTTATTATTGTAATATTAATAAAAACATACCATTACTATAACCAACAAAAAATATTTCTGACAAGTGTAGAGCTTTTCGTTCTAATATCTGATATAAAAATCGTGAAGGAAGCCGGAACGAATTAAAAAAATTGATATGAAATCATTAGATATCAGTTAGATTAAAAAATGTAAGCATATTTGGGTAAAGCTTCAGGCAAAACAAAACATGCATTTCTGTGAATAACCACAAATAATATCCACTGCTCTTCAAGATACTACGTTAAGGCAGTTCTATGCAGAGCATCCCTTTACTAGTTGCAAAGAAGCCATCGCCACCACCGCCTTCCCTGGTTCAATCACCACGGCAAGAAAAAGGTTGAGAGCAGGGGGCCTGAAAAGCTATCGCGCTGCTATTAAAACAGAACTTTCCGAGCGCAATCGGCAAGATTTTATTCTGATAAATTTCGCTATACGATATCGGAATATGCCCGTAGATTTTTGGAGAACGGTAATATTCAGCGACGAGTCGACATTTCAAAGCACCCCAAACACTCATAGCCGACTAGTAACCCGTCCTTCTAACTCCAGGCTTCTGCCACAATATGTCCACCCGCAAAACAGAAGTGGACGGGTTTCTGTGGAAGTATGGGGTTGGATATCATATGCAGGACCTGGCACTATTTGGTCGCTTGACAGCATTACAATATCGGGATATTTTGGAGAATATTATGTTGCCATCGGTAACATCGCTTTATGATCGGTTTACATTTCAACATGACAACTCCCCAATCCATACTGCTCAGGTTGTCCAGCAATGGATTGGTAATAATAACTTGGAGGTATTAAATTAGCCACCGCGAAGCCCAGACCTTAATCCAATAGAAAACCTTTGGGGTTTCATAAAAAATAAGATGAGGGAAAACGGCATAGAACGAAGAGACAGGAATCTAGTGTGGCAACAAATCGTGCACGAATCGGAACAAGTGAGTGAGGAATATTGCCATACATTAATAGTCTATGCCGTCAAGATTGGATGAACTAATTCAAAATAACGACGGATGGACGCATTACTAATAAGCTTCAGCGACCACCTCATGAAAAATGGAAGTAGTAATAATCCTTATTACAATATTGTTTAATATCTTACACACGAGCTGTCGCAACTTATTTAATGTTTACAGTAATACTGAAAAAAAGTTTTTTATTCATAACCGAGATATGCTTCACTGATTTCAGTTTAGCTGAATAGTTTAAATGTTTTCATGCGATTAATTTTGATACTTTCATTATTATTTACATACGTATAAAATGAATAAAAGTAATAAACCCAACTAGTCGTAGTTCAAGTGTAATGAAAATACCTTTTAAACCCATTTAATAAGACTACAGTTATTGGAAATACTTCAAACATCAAATAAATTTATTCCTACGCAAAGATGACAAATACATAATAGATGCATTCAACTTCGCACATAAATAAATCCAGCCTAAGCTTTTTTAAAATAACCGACAGAGAGACCGCACATCTGTGTTTACATATTTCGAAGCGAGCAGTTACTGCATAAATTCGTCTACTATCCACGCTAAACATATGGGCTCTATTTTACCCTGTAGGTCGTACAATTAGAAAGTGTCGCTAGTGTACACACAGATAAAAATACGGAGTTAGATTTAACACCGTTTCAACACTTTTTCGGTGTTCTCTCACGACCATCCGTTCAAGGAGCCTCCATTTAAGAGTTAAATATTTTACACCCCAACGGAAAAGACCTGGAGGCAATTTCATTCTAGAAATCGTTAATTTCCTTCAATAAGGAGCTGGTATATACTGGATATATTTAACGCTTTGTTAAGTATATCCAGTAGCATCTCCATTCCCTTCTGTTCCATGTTCTTTAACATTTCCGTTGTTATTCTATCATGTCCTGGTGCTTTTCCATCTTTTAACGCCTTTATTGCCTCCCTCATTTCATTTTCAGTTATTGGTTCCAGTTGATTTATGTCTGCTTCAGTTTCTATCTCTACCTCATCAGTATTGTCATCTGTATTGTTTCCGTCACTTCTAAAGGTCAACAAATCTTGGAAACATTGCTTCCATCTGCCCATTACTTGCTTGTCGTCTGTTACGATGTTTCCATCTTTACCCCAATGGTTGCGTATTTACTCTGCTTTTCAGTTCTACAGTTCTTGAGTGCCTTGTAGAATAATTTTTCTTTTTTGTTCCTTGTGGGCTTTATATTTATTTTCTGATCTGTTGCTAAGATAGTCCTTCCATTTGTTCTTCTTCATTTTAATTTCTTCGCTCCACCATGCTGTTTGTTTAGACTTATTATTTACTTTTGTTACCCCACATACTTCAATCGCTACTTCTAGTAATGTTTTTCTGAATATCTGCTTAATCTTAAGTATAAGATTCTTTATCAAAGATTTCAAGGTGTGAGTTATCTTTAAGACGAGATCATATTACTGCTGTTTTAGCATAAAATTTGATTCGTTGAAATGTTAGATAAAATATATCTTCAGTTCATCCAAGAGATACTCACATTTCTCTTATACTCTCCATAGTTATTACCTGGGCAACTAAATTCGTAAAATGCAATTAGCAAATGCCAAACTAGTGGAACAATGAAAACCAATTACAGTTCGTTCTCCGCGTGCCACTTCCTCTTCAATAATTCACGAGAAATTCCGCGAAGCAAATCGATGTTACAATTTTCGGTTGTGCGCCATCATCCATTATGCACAGACGAAATTGTACGATTTCCAGGAAGGGGCGGCCAATACCCATTACGACCGCCCACGCTTGCACGTAGTGCATACGTTCATCGTATGTGTGCCTACCGAAAGGTGGATACACGGGAGTTGCATGACGGAATTGCCAAGCGAACCACGTTCACTACGTATCAATTTATTCTGTTTCCCCCCCAGTCAAGGATAATGAGTTGATTTATCATTCAATTCACTCGGTTCTTTTTTACATTTGCGCCAACCGAGGCGGTGACTGCATTCGACGAAATTCACCCCCAGGTAATCGTTTCCACGAAGGCGCCGTACCTCGGCATGGCTACCATTGCGAATTTCTTGAATATTTGATGATGAAATCATAAGTTTGCGAGCGATTAAATGTCAGTTATTATTGGCCGCTCTCGTAATACGTAAACTTTATTCCCGGAAATGCAATGGTAATAATAAGCCTTAATAACGCGATGGTTTATATAGTTTAAACTTCATATAAAAAGGAAGAGAGACAAAGACCTTATAAATAAATTCCGCATTGATAATGTGTGTTTAATCTATAACTAAATATGCAGGCAGGTTTGAATTATAAACGTTATAATAATTGCTACGTTAATATTTAGCTTCTTGAGGTATAAGTAATACACAATTTCCAAGTGAAAACTACAGATACTAGTTAATAGACTCTCATATCAATTATAATGTCTCAGCAAGTCATAACTATTATACGATACCCAATTTATCTGTTAACATTTTCAATATAAATTTATACTAACTAAAGCAAGACAAAAGAAAACACAGAGATGGTAGCCATATTTTGAAATTTGGAAGCAGTTCGAATAATTTGTTTGATGCTGCTAATTCTATTGTGTTATTTTCCTTAAATCCAATAGAATTCATAACATAAGTTGCACACAAACATAGCATTTTAACTGTCAAACTTCAAAATCATCTCTGTATTTCTCCACACACTCTTAGTTTTCAAATTACTACAATTTTCTAGCTACTATAGCAGCTTCAATTTAACTTTATATATATTTTTTTGTAATAATAATAATAATAATAATAAGAAAGATATATATTTGTAATAAATATTGCATATATATTGTCCTAATATAGTATGCTTTGTAAGTTAATTTACAATCATCGTCATATGTTCTCGTGTTGTAGAGGTGAACATCTTTATTTACAGGGAATGTATGTTTATTTTGGTGAACATATACAACAGTGTACAACACAAAAGCTGACGCCAACATACGTATTTTTGATTCTTTAAAATACGTCCTGCAACTATCCTCATTCCTAAGCTGCAAAGATATCTTATAGCTTTTTTTTTTGCAGAATGAAAATCCTGGCTGACTGAAAGTTAGCGAAATATGCTAGTTTTGCCGCTTGATGGTCTGCTACTTGTGTTAGTCTTTTTATTGCAAATAGGGCCGACGACGGTCTTGTTGCAAATCCTTCTATATGACAATACAAAGAAACTTTGTTTTAGTCGATTGATTGCTACGAGGGCAAAATTTGAAATTTTAGATTTTTGCCATGTTTACTTTAAGTTTATTGGCCTCAAACCAGTCGTTGGCATCGTTCACGGCTCTCCTGCTTTCTTGCATTACAGTTTTTTGGTTCGCTGCTGTTGCTAGGAAGGATGTGTCATCCGCATATAAGCATACCTCGTCATTCTGCAAATCGGCTGGAAGGTAGATGATAAAAAGCAGAGGGCCCAAAATGAACCCCTGCGGAACTCCAAATTTTACTTGGCCAGGTTGGGATCTTATTGTTTGCCATTCTGTTATTTGCTATCTCTTTGTGAGGTACGATTGCATCAACCTTAGAGGTTTCCCCTTTACACCATAATACTCCAATTTTCTTATTAAAATGTTATGACTGACGGAGTCGAAAGCTTTGGACAGGCCTAATAAAGTAATCTCTGTAATTCAAAGAGATCCAGGAGAAAAAAAGCAAAACCTCTAATCTACTTAGGAGTTACCATTTTGTTATAGATAAACGAAATATAACTGCCATTTAATGCTTATGAAGCACTCATGCATGTGGGACAGATCTCCAAAATCGTCACAAAAGTGTCAAAATTGAAAACTCTAAATGTGCTGTGAAATATACATGTTTTATTATCTATTGCAGTATGTTAACGAATCTAACTTTTAGATCCAATACGAAATATTTCATTTTCACCTTACTGCGAAGAGTTACAGACCCACAAAATGCACCGTTCTATATAGTATTAAGCAGAGTAAAACCTTTCTCTTCCTAATCATCATTACGATAGCGGAAAAAAACGGTTTTTGCAATTGACCGGGTGAGATTTGAACCCACGATCACATGACTGATAGCCAAGTGTGCAAGCCACTAGACCATCAGCCGGGCATTCAACAGTAATTATTTAGTAATACCTTCTTTGAACTAGTTTTTACTATTTATCCTGGCGATCCTAAGCTAATACATTCTATGATTAATACTTAACCTAAAAAGGAGTAGAAATGAGGACCCAGGCTGAGATTGGAACCTGCGACCTTTGGTAAGAAAATTTCTAATGAGGAATCACAAAGATATTTTGAGCTTTTCCTGATATAGTAAGATGTGCTACCATACCTAACCTTATTTTTTATTGTGTTTTAATTAATTAATTGCCCAGAATTGTCATAGAAAGTAAGAATTCGAATTTAGAAAGTGTTTTAATTATTCTATGAGAAATTATTTTCTCTATGAAGGAAATACAATAATTATTTTGACATCACTTCGTTTTAGAAAGCTTTTACATCCATAAAAAAAAAGATTCCATACGAACGAAGCAGTCTTAAAGAAAAAAGCGAAGAAATAAGGCAGACGGATTAATCGCTTAAACACTTTGTGACAAAGAATGCCCCCAGAAAAGGTCCACTTCTCTTCCGTCTCTATTCACGGGTTTATGCGATGTCGGTTTTGCTATGCTCGTCCGCTGGGGCGCTTGTATAAGCTTGAGGGGCGTTCTTTAGTTGCTGTCTCTCTTTCTAGGTTTCAGTGATATCGTGCTCGCTTCTTTCTAATCCGATCGACCCACGCAGTGATTGTCGCAGCTTTTATATCCCTGTCGCATATGTTTGCATTTTAGAATGTCGGCGTATCTTCTCAATAATTTTTTAGGGTTTTATTCTAAAATGATTTAACTTGGAAGGATAAAAAGAAACAACATAAGAAAGGCGATACTAACAATAATAGAAAATTAAAATTGTACTACGGAAA
Source organism: Cetonia aurata (assembly GCA_949128085.1). Taxonomy (NCBI): domain Eukaryota; kingdom Metazoa; phylum Arthropoda; class Insecta; order Coleoptera; family Scarabaeidae; genus Cetonia; species Cetonia aurata. Next base: position 22,509,052 of record OX421885.1, on the reverse strand, counting down.
AGTTAGTATGTATTAATGTAAATTTAATTATGTACTTCTAACGTCAAATCTCATAAATTCCCAACTTCATCTAGTGTCCCGCAGTGTTCGAACTTAAGTCCATTATTGTTTATGTCGCAAACGAACATCCGCTTTAAAATAAAATAAAATAAACGTCTCATAATGTAACGTACATATTTATGCGCGTGTGACATTCACGGATCCACTCGGATTTTTCACTAATGAAGTTTGGTTTATTATACGCGTCCAACATCGGTATTATAAAGGCGTCCCGCTATGTTAGCCACGGTTAGATCTCAACATCATCATCGCAGACGGACTCGACGTACGCAGAATTTTTATCGAGCGCCCGTTTCGAAATAGAACTGTTTATTTTCAGAATCGTACTTACACATGCTTTGCTTTAAAAACTGGTTTATTTTAAAATACGGCGTTTAGAGTTTGTTTGAAATTCGGCGTACGTCATGTGCCCGAACTCTACGTGAGTTCAAGTTTAATATTGCACTCTCTCGAATTTAAACAACGCGGGACAGCACGAATAGATTGGGATAGATTGGAGAGATGGACGACTCGTATTATTTATATATGTATATCCATAGCTATACCGTAGGTGGATCTCAGATATGTTTTTTGTTGAAAAAGAAAAGAGAACTAGAATATTAAAAACGGTAACGTCTTGCAGATGCAACAAATAATTAGAATTGGTTAATAATGAAAGCACTTTTAAAATCTTTGAATTTGCAATATTAGCTTAATAATTACAGACTTTTTTCTTACTAGCAATCGCTAGTAAGCCTTCAATTGGTAGGTATCAACAATAAACTGCATTTATTTAATCACTGTAGTATGATTTACTTTTGCTTCTTTGGCCAAGATTTAAACATTAATAACAATTACCTATACACAGAGTGTTTTAGACTATTCGTCCATTATAGCAAATCCACAACCAAAACAATCTGCTTTAGTGTTTAAAATGTTTTTCTTAATTCTTTAATTTTACTGCGCTTTTGACACACTTCGTATAAATCAGCTGCTTTCATAGCTAAAAAGAGATTATTGTTGGTGTAACTTCAACGTACAACTTGCAACTATAGTGTTTTCTTTAGAATAAAGAACCTTCTTAATTGAAAGTTACTTTCGTTATGGCACCCGTGTTGACGGAGAGTGGGCCTATTCTATCCAAAATTGCTTAGAAGAATTTCAAGTTTTCAATTTTTGTTGTTGACTACATGCAGTTTAGAGAGAGCCTGTTTCTTGAAGCTGGTGTCATCCTACGAGAAGCTGGTAGGATCACGGTATCCTGGTGTGCCGCCTGGGATAATTTTCCATTCTCGTTGCAGAATATTCCAGAGTTATTCCTTTGAAGCAGGACCAATAATTCGCATCCTTTCGGCAAGCTCATCCAACAAAAGCTTGTTGGGATTGAATCATCAGAACTCTGCAGTGACCATATCATTATTTGTAGAATATTCACTTTATTTTGGTCGGTCAAATATTGTTTGCATATTCGGGGTGTATGTTTTGGATCGTTGTCATATACAGGGTGTTTTGAAACATCGTTTAAAGATTTTAAGGTCATGTAGTACGATCGAAAATAAGGTTAAAAGTCATAATAAACATATGTTCACAAATCAAGCGTTTACGAGATAACAGCGAGTGTTCCTAGTAGTACATGGATATAACATATCCCAGTAAACAGGTGCTTATCAGCTATTGTTTTATGACAGTTTAATTTGACGTTTTGTGCAATTTGTAGCAATTACAATGGTTGCGTATTCTAATGCTGAAATGAGCGATATGGTGTTCATGTACGGTCGTGCTAATGGGAATTCTTTACAAGCACGTCGCTTCTATGCTGAAACGTTTCCTGATCGCCAACTGCCTTCGCATGTGATGTTTCAGACGGTGTTTCAACGACACGACTAAGAGAAACTGGTTCGTTTGAGAAGCGGTCTTCTGATACTGGACGGCAGAGATTAGCATGTACTCCACAGATAGAAGAAAGAATTTTGAATATTATTGATGAAAATCCCGAAACTACTGTTAGAAGAACTCTTCATGAGCAACTCCTATACCCCTACCATATCCAACGGGTACAAGCCCTTCCTGCTCCGGATTATCAAGCGAGAAGGGCTTTCTGTGAGTGGTTTTTGCGAACAGCTGCTGATCGGCCAGATTTCGCTGATAACATCCTTTTCACTGATGAAGCTGGTTTTACTAAAAATGGAATATTTAGTTTCCACAACAATCACGTTTGGTGTGACGAGAATCCTCATGCTACCGTTGGAGCTCGGCACCAGCAACGTTTCTCTCTAAACATTTGGTTAGGCATGATAGAGGAACAGTTGCTAGGACCGATTGTTTTGCCACAACGCTTAACAGGTCCTGCATACCTCGAGTTCTTGGAAAATACTTTACCTGAACTTTTGGAAGATTTACCTATAAATCTAAGACTGAACCTCTGGTTTATGCAAGATGGAGCTCCACCGCACCTTACGCGTGCTGTTAGGGAATATCTTAACAATGAATTTCCTGGGAGATGGATAGGGCGAGCAGGTCCCATTGCTTGGCCTCCAAGGTCTCCCGATCTAAACCCGTTGGACTTTAGTATCTGGGGTTATTTGAAAAGTTTAGTGCACGCAACACCGGTATACGATCTTCCAGAGTTGCGCCAACGAATAGAACACTGTTGCCAGATAATACGAGAAAAACCCTTGTTTTTTGAAAGAGTGCGCGCTTCCTTTGAAAGCAGATGTAGATACTGTGTCGAAATGGAAGGACGTCATTTTGAACATCTTCTTTAGTTATAATCTATTTTATGTTAAAATACAATAACATCTTAATAAAAACCGCTAAAGCAAACTTATTCTGCATTTGCGATAAAATCGCTGTTGTCTCGTAAACAGTTAATTTGTGGACATATGTTTATTATGACTTTTAACCTTATTTTCGATCGTACTACATGCCCTTAAAATCTTTAAACGATGTTTCAAAACACCCTGTAGATGTATTAAGGTTAAAGGTGAGTATTTTGAAAAACAATAATAAACGTATTTTTGATTGGACACAATTTGATATACCAGTTTGCAGAAATTATCGGTGCTATTTCACCTTCATGTAGGGGCAGAACATCATGTGAATAGGCCCGGTGCTAATTTTATAAATAGGTACCCTTCCGTCCACAACAACCAAAAGTCATAAAATATTTAAGTACTTACTCCAAAATAGATCATTAGTATTGATGAAGCTAAGAAAAAAATGGGTTCTATTTTAGTGTTTTATTAAACCAACAAGAGTGATCGCGGGTGATTGTTCCGTGCCTGCTTTCATCCTTATAGTAAATGTAAACAGAAAGGTACCAAATAATTTATTATACATAACAGTAGGAGTTGCAAATAGAGGTTTACGAGCTGTATTGCAAATTAAGGTATGTTTCGTAAGTTGCAAAAATTGTTTTAACGCACTTTTGGTGCTCAGATGTGAATCAAATGATTCAAAATCGAATTTACTTTATTAATAAAAAATTTTTATATCCAAAAGGTTGTATTGCCTGCTGTATGTATATAACTTTCTCCCTTGGCTAGCTTTCTGTGAACGCTAGTGTAAAATAAGCGTGCGCTCTTTTTTTTTCCTTCGTCCGTCCATATCGGATCCATCCAGACCGTCCCCTGCGCGTCCCCGCGACCGGGGCCGGTTCCCCCCTTTTCTTCCCGATCGCTTCGCCACTAGGCGGCGGCACAATAGCCCCCGCGCCCTTCGCCGCTTGCCAGCCAGCCATCTCCTCATCGCATCGGCCGAAATTCGAATCTCGCTAAGCAGGCTCACAGATCGCGGAGTCGCAGAGAGGCGCAAAGCGGCGGCACAATGTGTTCCTACTTGCGCCGAGGTCACTGCACTTTCGGGGCCACCAAATTCAAATTACTACTAATCTTCTAGAAAACATCCGTCGGACCGAGACACGGCGAATCCCGCCGAAATGCGGTTCCGAACTTTGTCGCCAGGTCGCGAGTTGCCGCACCGCCGCAAGAGCTATCTCTTACTACTCAGCATTATCAGCGCTAAAATAATAAAAGATTGTTTTATTTATAGGGGAATCGAAATCACAAGAATAATAATAACAAGAGGAATTAACATTGTAGATACAAGCTAGTTTATACAACAGGGGTTGCCGTGTATAGTTTGTTTATTTTTGCATCATATTTGTTATTAGTGTAACGTACTGTTACAAATAAATTCCAACAAGGTTCCAGTTGGTGCACTGTTGGGTAATTATTTTAAAGAAATCCTCTTTTAGGAATCGAAATTTAATACATTTGAAGTTTAAAGTAGAAAGTTACAAATATACTGTAACGTTAGCGTGCGTTTTGTTTTCCAAAGTCTGAGTAAAGATAGGTTTGCAGGACATAATTCACGGATGATAAAACGAAATCTTAGCTGTGACATTTGTGGAAATTTTTATGACCGCATTTAATGTATTAGGTGAAAATTTGTAAATTTCAGTTCTGTAACGATTGCTTCGAAACTTTTAAAAATAAACATCTTAAACAATTATGCAATTATCTCTCCACAACTTAAAACGAACCCAGATAAGAATTTTAGCATTAAATAATGTTTCACTACCGCTGGTATTGCATTTGGTCACCGCTTATTTATTAAATAGTGAGGCGATGCATAACCGGCAACCAAAAGAATATATGAACCTGTTTTGATTACTAAATGTATGGAAATGTATGTATCTAAATGTTAATGCAGGCAAAGCTACTTATGCGCAGATGCAAATATGCTGCGAATACAACCTCAGAATAAATTATTTAAAATATATTCATTTTCTTTTCACGTTGATGTCAAAACGGCTCCAGAAAATCTGGAAATAGAACTAATTGATTTGCAGTGAGATGCTGAACTAAAACGCATTTTTTTAACACCAGAATCAAAAATGTTTTTCAAATTTATTTCAACAAGTGCTTGCCCTAGAAAGCTTATGCATGTATGACGCACAAAAGATCATTTATATTAGCTACTCCTGTAGTAGAAGATAAAATAGCTAAAGTTACAGCACGAACGTGAATATCTCTGCCTAAATAGCTCGTAATCAAATTAAAACGCAGAATATATAAATGCACAAAGAAATGTGCCGAACTTTCCCGCTATCGAAAGATACATACATGCATACTTCTTTATCTACAACTTCGACAAAATATTTGAATAAAACAAAACTTATTTGCCCAGGGTTAACAGTTGCTCGGATGCAATTTGTGCTGTAAGTACAAAATCACGTTCATCACCGAATTATTGACCCCGATAAAGCGATACGGTTCTTATCGCTAGTTGTAAAAAATCTGGAATGAAAAACAATCAAATTTTCTTGATAACTAACTGAGGTCAATTTAGGTTATTTTTCGGAGAGTTAATTTAGAGAAGTGAATGGTAGTAGTCATTCTAATTTTTACTGTCTAAATATACATAAGTGGTTACATACGAGTATGTGTATGGTGACTGGTAAATATTTGATTTATCTATGTCTCATTCATTTGAATAGTTCTATTTTATCAGTACGTTGTGTGTATTGAATGTGGAATGCCTATGTATTATCATCACAAGCAGATTTCAAATAAGACTTAGGAAGTTCAATTATCATCTTTTGCAAATAATTTATATAGATTTAGGAGGATTCTTAAGTGGCCCACTATTTTTTCGGCCAAAATTTTATATATAAAAATAATAATTACCCTTACCTGCATCTAATGACATCGGTTTTACATTAGCATGAAGCTTTCATGAAGCACCAGAAGGCAAATAAATTGTATATACACTTAAACCTCGCTACAACGGACACTCACAGGACCGACTGATTTGTCCCCTCTGTGTCCGCTGAGAAGAGGTGCACAAAAATGTTTATTAAAAAGTTAATATGCCCATGTATCAAAATAAGTTTATTAAGTTCATTTGAATATATCGGGTGTTCCAGCTCATAGGTCCCGACTCGTAACTTTTTTATTTATAAATATTTTTTTTCCGGTTTTACCGGAAATAAGTACAAATTTAAAATTTTAAATGGAACGCCCTGTATATTTTTGCATGTTTGGATTCCGCGTAATTTTTTGAGTCTGAAAACATATGATTTGTTCGTTTTCATACATCAAAAATTTCAAAATTTTGGTGGGAAGCGGGGAGATCGCTTCCTATCGCGATTACAAGTGCACTGACTGGAAGGGGTATCTCACTTCTCTACAGTTAAACCAAAATAGCACTATTAAATCATCTCAGAGGTTGTGATCAAATAGAAATAGCGGCGGAGCAAATTTATGATGCCCTAATCTCTGTATATCACAAGAATTATCAACTGAAGGTGAAAAGAGATAACACAAGCACGCCTTGGTGGAACCATAACCTCAGCCTCCGTAGAAAAGAAGTCCGAATCCTGTTCAATCGGGCTAAAACATTTGGCAGCTGGGACCAATATCGTCAAAGGCTAAAGGAATATAATAAGTAGATTAGAAAGACTAAGTTGAGAGTCCTGGAGGAAGTTCTGTCAGAGATTGTCAAATACACCTGACACAGCAAGGATCCACAAGCTAATCTCAAGAGATGGGGGGCACATTTGCGGACTCGGGAAAGGCAACGTTAGAGCTTCTAGTACAGAACCACTTCTTAGGATGTCAGATGATGAATAACCTCTCAGAGGACACTATAATCCGCAGTATCCAACGTCCTAAACGGTCTGATTGGCAAATAGCGGGGAAAGTAGTAACATTCAATGCGGTGAGCTGAGTGACTAAATCGCTCAAACCAAACAAAACGCCGGGCGAGGTCGGTATATTTCCGACACTTTTGCAAAGGGAACCACGTTACTAGTCCCTCACCTGGTTAGACTTTTTAGAGCTAGTTTTGCTTGGAACCATATACCAACAAGGTGGACGGAGGTGAGAATTGTGTATATTCTCAACATGCGAAAATCTGAACCCTTTCCTAATTCCTTTCGTCCAATTAGTCTCATGTCATTTCTACTGGAAACATTAGAAAAAGTGTTAGAGGCTCATATCAGAAAAGTCCTTCCACCCCTTCACATAAACCAATGTGCGTATCAAGCAGGCAAATCCACGGATCTTGCACTAAACAATCTTGTCTCCCGGATTTCGAACTCGCTCGAATCCAAGGAATGGCAGCAGTTGTGGACATTTAATGGAGCATTTAATAATGCGATCCCTTTATCCCTAGGCAAAGGCGATTTTAGCGCGAGGCGCAAAACGGATCATAGCAGACTGGATTGCTGCTATGTTTACGAATACGCTGGCTATAATGACATTAGGCGGGAATATAGTCAGGTTTAGATCGGGCAGGGAGTGTCCGCCGGGTGGGATTTTATCCCCACTACCGTGGTCATTTCTTGTAGACGATCTACTAGCTATCATCGAAGCGCTTGGAGCAGCGGTGCATGAGAGAAGGAAATTTCCGCAGCCCTCCAACAGGTAATTAATGCCATTTGTAGCTGGTGAAGCTGAGAAAACCTCAGCATTATTATGAACAAAACTACGATAGTACCGTTTATCCGGAAGAGGAGAGTGGAGCATTTAGTTCCACCCACTATCCAAGGTGTGAAACTTGAACTTGCAGATAATGTAAACTATCTAGGCGTCCTATTTGATAAGACACTAACCTGGAATCCACATGTGGAAAAGATTACTCACCAGGTAAGGTTATCCTAATGGACTTGCCGAAGAATATGTGGGAAATGTTGGGGGATATCCCCACAGCTATTGGCTTTATATGATGGTAGTACGTCCAATCATAACTTATGGAGCGATAGCACGGTGGCAGAAAGCGCTGCAAGCCAGAGCCACAGCAACACTTGCATCCATACAAAGGATTGCAAGTATAACAATCACAGGAGTAATGTCTTCTTCATTTTTTCAAGTTGGAAAAATTACAAAATGTTAATAAGCTGTTAAATCTCTGTTTTGGGGAAACATTTAAAGAAAATTCTTTACTTACGGATTACGTTCAAACGATGCATTCAAGAGAGAGATAATAATGGAAGAAGCACGATAAGATAATTCAAATAATGAAGATGAAGCAGCGAAGAGGGAGGAATCCGTGTGTAATAAAATTATATATTGTTTTTCTAATGGAAGGAACTTTGTTTTTATTTTTTTAATACATAAATATGCCTATTTTTGGTTGTAGTAATTATTTATTTAATTTCCAAAATAAATGGACAGTTTTCCAAAACTTATCTGGACGATACAAGTCCAAATGTCGTTTTATTTTAAGTAAAGTTTTCTTTTTTTTATAAAAAAAAAACTTTACATTTTTAGATTTATTTCTCAACAAAATAAGCTTAGTAATCTTTAGAACAATTTGCAAAAATGTATCGACTTTCTTTTAAAATAAAACTTTAAAAGGTTTCTTTTTTTCAGTTTGCTTCAAATTTGATAAAAGAGACAAAACGAGTTTTGGAGATGGAAAATTCAATATATAATATATAATGTATTAACCATCTTGTGCTATTTCCTAAAAATATTGAATTTTTATTCATAGATTTATTTGATTTTGCCTTAGTTTTTCTAATTCTGCTATTATTATACTGTACTGTGGTCTTGAGAAACTTTATCGTACGCACCCGTATCTAGCGCTCTCTTTCTCCTTCCTCTCCCTTTAACCAGACTGTTTTCGTGCATCGAAGAATGCGGATTTATTTTATTGTAGAATTTTGGTCGCCGCCACCGTCGCGCGTCGCCGGCCGAGCCAAACACCGAGTCCGTTGAGGAGGTGATGGCGAGAATACAGAGGAGCAGTGTGTGCGTATGCATGCGTGTAGCCCTTAATCTTTTGGCCTCTCTCGCTCCGAGAATTAGATAACGTCGACTTATATTTACATTGGACGACTATGCGGGCCTTTGTTGGTCCTAGATTTACGTGAAAATTTAGGAATTTCGGTTCCTAAACGGCGAAAAAATGTGAAAACATGTCTGGCCGTTTCGAGACTTTCGTTAAATTTATATATCATTTAAATTTTTCTTTTTCAGTACATAGAAAATTATTGAACGATCATATAAACAGAAAATTTTAAAGGGAATAGTTTGTGAGCAACTGTGCACCTGTTGTTAATTTCTACATACATAAAAATCAACTTCGTTATTTCTCCTGTTTGGCTACACCTGTCTTAAATTTATGAATACCTGAATCTCTCCGATTTTTCACCATAACAAAACGCACAGAAACTTTTAAAATTTTAACTTTTACCAACGAATAACTGTTAAAAGCGAGTACCTACTAAATTGTTATAGGTTATTCCCTTATTGAAAAAAGTCTATCGTACAAATCACATGTCACGCTGGAATTTCTGTAAGTGGTACCTGCAAACATTGTCGATTGCTCTTTGTATATATTTCGTATGCCTACCGCTGTAGTACGTAGACATATATCCCTATATCTCGCAGCGAAGTTCCGATCAGAAATGGGTTTGGACGACTGGGGCGATAAGCATCAGATAAACAGACTTACTCGACCGCAGAACACGTGTAGCTGAAATACATCGGCGTAGCGATAAAATTACTATTTTACATCGTACTGAATAGTAACGTGCCCGTCTTCCCGAACGAAGAACCTATGAATGGTATGCATAAATCCACTTTTTCCTCAAATAATTATATTTGTATAGCAACACCAAAAGAGATGAACAATTTGAGCAACGAATCGGGACTTGAACTATAGTTCGTTCAACACTCACACGCGCATTCATGTAAAGTTTATAGAAGCCCAATTCCAAAGTGGCCCTTTATTACGTTAGAAGAGACAAATTCAATAAAATTCCAAGTAAATTTTGAGCAAAGAAATTAAAGAATGACGGTTAGAAATACGGTTAGAGTTTTTTGTAAAATCTTCAAATAAAAGTAGATATACGCAGCACTGCCAAATTGTATGATAATATTGCAGCCCTATTATAATCTTAGGTTATGGAGTTCTAACTATATTATCAAAGAAAGTATAAACAGGCTATGATCAAAATTACAAAAATAGGTCTTATTACTCACGAAAATTACGTAATAGCTCATTCAAATTAAGGTTCAGGACCCATGAGGTTGCATTAAAAAACCTTTTATGAAAAAATTGTCAAAGAGTACTTTATGACGTTCTAGTAGGCGTATAAAATGAAAGAGTGTAACTGTCTTATTCATGTTATTTTTTTTCTTGTTTCAGGAGAGAATTCATCCAAAGTAGCCATGAAGATTTCGTAAAAGATATCAAAGGCTTCCTGAGCTCTTCTACAAAAAGAGCCTCTCAGGACTGCGAAGCAATCTTCATCTTAAAGGCTAAGATTATATTTAAGTTCTTACTTACTAGTTCGTTAAGTTTTTTTCTTTTTTAACGATCTTGATATTATTTTTACACGACACTGTACATACCTAGATTATATAGCAGTGTTATGTGGTCAGTTGCCATTTAGAGAAAGTAATATTAGATTGCTAATCGATGTCAATGTTGCAATTCCTGCTAAAAACGTGTCGTGCTTTAAAATCTGACATTTATATGTTAGAGGTTTCTTTTTACGCAATATTCACATTTGCAATAATATATTTAAAACTGTGGCCAATGGCTTTGCAATGCCATATTATAACTCATGGCGCATGTATACTTATGTAGTGAAATGTATTTTCATTGGTTTGAGTTATTCAAAGATGTTGACACATATTTAAAAATAACAGTTTTTTTTTGCCTCAAAATATTTTGTACTTTTTTCTTTATTTACAATTGCAAAATGAATGCACGATTTTGCTATTAGAGAATTTCTTCAAACACAACCTCGATTTACACAATCCTCGGGAAAATTATGTCAATTTACCTGTGTAAAGCTAAGGACAATCTACAAGTACACAACATTACAATGTCAATTTTATTCGCCGTGCTCGTCCATAAGTAAACATTGTAAATATTGTATTTCTAAAGAATGGCAATTTTACGTCAAGGCTTCGCATCGTCTATTTATAATAGTAGAAGAACGGTTAAGTTCGATTTGTTTGCAATATAAATAAACAAAACAAACATTACGCATTACTGGGTCGTCCGTTTTATTGATTCGTAAATTAATTTTGAGGAGAGAGAAAGTTAGAATTACTCAACCACTATAAATACTCACACTACTTCACTTGCAGCTAATGCATAGTTTATGTTTTGCTCATTGCTACACACAAAGTAATGCTGGATTCAAGGGTTTCCTCATTTCTGTTCAGTTATTCATTTGGATTGTCTTCGGTTAATTTCTGTAGAAATATTATCTTATAAGAATGTAGTTTTTGTTGATGGAAGTATTTTAAAACAGTCGGATGGCTAACTTTATTTTTTCGAGCTATTTCGAGTGAACTTGAAGTTGGATTCTCTGCAACATTTAACAAAATGTCTACTGTCACAACGTCTTCCACAAATTGGGTTTTTTTTATCGGGCTGACATGTCCAAGTTCTCTAAACTGTAAATGAATTTTGGAAACGGTTTCTTACGAAATATCACGAAATTTAGGATATTTCTGGTTAAGGATATCAGCAACTTCGCTTCAAATTATTTCGCTAATAACATCTACAGCTATTTTATTAACTCTTCGTGTTGTACTCAAATATTTGAACGGTGAATCGCAGAATTAATGTGTCTAAAATCCGATGTGTTACTAGACCCTGAAATTAGCTCCAAGAATAAAAAGCAGTTGGACAGCGATCCATCTAGCAATATCGATAATTGGTTTCTAATTAGTGGACTCGTTATTGCGTTGGGGTAATACAGGTAGTTGTTTGCGTATCGCGACATTTTCAGGTCAAAATGTACGCTGACGCACACATGAATGGAAAATATTACTTTATGGGAATGATATTTGGAAAATTTGTTGTGTGTGTGCCTAAAAATTTGAATATAGTAATTCTCCTACTTGATGGTTCTAAAATAAAGATTGGGGATCAGTTTTAAGGTAATAAAATAGTGCAAATTGAAGATATCTATCTATCTATACGTTTGGTTATGTAAATAGCCTTAAAGAATTAAAATATTTTTCAGTAATTTAAGATTTGTGATCTGCAGAATATATATGTATATATATATATATTTATTCTTTGTTTAGTTGACGGTTTATAAAATAATAATTGTGTCTTATCAAAATAAAGCAGTGTTTCTGCTTTTTTCCTTTTCCCTTTTATTTAATATACGTTTTAAAGGTTATTCCTCCTTAAAGAATGTCTAAATTTTATTTCTTAGCACTGTATATTCATTGTGTTGCAATATTACTACAAGTATAGGTGTGTTCGAGTATAGGTATGTAGGTATAGATATACCTACATATGTATGTGTAGGTAACCAAATGGATGAATATTTTATTCGTAATATGCGCTGTCATATATGCAAAATGGCCGGTCCAAATTGGGAATCAATACAGCAAATGTGTACGTACTTCCACCAACATATATGTATGTACTAGATACTTCTTGCAGGATATTGGAAAGAAATCATACATTGAAAAATGTATGTGTGTTAAATTAGACTTTATATTACAACAGCTTAGAAAATTTTTTCTAAGGATTGCAAATAAATCCGTATGTTTGCTCTAAAAGGGATAAATCCTATTCTCATAAAATAAAAATACCTATATATTTGTATTTGCTCTGTGATTCAAAACGATTGTAGTTTGTGTACATTTCGGAGTGCGTTTTTTTATTTTTATAGTATGGCATATATTAAGGACAGCTAACATCTACTGATGATAATGCAGAATAACTTATGCATCATGAATACTGGGTGTAAATACAATCAGATTTGCATAAAGATAATAAAATTGAGATTTTCTATACTAAATAGTACCTTCAATGCACTACACCATAATTATTTTACAAAAACTGAATTTTATTTTAGGGACTATATAGCAAAAGATTTGGGTGTTGTGTTTGATACAACTTTTTGACGTGTTTCATCGTTTCTGAAAGCGTTGATTTTCTTATTAGAACTTGCTGCTGAAACTTTCATGGCTGCTTACTATTATGGCTTTATATTAGTCGCTGTAAAAAGCAATTTGGATTATCTATTATTCTTCAATTTGGTAACCTTATCATGATTACCAGAACTAAGATGATGAACAATTCCAAAGATATTTTGTGAAGTTTGACTAGATTAGGTTTGACTATATTAGGTACATACTTTACTAAAAACTTAGAATATTGAAAGTCTTTCTAGTTACAGAAAACTTTTTAGTGAACTGAATTAATAAGTTTATCTGATTAAACTTTCTATTCCCGTTCAGAATATAATCATAACCTATTAACCTATTGCTAATCTAACGGCTGATAACCCACAAAATAATGAGTTTGAGTTTATAACTTGTTCTCTTCATATTTTATTATCGTTACACACAAGAAAAGCAGCCGATCATATATACATTAACTTACTTTTCCTTCAACTACAATGCAATTAGCTACGTTCGGATATTGTTATAACTTGACATACACATTACAACTTCCACGAAACATAGGTAAACAAACACGGAACCTTGCATTGAATATGTCCCGTGCAGTACCTAACGTAAGCACAACTAATGATTGCAGCATGCAGTAAGGTACTCCGATATGGAAGTCTTATCCTTGGATTATTCCTATTCAAAGCACACAGACGATAAAATTCAAGAAGACTATACGTTGTAGTACATTTCTGCAGCCGCATATGTGTATATCGATTTATTACACCTACTGAAAATAGCACAAACTATAATTTATCTGAAAGCACTACATTAAAAAAAGAGTTTGTTTTGCCAATTGTTTGCTTAATTTGGTATATTAGAACAGGGAAAACCACGTAAAACGGTCATACACTATAGTTCACTTTTAATCATTTCATTTATCACTTAAGTAACAGTTTTAACAATATAATTTATTTGGTTAATGCTTATTTATTATTATTTAGTGTGTTTAATAAATATCTTATATATAACGTAAGATTTCTTAAATTCTTGTTTATAATTAACGTGCTACTTTATTTAAAATATATTAATTTTCTCCCGGCTATGGAGTTACTCAAGGCTCCAATTTAGGTCTTCTTTTATTCAACTTATTTATTAATCAACGAACTTTCTTTCTCCTGACCTGTTCTTGCTTATGCTGATGACAATAAACTTGACAATCAGATTTGCACAGTAAACGATTCACGCAATATTTAATCTAATTTAGATTTAGTTGGCAACATAGTGTCATAGATATAAGTTTCATGTTAATGTCAGCAAATGTTACATTGTATCTTACACACGTATACAACATCCATTACTTTATGGGTGACTTCTTTTTTGAAAGAATATATGTTAAGTACTTAGCATTTTCTCTAAATATCACATTGCTAAGATTTGTTCTGAATCTTCTAAAGCTTAGGGATTTGTAATTTGTATCTGCAAGAACTTTTAAGATATTCATTTGATTAAGACTTTGTATTAATCTTTTGTTCTTTCTAAATTTGAATATGCAGCCCTAATATGATATCCCAGATACGTATGCTAGCGAATATCTACAAGCCGATCGTATACACCAGCAATTTTTGAAATTCCTATGATATCCTATTATAAATTGGATGGTGTTCATTCTCCTAGAGGTGTTGCCTCTGCCGATCTTTTTGCGCGACATAATATGTCTTCTTTAAACTTGAGAAGAGATGGGTTGTGTTTAAAATTTTTAAGCAATCTGCTTAACAATACCACGGATTGTCTGCTCCTTTTCCAATACCCTCCTCGTATTTCGTCAAAAACTCAGTGCTTTTCTCGTTTATCGACTGCTTGGAATAACTGTTTGTGGAGAATACCCATTATAGTTACATACTCTATTGCAAATAAGTTGTTTTTCTGCTTACTTTCTTCTTATTTACTTTATAATGTTTCATTCTTGTATTCAAGTTAATTTTCTTATTTCTTATTACTATTATTGGATATTTTAATTTTTGCATTTATGTGTAACCTTCTTTATTGCTTCACATTTCAATTTGATTGGCGGTTTCTTTATTTTGTCCTGTTTTAGGTTGTAAACTGTTGGGCAATAAAGTTCTATTATTATTATTATTATTAGTGTTGTTTGTTATGTCTTCTAGATCCCTTGTGCTGTTAGACTAAAGAGATATATTATTTATAAGATGTTACAAAGTAGAAATCATAATATTTAATGTTAATTAATCCGTTTATGTCATCTTAACCGATTTTATTCATGGTAAGATTATATCAATTGTAAGGATACGTTCTTCTTATAACTAACTGCCAGTGATTGAAAAGCCATTTAAAAGTCTCATTACACTAACGACCTTATAGTACTACGGATACTACCCACTGGTCTTTCTGGAGCAATATCATTCATCTAAAACAGATGGACATGCGTGTAGACATAAGCATTTACGTATAGCCAGCGAGTACATTCATAAAAAGGAGCACGGACGAGGTATTGAATGACTGCGTCACAGTTTATATTACCAACGGTAAATAAATCTCCAGGAGGATGTATTGTTTCACTGGCGTCCGGAAGTGGTACAGGAGGACAAGCAACCCCGACAGATCAACAGATGTGCGCGGACGTGGAAGGGGTTAAATCCATTAATGATTGTGGGAATCATTTGTGAAACGGGTTAACGAAGGAGAAAGATTTGAGATCGCCAGATACGAATGCGATTTGTACTTTTGTCTACCTGTTGTTCAGTCTGGTGAACGTTTCTTTTTTTTCTCTCGGTGAGAAGTGGGACTCTCAAACGTATAAATTTTTGAGTTTAGAAAGGTTAACAGGGGAGGAATGGGAATTTTGTCGAAGTAGAAACAAATACATCTTTGTTTTCTATGTATTTAATTGCGTAAAAGAATTAAATGATTTGAATGACATTATGTAAGTGTGTACCGTGTATTGTAATACTATAATATAATAGCCACATAGGTTATAATTCTTTTCTGTTCTTTTGTAACAACGAATCTTTTGTTTTGTTAACAGGTAAGTTTTAATATTAATGATAATACAAGTATTTACATAAATGCTGGGATAAATAACTCTGTTCTTTAAATTTCAATTGCGCTTTTAAATTTAAACTTTTTTAAGCAAATATATGATATCTTGACTCTTGACTCTTGACTCATTCTGGAAAATGATGAAGCAAAAACCTCGCCAGAAAAGTCGCTGTAGAGCTATTTCAGGAACCAGCACCTGCAAATTGACACCAGCCAAACAGCAAATTAGCTTCTGGCCAAAAGTGCTGCAATATTGAAATTGTTGTCCCAATCACCATGCTAATGGAATTATTCAAACTTAACCGTAAAAGTGTGAAAATTTATTTTTTCTGTCTTTACAGGTCACTGCAGTTTAAGAAAGCAAGGATGACTGCGGACTGTGACCGAGGAGACACTGGAGTATGTCATCTTAGTTTTCTATATCGGAAGGTATTGTTTAGAACCGACGTTCATAATACAAATGTTATGTTTAAGGGCCTATTAACTCCCTCTGTCCATCATCTTGAGCTTTTCAAAAGGTCGTACTTCTATAATATTATGAAACTTTACAATGTTGTGCCGGTCTCTCTTGGGGCTCTGAGCCCACCATCCTTCGCCCGTCAAATTAAAAAGCATCTTTTGCATGTCGCTCTGGTCCGGTGTAATGAATGCGGATTTTGCAATGCTTAGTTTATTGTTAGTAAGTTCGCTTGTACTTATACATTAATTTTTTTTTACTTGAATATAGATTAAGTTATGTAAGTTTACAAAGGTTCGAGAGTAAGAGCAGCTCCCTGCTTTGCATGCAGCTGATCTCGGACCTTTTGGCGATGTGTAATTCAATTATTTGTTTTTTTTTTCTCTTATGGTTATAATATTTTTAATACACCCCGGTGTTGTGAAAAAGATAATTTAATCTTTAAAAAACTCTTCGGTGTTAAAAAATAATTTTATCATTCAAAACGTTTTTAACGCTTCTGCTTTACCCAACGTTGTTAAGAAAATGAATCTTAAAAAAAAATCATCCCTTGTCCCATTCGATGTTAAAAAAAAATAATTTTGTAATTTGAAGCATTTTTAATATACCCTCTCCCCTTGTCTTGTAAAAAATATAATTTAGTCTTGCAAAAAAAAAACATCTTGTTAAAAAAAAACCGATGACTTCAAGAGTTATTTACATTAGAGTGCGATAGGGGTCATTTAAAGCACGGTAACTCAGTGGAAAGAGTTGGAGCGCTGTAAATGACACGCAAGACATTTTTTGCCTGAGAAAATTTTTAAAAATTTTAATTAAAAAAAATATGATATGAGGTCGGTCGATGTCAATTGGCACCACTGCATTTGAACAATCTATTGTAAAAGTGAATCTTTTTACCATGATTTTTCGATAATTACAATTAAAACAGTAATAAAAGTACTGGTAAGTAAATGTGTATTTTAACTAAATTAAATAAAATTATACATATTTTATATGGAAGTAACTGTGGAATGAGAAAAATTAGAGTACTAAGGTGGTAAAATGAACTTACTGTTAAATCATTAAATGGTAAAATTACTTTTTTGTAACATGAAGGAGATGAATGATTAGTGAAGGGGGTGGATTATTATTTTTTTTAATTGATTAGATAAATTTTTGAGCGCTGCCAACAAGGAAGGAACATTACTTTTTTTTTCAACACTGACTAACATGACTCTTTATTCTTGAATCTAAAATTATTATAAAATTGTATTCTATGCCCACGTATATTCGCATTATGACTTTTTCATTACGGCCTGCATCCGTTCCATTCGACAAATCCCACAGCAACCGTGCCCTTTTTTGTGGATATTGCGCGGACAATTACAGGGTATACAAAAAGGTCTCGATTAGAGAAGAAAAACGGACGGGAACCGCGCCCTTCGTTACTTACTCGACCGTCGCTAAATTTCCCAATTTATATCCGCAGTAATCGCACATCAGCAACGGCGAAACGTGAAAAGAGCGGAAGCAGAAACTATAAAAATGACTGCCGCACTTCCTATCGTGCGCGGTAGAATTAATTTCGTCATGTGTCTGTCGTTTACCTTTTCTAATTATATCGCGTAGGCCTACGGTTACGTGGCTAGCTGTATGTGTAGGTGCTGCTGTCTCACGTTGTTTCCTGGTGTGTTAATTTTTGAGGGGTGACGATGTGAAAACGACGGTTAAAAAAATTGCTCAGGAAATGAATTATAAGTGATTCGTTGCATTATTTCGCAAATTATTATACTGTATACTGTAGATAACACCATGGCCAAAATATGGTAAAAATGGTAGAGATGCAATATCGGATAAGAAACAATAACATGTTTATTGAAGATTAGATTAGACTAGGATTGCGGTGGGCTAGTTTTAACGCAACTTTTGCAGATCTAGTGTGACTCCATTTATCTTGGAAAGATCTATCATGCTTGAGTGTTGTAGATCTTGTGTCCTCCCCAAGTTACCGCAAACGATACAGAATGCAAACTTCAGTTCTCAGTTCCTCGAATAATGAATTTACCTATCATTGCCCAGATAGGTCCTTCCACCACCCTTTAGGCTTATTTTTTGCAGCAATTCTTTGATGGACTTTATTACTTGTGATTTGGTATTGCCGAAGTAAAGGCCAGCTCTAATGAAAAGTCTTATGTTTCGTTTATTTTAAAGCACTTAGGAAGAAAAGACATGGGTGTAATATAATTGTGAATTAGGTAATTTAACCGTAATTGAAAACCCTACGGATGTAAAACCTTTACCATTAAATATCATAAGAAGCTTAACATACATTGTACCTTGTGCTTCATAAAAGAAAGAAACGTTAACGTCATGCATCTTTCATCCATTTCACCCAAAATGCTAATCCTGTAATATGAAATATATTACATGAGAAATTTAAATGCAAATTACACTAAGTGACTCACAAACTATGAAAAGTGTTATTTAATAAATATAATTTAACCCATTCAGACAGGTGTTATGTTTCTTAATAAGAACTCATCTAATGGCACTGGTAAATTGTATCTTTTCATTTAATTCTTCCAGTCTTCCCTATTCTGCACACTGCTGCTTTCAAATACACTGGATTACATTAAGTCCTAGGGCACCGCATGCGCAGAACTTTCCTCAAAACTATTGCTATCTCTTGCTGTCACAAGACGAGATGAGAGGGACTTCAATAGGTTTAGACAGATCGGCACTCCACATTGAGTGGTGGCCTAAGAATTAATGTAGTCGATTTTACTCGAATTTATTGACAGTTTCAGCTCCCCCAACTCCCTTGGAGTTTTAAAAAAGTAAGAATTGTGTAAAACAGACCAATTCTAACAATCTGAAGAGGTGTATTTTAATATTCTGTAATGTATCGTGTATTTTGTAATCCGTTGACCTGTCGTTTTTAAAACTGAAAATATGAAAATGTTAACATTTGGATATGTTTTTGAAATATAAAGAAAGGTATAATCAAGCTAAGAAATACAGTTGGCCTAGAATTGTCAGCGAACGGAAACAAAGCGAAGTTATTATTAAAATTCTCCAACGTTCAACGACGCCTGCAAAAATAATTGCCACACGACCAGGTGTTTCTGTAAAAACACGAGTGGCGTAGAATGCAACGTATGATACTTTAATAAAATATGTGAAGGAAGTAACACTTTCTGTTAGTATGGAATTTGGTACTGTACTAGACTGGATATACTCATAAGCAAAAAGTCAACACAGTCAGTCTGAACAAAAATTAGTTGTACTTAATTTTATATTCGCGAATAAGATAATTTTATAGAGTAGGGTACAAGGGCAGAACGATTTAAACAATTATCGTTTATTGTGTTTATTATATTAGTATTAATTTTTTATGTGTTCAAAATTAAAAGCCAAGATTTCCTTAACTAATCAAAGTAATTAATATGTTTTCGTAAAAAAATTACGGAAAAAAGTTAAATGTCAGCAACCAAATTCCTGATCACTCTGATTTGCACCATTATTAGGTAAGTTATCGTATAGTAGTTCTCACATTCTTCTGAGAACAACGCCTTGAATTCTTGAAGTTACTGATATTTTAATTTGAACAAAATCTACAGCTGCCTCTCTCACTGGCACTGTTCGAGGGTAGTCCTTTGAACATTGCAATGTTTTAATTGGTCGTTTCGGTTCTATAAAAATTTGAAAAATACTTGGTCCATAAATGGAACATTTTTTGGGTACATTCATAAACGTCAAACGGTTGCGGATTACATCTACCTGCCTTAAAAAACTTCGACCCAATCAGACGGAACCTCTGCAGTGGACTTTTGGTTAATTAAACCAAAGTATTTGTCACTTTCCATGTAAGAGTGTCCTCTGATGGAAAATGTGACGTCGATAAGGTGTGCTTTGTGTGAATTAAATAGTGTAAGAATCTTGCGAGAGTATAATTCTTGTTTTGCCCGGCACACATATAAAAAGGATAGTTTAGGTCAAAGAAATATATGTTGTTAATACAAAGTATTTTTCGTTAGAATTAAACAAGTCATATTTTCGATTGTAAAATTACATATTCTTTATAGATTTTTTTTTTTGGTAAATACATCCACATATGCGTTTGTGTCAATTATTTTTAATTGAAAACAATTTTTTTCCAATCAGAATTTTCTTTACATTTGACTCCACAAAATGTTCATCTTCAGTTTACAATATATCGATTTCAGTTAACATTGCTTTAACATGCTTTAACTTAATCCATATTTCTTTGATTTACAGAAATCTTTCTATCGGTGCACATAAATTGTCGAAATTTTGCAAATGCCTTATTTGTCGAGGAAGAACTGCAATGCAACAGTGGTTGACATATTGTTAGCCCGCTTTCCCATGGAACTAGCATTCTTTAAGCTACCTTTAACGTGATTTAGACTCGTCTATTGCAAATTATAATACCATAATTGGAAAGAGTAGGTTTAGAGATGTACGTAAACATGAAAAAAAAAGAAGCACTGACTTTGATCGTTTTTCTAGTGTACCCTCCATTTTCATGTAACAATAATGTGTTGCTGAAGTAATATTTCTTAAAATCGAAAATTTTCAATATTTATATTTTATTTCTAAAGTTCAAAATTGAGGAAAAGATGTATTTTCTCTACTCCTCTGGTCGAATGGGAAGAAAGTGTATACATATAGAGACTCTTTTGACCGATTGAACATGGCATTCAACGTTGTCCAGTTTTCTACAGGTTGTTCAAGCACCTAAGGCAAATTTTGTGAACTTCACTCGTGCACTGTATTATCTAAAATGAAATACCCGGGGATTGAAAATTTTATTCTTCGACGAAGCTTTATTTTTATAAGTTACATGAAAATCGTAAACTTTAAGAAGTGAAAACAAACTATACAAGGGAGCCGTAAGTATTTTTGTATAACAGGATAGAAATAAGTCAATATCCTCCGAGATATTGCAAATGATTCCTTTGACATATCCCCGTAGATAAAAACTCGGTAATTTGATTTTGATTGGTGTTTGGCCATCAAAATTAAACAAAACAGTACCATATCAAAACAAACCACACTCCGACCTTCCAAAGAACTATATTACAAAATTAATTTGAACATTGCATTGGGAACCTCTTTATGGTGACACAAAGCAATTATGTATTGTTATATAGAACCGATAAACGTATGAAATTAATGAATTAAAATAATTATCGAGCGTTTATTGTCGATAAACACGTAATGTAACTTTATAATAGAAAACCATTAACACCAGACGTTAATTAATATTCCACAAACAGCCATGCGTACACATATAACATACATTGACCTCTCCCCAATGAAAATTTACGCCTGCACAACCAAAGATGAACTTAATTTATTTAAAACGTTTAGATGTTGACTGGTTCATTCTTTTTTCTGATTCGATTAAATAAAATTTATTACGGCGTGAGCAATATTTATTAGCTACTTAAGGAAAAGGAATACCTATGGTGAGTAGGTACGGGTCGTATAGAAGAATGGAAGGATAACGAAACCCATCAGGTACCGTTAGATGTTACGAAATTTTGTGCAGAGTAACTAATTTACCGGGACTACTAATAATATAAGCGAGGTAGAAGGCATATGGCAGATTTCTTCGATAAAAAAAATATGTAGGGCGGTTCGCAGGTGCTTTGTTTTCCCATAACCCTTTTCTGGATGTCCCATTTTTTTTCATTCTTTTCTACGTTTTTTTTTTTTTTTGTTGTTGCGTGAGTGTGTGTTGCTGTGTGGATTTAATGACTATCAAAGTGGGAGAGAGGGGGAGGCAGAAGGGTTCGCAGAGATTCTACGACCCTTCGAGGGCCATTATCGGTTATCCCCCGGTCTGTTAGAAAATATAATTCAGGTAAATTCGGCAACGGGAACTTCTTAATTGGCCACCTTTGGCGAAGATGCGGTCGATGTCAGCTTTTCTACACAAATACTAAAAGGAGAAACAAAATAAATCCATCAAGACGGAGCATCTAACTGTTTCTGCGACCATCCTTTATCTATTATCCTTTGTTTTGGGCATCGTTTGAAATTCGCTGCACCCAGTCCCAGTTAAGAAGGCTCACGGACACACCTAGATCTATGCCAACGACTCGATATTTAGCGGCTCGCATTGGGTGTTCGCATTTTTTTGCGTTGGCAACTGTTCAGGTCGTGTGTAGCGCGCTTGTTCCAATTTCTAGGTCGAATTTTAATATGCCAGTGTATTTTTTGCAGTAATAGCATCTCACATGAAAGTTGTTCCTAATATGTGCTCTTGGTAATTATATCTTGCAGATAGAGGTGGAGTTCGATGTAGGTACTGTGTAACAACGATTATTCGCTGCTTTCTTGTATTTTGATGACTTTCGAATATTAACAAACAGTCAAACTGAATTAATTCATGAAATTTTGTTTTTGATTGTACCTATATACCTTTACAAAGTTAAATTTCTTTCTTCTTGCTCTTCAGTGTTTCTAAGAGTTTATTGTAAAGAAACACTATAATTTTTCTACATGTTAACTTTATTAGGGCCAGTTGGAGTAGATAGAAACGGTTTGTACACTTCTCAAATTATAATTTCTTTTTCAGCCTAAATAAAGTTACTTTGATAAATATAAGAATTTCTCAAAATTCAATGCAGTTTTACTTGCAAAATTATATAAATTTCCTAATCCGTCTGGTTAAATGTAAACGAGTAACTTTTTAGCAAAAAATTCTAATGTGGAAAATTTTTTCACTAATACCTTTGACATAAACTTAACTATGGCTCAAAGCTATGTTTATAATTACCCTCTCTCATGCAAATGAAATGACTAAAAGTGTGGTGTCTGTGTAACAATAACCTCATTTTTAAAGTAATTTAAACAAAAGCATTGCGATATTCAAGCAGTAAAAATAAACTCATTTTGCTCCTGCACTGGAAGAACAGACAAAAATTTACCTATAAAGAATTCTTTCCCCTTTCATTTGAATTTCGGTATCACGAAGCACAAAATGTGATTCATGGTAATGACTTTCAAAAACTAAATCATTTCTTTGAAGAGTCTCGAGACTTTAGAGCAGTGATTCTGTTAGTTCTTGTAAGGTTCAGTAAAGACACGACTGTGTTCCAAGCTGAGGTTGCTGCAATTCATCACTGTGTCCAAGAGATAGAAAGATGTACCGAACCGGGTAAAAGCGTCGCTATCTTCTCTGACAGTCAGTCCACACTTAAAGCGATTAGCTCCTCAAGCGTGGACTCTAAGCTGATTTGGGACTGTGTAAGCGCCCTAAATGAGGTGGGCACCCAAAGGAAAGTAACCCTAGCCTGGGTCCCTAGCCACTCGGGCGTGAGAGGAAACGAGGCGGTGGACGAGCTGGCCAGGCGAGGTTCGTCAAGGGTATTCGTTGGAGCGGACCCCTCTTTCGGCACTACCAAATCGCAAATTAAAAAATCCATCAATGAATGGATATACAATCAGTCCAGAGAGTGGTGGCAAAAATCACCGGGACAATGGCAGGCAAAAGAGTTCCTAAAGGAGCAAAGGCCTGAACTTACGAGAGATCTACTGAATAAAGACAGGAAGACTGTCAAAATGATTGTAGGTCTGCTGACTGGTCACTGTAGACTGAATAGGCATATGTACAACATAGGCCTGGCAGATGATGCAACCTGCAGATACTGCCAAGAGGAGGAAGAAACACCAGTTCATGTGCTGTGCCAATGTGAAGGCCTGGCGAGGACAAGGTTTCTAGTAATGGGGGAGGTGAACCCCACAGCTAGTAGCTACATAAAGAAGCCGCTCTCAAAGATGATAGGCCTAATTAAGAGGGCAAAATTAGAGAGCGTCCTCTAGGAAAAAAGGGGATCACAATAGATCTGAAAAGGTCGCGGTGAAATAGGTCGATAGGCCACCCCAATCCTAATCTAATCTAATCTAGTTCTGCTCACTCAAAATCTTCGACCACACAAACATTATATACGGTGCGAAACGCCTCCTTGGAAGCAAATTAAAACAATTTTTTTTCTTGATAATTCTGAAGTAACGTCTTTTACCCTATTTTGTCTAATGTTACGCTTCAGGGATCTTGGTCACTTTCCTTTGGTTTCATGACATTTTCAGCTTCTTTGAGTTGTTTCGACACTTCCGCTTTAGTCAACAAACGCTTGTTGTTTTATCTGGGTGTTACCAATTTGTGTGAGGTAGTGCCAAATTTTAAAGATTTGGGTTAACGACACCAACGACCATCTCTAACTGGCGATAAACTCTGTTTAGCATGGCATCTGACCGGTGAAACAGTTTAATCTTTCTTCTATCAATGCACCTTTGAATATGGTCATTGGTGGTGGAGTTTTGCGATCAACAGATACTCATGCTATAGATTCAGTTTGGATATCCGGAATCAAAACTATCCGGATATTAGAATCTAGGTACTATCGGAATTCCAGTATCTGGGTTACAGGTTTCGGATAACGCATACGGATAGCATCCAGATTCGGATATCTGCATACTTTGGAATAATTAACCAGAACCGCATAGTAACTTTAGCTTTATGTCAAAATTAACTTCCAACATAGGTTTGTGGTAGTGTGGTTTGTTCGTCGACGGTTGACGGCACGTTACTGCAAGGTTTCTATTATAGTCGTTCATAATCCACGAAGTCCTTCTGTTGAGTTGCTATGGTAATCATTTTCCTTTAATAAGACCTATGAGTTGTCCTTAGTTTCTGGAAAAATAGTGTATTTCCCTTCATTTAATGATGGGCGAAAAAGACTCTAATGGTGTGCATAAACTTTGTAAGGGAAAAAGCTGGAAATGTAACTCGAAAGTATTGCATTAGATGTATACTGCAATAGTGACACCAATCATCATGGGTCAGTGGTGTAGTGCAACTAACCTGACTATTACAAGAATTAACCTATCTGAGGTGTAACGATCGGCATTGCGATATAAATAGCAGCATAATATTGTAGACACTGAAAAGTGAGAAACAGCATAAATCCAAATATTGTGAGAATCTCCATAACTACTGAATTTGCAAAAATGCTTCTCTTCTTTGATCATTATGTGAGATAGTCCCGTTGGTGTCTGCTCTGGCAAGTTAAACACTCAAATCAAAATAATTTTTTGTAGTTATTAGTGTTACAACTCATGCATCTACATTTTATTATTGTATTTCATTTTAATTACACAAGTATCTGCATCTGCCATTCATTGGACGGTGCCCTAACTTCTTATGATTAATTTTCTGATAAATAAGTTTACACAAAACCACAATTCGAAGTCAGTGCTAATTCAATTTGGAGGTCCTTTTTGTTCTTGGGCTCTTACCGTATCTGCAGCTGTTCAGTTCTTCCTTTGTGGAGGTGTTTTGAAAATTCCATCAACAAAAAGAATATTTCGGTTAATTTATATTAATAAATGAAAACATGTAGAAAAAGTTTTTGCATTTAGAGGTTATTTGCTCTTTTGAAACTGTAGAATATAAGTTAGTACTTGTTTTAGAATGGTTTATAAGAAATTTTCAATATCTAGCGATTTCTTGTTTCTTATGTTGGTTTAGTTGCAGGTTTTTTATTTGTGAAACATGGGAATTGTCGATATATTTTACGATACCAAACAATAATTTGCGAAATATTTTGTCGTAAAGTTTTTTTGTTAATACATGTGTTAACTTCTGGAGAATATATTCCCTAATTCATTTTTATATTTGCTTTAAGATACTTAAGATTCCTAATATTTTATATTGAGGTATGGAAAATTAAGTTTAGTAATTCAATACTCCATTTCCATTTTTTATTAAAAAATTGAGATACATGTAGCCCTTAAATACTACAAACTGAAGGCAGCATATGTTTTAAGAATTTATTGGAATTGACAAAGCAGCGAGCGATTTTCCGTTCAGATAAAAACCGAAAAATTCCCCAGACTCAAGCACATACATATACGTATGCATAAGTGTGGTATTCACACCAAATACCTCGGCTCACATGTACGATTCGGATGAAGTTTACTGCCTGACCGGCGTTTTGGTCATCGTCTTCGCCGTATGCACGTTTTTTCCTCCTTTTTCACGGCATTGTCCTCGAAAACCGGTGGCGATCGAGCGCATTTTATTCGTTTTTTTTTCTAACACAGGTGAGAGAGGACCAGGCTCCGCCAGGGCAGGTTTCTGTTCGTCGACTTCGGCGCTCCTCTCTGGAAGAAAAAGGGTGCGAAGTTAGAGCGCGATGCACCTGCGAGAAATAATTACATTTTCTGTGGCCATTCAACCACCTATATAGGCGCGTTCTGCGCCCGTTTTTACTGCCGAACGTCCGTCGCCCGCGTGGAGGGGCAGAGATAGTATATACCTTTGTGCCCCGATCCCTACGGACACTAAATGAAATTCGTGTCCCGCTGTTTCGCGGCCAGGACATAAATTACGAATTTATTTATACCTATGTGTGTATCGGGCTCCTTAGGAATTTTATTTTATTTTCTTTCGCCCGCCACTAATTAAGACGATACCGCTGAGTTGGGAAAAGTTTAAAGTTTTGTGTGTCAAGCTCAAGAAAATAAACATGTGATTTCTCTAAATACACTTCAACTAAAACGAATTTAATATTACTATTAGATACCGTTAAAAATCTCAATGAAAGTTAGCCTTTCCTATTGAATATTTGACAGTTGTAATGTTAAACTACATGGGGTATGATGTTGCATCTGCTTTCTAGATTCTTTTGCTTGGAATGGATAAACCTCTTATACCCTTTCACATTTTTGCTATTTCAGATTTTTACCTTCCAGTTTGTACTTCTGCTTTCTTCCAGTTCCATTTAACCATTTTGATCTTAGCCTAGTGTGCCTTTCCTTCTCCCTGGGTTCCATTGCAAAATATTATACCGGGAGAAAAAATGCTTGCTGTGGATTGCATTCTGGGCGACTGAAAATGGGAGGGATCTCTAGACGTACCTACGTACAAGGTCGCAACGCAAATCTGTGAACGTTCGGCGAATCATCATAGCTTAGTGGAAGTAAAATGAGCGAGATATTCTTGTTCTCGTTAGAGCTCACTCTTATATCGCTATTGATGGTATAAATAACAAACTAATAACCAATTATCTATGTGCGCTATTGCAAATATGATTTACGAAGTTTGTAAAACTAATATAAAATCCAATATTACATTTGCATTAGTGAAAAGGGAAATAATAAGACAATACTAATTTGATGACTGAGTGCAATAAACTCCCATGCCATTCATTTGTTTTTATTCATACTTATTTTTATATCGACGCATCAGATAATGTAAACTATAAATTTAATGGACAGAGCTCATAAATAATATCAAAAGAAAAAAAAAAGGAATAAAGTGGGTAGTTTTAAAAGTCAATAATCAAATGAAATAACATAGATTGTAACAATGCTAAAAATAGCAAATGAAGTATCTAAACGTCGGTAAATAGCATATTATCGAAAAAATATACAAGTTCCGGATATTTATTAATCCGTCATTCACAAAATTCCATCCGTCGGTGAATAAAAAAAATAAGACAATAACCATTAAATAACTAAAAACCCACAATAACGGTGTGTAGTAATAATTTGTGTTTTACATAATTATTTTTCTGTTGAAGCATCAGATAATGTAACTGATAACAGATTTCAGTCACAAAATTCATCATAGCTTCATGAAAAATAAAATAATATTAAACGTTCTAAAATAAAAAAAAATTCTTATCAAATACAAGTGATAAACGTAAATAAAATTCTGAAACTTAATTAATTTTAGGAATATCTAGAGGGCACATTTGAGTGTTTGTACTGAAAATTGAGCCATATTAGTAGAGTCAGGGTTATACTACAGAAGAAAGATTTTCAGGAGGTTAATAGTATTTTTTTTCCAAATTTAAACCTATTTAAACTTGCAACAATTGAGAAATCGCAGTTCGACAATAGCCTGTTTTCGAAAAAGTCCCATTTTGTTCTAGTGCTTTTGGTTGCAGGTTTTCACTATATTACTACAGGCTTGAAATTATCGAAAGTATATAGAAAAAAGAAGATAATGGTGGCCGCACAATCTCATTTAGTCGAAAAGAGAGTGAATATAAATATAAAAATAAAATTAAGTTGGGAGTAGTGATTATTCGGTCTTATATTATCACATGCGAAAGACAGTTCATTGAAATTTGATGCAAAAAATCTCTTTAATTTTAAAGTCAAGGTTTGAGATTTTCTCAAAGAACGTAACTATTTGGTTGCGAAGGGCCTGAGAAAAAAGAATCCAAAGGAATTATAAAAATGTGTTTTTTAAATTTTAAAAAGAATCATCTCGTGACCCCCGAAAAGAAAACGGGCTAAATCTCAGAAAGTCCTTTTTCTACGCAACTTGTTTTTTAAAGAAATTAATAAGAAGTTTTTAAAAAAATAATGGAAATACTCTTACACATATATTTCACCTTCTGATTGGATTCACTTACGGTTGCTATTTTTGCTCTAAGTAAATTTAACAATTTTAAACGATTAACACTTACGGTAATACTGGCAGTTATAGTTATTTTTCTGGCCTTCCCCATATACTAATAGCATGCACGCGTATGAAATTTGTGTTGACAAATTTTATGTTAACGATTCGCAGGTCATTGTCCGATATTCTCTTCCATAGTAACAATCAATGACACAGGTAGCACAAAGCCTACGGTAGAAGTAGTGATTAGCATATGATCCTGAATATATGATAATCGCCAATGGCAAATATCATTTCAGAAAGCGGTGTTCGCCGAGGCTGTTTCGGTTCGCCAGTTAAACATCAGGTCACGTAGCGACCGCGCGCTATCTGGAATACTGATAGCCGCTGTTTAAGTAACGATAATAATTAGTACATTTTGCATCATTCGCTGTTGAATCATTCTTAGTACTTTGTCTTCTCGGGGACAGCGATTTGTAAATATGTCTGTATATTTAGAAAAATATACATATTTACATAAATATATGCATCACCTCGTTTATTTATCTAAAAGAAATGTCTGAAATATAGTCAGCACTTCTGGACCACAATATTTAAATGATATTAACTTATTTACATTAATTTCGTTTAATGGTATCTAAGTATGGTCACTACATATTTTTTTGAGTGGTAAATTTATAACGCCCTTTCTATTTTTTATGTAACATATAATTAAGCATTCGCTAATACAAAAAAAAGATTAGGCACACCTTGAAAGTCCTAGCAAATTCACCAATATAAAAAACGAAACATTTTACCTTCAGCAAAATACACGTCACAATTCACGTTTTACAACATGTAACCTTTCTAAAGTTTCCTTTGCCGAAAGCGTTAGTCGTAAATAATACAAATACCCAGCAATTTTATACTATCAATCATAAAACTCACTATTTCGCTAATTTCTAATTACATTTATAAAATTCTGACAGCGTCGACCTTCTAAATCGCTTATGTAAACTGTAAAATTAGCACAGTATTCGCAACATTTAGAAAGTCTTGTAGATTACTATTATGTATCACTTTTTCGAAATTGTTTGCCCAATCACTTGGTTAAGCGCTTAGTTAGAGAAAAAAGATATACATTTCACTTATATCGGTGTGAGCACAAAATTTGCTTGACCACACTAGTGGTAGATAAGTCTCTAATAAAATTAGAATAGAGAAGCATGCAAATATGTTCGAATACAAATATTTTTATTAGGAAAAGTCAATAACAAGTTTCATTGACCCAATAACTTCTTAAAGTGATTGTAAAACGCAAGGACGTACAGTCAACGGGTTCAAGGTTGAATATTTCTACTAATGCGAATTTGATAGGAATTGTTCAAAACCTAAGCAGTTGGTAATTAATGGTTTGAAGCAAGTATACATTATGTAGGTCGTTGAAAGCAGGTTTTCGTATGTATTATATGGATGAATTAGGTACCTGTATAGCAGATACATTAAAATTTCAAAATGTTGCTATATAAATTTGCATCTTAATAGGTTAGAATTGCCTGGATAATTCGATATATCACATCTACATATAGTTTCTCCAAATTAGAGCGCTAGGTATTTACTAAGAAAAAGTTTAAGACTGGAATTATATTTTGGCAACAACATTAAACAAATAGTAAATAATATATAAAGTAAAGTATAGCCAATAAAGCAAAAATTAACAAAACAGTTGAGCTTCCTATTTCTCCAAGAATTCGTTGGACTGGTTTATCAATGTAGAATTAAAAAAAATCACTTAAAAACCTAAATTTGTGTATAATAATGGATATGGTGGCCCTGAAAATAAAGCATTAATATTCAACTGCAACGAAACAGACCTTCCACACGATCTCAAAGGTATAAAGTTTATGGCCTGAAAAAGTGTAAAAAGAATATCCAAAAGCTTTGAAGGAACTAGCAAAACCTACACTATAATCCCAACAATTTTTTAGATTGCTTCTGGTTTATTAATGAAGAATTTAAAAAAATTCACTCAAGAAATTAAATCTGTGTATAAGAATGAAAGTAGTGGTACAGAAAACAAAGGGCTAATATTCAATTGTAACAAAACAGTTCCACATGACTCAAAAGATATAAAGATTAGGGCCCGAAAAGGTGTAAAAAGAATATGCAAAAGCATAGCAGGAACTAGCAAAAACCATTACCATTATCCTTGTTTTCTTCTTTTTTGATAATTCTTAGACACCAATGTCGTTGAATCAATAAACATAAAATCAAAAAGTAACTACTATGTCAAAATTGCCTCATAACTGGTCAAGCGATTAATTCTAATGCGAAGAGGTAACACAAATAAAAAAAAGGCTAAATTGAAGTTCATTCCTATAATTAAATCATGTTAGTTGGCCGTTACTTGGTTTAACTAAAATCATGTACCTATGGCTTAGTTAGTATACTTGACGTGCAGCCATCACCAACCATAAGCCTCTTTTCTTTTTCTTCAATTCGATGAGATTTGATAATAAGTTGGCGCCTCCACCAAATGTCACGGCCATGCTGCGCGTGAAGGAGTAACTTAGGGGTGAATACTCGTTGGACAAGGCGAGTAAACATTGATAGGTATATAATAATAATGATATCTATTTGGTGAACATTCCTAGTGGGTTTGACCTGGCTTGGCAAGGGTAGTTTTGAAGGAGGCAAAGTTAAGAAATATTTACTAAGAGTGGCCCATGTTAGTTTATTATCTACAGTGATGCCCAAAATCTTGACAGTATTTAATGAAAATTCGATTTGTTTTCTTTTTTCGTTTTTGGAGGCGAACCGATCTGTTCCTTGATCCATCACTACTTTGATTTTACCTGCTGCGTTTTTTACTTTTCGTGTTCCTTTACAACCAGCGACGTGTCATTCGCACATAGATGAATAGAATTGGTCTTCATATTGTCAATCAAGTCATTAATGTATATAACAAACGGTAGCGGACCCAGGATAGAAGCTTGAGGGACGCCGCGTTGCATATACAGCATTTATTTACCAGAATAGCAATTACATTAATATATACTATAATTATACTATTTAAGCAAAACAACAAAATGACCATTGCTGTGAAATCTGTAAGATCGAATTGCTAAAGAGAGGCTCATACTTATATGGGATGACTCACCTTAACATTTAGTAAATTGGGTGACTCATACATCATCAGCTAATTACAATATATATTCATACAATAATCTTTAGCAGTAAATTCTTGTCCTACAGTATTGACTAAAAGTACAAATTCTGATATTAGTAGATTTTAAACTTAAGTAACAATTTGTCTGCTTAAGAATTGCAAGTAAAGCTTATCTGAGGTAATAATTTTTCAGATTAGGGACATAAATTAGTTCCTTTAAAGCAAACTAAAGCCAGTTCACACAATTTTTACATGATATTGTTTCATTTTATGTAGTAACCATGCAAAACTGATGTAAGCTGCAATTTTTCGATTAGAGTGAAGCAACGTTTTTCGTGTTCTTTGACAATTGCATAACTGTTAACATAATTTATTTGGATCTGGAAGTATCGTCGATTATTTTCTAGATCATTTTTGTTCTTCATTGTATTCATATGGTAAAGAGAAATTGTTGCATATCTATTAGGTAATAAGAAGAAAATATCTAAACATTCACGTTTAATATCATCAGTGACATCGTGAATAGCACAGACGTGTTAAATTCTTGAAACCAACATAGCGTTTCATGCAGTATTCATACGAGTAGAAAGCCATTTCTGCCGCCCAACAGTACACGTCTGAGTCTAAAATCTCGTGTAAATATACGTTAAAAATTTATTGTTTGCTTTATGATTAAGAATCTCGTTGATGCTCCAAGCTCACTAACAGCTCACCAGCTTGCAAGACGGCCAATACGATACTCACACGCGCTTAAATACAGAAGAAACGTAGACATTTACGTTTTCTCGTGTGAGAGATAACTTCATAAAATTAGTAGTTCCGTTATGTGAGTCCCAGCAGCAGTAGCTTTAATGATTTACATGGGTATAACGAAGCGTAGGAATGGTATGGAGCTGCTAGAGTCGAACATCCGCGGCTTTGTGCGGTGGAATTCGTAATTTTACCGAGCTGTGGGCTACTCCCTATTATTATCTCCACCTGTGGATATCGGACGGTATCCGTTGTACCGTCTATCTATAAAATTTGCACAATTGATCCGCCCGTTCCACGTCGATTACGTGCACGACAGTTGAACCTGCGGGATTTCTGATTCGCCAGGAAGGCGTAGTCCGCGACTGCACGGGGAATCCAACTTAAAATATTCAACAGTCGTTAAATCACCGGTTTATTGATAATAGGCCACGTATTGTACACGTACGTCCTCGGAATCGTTTCAAATGTAAATAACTGGCGCTGTTCATATTATTGTTTCGATACGAAATACATAGAAAAACATTATACAAATCTAGTATAGAAAATTGATAACAATTCTGATCAATAATTTACTGGTATTTATTAATTTATGTAAATATCAGTGCTAACTGTGATGTAGTTGAACACGTTTTTGTATCACCTGAAAGAATTATAAAGAATGTGGACTTTATGAAGAGAAAAAAACCTGGTTTTTCTATTTATAAGTGACGAAAATCGAGTTATATTTAATGAAATTTAATACATAATTCTCAAACACTTCATTGTAAACGAACATCTAAAATGTATCTATATCATGGTTAGGCAAAATTTATTCACAATAATTAATAAAGGTAAACAACTAACTGCGTTATCCTTATTCAGAAATAATAAATAATATTTCTATTCATTATTTCATCATTCAATAATAAATTTTTCTTTTATTTCATATTTTTTTTTATTCCCAATCAACTTTTATTTTAACAATAATTGGAAATATTAATATTAAAATATTGTTCAGAAATCCAATCCTTTATTTTAAGATATTGCGACACAAGTTTAGACCGGTACAGGTCATTTTCAGGTGTGAAAGAGTCAATTGTGAACTTAACTAAAATTTTAAACGAAATAAAGGGTTAAGTTGTGAGGAGCAGGTTCTATTTTGTATGATATGTTTATCTTTATTACTAAATTGAACTGAAGATATCCTGCACAGGTTGAAAGATGTATACTGTAATATTTTAAAGCGGTTGCGATTTGTTATTAAACTCACCGATCCATTGGATAATTCATCCGTTATCATTCCTTTATCCAAAACTCCAAGCACTTTGTACAAAGACTAACAATAAGTGAACTGACAATAGATCCCCAGGATTTACTTGTTAGTTTCGATGTGGAATCCTTATTTACCAAAGTTCCAATATCCGATACCATCCAGTTAATCCGCGAGATCCTATCTTCCAACCTCCAACCGGAAGACTTGGTGGCAACTTGCCTCACCTTTACCAATTCCACGGCTGCTACTATGAACAAGTTTCAGGTGCAGCTATGGGTTGCCCACTTTTTCCTGTTGTAGCCAACATTTTTATATAACAAGTTCTAATCTTCTATTTCCAGAAACTGAAATGATTGTTTATATGCGTTGATGACATTTTCGTAATCTCGTTACAAGGACGTGATTGGTTAGATATCTTCCTTACATTCCTTAATTCCCAATACAGTTCCATGGAGGTCGAGTCGGAAGGTATTCTTCTTTTCCTAGATGGCTTAGTGAATCGTCGCTCTGATGGTTAGTTGGATCATTCCGTCTACCACAAATTTACACTCTCCGACGTTTATAAACTCATTAGTACAAAGAACTATTGCCATATCCGACCCTAACTCCCTATCCCGAGAACTATCGCATGTTACCGAAACTTTAACCAAGAACAACGATCCTAGGCATCTTATCCAGCGTACCATCCTATATCCAACGTATGTATGTAAAACACAAACCGTTCCATACCAATTCAATCCCTATCTCCCCTACAACCAAGGTGTTACCAACCGTATAGCAGCAACCCTATCCAAACACAATATAAAAACCGTTTTTAAATTTAATTTAAAACTTTCAGATTCCTTTCCTACCAAAGATCGCCATCCTCTCGAAACCCCAGGTGTTCAGCAAATTCCATGTTTGTGTGCAAATGTTTACATTAGTATACACTTGGCATGCTGAGCATAGGCTGGAAACCGGCCACCAAATCCTTTCCAACTTTCCCTATGCAGAAATTCTCACAACTATAGCCGCAAAATCCATGAATCCATTGAAATTCATAAACATCTTAATAACCTTAACTGTGACGACGGTTATTTCGCGTGCAGGTGTGGATGAAACGTCAGCCAGAGAAAGTTCCAGAACGCGGTTCGAACCCGGAAACCAAGAAGTGTATAGCATGGATAACAACTGTGCAAGTCTAAGCATAAGTTCAAAGTTGAGTATTTGAAGCAGTTGAATATTTCGAAATATTCAACTGAAGTTTATTGTAAGTACACCATTGAGCAATTTTGTTAATTTCTTCTTGGAGACGGTGACAATTTCTTGAAATATTCTTTGGTCGTCAGCGACATCTACCACAATTAATACGTTCAAGGAGGTCATCAATAAAGAGAATAAAGATCAGATAACACTTCAACAAAAATCCATTGTAAGTAACTTACTGCGTTTGCTCGAGGGGGTAAAAGGCAAAAAAAACTGTTTTAGACGATCAGTTGAGCCAAAACTTTCCAATATTTTTATTAAGATGGTGTAATTTATGCTGTCAAATGCCTTTGCGATGTCAGTGTAAGCAGTATCAACTTGACCACGTGCATTTAAAGTTAAAGCATCTGAAATGGATTGTATAAAGTATGTCAAGTTTGTTTCTGTTTCTCCATAAAGCCATGTTAGTCTAACACAATACTATTTCAAAAACTTTAGCACAGTTATTCAGGAGTGATACAGATTGGTAATTGATGATATTCGTCGACAAACCTGACTTGAGTATTGCACACATTTTGCTAATTTTCCAAAGTCTTGGAAAATTAGCGGTTCTTATTGCAGTATTAAATATTTTTGACAAAGATTGCGCCAAGACAACACTACAATCTCGCACTACAAAAATTATATATAAACATGTTTTTTTGAAACACCTGTGAAAAAATTCAGCTGACAAAAATTGTTGAAAAGTAATTGGACAATGTTTTCCGGAAATTTCCATTCATCTTTTGAGCAATCATCTAATTTTTAATCAATTATGAAAATGTTCACTGCTAAGCGTTCTGCTACTATTGGCGTGAGGTCAAACTGACGACCAAGCGATAGAGACTCGCGCTTATCCCCAATCTCGGAAACATTCTAAAAAAACATTACTACAAATTCATCCAACATGTGACATGCATGTATTTACGATATATGTATGGTCAGCGCTTTCATATCTGTTTGATCTAAGACTCTAATTAACAACAACAACTGTCAAAGTCGTTGAGATATGTATACGCAATATCTATATGTCAGGTCACAAAAGTGGGGATACCGCTTGCCAAATTATATATTTAACTTCTATCTTTTATGTATGTATGTGCTTCACGTACAACTTTGTATATGTAGGTTAAGGTTTCAGCACAATATATGTAGGTATGTTGCAATTTTTATGTACACTAATCAATAAGGCCATTCGAAATTTTCTACTTTTTAAGCGCGAAGTTCGAGCAACAAATTTTTACAATTTTGCAAAATTGGTTTGCAAAGCACTTACAAAATTGCAAGATTATTACACATTTTTTGTTGAATAGAATCGGCGAAGAAAATGTCAAATTTATTAACTTCTATTACTGAGAATTACCACGTGATTAGAGTCGCAATTATCTTCTAAACCTTGTAACGGGTTCTGCACGTTCCATGGGAACGACGCGATACACATGCGAGCATTTGTTTATCGGACGCAATTATCAGCGACGAGGCAGGCAAGGCGGACAGCATGCAAAGCGCCAATTTAATATGTCCAAACACACGATGACGAAAAAGAAATTTCAATTGACGACGAGGACTCGAGTCAAGTGTGAGGCATTGCCCTCGCATGGGACAACCGCGCGCTTTATTGCACATTGATATGCGGTTCGTTTCTGCTAAAGTAAGATGGCATATAATAATTGGGCAAGAGACGTCGTCATCACGTGGGTATTGAGTAAATATATGTCTTCCTCAAATAATAAATAATATATCACCATTTAATATGCATATAGCATCAAAAATAGTCAAATTAACAAATATATACAGGTGTTTAAATTAAACGGTAACAGATAAGTATATAAAATTTATATACTTGAAATTAGTTAAAATCTCAAAAGTCTAGAACACATATCCAACTATTTAAAAGCCTCATATTCTAATCTGAAAGAAATAAATATTAATATAATAAAAATCAGACTCTTGATTTAAAAATGCACGAGATAAGGAAAAATTCGAAATGGCATTCTGAAATTGTTGTATTGACGTAATCATTAAATGGTCAAATAAATGCAGTAATATGGGTAAGATTAAAGTAATATTTGAACTCATTGTAGGTATACTTAAAAAGAAATCTGCATATAGTTACTTGCTAAATGGTTAATTGTACATATCGTATGTTCAAAATATCTAAAACAGTGTTCTCTTTCGCCTTTTTTTTTTGTAGAATTGCGGTGTATATGTTTTCTAGAGCAAGATTCGATTTGATCTACAGTTCCATAATCTTTTCTTGCATACGGTTGTCTGATTCTCTACTTCAGTATAAAATAATAAATATCTCCTGTATCAGCGCATTATCTTGATTTTTTGTATCTAGGGTTTGTATCAACATATGTTTTCAGGTGTATGATATTGAAAATACAGAATATTGGTGTAGCTATTGTTATGTGTAAACAATAAATATAGGTGCGTAGGTTTTTTTTAAACTTAAAACAGTATTACTCAAAACCAGCTTGCATGTTTATTTGAGCCTCCCTCAGAGATTAAGGACGTTATTATTGTTAAATATTTATTATAAATATGTATTATTACCTTCAGTATTATTTTATTTTTTACTCTAATAATAAAGTTTAAACAAGTTTGGTAAAGCCATTATATTATTATTATATTATATAGCATTAAAATAAAACATGCATAACGTATTTTTTTTTTCAAAAAAAGATGAAATTAAAAATTGAGCTCTATTTGTGATATTCTTTTACATATAC
Organism: Cetonia aurata; assembly: GCA_949128085.1. Taxonomy (NCBI): domain Eukaryota; kingdom Metazoa; phylum Arthropoda; class Insecta; order Coleoptera; family Scarabaeidae; genus Cetonia; species Cetonia aurata. The sequence continues at coordinate 22,471,070 of OX421885.1, read as the reverse complement.
TTGCTATGATCTAAATTTGTATAATGGTTAAGATATTCTATATAATGCAATACATAACCAGAGGTTGGCTTATAATGCAAAATGACAAATCGTATTTCTTCCTTATAAAAACAAAAAAAAAAACCACAGGTAAGGCAGTTGGAGTTAACTGAATGTTAGACGAATTAGAATTTCGCATTGTGTCTATTTGAAAAACGTTACGCATATGCTTCTTCGAGGAACTGGTATGTCATATGTAAATAGCTTGCAAATAATGCGTATTCTGGAACGGGCCACGGGACGTTAGACAGTTTTTTTTTTCCTTCTTCATGGGGGAACGGGATTGTGCAATTGTCTTGTACGAACTCGTCTTACCGGTATCAGACATGTTGTTTCTGTTTTTTTTTTGCCTTGTGCTCCTTCTCCGCACACCAATTCCTTTTCGGCTTCATTAAATTCGTTAACATCTCATCGTATAGAAATTTGAGGTAGAATAGGAATAAATGAGTTGGGAATATTTACGTTGTGCTCCGTTGCGTTTCTTCAACCGAATAAAATTTTATTGTATTTTTATCGACAATTAATTTGCCCTCCTAAGAGGTCAAGTTCTTTTACGGTTGAACGATGGACATATATTAATAAATATATTTTTCATGATTGAATAAATTATTATATTTTACGGAAAAGGGTACAAAAGCTGCTCTTTTTTCATGGAACAGCTTTGAGTAAAATAACATTTAATAATAATGGGTTGATTCTTTGAAAGTATTCTTTGTAGAAGAAGGTTTCTTTAGTTTTTAATATGCTTCAACTTTTATGGAATACACTATTAATGGGTAGTTCGGGCGCAATATGTATGTATTTCTCTATAGTGGGCAATAAGTATGTATGTCTTATCTTATCTCTCTTTTTTTTTCTGTTAATCTTGTTTAGTCCGTTTCTTGCCATGAGGGTTAACTCAAATTATTTGACAGTTTGCACCTAGTCCGATACAGTGTGCAATAAAACTGTTTACCGAATTGCAATCCTAAAAATTAGACGATAAAAATATTATTAACTGATTGATGCCTTCAATGCCTTTATTCATGTACAATGTGTATCAAAAAGTATGCACCATTTTTTACGAATCCACCCCTTATGTATTACACATTTACAACATCTAATCTGTTTAAAGTATTCGTAATTGATGAAATTAATAAAAAAAAAACATAAATTGGTGGTGGCTCTTTACATGTTTATTGAAATTTATGTAAAAACATCGCGCATTTTTAGTGTATTTTATGTACTTACGTGCTTGGTGAAACAATTCAGAAATAGTGTTTTTAAACATTTCTAGTAATATGGGGATTTACAATAATATAGAAACAAACATTTTTATAGTGTTTTTATTTGACGTTTTGCCATTGCCTTCATCAAATTCAGATGTAAACTTGATAGAAAATCTATTTAAAATAAAATACATTATTCTTTAAAAAGTTATTTTACATTATTTATTTTAAATTGAAACTAACATTCTTCTAAAATTGTTTATTAATAATGAATTGAAGTTTTTAAATGGAATTACATTTACAATAGCATTATGAAAACAAACTGGGTCTGAATGTACTTTACACAAAGTCAACTTCGAATATTTATATTTAAAATGTTATACCATATATACACGATTATATTTCATTTCAAAACTTAAATTCATTATTAATAAACTTATCGAATTATGTTAATTCAATTTCAAATAAATAATGGCAAAATAACTTCTTAAAGAATAATGCTTTTTTTTAAATAAATTTTCCATTGAGTTTACAACATCTGAATTTGATAAAGCCATTGGCAAAATGTCAAATAATCAAGCTATCAAAAAAAGTGTTTTGTATATTATTGCAAATCCGCATATTAGGTAGGTACTCGTAATAGGAATTTTTAAAATGTTTAAAATCTTACGGATAAGAAAATCATACAACGCGCATTCAGAAAAGTATATTTTGAAATAAGTAATATTTCAAATTAAAACCTTTCTCCGATAAAGGTTCAATAATTTGGTAAGAATGGTTTTCAAAACCTGTGTTACTAATTTAAAAAAAAATACTGCAAACGTAATAAGCAAAATAGCTCTCTATTATTTTACTTAGTTTAAAGCAGTGATTCCCAAACTGGTCCAGGTGGACCCCCAGGGGTCCACGGAAGACTCGGCGGGGGTCTACGTTGGCGTGACAAAAAAATGGGGGTTCACTATTCGCAAGCGGGGGTCCACGAAAATTTATCTGGTTCCGATAGTGAAGAACTAAAGTGTTGGCTTGAGTTCACCTATCAATGTAAGCAGATAATATTTTGATAGCTTTTGATAGCGTTTCCCTCGTCATATCTTCTCGAGGAAAGTTTTAGTGTCATTACAAATCTTTTAACAAAAAAAAGGAGCAGATTGAATATCACAGAACGGGGAGATTTGCGGTTATTCTTAACAAAACTGAAGCCAAATATTGATAATTTGCTGTCAATCCATCAAGTACATCCCTCCCACTAAAATTATGACTATTTTGTGATTGTCATTGTAGAAGTTACGTTACGTTATTAATATTTAATTTTAATTATATTACGACTGTTATCATATTACAATGTAATATGATAACAATAATAATTAATAGTGTAGAGTTTTCTAAATAAAATATGTGAGAATTGATTGGTTTCTTGTGCTGTGAGTAGATGTCCAATGAGTAAAGTTGGATGGAATCACTTTTTTGATTGGCTAACTTCACTTTTTTGACATCCACTCACGGCACAATCAATTAATGAATTAACCAATAACTCAGCCGCAACGCAAATTTCCATAATTAGATCTAATCTTCACATTTTTTGTCGAGTTTTGGGAATATGGTAGAAATGTAACTGCAGGGGCTCCACCGGAACCAGCAGAACTTTCAAAGTGGTCTATGAGAAAAAAAAGTTTGGGAGCCTCTGGTTTAAAGCGTGATAATAGAATACCAAAATCCACAAATATTTTGTAATTTTTCACGTAATTTTTACGTAATTTACGTAATTTTTCACTTAAATTGCAATGAATTCTTGCCAACAACACAAAATGCTTTGGGAGTATCAACAATTTGCCTCTTATTAGTTAGGTCAATTAGAAATACTTTAAACAGTTTAGATGTTATAAATGTGGAGTGCATACAAGGTGATTCAGAAAAAAAGCATTTATTTGTTTTCGACCTAGGAGGAGAGGGTATGACTTCATATCTGACTAATTCTGAACCATTTTTTTTAATATCATTTTCTTTTGGAAAAATAGGGCTGCTCTACTCTTAAGGCCTTTTAATTTTCAAGTGCTTACTTTGAAGATAAATTGCATTCATAACAACAAGAAATATTCCATATGGTCAGTGGCATATTTATATGGGCTGAATGGGCTATGGTCTAGGGCGGGAAATATCTCTGTGCTGCCATCCATAAATATTGTTTTGTATTTGGAGGACATCTTTTTAGTCAATGACAGCGGGAAGTAAGAAACTGGGAATGGATTATGATATCATTTATAAGAAGTTTAACCCTGCACCACTAACGCAAATAGACTATCCATTTGATATTAATGTTGCTTCGGGTTACTCGTAACCGCGGTTAGTATTACAGGGTTAAGTATTGAAAAACCTTTTTTCTTAAGTTACATTTCATATTTTACTACCAATTTCAGATATGTTTAGTTGATTTCCATGTAAGTATAAAACCTACCGTTTAATATCGCTATTTTATATAGCTTTCTGTTGAGAAAGCAGCATTGGTTGGTTGTGAAGCGGGAGTCAACCAGATTTAAGTAGCCCGAGGCGGCATTGACTGTAAATACGCCACTGCATATGGCGCGTACCTTTTGACACACGCTGTGTTTGATCATGGCATGTATGATTCGTATGAAACTCATAAATAGATAGGTATTATTATCAGGCTACGGTTACTGGTACAGCTGCAAGTGGTTGCACTTTCATCAAAATATTAATATTAAACTATGCTTGCAATTTTCATTCGACATTTCAAAATGTAGCAATATCTACAACATAATATTGCAGTAATTTGCATAGATTACTGCCGGAGTCAGACCATTATAATACTTTAATAAGCTGTGCTTCAACGATTATTGTGCGATTTAAAGCGAAGTATGCGTACTGGCCATGCGAGTATGTACGCGTATCAACCGTCGAAATCTCTCTCTGTGTCTGTCTCTGTACAAGGTTTCGACGATTGTTATTCAAGGCGCGGCCGACGGGTGAAACAGCAGCAATAAGCATTTGGCAACAACGTTTCGTACAATTTGCGCGTCCCGAATTTTAAACCGGCCACCGCTGCTGCTCAGTTCGTAGGCTGTTGACCAACGACCGAACGCACATTAGAGAGTAGTTTGAGGCCGTTGCTCCGTTCCTCCTCTCTCTATACACGCATGGGTCTGTCCGTCCGTTCGTCCGTCGGTCTATCCGTCCATGTAATAATTAAGCGATTGTTATTTATGCCACCTGCGTTCTCGGGCAACGCTATCATTATACTTGAATTCTGATTCGGATTTGAATTTCGTTCTTACCCGTGGACGGCGACGGTCGATGCGAAGGCCGGCGAATGCGCCGCCATCGATGGATAGATTGGACGGAGTGAAGATAGGACAGCTGCTGCTCTATTATACGCGCACGTCGGCGATTCACACATGCATATTGTGGAGGTATACAATTTTGGCCAAGAAAATGGAACCAATTAGTCGACTAATTTTAATTTTGGCGCAAAAGTAAATGAAACAAGATCAAAACTAAAGCTGTAGTAATCTATTTTTTTTATTTTCTCAAAATTGAGAATATATCTTTGTAAATTTTAAAATTAGATCAATTCCATTTTAAGTTTCAGCGAAATTAAGTCACACCCAGCTTATGTGACCCTTGAAATTAAGAAAACCTTACTTTAACTTGTCAAAAAGTCGAATCAGCCTTGCCTTCTTCATGTTCTAAAATTGCGCTTGTCCAATTTTATATTAAAAACTTTATATTAACTTACCAAAAGTCGCATCACACCAATCTTCTGCATGTGCTAAAATATTGCAAACTACGTTTGAACTTAGCAACCTCACTTCGACTTACCAAAATGCTGAATTCCATCTACCTTCTGCATGCTCTAAAATACTGTGAACCCTATTTTAACTTAACAATTTTTCTTCAACCTACCAAAGAGTAGACCATACCTATCTTCTGTACGATATAAAATCTTACCATCTCCATTTCATTTAACTTATCAAAAAGCCCGAATAATTTTTACCCCAAAATTATGCAAATCCCAGTCCATCTTACCAACTCCAACACAGCTTACCAAAAAGTCGAATTACACCAACCTTCTGCTGTACTAAAATCTTGCCAAACACGTTTGAACTTCAACTTACCAAAAAGTTGAACCCATCTACCTTCGGCATGTTCTAAAATACTGTCAACCTTATTGCAACTTATCAGAAACTCGAATTGCACCTATTTTCTGTATGTGCTAGAATCTTGTCTCCATTTTAATTTACCAAGAAGGCGAAATCTATACCAATTTCATCTAAAATTGCCAAACCCAGCTTAATTTCTTAGAACATTAGTCAATTCCTAACTTCTTCAATTATTAAGATCAGGCCAATCCCACTTCAATTTTCTGCTTACTAGTTTTCTTATTGTGTGGCCTCAAAACTAAGTCAATTCTTTTTCAATTTCTCTCAAAATTTAACGAATTCTACCTTCTGAGAATCTCGCGAAGTAGTTAACTTTTTTCAACTTTTCATATTGTCAAATCAGCATCCCCTTTATGCAACTTACAAGATCAGATCAAGCTCACCCTACTGTTGATCTATTTCTTTGTTTATAGAAAAAGAACAGCGTCGAATTGCAAAAACTTGAGTAAGCGGAGTACTTAGAAAGAATTGATAAAAAGAGAACATTTTGATGTAGTTGATATTAGGTTGTATTAAAGAAATTAACAAATGGAAAGGATAAAAGAATATAAAAAAAATACTAATACATTCAAAAGAAGTATCTGTTACTATTCTTTCTTGTCTAAAGTGTATACATATTTGAAGATATTGGACGGAACAAATGTGTACCTACTTATAATTTACAAGTTTTATTTTTAGTTTCTATAGTACCTATAGTAGTATATTAAGTTTAATCACAGCATGGGATAATAATTTTATGATTACACTGAGATATTTTTGTCCTCAACAGATTTAAGCAATCGATAATTAAGTACACTTTCTGGTTAAATTAAGGCTGAGTGAAGCAACGTCCAAAATATTTGCTAGCTTATTATTTGTTGTATATTGTTAGTTTAGTTATGGTAAGCACAGAAGGTATACTTGTAGAACAGCGAAAGTATTGGTAATATCTTTATAATATGGTTTCGTTTTTTTTTTTTTGGCTGTAGGTGTAAATAGAAGTAGGCTTTCTAATACAATGACTCCGTCTTTGCATAAGCATACGATATTCCTGAGAAAAAATGCTTTGTTTCAGCCTAATAAGGGGCGATTTTTTTGTCATCGCTTCCGCCTCTTCAAGTTGACAGTTCATAATTACCGATGACGGTAATTGTAGACCGCGTATCAAATTTTAACTGTCGACGAATCTGAAATTTCGTAGTAGTAACCTTATTACTACCATATATGTTATGTCGGTGTAATATTATCAATCCGTTGGTATGATCAGTGGCTTCTTTGATCTAATGCTGCCTTTTGGATTGTAACATAACACAGCTAGCATGCAGCATTGCTACTTTTTATGAAGCAGATATATGTATATAGATTTTTTTACAAGTTTGATTGTGCTGTGTTTGCTTTTGTGGTGGTGATTTGGTTTTGTCAATCTTGATGTCAATGACTTCTTACCTACTGCAGTAAATATTTAAATACATCCTTTGAGTTTTAGAGAAATAATGGATTCCAGAGTTTCACTTCAATTCAGTTTTTTGTGTCGTGCTCTAATCGGATATTCTAAATGATATTTTGCATTTTCGAAACCCCCTAGACTTACACTAAAATGGGTTAAATGAGGTCACAATCTTATTATACATTATATATACAACCGTAGACAAAAGTAGAGCATTTCTTCTTATCTTTAGCTGGGTTCTTTGCTTCTCTTCATGTCTCTTCATGGTTTTCCTTCTCATTTAAGCTTTTCTCCCACTGGATTGTCCTATATTTCTATTTGCCTCCTTTTTTTCTTTTGCTTTTTGTTTCTATGCTCTTTTTACTGGAGATTAATTTGCTAATGTAATTGAATTTTCCAAAGGTATATGTAGGGTGATAAACCAGAAGAGTTCCTAGTGGCTGCACTGAGAGAAAGAAATTAAGTCACTCAACAAAACAAAATAAAACAAAACAAGATGTTACACATTTAGGCGTTGATTCAACATATTCTATGTTTATTCATGCTCTAGTGCAGCGGTCGGCAATCTTTTAGATTTAGATATCACGGACCATTAGGTTGGTAATGAAGTTTGTGCATGCGTAATAAAGTAAATCGTTAGTGTATATTATAAATAATAATGGACCCAGTATCGATCCTTGTGGTATGGGTTTCAAAGAAGACTTAACATGTGTAAGCTCCACCATTTGATACCTTTACGATAGATAGGACGACATTAGTTTGTCTTGTGTCCCTCGAATATCCTAATACATAATAGGTTTCATTAAGAAGAATGTCGTGCCTGACCATATCGAAGGCCTTGGTTAGGTCACAGCATGTTCCACCTCTTCCTGATTGTCATAGGCTTCGATCATTGTTTTGACTACTACCAGGGTACCTTCTTCCTGTATCCATGTTGACTGTTTGTTAAGTAAATTTGTTTTTTAAAAGTATGTCGCTATTCGTTTTCCGAAAATTCTTTCGAAAATTTTTGATGTGGCAGGTATAGGCCTAGCTATAGTTTGTGGACTCACCCAAATTTTTTTTTTTACGGATCGGTATGATTGTATGATCTGACCAATTTCCCGTATAAGATTCGTTGGACCAAGGTAAATATTTTCTGTATGTTTTTTTTTAGCTGTTTTATTATAGATATCATTTCACTTTTACTTGTATTGAATGTAAGTTTTGTTACGCTTTCTGTCAATATTGAGGGGAGGGGAGGGCCTGTCGAGTATCCTTCGACAGGCCTATAAGGTTAGACTTGCCTTGTGAGTAATATTTTCCCTATCTGGATTCCAGATTAGTGTATAATCAAAAAAGACGACTGTAGATATTTTACATCATTTGCAAATGCAAATCTTACACCTCATTAGACGCCAAAAAAAGGAGAATATTCACTCTGTAACAGATGTTTTTAAATATTCAGAAAGTGTTTTCGTTTGTTTTAGCATTTCGGCGTGTTTGTATAAATTATAACATCTATTCGTAATAGACTGACATTATTTACATGATAACCACAAAACCATCATATGTATGGTGATTAGATCTGCGGTATCTTTACGACTACACTTTTCAGAACTACTTCGGCCATTGACTCTTTCCGAACTATTTAGATAAAAATCGTAAAAATAAGATCGTTTTGGACTCTGAACTCTCTCCACTAATTTAATAAAAGTATCGGAATAATTTGGTGATTTTCTCTCTCCATTAGGTATACCTCTCATATTTATTCGCCGGAGACATAATTGTGCAACGTTCGAGAAATAATCTTAAATTAGTAAGGACAGATAACATCTGCGCGCGTTTTTATCGCCTTTTTATTCTGAACAGAGGCAGCCGAATCGACAACCGAAATCCGCTCCAGAAACTTAACTTGCGATTAACTATGTCTCGAAATATGGAAATTAAGTTGGCCCCGATTCCTACGGCACAACGCGTGCTCGCACTCGCCATATTAGAGTTATGCCGGATAAATGCGCGTTGCTAACTATCGTGTAAGTGTACCGAAGCACGTATGAGTTGCGAGACGGAGAAGGACAGCGATCGAAATAGAATGCGACGAGTGGAGGATTGACCGACTTCTGTGTGTACGTTTGTTGTACGCTGAATGTTCGCAACGTCGCCGTCCTTTGGCGGGTTTCAAAACCCGCACAACACGTGTCAATTTCGCTGTTTATCATTTCTTATGATTGTGACCCACATTCGCGTTCGTTGTCCACACGCGCCGCCGCCACTGCAAACACGTCGGACACGAACAACGCCGAAATTTATAAATATTTTATGTGTAACAATATGTTACGTATACAAACAGCACTTGTCGAACAACGAGATATTCGTAAATATACACCGCGATCAGTTTGAAGTATCTATTGTTATCGGCGAAATGTTTAAAAAACAATTCATTTGCTCTTAGATTTATATACACTCCGCCAAAAAAGTATCGCATAATTTAGTTTTGAATCATAAAAGTATCGCATAATCTTTGTTTGTAGCATAAAGTTGTAAATATACTTTAATGCGCTCTAAGATATAATTTCTATGATTGTTTAAATAAAATACAGGCCAAATAAAAACAAGAACTCATACTTGAGATTTTTATTAAAACAAGAAATTATAATTTTGGAAAGAAAAATGTCATAACAGTAGCTTTTAATACTGAGTATTGCCACCTCTGGCTCTTATGACCGCTCGCATACGGTTTGGCAGAGATTCGATTAACCTCCGTATATAAGCCTGATCCAAATTCTCCCACTCGTCACGGAGAGCATTTGCTAGTCCATGCAGGTCCGCTGGGGCAACATTTTGGGTTCGTATCCGTCTGTGAAGGAGGTCCCACACGTGCTCGATAGGGTTCATGTCCGGACTTACCGCAGGCCAATCTAAAACTGGAATACCAACATCGTTAAGGTATTCCTGGACGATTATTGCAACATGCGGTCGTGCATTATCGTGCATTAACATGAATTCGTTTCCTATAATTGGCGCATATGGTACTACATGTTCTTCTAAAATGTCCGTTATATACCTGTGGGCAGTCAGTGTACCTCTGTCTACTGGTACTAACTCTGTACGACCTGTTAAACAGATGCCTCCCCAAACCATAATAGAGCCACCAGCGAAATTAGGTCTAGGTCTGATATTACACTGCGAATAGCGCTCACCGTCTCGTCTGTACACTGAGATACGCCTATCTGAGGTGTAAAGACCAAATCTTGACTCATCTGTGAAGAGTATATTGGCCCAGTCATTAATGTTCCAATTTACATGTTCTCTGGCAAACCTTAAGCGAGCCACTCGGTGGTTCCTAGTGAGACGAGGGGCTGTTACAGCTACTCTAGCTCTTAATCCACTCTGTCGTAACCTATTCCGAATAGTTTGGGTACTCACACGAGTATTTCTGACTCTAGCCCAGTCGTTCTGCAATTGTCTCGCAGTTACATGTCTTCGACGTAATGCTTGTAGTAGTAAATAGCGGTCATCTTGGCGAGTAGAACATCTTGGACGACCTGGTACAGGTCTTCTACTGTAAATGCCCGTTTCCCTATATCTGGCTACGGCTCTAGAAATACTTGACTGATTGATGTTCATCAAATTAGCAACGTATGCTTGAGATCGTCCATCTTCGATTAAAGCAACTATAGCAGCCACTTGTTCTGAAGTTAAATTGCTCATTTTAGTTTTAAAAGCGTTGGTACAGAACTCTGACTTCGCACTTTAAAATTTGTCCGTATAGGAAGACTTTCAATAAACAACTGAACAAACCTTACACATATGCATTTTTCTAAATGTGTTCTTTTAGGAAAAAAAAAAGTAAAAACGCTAAGTTCCATTATTTTGTTAGTGTTTTTATAGTTCACATACACGAGGCAAACTTTTTGTGAACGTATAAAAATATCTTGGTTCATAAATGCCCTTTTTTTAGTTTATGCGATACTTTTTTGGCGGAGTGTACATATACAGAGTATTTAAATTGAAACGAGCCACCTCAAATAACTCTTTACAAGTAATTTTTTTAATTAGTAAGCAAATAGTGCATAATTTGCAACATGTGTAATAAAACACGATTAGAGCTTCAAATACTATCCCTATGTCCTTTTTTGATATTTCGCAATTTTGTTGTGGTAACTCCTACTAGTTTTTGCCACATTTACTTATCATTTTTAATGTATTTTATCTCTTTTTTGCTTGTCTTTATAATTTTAGACACTTATTTTGTACAGTATTAGTTTACGTTTGCGTCGTTTAGTGGAATGTTCTGTAGTGGAGTTTACTTCTAGTTTCATCGTGAATTCACAATAAATTAATATGGTCTATTGTATGCAAGAACGTGTGGAATTAGTGACTTTGTATTATGAGAATGAGAGGTGTGCAAGATCGACAGCTCGCTTATTCAAGGAAAATTATGCAGGCTAAAATGTGCGACACAAGTACGTACTGGAATTAATCTAAAAACTTGCGGAAACGGGCTCTGTACGTAACAAAAAACAACATTTTCATTGGGTTGTCGATAATGAAGATATTAACGTCGAAGTCTTGGGTCAGGTCGCAGTGCTTGGAAATGCGACGTTGATACAGGTATCTCAAGCAGTAGAAGTAAGCCGTTCATCAGTTTGTAGAATACTGAAGAAGTTCAAATTTCATCCCTTTAAAATTATACTTTTACGCGAATTGAATGATGATGATTTTGACAAGGGGTAAAGAGTTAATTGAGGAGGCTATGTATACAATATGTCCACCGATTAAGTTACAAAGGCAAGACGTAGACTGGAAGAAGGAGGTGAAATATCTAGGACTTATCCTGGATAATAAACTTCTTGAAGTAACTAACAAGGAAAAGAAGGGCCTAATGGTTTTTAGAAACTTTGCAGGCAAGAACTGGGGTTACAATGCAAAAATACTGCTCTGGCTGTATACAGCAATCGTGAGACCAATGATCACTCATGGGACAGTGGCTCGCAGCAAGAGAACTAATCTGGCCACTGCGAGAGCTAATCTCTCTAAAGTGCAAGGATTAGCATGTGTTTGCTTAACTGGCGCAATGAGAACCTGCCCAACAGCAGCTATTGAAGTGGTACTAAATCTTACTCCTCTTCACTTTTAGGTGGAGAGCATAGCCAAAAGAACCACACGTAGGATGATCAGGGAAGGAATGGCTAGGCATAGCCGCCCGAGACAACATGCCAAGGAAGTCCAACTTTGTATAAGAATTTACCACAAAGCTTAGCACCAAGAGCGAATGGGATAGAGACACCGTTTCGAAATTCAATGATAATGGCATCAAATGGTACACAGATGGCTCCAGAATGGCAGAGGAAACTGGAATAGGGATATATGGGCCTAGAACCAAATAAGTATTTCGAAAGCTTGGGGATGTACCCAAGTATCTTCCAGGCGGAAATACACGCTATTGAAAGATGTGTCCAGGTCAACATTGATAGAAGCTACAAAAAGCAGGAGATTATCATAATATCTGATAGTCAAGCAGCCGTTAAAGCGCTGAGGTCAAACATAATCAGACCAAAATGGTTTGGGAGTGTCTACAAAGCTAAACGAGCTAGGCAAAAAGAACAAGGTAACCCTATTGTGGGTTCCGTGGCACACGGGAGTGGAAGGAAACGAAATAACAGATAATCTCGCTAAGAGATGGGCTGGAACATCTTTTGTAGGGCCAGAATCTTGTTGCGGGATAAGTAGCAGCATAATACTAGAGAAACTAAAAAATAAAGTAGAGCAGAGAAAATCCAAATACTGGGAGAATCTCCAGGGAATGAGGCAAGCTAAAACTCTTCTGGGAACTTATAACCAGAAGAGCTCTGCAGAATACATCAATCTGAGTAAAAACAATATTCGCACAGGGATCCTTACAGGCCATTGTAAACTGAACGGACATCTAAGCAGGCTTGGAATAGCGAAGGAAGCCGAATGTAGATTTTGTGGGGACCAGAACGGAACATCCATCTAGCTACTCACAAACTGCGCTGCACTGTGCAACTTGAGGGAGCTGCACCTGGGAGCATGTGAAATCGAAGAGGGAGAGTTACCTAATCTGGTGCCTTATGACATTTGAGATATTTTTAATAAAGGAACTTTTGATTGTTTTTTAAAAAAATGTGCCAACCAACTTTATATTTATATTCCTTGTTAATAAAAGCTTTTGTTATCGTTTGCCTCATATTAAAGTTGCATTAAACACCTTATCATTATTACCTAATCCAAAGTGTAATGCCTGTTTCGGTTTTTGCATTCTTTTTCTAATTGCCAGTCTACTACTACTTATCAGAATGGAAAGCGTAAATATTTCGCAAATACCTGAATGTGCTTTCGAATTTTTAAAAGTATTATGCCTTGTAGAACACAGCAGAGTATATCCATTTCCTAAATAATTTAGGGGTTAGATTAATTCTTTTAGGGGTAGTTAGTGGTAAAGGTGGAAGCAAGTACCAGAGCTTTTCTTTACAGCAAGGGTATAAACTGTAAATTTCAAGGGTTGATTGGACGCACTATACCTACGTGGCGCAGTACTAAAAAGGAAGGAAGCTGTTTACCACACTATGATTGTCTCCTGCAAATATGTCAGGTAGGACAATGGTAATATTCAATTCAATGACTGTCATCATTGTTGTCGGGGTATTTATCTAAGATTTTCGGTCTGCCTTTTTGCATTGACAATTGTATTCAAAAAGCAATTGGCATTAAGATTATCTAAATCTATATACTAGGGTATAGTCCATTTCTGCTTTGGATAACATCTGCCGTTTTTTATCAGTCAAATTCTCTGCTTTAATTAGTCGACCATTACCTACTAGGATTACACTTGTCTCTTTATTTTTTAAACATACCTATCCAGTGCATCTATAGGGACACATACATTTTGCTTATACCACCAGTTAAGGACGATGTAATAACTTTGTGCAAATGGTGGTCGTTGGTTCTTATTTCAGTCCTACCGCTGATGATAATAGTTTAGCTACTGAAACGTATACCAGGAAAATAAAATTTCCATACGATGAATGCCTGAATCAGAGGAAAAATCGGTTCCTGATAGTCGAAGGGGATCGGTATTGATTTGATCGCTTAAGCTCGTAACGATCCGAAACTTTATTCTCCTAGTGTAGATTCAGTGTAGTGCAGTTTTGTATAGTCAGTGTAATCAGCTCCACAGTTTTTTTTTTTTCGTATTTTTAAAATATAATTACGCGAACCATTATCTCTACAATCTCGAATTGATTACAATGCATACATGTACATACGTTTATATATCAAGCGGTTTATTCCTTTATTTTATAATGTCAAATATCGATAGGTAGTTTCAGAAGAGTACAAAGTGCTGGTAAGTTGAACGTAATTATATACCTCTTCGAAATAGATTTTGGTTTTTTGATTTAACCGCACTCCAGTAAAACATATAAGTACCGTATTCCGGTTGTAATATAGGGTATCAATAATTTATGAACACGAAGCGGTGTGTTGGGAAAAATGAATACTTTTACCGAAAAGTAGTAGAAACGTGTTCCTCTTGTATCAATATAATTTCGAATTCCGTTTGTAATGTTAGTAGTTAACAAAGGACGTTTTTCTCCTTGGTATATGAATGCAATCCATTATTAAATCTTGAAGTCAGATGAAAAAAAGGAATTAAAGGGTGTCTTAATACATCTTTCTTTCAATATATTCAAATTCCTCCCACGAAACTGCTGTGTAGAATAACAGCAAACCCCACAGCTACAGAAATAACTCCGCATCGTCACCCAACCGACAAAATCTCATCGCCGCATCGGAGGAAGGGTTAAAAACGCGCAATCCGCCGTCAAGGTGCATTAGCAACCCTTTCTCGCTTCCTTTCACACAGCAGGCTGACGTGCTATTAGGGATGCTGGCGATGCGAACCGTCTTCCAGGTCAATCCGGGATCGTGGGTGAATTCCGCCGTCCTTCCTTTCCACGGCAATTCACCCTTTCTCTAAAACGTTTATTAATCGCCGAAGGACCGCTGGGGAAAAGAAAGAGAGGAGAAATTAGGTCATCGCCGATTAATAAAGAATTTGCGTCACCCGCATTCAAAGAGAGTATCAGGGAGTAAACTCTTGTGGTTCAGTGGGGGCTTTCACCTTACGTGAAGCGGAAGAATCGACGTTCTCTACCTAAGCAACCTGTCCGTTGTCTAGCGTGACACGTAGACAACGAACATCTGCGCAATAAAATAATGAATAAGTTTTGTGGAATTGTTGTAATTTTAATTTTATTTGGTTAGGAGTTTCGTTAAACTATGGAAATTACATAGGACGTTAACCGAAGTCTTAATGATAAATTTAAATTTTATTTGCCTCCTGTAATGAATTATATCATAATTACTTTAGGATAAAGGTAATATATACGGAATAACCCTTTATCCTAAGGGTGTGGCATGTAACTTTTCTGTTATTTTAACTAGACCGTTTGGAATAAATAAATCGATTTGACAGTTTTTCTCAACCCAGATAAAATTATTTGGTCTACTTCTCCTACCACTAGAATATTTTGTGTAGAAGCTCTACCGCGCAGAAATAACATACCCATTACTAATTTTTAATAATAAAACAGGAGTTATCTAAAATTTCTCTTAAAACATCAATTAAAAACCTTTAAGGTAACGATTGAAAACGTAAATGTTCGCTTTTACCTAAGTTCATGTATTGATGTTGGATTTTCTTTCGCATGATGGTATATATAGTGAATGTTGGATTACATTAACGATTGGGTTGCTCTATACGCCTATTTTACCCAGACGTTTTCAGATCTTTGCTATCTTCATGATTCTAGAGATAATGCTGCCTCCTTAATTAGACTTATGACTTTTGAGGCCGTTGCTTTACGCAGATATCTGCTTTTCCGAGGTTTTCCGAGTACACTAATAGAAATATTGTCCTTACCATTGGAAATCATTGGAACTCTGAACTGGAGACTCTTCGTCATCTTAGCTGAATCTGCAACTAGTCTTCTTTTCTTCCAGATTATACATATGAAGCAGACAAGGAGTCTTTGCCGTTGGGAAAACGTGTTAAATTGAAGTCTCTCCCTCTATCCAAGAGAGACTTCAAACTTGACAAATGTATATTAGGTTACAGTGATTGGTCAACAGTATTATAATCATTTTAGCATTGCTTGTACATTTAATTAGCAGATCCTTTGGATTCTTTACATTAAAAACTGGACTCTTCGGACTTATTGTGTATACGTTGGCTGATGAGCTTTGTAGCTTGTGTGTGGACTGTGGACAATGAAAACCCTTAATGAGTTTGATCAGATCATCAGCTGCCTTTATGCCCAGGTGGTTGGGCGTCTACTGTGCATGTTAGCATCTGATTGTGTACCAACAAAAACCATAGTGCTACTTTCTTGATATATTGTTTTTGCTGATACTGTGTCTGAAAAGTCATATTACAAATGACAAAAAGAGGAGAAATTTTAATATTTCTGTAATTGTCGATGGTGTGGCAACTTAATTTTGGCGTTATCGACTTCATTGAAAGAAACTATTTGAGGCAATAGTAAGACCTGTGCAAATCCGGTGATATAAGTCGTGTAGAGCAGCAGGGAAGAACCAACTAAATGCAATATTGTATCATCCAAGGAAATTCTTTACGTAATCGTTATTAACCAATGCAGGTGCTACGTTTTTTTAATAATATCTAATTTTCATAAGGCACTAAATTGTTTTGTAGAACAAAGCAATTTTTTTTAACCTCTGTTACATAAAAAAAATAATTTTATTAACTGCTATTGATAACTTCCGGATTTCGTCGTGTGTCAAAACTTTCTCTCGACGTTTCGTTGTTTATGCTGACGTCTTCTTCAGAATAACTGAACATTCTTCTTATTGGGTAAATAAATGTTTATGACTAGGATTATGATTACAAAAAATTATAAAAATTTTAAATTTCTTCTAACCTTTTAAGAGATCTTATTATATCCCCTTGAAATCCTTTAAAAGTCTGTGAAGGAAATTTACAGAATGGTATTATTTTTTTTTATCAAGAATGCAGCTAATAAGAGTAGATTTTATATTCCCATCATAAATTACCTTATATCTAGGTATACTTATATGTTTCCAACCCTTTTATTGAAAAGATACACACATTTGGATCGTAAGAACAACAATGATTGAAGAAGCAGCTTCTATAATTGCTTCCAATTTTATAAAAAAACTAATTCTATTTCAGTCGAGCAAGCTCGTACATTACTTTTTCGTAAAGCCATTGTAAAGCTCATCGCAAAATTTGAGCAATATAGCTAAGTTACTGATGCTAAATTGCCAGTTCCAACTCCTACAGTCAGGTAACCTATAACATAGCTTATAGCTTAAGCTATCGCTTAATGTGTCGCGGAAATCTCAAGTTTATCTATCCCAAGAGATTCACAGCAATTAAGGATTTTACAAACCAGCCTTCATCGCAATCTGCATAAAGATTTTAGTCTATATGCTTATAAAGTGCAGCTGAAGTAGAAATTGAAACCGAACTATCGTTTATTGGGTGCTGCAAATACAAGGAACTAATTTAGAGTTTTTCAGAAAGATCTTCACTTCTAACTCATTGTCAATGAGGTTTGTTCGGGCTACGTGAAGGAAAGAGTCTACCCCGCAAACAATTCCGGTCCTCAAAGCCAATATTCGAGTTGTTATCCGTCAAATAGTGTCACAGTTGCGCGAAAACGTTATACAAAGCTTCCTCAAAAGAACGACCATTTTCAGACAGTCAAGTTGAGGACTTACTGGATATCTCAAATTTACCACAAGTAGTCGCAGAGTTTATGCTTTGAATTTAAATAAGAAATTTTGTACTACTCACTTAATGTAAAAGCTTATTTACATCTATCACATACGTAATTCTATTAGGGGGATACTTCTGAGGTATTTATGAAAAAGAAAAGTTTTCTGAAAAATTTCAAATGCAATAATTATAAAAGCACACAACGTTCTAAGAAATAATAAATCGATTGCGTCGATGTTCTGATGGTAAGAAGTAGGTCAAAGGTATATTATTAAACAAACAAAAGTATAAAAGTACTTAAAATTATTTGCTTTAGCCGCAGTCTACAAAAACATTTCTAACTTTGCCTTTGGGAATTCTAGAGTATGCTTGATTATATTTTCGGCGACTCCGCGATAAAGTGAATCATCGACATTGTGATGAAATTATCGGCAATTCAATATTTCTGTTTGCATACATACAGTAGGTATTCGAGATATATTATAGAGATAAGGCTGTACTTTGGACTATCGGTTATTTTATCTTGAGCAAATATTTATGGCAAGTTTTTTTGTATATATATTATATTCAGCAATTCTAAAATAATTCTCTATTTACCTATTATCTTTTGCAACAAGTTAATAGTTTTTATCCTATTAAACATTCAGGTGTTTGGATCTGAAGAAATAAGAAATAAGCTGTATACCATTGAGTTTATAATCATGTGCCTGTAAGAGAGAGATACAAGAATTAACGTGGAAGAGGCAGACTTAAAACACGTTCGGGAGTGATATAAGATCCAGAACCGGGCAAAAAAAGAGAAGTAAATGAAACCTCCGCATCGCATAGTCGCCGTTCGTCGAGTTCCTGCTGCCGAGCCGGGCCAATCGCTAGCTGCCGAAGTTTCATCTCTTCGATCGCCGACGGCATTAGCTGCGCGCTTTTTCATCGCTTTTTTTTTTACTTATTTTTCGTCGTTGAAAAGAAGAAGTTCATGACCGTCAGTCGAACAGGTCCGACTCTCTCTGGCTGTACGCATGCACGAGTCGCTCAATCGTTGAAGAAATCGAATTGTATGCAATCATGTTTAAATGTATAATATATCCATTGCTTGTGCAGACTTGAGGGAAATAAATGATTTTTATTTGCATATGAGTTTTGTCGTAAATGAGGTATCCGGGTGCAATCAAAAGAAAATAATGATAATAATGACATCGTTGATTTGGTATTGATCATTTCGATTACTATGGAAAAAAAATGATTCTTGTCTTATTATAAAATTTAGTGATAAATATGAGCATCAAGTATCCTACAGTGAAAAATGTTACTTTAAATGGAGTACCAAATATTTCAAAGGGTGTACCTAAAATATATGAAGAACTACTGAAAAAGTCTTTAAGTTATCTAGATAGCACAGATATCATTTGTATGCAACAATACGGTTACCGTAAGAATGTGTCTGCTATTAAAGCTATCTGTGAATTAGTCGATGCAATCATTGAAGGATTTGACAGACAACATCTTACAAACGCAATTTTATTAGATTTATCTAAAGCTTTTGACAGTATTTGTCACTACTTCAAAAACTTGAATTCTACGGCATAATACATACATCTCTACAGTCGTATCTCTCGGACAGACGACAAATTGTAATGGTTGACCAGCAGCGGCCGCATGAGAACCTATAGTAACATATGGCGTATCTCAAAATACGTTAAATATATTATATCGCAGAAATTGTCATGAAGATGACGCTTTTCTAATGTAATGCATATTCACATATGACATATCAGTAACCTTTCATCATGGCCGGTAAATGAGGCGAAATAATTCATTAATTTCATTTTTTCGAACATAGACGATAATCCAACCCCCCGATTAGTGTAATTTAATTACAAACTTTAACTTAACTATTTAGATGTCAAGAAAAAGTGGTATCCATTATACGGCTTCTATTCTACTTTTTATTTCTTATTGTAATATTAATTGCTGACAACGTAGATGAAGCCGAAGAGTTTGGCTTGTTGCAATATTGACAAAGGTTTTAACTCAGTAGATGAAGACAATCCCCTATGGTGGTAGAAGAAATGCTCTAAGGTTTATCGTATCTTGTTTAATTAGCACGAAACATGGTGGTCTATATATATCTCTCATATAGAAGAGTGTCTCAAAGATTAATTCTTGTATAGTACCCTTTTATTAATGTATACATATCTATGGACAACCCATGTCGCGCCAAACCTTTTGCAACCAAGGAATAGCTCTAGTTAGCTCCCGTCGCGTCGTTCTGGAGTTATGTTAAAGAAAATTTAAAAGCTTTTGTTTCTTCGCTGCTTTTTTATAAAATCAGATGGGGAGAAAGGCCCTCCAGTAAAGGTGGATTCAAATTGGTATACAGACGTCTCTAAATCTGATTATGGAGTAGGCGTTGGCATACATAGAAAGAAACCCAAAGAAACCTTTGGTGTCCTTGCTGAAACGTGTCCAGGTTGCTGCAAATTATCAAGTAGAAAGATGGACCCACTTATGTAAAAGTGTCGCTATTTTCCCCGACAGCCAAGCAACACTTAAAATGATCAGTTCCGTAAGTGTTGACTCAAAGTTGGTTTGGAATTCCTAAGCACCCTAAATGCTAAAGGCATCCAAAGGAAGCTAACATTGGCCTGGGTTCCTAGCCACAGGGGAGTAAATGAGGTGCGCGCACGACCTGACAAGACGAGGTTCGTCAAGGCCATTCGCTGGAGCTGGCCTTTCGTTCAGCATTACCAAATTACAAATTTAAAAGCCCTTCAATGAATGAACTTATTATGTATCAATAAGTGGTGGAAAAATTCACTAAGACAAAAAAGGCGCAAGAGTTTTTAAGCTAACAGAGGCCTGAATTTACTAAAAACCTACTGAGTAAACACAAGAGGATCGCCAAAATGATCCGGTCTGTTGACCGGTCATTGTAGACTGAATAAGCATGTGTATGACATAGGCCTGGCTGATGACGCTATGTGCAGATTTTGCCACTAGGAAGAAGAAACCTCAGTGACACTGTGCTGCCCTGGTGAGGATAAGGTTTTTAGTACTGGACGTAGCACCACAGCTGACAGCTACATACAGAAACCGCTCTCAAAGATGATAGGTGTAATTATGAAGGCAAAGTTAGAGAGCGGCTTCTAGAACAAAGGGGATTATAATAGACCTGAAAAGGTTGCGCCACACCAACCCTAAAATAATCTTAGCCTGCTGCTTTTTGTAATATTAACTTTTAGTATTCTATTTTGAATCGCTAAAGATCACCAAAATCGCAGTGTATTACACACTGTCACAGTTTAATAATTATGTGAAGGAAACTGGAAAAACCTCGTGTTCTTTTGCCATTTCTCGTTACTGGCATCCAAATATTTGTTCTGAGCAGCTAGATATCGCCAAAATTCCGATGTAGTGTTTTCAAATTTTGTTAAGTTTGATCGAAAAATTTGGTAAAATCCCAAAAAAAAATCTTGGAAAAATATTTTGCATATTTCTATAATTTTTCATGAAGCAGTAGATAGCAATGAAGGTACTGGAGAGTATTTATAACAATTCCTTGGGAAAGCTGGAGATAAATAGGAATCGAGAGAAGAATCATTATTTAACATTGTATGTATCCGGAGTGCTATAACAAACTTACTTATCTATCTATTTCAACTAAGTATCATCATCTTATTACCATATAAAATAAATTATTAACTGATTGGTTTAATGATAATAGTGGCAAAAGCCGCCAAAGTTGAAGATTAAAATGATTCCTTTACATGTAAGCAACCTTTGGCTGCTTTTCCTAATATTATCATCAAATTAACCAGTGTCCCAACATAGTACAGCCAGTACTGCCTCTTCTTAAATTTTTAACTCCAAGTAGTTTCTAATTACTTTTAATATAGTGAAAATATATTACATGCTAGATGTTAGATTTTTTGCAAGTTTAATGGGCGTGCCAGGTCAATCCCCAAGACACAAAATTCCACTCCCGCACAGCAAATTTCGTCACATCCATCAATCTTCGTATAAACGCCGTCAAAACACACAGATGTTGGAAATTAAATTGAGTAGAAACTACCGCATATCAGATCATGCGAAACGTGCATAAAGTCAGCCGCTTTTCACGACGACACACTTGCGGGAAGATTGAACCCCATGCGAAGCTTCGGGGATTATTATCGGTGTTAACAGACCTAGTCGTCCTAGTCGTTTCATATGAAATGCAGATGAGATTTTCTTATTCTTCTCGGTGGTGTTTTTTTTTTGCCATCAGGCAATAAACGAAACTATTTCGACAGAACCGTAACATGATATTTTCGAAATCTCCCGATGCGAGAATGTTTACGTCTTGCGCGCGTAGAATGAGGAAGGCAAATTAATGGTGTCGGGTATGGAATTCGGTTACAGTTATTTGCTGTAAAATTCTCGTTCTCAATTCCAGCAAATCTGTCTTACATTATTAGGTCGTGGTTAATGATGATAATAACAAAAAAGGCGATCGTAATTCCGTAATTTACTTAGGGCGATTTAGTTTGACCCTTTATTACACGCAACGAAATAGAAAAAAGAGGGACCTCCTCACATAGTTACGGTTTCCTGAAAATATCGAATTAGAATCGGCCATATAGGAAATTGGCCACTTATGGTGCGGCCTCCTGTGAGGTATCTTTTTGTTTGATATCAAATCATCATTAATAACTTTGACGGCGCGGTTTGTGCATGGGATCGTATAGGATCCTTGACACGGTCAGGTGTCGACGTCAGATGTGTCCCTTCTTCGACCGACCGCAAACCAAGAGAAGGGTTAAAAACAAACAATCGAATAATAATTTATTTCCTGAACGCAACAGACCAGGTTCGTGTGATTTGACCTAGATTTTCGGGGGGCAATATCTGTCGGCGAGGGCGGACGATAATTTGGGACCATCTTGAAAAGGGTTGCACAAATTCGACGGCAGCAGGTGTTGAATGTGCGCCACGGTGCGGTGTTATGAAAACGACGATGATGACTGCTGACGGAGAAGGTCAACGGTAGACGTCTGCCGGGCACAAATACCGAGAGAAAACACATTTTACCGTTATGGCACTATGAGCTTAGCTATTGAATCGTGTAGAACTGTGACCGTGAAAATAGAAATAGAAAATTTATCAACAGTTGTGCAACAGTGATTCTAATGAAAAATTGTTTGTGTTTTTCCCAACAAAATAATGATGCAATCCGATACTTTTATTTGTTTTATTGCCCTGAAGTAGCACTTCAATATTAAGATAGCAATTTTAATTATTACATATTTGTGCAAATCACAAAACTTAGAAACTGCAGATATTCCGAACTACTTTCACAATCAGTAAAAGTCATTTCTTCCAGATATATTTCGGAAGGCGTACCACAAGGATGTGTTTCTGGCCCTTGTCTTTTCATATAAGGGAATAATTGAAGGAATAAACCACAATTTTAAATAAATTTGGTGCATTTGTAGGATGATGCAGTGTTATAAATCACCGTCTACAATTTGACAAAAGTAGACTTTTGAGCTCTAATTTTTAACAATTTTATTTTTTTCCAGACTGCAAGGATATATACTTGATTTACGATTCGTAAATCATCTTCTTGTTCGTAATTTTAGATTATTACATATCATCTACGCATATAAAAATCGTAACTCACAATTTACTACTACTATAATGATAAGTTATTATAATTTTACGTGTAGGCGAAAATTTATTTTTTTGGAATGTGGCTAGTAATCGAATAAAAAGATTTACATTTTACGTTTCGGCTTCTTTATTTACTTTTTACGCCTTCATCAGAAACTGTGATGAAAAGAACAATTATAAAGTAATTAATATTTACGGACAATATATAAATTATTAAAAAATTATCTGATTGTATACGTTATCGCCAAAAGTCAAACACATAATATTAACAATAACAAATTTTTTACACGTTAAAAGAAGTGTAAAAGACCATAATTTTTTAATAATTTATATATTGTCCGTAAATATTAATTACTTTATAATTGTTCTTTTCATCACAGTTTCTGATGAAGGCTTAAAAAGTAAATAAAGAAGCCGAAACGTAAAATGTAAATCTTTTTATTCGATTACTAGCCACATTCCAAAAAAATAAATTTTCGCCTACATTATACCACTCCTGGCTAAATAAAATTTCTCCCTACTATATTATAATTTTACTACAGAAATGAACGTTGAGGAAAATCGCAACTCGCTTCGTATCTGTGTGGGTGACAAGCAAAACCACTAAGAATATAGAGAAGTGGCCTTTTGTAATGTAGGTACATGACAACAAATAGAAGTAAAAGAAAAGAAATGCGTTTTCCCGCTATGCTCAGCCGCAATGCTGGTGAATTAGCGTAATAGTGGCAATGATACAACGTATGCGCATGCGTGAGGTGTCTCATTACCTCATTGTATAGTGTTATCATCAACGAAGTAACAGACTCTCGGTTCCTCGCCGATTACTATTTGTGCGCCATCTGGCAACGCTTATTATAAAACCTATTTTGTGCTATAAAGCTGGGATTATAAACTAAACCGCAACAGTAACACTTGCAGTTACTGGTACAGTATCTGTAACTGCACCGATAGCAAAATAAAATTTGTTTAGAAAGTAGTTTGCCTTAGAAACGTAACGTTTAACGCACATGCGTAGAGTAGTCAATAATAATTTACAATTTACTTTTTTTAAAGAACAAATGTGTTAATAATACAAAATATTCGTAATTCTGAATGTTGTCATTTGTATCTACAATTTCATGAACGTAAAGTTGACATATTTGTTTCTTTGTTTGTGTTGGCAATTTAGCTCTTTTTCATACCGACTGAAATCGTAATCTGATCCATTTTTCTTGTATCCGCAGCAGAAAGACACATTTCTCCCACTACAATTTTGACTATTGAAACGTTAAGGTTAAGTTGTGGTTGGTATGTGGATTTTATTGAAATTTTAAACAATACTTGCCTTTCCGGTATTTTTCAGCATCTTCTTTACTTAATAATACAGAATATGTAACCATGTTTGTGTGATCATATAAGTTAACTTCAACATCTTCATTAGCAATATTACACTCCGCCAAAAAAGTATCGCATAAACTAAAAAAGGGCATTTATGAACCAAGATATTTTTATACGTTCACAAAAAGTTTGCCTCGTGTATGTGAACTAAAAACACTAACAAAATAATGGAACTTAGCGTTTTTACTTTTTTTTTTTTTCTAAAAGAACACATTTAGAAAAATGCATATGTGTAAGGTTTGCTCAGTTGTTTATTGAAAGTCTTCCTATACGGACAAATTTTAAAGTGCGAAGTCAGAGTTCTGTACCAACGCTTTTAAAACTAAAATGAGCAATTTAACTTCAGAACAGGTGGCTGCTATAGTTGCTTTAATCGAAGATGGACGATCTCAAGCATACGTTGCTAATTTGATGAACATCAATCAGTCAAGTGTTTCTAGAGCCGTAGCCAGATATAGGGAAACAGGCATTTACAGTAGAAGACCTGTACCAGGTCGTCCAAGATGTTCTACTCGCCAAGATGACCGCTATTTACTAGTACAAGCATTACGTCGAAGACATGTAACTGCGAGACAATTGCAGAACGACTTGGCTAGAGTCAGAAATACTCGTGTGAGTACTCAAACTATTCGGAATAGGTTACGACAGAGTGGATTAAGAGCTAGAGTAGCTGTAACAGCCCCTCGTCTCACTAGGAACCACCGAGTGGCTCGCTTAAGGTTTGCCAGAGAACATGTAAATTGGAACATTAATGACTGGGCCAATATACTCTTCACAGATGAGTCAAGATTTGGTCTTTACACCTCAGATAGGCGTATCTCAGTGTACAGACGAGACGGTGAGCGCTATTCGCAGTGTAATATCAGACCTAGATCTAATTTCGCTGGTGGCTCTATTATGGTTTGGGGAGGCATCTTAACAGGTCGTACAGAGTTAGTACCAGTAGACAGAGGTACACTGACTGCCCACAGGTATATAACGGACATTTTAGAAGAACATGTAGTACCATATGCGCCAATTATAGGAAACGAATTCATGTTAATGCACGATAATGCACGACCGCATGTTGCAATAATCGTCCAGGAATACCTTAACGATGTTGGTATTCCAGTTTTAGATTGGCCTGCGGTAAGTCCGGACATGAACCCTATCGAGCACGTGTGGGGCCTCCTTCACAGACGGATACGAACCCAAAATGTTGCCCCAGCGGACCTGCATGGACTAGCAAATGCTCTCCGTGACGAGTGGGAGAATTTGGATCAGGCTTATATACGGAGGTTAATCGAATCTCTGCCAAACCGTATGCGAGCGGTCATAAGAGCCAGAGGTGGCAATACTCAGTATTAAAAGCTACTGTTATGACATTTTTCTTTCCAAAATTATAATTTCTTGTTTTAATAAAAATCTCAAGTATGAGTTCTTGTTTTTATTTGGCCTGTATTTTATTTAAACAATCATAGAAATTTTATCTTAGAGCGCATTAAAGTATATTTACAACTTTATGCTACAAACAAAGATTATGCGATACTTTTATGATTCAAAACTAAATTATGCGATACTTTTTTGGCGGAGTGTATTAGTATTAATAATGTTATCGTGATTAACGCTCAAATCCATTTGTTGTTATGTGCAGTCAATAGAGTTGGGTTATTTTTAGATTTTGTTGAATTGAACGAACTAACCGCGAAAATTGATTGTGTTCGAAGGACAAGAGGATTTCTGTGGCGACTATTGTAATTTTATGATACAATTTTGCTTGAAATTTATGTAATTTGTCATGATGTTTCGTATAATGTTAATAAAAATAAACAAATTAATTGCACGTTACTGTAAAAACCAACCTTTTTTACTTTTAAATCGTTGGTATAGAGGAGATTTTCTAAGTGCAAAATTTAAAGAATTTCATTTTTTTTTACATAGATGTATTTTAATTTCTTTAATAAATTTGAAATAGTAAGCAACCCGCCGTGCTATCCTACTAGTTGCGAGTTTAGCTGCTGGAGGCGGTGAAATAGTAGTTTATCCCCACCACGAGTATCATCCGATTTTCGTTTTCTGTGGTAACAGCCGTGTATTATTTGTGCCAACAGTTTCATGATGTGCAGTTCTGTTTCAGAATCAATTAATGATATTAATTTTCAGAAACAAGTAATAATGATATCACTACTTCTTCTCTGCCATTATTTTCTTGAATTATTAGAAAAATAGGTGTTTTTCTCGAATCATGTTTCCTTAACAATTAGGTAGTGTTATTATTAAATAAATTATTATTATTATTGGTTTTTAATATTGGATTCTACTATAAGTATCAATAATGATTACTGCTTCTGAAGCAATCTCTCTAGATACTTAGATACAATACAATTGTAGATATGATGTAATAGCGAGATTGTTGTACAAATTCATGGAACCCGGCAAAAAAACTTGTCTGTTATGATTAATATTTATAAACTTCCGGAGATAAGATTATACTACCTTTTATGCTCAAATTCCATTCATTTAACTCAATCTAAATAAGCTTCACTCGAAAATTTCGTCAAAGGAAAATATTATTCGCTAACAGCTCAGACATTTCCAACGTCATACCTATCGCTTATTTATACAGTTATGTAAATCAACGTACACCATGAAGAGATATCGATCAAAATGTTTCAATTTCGAAAGCAATAAATTCAACAAACACATCGGCAGGCGCGGAGAGTTGGACCCAGCCACACGGGATACGGTAATAGTACAATACTTCTAAGATTAGGATGGGTTATTAACCTCGGGGCTATCTCAAATTGTAATACGTCGCGATCTTCTTTCTCCGTCCGCGTCACACATCGGCGCGCGCTTTCCTTCTCTGTCGTCTCAACGGGTATGCAAATGATCGCCCACCAATCCGGCTAAAATTCTGGGTGTGTTTTTTTTCGTGCACATGCACGCACAACGCAGACGATCTGTGTGCGTTTAAAATACAGTTCGAGGCAAAATTGAAGGAAAATATTCGGATTTGTTTGGGTGTGTATGGTATTATTTCCACATTACAACAGCAATATCACAAAAGTTATGACCTGTTTTTACATAATAAAGAAAAATCTTGAAAATTAATAAAAGTAAAGTATTACTAGCTAAAAAAGTCTACGTAATGTCAATATTGTATGATTTCTTGCAGATTTAATTTTAGTGCCAGGACCCAAAGGAATCAAAAGCAACGATTCTCAGGATCAGAGTCGGCTTTCAGAATAAGCAATGGAATAGCTTCCACGCTCCTTTAAGATTGGATGGCAGAGGACATAGAAAGCAGAAGACGTTTGTTAAGTAATGTATAACTTAACCAGAAAACAGCTGGAACTTTATTACCTTTATGTAAGGATTAGTTACAGACAATTGTTGAGCTCATGTTGGGACTTGCGCCAACAAAGGAAGACCTACACAGCTGGCTTAGTAAAAACGAACCAGAGACATCAAGTACGCAAATTGTACAACAGTGAAGCATTGACTCATAAGAGGCATGTTCTGTTCGGACAAGACAACGTTGAATCGAAGATACAAACTACACCATTATAGGGATCTATACAGTTCGTTACAGGGCAACAAAAAAACACTGATACAAGCAGTTTGAAAACAGAGCAAGGTGTTAGCAAAAATCTGTGGCTAGATTTTGCTGGAAAGATTTTGGATAAAAACATCAGCCACAAATCAATAAAAATTTTCAGCGACAATCAAATGGCGCTGGAAGCACTGGAGGCACATAAATGCAACTCGTAGCTGATCTGGAGCTGTAAAAACACTCTAAATATAGTGAGGACAGTTAATAACCTATCCCTAATCTTGGTTCATGGACACTCACTCATTTATGGCAATGAGGAAGTAGACGCTCTTGCGAAAAAGGATGTCGCAGATCATTTCCAAGAACCAAAATCTGCCGTTGGTATAGAACCTACGGTAGCTTAACAGCAAATCAATGTATGGACAAATTATAAAGTGCTCCAACACTGAAACAATTGTCCTGGTTTAGTACCTGCGTAAAAGTCTGTGATTTCATGGATTTAAAGTACTGTAAAACGGGATGACTTGAGAGGGTGGAGTGACATAAAAATATCTGTGAACAAAACTTTAATTCGCAAGTGATGTCTTTTGGTAATCTACAAAAGTTTTTGACGGGATTATTTTGTTTATTTGTATAGCGAACTAAAGTTAGTGTTACATGCAAACTGCATAGAATTAATGAGAGTTCTGACTATGTGCAGCTTTGGTTAGAACATTAAATATTTTATAATTACTGAAGATTTTATGTTAACCTGTGCATGCAAGATTTTGTTTTTCGTGCTACCGCATTATATGATAACGACAATATAACTTCAAATTTCTTTTATACTATCTTTGTAAGCAGTGGCGTATCACTTCATTTATTTTTGTCATTGCAGGGAATGACTTGAAAAATCGTGCCACAAAAATATGAAAGGGGTATGGGCTCTAGCAAATATCGGAACTATTCCTGGACCGTTTTGCAAGCTTTAGAAAGCATATTTTCAAGTTATGTTGTTGAGAATTCTAAGTTTATTTGCTCAGTTATATTACGTTTATGTTACTGCCTACTGTAATGGTTATAAAAGTTTATTTTTGTTTTAATTTTATCTTTGGATTAAATTTGCAAGGGCCAGATTCCTTTTTTCAATTTCTTCCTTCTTACCCTGCGAATACATAGAATTTAAATGAACCTTTAATAACAAACGTTTTTTAAGTCACCCCATGGTGGGGTGTCTTGAAAAGTGAACTTTGAATATTCTTTTTTTCAAAAAGAGCAAAAGGTGGAGAGCTGATCGTATTGCATAATACTTTTCATGGGTTTAAAGAGTTGCCAGAAAATTTTGGTTTACTTCTCCCACTAAATATATATATATATATTAAATTAGTATCAATTCACCTCATTTTACTGTACTACATAACGGACGATATCCTTGTGCTACCACGTTATACTCGTGATCATTTGCTTTTTCATTTCCTTACCTCACTTCGCCCTTGGCTAGATTTATTTTGGTATTATTTGCTTTTCACCTTTCTGCCTTTTACTTCAAGCGTTTAATAATAATAAAAAGACTTAGTTAATACTTTTAACATACAATTTTCAGTAGTAGAGGTTTTGTCAACCCTTTCATTATACTCATTACTTTTGCTTTTATCTTATGTGTTTTATATTTATTGTAATATTCGCTTTGCTTATGTGGTAGCTTTAGCAAATTGTCACCCCATGTACTTTTCTTAGCTATGTTTATATATAAAGTTTGCGGCGTCTTTTTTAGGCCAGTCCATTTCCTGCCATTGTTAAATAAATAGGTAAATACCCTGCGTTTATTTGGCATTCTAAATTTTTTGCATGACTGTACGTCGAAATTCTCTCCACTATGCAGCGATTACTTCACCATTCTAACGCATGTCTGGCTGCGTATACACACATTCGCGTCCTACGCGTGTGCGCGTACACGGTTCTGTGTGAGTCATGGAAATTCAGTACGAAAATGAAGGGATAAATTAACGAAAATTGAGGAACGACAGACGATCCCTTCTCTCCCTCTCGTGTCAGCGACGTTACGCACATACGCACGCAGAAAGAGACACAGAGGGAGAGAGAAAGAACGATAGAACAGAGCCGCCACATACACGGATACGCGAGTAAAAAGCTATAAACACATGCCTTTTTTCGTTCGAGTGGATGTAACGCAGTGTAATTAAATATGGTTTGGGCAGAGTTTTTAGGGATGGGCCCGCATGTAAAATGGGCCCACCGAACTAGACGGTCATTATCTCCGTGTGCAGTGTGGATACGCTGCGTATATTATAGTAATGACGACGTTGATCCTACATATTCGCGGTGGAGGATTTGTGTTTAGCATTCGATTAGAATAGTGTATCTTTACATGAACACAGACGTGGGAGTTGTATTATATGTACAACTTGTGTTATTACTAAGCTTTCTTCATTAATTCTAAATTCAATAGAAGGCGAAGAAAAATTTTAATTAAAATCATCTTATTTGAACAAGGTTGTTAAGCAACGGTTAAAATAATTATTGTATTTAACTTCGACACTATTTGAATCCGACATTGAATACACCCTGAGCTTTTTCTTAATTCTGAACATATAATGTTAATATTTTTCCTATGTTAAGATTTAAACAAGTCAAAACAGAAGAGAAGAAGCGGAGGTTTTTCAACGATTAATTTTTGGCGCTGAGCGAGGGATAAATTGTTTTTTTACAATGATCGTATTCTGCCATAAGTTCTGTCTCTAATTTTGATGCGTTATTGGGATGTTGTAAGCGTCGACAGGTTGTTGTTTTATAACGTAGTTAAAAGTGAGTATCTATCCTATGAAATGGAAATCAGTTCGTCTCAATGCGTTGAGCAATAAACATGGAGTGGGGTAAAAAAGAAAAGCGTATTGCGGTTATTGGTTTGCATAAATGTAAAAAATCTGCAACGGAGATATTCAAAATATTAAAGCCGTTAAAACTATCAAAAAAATTCATTTATCGGGCAGTGAAACGATACATTGAGATCTCCTCTGTGCAAGAACTGGTCAGCCAAGTGAAACTAGGACCACAGCAGTCGCAAAAGCAGTTGCTGCAAGAATTCGCAGAAATCCACTCCGAAAATAGAAAATTATGGGCCATGAGATGAAAATACCTCCTCGAACAATGTCCCGCATTATTAAACAAGACTTGGGTCTTGGTGCTTATCAGAGAACCAGGAGACAGCGATTGGGGACAGCTCTACGTAACATCAGGGAGCCCAGATGAAAGGCGTTAGTTCAGCGATACGCAAACGAAATGCATCGGCAAATCCTTTTTACTGATGAAAAGATTTTCACTATTGAACACAAATTTAATCGGCACAATGATAGAGTGTGTTCTTGCAGTTCAAAAGAAGCTGGAGAAAAAATTGAGAAGGTAGAAAGAGGTCATCATCCTGCTATGGTGATGGTTTGGTTGGAGAGTTGCGTATGACGGTGTCACTCATTTCTGCGAGTAAGGACTCAAAACACGTGCAGTGGACTACGAAACCACCTATGGAAGAGAAGGCCTCCTCCTAACCTCATCGTAATATCGAGGCACTAAAAGCAGATTTGGTAAAAGCAGCGACTTCAATATCTCTAGAAGTGATGCGTGCGGCGATTGACGAGTAGCCCTACCGTTTGAAGCAGTGTGTGACAGCAAAGGACAGTCATTTTGAATAATTTAAAATTTTGAATAAAACTTTATTTCTCTTTGTTTTATTTTTCTTTAATTTACATACGTTTACATAAGGGACATAACTGGCAGGACTAAGTATTAGTTTTTTAACACCGGCTGGGGAAGGAGTTAATTTTTTACTGTGACAGAAAAAGGGGTGTACGATTTCATTAACAGTATAACCTTTATGTCTTGCTGGTTCGAATCACATACCTATTTCCTTCATTCAATTATGTTGTCCTTATCTCATTCACATTTTAACTGACACTATTATTTAATAATGCTTTTTCCTAATTCCTAATTGCTGGAAATAGGCCATCCTATATATCCCTAAAGTTAAACAATCATTTAATTTTAAAGACCGTAGGCCTGTAAGTTTATTGCCCTCTTTATCAAAGGTACTTGAAAACATTTTTGTTCATCAGATTTTACAATTTCTGACAAAATTTTACCAGAAAGACAATCTGGAGTTCGCAGTGGCCATAATTGTACTACTTCTGACCGCGGTTGGTTTTATTGTATTACTCGAAGGCCTTTGATATACTTGACTAGCTATTTTGAATTACTTTTACGTGGGCGCACATGCAGTTTATTTGTTTTACCTGTTAGGCCGCTTTCAGAGAGTTAAAATTAATTATAGTTTGTCAGAGCAGATATACCTAAGGGGTGGAATAACACAAGGTCTGTGGTCCTCTCCTTTTTTCTCTTTATACTGCAGTCTTCGGATCTCATGTTTCGTACACCAGACCGCATTGGCACACAATTATATTATTCATTCCTTGCAGTGGATTACTTGAGCGCGTGTTTTTGCAACTTTGATCTTGAATCACTTGCGACAATATCAAGAAACAATTGTTTAAAATTAAACCCTGTTAAAACTTCAGTTTTACTATTGGGTAAGAGGAAGATGGTGCTTGTTATGCCCACTTCTATTCTCTACCTGTAGCTTCACACTGGCGAAATATTTGAGTTTTAGCAAGTATCTCCAATATGCTGATGATAAACAAATTTATAATTCTTTTTGGGAGTCGGTTGGCGATGCGTGTGACAGATGGTATTCACAATATGTACCAATTTTCAAAACGAATGTAACTGTGTTTGAATCCCACAAAATCGATCTTAATAATAATAATAATACCAAATTATTGACTATAATGGGTACAAAATATGTATACATACATATCATGTCACATATAGGACTAAATCACCGATAGGTGCTCTTCCTTTAGCCCTCTACCACGTCCAAATTTTGTTAACTCTGGCCAAAAGTATAATTTATTTGCATCCACGTACGTTCAATTTCTCCAATTTATTTCCATAATATTTTCCAAAACCCCAGGAACTTTAAAACGAAATATAGTGTCATCTTCATTCATGAGGTCCGAAAAAGAGTAGCCAGGGCGATACCTTCCCTAATAGAATTAGTATTTTCGTTGATGACAAAAAAAAAACATTTAACAAACTGTGTGAAAAGTTTGGGCGTATTAATTGATTAACATTTAAGATTTGACGAGTACGTCAACAACCGGCGGTTGAACAGCGAGCTAGAAAAGGAGCTAACTTTTATTTAATAATTAAATTCATTGTTTTACAACAATGCAGGGAGGCCAGGCAAAGGAGGGTGACTTTTTTAAGATTAAATTCATTTTCACTGCAGAAAGAGGAGACAATAAGGTGCTATAAATGATGGAATTATTATTTTTTTTACACTGGATGAGTTTTTTAATAATTAAATTAATTCCGTTTACAATGCCACTGACATGAGAGAGAAAGCATAAAAAAGGTTTAAAATGATAATTTTTTTTATGAATATCAGAGTGGGGGGTGAGGATAATTTTGCTTTAAATTATTGAATTATTTTTTTTTATTGCCCGGAGATTGAGCTCTGCGGGGTGCCTGACTAGCACTTGCTGCTTAGGCTTCACCAACCCCCTCACAAAAAAAATTGCATTTGGGTAGATAGGCATCTTATTGGTAATAATAAAGAAAAGTAGCAATAATGCTAGCAATAGAATAATGATAAAAATAAAAATAGCAGACTAGGAATTATAGCAAATAAACAAGTAACTAGATTGCAACTAGATCTTTTTGTTACATCGTATCTTATCTTTTGAGAATAAATTTAAAATCAAAATAAATTGCATAAGATTATTATAAATGGATTGTAGGTTTACAGATGCTTAAATATACCTAAATCATAAAATATAGGAAAATTAGAGAGCTTTTTTAATTTTTAATTCAAGTCATTAGTATTAAGAAAACATACCTAAGAATCGTTACAGAAATTTAAGCATCATTCCGGACATCCTAAAAACAATGTTTTGGAGTAAACCAGGTTCAACTAATGTTTTACAAGGCACTGCTAATTCATGTATAGTACCCTATTATCTGAATGTCAGCAGGTATTCACAAATATTTACCGCAAATGGGATTACCGAGCAGTAAACACTCTCGGAAGGAGATAAGTCAAATTCTTTCTACGGCAAGATTAGCATTATGACTCGCCATTATACCCATTGTACTTCTTTTCGCATACAAACCCTTGATCCATAACGCAATTGTCAAGTCAATGAACGCTATTTGCAGAAGCTTATCTAGTCACAGCTGGGCGCCTCATTCCAAACACCGCACCGCACCGGTGAGTTGTGGTTCCTTTTCCTTTTTCTAGACGAAGAGCTACGAGGATATTCGCACTGTAAAAATTACAAATTTTACGAGGGTCCCGACCGTCGTAAAACGGCAGATACTTTTCTAAATTCCCCTTCTTTTCGGATAATCTCGTAAAAACATCGGAAAGCAATAAAATCTTTACGAAACACACCGACATCCTTTTTCGATTTTCTGCTAATAAAAGGCACTCTTGCCACGATAAAGAATCGGATTGCGGTATCGCTTTTAGGTGGTTGAAGGCTTTGTTGAGGGGCATACATAATTTTGATTTTATTGCTATCTTATTCTTTATTATATAAGATATGCTCGTATATCTTATGAACTCCTGTCGAGTTTAGTACGATTTGGGCTTAATAGAAATAGAAACCACAAACGTAGAAGATAAAACGCTTAAGTGGATGAGGTAGGTTAGGACAATTTTTACCTTAAATTTTGTACAAAAAATCACCAAGAAGATGCGATACTATGAAATAGACAATCTCCTAGCCAAGAGATGCAAAATTAGATACAATTTATTATAAATAATTCAATTTTAATTCTTATATTTTAAATATAGCACAAACTTTGATTACATTCTTTTTTCGGTCTTCAAAGGAAAGAAGGCTTCATGCAAACGCAGAATTAGGATTCAATTTCAATAACCGCTAGTGTAATGATCGGAATGTTTCTCCAGTTTTTGATAGTATATTTCTGACGCTTATCAGTTAATAATGTTAATGTTTACATAAGGAAAATACCATTCAGACTATATTCAGACATAATATAGATGCGTAATTAAACTAAAATATTATTTCTGTTTAAGAGTAACAGACGCAGTGACTAAATCCTTGGTTACCATTACTTTTTGAGATACCATTGTTCAATTTATCAGATGTAACTTTTCCTACTGCACAACAAGGAATATTTTTCAAGGATTAATTCGTATTGATTTTAATATTTTCGTATCCCAATAGTAACTTTTGGAACTCAACAATCGATATTAATGCTGTGCATGTTTCATATTAACGTAATTCTTACAAATTTTTATTTGAAATATTACAAGGAACTTTTTGCATTAAACGTTATAAGCTCTTAAGGTTAAGGTATTGAAATATGCTATTTAACATACTGGTATTATCAAAATCGTTCGTGCTTTTACATATATATAAATGCTTCTAATGTATTGGCTTATTCGATAGAGAAAGATACTCTGATGTCATAAGGCCGTAGAGGAGTTTTGGTTCGTTAACGTGAAAAGTGTCGTCGCATATACATAGTTTACTTTTGCCATGCATCTTGATTTTCTTATTTTTATCTTTATTTTTGATAATTTCGTTTATCGACAAGTTTTAAGGACTCATGAAAGGCAAGTCAGATTCGATCCGAAAATATAAAGATGGTAGTGCAATGTTCTGGGGAGGCATTATGCCGACAGACAAAAACCACGATGTTTAAGTGAATGAGAAGCTATAGTTAGACTGTGGTTCGCTGCATTGAGGGACCGTTTCAATTTTATGAAAGGCAATTAGTGCACTTCCTCATATTTGAAGAGTTTGTTCATCTTTTGGATTAGACTGCTTGTTCTTGTCAAGGTTGAATGTTTGTTGTACAAGCATTGAACCTCATCGAGATAATCCAAAAAATTGAGGACTTTGATGCCGCACAAGAAGAATGAGACAGCACGGTTAGTATTAGGACTAGTCATAGAGAAACCAAATATAATAATTCTTTTAAGGTTTCACTATTTGTGTACCACGTCTATCATTTATTTTGGTTTTATTTAATTCGTACCAAACTTTCTTAGAAATAAATAACTTAACATACCTACACTATCCTTGATTTTTCAATGTACTTTTTCATGGCCTCATGCCGAACATGTCATGAATAAAGATATTTAAATAATTATAAATTGGATTGAACAGAGCGTGTTCACTAACTTATTTCCCTCTTGTTTATTCTATCCACCAATCCAAAGAAATAATTAATATAATCGCATATATTAAGTGATTAAATACCATATAAATTTGATTGGGTATGCCTACAATTAACAACCCATAACTTTTTTACTTATAAATATTTCTTAATAAAATTGAAAATGTATGGTTTATGACTTCCAAATTATTGAACATATCACTTATACGCTAAAATTTTCATAACTGTCAAAATAATATCAAAAAAATACAAATGTTACACTCTTTTAATTGCTTTAAACGCTCACGACATCAATATTTTGATGTTTTTGATAAAATATTTATTGGGCGTTAGTTGCAAATAACACTAGTGCTTACACTAAAAATGTTTATTTAATGAGGGGCGACTTCCTTATAGATTTGCCCTTTCTAAATTCGAAAATATATGCTAAAAAAACTTTTATGGAATAGTTTTTGAGATATTGTGATTTTTCCATTTTTTTGACCTCCTTGCACTCTAAAAACCATATCTGTGCCTCATTTGATTGTTCTTGGTATAAAATGAAAAATATTAAAGTGATAAACAAATACATATAATGGAATCTTTAATTGGTTAAGCAATTCAAAGGATATCGTTGAAAATATTCCAGATTTCAACAAGAAATTAAATCATTAAACTGATTCTGTGGCCACAAAGAAATTAAAACAAATGAAAAACGTCCCGTTTCCCTTCATGTACGTGAGCCCGATACCTTTACGCAAAAAATAACACCAACCAGGAAAAAATTGACCGAAAAATACAAAAAATATTGGCGATTGAGTGAATATATTCAGAACATATGGGATATCAATTTAAATCCCAAATTTTTTGAATATATTAACTTTTCTGATAACTTATTGACTTTAATCGATTGCAATATGTATATTACTAAGCTTGCTAATAGAATAAGATAACACAATTTTGATTGTGGAAAAACATACGAAAAAAAAACAACTTTCTTCAACTTTTATTCTTGGGCGTTGCACATTAAGCTTGGCCTCATTAAAAATTTTGTGAACTTCAATTCAAAATCAATTTTTAAATATGAGAAACTTGGCTAGCCTTGTCTAAGGTCCTCACAGCTTTTTACAGCAAAACTTTGTCCACACATGAAAAAATTCTTCAAAGGCGCAAACTTGAAAATAAGGCTTGGAATTCATTTAAGCTTGTTGTTGCCAATTTACTTGTGAACAATAAAAATCCTGCTACAAGGCAATTATTACCGATTTGTTGGAGTACTGCAACAAGATGAGTACGGAATGTCATTACTTTATTCCATTCTTGTTAATTTTTTCTTGTATTCCTTTTACCATTTTCCTTGAAAATTCATTTTCTACGTTTGCATTTGATTTTTTTCCGCACAATTTCTATGACATAAGTGACGAATACGGCGTTGGAGATTTCTCCAACAAATTAAGACAGCTACGCTATAGTTACGCTATCAAGGGGTTTGTGATGAAGCAATGTTGGCAGACTACGTATGGTGTTTCGTGAGAGAAACGGGTCCTATTAAAGATTTCATCATATGTATTTGTTTATCACTTTTATATCTTTCATTTTGCATCAAGCACAACCCAATCGGACACATCTAGCTCCAGATATTACTTTTAAAGTATAAGGAGGTCAAAGAAATGATCCATAAAAAAAAAATTAACATTGAGTTTCGAATTCAGCGGGACAAGATCGATAAGAAAAGTAGTCCTTCATGAAATTTACATGAAAAATTTTCATTTTGTAAACTAGTGTAATCGAAGAAAATTTAGTTTTCCCAAGCTTATGTCCCTTTTTCTCAAAATATACTATGGCTATCCACATATCAATTTTATGTAACTATTCAGGAATGCTTTCTATCTGTTTTCACTATAAAAAAAGGTGTAATGAAACTAGAAGCAATTGTTAAGGAATAACTTGTATAAATGTAGATGAGACTAATGTTTATAATTTTTTGTATGCCACAGTCAAGGCTGGATTTGGAATTTGTTAATCTACTAAATAGTTGAGGGATCTCTAGTAGTCAAGATACGACACTTCGGGGTATGACTGTAGATCAGAGTTTAAGTTGGAGATCGCATTATGAGGATTTAACTAAAGAACTAAACACTATATGCTGTATGATAAAAAACTTAAACGTTTTTCTTAAATTATAAGTAGTGATGCTCTTTTACTACAGTAAAGCACAGTCAAGAATTTCTTACAGTATTGGGGGCTTACATCTTGCTCTAATGACGTGCGTCATGTAGACCTTTTCACGCAGTTCGGTATTTTACCACTAGCGAGCGTTTACATTTTCTAAGATCTATGTTATTTCTTTAAAACTGGATACGGATATCCAAAAACACCCACGACTATGAGACCAGAAATAAAAACAACTATGCATCTCGCTATAATAGATTGAATATAATTAAAAGATCACCTTCATCTATGGTCATTGAATTATTTAATATGTTGCCCTTCAATTTTAAACAAGTCTTTTAGGAGAAGTTAAAATCGCTACTTTTACAGCTTTGTATATCTACCGTATTGGGGACTTTGTAAATTTGTACAAAAGTGATTCTCAGAATTTCCGAAGCAATTGCAATTCACACAGTGATTCATTTGATCTAAAAATTAGCAAATGTGCTTCGGCACAATAAGAGCAAAGATAATCAAAAGAAAAAAATGCACTTTTCTGTATATATACACATCTACACATGTAAGTAATTTCGTTTGGTATCATTCCCAAACATTCAGTCATTTATTACATCTGATGATTCCATGATCAAAGAAATCAAGTTTTTTTGTATTGTGGAAAATTGGGTAGCTAAGGAATAATTAAGATTACTAGGGTGCACCCAGTAAGTCTTAGGAAATATTCTGTGCGAAAACATGTAACAAAAATTAGGACAATAAATGTAATACAGTGCAACATAAAATTCATAATGACTAAAACAGTTGAAAGACTTTTTTTTTTAATTTTCTGTTTGATCTTTATTTATTGATTTGGTAAATTCGTATAATTCCACTAAAGCATGTATTAGGTTAAATTTATTTTATTTGGTATTTATTTGATTTCCTTATAAAGAAAACTAATTCTTTCAAACAAGTGAAACAAAAGCTTTATTTAAAAGAGTAGCTGCTGTCATAAGTCACTTGCATTTAATACTATTAGACAACCACAACATTGTTAATTTGTAATTATGCAATAAAATGTATTTCAGCCTATCGAAGATTTTAAATAAAAATTTGAGGATCTTTCCAATAACTTTTACTTTTTACTCTAACTGTACTGTACCATTATTTTTTAAGCATAAGTTTGTAGCAATCGATTTTTAGCGGTAACACAATTACTATAAATAGAAGAAACACTCCCATGGATTTGTATTACAATTAGTTTTCATTTTCAAAACATTATTTCTAGAGATTTATAATTATATGCTTTTTCAATCTATACAAATTGTATCTGATTTTAAAACAATCTGTTGCACAAATACTACAATAATTGATAGTACAGTACAGTCATTATACAGCGGCAATTAACAAACCGTTTCAAAAAGGTCACACAATTTGTTTAGGGAAAGAATAAAAATTGTAAAGGAGTAACAATTTTGCGTGTCCACTACTTAAAAATTGCTGCATTTGGAAGTGCAGTTGTTACAATTTTAATAATTTTCGTTCTGTGTAAACATTTGGTTAAAACACCAACTAATTAAATAACATTTGTAAGCATTTTTTTAACTACCGACACAGAATATGCAATTATATAACTTATTACATTGATTGAAGATGTTTGGAAAGGTCGAATATCTAGCAATTACGTGTTTTTCCGATCCCCGCAAACGGATACGTCATTTTCTCTTGTAATTATCGTACTTACTGCATAGTTTGACGACATTTACCAACGTTGTTTAAAAGCGTACGTGATATTTGGCCAGAGTAAATTACACCAAATTGCCCTGGGGGTATCCGAAATTTTTTTTATTTTCCGTATTCGTCGCCAATATAATCGTTAGTACAAATTAGGAGGCTGTTTATGTAAGTCGTGCCGCAATTAAAAGGCGCTTACGTACATACGTGCTCATTGCAGTTAAATTGCTTTGTTTTCGATGCTTTTTTAATTGGTTCGATTTTTTTTTGTTAAAACAATCGATAAGTGTTCGCATTACCGTTTCACATAAATGTGAGGACAAGAACGAATGACGAAATTAGAAACAGAAAATGTTATCAGTTTGGTCGTTGTTAGCAATTATATTTATCGAGTAAATGTTGTCACAACTACATTATTGTTATTAAGAAATTAATATAAAAATTAAATCTTTCTTAAATTCTTCTAAAAGCAAGTGAATCTTCCATTATAATTATATCTATTATAGTTAATAATCTGTGCATACGTTTGCATATATTTATAGATATGTGTTATAAAATACAGATTTCACTCCTACTTTTGGCTCCTGTGTAATTAATTTAAATACAAACAACTTAATAAAATCGTATAAATATGCGCGCACTTCGACAAAACAAATAATCAACCTTTCCTTCATTGTTTATCCCTGCCAGCGTAAACAAGGATGCTTTCGGTCGGCCTTTACGTACACAAATATAGGCGAAAATAGCGATGATATACATAACAAAGACGTGTAATGTTTGTGGATATTATTGCGCGGGTTCGTTGACACTTGCACAACACATCGGCGACGTAAAACGAAATTCACGTGCCGCCATCATGATTCACGGACGATATGTATGACGATGTTCTCGCCTTTTCTAGCCTTAATTTCGTTCGGCATAATAATTGATTCAGTGTGGCATTAAAAGTTTTTACTGTTGGCGGCTCAAAGGCGAGTGATCTCAAAATTATCTGACGGATATGGTGCAGTTTGCTTTGAGCGATAGTAATATTAGCGACAAATTATCACTGATAATCCAAGAAGTATTATTTGGAATGTAAAATCATTTTTAATTATATAATATGTACATTTTTTGATGTTAGGATGTTGATAGATTTGCTTATACAATATTACCATTATTAAAGCGTTCAATTTTAAAAGACTTTTTTAGTTAAGTATATATTTTTGTATTGCAACCCTCACAATGGACTCATTATTCTATAGTACTCTAAAAATTGTAGCAAGCGATTTAAATGATCATCAACCGCAAACAATTCTAAATCAAACGTGAGATCGGTCCAAGTGTTGTCTCTTACTTTAAATCGCTCGCACTCGTGTTGTGTTCTATTATAATTCTAAAAGTATAATTTATAATTTAATGTGTTTTTAAAGTTTCATCAATAAATATAATTAAATATATTAAATTCTTTATTTCTATTAAATCAAAGTGCTAAAGTGCCAAATAGTGTTAAAAGTGCCTATTGGATTATAATTCTAAAGTTTGAGATTCACTTCATCATAATAACGTTTTACGGAGCTTTGACGAATAAAGCTGCCCTGGTGTCAGAAATATCAATTACATCGCGTATTCCTGGAACTCAGGAATACAACAATATACCTATGACTAGCCCGCGTTCCGCCTGGAACGCACCCTATTGAAAAAGTTGGTACGCCTAGCCCGCGATCCACCTTGGCCCGCTTTCACTATAGAAGATAAATACCCCTCAGGTAGCAACCCGCCCTTTAATCGCGTAGAATAGATATGGGAATTTAGGATGAAGTTGTAATCTATTAATTTATTTTCTGTAAATTTTCTTTCATTTTTTTAATGCTTTCAAGTTTTTGATTTTCAAAGTTTTTCAATTTCAATTTTCATTTTCAAATGCTCACTTTTTAAAAAGACTTAGTCTCGTCTTAGAGAACTCGACGCTACGCGTCTCGTTGAGAAAGATATGTAATTTCTTAATTTTCGAATTGTTCATTCTTTTTTGGTTTTTTCTTTAAACGCGGTTTCACTTTGGAAAACCCCTGGCGGTAAATATATTTCATTTTTTTATTTTTCTGAATCTTTTGATTTTTTTAATTTCAATTTTGTTTTTCAAATGCTTTTCACTTTTGCTTTGTGCAAATCTTTAGCAACATTTTGACCAGGTTTCACTGTCGAATCTTTGATATTTTGACCCCGTTTTTGTGAAAAAATTGATAACTTGATAACGATCGGAAACTGGTCGAAACTGCACCACAAGATTTATGTAAAAGAAGATAGAAAAATGCGTTGCTCAATTAATGAAAGCATTTAACTAATGTTTTAATTACGGCTTTGGTTAGCAGTAACTCAATGTAAAAATCCACAATACGGTTGCAATAAAATATTTATGATAAATAAATGTGTTATTTATACACAAGAAAAAAAAATGAAAAAAAAATTTATAGCAAACTCGTCTTAGCAGTTAACTTACACTTTTAAATTTTGGATAAATTTTCTCACACTTGAAGAGATTACAACTTAACTTTTTTTCACTCTAAGTGTTAATTAATAATATTTTCTGCTCAAAAAATGGTTTTTTTTTTAATTGCAAAAGATAATATGATTTTTCTTAGATTGAGTGGTGTGAATCCGATTGAATTTGGAGCACCAGAAGTGCTGTAAAGATATATTTTTGAATTATGTATCTAATAACAATAAATTTTATTAATGTCATATGAGTATACAGTAAAACCTTTCTACAATGAACAACACAAGCCCCACGGGTTTGTCCGTTGCCGAGAGGCAGAAAAATGTTAATGGAAAGAAACAAAACAAAATGTATAAGAGAAAGTACAGTATAAATGAAAATGGTATTAGGTAATACGCTCAGAGAATTCAGCCGCAGACGCAAGAAAATTTGGCAAAAAACTAAAAATATAAATGCAGTTATTTTCCTAAGATAGAGGAATCGCATATCAGGCAAAATCGTACAAATAATGATAAAAGATTGATGTATGCATATGTATAATACATATGACAAAAAACTTTAAGACACTCGAGGTGAAAATTTCTGTACTTGACTGTTACCTCCCCTACATATTGCCTTGGTGACAAAAATTAAGCAGTCCGTGTCCATTGTACAGGGTCGTACTTCCGGACCGGATTATTTTAAAATTTCCCGTAAGAAGGCGTGTCTGTTCAGAGATATTCCACTGTATTTGTTTAAAACTCAAAAGATTGTTAAAATAGTACAAAGTGTGTCATACATTTGTTGATGTTTAATGTTAATAAACCCTTTTTTAATACATCAGAACAAATTTTTCAAAAAATTTAGTGGTATCAATATTGTTTCTTTTTGCAGCACGAAAAATCACAGTCAATGGTTTATAAAATAAGTTGAAAGAAAAATACTTAAATGAAAAAATGAGGAATACATTTCAGCACCTTCAAATAAAAAAATTAACAAAATAAAATATTGGAAACAAAAATGAATTGGATGGGAGCCGAGCAAACTTGATTCGAGCTCACCTCTCTAAAAACGGTAATACTCCGCTTAAAGATGTCGCTCTGCAGTTGTTTTTCTGTTGCATAATTTTATATGCATTTCACGTTTCATAATTTGTTTATGGAAAAGATAAATATTATTTTAGATTATTCGACCTATTGCATCCCTAGGACAAACTACGTATAGGTACCCAAAGGACAGCAATTAGCTGGAAATAAACTAAAAGTTGTTTTTCTAAGAGTATAAAAGTTGAAAATGATTAACTAAATTTTATTAAAACTGAAAATAAATATTGGCGTCCTAAAAATTTGGGTGAACCTGTTTTACTTTTGCAGTTATTTGAAAGACAATAATTGAAAATGTCGGCTTCCTATGATGAAGGATGTATATTGAACAGCTAAAATCAGTTTTATGACTATCAAGTCGCGTTTATGACACTACCAGGGAATTAGGAAATATTATCTTTTATTATTAAGTTAGGCAAAAATAAAATTCTTATTGAAAATTGTTATAATGGATCCATTTATTAAATGTTATTTTTACAGGAAATTCACTGTGCACAGTTAAGTATTCCAGTTGTTTTTAAACAAATTAACTGTATATAAGGAGATATTGACACTTACTTCGTTCATGGAAACTTCTGAATTGAAAATAAAATAAACAAATTAAATATTATCCAAAAGTATTACCACGTGTTTCTAAATATTGTTTTTATTAAATTTGGTAACTAATTTTAAATTCTTTCCTTCTATAGAGCAAAGTTGTTTTTTTCATCACACAGAA
The DNA here is from genome assembly GCA_949128085.1 of Cetonia aurata. NCBI lineage: Eukaryota > Metazoa > Arthropoda > Insecta > Coleoptera > Scarabaeidae > Cetonia > Cetonia aurata. The sequence goes on along the minus strand of OX421885.1, from coordinate 22,426,494 downwards.
TAACTAATATTTATTTTAAAACGAATTAAAAAAATGCCATTAATTTTTTTCTTCTATTTGTTTACTGAGGATCCTAAAGTATTTAATTAATTAAAAAAAGAATAATTAAATATTTGCTTGAGCCTACTTGAATTTATAGAATTTACACATATTTTTGTCTTGCAAAAATCAACTTGCACTATTTTAGGTTGTACACTTAAAAATTATTTAGTTTTTCTAAATTTCTAGTATCTTATGGTAACAAATCCATTAGAATTAGCATTTAAGCAGATCTATAAATATAAAAAAAAAACATTTTATTCAAATATTTCAAGCTTTCCTAAGCAATTTATTATTGCAGTTATCGTTTAATCGCAAGATATTAAGTTACCATTCGAAGCATATCAAAAATCATTTTTTTATTTATTCTTGCTTTTAGGATTACTATAAGTTTTCCTTTTTTTCCTAAACCTCTAATTATTGAATAGCACACCTTTTCTTATTATACAAATGCGTTTTAATAATAAAAACACATTTAGCGTGATCCCAAATAAATTCCAAACCAACCGAGTAATTATGTATTGCTTGAATTTGATAAAATTTTTAAAAATTCAAGTATAATATTCTCCACCTTTCATATAACTCGTCATAGCATTGAACAGTAAAGCAAAAATTAAACACAACATTGCACACTGATAGAAAGGTTTCTTTCATTGAAGTAAATATCGTTTGTATCAAAGAAATAAGATCTAACAATTGCTTAAAATATAGAAACAAGTTTTTTAAAAAAATGTTTCTTTCTATTATTTTTTCTTGCATCATTCATGGCATTTTGAAATTGGTTTTGTATCTAGATACTTAGAAAAATTTAATGGAAGTTTGAGCATAGCAAACCTGGGTTTAAGGTTAATGTAAAATAACACCTTTTTTCATAAAACAAAAAAAAAAGTATTGGCATCTAATTTCTTCCATTTCAGATAAATAATAATCTTTATTATCAATGAGTAGCAGATTTTTAGAAAGGAGTTGGTCCAGATTTTCGCTTTTATTGAATTAAAAAAGCAGTATTACACAATTCAAGATAAAACTGTTTTGTTCTTGTAACCCCAACTAAAATGTTGTTTTTTAATCTTCATCGAATTTGCGAACTTTTCTGTTTATAGTGCAAAAAAAAAGTTGCTAAATCCAACTAAAAAAAGTGTACATTTTAAATAGAATAGTTTGCCCATTTCAAATTATTTCGGGGTTAAGAAGGTTCATTTTTCAGTTTTTCAAATTTTGATTTAAATATTTTGAGGTAGGTACCCATTAGCAAAATTGCAGAAATACACATTTTATAGTATATGTCTACCTAGATTGATTTCAGGCTTTTTTCCATCTTAGAAATTCAAATAAATAAAAGACACAATTCTCCTCATTTTGATGGAAATATGTGTTGTTTTAAAAAAGCAGTATTAATCAAAATTGGACTTAACTTTTGGTAGCTTAATTATTCAAACAAAAAGTTTCTTCTTTTCAGTTGAAATAGACACATTTTCTTTTTCTGTCGGAAAACGTATATAGTTTAAGCAACGCCAGTATTTATCCTAAATTAATTATTCTCAACTGGTATACTAAAATTCTTAAAACTTTTCTTGTTTTTCTCGTATTCATATTCTTTTCATCGGAAACACTGTTTTTCCACAAGCATTTTGGGACACATAGATATTCCATCTTGCAACTGCAACTAAAAATTTTAAATTTTAGGAGGAGATTTTTAGAAACGATTGCTTCTCGTTCATTGTAGTAAAAACGCAAATTACACTCATATGAGATGATTCTTTTGCCTTGCAACCCCAACTCAAAATTTTAAATTTTAGCTAGAATTTTGCACATCTCTACAGATGAGTTTTAACAATGATGTAAAAAAAAAACAAAATATTTTGACATGAGTTCAAGTCAAACTTAACTTAAGGGGTGAACGAAGTTTAAAAAAAATCAGTTCAAAATTGCCGTTTCTCAAATTTTGATTTAAAAATTTTGGAAAACCGCAGAAATACGCATGTTGTAGTATATATCCATTAATAGTGGATTTTTTCTTTTTAAAAATTGAAATGGATAAAGTACACAATTTCTTCATATTTATGGAAATATGTGTAGCTTTAAAGAAGCAGTATTAATCAAAATTGGTTTCAACCTATGCCACTTCATGATGCTTCAATTGAAATAGATAAAGTATATAATTTCTTTCTTTTAGTAGTGGTAGTATTTATTATAAATTGGCATCCTAAACTTTTCAAAAAATAGTTTTTCGTATTTATATTCTTTTCACTTAAAACACTGTTTTTCCATAAGCATTTTGGGGCACATATTCCATCTTAATCCGCCGTAGTGCAATTTATCCAAATCCAAAAGTATAGAGACAACATCACAAGAACACAACAAATAGACACATAGAACACAAAAAATGGACGATTACAAAAGCGCTTCACGAAATCTGGCCGATAGAACAAAATGGCGTGGCGTCGTGGCAAAATTTGCGCACATTAAATATTAACGGCGGGCACGCGCGCTAGACTTGGCGAAACTGCGGAAAAAACACGGCGAAACAGCACTTTTCATGCGAGGATAGGAAAGGCACACGCCCAAAAAGCAACATTATCCTGCGCCGACTGCGAAACTCCGGGCGTATTGGCGGAACGGGCGGCAGCCGCCGCCGGCAGGATCGCAGCCTCCCTTATGCCCAGTGCGAAGCAGACGATTCGCGAGCCGATCCGCGAATGAGAGAGTGCCCCAACCGGAGGCGAATTGAACCAACTGGTGGCCTTCCAACCCGCCGTCCAGACTTCGCCAAAGATCGGGTTTTTGCACACGTCGTCTCGCCAGTTCGCGCTAGTGTGCGATATTCGCCCAGCGCAACTTTTGCAATGTTGCGTTGGTCAGGAGCCAGAGCCGAGAGACTACATCACTGTCAATGTCCTTTGCGTAGGTCGCGCCACATTAGCGGTACTGTTCCCTCTGTGTCTGTCGCGTGCGAATCGCGAATCAAGGACGGCGTTTGCCATTTTTCCTTCGCCTTTATTTCGACCCCGTTCCGTTCCTTTGTATACTTATTCAAACCGTCCGTCGCGTTGAGTTCTTCACTTATATCGCGGATAGGGACGTCCGATTTTCGCAGTGTCCCCAGTCGTTGGGAATTTCGAGTGTTATGTGCCGCGTTTGGCCCGGCAGCTCAAGATGGTGAGTGTATTTTTAAAGCTTTTAAAGACTTTACCGTTCCGCCCTCTGGCATGATGGCGACGCTGAACTTCGAAAGCATTGTGTCTGGTTTATCGTTCGGAATTTTTGACCTCCAAGACCCCTATAGTTGGTCATCAATCTGGAGCGATAATATAGCATCCGTTATAAGCACATATCTTCTAAAGCACCCAACAAAAGACAAATTCCAATATAACCATCACCATTTAAAACTCGTCAAATTGCACGAAATTTTCCTTATCTAGCACGTTATCGCATATTATATTTGTATAGTAGTTTCGCAAAGAGTCCCAACAAAAAAAAAGAAAAAAAGACATAAAACGCAAAGTCGATTAGACCTTACACAATCTTAATCGAATTTTGATAACTCACTAAAATTACGCAAATACGTAAAGTACCTTATCCTCAATTAATTCTCTTGTGCTTCATTTCTGAACGTATACGCGAATTAGCAACTGCATCATTTATACAAAATACGACCTTGACGCTTCGCATAATTCGACTCCAACATAATCGAAGGTTACCTAATTATAAACACTGTATTTATATATTTATACATAATGTTTACTATATGTACTGAATTAATTCGTTGTTTTGGCTTTCCTTCCCGGACTTCGGCGCAAATATCGGCGTTTCGTCAAAAACCTTGAATAGTTAACGCGTTTTCGCAAACAACATAATTTCATAATTTGCACATGAATGTATTGATGGCAAATAACGCATTAATTACATTTCCTCGCGTTTTGTTATCGCAAAATAACGGGAAATTATTACATATCCAGTAAAAGCAATACGCAAAAAGCAATTGACGTTGTATTGGAACAACAAGAACTTAATTAACGTAGGACAATAGCGTTGTGTAAACAAATTCATTGTAAAATTCTTTCAACGAGAAACGTGTCGCCAAACCGAATGTTTGTATGGCAATTTTGAAACTAGAAGCGTTAACCACAAAATTGTGTCGGTTGATTGTGGATATGCATTTTGTAATAATTGTAGGCGGAATATAATTACTGTTCGTTTAACCGGTAATTTTCAGTCACTTTACTTTTTTTACAATTTTTTACAATTTTTTTAGTTTCTAAATTATTTACTTCTTTCTTTTCATTTGTCATCTAAAGAAGTATTTGGTGGAGTTATGTCCATACTCTATACCTGAATATTTTAAGCGATCGTCACTCTTTTCTCTCCTCTTTTGTGTTTGCGATATTTTTTTTTAAGTTGTATCTATTGCTTAGGAATCTTATGTCAGATGTTTTTCATAACAGGAATGAATAAAGAATATGAATATGAATAATCACATATTGAATTACTATTCCTAGCAAAATATATGCTTAACACAAAAAAAATTAGCTAAACCTAAACAAAGCTCGCATTTTAATTAATAAGCGGTTTATGCATCAAACCTATTGCAAAAATAAATACTAAAACTCAACAAACAACATGTCAAAATCCGCTGTTTTTCTCCCACCACCATTAATAACATTAACCCAATAAATAAAATATCATAAACACATAGAAATAATAAATCAAGTGTAAGTGCAAAAAGCATAGATTGCTGTTCCAAAAGTTCCATTGTGGCATTTGAAAATAAAAATAAGTAAAACACTATACAAACCAGAAGAAGTTGAAAGTGAATCGGACCCAATAGGATAAAATGCTCCAGAAGAAAATATAAATAATGATTTGAAGTCTCAATTTGAATATACAGGGTGGTCCAGATATTTTTCGGATACTTTACTAGCGTACTCTAACAACAAAATTAATGACAAAAGTTTATATAAACATTTGTCATTAAATGTTTCCCAACGGAGATCGCATTGTAAACTTTCCATCAAAGAATTCTAAAGAACAAGGTTTAATCTATTAGTAAGTACATGATAGGAATTTATTTTTAAGTAATGATTAATGGTACAATAATTAATAATGAAGATGTTAAAATTGTAATCCGCCAACCTCGATACATTTCCTACAACGTGGAACCAGTGCATCAATGGAGTTAGATATGTGTGTAGGATTTTGTTTCATTTCATTACATGCTTCTTGGATTTTTCCAAGTAATTCTTCTCTTGTATTAATAGGCGTAGCGTAAACCTTATCTTTCAACACTCCCCAAACGTAATAATCGATGGGAGTGAGGTCTGATGACCTCGGAGGCCAGGATACTGGACCGGAACGGCCAAATCCAATGCTGTGGATAATTGATATTCAACCATTCACGCACAGGTAGTCCAAAATGAGCTGGAGCCCCGTCTAGTTGTATCCAACTGCTTCTTCTAAAGTAAATGGGCATTTCATGAAGGACATCCTCAAAATTAATATCAAGAAATTCACCAAATAAGACCGAGTTTAATCTTGGCGGCAAAAAGTATGGACCATAAATGTGATTATGTAAGACGCCGAGCCAAACATTAACACTAAATACTTAGCATTAGTGTGCCAGTCCGGCGTTGTATGTGCTTAAGCAAATTTTCAATAAAAAAATAGGTTTTAGCTTAAAATGTGTTATTCTGATTAATTAAATGAATTTTAAGTTTTAAATCAAAAGGGCTAATCTTCTCCAGCACCATTTAGAAGATTATTGGATGAACTACCACTGTTGGATTCAGTCAACATCCCTAATTGATTTAAACATTCGAGTGGTTTACGCATATCTAAATACGAAAATTTGTTGAATGAACCAATAACTAATTAATAAGCTAACTTTCTTTCTTGGTATGTGTCTAATAAGTGATCGTACAACTTTATTATTGGTATAAAGAAATCAATCAATCGACTCTTAGAAATTTATCATTTGTGTTTCTCTAATTACCTTGTATCGATTTGAGTAGCTAACTTTTTTGGTTTGTCTTTATGGTTCTTGTCATTACAACCAAGAATTTGACTAACTGCAGCTGACACACACTTTTTGTGTTTGTGGATGTAAATTGAAAGCATTTAGAACCATTTTCCTTCGCAACAATTCAGATACACAGAGAGAACTGTATAATACAACCTATATGTGTATATTCTTCTGTTGGTACTGGCTGTTTCGGAGAGAACTTTCGACAAGAATTTAACTTAATTAAAAAAGAAAATATTAGCATATACATATTTATAATTCGGCATGGAGCAGTAACATATTTATTTCTCGTTTTAACAAAAATTTTATAAGATTTAAACCCTTATTCAATTTTATCTATACATAGCTATTTTCAATGTACACAACATTAGACATATTATTTACCCATACGTTACTCTAACGGAATTCTAACCTTATCATTTTATCCCCAGATATTTTGACAACGTTTACTTATTTTTAATATAGTTACAAACACATGCATTAAATATAATGTTTGGATCAATCGGTACATTGATTCGGCGATCTTGATCTGTTACTCTACGACCATCTCTATAAATAGCTACTTATACAAGTAGGTAATTCGATTTGATGATGATCCTAAATGCTGGAAAAACGTACATTAACTTTTCTACATATACAATTTTGTCAATTTTTTGGTTATATTATTTATTTTCTTATATTGACTTAGCGATTTCCTGTTACTAATATCGGTTAATGACGAAATTATATGTTGTCAAAGCATAAAACACGAATGTGCAATCTATTTTTCCTTATCATATGAATTTCCTAATGCATTTTTATGTTTATACTAATAATCAAAACATTTGGTGTCGCTGTTTACATTTATACGTTATACGAGAAAGAATATTTTTACAATAGTTGCCTGAATAACTTCTTCCATACAACATTAAATTCGGAACAGTTTTTCCTAATTAATTCTTGATATCTGTTGATTCACATTTAAAAATCGTGTATCAAAATATAGTTTCGATTAGCGCTAATGCCAATCTGCACCTGGTGCCGAAAAGTAAACCACTTATCTAATAGTTCATTCCTTATCATAGTCTAGTTTGTTGACACAGATTAAGAAATTGGCAGTTGTATTTTTATACAAATATAATTTTGGGTTCAAGTACCTAGAATTTATATAAGATATTCTAATGATAGTTCCTTATCAGTAAAATATTCTTGGGCCAAAACTACTTAAGTAGCATTCACTAACTTCAGAGTAAAACAGTAGATATAAGTAGTTAAAAAAGTCGAAATATTACCTATAATAACCGATAGTTTAATTTTTCAGTTTAATGAAGATCTATATGAATTTTGCTACAAATTATTGTAATGTTTACGAACATTTATCAAATCCTTTTTTATTAAAACAAAAAAAATGTATTACATTTATTTTGTGTTTATTATTGTTATTTTGTTATTTATTTTTCATTTACTTTATGTTTATTATAATTTATGTTATTAAATTGATATAGGCTAAAGGAAGAACGCCGTACACTATCCATTTGCGATAGCTTAGGCGATTTAGTCTTTCTGGCATCGCTTTTGTTTGTATGTGTTATCTACGATTATGTCTTACTTGTTATACTAAGAGAATGACAATAAATATTATATTATTATTATTATTACATCAAAATATAAGATTTCTAATGGTTTCCTTAAATTATTACTAATTCATGTTTCTTTTCTCTTTTGATTTTAATGTCAATTTGGGTTCTTTATTACTTTTACTGATGTATATGAATACATACTTACAATCTAAAATCCATAATATACTGTGTTAACAATCGTAAAGAGCAAAAATTCGAAAATCGTGGAAATTTCATGGGTGGCTTTCACCCTCCTAACATGAGGTTCCGTCAAAACGGAAAATAGTGATTTTTTTTTTAATTTTGATCTTACGGTGAGTAACACCTTAGGGTGTTCACTTGTAAGGTTAGCCACAATTTGAACGCAACCCAGTCCAGGATTAAAATTGCCGTCTACTGTGCCTGATGTCGTGTTTAACAGTGTTTTACTATGCTATACTGTGCTTATCAAAACTGTTCCAGACCGTCCATTTGTTGCTGTATTTATTGTTGAGTGTGTTGTGTAGAAATTATAATATTCTAACACTAAGATTAGTTGATTTAAGTTCTGAGGAAGATAATTCTGAAGATCAATTTGAAAATGACATCACGTTAAACACTTTTGCAAGAAGAAAACATAGAGTTTGGGCTGCAAGTCACGTTTTAGAAAAAGATGCATGTTAGCCTATTGTACAACATTGACCATGGCAAACACTTTGAAAAAGGGCGTAATATTCGCTGATTAAGGCACAATTAGATAAACAAGGCAACGTCATAATTGCCACGTATACTAAATAACAAGCATTTTAAAACGTCAAAACGAATAATATTCGCAAAAAATCAAAAACATTCACAAAAGTGCAATTAGATAAATTCTTACAAGAAACACCAAATGAATAATTTCTCGCTATGAAGGTACTTGTCTAAACACTTCAATATACAAAAGTTAATTTATAAACCTAAGTTTAAGTTATAATGTTATTCGGTGTGGTAGGTGCTTATCGTGATGCACTATTCAATATTAATACAAGGCCTTTCCATTGAAACGAGCCAAATAACTCTACCTGCTGTGATTTATATAAAATTCCGAAACCGCAATTCTAATATGAAGACGGAGAACTTTCAATGATTGGCCTGACGTTTTAAAATCATTCCTGGGGGTGCAGCAGCCTCCACCCACAAAATTTGAATAGAGAAGTTGGATCTTGTGATCACTCATTTAAAAGGTCTTTCCATTCTCTTTACAGGAACATGTGTCAAAAAGGCATTTTTTTAAATCAGTAAGCAGAAAGTCCATAATTTGTGGAGGCTGCTGCGCCCCCACGAATGATTTTAAATCGTCAGGCCCATAATTAAAATTTGTCCCCCTTGTTATGACAATTGACAGGTTTTTATATAAATTACAACAGTTAAAGAGTTATTTGAGGTTGTTAGTTTCAATTGAAACGCCTTGTATAATGATATAGAAGATTTGGGTACGCGTGTTGTAGTAAAATATAATCCAATAATGTCCAATTATATAGAGAGAATGCCAAAGAATTTGGTAATCCATAGATTTTTTAAATATCAAAATGGAAAATGCCAGTGTCAACAAAATATCCTTTTTTTTTTTTTTTAACTTTATTCAACGACCAAAGTATAAAGAGCGTCATAAAAAGAAATACAATAGAAGAAATACAATGAAGTGATACATACTTATGTATAAAGGTACACAAAAACACACATACTATTGCTCGCAGGCAAGCGCAAAAAACTCATTAAGACTATAGAAACATTGTGACTGTAGCCACGATTTAACAGTTTTTTTGAATTTCAACTAAATATTTTCCAACTGTTAGGCAAATGGTTATAAATTTTGATACCTAAAATATCTGGACTCTGAGTAGTTGACTTTAAACGATGTCTCATAAGGTGAATTTGTGGATTTCTAAGGTTGTAGGCATGATCGTTGTTGTTTTTAATTATAAAGTTATTTCTATGTTTGTGTATATAACAGCTACATTCTAGCATATACAGTTCAGCTAATGTTAATATTTTATATGTAATAAAGTATTGTCTACAAGAAGTTAACTGTGTGATACCTGCAATGCATCTTATGGCAGCTTTTTGTTTGAGAAATAAATCTTTAGCTGCGGGAGAAGACCCCCATAACAACAGCCCATATAATAAGTGTGAGTGAAACTCTGCATAATACACTTGTTTTAGAACACCTGGATCAATTATATTTCTTAGGGATCTAAGCTTAAAGATAGATTTATTTAAAGTGGATATTAGTGATTGGCAGTGATTATTCCAATTTAAGGAAGGAGTGAAGGTTAAGCCCAAAAGAACTGCAGACTCAGCCGACCCTATCTTTCTGTTAGCAGCATGAAGATTTATAAAGGTGTTGACTTTCTTCTGCAGGGTGTGAAAGAAAATATATTTGGTTTTTTTAAAATTCAGAGATAATTTGTTGGCGCAGAACCACGCAAACAGTTTATCCAACATGACATTTGTGACGGTCTCGATACTATTTTCATCTTCAGAAATAATTATTGTAATATCATCAGCATAGCATACAACGACAAAATCACACAAGAATTCAATTATATCGTTTAGAAACAACGAGAACAAAAGGGGACCTACCACAGAGCCCTGCGGTACGTCCATATTAATAGGTAGCGAAGAGGACGTCACTCTATATTTTGTGTCAGCGCTTCTAACCGTTACCTCCTTAAATTGCACTCTATCGGTCAAGTATGAAATAATCCAATCGAGTACATTACCACGAAAACCCATAGTGTATAGTTTATCACACAAAAGACGGTGATCCACACAGTCGAATGCCTTTGTTAAATCGCATAAAACCGCCACGGGGTAAAGTTTGGGTCCCATACCACTCAATATACAGTGTTGTATACATCCAACAATGCAGTAACAGTAGACTTACTAGCTCTAAACCCATGTTGAGAGTGAGACATAAGGTTATGTTTTTTTATGAAGCTTTCCATACGATTAAGTAGGGCATACTCAAACAACTTTGAAAAACACGAAGTTAAAGCAATTGGGCGGTAATTGCCTACATTCATTGGATCGCCCTTTTTATAAATGGGCTTAATTGAAGAGGTTTTGAGCAAATCTGGAAAGATTCCTTGTTCAAAAGAGCTGTTTATCAAAAGTGTAATAGGCGTTATTATTTCTTGTTTGCAATATTTTAATATCTTGGCTGGTATTCCATCTGGACCTGCAGTAAATTTATTTTTAATTTTACTAAATATGATTAACATTTCAGCGTCTGTATACGGGTGTAAGTACATAGTGCTCAAATTGGATTGAATGTGACTATTAGATATTATCTTCGTTAAATGTATTGGCAACTGCGGTAGGAGTTCGTATGATCCGATCGCTATGTTTAATGACCAAATTTTTAAATTTAATATTATTATGTTTATTTTGGATTTGATTTACAATGTTCTACCCCAGAAGAAGTTGCTGTCTATTTAAAACTACTACTAGGGAATGTTTAGCGATTCATATTCAACGCCAAGATCTCTATACAGCAACATTTTGACAAAATCCTGTGTTTTATGACAAATTAGAATCAGCCTTCAAAGTAATGCTTATTTAGGAAAAATGGCGTGTGAGACCACATTATTAAATTTATTTTTCAGAAAAGTTTCAACCTAGTTTTCCTTAGGATTTTATTTTATATGCTGTAAAACTGCTTATTCTTCAGTAGTAACCAATCTTGATTTCCAAGTCGATTTCTTTATTCCTTATATCAGTAACTATTAAATACCTTTACATGTCACACAAACCTTGGTAATTATAGTCCGGCGATCACAACTGAAGCCCGCATTTGTCCCCGGCGATGTTTTATTGATTATCACTTGCGTACGTGGGCAAAAATGACGCACAGGATTGCGTGCCACAATTCATCTATATTTCAATTTTACGTATAAACGGAAAGAGCCTCACGCCGCAGGCCGTACGGGTGTAATCCCCGGCTCATCAAATATTTCGTACAGGTCATTGTATAATTACGGTCCGCGCTCTCTTATATTTGGAAAAGCGGTAAAATTTTAAACGGGAATCTCCATAAATGTTGTAGGTTACGTTCGGTAAGTTCTTTTGTATAATAGGGAGCAGAGTTTTCTTTGGAATTGCTACAACAGCCCACTAGTTTACAAAATGTTTTTCAGGTACATTCGATGAGGGGCGACTTTTCTAATGTATTTTCTCCCTTTGCAAAAGAGAAATAGAGAAACAAGTAAAATTAAAGGTATGTATGTAACACAATAGTAAGATCTACTTTAACATATGCAAGTGAAACATGGACAATAAACGAAAAACATGAAAGCAAATTAAATGCGACGGAAAAGACATTTTTAAGAAGAATTGGAGGAAAGACCAGATATGATACAATACTAAATGAAATTATAAGGGACTCATTGAAACAGGAAGGGATAGTGAAGTTTATTAAAAGAAAACAATTACGATGGTATGGGAATTTAATAAGAGAAGAAGATTGATAAAAAATATAACAGAAACAGCAGGAAAGCGGAAGAAGAAAAGTGGACGACCCAGGAAAAAATGGCTACAAAAGATTGAAGAGATAGGAAATAAATGGGGTAAGTCGATGACCGAAATGAAAAACCTTGCAAAAAACTGCAGAGCATGAAGGGACTGGACTTTCGATCCGACATCCTAATAGGGTACAAGAATTAGAGAAGAAGAAGAAGACAAGACGCAATTGACAATAACTTTGTCATATTTCGGCCGACTTTCTTCCGGTTGGTGTTATTTTTTGTGAAAAAAAAGTATTAATTTTAATCACATGAAAAGAAACCGCAAATTTTTTCATCGGTTTTTATTTTGCCGTGGCCACAGAATCACTTTAAAAATCAAATTTTTTGAAACCTGGCATGTTATCATCAATATCTTACCCGCTTAACCAAATGAAGATCCCATCATATGTATTTGTTAACTATTTCGATGTCATTTGTTTTTATAGAGAGACCGTCGTTGGGCTTACGGAGGACCGACGCCAGCTCTGGGGGGTCGCCTGCAAAAGGGTGCTCGTCCTGGAAGCTGGCACGTATAGTATATCCCCCGTATCTGTCTATGACAGACCCTACGATGCTTCTCCAAAAGCAACGAGGAGTACTCACGCTGTGGACTCCATGTCCGTCTACGTGGACGGATCCAGGACACAAAAAGGGACGGGAGCTGGTATTTATTCCAGGGAACTCAACCTTAACAAATTCTGGCCGCTCGGGGATGGGCTGTCTGCTTTCCAAACAGAGGTGACAGCACTTACTTTAGTGGCCAACAACATATCTGAACTCAGGATTGTGGACAGAAATATTGATTTGTATACAGATAACAAACAACTTGAATCAGGTCTGAGGCAACCAAAAATAACCTCTAGACTGATGCTGGACTGTCATGGAGCTCTCGCACAGATCTCTGTAAGAAATAAAGTCACGATTAGTTGGACTAAAGGACACGACGGCAATCTGGGCAATGACGAGGCTGAAAGGCTAGCCAGACGCGGGTGCGGGACAGTGAGGTACGGTCCCGGATCGTTTATAAGGCCTACCATATCTGCCTTGTGCGACCAGATTAAAATTATCACCCATGAGCAATTCATTAAAGCATGGGATGAGAATTGCGTGTGCCGTTTTGCCAGAGGCACTTTATCTTATCCTGATAGACAAACGGCATCAAACTATCTGAAGATGTCCAGGGAGAACCTTCGCTTAGTGTTGGGAATTCTAACCGGACACTGGCAGTTAAAAACGCACCTTTTTAGGCTGCGATTAGAGACCAGTACAATTTGTAGGGGCTGTCAATTAGAGGGTAAGACGGCTGAGCATGTTCTCTGTGACTGCCCTGCACTATCAGCCATTAGAAATACTTGGGGACGTTCGGCTTGACATCGCCAGCGTCAGGAAAGCTCCCCTGGGGAATGTCCTAGCGTTTGTGAAGACACTGACAACCTAGGCGGGACAACGTAAACGGAGGAAGCATAACGGGCCTAATGAGGCCTAAATGCAGTGGCAGTAGCCACCTTCCAACTTATTCAGAATCCAGAATCATTCGTTTAGTACCAAGAATGATCAAATCCAACACATTCAGCTCGAGATATGGTTTTTAAAGTGGAAGGATGTCAAAAGAGTGAAAAAATGACAATATCTCAAAAACTATTCCATAAAAAAATGTTTAACGTTGATGTTCGAATTCAGCCGGAGAAAATCCATAAGAAAAGTCAACCATCATCAAATTAATTAATTAATTAAATTTTTAATGTAAACTAGCGATAGATATTCCATCATACTTATAATTTTGCTGCTTTTTATGTCATTAAAATAATTATGATTTGTATCCATACAATGTACACACATGACGAGCAATAATCTTCGCGTACATAAAGTCGCCGTTGCATAAGTATATTGTTATGAAGAGCTATAGTATCACATAATTGTTACCCAATACATTATTTATTAATATGAAGTTGTCCGCAATGAAGAATGATAACCTTGCACTTTTTTGTTTTAGTAGATGCATTTCGAATAATGGCAAAATATTAATAAATTCGCCTTTGTTTCTTTTTAAAAGGAATTCTTAATTATGCACGTAGTGACTGAGTGGTCATTTTGCTATATTTATTTACATACCTTATTTCCACATAATGATTGCATTCTTGAAGTTATATCGATATAAGCAAGTTATTTTCCATTAATATAAACAAATTAACGTCTTCACGTTTTTTCAAAAAAACGCATACAGAACGATTGTTGGGTGTTATGATTTCTTGCTACTTATCTATCTCTATATTCTTTTATTATTTATAGTGCATTACCAGAATAAAGGAGAGTATTGTTATATCTACTTGAAAATAAAAAAAAAGTTCAAAATATATATGCAACCTGTTTTCCAGTAAATTCAAGGATGGGATTGTTCTGGAAAAACTTTATATTTCCAATGTAACTCTATTATTATATAAATTGCAAATTACCCTGAAAGTTATCACTTTGCAGTCACCGCAAAAATAATTTCATCAAATGGACAAAGAAATGTTATGTTTTCATTATTCCCAAAAAGGTTTTTTTTTTATAAAAATGATGTATGATCATGTAGAAATCATATTAATACCTAATTAGCTATGCCTTCGCGATTTCTTGTACCCGAGGATGTTTATCGTCCTAGTCTAGAAATAGAATTTTATTTTATACATTCCAGCTCATTGGAAAGATTCCCTTTTGCCAATAATTTCAGATATAATTTTGACAAAGCCAATTATCCACTATGTATAATCACTTTGTTCATTATGATTGGTTTTTTTCTTGAGGACTACGCGGATGTGAATGAAGCCTTGCATGCTTTTTAAAATTCTCTATACGCAATTCTGGATCAGTATGTACCTTCCAAATCTCTTTCTACTAACTTCTATCCTCCTTGGTTTACATTAGATATCATTCATAATCTTAAAAATAAAAATTTCTATTATACTAAATATAATGAATTTAAATGTATCAGAGCAATAATTAAAGAACAAGTGAATGACGCTTATACTAGTTGTCTCAATAAAATTCGAAAATTCTATAAAAACTTCATCTTCGAATCTCTGGCAATTTCTTCAAGCGAAAAAGAGATCTGCCCGAATCTGAAATGAGCACACTGACCCAAATGATATTGTCAATGCTTTTCCAGATACTTTTTCCACTACTCTTGCTACACTAGACGATACCTCATTGACTGACTCCGACAATTCTTTCCATCATTCCTTTCCATTAGTTACGAAAGATGAACTAATAGCATTGATGGCTGCTTTTACTAACAAACGCACTACAGGTGATGATATGTTGCCCAGTTTCTTGATTCGTGACTGTAGATATCTATTTGCATATCCTCTGACAATCATGATCAATCTTTCAATCTCCTCTGGTGGCTTTCCGGATCTCTGGGGAACCGCAAAAATAGTACCAGTTCATAAAAAGGGTAATCGTGATCTTATTAGTAATTATAGACCCATACCTATTATATCTAATTTTGCGAAACTTTACGAGAAGGTATTAATTGTTCGTACTTGTAGTCACACCCAACCTTTTATTTCTCCTAATCAGCATGGTTTTCTTCCTGGTCGATCTACTGTTACCAACCTAGCATCAATTTCTCAATTTATTAGTGAAGTTCTGGACAGACGCGGACAGGTGGACGTGATTTCCATTAACCCAACCAAAGCCTTTGATCTAATCATGACATCATCGGTAAGTTGAGTTCCATGGATTTTGCTCCATCTACTTTGTGTTTGCTTGCATCTTATCTGAATTAGAGAAAGTGCTGTGTCGCTTACAACGGTTATAACTGCAAAAGCTTCATCCTTACCTGCGGCGTCCCTTAATGAACGAATCTAGGTCATTTACTATTTGTGCTCTTTATCAATGATTTGCTTTTTCAAATTGATCTTCCTATCCTTGCTTATGCAGATGATATTAAAATCTTCTTGGAAGTTACCTTTATTGATGATGCAAACCGACTTCAAAGTGCTTTAAATATGATAGCATAGTGGTGTGATAATTTTAAGCTTAAATTAAACGTTGATAAATGTGTTCCCACCTATACTCATTCTTCCTCACCATGTACGTCCCACCCCAAAATATGATTTCGTAGTACAACCTGGACTTGGAATTCAGCTTCTAGCTTATGCTTCACATGCCTGAGCCCTTTATCTACTATAATACCCAAGAACTTGTAAGTGTTTTGCTCAGATATAGACTGCTGGCAAATAGAATTGTACTAAATCTGAATCTTACTGTTTGGACAGCAATATATCAAGAATTTTAAATGTTAATGACCAGCAGTAGATTGAGCAACATGGGGCCACTAGCCATAAATCACACCCTACATTCTGATTTCTGGTTAAATTTATATTGTAAGGAGATACGACATCAACTGGCCACCAAGAAGTCTAGAGGGAAAAGGAGGATATTTGTGTGAGGCTATCTTAAGGGTAGAATCTATAATAATGCTCCAGCAACCTAAGTGACCTATTTAGGAAGACACTGAAACAATCAGTCTTAAGTTAAGCACGTGAATTGGAAAATTTCAGATATCGTTTGGTAGAGAGCTAGTGGTAGAATGAGCCACATCTGGCTGATATAATTATCCAGGTATGAATTCTCAATAAATGTCGTTAGTTATAGAAACGACCGATACCTGAACAAAATTACATAGAAAATGTATGAATTTCCGAGACACCTTGTATGAAGTTCATCAATGAACATTGCTTTCTATAAAATATGGCGTAGTAAATGGTCTACTACACCATTATTATGAAACCGGGAATTATCACTCAAGATTTTTGCACTTACCACCAAATTATTGATGGCAGAAGTTATGATTCTTGCAAGACTACCTAATATGCGTCAATGTTGTCTCAATATTTTATACAACAACATTTTAGTACTTGGGAACTATTTTAATGATACATTTATAAATGAAATATATATTCTGCCAGTATTTGAGATGGATGAATTACAGAAACGTTTGATGTCGTAGACCTCTGCATTTTAAATAATTATTTAGGAATATGTTTTTTATTTAGATTACAAAAAATGCCCAGAGCTATATAATTATTTTATTTTTAATCACTTAATATCTAAACTTTCATTAACGCATTGTTGACAAGTTAAATCCATATCTAATTAATACTGCATATACTGGGCATCCGATCCACTTTTTTAGCTACAGGTAAATTAAGTTCTCATCTTATTTGTATATTAGGGTTCAAACGTAGCTTTAAATGCGCACAGTATAGTTAATTAAAAATTATTGCGAAACGATTATCAGTCGATCTGAAAGCGAACGAAAGTTCATGGAACACAACAGCGAGCGGAAAAAGCAAACCGCACTCCAGTGTCGGGGTTTCAGTATATCAGCCAGACTTTCGCTGCACATTCTGATAAGGCAGTTGCACGTCGGTGTATATGTTGCGTGTGGCTGTGTGAGTTTATATTTGTATTGTTCACGTATATATGTATATACCACTGATAACAAGCCCGTAATGTAATTTATAATGGTTTTTCGCTTTATCGCGACCATGAACAAACAAGGGTCCGGAGCGGCGATCCGCAATTACTTTCACAACAGCCAATTTGATGTTGTGGCGAGGGACCAGTTTTTTGGTCAATCATTCCGTTCGATTGATTGGAATGATTGATGTTTTTACTCATGCTTGCCTCCGCCGTAGCTATCACTCATAGATAATATTAGGGGAGAAACCTAAAATATACCTCAGTACTATTAAAACGGTTTCTTATAAAACAACGCATTGAAATTTTAAGGAATATACCTACGATTATTTTTGTTAATGGAATCCAAAAATATAGCAAAGATTGGAGAGTAGTAGACACAAGAGATATACGATCACTTTGCGCTACACAAGATTAACATAAACAGAGACATACGAAATGAAAGATAAACATGCATACAGTGCCTTCGAAAAGTCTAGAGACATCTAAATAACAATGTAATTAATGTCTTTAAGTTGCATTATTACAAAAAAAAAATATGAAAGTATAAAACAAAAATACATAAAAGTAAATGTTGATCTTCTTAAACGGTATGCATTAATTCCGTATTTGATTCCGATCGACTATATTTGAAATAATCTTTTCCATTAAGAGTAATTCGGCGGGCGTGGATGGTCTTACAATAAAATTTATGCAGCTGTGTACGCCGCATATTGTGAACTACTTAACCCATATAATCAATTCTTGCTTAACGAGTGGATGTTCTCCTCAGTGCTGGAAACAGTCTGTGGTTGTCCCCATTCCCAAAAAGTCGACTGCTACTCAATACGGCGACTTGAGACCGATAAGTATACTTCCCGTCTTGTCGAAGGTTTTTGAGAAGGTGGTAGAGCGTCAGTTACAGGAATATCTTTTGGTACATGACATTCTGCCTCATACCCACTCTGGATTTAGAAAACAGTACAGTTGTAACACTGCCTTGATGTGCGTCGTGGATGACATAATTAAGGCAATTGATAAGGGTAATCTTACTCTACTATGCTTGCTCGACTTCATTCATTCATTCATTCATAATG
Organism: Cetonia aurata; assembly: GCA_949128085.1. Taxonomy (NCBI): domain Eukaryota; kingdom Metazoa; phylum Arthropoda; class Insecta; order Coleoptera; family Scarabaeidae; genus Cetonia; species Cetonia aurata. The sequence goes on along the minus strand of OX421885.1, from coordinate 22,407,767 downwards.
TTAGGGGGACACCTTTAGTCCAAGCACTTGAGCTAGGTGCTCATTGTACCATCCCTATTAAATCTCTTACTTCCACTCGAGCAGCTTGGTGTTCTCTATAAAGCCCAGTATCTTGCCCAGTGGGAACTTGAGAACCTTCGAGGGCTCCAATAGAGCCTTCTCGAAATGTTCCTGCCGGAGTGTTTTCAACTCCTCACATGTGCAGATTACATGTAAACTCGTTTCCTCCTGTAGCTCACATCTTCTGCACCACGGTTCGCTTACTCGGCCTGTGTTGCAAAGATGCTTCCTCAGGGGACAGTTGCTCGACTTCTCGAAGGCCTTCGACACTATTAATCATGACTTGATGTCGGTAATATTATCCTATATTGGCTTGGGGCCCACTGCTGTTACCTTGCTTCATAACTACCTTATTGGTAGAACTCAATGTGTTCGTGTTGATAATTATACTTCATCGTATCTGCCCATAAGATCTGGCGTCCCGCAAGGATCAATTTTAGGCCCACTTCTGTATACAATATATACATCCAACTTTACTAAATATATAAACAAGTGTAAGCATCATTTTTACGCTGACGATACGCAGCTGTATTACTCTTTTCCTGTTCAGGAGACTGATAATGCATGTTCCTATATTAACTCGGACATTGAAAATTTAAATACCGCTTCTAGAAAGCACCCTCTTTTCTTGAACTCTGCAAAAACCGACCTCATTTTATTTGGCCCTAAAAAGACTAGAACTGATTTGGCGTACCGCTCCAGAATAAAAATCGTCGTTGATGGTAGAAATATTCCATTAAAAAGTACTATTAAAAATTTAGGTGTTTTACTCGATGATAATCTAGATTTTGCTCATCATGTTAATGAATGTGTTAAGAGATCATATGCTGCCCTAAAGATGATTTACGCTAATAGAGGTTTTTTGTCTCAAAAAATTAAGAAATTACTTTGTAAATCGTTAGTTAGGGGTGGGTGGGAGCGCGAGTCCGACAAATTTGCTATGGCAACCGCTCACACTAACAAAGATGTGGTGGCTGCGGCCCTAGCACTTCACTTGGACGTTTATTATGTATATTACGACCATTTTAAGCACTCCAAGCTGATACAATAATTTTATATACTTTCTATACTAAATTTCTTCATTTATTGCGAAATGAAAAATAATTATAACAGAAATTATATCTATTTTGTGAGAAAAATAAATCCCGATACTTTATCCAGAATATTGGTTAAGAGGCTCTTCACCCACTTTATCTGGAAAACATAAACAACATAAACAACAAAACGAATAAGGAATGATGATCCATTTAACAGTTTATTTATAAATACCAAAAATTAATTCTATTAATCTACTATTTCTACTTTTTATTAACGATATCGTGGAATTTATTGACTTCGCTTTGTTTTTATATAGTGACCATACTAGTGCTGTGGTTTTCCGGAACTGATCCTGCACAAATCCGCGATCAAGCAAACGCTCCCCTCGACTAATTGCGTCAATAGTTTTATTGTAAAAATCTTTACTTTCTTCTAAAACATATTTCACTTTTTTCTATTCTTCTCAGCCTAGGAAGAACTTCGACGTAAATATCAATTTGAATGGCAAACCACTGAAGCGTCAAAATTCCGTTAATTTACTTGGGGTTCTTTTGGCTGAGACGCTATGTTGGTATAGCCATTGCCATCAATTGGTACTCACTTTAAACACATCTTGTTGCTAAATTCGTAGTCTGAGAGTGGTGTTGGGTCACAAATGCTTAGTGACGTTTTATTATGGACAGGTTTTCTGCAGAATGTTATTATATGGTATTATTTTTTGGGGTTCGTCGCCTTATGCGCTTGATGTTTTCCTTGCCCAGAAAAGAATAATTCGCTGCTTTGCGAGCTTCGTTAATATCGACACATGTAGACCATATTTCAGAAAATTTCGAATATTGCCTCCACCCAGTGTGTATATTCTGGGGACGTTAGTATACGTTTATAACAATCGTGATAGGTTTCTGGCAAAATCTCATGTTCATTCGTACAATATAAGAAATAGAGCCTTCAGGTTGCCCCTGAATAAATTAGACATTACGAAAACATCTCCATGGGCCTGCGACTTTTTAACCTGTTTCCCGACGCTTTTGAGGAATTCAAAACTGTAAAAAGATTCAAATTTGTTTTACGCAATCATTTACTTGAGAATTGTGTTTATTCTCTTGACGGTTTTCCGGGTACTTTTGAATAGGAGTGCAATAATACTTAATTAACATTGTGTTGTCTAAATTTAACTATTTTTTAATTTAAATTTATTATGCTTTCACCATTTTTATTTGTAATATGTTTATACTTCTACACATGTCCATTATACTTCTTTGTATAACGCTACCTATGAATAAACCACCGATTTATCCATCAAAATAATGGGTGTGGCGGTTATTCTACTAATCATACTAAACGGCGTGAATTCTGAAATACACCACATTCACTTGATTTTTTCGTGCGGGAAGCTTTCTTGTGTTTCTACTGCACCGGTCCGCACTATAAATAATAGATATGTGACGGCCAGTTTGCACGGCAATATTGGTTTAAAACACGCATCCCGCAAAAGCACCCATTCGCGTGAGAGACAGGTCCTTCGATAAGGACCGCTTTCAGAATACATAAGGATTGTATAAGGAGGGCGTACACCGACGGAATTGTTCTTATGTCGTCAGCGATAAAATATTAATTCGTCAAATCTACGGACTTGTGCCAATTGCCGGTTTCCGTTTTCGCTACCGTATAATATTTGCCGATGTATGACGTAAAAGGGTTGTTATATATGTACGAAGGATTCGTCGATCGTAAACTGTACCGTACGAAAGAGAAGGAGGTATCGTAGAGGGTCGTGGATTAATAATTCATCCGGGCAATCAATATGATTGTTGTGCCAGTTTGACAAGGTCCGTTAGTTTTAGGGGCGTAGGCGTTGTCCATAAATATGATATAGTGTCCGATGCGTGAAATATCGGCTAAAATGTTTCGACAATAGAGCGTAATATATTTAATTTTAATATTGAATACCCTTTATTACATATTCATACAACAGTAACAACACGAGCATTTGGCGTAAACAATTTACTCAAGCAATAAGAATTGGGCATAGAAAATAGAAGTATTTTTATGTGGATTACCACTGTTTTTATATAAATATATGGAGAAATTATCTTAATATTTTTATGAACCTATATAAGAATTTCCATTATTGCTTAAATAATTTAATTTCTAATACCTAATATTTTTAATATTAATATACAAGTAGGACATCCTGTCGATCCCAAACTGCTTTTTCTCTCCTGAAAAGTACCGTTCGTTTAATGGAATGTCATAAGTGATAAAAGTATATCAGAAAACCTATTGGATAGATATAGAATATATGTAGGTGCATTGAACTTGCCCTATTCGCCTCCACTATTTTATTTTGTTTTCTTTTCCACCGTTTCTCCATAGCGTTCCTCTTCGTTCCTCAATAATGGATGATTCATAGTCGGTGGGCACAACGCACAATGCTCTTTCTTGAAATTTACATGTGTACATTTACAGATAAATGTGTGTTAATAGCCGTTACAAGCGGTCTGACGACATTGGACTGCAATTACAGTTTTATCTACGTTATACACATTCATAATATGTATATATATATATTTTTGTATAGGCACGTATATGTGTTACCAACAAGATTTTTGTATTGTTCTTCTCGATTACTATACGTTATTTCTCTGAGAATGATGCTAATAGTTATTATTACAAAGTTTTAAATGAAAGCACAATGATACAATACATCAAAAGTTAATAGTAAAGCTGATTGGTTTTATTGACTAAATATACAGGGCATTTCAATTGAAACCAGTCACCTCAAATTATTCTCAATCTCCTGTGATTTTAATAAAATTTCGAAAACCTGTCAATGCTCGCAACTTTTAATGACTGGCGTCACGACTTAAAATCATTTATGGAAGCGCAGCAGTCCCCCCGAATCTTTTGACCAGTCTTTTAATTCTCTTTACGGAAACGTGTCATTTTCTTTTTAATCAGTAAGCAAAACGCGCATAATTTGCAACCTATATAATAAAATACGATTAGAATAAAGTGGTTTCGCATTGCACGCATTATTTACACCATGAAAACAACAACAAATTGTAGCCGAATTAACAATTGTAGAGTTTACAGTGCTCTTCGCATTTTGTGGTTACTGCACACATGAAAAACAGCTCATCATAGTTGCACGAACTTACATCTCCTCCAGATGAATACAATGTTTTACATTTTTGTCTTGTTTAATACAAGTTCATTTATACAGCACAAACTTCTAATTTTTCGTAAACCGAATATGTTCCATACAGTAGTGAAATACACCTAATGATTGCAGCATCCGACAAGGAGTTATGTCGATGTCATCATAACATCCACTTAAGCCAAAACTTAGAACGTATTCATCGAAGATTCTTACGACTGATTTCCTACAAAACAACTGGAAACTATCCACCGAGAGGCGCTAACTTGGATCATATTATGTCTGAAATTCATATTGGATCTTTGGCAACCAGGCGGGAATACCAATCGGCTATGTTTTTGAAAAAGCTTTTCGATAACAAAATTGACTGCCCGGACTTGCTAAGAAAAATTCAATTAAACGTTCCACGGATGGCATCAAGAAGCACGGAAACTTCTTTCCTTCCAACGTTCCAACTCCCCGGACAAATGCCTTAAACCGGGCACCAGTTACAGTTATGTGTCGTAATGCAAATAAGCATCTGCCGGATATCTTTCGATAAGTTCACACATTTAGTAGTTTTTTTTTTTTGTTAATGTGGTATTACCATTGATACTATTATTATTTAGTACTATTATTATCATTATTATTATTATTTTTTTTGTTATTATTATTAATCTATTGTTAAGAGGTTGCGTTCCCATTATAATATATATGTATTTTTGTTTATATTGTCCTGTAAATGGGTATCTGTTGGACAATAAAGATTATCTATTATTATTATTATTATCATTAGTATTATTAATTGATCGCTTATTCTGTTAGGTTAAGTTTTCTGTAATGTCACATATCGCACTTGATGATAATGAAGATGAATGACTTTTCTTGGCGTCTAATACGTACCACTACCAACCATTCCAGGCAGACATCAGTGTATCATCAAAAGACCGGTAGATACACAATCAGGACATGGTATTAAAGTCTACAATTAATGCTACTATGAAAATTTACCATAAGTTTAACTGTATTCATACCCAAATTTGCAATCCCAAATATAAAAGAAGGGACCCCTCCCTATGATTCGAGCACTCAAACAAGAATACAATTCACATATAGCACTTAATTACAATTTACAAGACCGCTGAAGATCTCTATAAAACCAACTGGATTCATTTCATTAACAATAAGTAAAAACATTCGAACGCTGCATCCGTACATTTATTACCGATGGTTTTTTTCTTAGATTATGTTTTATGTTTGTGTTTTGTGCTTATTATTTGAGTGTGCAATTGTTTTTACAACGTTGCCAATTGAATAACCCGTCGGAATTCCTTGCTAATGCCTAGCTCTACCACTTGGGGCAACACCGATTATATTTAATTTTATTATGCTTGCTCGAGAGTATGGGTTTATTAATTTCGCATTTTAAATTCTATTTTTACAGAAATGAGTAAAACGACTGCCAATTTTCTTAAATTGCCATTTTTGGTTTCAATTTTCAACAACAAAAAACAAAAAGAAACTGGAAACAATTCGACAAGACTCATGTTGCGATAAACCATAATTCATTTGCAAGATATAGGTATATTAAAAAGAAAAATGAGTTATTTGTCAATTCTTTACGTAATTTTATACTAAAGAACAGCGAAAAATAGGCAACCGGCCATACATTATAGTTTACTCTTAAGTACTTCGTATTGTAACGAATTTTTCTTTTAAGTCTAATACTAATACTAATTTAAATAAGTTGTAAATCACCATAACTATAAATCTGCAATCAGTTTCAAATGGTTTTATTTTATATATGTACTACGTGCGTAGTGCTTACTAGGTAAGAAAATTGCTTTGAGCTTATTTTAAAATTCAAATCGATTTCTATATTTATGTAGTGCTCGGAATGCAAAGCGACGAAATAGGAGAACGACAAGAAATAGAAACGGTAGAATCATAGAGGAACTAGGCAGCAGTAGACGACGACGAATCGCAGGAGGAACGCATCGTAGAAAGAAGCACATCAGACGCGCCTAACGACGGCCTTAAAGCATGACACACAAAAGATGGTCAAATAACAGACTTCTTGCGGATGTAAACATAGCGAGGAAGCGCTATAAAATGCAGCGGCGACGACTGGTGCGTATACGACGGTGCGTGGAGTGGTTGACCTTGGCCACCAAACCACACACGACATTTCATGGGGTTCCTTACACTCGAATTGAAATCTCCCCGCCCGTAACGCCCCGCGATGTCTCCCCTCTCCCCCCACGACTAGATAGTTGGCTAGCTGTTCCGTGTGTGTAACGTATCGTCCCTTTTACGGGGGACGCCTCGAATTGGGACGTCGGGACGCGTAAAGTTACGTTGAAATTGCGAAATTCGAAGGGACAATTTCAGAGAGCACCGGATGTTGGCTTTTTTGTTGCGCTATAATTTACTTTAATTGAAGCGCACGGTTCAGTTGGCACCTACTGTAATATGGAAGTGAGAATGTCGATTTAATTCATGGAGATATTGCATTTATAGCATGTGTGCTGCAGAAATAAAATAAAATAGCTTTACAGTTGACTATCTTTTTCAAATTCGAGGGAATTAATTTGGTCAAATAAAGATTTTAATGGCAAATTAAGAGATCTGCACTATCTGAAAGTACCCCGTTCTAGTTGAGCATTATAAAAATGAAAACAAAAAAACAACATAAAAATTTAATAATTCAAACCAAGAAATTATTCTATGCACAAAGAATATTAAATACAGCGAGTCCTCGACTGTCGTACATAATGCGTTCCTGCAAATATGCACGAAACCTGAAATGTACGAAAGTGGAGTTTTCTGGGAATTGTACATGCGCAGGCTGTCTTTATGAAGGAATTACCAATTGGTCTGTGCAAAAGAAACCCGAGCAGTTACTGCTAAAAAGACCTAAAGACGCATGTATATGCTACATATATGATACTGCTATGTGGGGCATTGTGAACGAAAAGAAAAGCTGAAAAAAGCGACATACTTGTCTTTCTCTCAGCGCATCAACGATAGTCCGCAATATCCCGCTCTTGAAAGCGACTAGCAATGCGTGAATATATTTCTCTCCTTTCTCACATATTTAATGATTTCAAAGAATATTACAGCACTTGCATTTTTAGCTGGCGAATGCGCAATAGCAAGAGAGCGCTCTCAATGGAGTGAGACACACCTGAAGAAATATGGAAGTACTCCCACTATCTTCGCAATTCGTTAAAAAATCGTAATTCAGTATGTATTGTACGCCATCCATCCATTTGTCCGTTAGAATTCGCCCGCCCTTAACAGCTCTGACGTAAGATGCGCGTGGGTGCGGGGTTTCCACTAAGAAAAATAATTATACTGCAGTTTTGTATTTTGTGTTTAACCGTGTCTGTAATAATAAAAAATACATATATGCGATTATAAATAGAAGTGTGTAGTAGCATTAAATAAATGCTTTTCTGCTTTAACTGTAATTTTTAATATGAGGAAATTTGATCATATTAAAAATTACATTTAAAGCAGAAAAGCATTTATTTAATGATTTCACACTGTAAGAAAAATTGCATTATTGTTTAGTAGCAAATTATCTTTATTGGCGTAAGCAAAACACAAACTAGGAGTTCTTAGGTTTTGCTTTTACTTAACCAAGTAAAAGTAACTATAGTAAAACGACCAATTTGTGCGAAACAAATAGGGATAATTGGCTGATTTGAATAATTGATGACGGTGAATATAATTTTAACTTATGCTGTGTTATATTTACCTCAGTCTTATTAACACAAACATTTATCAAATATTATTTTAATTAATGTATTTTGCACATCCATAGTACTTATGTGAATATTGCTTAAACAGGACTAATATAGATAATGTAACGTACAATGGAAACTCGTCTATGAGAATCTCATGAATAAAAAAAATTAACAAATGTTGCTACCTAATCAGAAATTTAAAATATATTTTGAATCTAAGCCACTTACTACAATTTTACTACAGCAAGGTTTATTCAAGAATCGGGTACGGTGTGATTTTTTGGGGTTGGTCAGAATTCTCACATGCTGTTTGTGTCGCACAGAAAAGAGTAATCCGATGTTTAGCCAACATCAAAGTTTCGAAACTTGCTATTCGTACTATATTATAAAAAGCTGTCTACTCTATCTTTACCCAGTATACATATGCCATGGAATTACTTTGTATATTTTTAATAATCAAACAACTTTCTCGAAGCGCTCTGATATCATGAGCATAATGTTCTCCTTTTTCAAAGCATATCCTAAATTATTTTATTGTTCATAACTATTTTAGCTGAACAAATTTATTTTTCAAAGATTCATTGAAAATACGCAATGTGAATAATCTTTTTAATAGAAAAACGCGATATGTTGTACACTGGAGGTCTCCGTGGAGACGCAATGGACAATAGGTGGGTGGTTGGACGGTTGGCATTGCCTAGAAGGGATGACTCGCGCGGGGGCGTCGAACACGACAGGCAGGCGCACAGACCGTTTCACAATACGGCCATAATTTGCCAATAAGTAATAATTCGCTGTCCATCACGCGTCCGCGCATACGAATACTGAATTATTAAACGGACTGCGGCACGGCCGGGTATGAAGCTTTAGCGCTCCGACGCAGAGCGTCCCCGTAACCCTTCGACATCCATTAAGGTCACTTCTAAACGCATAACCACCGTGGGATACAAGATATGCTAATAATCATCAAGATATCTAGTTAATTTTAATGTTAAAATGTTTAATTACGAAAGTGGCTTAACAAAACAAGTAGACCAACATAATCATTTATATGCAGGTGCCCATGGATGGACTTACAAAGAGGAAAAACTTCGTCAGTTAGCTTTTTACCGAAAAAAGTTATTCTATATGAAATATTGTACTTTACTTGAAACATCCAAAAAGATATATAGATTTGACTATAGACATAGACTTACTCGTAAACAATTATATATATTATTGTTATTTTAATTTTTAAACTACAAATCATGCATGGGTGTTGGTGGAAGCTCCGCCCTCACGCGCATCTTGCGTCACCAGCTCAAAGAGGCAGGTGGAGCTCGCTGAACAAACAGCATACAGTACTGCAGATACATATTACAATAAACAAAATAGCGAAATTCCCATGCCTAAAAGTTTTTAAAATTTAATTTCCGAAGTGATCAGTACAAAAGAACGTATTTGTCTGGTCAAATGCTATGGTATTGGAGAGGTCTCATGCAGATACGCCATTAATTTATTTAATCAATATTTACGTAATCTTTTAAATAAGTTTAACGAAACTGGATCAGTATTGCATTTAAAGGAAAAAAAACACATAAGAAATATGACGAAAATGACGCTGCGATTTTATTAAAATTCAATTCGGTAGAGGAAATTCGAGGTTTTCTAAAAATTTGTTAAAAATAATTTATAAGGACAATAAAATCATGCATTATAAATCCACAATAACCCATACACTTAAAGATGGAGTTGATGTAAAAAGTTTTGTTTATGGGTTGGAGAAAAGTTCGTCGAAGATAGAACTTTCATACAATAATCTTCTCAGAACCAAAATTCGCTCAAGGAGATAACCTTATAAAAAAAGTGAACGTATGGGGTGGTATTTTCTATAGCAGTATTATTGGTACATACTGCATAGAACAAAATTTGAATCATGTTTATTTAGATTTGAACGTTTTTATTACCTCAGTTACACAATATTCAACCTGCCATATGAAGAAACATTTATTGGCAACAAAATGTATGCCCGGCTCATTCTACTCAGAAATTTAACAATACGGAAATAGTATATTAAAGCACAAGTGGCACGATGATGTTTGTTGTAATGCGAGTACAAGTTTGAATCACGAGCCGCGTGGAGGCGAGTTAATCAATGTAGGAACATTACAAGTCATTGTGACACGAGTTTTTTTTTTTATAGTATCTTCTCCAATTTGCACATGAATCCCTCATATTACATTCCGGTAGAAGTCCCAAAAGTGTGCGTTAATAACTCATTACCACACTGCTTTGTCCTTTGTTTTAGCTTTATTGTAACATCAAATTAGAAAAATACTTTTAAATCGTTAATTTCCTGAGAAATAGATTGACGGAACAGGCCTAGTTGTTAGATCACCTGACATTACACCAATCGAATTCTTTTTGTGGGTAGTGTTAAAAAAGTCAATTATATAGAATATAATGCAAAGCAAGCAAAATAAGCAATAAACGATGCGGTGGATCAGATTAATGTGCCTGCTATTATACACAAAGTTACAATTCACTTATTAAAAGAGTTGAAAAATGTGTACAAGTTGGAGGATTTAATTAGGAAGAAGAATTGATACTTATTTACTTGTCTACTTCAAAAACCAACTGTTGTTTAGCTAAAAAATAAAAATATGATGTCTAATAATATTGCAATTCTAAGTAAGTGTATGTTTGTTGTCAAATCTAAATACCTTTGGGGTGTTTTGAGGAAAGGGGAATATTTTAGAAAGAATAAAACACATATTAAAATTTTTTTTTCCTAATTGTAGGCCCATTCATTTTATATACATACATATATCTACATATGTGTATAATTTTTAAGTAAAATAATAGTGATGTATTTTACTGGATAGAGTTTGAAATCACTTGACATGTTTACCCCAGATTTGCATTTAGATAGATATAATCAAATATCTAACAAACAGATGTCTAACTCATCTCACAATCAGTTACGTTTTCTTCGACATAACAAACATCTATAAAACAATTCTAAAAAAAAAACAGGCAAGCAATAGGAAAGGGTTGTTCGCAATGACTTGTAGGTAGCAATTTCGTTTGAGTTTCAATTGCAGATATGCCAATAAATGCATAGTGGTGGTCGGTTTCTTATTTTATGATTACTGTTCTTTTTTTATCATTCAACCCAAAGGGTTATGTTGTAAAAAAAGGATTGCGGTTCGTTGTATTATAAAAAGAACAAAAAATTCAAAAAAGGCGAATTGGCAAAAGGGTTGCCGAAATATCGCACGTTTCGTTGAAAGGGGAAAGGATTTTATAGCACGCTGGTTTTGAGGGATGTAGTCCTTTGAAATTCTTCTCATCTTTAGTGGTTTTGCAACAGGTCAATAAACGTTTCAGATGCAATAAAAGCGCAATACCCTTTAAAAGCAAGACTTTGTCCTATTGGGCTTAACTGAAATTACATTCTTCCTACAACCTAATTACTAACATGCTTTTATAAAATCGATTGGAGAGCATTTACGTAATTATTTCTGTTAGTCATAAACATCGTGGTTTACATACACTGTGTTTATGGTCTTCCTATAGAACAACACAGCAATTGCTTATAGAATAACTAATGTGATAACATTCGCATGTGATGCTCTTTCCACTAATGTATTCGCTTACCTGGATTATAATAATGACAGTTGTTTTCTCTTTGTCTCCCTATACGAGAAATGAATTTGGGTTATTTGGAACGATAAAAAACGTTTGTAATGTTTGCAATGTGGTACTAGCATGAAAATATTGTAATCATGATTTTACTTAAAATTCTTTTTAGGTTTAGGTAGAAATTTATGAATATACTTACAAACCAAATAGATGTTTTTAGGAAATTAAAGTTTAGCCATTTTAACATAAATTGTGTAGAAGCTTTACAATGGCTGACCTGCTGGTTGAGATTCGAATTTTCGTTCAGTTAATTGTGACAAATCAGGACTTTTCTTTGGGAACGTAATGGTTATTAGAAATAGGATGAACTTATATTGGTAATGCTCTGAAATTTTAGTTCAATCCAAAAATCTACGAGAGTAGTGATTTTGCGGGTTTCTCCAGAAAGTCTTTCAAATTAAGCTAAGGATTAAATCAGAAGGTTGTAATGAATGTATAAAGTTGTGTCAAGGAATTGTCATAGAAGAAAGGAAAGTATTGGGAGAACATCAAATACAACCTCCACTGCGGACAAGTTTTTCTTTTTATTTTTTAAGGGAGCTGATAAAGTCTGAGCAACGGGTGCTTATCAGTCCTCAGAGCAAAATTTTCCTCCTAATCATCATTGGGAACCCAGAAAGAATCGGTTATTGTTATTGACCAGAGCGAGAATTGAACCTTGGACCTCACGACTGATAGCTAAGTGCGTCAAAAAAACACCACATATAGTCGAAAACTTATCAAGTTAAGAATATCTGAGAAGTGTTGACTGTATGTTAAATAATTTACAAATACTAAATTAGTGGTGATGAGAAAGAATAACTCACAAGACGTCTTCTATAAACTTTATATGTGCTTAAATCTTAGCAAACACTGATTGTTAGCTATGAGAATTTTGGGCCAAAATCTCATAAGAATGAACACAGGAGTCTCGATTCATACTTTATTCTCTCCACTTCTATCATGTGGCCATCATCCGTCTTCTGATTGGTTGATGAAAGTTACTGAACAAGCAGTTTAGACATGTAAACAGACAGTTGCCGGTTTACTTATATAGAGATCACGTGGTTACGTAAGGTAGGAGTGGATAAAATGTGAATCAAGACGATTGTGTTAATTTTTACGGGATTTTGGCCCTGAACCCTCTTAATTGTTCTACCTTAGGAACTACCATTTAACAAGCTTCAGCTTCTATAGTACCGTATCAAGAAATGTATGTATTTATATGTTTCTATTTACTAGGCATCTAAGAAAACTTTAGAATTGAAAGTAATACTAGTTTCCATTCATTTTTCCATTTTAAAAGTAGCGATTGAGACAGCTGTGAGTTTGCTGATGCAATTTTATCAATCTAAAGAATTTTCTTAGACATGTATATTTCCCATATAAGATAAAGAATTCACTTATTCACTATTTATTTGATTAATTTGCGTACATATTTTGCGTAAATTTTCAGATTTTTCACTGATGTTTAATCTTTTGCTACTCAACCATATAACCGAAGAGCAATTGCGTTTATACTTTCTTAGTAAAAAACTTCAGTCGTAGGGGAAATATTGTGAAACACTGAATCTGCACGGAGAAAATTTTTGCAACTTGATGACACCTCTAATGTTTTGGTGGCTGCTGATATGTTGAAGCAGAGATTAGTTGTTAAAAAGACACCATGAGCGGAGTTGATGTCCTTTTTCGATGTTAATGTTGAGCACTATACAGTAAAACAAACATGCAGTAACTTTCCACCTGGAAGATTATTCCATTGTAGCAAGTAGCGGCGGAAGAAGTATACTTAAACAAAAAGTTTTGTCAAGGGTATTCGAACTGAATAAGCGTTTCTTCAAAACAAAAAGCCAAATAGGCCACAACTTTTCTAAGATGTAAATTGAGCAGCCAAACTTGCTTATTTAGCTGACATTCTTTTCATCGATGAGCTCAACACCTCGATGCAGGAAAGATTGGTTTCCTGTTTCACAATTTCAGACCAGATTGATGGACAGAAGCGAAAACAAACTGGAAGCTTGGAAAGGTTGAATATCGCGGAATTGCTACGATACGTTCCATAACTGAACACTTACCTAACTTGATAGAACGTTTCTAGTTTTATTTTTTAGTTTTATTTTAGATAGGTCCATAATCCGTTCATTTCACTTAAAGGTAAACTAGCTGATGAAGGATTGAGGAGCAGTTTCGAAAGTATGTCACTCGCGCCATTTTGGTTAAAATTGAAACAAGAAAATCCTGATCTCTCCAATATTGCCTTGAAAGAACTTCTTCTTTTCGTCACTACTTACCTCTGCGAAATTAGCTTTTCTACGATACGTGAAATGAATGTTCACCCTACACTTCACGTGCCTCTATAGTCAATTGAAGTACGGATAGAAGAACTGAGCAACAATAAGCAAGCCCATCTGTCGCATTAAGTTTATTTTTTATTTCATATGAGTTTTTTTATAATTTGACGAATAATACACTTTTGTGTTAGTAATGCTGCATTTGTTATAAAAAAAAATAATCTTTGATAATATTGTAGCGGTCCGTCACACAATAGTGAAAGTAATGCCGCTCCACCACATTAAATACTTTGGGAAGCACTGGTCTAGAGCCTCGTATTCACATAGGATGTGATATATGGTCCCTGTCATCCTATTACATAATCTGCGTGAGTATCTGTGATGATGATCCCAATTTTCGGGGGTGGCCTTTTAGTGCACAATGTCCTGTTAGGAGACCTGCGAAGATGATTCTTACTGAATTTTGGTAGTCTTTCACTCTTCTTCTTTGATGGGTCTTTGATAAAGATCTTACCATGAGTTTGCTTGGTTGTGTTGTTCCAGTGTTCTTTGTGTTTCTTATCTGTTTTGGGCATTTCTAGAACAGGTTCTGAGCCAATGTATGAAGCCGATGATCCCTTTCTTCAATTCCTAAATGTCCGGGTACCCACAGTAAAGCAACTTTATTGTGGTGTGCCGGGCTATTCAGTTTTCGAATGCATTCCTCAACTCGTCTTGATTGTATCCTGGGGTTCACTAATGCCCTCAGCATCGCCTGGCTGTCTGTTGCAGTATCGATCTGCTTTTTTTTTAGTTGGTTTAATTTTTAGTATTTTCAATAATTTTTTTTTTAAATTAACGGGATCTCAAGGACTTCACCGTATATTGCAATCACCATTCTTGTTCACGTTTAGCAACTATCGATCGATTTTTTGACGGACCAGCGTAGGCGCGGTCACTACCCTATTTTAGATTCGTAGTCTTACGTATCCGTTGTCAAAACAAGAGTGCTTATACGTTTCATTTAAGAAATTAACGATCATCTATCCGCCCACAACAACAAAAAACGAAGCTATCGTTAAATCGCATCGAACTTGTCCATCGGAATAGATATAATTTCCTACCCGCAATAGCAATAATGATAATCGTGATCGATTTTGCAATTACCCCCCTTTTGCATCCAACCCCTATCGCAAGTACGCCCCGACATCGACCTGCGTCACAGAGACGTATGCGTCCTTACGGAAAGTGCGCGCCGTCCTAGGCTGCTTAGAAATTGATTATGGTCAATTAAAAATTTTACAAGACCCTGGGCCATCCTCTCTCCGTCTCGCGGAATGAATCGGCGCTCCTCTCTAGCCGGGGAGGTGCGATAAGGACGGACTTAGTCGCGCGGACGTGCAGTGGTATATGCATTCGGCGAGAGCAATCGTCTCTCTTATTTCTGATTCGTTTCTTGTCTAGTTTCCTAGTTCGTTCGCGATCTACTAAACACCTTATACCCTATACGCCGCGTTGCGTGAGTTTGTGTGTGTGTATTTTACCCCCACTATGATCATCGCGAGCGGTCGGTGTCTCCCTCACCCCCGCTTGTTGCGTGAGCCCGACGATACTATACCAACACAACCCCCCACTAAAATGCAGGGTTTTCGATAAACATTTTTCAGAATTCGTGCCGTCGTTTTGACGAAAAGTCGTGTGTTGCGTTGGTGCGTTCGCTGTGCGTGCGTAAAGTCGGAGATTTTTTTAGAAGGAAGACGAAAAGAGAGCGGAGGATCAGTGCCGATGCGTATTGCACTGGCGAACGCGCTCCTCTCACAATAACAATAATAGACCCAGATTATCCGACCAATTCGGCTCAGTCCACCGTGGCAATCGTTAAAACAAAATAATAATAATAAAAAAAAAAAAAAAACGTTTCTAACAGAGTTGCATTAGGCACCCACGGATAATTCCATGCCGTTGTCGCTGCTTTGCGCCCGCTGTCAGTTAAGCATCGCGAGCAAAGCGCAACGTGTCCAGTTCAATATATTCGCTCGGAAAATAAACAGCAAACGGGGAAATTTCGATCTTCGACCCCTAAATCATCGAAATTAAACGCAGTGTAATGTTAATAACAACAATAAAACACCTGGGAAATTTGTTGCCATATCAGCGAATCCTCTAAAAGCACCACCACGGCCGATCACGAGAGGGTAGCTTTAGACAACGAGAAAATTTACGTAAGTCGTAAATTTAATATTTTAAATGCAATTTATTTATTGTTTTCGGGCAAAAGAATAACCGAAATACTGTAATATGCAAATGCTATTTATAGATCTGGTATATAACGCAGACAACCTGGATGCATGCTATCCGACAACCCCCCGGTTTTTTATTTAAATGAGGCTTATCGTTGCTTTAATCGCAAAAGAGGTGGCACAGCAGGTGACTTTTCACAAAATAGAAGAAGTGGGTGTTTTATATTTTCCGGTCTCTAAAATGCAATAATTTTATTATACGTAAATGCATACACATATTTACGCAAAAAAGACACCCATTATTCAAATAAGAATCATTACCAACGGGGATATTATGCATAAGCTATAATAAAAGTGCACTAATTTACATACAACAGACCCTTAAACCTTTTAACCTTTTCATGTTCATATTGTGCATATAAAAAAACTGCTATTTGAGGAAACCGTACAGGGTTTTAACAGAAATCGTTGCTTAATATTTAAAATGTATACCAAGCAAACTAGATAATAAGAATAGTGACAGTAAACTTTATAATTAGTAGTAGCATGATTATAAATTATAATAATAATGGAAATTATAGGGTTTGATTTGATATTTATAAATTAGTATTAGAAAATCAAACGTCTCCTCAGCCCATTGCTGTCTTCATCACTGAAATCCACAAAAATATATATTTATAATTACATAATTTTATATTGAAAATGTACCTGATTGTCAACGATGAAATTGTCAACAAGAGTGGCAATTAGTTAAAAACTTGATCAAAAGGAAATAAATACAAATTTATTTGCATAGTCATTTTAAAATAAGAAGGTAGATTTAGAAAATATTTTTAAAATTTAAAGGAAATTAAATGATTAAAGAATTATAAATTAAATAAATTAAGGAATGATAAATCAGTTTCATCGTTAACGCTATTTTCTTATTTTTTGATAAAAACCATCTCTAAGATGCATCCGGAATAATAATTATTCTCTTTTGTTGACCGTTGAGAATATAATATATAATATTTTAATCATTGAACTATATTTTTAATATAAAATTATGTAATTATAACTATATGTTTTTGTAGATTTCACTGATGAAAACAGCAATAGACTGTCGAAACGTTTGATTTTCTAAAACTAATTTAAAAATATCTAATAAAAGCTTATCATTTCCATTATACTGTTGGAATTATTATACTAAATCAAAAAGGATACCAAGAATACAAATGTAATTATCATAATTATTATATTGAACCGTATAAGTTTTGAAATAATATATTCATGTCCCTTGCCTTATATCATTTATTATATTTGTAATACGTAGAAGTATTTTCTCTCTTTTATTCGCCCCATCTTTATTTGCAAATAAATTTATTTCACCATGAAAATATTTAAACATATTCAAATCAATCAACACATTACATTTCAATTCAAAATTACTGCATAAAGTTATTATATTTTATAACAATTTTATTTCTAAAATTTTATTCGACCTTAATCTTATGTAATAGTCATTCCGGAATCTCTCAAACGCGTATCAAAAACGCAAGAATTCTACCTGGTTCCACCCTTAATCGTTTAGATATGCGCGGTGACAGATTTTGTGCAAACTCTCCAAGTCCCCTGTTCGAAGATTTATTTGCGATAATCATTTGGGAAAATTTGGGCCAGAAGATAGGTTAGACAAATTTAATTTAAGATTGAATTCAGAATAAAGATAAAATATAAATTTTATATTTAATTTGTTGTATATATATACCAGCAGGAGTTGAATTATGGTAGCGAAATATATCTAACTTCTATCAGGCAGAGACAGACAATGTTTATACAACATGGTGTGCCATTATCTGGTGCAAAATACAATATATCGTTATTATAGCAGAATGTAAACATTCGAAATTTAAGTTATCCTTGGCAAACTATGAAACCACTAGATATATGTACTAAAACTAATTTCCTGGTATCTTACATTTCTTAAATAATTCTGGGATTTTATAGGCATTGCAATAGTTTCATAATCATTTATGTTCACTCCTGAAAAAGTAGTATTATATTTTGGGTGCACTTTGATATTGTTAAAAATAAACTTTATTTAAAATTGCTACATCCTATAGATAAAATGACAATAGGTTTTAAAAAATTATAGCTTAAAATAATTTGCCTAGAAGATTGCTTTATTTCCTTGCAAAATAAACTAAAACACAAATCTTCCAGCATTTTAGAAGTTTTCTTTTTCCACTCTTATACTTTGTGGAATATGCAAATTTCCAACCCATTCAAGAAAACGATGAAAAAAATAAATCCTGAAAATCAAATAGAATCAAAATCCAGATATTAAATCAAATTAAGCATACTTGCAGAGCCCTAGTATTGAAATAGTTTCTTTTATTAAATATGACCTGATTAACCTGATTAAAATAAAATCTTCAAAATTAATCAATGAATAAACTTTCCTATGCAAATCTTGTTGCAAAAATGTATTCAATTATATACTTCTCTTACATATTTGTTAATATTGACAACAATAATCGCTTTAAATTTGACGCCAGTAATAAGAATTATGGAAATTAGTTTTCGATAGATTGGACTATAAAATTAAAATGCTAGAAACACCAATAATTGTTACAATATAAATGTATATACGGCTTGATTTTGTCGTGCTATAAAAATTTTAGCGTTGACGCTAGAAACAATTTTTTCTGTATTAATAGCAACGTATAACAGGAAAGTGCCCCACTTTCGGGGCACATAAACAAAAGTAATTTTGACATTTTGTAGTTTAAAAATTGAAAAACAATATTTTTCTCTGTAAATTTGCCTCTGGCCATTATTTTCTACATTTTGAACGAAAACGGTAATTTCCCTGATTATAATATTCTTCATTAAAATATTGAAATTCTATAAGATCATGAATAATTACAAATATTTTCAGTTAAGTTGTTGTTATTAATTAAAATGGATACATCAAGTACCTAAAGTTAAATATATTCAAACATTTTCAGACTTTTGTTTTGTAATTTAATATATTGAAACGTCAAGATGAAACAAGAAAAACGACAATGAGATGGTTTCTAATACTTGGGCTTTATTTTCCTAAAAAATTACATTTTAATATTATTGGAAAGATGTAAAAACCAAGAAAATAGTAATACATAAAGCCATTTTAAACTCGAGCCACCTGACATTTTTTTTTCTTCAGTCTTTAAGCTCATTCGAATCTCTAACACTGTAGTGGTCTTCACATTCAGACTCTGACGAGCTTTCCTTCTCTTTGTCATTTTCTATTACATTTCTTCCTTTTCCCCTTTATTATGTGTTGTTATGCTTCAACTGTATTAATAAAGGTGGATTAATAGATCATTTTTTTTTGCTCAAACTTCTCACAAGCTTCATCAGAGACGATTACTTCTGAGTCTCTGATCAAAAAAAAAATTAAAAAAATAAAAGGAAAGACTAATGTGCATTTGTTCACAATCTCAAAATACTTTGCATTTACCTAAATTAGAGTTAGTATAGACTACTACGTACCTATGTCCTCTGTTATGTGTTGCGAACTTGCTCTACCACATGATTTTTATGGGGCAAGTTTAAGGCACGTCTTATTTTCTTAAAAAAAAAGAATCAATTCCTAATAGAAGTGCTTTGTTGTACATATATTAGAGGCAGAAGAAAAAAATACTACAAAAAACAGTGAGAACAGGCAGAGAGGGTGGATGAAGCTGACGAGTTTGAAGTGTCAATGGAATTTTAAATTATGACACGCATAAATTATAACACAATAGTCATATTTAGCCACTCTGCAAAATAGATTTTCCGCCAAGAAACTCTAACCTTGGTATTTATATCATACAGAACAAAATTATTGGATGCAACACTTACAAAATCGGAAAAGCTAGTTCAGCATAACACATACAAAAGATGTGCAAGAAGAAAATGTTATTGCAATCCGGCTTTTGTATGCGAGCTTTCACAGTACACAAAAGCTCGGACTATAGCCTTTGAATTATTGATTCAGAGAAACTTGTAATAAAAATCAAATTTAGAGAGTATAAATAGAATCTAGATGTTTAGGCACTAAAAATGTGAAAACTGCTACTGTTAACTTCTTCGCCAGGTTTGCTCGGTTTTGCTATTCATGCTGACAGTTTCTTCTGGATAACTGAAGTATACAGTTATCCTAAAGAAGCTGTCAGCATGAACACTGAAATGTCGAGCAAAAGTTTTGACACACGGCGAAACCCGGAAGAAGTTATCAGTAGCAAGGTTAAAATGCGTTTAAAAATGTACAATATACAGCAACAAAAAAAAAAGATTATTAGAAGAAAAAAAAGCAAATAAGTTTTTGACTTGGGTTTTCACAGTTGTACATTAATCGTTTTCTAGATTAAAGAAACAAAAAAAAAACGTTTCTTTACTTTATTAAAAAGTCATTTCCGGCAGTGTAGATCTAAAGATCGGATATTACTAAAAAAGGTGAAGAGGTAGGCAGGAGGCATTTGTGTGTTTTAATAAACAACTGGGTGATTTCTAAATCTAATTAGAGTGCGAGCATTTACCTGTTCTTGCTGTTTCAGTAATAAAAAAGGTCTTTCATAGTAAGCTACCATAGAATTTTTTGTTTTTCGTCGTGATCTTTGCCCTATTTCGGATTTTTCATGATTTTATCAAAAATATTTTCCCTACAAAATTTATTTTAACGTTAAATTCTTCTAAACCTGCACTTCTACAAATGAAAGTCACCAAGTTTTTATTGACTGCAATTCACTCTGTATGAATTTTTGTTATTTTGTCTAATATCCTACAGTCATTTTTTCTCTAATAACCTTACTAATTATCGCCATGTATACTCGTACCATTACCGAAATTATCATTAATAATATTAACAACTATTCTTCGCCTTCTGCGTAATCACCACTAACGGCAAAATTGCAGGACTTTCCAGTAATATGCACGCGACAAAAACCGTCAAAATAATTCGAGCGGGTAACGATAATTACATTCAGATTAAGCGCTGAAACACTCACAGACGTAAGAGACCAGTTTAAGACAATAGTTTCTCATGTATGTATTTAATTAGTGATTGTTGATATTTGAATTTACAATATTTCGTGAGACGTCCCGCGATAAGACCCAGAATCTTTATCGTCCTCTGCTTCCAAATAGAATCTTATCGCCGTGGTTCGTTTTCAATGGAGGACGTATCGAAATGTGTGAAGATAATATATTTTATATTGAGTGAAGAAGTGAAAAGCTAAAGCTTTTAGATCTTGTTTATTGTTTTTGCAAAATTTGAATTTAGAATAATATCTGGTAAGTCGACTTCTTTACTAAACCTGCTCACATTCGTTGGAGAAATGAAGTCATTCATCATCAAATACATACCTTGTAAAAATATATCCTTTTTCTTATTTACTTTTGGCTGCAATACATAAATTTAACAACGCAATATCATTCCATGAACTTCAATATTTATTCCTATACATATTTGCATAGCGAACGTGCAGTTAATTTAAATTTGATGAAATATTCATCATTGTAAATGCAAGCGGAATATTTTTAACAGGCAACTACATAAATGGGTTTCATTACTGTTGGGTTGAAATATTACTTTCAATATTGCCAGAATAATATAATTTCCTATATAAACTTTTCAAAGGTTCGTTGTATTCACTGCTCAGGACTTCTAAAAATATTAATGTAAGTAGGTATATATTTATAATCAATGTCCAGTAAATATGTAAACATATATTTAGAAAAGCAATAAGCAGTTTAAATTTCATCATCAAATCATAAAAGAGATTTCTTCTGGTTACAATTTATTTTTGCATAATCTCAAGCAATAGTCTTTCCTGAAAAACTTCAAAGTGACAAGAAGAATTACTAATAAATTAGGGAAACCTGTTAATTTATTACTAACCCTGTATTCTTATAACACGTCCGGTAAATTCTGGTTTTCTCTTGTTTTTTTCCATTTTCCTGTCCTACTTTCTCTCGTGTTATTATCCTGCTCTAATTAAAGCGCTCTGTCAAAGTTTATCCTATCAGGTGTTTTTGGAAGCTCGGTAGTCCCTAAAATTTCTAAAATATTTCGAAAATGAAGTAGGTATAAGATACATTATTTTGGCCTGGTCTATTAGTATCTCTCACCTCCGGCAATGACCTTGATTTTCGATTCTTGAATGAGGCATTTTTGATTCATAACATTCAAGTACAATTGCTCTAAATGTTATATTTTTGACATATACTTTCTTATACATTTTATATATATATAATATGAATTTATGTCTCATAATGAATTTAAAATTTTCAATTGCTTTTGAATCATTACTTCAGTCATTCTTTTATATGTGATTATGTATTTCTTAAATTCAAACTCTCTGGTGGATAAAGTTTACTCTAAAAACCTGCTTTTAAGTTACCCTTTGCTTTCTTGATTGGGAGGTTAGTGTTTCTTACCCATTATAACTTGTTGGTTCATATTATGTTAGCTCTTGCATCAAGGGACGTTCTGTACCCGTTATTTCTGTTTCCTTTTCAGTTTTTTTTATAACAAAATGTGTTAACAAGGTAAACTGGTGTTTTATTAATTTTATTTTTCCCAAACTATTTACATGTTTTTTATTTTCTTTACTTATTCCTAGACAAAATAATTTGAAATATATTCATTAATTTTTGACCATTCTGAAGTTGCTTATTTGTAATTACAATGCATATATGTAATTATTGAACTAAGCATGAATTTGTATATCACGGTTGTAAAATTTGAACATTTGCATTGCATTTGTTTTATAAATACGTTTTTTCTACTGTGAATGTTGCAACTTGAGCAACTATCTGCGGTATAACTTTTTAGGCTTTAAAAAGATTATTCTATTCTCCGACTTAAGTCCCTTTACTGGTATCTGAATTATTATAGATAGACAAAATATGGAAACTAGTATTGCAAATTTTAATACCAAAATTATGATAAAAAAATAATATCCATGGTGGTTCTACATTTACGAATGTTTTTCATTCATTTCATTAAAATAAAACAAAACACCGATAGCGTACTCTACCCTACAGGCTGGCATCGTAAATTTCATATTCATTAACGTTGCTAATGCGTCCCAAATCAAGATAAAACCGACTGTGCCCTACGTTCGGGACACGACGGCATAAATAAGGGTAAGTCCGGAACGCGGTTTTTTGTTGGCCAATCGCAAGGGAGTTTCTCGTACGGGACGGGGTACTAAAATTGTTCTAAGCCGAAGTTGACTAAACAACTAACGATTATAGAGCCGCGTGAGAGTTTGTGTTTCGCATAGGACAAAGGGGAAAGGGTGTGCGACACGCAAATTTGAAATGTGAACATTCAAATACGCACGTTGGTTCGGAGTGAATTTTATCCATTTTTTTTCGATAAAACAAAATGTATTTTGAAGAAATTTCGGTGATGTTGAAAGTGTTTTGTTTAAGTGCAGAGGTGTAACGTCCGTCTATAACAGATTATTGTAAATATTTTGGTGTGACAATTCAGAATGGAAGTTTCTACTCTTAAAGTAAGTGAAAAATAAATGTTGGGGAATGTGATTATAAAGCTAAGTACATACTAAATTAACGCAGATATATTTTTGGCGTGCATCAATATAATATATATTTTATTCCACAAAATACCCCTTATTCGTTTTAATCTATACCCACAATCTTTTCTAATGAATCATAAGTAAGTTCCACAATAAAAAGTATAACACTAATGACTCTGAACGTCCTCCAAATTTCGCCTCAGACCACAAACGAAATAAACCAGCGCAAAAAAACGGTATTTTCTATATTTTAATCAGATTAAAATACAGAATGATAATTGAACTAAATAATATTTTTAAGGAGTTTGCAATTCGTTATTATTCAATGTCATTGGCCCAAACAACTTTCTTTTTATATCGGCCGCCTTATTTCGTAACTGGAAGAATGTATTTTAGACGCTCAAGCGGATTAAAAATAACTGGTTTTAAAACACAAAATCGTTCCGTAAATACGTTCGAGAAAGAGCCGCATTTCTCGGTTGAGAATCAGCGAAGAAATTCTGGAAATTTAATGGATCGAGGTCTTGACTAAATGTAAACGAAAATTTTTATTAATTAAAAAAAAAAACGAACCTCCAGAAACATAGAATACCTAATAAAAATCTAACAGTAAATAAAATGAATTTTTTTAGAAAACTTTTAAATATATCTGTGATCTATTGCTTTTTAATTACCTTTTTATATAATTTTAATTTAAAATCAATATAAAATAAAAACATTTTACTTTCTAGAATTTTAATACAAAATTCAATTTTAATTAATTATTGTATAAGAGTGATTTCTATTTCACAATCTTTAAGGATTAGTATGAATAAGAATCTGCATTGATAATAGTATTATTGTAACTAAAGAAACATGTTTATTATGGTAGACATCTAGCGGTAAAATTACTCATCAGATTTATCCAAATCATTATGTTAGTTATTACAGTTATAATCCACTATTACTTCAAGCGCTTACCTAATATTAAAAAAAAAGTTATTATGTAAATTGTTTTAAATTAATTTTGTTTGTTTTTTCATCAACAGAAACATTAATTCAAACAAAAACAGCACAAAAATCCTTCAATAACTTGTTATGCAAGGTAGACGTTATAGGCAGCAAGCCTGTTAATATACGAATTCTGGACAATGCACTGCATGTATCTGCGAAAGAAATATATTTTTCGGATTTCAGTGGTTCCTGGTATATTTGTGACGAACATAACTTTTATTAAAATTTCCTATAAAATCTTTTGCAACAGCGCATTTTGTTGCAATTGAAATTTTGTTGTACAATTTATGTTGATACAAACTATACAGGGTGCGACGTCTAAACCGTCGGTTAGCGAAATATATTAGGAATTATTACTACAATGTAGTGGCGTATGCGCGATAGCAAGAGGGCATGCTCAATGGAGTGAGACACATCCGAATACAAATAACGAAATATTATAATCTGCACGTGCGAACATAGCCACCCCCACTATCTTCGCGATTCGTTCAAAAATAGTAATTCAGTATGTATTGCAGTTCTCGTACGTTGTCCGCCTTTCGCCGTTACAAAATACTTCATCTGTAGTTGGATGCTAAAAATTTGTGTTCTTGGTACTGACCTTTCAAGTAAAAATATTGGCAACACTGAACTGTTTCCGGTTATACCGAAAACGACTGTTAACTTCGTTATTTTAAGTAGAACACGCTGTATATTATTTCATGATAGCACATATTATTATAAAAAAGCATTGATAAGACTTCCCTATGCTATCTTTCTTTGATAGTTTTCCAGAAAAATTGGATTTTAACGAATTTTCGCGTTTTGTCGACAACGGAATAAAAAATCGATGATAATAGAAATATTTCAATTAGAAGTTTGAAATTTAACAATCATGTAGTCGGTACAGTTGCTAGTACAGTCAGTTGTAATATTGTACAAAGTTAAAATAATTGTAGAATTATATATAATAAAACGCAATAACTCACTTATTTTTAATGAAACATCCTGTATGTTATTAATGAACACAATTAGTCTGACTATTCTTTATTTTCTTTTTCATGTTAGAAACAAATTCGGCTAACTATAAATTTAAATACCTATAATGATTCAGTGATATTGTAATTAACTAAAAACTAAAAATATTTTAAATTTGTTACAACCAGCGTTTCCCACATCTTTGTTGGCAGCGTGCTTAAACGCGGAAGTATACATAATATTTGCATATCATTCTCTTACTAAATTATGGTCATGAATATGGATTATATGCAAGAAAAAACTGAAATATATGCGCATGGATTTTTCAGGAAATATGCATTAATTTGGGTCATATATGCAAAGAAATTGGGAAAATATGCAAAAATTTTACCCAAAATACGTAAAAGCAGAAATTTAAACATGAACTTTATTGCACAAAAATTTTCTAAATTCTAATTTCTAAAACAAATTATATGCGTTTGGTTCAACGCAATTTGGTATTTAATACAACACAACTACATGGTTGAAATAACTGATCGCATTTGTTCATTTTAAATTCAAATATTTAACTAGTGGCAATTGATGCAAATATGTAGACACATTTATCAAATTTTCTGAAATATTTAAACTAATCCAATTTACTTTTTTTGAAACAAATACTGTACACATTTGAATCGACGATCTGGTGCCGACAAATTAAGTTATTTCAAGAAAATAAATTGTTTGCCCATATATACATCAAGCCACCTGCTTGTGTCAATGAATATTTCATTGATTTAAATTATTTTTTCTAATTGGATGTTACAATAAAGCTAAAACAACCGACGACGCAGTGCTGAAATAATTATTACCGCACACTGTGCTGTAATGAGGTATTAACGCACTAGTGGGACTCTTGCCGGAATGTAATATGGGCGATTAATGTGCAAATTAGAAAAAATACTGTAAAAAACTCGTGTCACAATAACTTGTAATGCTCGTACATTGTATTACTCGCTGCTACGCTTCTCGTGATTAAACTCGCATTACATAAACGTCATTGTGACCCTTGTGTTTTAAAATACTATTTTCTTTTCCGTGTGTAACACTAATAAATTACAAATACTACATTCTTTTGCCGAAAGTACACTTTGACAGTCATTTCAGAAAAAAACAGATAATTTTCTTAAAATGGAACCTCATGAGTCATCTTCTTTAATTTGCAAGAAGAATTTTCAATAATACCATATACTAAATAGATTTTATCTTTCCAGTGCTCTGCTCAAGACACTTCGACCCAACTTTCCAAGATGGGAAGTGCGGCCCAGCAATACTGTTTACGTTGGAACAACCATCGCTCAAATCTTCTGACAGTATTCGATGAACTGCTCCAGAACGAAGCGTTTACCGACGTGACTCTAGTCTGTGATGGCGGTAGCCCCATAAAGTGCCATAGGATGGTCCTAGCCGCGTGTTCGCCCTATTTCCAAAACTTATTCACCGATCTACCCTGCAAGCATCCCGTCGTCGTCCTCAAGGACGTCAAATATTCCGAAATCAAAGCCATACTGGAGTATATGTACAGAGGCGAAGTGAACGTCGCTCAAGATCAGCTCGCCGCACTCTTAAAAGTGGCGGAAGCGCTGAAAGTTAAAGGACTCGTCGAGGAGAACAGATCCGGCGATCAGGGCGGTTTGAATCCGCGCGAGGATGAACTTATCGCGCACTCGCCTCCAGGAATCGCGCCTTCAACGACGAACTTACCCTCTGTCGTCCACAGCAGTAGTAATAACAATAATTCCCCGCCGCATTCGACGAACGGCGCCAATTTCTCTAAAAACCCTTACAATCTGTACGGGAAAGCGCCCAGTATGGAGAGGAATTCGCGGATTAATATGCCGATGTGGGCCGTCCCTGGCATTCCCTTGTCCCATCATCCCTCGCCCGTGCCCACGCAGAATCATCCGAACGCCGCCGCGACGGCGGCCGCCGTCATGCTGAGCAGTTGCTACGAAGCGGCTGGCTCTGACATGTCTCCACTGAAGAGGAAAAAACTCTCCAGTCTGTTAATGAACAGGGACACGCCGATTCTGCGAACGGTATTGGGTCAAGGACAGGTCGACTCTTCGCAGCCTGTTAGTTTGGTTTGTCACCCGGATAATCACGAGAGTATGTCAAATAGCGTCCCAGATGATCGAGTAGAAAGGGTAAGAGAATTTTTATTTGTATAATAGTTCATTATGTACCAAAGCATTAAGTACTTGTTGATCCAGTTTGGCAATTGCGAGCCGAAGCGAACAACAAATACATACAATATTTTTCGATTACCACACTACTTACTATAAAGAATTTACTTGTATGTACTCTCATAATTGCAAGACAAACTGTTTGACATTCAGCGGTCATGTATTTGACGTCAACAACGGCAGCAACACTTTTTGCAAAATGAATGAAACGAAATCAAATAGCTGTACTATTTAACCGAAAATATAAAAGTTTTAGTAGCATTATTGAAAAATAATAAAATTTAAATTGATTCTTATTTTCAAGCAGATAATTTTCACATTAGGACAGTGACAGTTCACTCCGCTGATGTGTTCTTTATTGTCCTAGTTTTTATACATTAAATTAGACAAATTGAAACATTATTTATGGAAACCTTTTGATGCCATTATTGAAAAATAATAACATTTAAATTTAAATTGAAGTAAATAATAATTTGTGTCACTTTTGAATAGTGTACGACGATATGTACTCTGTGTACAATATTGTTCTATAACAACGAAGTGAAACCACGTGATCCCTTTATTGCACTAGGCCGATAAATTGATATTTTAGCGCTTCAAATGCTGGTCATAAAGTTGTACCTGGTTGTACCTACCTTAGAATATGGCATTCCAAAAAATATTTATAATCTAACAATGAAAACATTAGATTTAACTGCATAAGAACAATTTTGGTATAATATTCTGCAATCGTACCATTTCACTCTTTCAGAAGTTGGGGTACTACGGTTAGTACCATTAAAAACCCAATGCATCACAATTTTACTTGCTTTCATCTTATAGCATTGTGACTTTTCGTGTTTACTATACAACTTGCATACAGTTTTGATTTGTCCAAAAAACTTTCTTCTGAAACAATATTTTGTTGGCTTTTTGGAATTAATATATTATATGTAAATTAAGACTTCCGATAGCCTCAAAATCTGTTGTAGTTCTTTTAAACTTGTGATATGGTAATCCTTTTATGTGTTTCGGTATTTTGTTCTGCATTTTTATTGTTGTTAGTGTTCGACTGTAGTCTTGTGGTTATATTTTTCGGTTCTCAAGTGCGATACTCTGCGAGTTTTGTAATCATGTATTTCTCTATTCGTTTGTAATTTTATTTTTGTTTTAATTTCCTTATTTCTAATTTTGTGTAAAAATAATATGTTATTTAGGTTTATTGTTCCTTGTATGTTAGTTCTTTTCTTTTGTCACAAACTTGCATTGTTGGAGTTCTATAGTGTAACTTGCACATTATTTTTAGTACTTTATTTTGTTGTCGTTGTATTTTGGATAGATTTTTTGTTGTTGTGTTTCCCCAAGTGTTTATTAGGTAGCTGTTTTTTTGTAGCAAATAGGGCATATAGTATAGTGGTTTTTTTAAGAGAAGTCGGTTTTATATGCTTAATTTTATTTAAAGCCGGATTTGTTCTTGCATTTTGTTCAATTAGTTTATCTCATTTCATAGTATTTCGTAATTGAAATCCTAAATATATTGTTGCAGTTACTTCCTTTAATTTCTGATTGTTTATTTGTATTTTTATTGCTTTTCCTTTTTTTTTACTATATATTATATATTCAGTTTTTCTTTCATTTATAGTTAGTAAGTTATTGAAACACCATTCTTTCAAAATTTTGATTCCTGCAGAAGACATTTTATATATTTTATTTATATGTTTTAGTGTCATTAATTCCACTTGATTTTTTTTTGTTTAGCTATTAGAGAAATTAGAAAACAAACGCCAAACAAAAAGAATGCATTCCTTGGAGGTGTGGCATCTAAAAAATTCATGAAACAGCTATGGTACCATTAAATCGGAATATGTTTCGCTATTCAAATATTATTATTATATATTATTATATACCTATACAATTGTCTGATATATACTGAAAATAAATAAATTATTTCAAATAATTACCTACTTCTTTCTTAAGTATTAATTCTTTGGTTACAGCATTTAAAAAACGAACCTAGCGAAGATGCCCAATCCCCATACACAGATTTAACCGTAATGGATGAGGAAGAAAAATCCAAAATGGGAGTGCCTTCCTCTTCCCCGCAGTCCTATTCCACCGATATGAGGAACAACGCCTCCGGAATAGCAAACTACGTTCCACCACAGAGGCCCGAATGGAAGCGTTACAAGCAGTACACGAGGAACGACATTTTATCCGCCATAGATGCAGTTAGGAATGGTATGTCAGCCTTGCAAGCTGCTAGAAAGTACGGCGTCCCTTCACGCACCCTCTACGACAAGGTGAAAAAGCTGGGCATTACCACCAGCAGACCATTCAAGAGAGGATCAAACGGCAGCTCGGCCTGTTTCCCCTACGGTATAAGTGGTACCAGTTCGCCGTATGACAACGACGAGCATAGCATGAATAACAATTCCGCCCTGCTGGAAGCGAGCAGTTTCCTACAGCATGCCCTAGATGGTCGCGGTGGCGATGAGAGGGACGCTTTGGCCGCCATGGCCGCGGCCGCAGCGGCTCACGCTGCGGCCACCGGTCACTCGACAAGTCCCACGAATCACGGTATGCCCCGGTCACCCAGCCCCAGTTTGATTAAGTATATGCGTCAGAATAGTTTGACCCCGTCGCCGGCACCTGCCAGCGACCACCACCACAGCGAGACCAATGGTAGTTCAGAGAGAGATCGCGAAGAGGACGAAGACCACGTGGAGGATCTGTCCATCAGTAGGAAGCAGGAATCGCGAGTGATAATGCCTCCGATGAACCAGGTCTCCACTATCATTAAGAAGGAAGATATAATGAAAGATAGTTTTAAGGACGATATCCGTCGAGAGGTAAGCGTTGAGGATACCGACTAGACTTTACGAATAACGATAATAAGGGGATAAAATAAAGATAAAAATATCGAAAAAGACTGCTGACATATAGTTTTAAAACCAGTGTTAAGTTTTTCTTTTCATATTATATATATCTCTATATATTTTATTATATATTTGCCAGATAATGACGACAATGACGGCGATATTCAGTTGACTGATCAGTGCAATATGTTGTATTATGACTGTGGTCACCCCTAACCCGTACTCACTCTTTTAGCTTTTAAGGACTTAAGAATGGATAATGATGGAATAAACACGTACATAGTTTAAGGGACATAAACTAACTATTTCTATTATTATTATAATTAATATGATTATTACTATTAATGTTATAATAATTATTATTACCTACTACCACATACATACAATGAAAACATATTTTCTTTTTCGAAATAGTGCCTGTTTGTTCAATGTAGCGCAGGGACCAGCTAACGTTTGCTACAAGTTCCTTTACTACGGAATAATGTAACCGATAAGACTGATAGATGTATATGTATAAAATAATAATTATAAATAATAATATGTTCACCGTACAATGAGACTGATTGTGTATAGCAAACGAAAGGGGCCCGAGGCGGGGACCTGCGGCATCGGGTCACCAATGTATAACCTTCACCGGTGTTTTGTTGGTCTTTAAGCGATGATCGACGTATCTACGTATCTTTAAAAAAAGATGTAAATAGTTTTGTTAATTACTATTATTATTATTAATTAATTAATCAATTAATTATTATTTTATTAATATTATTATTGCTGAGGGGCATTAAGCCTTATTAATACGTGAGAATTATGTGTGTAGATAATTAAAATTA
Source organism: Cetonia aurata (assembly GCA_949128085.1). Taxonomy (NCBI): domain Eukaryota; kingdom Metazoa; phylum Arthropoda; class Insecta; order Coleoptera; family Scarabaeidae; genus Cetonia; species Cetonia aurata. The sequence continues at coordinate 22,376,192 of OX421885.1, read as the reverse complement.
GAGGCGCTCATCGAACTACGAAAAAAAAAAAAAACAAAAATTAAAAACGATCATTTTGATGATAAACAAATAAAAAAAAGTGAGTCCTCTTTAATTATTATTATTACAATTATTACATTATGATTATTATTATTATTATTATATATAAATATGTGATGACTTTTGTGTGAATCAAATTAAAAAAATACATGAAAATTTCCATTCTCTTATAATTTCGGTTTCGGGTATTTTTTTTTATAATTTTCTTGTTTTCTTCTATATGAATTTCTCATTTGCGCTGGCTGATGAGTTGAACAGCGCGCGGTAGTTTGTAAGATTTTTTTGGTACTTTGTAAGATAATAGGCGGTAAATAATATGAGTATTGTTAATGTTTATTGGATTTACTTGCATACTATAGAAAATTACCTATACATGATACATACATACATAAATATTACTACGTATTAGTTTGTATTTGAGTGTATTTGTCTTTCTGCACACATCGCAAGTGATTCGATTGGTTTTTACGTGACGTATTCGCACACCGTAAAGGTTTTTTAAAACGCAACGTGTGCCAGTGGTATTTGCACAATTTTTGTATATCAAAGTATGTAATAACGACACAATAGATAATTGACTAAATCAAAAGGAACAGATAAAAAACACCGATCATGTTTGATTGAATTAATTAATATTTTTTTTTCTTGTGTAATATAAATACTGCTATTATGTAATATGATTTCCATAGCTGTGATTTTTCTAGACTGAACACTACAGTTAACCTTTTCACATACTATATAGAGCCGAGAGATGTAATAATATAAATATAACGTGTTTGATAGACTGATATAGGTCTAGTCACTGTGAATTTCATTGCAGCTCATTTGTATTACAGTATGAACAAGTGCAATGCCTTATTGAATATGATAACACCTGTTATAATATTATTATTGTAATTACTATTACTACGACTACGACTATTATTATTACGATTATGATTATTAATTATTACATTTGTATTGGAAGACTGATTCATTGTAATATTGTTCGTTTTATTGTTAATATTTTTCGTTACAAACAACATTATAGGTGGACCAATTTTAACAATGTAGTAAAATCTTCAAAAGTGGTCTTTTCACTGCGTGCCTTTTCTCGAATGTAAAATTTTCAATGGATCAATATTACCACACACGATGTCTTTTAATTCCTGTATTCGTGCTTGAATATTCTACTTTAGCCCCATTTGAATATAAAACGAACGAATTACTAAACGAATTAAAACAAATTTCGTTATTATCACTACCCTCAACAGAAAGCTACAAAACAATAATTATTATTTTTTTTTAAATGGACATATAATACAAAATTATTATTGGCGACATACAGAAATTAGAAACATTGTGTACTTATATTTTTGTTACATTCCATTAGTTAGATTGGAGAAACACAAAATTTGACAACACGTTCATATCACATACATAACATAATATAAAGTTTGGTAATACACATTTTCAACTGCACGGATTGTCGAAGTGAAAACGTGCTTTATAATAGATAATTAAAAACGAAGTAGGCGATGATAATCCAACATGAATACAAACAAATAATATTTTTTATTTGTGCCTACCCTGTCCGTAACAATATAATCGTAATGTCCTGTAATTTCTGTTACAATAAATAAATTTGTTATAATTTTAAGTAACATTGTGTTTTAAACAAAATGCCATTTTTTTAAGACTGATTATAATTTGTTATCCAAAGTATTTAGGGTCAAGTACATGTGTATAAAATATATAAGTAAATGGAATAAGGAACGATAATTAACAATAATATTATAGTTTATATACCAATAACAACAGATTCATAAACAGATCTCTTATACCTAAAATAAACTTACCTAAAGGAACGAAGCAAATGCTTTACTTATATCTACCTCAAACTTAAATAAAATAGAAATATATAATAATTATTTACAATATAAAGAAAAATATTCCTCTAAATGTGTACATATATATTTCAGATTTTTATATATTAATATTATATACATGCATATTATCAATAATACAAGATACAAGTGCTCATATTTTATTTTTATTTCGAATTCGGTATGCGTTTTGTACTGTTGAATTGTAAGTTTTTTTTTTACTATAATTTAACTAAACATTATTATTTTATAAAATGTTACTGTTAAGATAATAGTTGTATATTGCACTGCACCTAAATGTAATGCATTATTTTAAGTAAACATAAAATATATATTCTGGATTATTTTGTTTTTATAAATATCCTCCAAAAAAGAACCTGATTGAATTGTTTTTTAAACTGTTTTTACAAGAAAACAAAACAATAAAATCCGAATAAGGTTAAATTGTTTCTATGAAGTTTTAAACTAAGCGCCTTCTTGGATTGATAAAAAAGAAATCTTTAATATTATAGTTTTCTATATTTCTTTTTAGTGCTAAAGTAGCTCATTAATAAAATAACCGATGGGGCGATCCCTCCCATTCATTTTTATGAGATACGTTTCAAAGTATGAATTCAAATATAAAAAAACTACTATGGATTTTTTAACATAAAATTGTGAACCATGAATTATAAGTACAAAAAAAAACAATAGAAAAGGTTGTTTGCAAGGCCACACGTAGCAACTCAAATTTGTAGGTTGTAGAATGTGCCAGTAAATGGATGGAAGCGATGAGTTTTCGTGTTTTATCATTACCGCGGTCTTTTTCAGTAGATAACAGAGGGTTAGGTTGTAAAAAACATTGCGGTTCCTCATATAAACACGAAAAATGTTAAAAAAGCGGAATTGATACAGGAGAGAGGATTTTAGAGCACGTTAGTTTTAAGGGACATAACAGTATTTTGGGATTATTCTTGTTTTTGCAATACACGTCACAAATAAAATAAAAACTTAATAACTTTGAAAATACGACTTCGTTCTATTGGACATCATTAAAATTATATATTTTTTTACAATCCAACTACAAATATATTTATAGTATGAATTGGAAAGTGTTATTGAATTAACAAAAGTATTCAAAAGTATGACACTGATAACATGACACACTTCCAAACATTTTGCGAAAAACTTCACTATAATGGACGTACGCTTCAAATAGCAAAGCTATCATGAGCAGGGAATATTATTGGTAAAATTCAAATAAAAAAAGAATTGGTATATAACTTTAATTTTTACGAAATATATTTTTTTCTAAACTTAAATAGCTATACTTAATAATAATGCATGTATTATCAAAGTGAAACAAGTATAAGGTGTATAAGTGATTACAATTTCCTATTTGATTCCTTTTTTTCTTTTTCTGGAGTCTGATGAATTGTTTCTGCGATTTTTAAAATGAGGGAGCTCTTCTGTGGATAACGGAGGAACGCTTTAATATTTTGGCAGTATTCTATACTGGCACTTCAATACTAAACTAGGTAGTCGATCAAATCTCCGCTAGAGGCCGCGCGCGAATAAATATTGTGGATAGACTGTTTTAATTAAAATTTGATTAATTGTAATGTTATATGGTATTCTTTATGTTTATAAAAATGCAGGGTTTCAATCTTCTTTTGGGAAAATCATAAAATGCGGTTTCTTAAGTAGGAATCTTTAATGCCTATAATATTTTTCCTGAAAATTACAGATGACGCACAATGTCAGTGACGTCAAATCATCAGATCCTATAGCGCAATTTGATTCGTCAATACTTGGTGTGGTGATTTCAATGAATGTTTTGATTATTGTTCTTTCTTAAATTGCGAAAAAAGTGTTGTTATAGAAATGAGTGATTTTAATCCCCATTATACCAATGGGGATGAATTCAACATAAATGAACTGAGTAGCATTGACGGTAAGTATTGTTTGCCTTTGCTACTTTGATAATTATCGCATTGCATCATTCCTACCCTTATAGATCTCCTATCAACATGCGGGGGAGACCTAATGCAAGGGGACTTATTTGGAGATGAAGCGTTTTTATCACAGCTAGACAGTCCAATTAACGATTTATCGTTCGATTTGATGGACTTGAAAAGCAGCACTCTACTCGATCCCCAAACCCTGTCGCCTCCTTTAGAACCGAGCTTGTACGCGCCTATGCAGATAACACAGCAGGAATTCCAAGCTGCGAATAATCAGATTTTCAATGCTAATGTGTCGTCTCCTGTTTTGACAGTACAGAATGTCCCACAGAAAACTCACATTAAAGCGGCGAAGCCTACGAATAACATTCCAATACAACAGGTTATAATTTCCTCTAACAGTTTGACTCCCAATACTTCGCAAGTTGTATATCCGAATGTCCAACACATACAATCAAATCAACAAATTATTGTGCAACCGACAAATAAGCATACAACAAAGAATCAACACGTGTTGGTGCAGAATATCAGTCAAATTCCACAAGATCAATTACAGCTCCTGTTGCAAGCAAAGGTGTTGAAGTCCGAACAACCCATAAACCAGCAGACTACTTTGATGTATACGACGGCTGCATTGACGACGAGTAGCCAAAATAATTCTCCAACGCAATTACATACCTTGGTTAATGGTGGGCAAATATTGGCGGCTGGTATTCCTGTGGTTATTGATTCGGATAGCAAGGTGCCGATCAATAGGTTCTCATGTTTACAATCAACAAAGGAGCCAAAAGTGAAAGAAGTGAAGAGGAGTGCACACAATGCCATTGAACGTAAATACAGAACCAGTATCAATGATAAGATTATCGAACTGAAGAATATGATTGTTGGAGTTGAAGCAAAAGTAAGTGATACTATTTTTAGTGTGTCTAATCTTTTGTTACTACTATTTTTTTTCTGTAAGCTAATGCCGTCAGGGCACACAGTTCAGTCCTTGGCTAATCTGTTCATTTCTTTATAAGTTTTATATCTCTTCCTGCCAACTTTTTTCTTTCCTTGCTTCCATCTTCAATTTTTATGAAAATGTCGGGGATCATTCTCTCTAATCATATAAATTGAAATATATTTTTAGAATTTTTTTATCTAATTGGGTTTTGGCATAATTAATTTTTAAATTTTGGAAAAAATTGTTTTTTGGCACGTTGTAACTTTTTAAATTTTGAATTACCTAACCTAGGCTTACCGAGATGTTTGACCCTCTATTTGAAACGGAATTTTATAAGGTTTACTATCATATGCTACTTGAGCATGCTTGGCGAAAGAAATATTGAATTTAAAAAAAATTATAATTTTTTTGCAGTTTTTTTTTTTTAAATTTTTAGAGTGCGACTTAATGTGATCAGTAGTGAACATAAAAATTATTGTGTTGTTTTTAAATATCTGTTTAAGGCTACCTTTAACTTTTGTTATGTACACAAAAAGAAAAAAGAGATTTTAAAAGTAAATCTATGTTGTGTAACTACACTAAATTCAAAATTTTAATACATTATTAAGATAAAATTAAGTTTATTACGGATATCTCATGATCTCATTGAAATCCTCCGTCCAATTTCAGGATACAAAGCTTGTAACACTCCAAGAAAATGTATAAAAATTTAAAGGATTATATCTCTAGGCGAACAGAACTTGAGTAATTTAGGATTTAGAAAGTGAATACATGCAAAAAAAACGATCATTTTTCAAAAATTTAAAAAGTAATTACAGCAAAACCCAATAAGATAAAAAATTCTACAAATATATTTTTCATATCATTAAAGAGAATGATCTCGGAAAGTTTCATTGAGATCTGAAATAGTCAGGTTGAATTTTCACAGTTTTTGGTTGATTTTGTATGGAATGTCGGTTACTTTCAATCAATGCATTTTCTTTTTTGCTTTTTTTTTGTATAGTTTGTGGTTGATTTTTACCTGACTTGTTGGTTTATATTTTCCTTGATTTTTTTTGCCCAATTTCAATTTTCCTACTGTTCCTTAAAAAAATTATTTCCGGGACAGTGCCTTTACTGCCTGGCTCGTTTTCATGAGAAGCGTGTATTCATCACCCTGTAAACATGCCCAACTCAACAGCTTAAACTTAAAGGAATTGAGTCCGTAACTAATTGCAGATGCATTTGGAATGTAATAATAGTGGGGTTATCTGATTTTCTCCAGGGGCTTATTAGTTCTAAACTTTATTCAGTGTCTGTTTTAATTCCGTAATTGGGTATTGGTTCTTCTGGGTTTTGTATATCTATTTTCAAGTTATCTTCGTAATTTTCGGATTTGTTTTTTATTACTACTCCATCCATATTCCCAATACACTACCTGTTTCTATCTTCGCTTATTATTTTTAGTATTTAAGCCTCGTATCTTTTAAGTTTCTTAATTGTATTTTTCATTTACATAGTTGAATAAATCAGCGATATTGAGAAAAACGATTGACTACATAAAATTCTTACAAAACTCTAACGCGAAGTTGAAACAAGAGAATATGGCCCTAAAAATGGCAGCACGTAAAAACACACTGAAAGACCTGCTATCACCAACAACCGTTGAGGATATGCAAACGTCCGACTTTCGAAGTGATCATACTCCACCTCCATCTGACGTCTCCAACTTATCTCCTCCTCATTCTTTGCCCTCCAGTCCCGAGTATCAGACGTCAATCAAGGAAGAAAGCGAAGAAGACATTCCGGGAAGAGGGGGGATGCTGGACCAGTCGAAATTTGTTTTATGCATGTTTATGTTTGCCCTCGTTTCGTTTAATCCTTTCAAATTTGCGCTGAATAAGTTCAGCAGTTACAATGACGATACCATGAATACCATTCCAAGTCGAACGATCTTGCAGGGTGAGCACAATCATAGGGCCATTTTGAAACCTTATTATTTCAAATATTTGTAGATTCGGAATATTCTCCTGGCTATGAGACATCGACATTACTCCTTTGGGCAGTGAATTTGATAGTTTTGGGATTTTGCATGGTGAAAATGTTTATATATGGCGATCCGATCTTGCCAACTAAATCGAAGGAATCACAAAACTTCTGGAGGCACAGGAGACAAGCCGATATAAATTTATCGAAGGTAAAGTTTATATTTCTCATGATAATTTGTTAATTTAATAGTAATAAATTACATATTAGGGAGACATAGCTGGTGCCAGACTAGAATTGCGACGTTGCCTACAAACATTTGGAATAACACTACCGACTAATCGCTTTGAATTATTCGTGGCATTATTTTGGCAGTGCATAAGACAATGTCTACATAGGCTCTGGATAGGTAGATGGCTCTCGAGACATGCTGGCGGCTTTATGGCGGATGGGTAAAATCATTCGTATTAATATCCAATGAACTTATATGCTATTAAACCTTTTTTCTCTGCAGCGTTGTTCGTTATGAAGCTTTGACTTCGTGTAGGGAGTTAGCCCTCGTCTATCACGGGTTGCATCAACTACATTTAATTGACACCTTTGAAGATGGTGGTCATATTTTGGGGCTTGTATTGTGCTTAAATTCTGTTAATTTAGCTGAAGCTGCTGGAAGTAAGATGCCTCAGAATCAGTTGGTCGATATTTATGTAACTACCGCACTCAGAATTAAACAAAGTTGTTTCCAGTTCATTCAAGGTATACAAAGGTACGAATATTGTTTTTTATTGCTATAATTAATTATTGCTTTAATAAATTAAAACCCATTAACGTCCAAGTAACTTTTGTTTTCATTAAATATTTTGTTGTAATAGTATAAACCTTCCACAAAAGTATTTTTTTTCCGACAGTACATTTTACAAGAGTTGATCTTATATCAGATATATCATTGGGCGGAAGCACTATAAGCATATATCTGTATATAACTAACATTAAACTTTTTTTTGTTTTTATACATTGTTGAAATTTGGGAAGTATATCAATTTGTAAGAAACGTACAAATTAAATGAGTTTTACAGATGAAGAAGTTTAAAACTTCACAGTAACTGTTTGGACAACTTTTACAACCTTTTTGACATCACCGTCGCTCACTATCTTTCATTATAATATGGTTTGCATTATCGGTTAGTACATCGTAATTTAGTGTTGCTTTCCCATTGAATTAGTCGATCAACACTAGAGTTTGCTGAATCTTTAAAATAAAATACGGTTACATATATTATATAAATTCATTCATGGCAGTGTTTTCGTATTATCCATGAATTCACAACTGTCAAGTCAGTCAGTCGTGCGAATAACGACCAGTAGCATTTCTTTCCTCTCATTTGTACACAGTATTCACTGACCAGCCAATCATGATAATTTCTTGTTACATTTCGGTGATAAATTGATATTTTCTGTTTCTTTACGATTGTTCAATCGAAAAACGTTGCTAGGGGAAATGTTACAATCGGAGATTCTGCCATTTATATTATTGCTAATCATTGAACAGTTATTGGCTTTTCATTTGGCGGCAACTAATTCATTAGACTCAATATTCCTACTCACCAAACATTTTGCATTTCTTTTTTTTTAATAATAGGCCAAGACTCCAATCGATGTTTTCCGAGTGTAGGTACCTGTTGCAAATTGATGCCGGCAAAAAAATTGTTAAAATAAACCATGTGACTTTTAATGATCTTAATATCTTCCAAAATTTTAAAAACTATTATTTTTCCCAAAGTTAAGTATGTCCTATCATTTATACCGTAATATAAATCAAAATTGTAACAAAACCTGGCTGTACCACACGGAACCCATAGCTGATATCCAATTTTATAGGATTTCCTTGTATAAATTACTTTATAATTGTATATAGCGGGTGTCCAGCCTAAGATGCAGCGGTCCCTAGCCGATTTATTATTGTCTTTTTGAAAAAAATGTTTCAAATAAATATTGCCTCGAATCATATTCTACACATGTTAAAATTAGTTTCAGAAATGGCGGAAGTAACTACTAACTTTATTATTTTAAATGGAACAGCCTGTATATTATTGAACTTTTCGATTCCTTGTTAAATTTAAATAACAATACGTAGGGATACATTGGGGCTAAGTTGTACCGTTTCCGAATTACATGACGTTTTTCGAAAAAAAAAAAAATTACATTTGCAGTGTCTTCGGTGTTTGGCAATACCTCAGGAAATACGATAGTTAGAAAGATGCGGTTTTCGGTTTTCGCTTAACCATGAAACAGTACACGTCTTTTATTTTAAAATTGTTGTGTTTAAATTACAGCGTTATTAAATAGGGATCTGTAATTTTCGAACTCTAAAATCATCAACTTGATTTTTTTAAATTGAATTATTAGTGTTATGGGAGTATACTGGACATTAATGGGTTAAAAGCATTGGGTGTAAAATTTAGCGAAGCCAACCAGCAAAACTTTATTTTAATTATTTTCTTTGGCTTCTCATCAGATTTTATATGGGATTGGCCAAACAGGCTTCGATGAATTCATGCGATCCAATACCATCACGATTGCAATGGTTGTTCTCACCATATGGCTATAAATACTTCATGACACAGAAATTCAGTTATGAGTGCAAGAATGATGGTCTGCCCTTTAGTGTATTAGGGAATAAAGCTGATCCATTAGCATATGTTATGAAGGTGTGTAATACTTGTTGTTTGAATAGTTTAAATATATTTGATTTTATGTAAATTCTCAAGGAATACCGCGAGCATCTTCTAGAAAAGGCATTGCAAACTGTGGTAGCTCCAGGTTCTAAGGTATCAGAAGACGATCCAATGAAAAAAGCCCACACATCTGATACTTTAATTTATATAAAACTTCTTTTCGACAATGTAGCGAAAGATGTTTCGAGTGTCTTTGGATCAGAAGTTTTACATAGTCTGTATTCGCTAGTGTTTTGCTTCAATGCGTTATAAACAAGTTTGTCTCTACTCTATAGAATATGAAGATGAAGTTGCGTTTTGGTGGACGAACGTAGTTGCAGTTGCAACCTATTGGGTGTTGGCGGAGGAGAATAACGCGGAAGATTTATATTCGAAGGTGGAAAATATTCCCTCAGCTCTATCAAACATCAATGACCCTTTACCGAAAGCTATTTTAGCTGCTTTCCGCGCACAGAAGATGTACTTCAGCAAAGACAGAAAACGTTCGCACAGAAGCTGTATCTTCAATCAATGTAACGTTGCTTCGCAGTTGATTGAAGAAAGTCTAGCATATGTTCAGTGCAAACCGCAAAGTAGTAAATCATTGGTAAGTTGTACATTAATTCAAATTATTTTAACTAATGAAATCGGCGAGCAGGTTGTTGTTGGTTGAAGTGCATTGTAGTTGCATTGCAATGTATATTCGATTTGCAGTGTTTCTTCAGTGCATTCTAACTGGTATACAAAGTCTACGAATTAATATTTGTATTTTAAACCGTCACTGTCTTATTCATAAAGGGATTGTAACTTAATGCTGAGAAAATGTCATTCATAAACATTTATTAGTGTCATCTTATAATGTTTTTCTAAATACATCTAAATTACAAGAGAAAGCTTTTCATTAAATGTAACACCACATCACCTTCCTCAGCACCCGGCGAGCAACTGCGAAGTACACTCAAAGATAATACAGGGGTCGGCATAAGTCGGGCAACAAATTTGCATTAAGAGAAAAAAATGCAGCGTCAAAATGAATTTATTCAAAGAAATTACAAAAGGGATTCGAAAAAGGGTTACTGTATGTGATCAATGCATTTACTGCAACGTTTCTCAACGGAGGGGCAGGTCCGGCGAAGCACGTCAAGCTGTCCGCGAAGATTTTCAAATTCTTCTTCAATTGCAGTCCGGAGGTCGGGAAGGGTGCGTGGTCCTCTTGCAAAAACGCGGTCCTTGAGAAGGCCCCACAGGAAGAAATCACAGGGTGTCAGGTCACATGACCGTGCGGGCCACTCAACGATTCCTCGTCTGCCTATCCATTCTCCAAAATGAACATTAAGGTACTTCCGCACACATAACGCGTAGTGAGGCGAAGCTCCATCCTGCATGAAATGACGGATGTTCGCGAGTGTTGGATCGTTGTCCATTTGCCCACGTAAATCTTCGAGCATTTCCAGATAACTTTGGCCCGTCACGTTACCCTCACAAAAAGTACGGACCCACGAGACCTCCCGCATGGATACCTGCCCACACACACACATCCCAGGCAGGTTTAATTCTTCTTCAATGAAGACGTGAGGATTCTGGTCGTTCCAGTACACGCAGTTATGCCGATTGACCGTACCGTTCAGCTTGAAGGTTGGTTCATCCGACCACAAAATGGAACGCTGGAACTGCCGATCATCCTGACTGCATCCGAGGTACCACTCGCAAAATTCCAATCTGCGATCGAAATCATCCTCGTGAAGTGCGTGGAGGAGACGCGGACATGACACCGAGACAACTGTCTGAAGCACGAACATGCTTCGATTTAATATTTTTCGACAGCGTTGCCAGACTTATGAGCGTTGCCGGACTTATGCCGATTTTTCGAGAGCGTTGCTGGACTTATGCCGATTTTTCGAGAGCGTTGCCTGACTTATGCCGACCCCTGTATATTCGAGAAAAAGGTTGTTTTGCAATAGTTAATTTCTAGATAACTAGTTAATGCTTCGTAGCTTGCAATCATTTTGTAATGTTTAAATTCAAGTATGCTATATACAGGGCATTTCAATTGAAACGAGCCACCTCAAATAACTTTACCTGCTGTGATTTATATAAAATTCCGAAACCTGTTAATTGTCATATTAAGAGGGACAAATTTAATGACGGGCCTGATGATTTAAAATTGTTCCTGGAGGCGCAGCAGCCTCCCACTTAAAATTTGAATAGAGATGATGGGTCTTGTGACCTCTTATTTAAAAAGTCTTTTAATTTTCTTTACGGCAACATCTATCCAAAAGTCATATTTTTAAGTAAGCAAAATGTGCAACTTTTATTACACAGGTTACAAATTTGGTACTTTTTCACGATTAGAAGGAAATGGCTTCAAGTGTCCTCCCATGTGGTCTCCTGACATTACACAATTTTTTTATGCTAACCAAGGTAACTCCTTGTTTTTGTCACATTCACGTATCATTTTTCTCTATTTTTTTGGTTTCTGTTTCCAGTTTTAGACGCCTATTTTGTACGGTGTTAGTTTACGTTTGCATTTTTTAATGGAATGTTCTTTAGTGGAGTTTAGTTTTAGTTTAATCGTGAATTCACAATAAATTAATATGGTCTATTCTATCCCAGACTGTGTGGAATTGGTGACTTTGTATTATGAGAGTGGGAGGTGTGTAAGATCTACAGCTCGCTTATTCAACGAAAATTATGCAGACCAAAATGTGCGACACAAGTACGTACTGGAATTAATGCAAAAATTTACGGAAACGGGTTCTGTACATAACAAAAAACAAGATTTCCATCGGGTTGTCAATATTGAAGATATTAACGTCGAAGTCTTAAGGGAGGTCGCAGTGCTTGGAAATGTAAAGTTACGCCAATAAATTGATGAAGAATGCCAACGAATAACTCCAGAAATGTAGCGAAATGTCAGGAGAGCATTTAAAGCAAGATTGTACTATTGTATGGAGGTGATGGTTATCATTTTGAGCATTTAATAAAGTAAAATCCAAACCATTTTATTCTAATCGGGTAGGAATGATTTTAAATCGTCAGGCCCGTCATTAAAAGTTGTCCCCCTTGATATGATGTACGCCGACGATACTCAAAAGTTTCTATGCCGAGATATTTATGGGGCGTGGATCTTATTAATCATGACCTAAAACAGATTTCTGACTTCGTATCGGAGCATATGCTTAAAATTAATCCTGCTAAATCTGGGGCCTTATTATTTGGTGCACCTCGAATTGTCGACAGCAGTAGATCTGCACTTATATTAAAGATAGACGACTCTAGCTTGTTGCTGTCGAATTCTGCTAGGAACTTGGGAATGGTTATGGATAACAGCTTTCGTTTTAAAACGCACATCTCTGGTGTTCTTCGCACGGCGTACAGCAGACTAAAAATCCTGTATTCGCTTAGAGGGCTTTTGGGTGTTTCGGCAAAGACCGTCATGTGTGAGGCCTTTGTACTTTCCCCTTTTCATTTTGGTTCGCAGGTATATGGCCCTTGCTTGGATGCTGCTGACGGGGAAAGGGTGCAAAGGCTTCAGAATGCTTGCAAGAGATTCATTTTCGGTATAAGAAAGTACAATAGAATTCTACATAAACTCGTAGAACTAAAATGGCTGACCATGCAAAATCGTCGAAAAGTGCAAGCTCTCAAGCTTTATCATAAATTGATTCTAGAAGGAACACCGCCATACCTACTCGAAAAGATACGCTTTCGTACAGACGTATATAATGTTAATATTAGGAGTAGAGGCCTCATTACGCCACCACCGGACAGGACTACGTTTTATGACATTCTTTTCTTTTAACGTGTATGCTTTGTACAATTCAATCCCGGCCAATCTCAAAATCTTAGATATGCGACCATTCCAACGTGCGCTTTTGCGATATATGTATCAAAGACAATAATTTATTGCTTTGTTTGCTCCTCTCTCTTTTCTTTTGTTATTACTATTATTATTATTATTATTATTCGTTGCATTTTTTTTTCTTTAATACCTTCTTTTACATCGCAGAATGTTTAGCGTAGTTTGTAGTGTTAGGCATTTATTTTTGTACAGCATTGACTCTTCTGTACTATCATTTTTTTACTTACATTTTAAGGATACAGATTAAAAACAGGGGGTAGCGTTATGGTACCTATCTGAACTGCACCTTAAGGGTTAGCACGAGCTTATAATATTTCATTTGTTTATTTGTTATATTTCTTTTTCTAATAATAATAATTGATAGGTTTCGGAAATTTATATAAATCACATCAGGTAACGAGTTCTTTGAGGTGGCTCGTCTGAATTGAAATGCCTTGTATAATTGGGGTTGCTTTTTATTTGGTGCTCACTAAACACTACTACTACATCCGTACTATTAGGCATAGGTGTGTCTTGTTTTGCTTATAAATGCTTATTTTTTGCGGTATACATTATATTGTCTTTAGTCGTTTAGTTTACTCGAAACAAATTTTACGAATAAAGTTAGTTATTTATTTGTCCGCCAAGCCAATTTTTCAAGTTCGGAAATACATAAAAAGAGGCACTGCGGGCAAAATCCGGTGAATACGATGAATGTGCACTAGTAGATTATCGTGGCGGAAGAGGATCTTTTTCTCTTTTACAAGCGAGAACGTTTTTTCTTAATTTTTTGGCGCAACCGGTCCAAAAACGATGCATAGTACTTTAAAGTTACTGTTTATCTTTTTTTTCATGTAATCCTTGTAGATGATTCGAGGCCATTACCTTGCCGGCCGATTTCACCGTTCGTCGTCAAAAACACATTGTTTAGACTGTTCCTTTGTTTTTGGAGTGTCCATGTTTCGTCTATAGTTATGTATCGACATAGAAACTCGTCCGAATTGCAACGGAAAAGTGTCAAAACTGCGTCAAAGTCGACGATTACGTTTATTCTCCACTGATGGAGGAAACGTGGCACCCATCTTGTCGAGATTTTTTTCACACCAATTTTTGCTTGCAAAATTGAAAACACTGGCTTCAACTATTTCGTGCACTTTGATTCGTCGATCATTCCGTATCGCAGATTTTGTCCGTCAATTCGGGGGTACCCACTTCCACTGGACGTCTAGAACGATGTTCATCTTTAGTGCATGTACGGCCACGTTTAAACTTATTGTTGTAAACAGTTTAATCACCGCTCGACTCTCACTTTTTTCTATTCTAAAAAAAAAAAAAAACAAAAATTCGTTGCTATCTGATGGATATGACTTTGACAACAAAGCATTTTCGATACTGCCAGCGCCATCTCTTACATTTTTAAAGACAGATTAAACCACCCTCGTATACTTGCACATATTTAAAATTGCTTGTGCACTCGTGCAATGTTTCAGAACAGCTAGGTTATATTTTCGTGTTATGCACCCTCTAATGACTATAGGTATATAATAGGGTCACTCCAATTGTGCGATCGAGCAGTAACAACTTTTTTTTTTAATTTTTTTCTTAAAATACAAGGTAACTTATCGTTACATCTGTATATAAGAAAGCGTTTTTCTCTATTCGAGGAGAAGTAGAACAGCTGTTCGCACAATTTAGAAACACAACCAATATAAATCGAGGGTATGATAGAAGGATAATATTTTCTGGGAACAACTTATTAAGGGCAAGGATGCAACACAAACGCGCTAAACCCCGCACATTTAGTTTTTAATTTTTACTTTGGTTATTTTTATCTAAAAGACAAGATATTAAGATATATCTTAATATGAATTATAATCCATATTTTAGTCACACAACCTAACAACGTTTATGAATGAGCTTCATCTTAACTTTACTTCTCGACTCTTGAAATCTGTTTTAGTATATCTCTATGAATAGGCCTGTAGACTTTTAATATTACTTTGTTATAACTGAAATAAGCTACAATAAAACGTTTTAGTTCGCTCAATTACTGGTTTGCGATTGGCTATTGGAAACACGTATTGCCCTATGGGAAGATTCAATTGAATGTGACGGTAATAATAATGCACCAGTGTCAGATTCAGTACTTTTAGCTTTCCAAAGAGATATAACTTCATTGAGGAACCTAACGCAATATATACCGGTAAGTGAACAATACTTTTTTTTTGCACATTTAACAATTAAAATTGTAATTTTCAGTCGGTTGTATCAAGAGTGTTTTTATATGAGGCTACTTCAAGGTTAATGGCTGGTGCGGCTCCAGGAAGAACGCAACAGCTCTTAGATAAAAGTTTAAGGCACAGACACGCTAAAACTTCAATTATCTGCGGGAAAGGTATTTATTGTGATAATATTTGGTAATAAAAAACTACGTTAGAGCTTTTTAGATAAGAATCATCAAGATCTCGGGGGTGAGAGGCAGCACGCCACTGCGTTATATTTGGCGTGTAAGCACTTACCAGGTCAATTATTGTCGTCGCCAGGTGAAAAGGCTGGTATGCTCGCTGAGGCTGCTAAAACTCTGGAAAGGATAGGCGATAAGAAGAAACTGCAGGATTGTTACCGTTTGATGAAAACGTTAGGCCCGAATTCAGTTACTAATTGAAGCAGATAATTAGTTTTATAGCCATCAGAATGATCTATTTATTGTGTGATGTGTTTGTATTTAACAAAAAGAATAATTGATAAAGCTTAGTATTTAAGAAATAATATTATATATATATATAATAATATTGAAAGAGAAAGAATAAAATTTGTTAATTTTTTTTTTTTTGATTGAATGGAGGGAGTGTTTTTTTTTTGCCCCATGATTAAGATTTGATATTGTATCCTAAAACTATGGTAGTTGTAGTACTTGATTTTTATTCGACATACTTAGCAAGTGAATTCATGGCTAAAATACCATGGTTCTTTCTTGTCCGCGAATGTGATTTATGAGTATATCTTTTTTTTTTTTGTTTAATTTTCAATGCGTATTAACGTGAAACAAAATGGAAGAATAGGTATAACATATAAGTATATAAAAAAAAGTTAATTTTTGTCATACGTAATTCTAATTTAAGGAGATAATTCAGTAATAAGTATTTATTTTTAAATTTTACACATAACTAATTTATTTCGAACTATATTTTGTTGAAAATGATACATCTTTATGATTTTGTATACTTTGTGTAGTCCGTTTGCTGTGCTCTTTTATTTTATGCTGAAAGCCATCTACCAGAGCTAACAACTACGTAATGGATGTACGAAATGTCAAAAATAGTTATTTGTATCACTAGGCCAGAAACTATAGTTTTGCGAGTGTGAGTACGGTTTGTGGGGCCGAGGTCTCACAAGTGCGAATACTCGCAAAAGAGTTTCTGGCCGTGTGTTACACACTATTTTTTGAGCCGACAAATCTTAATTTTGTTGTAAATAATAAAAGAAATTAACGCTAGGGAGTTAACAGTACAGGTTGGCAATACATTGTTAGAATCGAGATTATCTTCTACTAAACGCCGATCACAAAAACACAGTAAGAAACAGTAAAACGCCTTTATTACTAATTACGATCTATCGACTGTCAGTGTCGGTGGTTTACGCTCGAGTGACCGCACCCAGTTCCTCCTACGGACAGCTCTCCGTTATTTCCCCGGTTACCGTCCGCACGCCGTCGCCATCTCTCCGCCGCTATCCGCCTTACAACATATTACGTATGAATTTTGAATTGGAAATCAGGGTTAAGATATCTTAGTGTTTTGACTTTTTAATTTTCTTGGTAGTTTTGATACATATTCATCAATAATAAGGTCAATGAAGACCTCAGCTCATATTACAGAGGTTATGTGTGAAGTTATTAACCATTTATTACCTGTAAAAGCTTCCGAAAATAGAATTGGAAAGAATATGAATTAATTAAGAGATTGTGTAGCGAGAATTCTGTCATCTGTCTATGGTCATCTGTCATCGAATCTATAATTAATGGCGGAAATGTCAGTAATTCCAATATAGTGTTGCCAACCAATAGTGGTCTTTTTGGCGGCCTAGGCCGGAGAATTTATAGTAATGCAAAATCAGTGTTTCTGGACGGAGGCGCAAAAAATATATTTATATTTTTTTGACATTTAATTACAGTAGAGCGTCAGTACAGTAGGGCGAACCGAAATCTAAAAGCCAGTTAGTTGATTCATTGCGTCTATTACACTGGTCAACAGTGAAATTGCTTCTTAGGTGAAAGTACCCAATCCTGAATGAATTCAACGTGCTGAACACGAATATCACATTGAAAAAAGTTGATTGGCTCACGTTCCAGAGATATTGACGTTTTGTCCATTCTATAGATGCTATTGCATAATGTAATGCAATTTAGCAGACTTATGTTTTCTTACCATGTATTATAATATTGACATAAGTACACTTTTTCTGAAATATGCGTAAATGTTTTCTTACCATGTATTATAATATTGACATAGGTAAGTACACTTTTTCTGAAATATGCGTATATATTACAGAAAACCCGTAGCCAATTCAGCTTTTTCTTAGTCATTTTCGTGTTCAGCACATTGAATTCATTAAGAAATGACTATTTTCAGCTTGGAAGCATGAACTTTTCGAAAATTTGTTGCCCAGTGTTATCAACCTACTTGCTTATATGGCGCACAGTGGTTCAAAGTTGGAAAAAAAGTTTTTCAAAATACATTAGTCCCCAAAATTTAATTTTCATATAGTTTGTCAGACTGACCGCTGCCTGGGCGCTAGCCCAAGACTGCGAAAACTCCTGAATTTAGGCGGTCGTCGTTCCTCAGGATCGTCCACCTCCTCTCTCTCTCGAATCAGACGTTTAGCTGGTTTTATTGAAACAGCTAACGCCTAGTGTCCTGACGACCGCTTTCTTTTTCACCTAATGAGATGAAATTATTCATTTAATTTATTTTTCGATACAAAGACGATTTGAGTAATTTAATTACTAACTTTTTCCTACACACCCGGCGACTTGATCGTGCCGCTCTATCAGAGATGATCAGAGATGAAAGGGTATAGGACCCCAGGTTCCAGTAAGCCTCCCCTTCTATTATTTTTAATAAAATAAATGGTGTTTATTATGTACTAAAACAAAGCAATTTTTACAAAGAATTTATAATGAGTGGAATATTTATTCATTACTTCATTTGAAAATGCAAACACATTTCCAATAATGTATAAAATTGTACTGCACGCATATTATAAAAGCAAGCAAGGAGGCTAGCCGCAAGTGTGGCTCCGCGCCGACGATTAATACCATCACGTATACTTTGTACGGCGATAAAGAATGACACGGAGGCTTGGCTCCGGTGAGATCGTATGAGATCGGCAAGTTGTGCGTTATCACTCGTAAAACGTTCGCAGTTCGCACGTATGCGATTACATTTTCAATACCTACTGCAGAATAACTGACATCAGTTTTGCGTGGTATCGTTTGTTGACTCTTATTCAAACTTTATAAGAATACAGAAATAATAATCGTCGTTTTAATGATAGATATATATAATTACTTATATTTTGAGAAAGAACCCAGTCAGAAAAAACATAGATTGTCCTATTAATCGGAAATACAAGAATATAAAGAAATTTTTAACGAAATTTTAGATACGTTAATCGTTCAGGCAGAAGTTAGATTTCAAGATATACACAAGTTACGTTTCATTGATTTATTGACTTTTGGCAAATTCTTAATTTATTCAAAAAACTTTCCGTAAAATTTCTTAGAAAACACTTTTACAACAATAGTTTTGTTTTGACGAAATTCATGATCCTCAAATGTGCGGAGAATGTTAAACTTCAACTGAGATGTTTAATTTTATTAATAAAAACGATTTATATGAATGTATGCCGGAACTGAGTAAACTTATAAGCATTGAATGCCATTTTACCTATCACCTTACACCATTTATCCATTTTCCTATTCAGGTAAGATTTCACTCTCATCTCTACGTGGTTCTTGCTAGACGAGTAACTTTATTTTATTTTGTTTTCTTTTTTATGTCAATTTTTATTCTACAATTCCAATGATACAGTAATAGATATAAAAATATAATTTATGGACTGAGAAGAGGGTTACACTAGCCTCCCCCTGGGCAAAAAGTTACGAGCCGCCACTGCCAGGTTCCCCACCCTAGCTGAGAAATCTCGACCTTCGATATAGTTTTAATAATTGGGTGCGATTTTTTATAGCGTTCACAAAATCGTTTAGTTTTTTTTTTAATGAAACATGAATTCGCGCGCGCTCAATATTGTATCTGTCACCAATTAATTTTTGCGCCTTAATAGTATACTTTAGCTTAATCGTTTTATACAGAGTGTTTCCCAAATGACGTATTTTAACGATAGCACCGTTTATTTATAAAAAATGGGTTTGACATTTTGCAAATATAAAAATAAATACCTACCTAATACACATTTTTATAAATATTTACTGCTACTTAGGTAAATTCCAGAAATAAATAATTATAGCCTATTGTGAATTATTGACTAAGTTTCAAAATCTGAACAATTTCATTCGGTGTTAATTTAATTATTAAATTAACACCAAATAAAATTACAAAAATGCAAAAAAAGAGAACTGACTTTTTTTCTTAGACCCTAGCCATTTCTCCCGTTTTGAAGAACCTTCTGGCGCGATAATGGATATTTAACAACACTACTTACTTGGAGGACTATACACATTTGAGCTATTAAATACTCTTAATCATTTCATTTTCTGTTTTTCTTCGCCACAGTCACAAAGTAATTAAACATATTTATATGCATTTGCTTAATTACGATAACTATTTAATATTTAGTAAGTACCCACTGGAATCTCTAGATTATCAGGAAGATAATTGCAATTACCCATTATAAAGCTAACAATTCAATTTATTTCGGTTTACAATTTACCTGCTTGATCTTACCTGTTGCTACTAAAGGGCTATTATTAACGGTTAAAGGTTTGAAAAGAATTTAGGCACAAATACATTTTAGTAGTATAGTAAATAAATGAATATATAAGATTTATAGACTTATGTACTTACATACCAACATTCAATAGCAAACACTAGATATGGTTGAGGTTCGATTTTCTATTTAATTTATAGATACGAGAATATTGCAGTACCTAACAAACTTTCTTATTAAAATAAAGTTTGTATTGTAGGTATGTTTTTACAATATGTACAAACATATTTGGTAGATTGTTGTGAAATTTATATTATATTTAGTATACCTACGTACCGTACACATTTAGTTTCTCATTCATATTATCTTATGTAAATTTACCTACCTACCTATATTAATTTCTGTGTTAATCGAAATTTAATTTCTTGTTTTCTCCGCGTTAATGTATGCACCTACACTACCGATCATAAGTTTGATCGCATCTAATGTATTTGCATTAAACGTAATACTATTTAACAAAATATTTAGGGAAACTTTTACTACTATTTTTAAATAGTTACTTACGAACCAAGTGCGTGAACGTGAAAACAGATTTCGCGAATGAGTGGCCAGTTTCATTGACACGAATTCGCGAAATGTGCCACGCACGATGTTGCTAGAATATTTTTTTTACGAATAATACATACTTTTTAATAATAATACTATCAAATGCCGTTCATTACGATTAATTCTGCCTACTTCTATCAAATATGTATTACGTTAACGTTTGACGATATAGTCACTTTACTTTGCTAAATGTCACCAGAAATGTCAATCCATTTGTATCCAGTACTAATTTCACTTTATGCATCAGTGCGTGAAGTAAACTATTATGCAATATGAGTACAAAAATAGTACTTAAATACCATTCTAAGAATAGCAGTGCCTAAATATTTTTTTTGCGCCTCCGTCCAGAAACACTGATTTTGCATTAGGATAAATCGGCCGGAAACTTACCATTCTCCGGCCTAGGCCGGCAAAAAGACCACTATTGGTTGGCAACACTATATTGGAATTACTGACATTTCTGCCGTTAATTTCGATGACAGATGACAGAATTCTGGTTACACAATCTCTTAATTAATTCATATTAATTCCAATTCTATTTTCGGAAGATTTTACAGGTAATAAAAGATTAATAACTTCACACACAACCTCTGTAATATGAGCTGGGGTCTCCATTGTCCTTATTATTGACGAATATGTATCAAAACTAGCAAGAAAATTAAAACGTCAAAACACTAAGGTATTTTAACCCTGATTTCCAATTCAAAATTCATACGTATAATATGTATTGCCAACCTGTACTGTTAACTCCCTAGCGTTAATTTCTTTTATTATTTACAACAAAATTAAGATTTGTCGGCTCAAAAACTCTTTTGCGAGTATTCGCACTTGTGAGACCTCGGCTTCGCCTCGGCCCCACAAACCGTACTCACACTCGCAAAACTATAGTTTCTGGCCTAGTGATACAAATAACTATTAAATAGTAGCACGTTTAACCCAATATATTAGATGCGATCAAACTTATGGTTGGTAGTGTATATATGTAAACTAAATTGTTTGCAATTCATTAAAATCTTTTAAACCTTTATACCATCCTATACTAGAAACGGTTAATTTAAACAGGTAAACTAATAAACCCAAAATCATTTGTATTGTTTAGGGATTTATTTTATAATAGCAAAATTTGTTTCCACCAGTGGCGTAGCTAAATATCAGTACCGCATCCGCCTATTATCAAATATACGCAAAAAGAAAAAAATAGGAAATCAGATCACTCATATTTGAAAAACAGATTGTTTGACAGCTATTTTGACTCATAAGAAAAACAAAATCTTCACAAAACGGTAAGTAAGGTACCGTAAAGTAATGGAAGCGACGCGTTGGTAGTTTAGTGTGTACTTAGTGTACACTTTCTGTTTTCTATCGTCGAATGAGTGTAGTAACGTTGTACTTTCGGATGTGGTAGCCGAAAGAATATATTATTTTTTTCGGAATCGAACGGTCAACGCATCACTTCCGTTACTTTACTACTGTCCATGGACAGTAGCGTACAATAAGTACATACCAAATTGAAGTACCAACGTGTCACTTCCGTTACTTTACCGTACCCTTCTGTTAAGTTTCTGAAGTTTCGCTGGGTTCAGTTGTTAAAATAGGTGGCAAACAATTCGTCATTCAAATATGAGTCATCTGTATTCTGAACACTAGAAATTGAAGTAGGTAGATTGATTTTAGTAAGTGGTAATCATGTGGGAGCTGAAGAAAGCCACTACGACTAAAAAGTGTTTTATTGAACTCGTTTGGTTGCTCACCTCGGCTCACGCATCGACTAGTAATCTCCAAACTCGTACGACAAAACGTCATTTTCTACCCTTGATACGCAAATAACTATTACTTGACAGAGGGCGTTATTACTTACTGATTCTGTCGATGGGTGATGCCAATTCGCTGTACACACATCGATCCTTCCATAGATATTATAACATGTTCAATGTAGGCAGTCTCATTCGTCAACCATAGGTTTTTTAAATTTGTAAACTCTGCTTATAGGTTTAATTTCATCTTATTTTACCATGAAACCCTGACAAAGCTTTGAATAATAAAGGGGAATATTGGATGAAGAAAACAAGAGTTATTTTTTCCCGGTCGTATACCTGCCACCTGTTATTGGCTACTTTGATAAAAAAAATTTAAAAAATGAGCTTGGGTGCTGTTAAGCTCCCCTGGCTCTTGGGCCTCCTATCATTGATAGGGCGGATACAGCGGTATCTACGCCCCTGGTTTCCACTCAATATTATCTGCGAATTCTACTAGCCATTAAGTCTCAAATAATGTTGCTAATTAAGTAAATGGTATAGGTGTAGTTCATCCCTTTGTGAGGTTAGGTCTCTGTGGTGGGGAAAAGCAAATAAAGCAATTTATATTTAAATAGGCATTCGATACCCCAAACAGTACTTAGTTCTTTCTCAACAGAGTGTTGCTTAGGACATAATTTTTACCATTAAATTATATATAAACAGTGTTTACCATTTTCAACATATGCCAGCAATTGCTTTAAAGTAGAAGAAATCAACAAGATTTAAGTGATCAACGGTAAGTTCCTCTTTTTTATAGTGGAGTTTATACATATTTACAATTTTTTTTTATCATTTACGAGACTAAATTCAATCATTTATTTAATTATTTTGAACACCTGATTTTTAAATATGTATATACAGTTTTGTATTTTTGTATTTTTCGTAGTAGGTGTGTACCTTTTATTATGCTGTTTATCGTCTAATATCGTTGTACATTGATGTATTTCTTCTCCACTTGAATAGTTATTTTCCGATGTTTCCTTGTAATTTAGTTTTTTTAAAAAATTTCAACATTTAAATATAATATTATAATTTAAATATAATATAATAAATTTTTTGTAAATTCAATTTGGAAATATATATAGTTTGGTTGAATCTTAAAGTTAACGTAAGTAATTTCGTATTTTGTAAAATTTAGATAATTAATTTAGAAAGAAATTTAATTGCTATTTTTGATGGCTCTGAAGATGATCTAAATGGGTCGAAACATGTAAGTCAAATAAATCTGTTAAACAAATATGATTGAGTAGGTAGATTTGCTTTCCTTTCTTCTGGATTATTTATTAATAGCAATATCACATAATAACGAAAGAAATTACACAAACTGGTATTTTAAATCCACACACTGTGGAATATATTTATAACACCAATAAAATATAAAATAAGTATACAATAAATAACTTACAATTAAAATATCAAACAAAACATCAAAAAATTAAAAGAAATATTAATGAACAATAACTATCCAATACAATTCATAAATAAATATATAAAAAAGGATACACAAATTGAAAATAAAACTAAACTAAAAACAATCAACATAATATAGATCAAAGTAAAGAGGAGAACAACAAATATATTTCAATATTGTAGGTGTCAGAATATTTATAAAAATTATTAAAACAATATAATATGAATGTTATCCATAAATTAAATTATTCAAATAAAACTTTACAAAAACTAAAGAGTTTTTAAGTTTAGTTTTTTTTAAATAAAAGTTCTAATGTATCTAGTTGCCTATGGCGTTTAGAAATGTCAGATAATTCATTTAATCTGTCACTTTAGGCTGCAAAGTCTGTTTTTGTTATAGCGGTATTTTTTTCTTGTAATTGTGAAAGCTTAGATGGTTATTATTTGAATATCGTTGTATTACTTATTGTAAATCAAAATAAAGATTTGCTCAAAAGAAGAGCGTATTGGTATGACTTTCATGCGTGGAGAATGTCATCAAAATTGTTTATTGGCTTCTTGAATTTATGCTCAAAGGTTGCCTGAAAGAAATCATCCTAAATCAGCCATTGTTGAGAGACTATTAAACCAGTTTAAAGAAAGTGGAAGTGTTAGTTATAAAAACCCATTACTAGGAAATTTGCCACTGAAGATGAAGAAAATGTTTTTACTGTAGTTAGTAAATATTCCAAAATACTAACATTAGTGGAGCTAGTATTAAAAAAAAAGAGTTAAACTTAAAAAATACAGATTTCATCCTTATAAAATCCAGCTTTGCCAAGAACTTTATGGAAATGATTTTGGCAATCGAATTGAATTTTGTATGTGGGTGTTAGAAAATGTGACCGAAAAAGCAAACTTTTTGATAATGTGTTCTTTAGTGATGAATGCACTTTTCATAACAATGGTCTCGTAAATAGGCACTTCCATGCCATGAGAAATCAGAATAGGTGATCCATTAATGTGTGGGGTGGAATACTAGGCTTATATTTAATTGGCCCCTATTTTTTTGAAGGACCTTTAAATGGTACGATGTTTCTCGATTTTCTTTTACGCCACCTTCCAGTATTATTAGAAGAAGTCCCTTTAAACGTCTTCAATTTGATGGAGCTCCGTCTCATTATCATTGCGAGGTTCGATAAATTCTAAATGAAAACTTTCAAAACAGGTGGATTGGAAGAATTGGATTTCAAAATTATCTCGGCTAACTCGGCTTGTTCTCCAACAACAACACACGATATGAAAATACGGATAAAACACGCTTTTGAAAGTATAACAGATACATTAGAATTTTTATTAAAAAAAAAAAAACTAAATGATGCAAAAACGATTATTTGGTGTATTCTGTAAAAAATGCGAAGACGAAGAGCTTAAGATATAGATACCATTTGATAGGTAATTAAAAAGTAAATTTTCTGGTAAATTAAAAAATATGGCCTTCTATTTAAATTAATCAAGTTATAGCCACCTAAAGTTCTTATTTGAATAGTTTTAATTTTTGTGCATGCAGCCTGTATAACATGGCAAGTTTATTATTCTTTCGGTTATAAAATATGGTCTATTGTGAATTTCGCTTACATAACTTAAACACTCATTAAGTATTTCAAACATGAAAATTAGGTTAAATTTTCATAAAATTAAAATTATTTAAAAAACTTTAAGGTTTAGTAGGTTATAAACCTTATTCAAACACAGATTTATTTTGACCAGAGAATTCTAAAATACAATATTATATAGGGAGTTTCATTTAAAAAAATTCAACTTTGAGACTCTTAGGGCTTTTGGAATACGCTGTATAATATGAAAATAATTTTAAAAAGCATCCATAATAGACCCCTCCATATCTCAAAGGTAAAACTTTTTGAATGTCAGATATTTTGGCCACAATATTCATACGACACGGAATAGCGTGAATAACTCTATAAATATAATATAAATTTTAACTTATTAATTTATATATAAGTTTACAATTGAGATGGGATTTTGTGCTACATCACTAGTGTAAATACCGAAAAACATGGACTAAATAATAACCACAAATTCAAATTTAATTAAAAATATAGAACACAACTAATAATGGAAAATGTCGATTTTAAAAGGATAAATAATTGAGCCGTCGAAAAAATAAGGTCGATTTTAGCATATTTTGTTAATAAAAATAGATACGAAAATAAAAACGTTTTTAAAATAACATTTGCAAATGTAAAATAACAAATACTTTTTAGCTCGTATGTCTCACAGTACGTTGCTTCTTGCCTTTAATAAATTGTTCTATACAGCTTTATTAAAAGCTTTAAATTTTAAGTGTTAATGTACTAAATTTGGTTTGACGAGCACCATCAGATGACAAAATTATTAATCTGGAAACAATTAAAGTAAGTTTGATTATATTACTTTTGTATATATAAAAAAAAATAAGTAATTATAATCAATATGTAGTTACTAATTTTGAAACAGGAAACATTTTCCGAAACGTAAAAGAATGTGTTTAATTTAAGTAAAGTTAAACAAGAATTTACAAAGAACCGGTTAAATAAATTTCAACTTAATTTGAAATTGGACTTCACTAGAAGTAGAAAGAAACATATGGTGAACGCATATGATAAAAACCCCAAAGTCTATATGCTAATAATATTATTAGGATATGTTTTGCAACACCCATGGGGATTTATTTTGAACGTTGCTGCTATTAGGGTATGTTTACATCAAATACCTAACTTTTTCGTCCACTTTTATCTGCTAGAATACCAAGAATTCAAAGAAGTGTGTAATTGGGAAGGAAATCTGTCAATACCCAGTAGAGGAACATGTTCAAAATGTTTTAATAAATTTTTAGTCTTTCCTCATATATATATGGTTGCGTAATTTATTTTACGATCTATTGTGGTAGTTTCTTGAATATTCTTTGGGTCACCAACAATAGTTTTATGTGAAATAAAACAAAATGCAAAAGCCAAGATTAGTAAAATAAATTGTATATGCTGACGAAAAAACATATATTCCAATAAATTTAATGATATGCTTGTCAAATGTGTTTTTATATATTGCCCTGAAAAACACCAAAAAACAAAAAATAAAGGGGTATTCCAGTTTTTCCCATATCTTTTAATTTCACTGCTACTATTTGAACTTTTTAATGATGTGAGGACGACAGATGGTTCATAACATATTTTATTATATTGTTGTTATTTTATTGCTTATATTTTCTAAAAATGAGTTGCCTATATGCATGATAATTCATATGTTGTATTTTTTTCTTTTACATTGCACACAAGCAGATAGAAGAAGAATTGATATTCCAAATAAACAGATACCAGCTGCAGTGATTTGTTATCATCCAATAAAGAAATGAGCCCAAACATTCCATCATCCGCCTGCAACTACACTGCATTACTGTACATCTTTCAGTATCTGAATGTTCAAGATCTCCTAAAAGCGAGAAGAGTTTGCACCATATGGAGGGACGTGGCGGACGATCGACTATTGTGGAGAACCGTGAGAATAAAGAATTGCCAAATCCGTTCTTTCGAGGGGTTAGCAGACACTCTGCAGAAATACGGGACGCTCAATTTCGACTTGCGCGGGATGTGTCCACCCAGAGACCGGAAAGACTTCTGGCTGTTCCCCCGGTCTTTCTCCTGTAAGAAAATTGATTTTCTCAAGAGAATCGAACTCTGTCCATGTCCAGCGGCAGTTGTTGAGCATCTCGGGAGGGCAAATCCGAACTTGGAGAAGATAAACGCTTCAAATATACAAACACCGTATATATCCTTAAATGATTTCGCCAACTGCATAAATTTGCGGGAGCTAACCTTAAAATTTACAGAACCTTTCGGTTTTATAGCGAATACAGACTTTTCACCTCTCAAAAAACTGAAGCACTTAAGGCACCTGTCGTTGACTTCTTTCAACAATCTTTTTGTGTTTATAGACGTCATAACCTACTTTAGCGATCTGCAATCGCTGGAATTGGGCCACTGTATGACTCTCCCAAACAGATTCGCGTCGGACATCCTAACTAAGCTAACTAAACTGGAAAAGTTGAGATTGGAGTGGATTATACATCACTGTCTCACACTTAATGTATTAAAAGCCGTTAAGCGCATGCCACAGCTAGAGCAGTTGGAATTGGTGAATATTCGTTTCGGGTCTGGATTTGACAAAGCTTTGCGTGCGTGTACGAATATCAAGAAGCTTCTAATTATTTCCGCTGGTGACACGCCGAATGATATGATCCTCAGTGGTGTTTTAGGATTGCAAAGTGCATTATCGCATTTCGTTTGGGGTGTAACTTCAAGGCAACTAAGGAGATTCCATGGACCATTGGGTATACTCAGTAGTGATGATATACTGTTGGAACCAATTCCAATTGTAGGTAAACTACAGAATCAGCTACGCCAAGGTGGAAGGACTATTGTGTGTGAAGTGTCATCACTACCTATTTTACTAAAGTTGCTACGGAGGAATTTGCCAAGAACGCGGGTTGAAGTGCTGAAGATTGCGTTCGGGCAAACTTGGGGAACAAGAATAATAGAAATTTTAGATAGTTAGTATTAGTTTTTTTTTATTTTTAGTTATGTTTGGTTTTAGTTAATTATATTATTTTAAGTAGGAATGTTAAATAATTTTTATTACCAATAAATTATAAGTATAACTGATTAGGTACTGTATTCTTTTCTCCTATCGATTGGATATAATCTACCTAATATATGCTTTTCTTGAATACGATATCAACAATATTATATTTTGTACAAGTACTCAAATATTGAAAATACATATAATATAACATAGAGGTAAACTAGAGGATCAGATACCTATGGTAAGGTGGAAAAATTTTCTTATTTGAAGTGGATCAAATCACTGCCTATTTTGCTAAAGTTACTACGGAAGAATTTACAAAGAACACGAGTTGAAATGCTGAAGATTCCGTTCGAACAAACTTGCAAAATAAGAATAACAGACATTTTAGAGGATTAGTTAATTCTATTATTTTAAATACGAATGTTAAATACTTATTATTTATATTACCAATAAATTATATAATTGGTTTGGTACTCTCACAATTTGGTATTATATTTACCAAAATCGCACTCAATTTGCGGTATTTTGGATGCTGTGAGACCCTGAACATTAACATACAAGAAATCGGGTATTTCAATTTTGTTGAAGGATTTTATTTTACAGAATTACAATTAGAAAGAGCACTTACGTCTTTCCCAGGTTTTAAATTTACTGTCCCTATATGCTCTTCACTACAGCACGTACGTCTGTCCCAGGTTTCAAACTTACTATCGCTAGACTTTCTTCATGATCCACTCGGAATTGCGCCGGCTCATGTATTGTTGTCTCCTCACATGGGTGAAATGTCGGCGGTCCCACTTGCGTAAATTCACTGGTACGTGTGTCGTTGATGATATCCAAAGGAATCGTTTTTACTGTTGCGTTTTCATAAACTTGAGGCGTCGATGTATATTTATTTTTACGTATATCTTTCACTTGGAATAATTTCTATTATTAACTGGTTTAAACCTTATTCCGTAATTGGAAGAGTTATTGATATTATTTGTTATTATAGATGGGATATTTCCGAATATAATTTAAATTCTTTTCCACTTTAGTTTAAGTAAAGCCATCGTTTGGTATAATATGTTTTATGCAGAAAGTGATTCGTATCAATTTAATGAAATTAAAATGAACGAAAATTTATATTACCAATGGATCGATTTAGTACTGTTGCACCAGAAACGAACCGCGCACAGAATCACATTGGTAGTTTAAAATTTGGTTTTTTATATTTCTAGATTACGCGGTTGCAAAGCAGTGTTATCACCACCAATTATAATTACATAGCCCTGTGTATTAAAGTTATTAGTTAAGGTAGATATATTTTCTAATACATTTCAAATAAGGACATTGCTATACAAAATTCCTAATAATAATGTGCACGACTATCACCGATATAATTAGTATTATTTATATTGATTATATTTTTAAATTATTTTTGTTATTATCATTACTTCCAGTTTCTCGTATTGTTTCTGTTTTATATTGTGTAGTTTTATGTACTATTTTAGACACACTATTTTTATAAGGAACTTTGTGTTTTGAACAAGTAAACAATTTATTTTAGATCCCAACTATACGCAATAATATTTAAATATTTTAGAGTGGTATGATTTCTTACACGTTTTGTTGTTTTATATTAAGGTTTATTACAGTGGAGATACTATCACTGCTGTCTGTAGATACATATATCAAAGTCAGAATGGAGGTAATTCCCAAACTATTACACCGTACGAAACTAGAATTTGTATTATTTTTCAAACGTTTTTAAGTTTGCTCCTTTTCCCGTGTTGTAGCAGATTCTCCGGGTTTAAAATTTTTATTAGTTTTCTATGGTCATATGTCGTTTCATATTTTTCTTCATTGAGAGAAAAGGTGAACTCACTAAAAAGTACACACGAAAAAAAAAAAAAGAACACACGAGCACTGTATTACGAGTTTAATTGATATTTTCACTGATTTCCCATGTTCTTCGCATAATCAAACATCGATTACCGCACAGTATAGACTTAGATCGATCGGATGATATAAAATCCAATCAAAAATATGCACACTGAGACACCGTAAAAGGCGATTTTTGGGAAGAATAATTCGAACGCAGCCGTGCGATGATGCGACCTGCAGCTGGAGTACATTACTGTGAAGTATATGCATATTAAATATGAATGGTTCATTAAAAAAAAAAAAATGGTATACTTAATGCTAATAAAAGAATTCACACGTGAATATTTACTACAAATATGTACATTGATTAAGTAACTTAAATGATCCAACTAGTACGGTTGGATTTGTTTTTAAATATACAGTGAAACATCACAACAACGAACACTCACAAGGGTGTTGCTGTATCCGAAACAATAAATCAAATTATCAAACCTTATAATTTAAAAATAGCAAATCAAAATAATAATAAATTACAAAATGAAATTTACACAAAATTAAAATCGAAAATCGGAAAAATTAAACGTCACATGCAGTATATAAAGCAAATTTTTCAAAATTGTAATAGTGTGTATCGGCGAAACTATGCAATATTTAGAAAATAGAATAAAAGGACACGGATACAGCAAAAATCTTACAGCTTTAGAAAAACATGAAATAACACAAAATCATCATATTTGAAACAAAGACAATAGCAAATAAAATTGACACAACTTGCAAAACAATCTTTATATAAAACATTTTCAAATTAAAACAAGAAAAACACTGATTTTATCAATACAACAATAAAAAATTGTGAAACTTTTTTTTAAAGTTTTATACTTATGTCAGTTATTTATTTTTTTACATTATCAATTATACACTGCTAATGGCCGTTAGCTGCTAAAAAGTAGCAGATTGCTTCGTAGCAAGCCATCACTAGCTATTTACGTGGAATTGACGTTTCGGGCCGGGAAATTTTAAAATTGTCCGTTAGGAGGGATGTCCGTTGGAGAGGGGTGTCTCTTAAGAAAGGTTTTACTGTACTTACTTGCTGGTTTCAACGATTTGAGCGTAGTTACAATTATGAGCGAGTTACCGCTACTTATTGGGAATGTTAAGTACAACGATTCGTATAATTTATCGAGGCAACGTTATTAGATGAAGTTGGCCAAATCAATTGCAGCGTTCGGTTTCCAATAGAAATCAATTCTCCACTCTTTTCCTAATAGCATGATAACCCACACTATGGGCATTTTTTTACAGCCTACAAGATACGTTTTCTCTTTTTTTAAAAAAGGTTAAAAACGGAAGTAATAACACTTCTCGATATTGTTAAAAATGGGTTTAGGTAAAAATTATCGATAATGCTGATGCATTCTTAAGTTTTACATATTGATAGGTGATAGATAATGAAGAAAACATTTTTCTCGTTAAATTAACTTATTTCAAAACGAAATTTGCAAAGATTATTCATCATAATGGGGAAGAAAATAAATCGTTCGCCTCGTAAGATGAAGGGCGTAATCAGCGCCGGGAATCCACTGCATAGTTTGTGCGCTTACGCCTATTCGAAGTAGGAAATTACCTGGCTTCGGACGGGGGCCCACACAATTTACTGCATATTACCAGCCAGCCACATATAACTCCTACTTCTGTACAGTTTCCTTTCCTCAATGGATTCTAACTACCGCTGCAAATTGTGATGTTAATGTTGTTCAAATTACTCCAGTAATCACCGTCGAAATGGTGTTAAATTCGCTAATACACAGTTGAAGTTATTAGGCGACTTCCTTGTACTGTTACGCGCGATTGAGAGATTGTATTCGAGGCACTAATCGTTTCGCTACGGCGCGGCGGGCGTAGCCGTGGGGCTGATGTTACTGTGGCTGGCACCCTATTATCGTTCCCTTTTCGGTTCGTCATGTTTGTCGCGCTTCCCACATGCATGCTCGCGTGCACATACATATATCGAATCTATTTCCGTTTATATATCCAAGTGCCATGAATTTTATTAGAAACTTGCCTACGGCTTCGCCTGCATCGATTCTTGTTTTTGTTACAGTTACCTTTACGAAAAGCACGAATCCCACATATGTTTAGTGATGAAGCCACTAGTGATTTTCGGAGATGTATGTGCGAGGAATCTTGTGTATTGTAATCGTTACAGTGTTGATGAAAAATTTTGAATATTTATAAATATTTTTCTGAGGTATTTTAATTCTTGTCTTCCTTTATAAAAGAAAAAGTTACCAAAACCTTTGCTAGAACTTAGAGATATTTATAATAATGAGTATTAAGTGACTTATACCTACTATATAAGAAACTATATCACAGTGAAGTCAATTACTTTAAACGGCAATGTAACGATGAATATATATTACACTCCACAAACAAGAATAGAGACAATCTGGCGGGTTATTTCCAATCACTTGGGTAAAAAGAGCAAAAAAAAACATTATTATTATATTTGTACATAAATATCATCGTCAAAATAAGAAACGTAAAACATTTGACGATAAATCGTTAGATTTTAAAAAAGCTTACACTATCACACATAAAGTCCGCATCGTATTCAGTTCTTTTTTTTATTATGGACTTGAAAACTTGTAATAATACAGAAAAAAAAAACACTACTACATATCTATCAATCTATGTGCCTGCTGTATTTCTATGCAAAGACTGCAGCATTCTTTGCAGCGATTCTGAAAATCGTCTATATGTGGATAATATGAATAGTAAATGTTATCTCAAGTTGTTTTCTTACGACGCTTAAAAACTAAATTCATTTCTCTTCACCTCTGTTATAATATTTGATATATATATACATCAAATATATATATCATATCCTATAGGGGCATGGAATGCATGCGCTTCTGCATGTCTGTGTACATACGTGTTATAAAATAAACAGAGGATTGAGGAAGTACATAGATCATGTATAAGCAGATTTCGAACAATCAATTTCAGGTATGTATGTTTAGTCGCGTAAATATTTAGTTTTAATTAAACCTTGTGTTTATATTGATCCTTTAATACCGACACTAATAACACAATTCTCAAGTGCTTTATTCGTAAACAAGTCCTCCATCTAATTAGGGATTTACTTTGGTCATTAACTGCCCTTGTTTTATTAGATGTTATAGCGCCTAGATACATCGTAAATCATATTGTTGCCTTTTGTGATAATATTAACTCCTCTGCAATAATAAATTAATAAATAAATTTTAAAAAATATGTTGAGGGTGAATGCACTTGAGATTGTACTAGCAAAGGATGTCTGCTTCAAGTTCTGAGTAAAATAGGCAGGGAAATACAATTGTATATTTTGGGTTACTTTACGTGACATGATTGTATTTAGATCTACTTTGCTAACGTTTCATTGGTTACAAGTTTAAGATTTTTGTTACCTCAAGAGAATCAAGCACATTTGTTAAATGATTTTAAACGGCAGAATTCAACGACTAGTAGTAATGATTGGATAGTTTGATGTTTCTAACACCTCTTTTCTAGATTCGCTTGACGTTTTAATTGAAATATACTTCTTTAATGCATTAAAATTTTTATAAAATATAAAGTTTTGCAGAAATTTCTTCACCTTCAAAGTATTCTCCATTAAAATCGATGCACTTGTCTAGTCTGCTTTCCCACTGTTTGAAGCATCTTTGAAACCCTTCAACTTTGGTATCATCCAGTGCCCGCTCCGAAGCTCTTTTTACGGCCCTCATATCATTTTGCCTCTGCAATCGTTTTAAAACTTCCAAAAGTGCTGGTTAACAGTCTGGCCAGAGGGTACAAATTCTCGGTGTACAATTTCACGAACACGAACAAAACAATGACCATCGTTTTAACATTCCACCTCACTTGCATTGCTTTTTTGATTGGGTAAATTGAGTGTCCTCCACTGGCTGGACCCTTGCTTAGTCTTGGGGTCATATCCGTAACACCAACTCACTGTAATGATTTTGGTCAAAACGTTTGGGTGACTTTAAATCCCAGATTTCTCAAATGTTTCCTCCAATGATTTCATGGCACAGGACCTGTTTTGTCTGAACTCATTGGATGGATGAAGAACAGCTTTTTGAACTTTTTTCATTCTTATTTTGTCTTGCTCTTCAAGGCTTTGATGCAAAAAAAAACCTGTTTCAATGCCGAAAGCCTTGAACACTCGATACCGAGTCATCATTGAAGACCGCTGCGGCATCAAATGCATTTTTTGTAAACTGTAATTATACCGAGCGCAATGTTTAATTTGTATTGCTATAACAACCTTTTAGGGAGTAAAGGGAATGAAAACATCCCTCATTCAGTTTGTTCAAGTAACGTTATTTAATATGCTCAAAAAATTGAAACAAATTGGTTTAAGGGTTTTTGAGAAAATGTTCCTTTCCTACTGACGATAATCCCGTTGATTTTCCATAGGATTCAAGTTATGTAGTGACCCCCTTAACTCCCTACGGACAGCTGATTTGCGAAGATTTCTATTAGACCCACCTAGCAGGAGAACTATTTACTACGTCTAGCAACGTGCTGTGTGACAGAGCGACAGATTGTGACAGAGACAAGAGGAAATCTTCGCTCATTACAAACACTTCGAATTTATCATAATGCAAAAAACTGCAAACTTAGAATAAAACAAAAATTATAATGCAGCCTACAAATAAAGATTTATCGAACTCAGGTATTTGCTAATAATCCCTGGAATTTAATTTCGTTTATAAATAAAGAGGGAGACACGATTTATTTCACGCGGAGAGAAAGACAGTATAAAAACACGCCTAGTAAAGTTGGAAATCAGAACGCACCCGTGTTACTGTGAAAGGATCGCGTTAATTAAAAAAGTGTTTCAACTTCCGTGTACACGCGAACGTTTACTGGTAGAAAACAGGAAAGAAACTACAATATCTCTAAAAGTGGTCAAGGTTTAGGCGCTCTTGTAATTAAAGGACGTTAGGCGACGTAATGGAGGACAACATGTAACAAATATGGCTGTAATAATTAATTTCGTTTTTGGACCTTTGTTGTCCGTTTTGAAGTTACACAGAAAAAAGAAATACGGAGTGAATTTTATATGGCGTTCAAGAGTTCAAGGTTCTCAATGTTAATTTTATTGTATCATTAATATGTTATGCAATTCTAGATGATTCAAGTCTTCCATAGCAATAATTTGTTCTTTAAATCTAGTTCTGGTTGCACGCTTTGTTTGTCCAACATAAACTTTATTGCAGTCCCGACATCCTATTTTATAAATACACGACCCCTCATTGTCGTTCGATTTATCTTTCGGGTTTCCTGAAAGGTTTTGTAGCGTGTTTCGCGAGGTAAAACATGCGTTCATCCAGGGTGTCTACGGTTACGGTGATTTTATTTTCAAGGGGTGATTAAACATCTTAAAAGATGGTCGTTAACGTAAAAATAACTTACCAAAAGTTGCATAAGAGAGATATTAATGTTAAAAAAACTTTTAGTCATTATTATTTTTAAGTAGCGATTAAGTATATTGATAAATAAGTGTAGGCTTTCACGGCCGGTGTCAGAATTTGTAGTTGATGTACATGTTTCCGGGTTGGTATGCCGTGGTCTTGTGTAGATGGTTGTCGACGTTTCGCCAAACTCTGCGGCTAACATCTTCAGGACGGTGATGTTGCAGTAATAGTAGTCGTCTGATGAGTGATGTTCTTGGAAATGCTACGCTATAAATAGTCGTGTCTCACGTCGTGCTGAACGGGTGGCGTTGATTGCCCAGTCGCTGTCTGCGTTTTCGATTTTGGTACGACGCACTACACGTACCGAAATGTGTTACAACTAATGGAACAACGTGGAGCCACCAGGTTAAGTACCTTGGAATCCACTTCGACAGGCATCTCACCTGGTCGAAACAGAGTTCCGAGCTCCGAACTCGTTTTTGAGCTGTCCGCAACTCGTTACTTCCAATGTTAGGGCAAAGGAGTCCCCTTCACCTAGCAAAGAAGTTGCTTCTCTACAAGTCAATCCTAAGGCCTGTCCTGGATTACGGCGCTACAGCGTGGGCGTCGATGGCCATCACCAGATTGAAGTCCCTCGAGGCACTTCAAAACAGGACGCTACGGCTAATCGCAGAGGCTCCTTGGTTCGTTAGGAACGCGCAGATTCATCGTGATCTGCAAATTCCGACTCTCCGAGACTTCATTAAGCAGATGCTCACCGCTGCTTGGGCTCGCGCTCAACTCAGCGAAAACTCCTTGGTCTAGGCGCTCGTGGAACCACCAAGATCGTCCACCACCTCTTTCTCGAGTTAGACGTTTAGATGTTTTCTTAGAATAATATCTAACGTACAACCACCGACCGGGACGACCGCCTGTCTATCTTTACCTTACCGAGGTAAAACTAAGATAATTTTTGTTTCAAAACTCCTTGTTACAACCATACACCAAATATTACGATCACGAACTCCCCTTGCAGAGTAACTTGTTCAAAGTTACTTTTGAACCCCACCCCGCGGCTTGATCGTGCCGCCTTATCAGCGACGAAAGGGTATATGAACCTCAGATTCCTACCCTAGATGAGACGTAAGCTCATTGTCATAATGAAACAGCAAGAGATGTGTTCCTGAGACACGCATCCGCGTGGGAAACATCAGTTTACCGTGGAGCCAAGAGGTTAAGTACCTAGGAGTCCAGTTCGACAGATATCTCGTCTGGACGAAGCAACGTAACGAGCTCAGAACTCGCTTTCTTGCTGCCTGCAACCCTCTGCTTCCCATGTTAGGTCGGAGGAGTCCCCTCCACTTAGCCAACAAGTTATTGAATACTAAGGCCGGGCCTGGTCTATGGCGCTTTTGCGTGGGCGTCCATGTGACCGACAAACTTCAAAGTCCCTCGAGGCATTTCAAAATAGGACACTCAGGCTAATCTTAGGGACGAAACGAACGAACCAAGGGACTCTTGGTTCGTTCGGAACGAGCAGATTCATCGAGATCTGCAAATTGCACTCCTTCGAGACTGGGCGCGAGCCTAAGACAGTGAAAACCCCTGTGTTTGGGCGGTCGTCGTCCCTCAGGATCGTTCACCTCCTTTCACTCGTATCAGACGTTTAGCTCACCACCGAAAAATAGAAAAAAACTACAAAATTAACATTAATATCTATCTTATTATACAGTTTTTGTTAAGATAGTTTTATGTTAATGACCTTATTTTAAGATCACTCCTACTACACACTGCTAAGTTAGTGGTCGCAGGTATCTGTATCGATTCTTGATATTGCATTGCATTGTCGGATTCTTACCGACTAAAAACCCCTCCTCCATTCTACACTCTACACCGGGAACCGTGTACTTCAGTGCAGGTATTGTCTATATCACTTATGTTCTTCGGCTGCTCATAAACTTTCCTTTGCTCTCTATTCTTCTTCAGATTCTACCAGACTCCGTATCATAGTTTCTACAGTGATGGGCTTCCCGTTTGGGTCAGGTCTTATTAAACGAGAATGTTACTAATCTATTAAATAAGAACTTCCATTTTACTTGCACGTTGATTCCATTTACGATTTTGTCTCCTGATGTCTACCTCACAATACTAAATAAGTCTTTAAACAACTGACGACGTAGTTTTTCGAATAAAATAAACACGCTGTATTCCAAAATTAATACTAGTTACCCATGGAAATAGAAACGAAAACTGAGGAAGCGGTAATGATCTGCGCCCTCTTAGAACTAGGAAAAATTAATTCAAGAGCGAATTTCATTTCGTACCCGAACAATGAAGGCGAACTGTCGCGGTTCCTAACTGTTGTGCAGGTTCCTTTGTGTTCTTTGAAGTCGATCTAGACTTCAAGGAGAAGAAAATTGGAATCAATTACACGTACGGCGCCATTATAGTAATGTGCAGAGGATCCCGAGAGGGTATATAGAGAAATTTTTCTGCCGTTGAAGTGATTCAGCGGCGCACGCTTAAATATACATTTCTGAATTGCAGGTTGAAGCAGTACCTAGTAATTTATGGGCGCCCGCTTTTCCCGTGCAATAAAATGTTAGCGTGGTCGGCGCTTCAAGATAATTGTCTTCTGTATTACGAAAACCATTATACATTAATCAAAAGAATCTTTCTGTCAAGTTGTAACCGGGGTCTTCGGAGAGACGACGTCGAGGTAATTGCCTCTTAAAAAGAAACTCATCCGCGCTCTTTATGCACCGTGGCAATGATGTTTTGTAATTGTGCCGTTAAAATAATATGCCAACCAGCTTCGCCATTAAAAAACTATAACTTCCCGCTTAATTTATTTACGACAGACCGACTGGCGCACAAATATCCAAACACAAATGCATGCACAGACGTTTGTTTTGAATTTTACGACTGTTTAATGAGCCTCGTCTCGCGATTATTAGCAGAGAGTAAACAGGGTAAACTGGAATGCATTAAAATCGGAATAATAGCAGTTTGGCGGCGCCGCGGACATTAAGTACTGCGACAGACAAATTATCATACGGCGGTTTGTAATTTTGATGATCGGTGATCAACTCTTGGAAAACGAGAAGGACCCCAAATGATATCTTTCTATATGTAGGAATTGGAAATAGAACAATAGTATATTCTTGAACGAACGTATAATCATCAATTCCAACACTCGCCTAACGGCCCGTGTTGGAAGTTTCACCATCGTGAATAATAGCCATTATACGCGAGTTGAAGATACCATTTTCTCCAAGCCCATTAAAAGAACTTAATACACACGAATTATACAATTATAATTTGAAACGTCAAAAATGTTAAAACATTTAAAATTTTCACTTATTTAGGGGTAGCTATGCAACGTAGATTTTGTAGCGTGTGTTGGTGTTTTGTTGTAACATTTTGCTCGTGTATTCCGAAACTATGCGTGATGTGATTGGACAATCCTCCGTGAATTAAAAATTGAATGAGAAATTACTGTCATTCGTTAAGTGAATTGACGAGAAGAATATTGGGCATATTATTTAATAGGTGTCAAGAAAATCTCTTCTTTTACATACAAGAGGAGATACACTTGCATCTTGCGTAACGGACCTTTGGGTTAATTCTTACCAACGAATAGATAAGCTAATATTTGTGTCATGCATCAATCACGCATTTTTTATACTCTACCTCTTTAATGAATATATTGTAGTTCCAGGATGATTCTGTTATTATAC
This sequence comes from Cetonia aurata, assembly GCA_949128085.1. Taxonomy (NCBI): domain Eukaryota; kingdom Metazoa; phylum Arthropoda; class Insecta; order Coleoptera; family Scarabaeidae; genus Cetonia; species Cetonia aurata. The sequence continues at coordinate 22,336,455 of OX421885.1, read as the reverse complement.
ACACGGGTGATAAGACCCATAATATCCCACATGGCAGTATAGTATAAGGGTTAAAGGTGCGGCAAGCTAGAGTGGCTAAAAAGCTAACGAGGGAACGCAGGTAGGTGTCCCTCAACGAATTTAATGAAACTAGGTGGATTTTTAGACCGATCTAGTGTAAGAACAACTTCTGTAGTTGCTAAATCCCCCGTATTTGGGGTGGAACATCCTATTGGCAACACTATCCTTTGCTATTTGCTTTAATATCACCAAAATCATAGTATATAAAAAAGTAAAGATAAATATGTAACTGTTCTAGTAAACTATTAGAATTAAATGGTAGCGACAATAGTTTTCCTCTCACAATTATTGTTTACCAGCAATAACCTCTACCCTTCTAGCTATTTCAAATTTGAAAATTTGAAGAGATTATGTACAATTCATCCAATCTTAATCTAATCTAAGCGGTAAAATAAGAAGTTTCAGGATTGAATTGGTTTATAACCGAAATTTCCAGAAATACCCAAAATAACTGACGTTGACCAGCTATAGTCGTAGACAAAATTAGGCCATGGAACAAGGATATGTCGAAGGATTTACTGGACCAAAAATAGGTCATGAAACAATGAAAAAATCACTTGTCACACGAAAGTGCATTAAAATTGATCCGAAGAACGAGTTCCTCAAATCAATGGAAAAGATGTCATTAAATGACGAAGGAGTTTATTTGGTAATAAACTATTCATCGTATTAACGACGGTTTCTTTCGGTTCTCTGGTTCGGTTTGCTGATACTTATTGCTTACGGGCTTTAGATTACATACTTGCTTTTAAAATGCTTATTACTTATGCGTTAGTCCTCGTAAGTCGAAAGAAGAGGTTCGCCCTAAGTTCGTTCGGCGGCACTGATCGTTAGTTGTGAAACGGTGAATTACGACCTCGTGGCGGTTTGAACGATCTTATTCATGCCGTTACAATGAGTTTCAGTGCGAAGAAAAGTTCAGTTAGTCTGATTACTCAACGAAACAGTGAAAGTGTATTATAAATCAAACGTTTATTTCTATACAACAGGTGTAAAAGACATGGAATATATACAGCAAAAAAGGTAAGTAAACAAATGCATGTACAATCGCGAGCATATATAAATGTGGTGAACATTAAAACATTCGCGGGGCTTCGGTAACGCTTTTGAAACCTAAACGCGGAATCTAGTAGCTGTGTTTCGGTTAATAACATAGAGCAACAATCTATATACGCGGGTCGGTATGACGGTTAGATATTGGTGACGGCGCTAAACTCTACGGTACGGGAATGACTTTGAAAATAAAACTCTGGGAGCATCAGAAGCTGTGCCATCGCAACGGCCAAAGCGCAGAAACTCGCTGAAATGCCTGTGTTACGCCAGTAAGCTTTGCCAGCGCTACAACCAGACCCGGAATAAGAAGCTCGACGTGTATCAGAAGCTTTGCCGACACAATAGCCAGAGCGGACTGGAAAATGTCCGTGTTATGCCAGTGAGGTTTGTCAGCTGCTACAATCAGACCGGGAATAAGAAGCTCGACGTGTATCAGAAGCTTTGCTAACACAACAGCCAGAGCGGACTGAGTGGGTCTCGGAAACTCTTGGAACTCTCACACTACTAAGCGCGCGGTTTAAATACACTTGCGGGTCCCCCACGCGGTCGCGGTGGTGGTAGTCGAGCGTGCCTGAATCGGCCACCGTCTACGGGGACGACACTCGCGTCATATCATCATAAACAATATTGCAAATAAAAACTCAACGAAATAAAATAACATGCGGTAACAACGCTACTGCCCATGGGAGAATAAATAAAAACAAAGGAATTAATGATTAATCCAAAATAAACTTAAAACTTGATACTGAAATGGATTTTCCCATGGAACGCCACGTTACTATGAAATCAAATCAAATAAAAATGAAATGATTATTTGATTGGCTCAATGAAATATGTTACCAAAAACAACGCGTTCTTAGAATTACCGTTTCATTGTCAATATTTTCAGTTTCTTACCAGCAGGCAATACATTTAAAACGAACGGAAATAAAGAGATCTTGGCGGTAAGAACCTTTGATTGGTATTCTCGTATAAACGTCTTTAAAATTTCCTGTCTTGATATTGCCGCCTTGCAGTGTTACCAGGAATAAGTAAGAACAAGAATAAGCAAAAGCGTGAGTTTTTCTGGGAAATCCGAGGGGCCAATTTAGTACAGTAGAAGGCGGCACGGCAGTAAATTCGGAAAGTAAGTGGAAACTTGCAGACAAGCCGGATTTACACATTTATCACATCCGTTCCTTTTTGCCCCACAAATCTGTATTTTTAACTTAATTAAACTGCACTGAACTGTATAATTCTCGAGTTGCCTGGTCTGGCATTTCTCCCTGAGGTTTGAGGCGATGCCGATGACTACCGTGACAAGAGAGAAAGTGGGGGCATTGCTGAAGTAGGAGAACGAGATTTAATCGACTTTTAAAGGAAAGGCGAGTGGAGAGGTGGAGCTTCTCAAACGTTCACTATAATGGAAAATTGTATGAGTTATAAAAAATCCACTGGTCTTTTAATCATTATTTCAGCAGAAAATAAATGCGGCAAATTATACAATTGAAATATTTTTAGTAGTTTTATACATACCCCTTGCTTTTCCAAGAAATGATGTGAGAAATTGATCTCACGTGTAATGTAGTATTAATTAAATGACTGTATTGCGTGCTATCGTCGCTTTTTTAAATATATTTACAGCTTTTAACGTCACACAATATCACATGGGTGAAATGTGTAAATTGCAATTTATAAATTCTTGGAAAAATGTTTCTCTGTTTGAACTACAACATTGACGTTTCGTGACGTACTATCGTGTGGTTAGTTGCACACTTGATAAATTTACTACCTCTGGCAAGGAATGTAAAAATTATATACCTACTCAAAACCTACTTACGTTGGATAAAATACACTTGAGCTAAGATATCTCACGAAATAAATATATAATAATAATATGTATGTATTTTAAGCCCAACACATATAAATCCAAGTGGACATTTAACAATACAAATGATAATACATTTACATATTTAATTAAAGAATAATAACGACAAAAAAAAATTCAAAAAGTTAATACGTATTAGAAAACACAGAAAACCAGTCTCGGGTAGTGATTAAATCATTGATGAATAGAATGAACAGTAGTGGACCTAGGTTAGATCCTTGTGGGACTCTTGACGTTGGCACAAACATATACGATTCGTATCCGTTAAAGTAGACGTAGTTTTTCCTATCTCTCAAATAAGAGTTTAGGAAATGAATTAAAGAGTTACGAAATCCGAGTGATGACCGTTTATTCAACAGTAATCAGCGGTCAATGGTGTATAAGATCAAGAATATACAAATTATCTATAACACTTAACCTTTGGGCGCTCGCGTGGGCGGCATATACACCGATAATTGATTTTGTTCCAAAGGGATTTTATCCTTTATTTATTGATAAAATTCTTAGGGCAAAACCAGAGAATGCCCTCTTCAAGCTGTGCTGTCATAGGCTCAAGTTATATGGTTGGGATAGATTATAGGGTTGTTTAGATATAAAATAAGAAATTATTTCTTCCGTCGGCCGGCAATACTATTTTTACGCCTACCTCGCGCTTAATAAATCATAGGTAACTTGATGACGTTTATAAAAAAGGAAAGATTAACACATAAGAACAAGGGTACACCGTACATAGTTTTCCCTAGTTTTTGTTAAAACCTTATAAATACCTTACAATCTCGGATCGTGCCATCTCTGACGTTGGATATTTCCACCTGGGCCTTAATTGGATTTTAAACCGAAGATTTCTCGTTTCAATCGTGAAGTCTATAGAAGTTTCTGAAGAGGAGCGTCAGTGTTTTCTCCGTAATTATCCGCGCCTTTCCGTTTCGTACTAAAATTTAATATTTATGCTCTAACTGCACATAGCCGAACTAATTTGTCTTTATGGATTAAATCTGCATAATTCAATCCTCCCATTGGCGTAACAGATTGGCCTGTATTTAATACCTTTATATTGTTTTATGGTTCATTAGTTGGATCTTACGTGCATTTTCGAGGCGAACTTTAATTAGATCATTAGGGAAGTTTGTAAGTACTTTTTTATGTATCGGCCATAAAACCAGCAATAATAGAGTTAAGACTGCTTTAAGTATAAGGAAAATGGATCTTTGTATGCGGTTGTGCTGATGATAATTGTTTTGATTGATGTATAAACCTTTTCAAAGTTTAATCTGCAAAAACTATAAATGATTGGTTTACTTTTACAGATTTACGATTTTATGACGTTCGCTTTCTGTAAACACCCTAAAATCTTCGTTTAATACTGCGAATCTGAACTCTAACAATACAATACTTATACAGAACGAGCACCTACTTAGTTTGTAAACGGAAATTCACTAAATATTTAAACTTTAATTTCCTTTCGTTAACAGTGTTTCGCCGCCAGCCATACGGAAATTTATTTTTCTACACCTGATGCTATGTGAGAGCTCCTAACAACTTCAAATGATCCAGTTAACGTTACGTATTTCCGTAATCCGTTAAAGTAGAAAGTTGGTTATGTACTTTGTCTGCGGGAGGTGTTGGGAACAAAGTGGGAATGACAGTGAAGTTTTTCTCTTTTCTAGTTCGACGTAACAAGCGGTTAATTTACTGACGAAACTTCGAACAGGCGTGTAAGACATGTCAAGGAAATTCCGCCGAGTGGGGGTGATGTCATATAATAAGTTAATGGAATAGAACAATTGAAGCTTTAGAAAGGTTGTGTGTATTGTAATTCACACACAAAAGCTAAAACTAAAAATATTTTGATTTTTTTGTTTCATTTAAATTTACTTTGCATTACTTTTTATCGGAAAAAATGTACATACAATTGCAGTCAGATTCAAAAACTTATTTAATTCTGCTGGGAATGTCTTAATGTAATATACGTATATATAACAATCTTGAAGATGATGTTGCTTTAAATTGTATATCTGAGAATCATACATTTAGTTTATAAGACCTGTTTTCGATTATTCAAGAAGTAAAACTTAGAGATGCTTGCGCACATAAATATAAGAAGACTCTTTCACATTTTTTGGAAGAAGAAGTTATTGAAAGACGCTTGAAGTACTCTTTGTAAAGTCAAGATATCTTTTCTAATTACAAGAATATATTAAAGAGAATCTTGGGTATTGATCTGATATCACCAATGAAATACTTTAATGACATAATTTTGGACATTGATATACAGATAATCTAGACCAGATAATGAACTGTATTCAGCTGCAATATGGCAAGAAATATGTTTTTGTTTAGACGGAATTTCTAGCGAAAATGAGTAGGCTGTAATAGTTGTCTATATAGTCGAATAGTCCCTTAGATCATTTGATATCACACTTGTTAGGTGGAGGTGCCTCGATTTCAGGCCTGGGATGTAAGTGGGGGTGGATTGTCTTTTACAATAAAGCGTAGATCAATATATATTTACTCTATAATAGAATAAGTTAAACCTACCAGATATAAATTGACAAGAAAATGTGAAAGGTTATCAGACACAACAGAAAACAAACAGAAAATTGCTTGCATGCTCATGGTAGCTTAGCTGGAGATAATTTATTTAAAAGTGGTAGACATACATCTTTCTACTCCTTAAATCTTGTCAGCAGATTATACAAAATCATGGGCGGATTAATCAGTAAGCAAAAGAAGCAAAAATTCATCAATTTGAAAGCATTTTATTTTACGTTTAATTATTTTGGTTGTTTTACTTCATGTTCATGTGCAAAAAAAAAACAAAGTTGGGAAGGAGGGTAAAGGAAAAAATATGGTTCAGCTTAGGGCACAATATAACTTCGATCCTCCTCTGGACAAAAATATACATTTTCTTTAAAATTATCGTTTTTTCACTTTATTCAGCGGCAGATCAATGATTTTTAAGTGAAGGTATTGCTTTTTGATATTATATTGTATTAAAAGAATGAAATAAAGGAACATGTAAAACTTGTGAGATTATTATTTGAATTTTTTGCACTTTTCGGTTTTAATATTTCGGATTAAGCTTATTTAAGGAATTCTGAACTTTTGTTAATGCAATTTAATGAAGGGTATAATTGGAAAGAAATAAATCACTTTAAAAACAAATACCTGCGGTGATTCCGTTTAAAGTGAGACACCTTTTATGACAAGCATAGGTTTTTCAAGCCAGTAAGCGAACATCACAGAAATGAAAATCTGAAATGTTGCTAATACTGACATACAGTTAGGAATATTTTAGCATAAAAATATGACTTTATAGCTTTGACATCAGTTAATTCAATCAAATTATGTATATAAAAAAATAAAACATTAGCTCCTTGAAATCAAACACATTTATGTTAATAAACGTTTATTTATACCTATATTACAATTTTGGCAATATACATGAATATTCTGCTACCAGAAAGCATACAAATTCATTGCTGAAAATATATTTTTATTCACATATTTTGGAGTCTAAGGATAATCGACATCAGAGGAATATCAATCGTCAAAATATAATAATCCATTATTTTTTTTGTAGTTTTACTTGTTTCATGTTCATTATAAATCAATTCTAACACGTGGATGTGGGTATTTTACCCTACTCAGATTGTATATTTAGCTCGCGATGTTTTCGTAAAAATATCAAAAGTAACAGAAACAATTCAACAAGAAATAATTGGATTATTTTTAAATTGAGAAGATCCAGACGAATTTTACATTAGGTACAGCGAAAATTCTGTCGAAGAATAAAAAAAAAACTAAATATACCTCGCGCTTATTTACACTCGAAATTCCAATTACTCGCCGAAACATTCTAATGGAACCAATTACCGAGTATCTCCCTCTTTTCATACATCATCCTATTGCTACTCGTTCCCCTCTCTTTCGGCCTTTAGAACGTTCGATCAATTCACAATCGCATGCACAACAACAACATTTATAACAAATTGTGGTGGCGGTGACGGTGGTGGTGGTTCCCTCATCGATTTGGCGAGCCGGTTAGCACGGGGGCGAAATGAATAAACAGGGAAGCTCAATTTGTTTGCGCATGTAAACCGTTTATTCAAATGTTGTAAGTAAATTTAAATATACGCTGACGGAATTCGAATTTTCCGACGAGTGAGTGGAAATAAAATCGAGCACAGTCCCTGGGAAGAAGATCGGAGTGAAAATACACTGTGAAATGTTTTTTTTTTCCTATTCGGTTGCTAACTTGTTTCAGTATTTTCTGCTTGGTTGTGTAAACCGGCAACTCAAGTACTTATTCTTGCGTAAAAAGTAATTCTTGACTATCGTTATAGAAGAATGATATAAAGGTATTACACTAGAAAGAATATTTTTTTCAAAATTTGCAAGATAAAAGAATATGATTCGAACAAATTATCAAGAGATTCGGAAAGAATTTGTGTATAATAGAAGGGATGCTTTTTTTTATTTTTATTTATTTCTTTAGTTGTTTGGGATAGCAATAGGACAAACTAAAAAACGCTATCCACAAAAGACTAAATACGATTACTTCAAGAAGTACATAATTCAAAATCTAAAATAATATTAGATTGTACTATGAAAAAAAAAACAAAGAATGACTTAGACAATTTAAATGTCTAACTTAAAATTACTTACAGCAAAAAGAGACAATCAGACACCATGCATACCCCCTATCAAAGAAAATGTATTGTATGAATGTGGCGGTCGAAATGGTAAAACTGAGCGAGTGATGTACCTATGTTGAACAAATGTTGAAATTAACAAAAGAAGGTAACTACAGTCAATATGATTGTTACATATTTTATAAAGAAATGTACGGTCACTGTGAATACTGCTTGCCTTGAGAGATAACATTCTAACAAAGAATGTTGATAATAATTGTAGACAGGCATATGAAACCTATTTGACAAACAACGCAATTTTTTGTTGTCATCTATTCGATTCGATCGATGTAGATATGGTATAGTGGATTCCACAGCACACCAGCGAAGGAAATAACACTATATTATAATAATAGTATAAAGTAATAGATGCAGGCAGTCTGGTAAACCATTTTATCAGGTGACTTATACATATGAGCATCTTTAGAGCTTTGCCAATGATATAATCAACATGTTTGTTAAATAACAGATTGGGATCGAGTATTACACGCAAATCACGAATCATGTCACTGCATGGTGGTTAGAAATGCGTACCCAGATAATATGGAAAACTATAAGTGACGACGTTGCTAGTGAATATAATAATTTTGCACTTTTCAAGGTTTAAAAATAATTTTAATCATTAAATCGATTTAAATCTGTTTGCAATTTGAATTGATCAGAAATTGGAAAAATCTTAGTGAATATTTTAACGTCGTCAGCATATAATCAAAACTTTGAAAATTTAATAGGAATTCACATCATTAATATATATAAGGAATAGCAGTGGGCGAAGATGGGAGCCCTATGGCACACCGGACATGACAGAAACCGTATGAGACAAGAAACTATCGATGTGCACGGTCTGCGAGCGATTACTTGTGTATGAAGCAATCCAACGAACAACATTCGCCGTGTATGCCAAGCTGTTGCAATTTGCTCAACGAGATGTTATGGTCAATGCTCTTTAAGGCCAAGTCGGTATATATTGAATCAACTTGTGATGTTCGATTAAAACAATTTAAAATATAATTTGTGTAAGTATACCATTAAGTTTGATTCAACCGATTTATCGCGACCAAAACCATGCTACTCAGGTATAAAGTTACTTTTTACGGTATAAAATAACTGATCATATCACCATCGACAAAACAGACAATATGGAAATGGGGCGATAGCTCTGAACTAAATGACGTCTACCAAACTTATACACCGGCACAAGATACGACTCCTTTTAAAACGTAGCGAATCTATTTAACTTGGAAGAAAGCGTAAAAATGATATGTAAAGGAATGCTCAGCTCTGCGGCGCACTCACGAACAAAAACTGTCGGATTCCCATCCGGGCCCGCACCACCTCGTCGATCAAGATGACGCATGATAGCACAGATTTGTGAAGGGGTAACTGAAAAAGAGAAGAAACATATTTCGTCGAACTGAAATTAGCGGATAGTTGACCACGAATAAACACAAAATAGAAATAGGTATTAAACAAATTACAGAGACTGGATCGTTAGCTTCAATGCGACCTGTATATACACCTTCTTCTTGCCACAACTTTTAAATTAAGAAACAAGATGTATTAATATAAGCAAATAGAGCACACTATTTTCGACTGCCCCAGATGGACTGAATATCGCACGAGCGTCTGTCTGGGTGTTGGAGTCGACATCAACGTGGTAAACTTTTATCACCACCATGATCAGTTCTGAAAGGAAATGGCGAGTAGTTCACAATTTAATAGCCGGAATTATGAAAACAGAGGAGGCCGAACAACGCACCAGACAGGCAATGGTAGAATAGGCACTGAATGAAATGAGACCCATGCGCTGACTGATATAGAAGAAATGGCCGTTCCAACAGCGCTTCTTGGGAGAGAAAGGTTTTTAGTGGGTAGCCATAGCTTCGATATCTACATTGCCGTGCATAAGCATATTCTCCCGACAAAAAAAAAATGAGCAAATATAGATCATATTAATAACAACAAGTACAATGCGTTGGGTGAATGAAATATTGTACAAAACTGAAAACCACTGATGGCAGAATATTGAAATTTCAACATATTGGGATCAACATATTGCCGGTTTATAAAAAATAGTTTGTTTATTTGTCTTCAAATGTTTAGATTTAGAACATGTTATAAGGGGTAGCGCGAACAGTTTAGATTAAGAATAATTTTCAAGGACAAACATACTGATACTCCAATTTGAAAGCAACGTGAAAGTAACTGAACCAAACCAGCCTACACAACACTAAACAAACAAATCGATATTTCATTCAGGATGAATTTGAGAAAAATTATTTTACTAAACTAAAACTTTAGGCAATTCCATGTAACTTCAACGTTAAAACATGAACATTGGTTATTATGGGCCATAACGGAATTGCTAATGTGTTTTGATGTGAAACAGCAGGAAAACAGGGATAGTAGGTATGTAGTCACGTTGGTCACCTTGGATGTGAAGAATGCGTTCAACAGTGCGAGATGGAGTGTAATTCTGGATTTCTGAGCAGATAGGACCTTCCTTGCCAGAAGATAGGATGGTAGCTGAAACGAACTGTTGGAATAAGTTATTTTTCTGTATTGAAAATATATTAAAAATTAAAGAAAAAAAAATTAAATGTAAGTAAGATGGAGAAGATAGTTATATGAGTCACCACCTTAAAGTTATATGTTAAAAGGTTCCGAGGTGGATCTCGATCCGAAAAGGTGGGGTCTGGATTATGTAGCATTTATGTATCAAAATTATAAGGAACCATAGATAAATGATAAGTGATTTTTGTCTCTCTGATGAAGTAAGTAAGATATGAGATGTTGAAACTACAGACACAGAGACCCCAATGATTCGCAGAGTAACAGTAGGTAGTTATATAGTTGGTTATTTTGACTCTGCTTTTTGCAGTATCGATTCAGTATAAACGGATCTACTTTTTCGCAAAATGTTCGTAGTAATGCTATTCTAGCATATACGATATCTCAACCAGTGACTTGTCAATACAGATAATCAATAGAAATTCAATATCAAAAGCAATATATACTTGGCTAATATGCCACTTTTGTTTCTTTTCATTTGTTACTAGTTAATTTTTTAATATGACAATACTTTCAGCTCCACATTTAACCAACCGAATTACGAATTGAACATCACAAGAGTTACTTAACCAAACAATTGATCTTGATTTTTTCGATTATTTTCCCCAAGACTAACAGAGGAACCTTACAAATACATGCTCGCTTTATAAAAATACAGAACGTGGGAGTCCTCCTCGTTTTCCAACGCCCGATCCTAATAAAGAAGTTCTCCTTCGTTTCTTTTTTACTCCATCCTCTCTTTTTGTCTTCGTCGCCTAGTCGGATGCTACGCCAAGAGCTCCTTGCTCCTCCTGTGCCGGCAGTCATTTCATTCGGGAATGAAATTCTCTCGGTATTAGTTTAAAGTTCGTCAGTTTGTCACAGTCGTAATAGTCGGAGGTGAAGACGGCCGGGTGAGAGCGCCCGAAAAGGCAAGAAGAAGAAAAGCGGCGAGGAGAAGACACGGCGAGGGTACGCGAGGTGAGCATTACTTTAATTAAGTGCCAGCTGATGCTCGATTATTCTCTAGACTCGGAGTTCGTCGGGGGTTTTCCGCCTTCCAGCCTCAGATGCACGCACACACAAAGACAAGAGGGACGAGAATTGAAACACACGTATTACCGGCTGTCCTTGCGCCGGTGATTGATAAAAGAATGAAAACAACGTCGTTTTTCTTTCCGGGTTTCTGGGCTTTCCCTTTTGCCAACAAATGGACGCCGGAAGGTCTTTAAGAAGTTTTCCTGTGTTTTCGTTGTAGGTATGAGCTTGATTAGTTTCGTCTCTAATTTAAATTCGTTGGAAAAGTTGATGATAGAGAATATCAAGGTATTTGCACTCCTCTTTATAAAGAATCACCCCCTATATGCAGTGTATCCGCGGATGGACCTAACTGTATATATAAATTATTTAGTGTTCATTTTTACGGAAAAAAGCTTTGCTTACTTTTAAAACTCTTTTCCGATAATCGAAATGTTGTTGAACTTACAGGACGATTAAAAAGTCAAAGACAATGTGAATTGCGTTAAGAGTAAACTACGAATTATTGAAAAGTAAATTAAAAATAGCATAAGCAAAAGTTGTTTGACGTTATTGTTAATATTGATGTTAGTCTTCCTACTATCGCCGTTAAGATAGGCAACCCATATCATGAAAAGCAGTTATCATGCCCATTGGGTAATAAGTTTTTTAACGGCTTTATTAAACAAATGAGAAATTCAGATATAATCTGAACATAATGTTAATTTGGGAACTTATTAGAAATTATAAACTTATAGAAGTAGATGCTTATTTACCTAAATTTTAGTGTGAGCATTACTGAATATAATAACACTGGACTTCTACACACTTTTCTATTCTCCTTTTAAATTCCTCGTAATATGCACTAATTAATTTTTCATTAATATTTTCTATTTCTTCAGTAACACATTTTCTACTTTCTACTAAATATCTACACAAATAAAAATCAAGGGAGCAATGTCTGGAGATCTTGGAGACAACCTTATGGTTATGTGACCACGTGGTCCAATTCATTTACTACAAAAAGTGTATTTAACCAATCTCGAACTATAATTGCACTATGCGTGGGACAACCATCATGTTGAAGATAAAGGTCACGTCTACTGTAAATTTAGTTTATCCAAAACAGGTTCCAAAAAGTTTTCCTACAAGAATTTTGATTTAGTGTTGTGTGCAAAAAAATAGGAATCAGTAATCCTTTTGTACATAATTACCCACGAAACACTCACTTTTTTATAACGCTGACTATTTGTGGCAATTCTAAAATTTGGATTTTCTTCAGTCCAATACCTGTAATTTTGTGAGCTAATACCCTCATTTGTCGTAAATGTAGACTCGTTCGAAAACAGGATTATTTCTATAAAAGAATCGATTATTTATAATTAATTCGCCCATTAACAATCCAAACCCTAAGCGGAATGCAAAATCCCCTTCCTCAAGAATGTGTTTTTATGGGTCTGTTAGCATATATTTTTTAAACCTGTTAAAATGCTTTGCAAGTAACTTTGCTAATCCTTACATCTCGAAACCTTTGTCTTAGTAATTTTTGTGGACGGCTTTTTAGGAGTCAATAGTTACCAATGCAGCAGCATAATTTTCATTATCCGTGGGTACTTTCATAAAAATGATTGTATTTTGCGTACTGTAAACATCAGCAGATTTCCTGGGAAATATCGAACCTTATAATTGCGATTTTTATTTTTAAAACCTTTTATTTCTCTTGATGTGTCAAGATTTTTCACCAACTCTTGTGCGCAATTAATAGGAATGTATAAGTACCTCTGAATATTTTGATATTAACAAATTCTATTGCATGATGATAAGATATTATCATGCATAGCACTTAAACAAACAATTTCGTTACTCTAAAGTCAGCATTATTAATAGTATTATCAGGTATTATTCATTAACTACTGATATTACGCACTAAATAAATATTGTCAAATATTTACCATATATTCCTTGCAATACGGGCTGCCTATCTTATAGGCATTACTAAGGCGACTAAAATCAAGTTTAATAATAACGCAAAAATATCAGTAATGAAGAACCAGGTGCAAATTGCATATCTGAAGTTCCGGTGATATTCCAAACAACTTTCACTTATGCTATTTCTAATTTCCTTCACAATAATTGCTAGTTTACTCTTAATGCAATTTCACGTTTTCTTATTTTTTAACCATCCTGTAGGTTTAATTAACATTTCGATTATCGGGAAGGACTTTTGAAAGTAAGCAAAACTTTTTATACAGAATGATTTTTTCTGTAAAAAACGAAAACTAAATAATTTATAAGTATAGTTAGGTTCATCCTGGGACATCTGTATATATAATACATAAAATTATCAAAATTAATATCCAGTCACCTTTTCTTTTAATATGATTACATACATAAGTATTAATAGTTATTAACAAAATATTTCCCGTATATTTCCTCATCTAGTTCCGTTTTTCCTTAAGCATATACAGATTGTTAGTTGACGTGGGAATTTTTAAATTTAAATTAAAAGAAATAATTTTAATTTTAGATACTATACCCATATCTTGCTAAGAGAATGAACTTCGATTTAATGCATTGTATTGTCATTCGTCACATAGGAAAATATACCTACTTGCGTTCAACGCATATTCCTATCCATAAATCAATACTTTATTGAAAAGTAGTACAAAAGGCGGTATTCTGATCAAGTCATTACATTAATGATTTCATGCTTTTTTGGTTCCTGTAAAGATTTTCGGAAGGTTGAATAACTGTAAGCCCCTTTGCAGAATGCCAATGAAAGACGGGATCGCTTTATACTTGCGCCCTCGCACGACAGAAGGAGCGGTACGTTAAGTAATAATATAAATAATTTATTTAATAAATTATTTTAGTAGTTAGTTTTCTATTGATCTTGTACTGATCTTTTATGAAGGGTTAGTACGCGTAAATTCTAGTTATTGCGTACAAAACAAGTTAGTGAAGACAGTATAATGTAAGGTTATCTTGTTTAATCCTAATTTAAATGCAGTACCCAATTGCAATAACATCCAAGTATTAAGAATATATGCCTCTAGCTTATTTTTATTACAAAAGGAATATCCGAGGAGCTAGAAAATTGAAATTACTACAAAACCATTAAGATACATATACAGGCGGTTTTCAGAATTGTTGCAAATGGAATGCAATGGAAAACGCCTTTCTATCACAACAACAGCCCACTATTACATATCACATTCATCGATTCATAGTTATTTAAACCGTGATTTTGAAAACCGTAAGTATATATTTAGTTTTAGATAGTAGTAGTGTTTGTTAATAAACAATTAATTTGTTTAACAAAGTTAGTGTTAGCTACATTTTTTCGGCAGTGAATGAAGTGTAAGATTAACCATCAGTAGCGACCTTCTACAAGTGAACGTTGGTTGTATTATTTGAACGAAATTTGAAATATTAATCTACATTAGAGAGGTAAGACTGTATGCATTAGTGAAAACAAAAGAAAAAAATAAATAATATAAACATTGCACCACACACGCTATAAACGAAACTAGCGAACCAAATTTCCGGTATAAACAGAGTTACTTATGATATCGTTTAACTTAAAAAGAACTGAATATATACGTGCTTCCGAACTAGTTGACTGCGGTGTTAAATTCGTAGATATCGACGTTTCGCTAAATACTGTGGCTACCATTTTCAGAACAGAATGTAAATACACTAGTCGTCTGATGAAATTTCATTAATCAGATGACTGGTCCGGATGAACGTATTTTTAGTATAAAAACATACTCTAACCTATTTTGTCACAATCATATGACAAGAAGCGCTATTGTATTATACATCCAGTAGTAATTTTTTAACGCGCATGCGCAAAAGATTCTTTCAGAGTGTCGCTGTGGTTTTTTTTTATACCGTCGTTATATTGTTGCTTGACTACTTTAGCTTCATGGCCGTACCACCTGCTAAAACATTCATAATAAATGGACTAAAACTTCACTAACAACAATTGATATTTCAACATTAATAATTTATGTATAGTAATTTGAATATTGAAGGCATCCATAGAAAGTTTAAAATCTGCATATTACAGTTTGTAGAAATAATAGGCACTAGACGTTTGTTTAGCAGGTTGCTTTTCTCGTCGACATGTTTTTCATCTACGTAATGTAGAGAATTCCTAAAGAAGCCCATAGAAAATAATTATTATCTGTGTAGAGGAAATCGCTTAGTACCATTGTGTATTTTTTCATCACTGGTTCGAAGCAGTTTCCGTAGCAGTTCCAGTAGGAACCTAATAATGGTTTGAGAATAGCAGAGTTGAGTATGAAGAAAACATAAAGAAAATAATAACTTTATTTATTACTTTGAATATTTTTTGATAAAAAACCCCTTTTATTGAAATAATAATAATAAATAACTTTTCCATTCAAAAAGTTGAGTTTTTAATAGGAGAAAATGTTTCTTTAGATACACGAACATAAATTTTTATTTGAATGTGTTATTTTCTGGTAAAATCCCTCATGTTTTTTTGATTTATTCTTTAGGCATTTCAAAAAAATTGTCGACACGAAGGATTACTCCTTTCAATTATTAGAAACACGTATTTTCTTTATTATAAGAGATAATGACTTAAAGTAAAGTAATTTGGCTGTACATATGATTTCTTTGGTCTAAGGAATCCTTTCTACACTGAGAAAAATAGATAGTAACAATAGGGATAACTAACTTTATAGTTGGTTGCATTATATTATAGCGTACCATCTTCCTAATAAACAGTAATACATGGATGAATACTGGGTACTAGATAACGTATTGTTGTCCTTGAGTTAATATCATTCATTATATTTATAATACGTGGTAACATCTTTTTTTCTCCGTGTAGGAATGTGAAGTTTCAAATTTCCTCAAAGAAAATTTTCATTTTTCTCCTTCTGATTGATTCGAAATCTTGCATAAATTTCTTAATTAGTTGTTTTTATTACAAAATAGTAGACTTTGGCATGACAATCCTAATCAGCTAAAAAAGAATAATTTTGAAATTATTGAAAAGCAATCTATAAATTTTACGGTATGCTCAATAAAATTTGATAAAACCTGTACAAGTTAATTTTAGACATATTTTGACCAATTTCAAACATTTAAATGACAACTAACCCAAGCAAAATTGTAAAATAAAACATAAAGTGTCTAATAAAGAAACAATTTGCATCGATTTTATCCATGTTAAATAAATTTGTTTTTAATAACAAAATTAATTAATAATGATGCAATTTATTCGCCTAGAGTCAATATCGGTTGCTTTTCTTAGCAAAGAAAGGATATAGTAAAAACTCTTTATCTGCAAGAATGTATAAAGGATTTTTGGTAACAATATACTTGCCAGAAGATTGTCCGATGATTTGAAGGCTATTTAATAAATCGTTGTAAATTTGCTTTATTTAATTGTTTAATAATGTAATAGGCTTCCCATATTCATATTTTATTTGGCAACTAACAACCTGTATGATATATATATTATCAAAATAATAATATATATTTATATATAAAATAATCACTTATTACTATGTAGTTATTACATAACTTGCATTAGTGTATTTAATGTTTCGTTATTTTCTGGACATATTTTGTTGAGATTACTTGCCGATGACATTACAATTTGCATTGTTTCTTGATCTTTTTTTTTTGTATATACAGTAGTGTTCACGGCTGCGTTGTTTTGTGTTATGAATATTTACGAATCAACGTAAGCAGTACTTGTTATACGGCAATTTAAAAAAAAGAAACGTTTGTTATACCGGCGATTGTAATGTTGGCTTTCCGTATTATAAATTCAGATTTTCTAAGCTTCCGTCATTTAATTACATGTAAAATAGGGAAAATTTACATTTTATCGGTAACAGTCTGGGTATATAAATGTAGGTACTTATTAATTATATTGTATGTTATATTTATATCTTCTTAAATTGCATATTCACATTATATACATTTTTCATACAATAATGGCTATTTATTTGTATACAGTCGCGCTAAACATTGACGGTAAGATCAATAAAACTCTATTATAATTTCACATAAAAATAACCGGTACATTCTTGTACATTAACTAAATTGGAAATCAAGTATAGGTCGGTATATTCTACCTGTAATTTATTTTTGGTTTCATATATTAACAATGCAATAAAGGATATAATGAAGATGAATAGTTTTTAATACCTAAAGAAGCAAAAATTTTGAAAGGTCAATTAATATTTTAATTTGTTGCTTGTGTTGTCTGTATACAAATAATAATAATAATATTATTAATAATATTCAGCATATATACATATAGTTAGTTCAGCATTTTCTTTGTCTTTTTTTTTTTTTTCGTAAACTAGATAAAACACTTCACTTGGTCGTTATTGCATTCGTTATCACAAGGAAACATTATCTCTTTGGTTTGAACCTTAGCTGTTTCGTGTTTGTATATCTCCTACGTTATTTATGTACTATTATTAGTATTATATATATGTATATATATGTATATCATCTGTCGTATATGTACACAGTAATTGAGGTTCCGCGATGGGTCACATGAAATCGTTAATGAGAGTTAGTTAGCGCTAGCTAGAAATGTGTGAGCGTGTTGCGGACGTTGTTACGGCAGGTCCCGTCAGAACAGACGAGAAGGCTTTAATGCAGCGAATGCTGCATCGTATGGAATGGCTGATCTTTGACATCGTGAGTCCATTTATTAGCTGTAACAACACGAGGTCCGTTAATATGGCGTACTACGTGATTCTCTGACGGTGAGGTTACCTTTGTAATACATCTCCTTGTACATGCTTGGACAGTTGTTGTTCTGTAAGAAAAGAAAAAAGAAACGGTTAATTGGTAATTAGTTGAAGTTAAATTTAATGTTGAGTTAATGTATTTTAAGTTTGGCGCATAGTTTTCATAACACGTAACTAGGTAGAAATTTAAAGAGAAACTTTATTTAGCGCTTTAGAATAAAATACAATATATTTATTGCTTCATGATTAAAGCAGGCAACTTTCCGTGCGCTCTGCAGGCGGAGATACGGAAGGGCTATCTACATTGTATGTAATAATGTCGTAGACACATAGATTGAGAAGCCTACCATTGTCAGATGAAGTGAATAAGTTTATTAGAAATTCTAGGAATGTAACTTACGATGGCACAAAAATTTAATGTTTATTTTGCGATATATTTCTAATGTGTTGGTTAAAAACGCATGTCAAGACCACGTGCGAAGTGCAAGCCACAATAATAAAAAAACCGGGATAAACAAAAAATCGTTCTCATTTGATTTATGTGCAACTATGATTGTGTGTAATTATCCGTAACAACCGGCTACTGAACAAATGGTATCAATTATAAGGCCATTAAATCAGTACTTCACAAGTTATGAAGAAAGAAAGGAGATACTGCAAAGGCGTCGTTGAAAGAGTCCAACATCTTTGTATACATTATAAGTTGCTTCTTAGAAAGTTTATCATTTGGACTAGTAACTGAGCAGGTTCACTGCAAACTGAAAGGGTATTTGAGTGCATTTGGAATAGTAGACGACGCAAAATGTAGATTCTATGGGAAAGAGGAGGAAATATCTATCCACAATTTCTGAAACTGCACAGCTCAAGTGTTATTTTCTTATTCACCATTTCAACAAAAAAAAACTTGGAATTTGATATAATACCTTTTAAAACATTCTTTGCCTATTTTTCTTTTCATTTTATGGACCATTAGACCAGACTCGTCTGCATTATACATTTGGAAAAGACAAAGTTCTAATTCTTTCGCTTTTTGCAAAAACCTTTGCTGAAGTTATTCGGCACTAAAATTGCCATTAGAAAGTTTTGAAATTGTTATGCACTTTAATCTTTTCCCGGAATGGTTTCTAAAACCGTATAGTGATACGATGCAAAAAACATATGGACTACCAAAAACCCAGTTTGTGTGTGTCGTTTAATGTTCATGATAATCGCTTGTGATTTGAGAATTCCTCTATCTGATAAGCAACCATTTTATGACTACTGGAATAAATACAATCATAAAGAGAAGCTACCATTCCGAAGAGTGTTACAGAACTATACGCAAACTTTACGTAATGACAACGAAAACATGATTAAAGCTACAGTAAAGAAATTAGCAGATATAATTATGGGTCGGCGAAATAACAAATCGAAAAAGCATTCCATTTTGAACATTATATTTAGTGGCTGTTCTTGATTTTGATTTCCTCAGATTAAAACAAATTTAGGATGGTGCATGCATAGATCCGTTGTTTATGTCTAAAGATGATTTATATCCGCAGATGTCGAGCGTTGATTCTTTAAATATAATAACATCTTTTTATTACTGCGTATGTTGCTCTCCAAGAGCAATATGAAAACTTAGGTACGTCATGCTGCAGACTTTTTGTCAGTGCTATCCAATTTGCGCTATACGCAACAACATCTGTGAATAGGATAAGTGTGTTTTCTGTTGAATATAAAACATAACTAACACAAATAAATAACGCATGCACTCGCCTAGTTCCGCCCCTGGTCAGCGGACAAAATATCCCAACTGAAGTAGAGTTCCAAAAATTAAATTACATTTTATTAGCCACGGACAAAAATACTGCCATTAGCTTGCATGACCATTGAAGTATATATATCCCAAAAACACCAGTAAGTAAGTAATTTGTATGGAATTGTAGGTATGTATCTCTGTCTTAAAATGTTTTGTTCTTTTATCAACTCTAAGTAAAATTTTTATTTCCATATTGGTTTAAAGCTATTGCAAAATATTAAAAGCGGTGTATAAATCTATTCTGTTCTTATTTCTCGTCTTATTAATAAGCAAGCGGGAAATATCCGCAGCTTTATAATTAAATCCATCAATATTAAAGCTTTTTTTGTAACTTTAATCTACTTGAAAGTAGAAGTGCTCTTTATATAACTTCATAAAACACCAATTTCGTTTGATTAAGCTCTCCGAAGTGGAAGAGCGGAGCAGAGGATTAACGTGAGGTCGATTTTATTAAGCGTATATCAAAAGTGTACTTCACTCTGACATTTATCGCCTCTATAATTTCAATTTTTTTACGGCGTAATATCTTCAGGTTCAGGTTGGGTCTCTTTGTACCTGACTTTGGTTTCGACAATGCCTTAGATATCAGCAACATAATATTGGACACTAAATTAACTTGTTTATGGTCGTAACTTTCGAAATAGTCTAGTGAAAGTCGGTGGAAAAGTCTCCAATCCGAGAAAGTCGGAAACTTGCACCGTACACTTAAGCTGATGTGTAGATACGAAATATGAACGTGCAGCATAGTGCTCGAGTACGTAAAACCTCCAACTTTTCCCTGTCTCGTATCTTATGTCGACTGAAAATATGGCAAGCGTTCAAAGTGAATGTAAAACGTTTCTGTTTTCTGTGCTGTTTTTACCGCTGCTGTACGTGATGAGGTAGATATATTCCGCTATTTTAGATAAAGTGCGTTTGAAGCTTAAAATGCTGTCGTATACATGCATATGTTTTAATTTTGCAAGTAGAGGAATCGTTAATTCTTTGCCATAATCGATTAAAGCAAATCGCGTAAAAAAATTGTTTTAGTATAAAAAATTCGTTTAGGGAAATATTCAAAAAGGTTACGTTAGAACATTGTAGTTTGATGCCAAAACTCTGCATGGCTATCGTAAGAGATTTGATTCTTTCCGATAAAGGCCAAAATAATTATAAATGCAGACTCGTTTTACCTGTGAATTTTCTTGTTTGCAAACTATTGCAAAAATCCTTCTTTACTACAATCAATTTGTATCAGCTAAGATATGCTCATAGGTTTGAACAAAAGCTCTTGATGGCCGTGTAGCAAATGGTTAATGAATATAAGGTAGTCTAGCAGTATTTGTGCTTATTCCAGCAAAGTATAGTTTAAGGTGCAACTAATGAACGTTATATGTTTGCTCGATTTCATTAAAACTCCCTGTGGCTAGTTTAAGCAACGCTCGTACTATATGGAAAATAAGGCCTTTCTGCAAATTAAAGCGTGTTTTCCCCAGTTCTCGGGCCATCTCGTATTCTGCCGCAAACTCTTTGTAACCAACAGGAACTTTCGGTATTAATTCCATTTGTTTTACTGAGTACAAAAAGCGTCGGATGTGAACAAAAATAAACGTAACAAAATGCAACGAAATAGGAGAAAATGGGAGAGAACCCAAACGAAATTTGAGTTGGTAAAAGTACTTTATTCGTTCATTATCTACGGTATAATCGCTGCATTTTAATGTATGTATATGTGCTAATGGATAAATGCAGTACGTGCCCAGAATGCCGTCCTATAAGGACGGGGAACATTCGGACGCGGGCTGAACGCGCGGGTAAAGTATAACTGGTCGGAAATGAGAAACACATACTGGCCGGAATTGCCAGGCTGCACATCTAAATATCCACCTAAACTCCCGACCGTTCGCTCACATACTACGCAAAACCGGAAATTGGAAACCGGTCCATGATGTAGATTTTACATTCTTGTTCGTTTATAGCGTTCGCATCAGCGATATGTTGTAGGTGTAAATTTCGTAGTCTTCGGCACGTGGAGTTTTCACTTTGTTTTGTAGAGTACATTTGGCGAATTTAGAAAGGGCTTTATGTTAAAACTGTGCGAATCAACAAACAATTTAATAAAGACGTATACTTTTTATATATAATCGTAGCGAAGGATGTGTGTCTTAACACTTAAGATGTGATAACCTCATTAACTTAAAGACAGTCATGCTAGTTTGTCGATAGGCAGATTATATATATATATATATATACCGGGAGAAAAGTTGCGAGCTGTGGATTGCATTCTGGGCGACTGGAAATCAGAGGGACTTCAGCTGAAGGCGTGCCTACGCAGAAGGTCGCAACACAAATTTGTTGACATTCAGCGAATCATTATAGCTCAGTGGAAGTAAAATGAGCGAAATATTCTTTTTCTCTCTTATATCGCTATTGATGGTATGAACAACAAATTAATAACCAATAATCTAAGTGAGCTATTGTAAACATGATTGACGAAGTTTGTAAAACTAATACTAAATCCAATATTACATTTGCATTAGTGAAAAGGAAAATAATAAGAGAATACTCATTTAATAATTAAGATGCGCAATAAACTGAAATGCGTAGCATTGATTTGTTTTTATTCATACTTATTTCTACATCGAAGCATCAGATAATGTAAACTATAAACTTCAGTGACAGAGCTCATAAACAATATCAAAAGAGAAAAAAAAAGAATGAAAAGGGGTTTTAAAAGTCAATAACCAAATAAAATAGCAAACATAGATTCTAACAATCCTAACAATAGTAAATGAAGTACCTAATCGTCGGTACATAGGATGGTGGATATTTATTAGTCATTAATTCAAAAAATTCCATCGGACGGTGAATAAAAAAAAAAAAATAAGACAATAACCATTGAATAACTAAAAACACACAATAACGGTGTGTAGTAATAATTTGTGTTTTACATAATTAGTTTCCTGTTGAAGTATCAGAAAATGTAACTGATAACAGATTTCAGTCACAAAATTAATCATAGCCTCATGAAAAATTAAATAATGGTTTAACATTATTCTATACTGTGAACGCTGGACGTCACGACTGATAATCAAGTGTGCAAGCCACTAGACTATCAGCCGCGCATTTCCAATATTCATAATCAACAACACTGGAGTTATGAAAATCCTGATTTAACTATGCCTAGAAACCATCAGCGTCGCTTTGATATAAATATTTGGGGTGGTTTACTGGTTGAATGCCCGGTAAGCTCAAACTGTTTTTTGAATTCCATTTCATGATTTTTAATTTTTTCAAATTTTGCCGTATCGCATAAATGCAGAAAATTATTTAGTTTTTCTGCAACAACAGCTTCCAGAACTTTGGCAATATATGATTTTTATGTAAGATGGAGCAGGCCTGCACTTTGCATGATTTGTCCGGGATTACTTGGACAATTCGTTTTGCGACCGTTGGATTGGCAGGAGTGATTCAATATCTTGGCCACCTCCATCGCCAGATCTGACACCTTGTGATATCTTTCAATGGGGGTAGTTTATAAGACATTTGTGACCGATGTTAACGAACTAGAAAATCGTATATTTCGAGCCATGCAAGGCGTGCTGAAACATGTTTAGCTAAATTTTTACGCATTGTATTTTTTATTTCTAAATATTGGTTAAATTAACAAACGGTAAAGGAACATTTGTTTCAGTTTTAGATGTTCAACGTCACTCTATAGTCTGTGTTTGCGAATTATATTAATTGAAAGCGTAAAAAGATTTTAACTCTCATGATTAATACTTTATAGGCCAATATCTCCTAACGTAAATATTTGAGGTTATGTATGTTTCATTCAATTTACAACATAGTAACTACTGATACAAATAAATTAGGATCTTAAATTAAAAAATCCAATATTTAACTTAGCAATATTAATTTCTGCAGTTAACAAACTAGTTTTCTCAATATAAGGCAATCAATATTCAAATTCAGTTATCTTACATTAAAACAGCAAATGTATGGAGTTAAGTTAACATTGTTCAGAAAATATTCTTTTTAATTAGAAACGATATTTTTTTTTGTCATATATTAAAACTACCGCTGTCTTGTGTTAAAGCAGAAATAGAGACATTTAATGTAGATAAATGTGTCGAATATGACAACCAAATTTAACAAAAAACTATTAATGCAAACCGTATTGTTTCTAGAACTATCCATCAAATGATAAAACAACTGCACTGTAACGGCAACGTTATTGTCATTCTAATTTTTATGTTAATTGAAAAAAAAAACGAACTGTATCAACAGTGCAGAAATGAAAAATGATCTTTCTATTTTACCGGTGACGATAAATTATGGATGCTGTACAACAGACAAAAAAAACTATTTGAATCTCTTTTATTCCACAATTCGCGTTACCATTTACAGCAGATAGAACAGGATGTGCTATTGAGCGTTTCGCAAAACTTCATTTCCATTTATTAATATTCACGCGAAGAGAACGCTGGAACTTTCCACTATCTCGCGTTGGTTTCGCCCGAATCGCACGCAATCCGAGAAGAAATTAATTAAATGCATGTTTGAACCATGGAATTTTTTCCAAGCTTATTAGGTATAAGATTTCACTGGAGTATTTTATATGAAATCAGAAAATATCGATAAATTAAATTGCCTGACAGATCGCCGGATATTTGTAATGGTTTATTGTCGTGAATTCCTGGCGAACATAGACACTGTCATAAAAATACAGAAATATATATAACATAATGTCCATAAAAATAATAAATAAAGAAATAAATATAAAAGTTATGTATAAATAAAATCATAAATTCATAAATTCGTCGGCTGTATAAAATGAATTACTCTTTACGTACATCATTAATTCTCTTTTAAATTTCGACACAGACTGACATTGTTTTAGTGCGGAGGGTAACCGATTATAGAATGTTATGGCCCTGTATCGGGTACCTGTTTCGTATAGGTGGGTACGATGTTTCGGTACGCATAGATCGCTGCGATTCCTTGTCGACATACTCTCCGAAATATCGCTGTTTCTTAGGAATAAAGCACTGTGTTTTCTGTAAAACATAACAATTTCGTATATATATAATGACGCTAATGGCAATATTCCTAGTTGTTTAAATATTGGTCGACATGATGATCTTGCACCTGCTCCAACCATACATCTAACTATTCTCTTTTGATAAAGAAACAGCTTTGCAGCGTGTGGGGACGAACCCCAAATAATTATACAATAACGGAGGCGTGATTCAACATAGGCATAGTAAAATGACTTTAGGGAACACAGATTAACGCAACTTCGCAAAATTCTAACGCCATAAAGTGCGGAAGAAAGTTTGGTTTGGATACCTGCGCAGTGTTCTTTATATTTTAAACAAGAATCGACCGTTAATCCTAAAAAATTGTAAGTAGATAACTCTGGTATGGATTTCCCGTTGATACTAACATATATGCTGCGGTCATCGTCGGTAATAGTACGGAAACGTATCAGACCGGTCTTATCGCAGTTGAGAGTTAAGTAATTTCTTGTGCAGTACGTTAGCTTGTCGGAAGCAACACCTCTCAAAGAACCCGAAAGCTCCGAGATGAGCGAATCGGCGACGACGCAACTTGTATCGTCTGCGAATTGGGATAAAACACTCGGTGTTACGGCAGCAAAAAGGTCGTTTATATAAATAAGAAACATCGTCGGTCCCAACACCGACCCTTGAGGAACACCGGTTGTAACGGTAATCGCCCTCTTACACCATGCACTGGGGTGCACCTTAAACTTGTTGATGAATGCCAACGAATAGTTTCAGAAATGTTGCGAAATGTCAGGGGAGCATTTGAATTGTACTATTGTGTGGAGGGTAATGGTTATCATTTTGAACATTTAATAAAGTAAAATACAAACCATTTCATTATAAGCCTATTTTAGTGCACAAGTTGAAAATTATGCACTTTTTGCTTTCTGATGCCTTTTTGATACATGTTGCCGGAAAGAGAATTACTTAAGACCTTTTGAACGAGTGGTCACAAGACCCATCCTCTCTATTTAGATTTTAAGTGTAGGGACTGCTGCGCAGGGATGATTTTAAACCGTTAGGTCCGATATTAAAAATTATCCCTCGTGATATGACAATTGATGCGTTTCGAAAATTTATATAAATCACAGCAGGTAAAGAGTTATTGGAGGTGGCTCGTTTCAATTTAAATGCCCTTTATTATGTAGTTACTCAACAATATCTCCTACTCAATCTATACTCATATATAAATATCTTCAACGCAGTGTATATGTAGCTGATAAATGAAACATCACGGTGATATTAAGCCAAAACTTAAGTCTCGCAAAGCTTATTAGATTACGACGTGCCGGCGGTACTTAACTTATTAAGATTTTATTAATTGCGCGTTGGGCGCGTGGAGCCTTCCAAGGAGGTAATAAATAACCCGCGGCAAAGTCCCCGCTTTCATAATAAAATCCCACCGTCCCCGGCAATTTATAAGTTTTCTGTAAATTAAATACATATTATTCATGTCTTTCGGTTTAACTACGCCCCAGAGGAGTGAATTAAATTTGCACCGGTCGTACGAGCGAGCATGACAAGCTCATAATTTTTGTATGTGAACTCTGATGTGAATGAAACCCGCGGTGGTATTAACGAAAAAAGTTACTTTTTGTCCTACTTTTCCATGCTATACAACTTTCAAAATTAAGGTTCACATTTTGTTGAGTTAATTGTACCTTGTTGAAAGTACAGATTCCTTTTGCTTACATTTTTGTTACCAACGGATTAGAAAACGTAAAAGAATATATGGTTAAAAAAATAAATAAAATGTATAGGAAACAAATGCAGTGGTAGAAAGGATTCGATTGTTTGAAGCTAGTACAAGCAAGACTTTTGCAATGATACATTAAATATATGTGTTATTATGATATATGAAGCCCAGTCTTCGCCCTTCATTATATCCACCAACCAATCTTTCTTAAATTCGCCCAAAAATGACAGCACAAGCCCATGTTTCCTTCTTCTCTCTTCTTTGACCTCCTATAAGTTCCTTCCCATTTGTCTCCAAATCATATTTGTGTGTCCATATTCCTCCTTTATCTTTTTATTTGGTTTCCATCGTCTATTTCTTGTTTCTCAAAATCTTTCACATTATCTTCTTCTCTTATATTCCGATTTAAATCTTCTTAATTTGTGCGAGTACAAGATTATATCCATAGAGCCACTGTTTGTGTAAATACTGCTTTATGCATACTATAATATAATTGTTTCTTTAGAGCTTTTATGGAGTTGCTTCTCTTTGTGAAGAGAATGGCAAAGGTCACCAGGACGCAGAATAGTTCTTAAAGGAATAAATGTCTGACTTTTTTAAAACTCCTACTGACTATAAAATTTACCATAGGTCGCGGTGAAATAAACATATATTGCTATCACAAGCGTACTCAAGCATAATCGCTTTATTAGTTTTTTCTCTATGTCATTGTTTCATCTGATTTTTTTAAATGAAGCTTGCAAATAATCAATCTCATCCATCGCTTGAAATTTTGTAATCACAATCATTCTATTTTATTTCTTGAGAAAGCTGTCACTTCTCTGAAAGACCTGAAGAAGATCTTAAATTCCGAGCTACTTTAAATGCCTGAACTTATTTGATTTACTCTATTCTACAACGAAATATAGGAAATTCAGTGGGCGAAAAAATCATCAAACTACGTAGATGCTACTTTCTATTAAATCAAATCAAATTGTTCCATCTTTTGTCCTCTCTCCTCATTTCCATATATTTCATTTTTTCATAATAATAGCGAAACCATACCGTTTTGGCTATATACATTTTCATCTTCTTTTGTCCATCTTCTTTCTAAAGGATGGAAGCCTTTTCTCCATCTGTCTAGGTATACCAAGCTTCCAGTGCTAATCCTGATTTTTCGGTTTCCTTATTTTTAGTGGTCTACTCGTGTATGAGTCTTCTCATTCACTTGTAGTTTTGTTCTGGTTTTGTCCTATCAGTTGCCTTCTTCGGATAAACTTTTTATATATGCTATTGTGGCAGCATTTTGGATTTGGGAGACGCAGGAGTGAAGGTTTAACAAGGTTTTTACACCTCTTTTTTAAAGAATAAATATTCTCATGGCGGAAGTGCACCCGCCTCAGTAAGTAATACCAGATGTCATTAAATAACAAAGTTGGCGACAGTTCACCACCACACAGTATTCCAACAAGGTTAATAAAATTACGCACTCCCAAGACCTTTGCCGTTGCTCTACAAATAAAATAAGGTAGATTTTCTCAGAATTGATTCCTATTTTGTAAAAGCTCATCCAGTTCTTAATACATAAAAAAAATATCCACTGCTGCAAAAAGCTCAGCAAGTGTATTGGAGGTTATCAACACAGGTACACAATACATGTTATCAATACATATCAACGTCACTGACATTCATTGAAGGTATGTCATTTATATAACCTAGAAAAGGGTTGGTCTCAGTACACACCGCTGAGATATCATATATCGTTCCGAGTACACATTATTGCCAACAACTTTTTTGGGCCGATCAGTTAAATATGACTTAAACTATTCCAACGTTGACCCGCAAATACTGTGCTAACTGTAAGCTAATGGAGAAAGAATATGTTCCATTAAAGCTTTAACAATATAATTATGAAGACACTCCATCATCACTAACAGAATAAGTAAAGTGCAATTTGTAGATTGCCCCAGAGATATTTCTTTCAATTACGGGATAGTTAAAAAATGTACGTTGTGTGTGATCAATACGTAATCAACTGGAGCTGTATCATACACAGCAGTAGGACATTTTGCAAGGTTACAAAAGAAAGTATTAGATATGTTACACAAACGGTTTCAGATTTATTTTTAGCTGAAAGAATGAAATCGTTGTTTTTATCCTTTTTTTTGTGTTAAGGTAATCATATCTTTGTGAAATTTCTCGTAGTCTAAAGTTAGTCTGCGCTGGTTTAGGCGGTACATGTTTATTCCTCCTCGTTTAATAATCTACCCTATTTGGTGCAGATGCTTTCTTAAATAACCATGCCCTGTTAACAGACTTCGTTTGTGCTCGGTTGAGAGTTATCATAGATAAGTATTGTTGGTTCTTTCATCACCTATTCGTTGTGTATGTGGTCGTAAACATTGTCCCAGAAAAGTTGGCGTTTTCTTACGATCCACTCAGTAAATGCATTACGTATTGCAGATTTGCTTATTGCTAGACCTAATTCAGATCCATTTTTTTCAGAACCCTCTCTTGCTAATTCATACGTTATGAGTTACTGCGTATGAGGCCAGTAAATTGTACAAGTGGTCTATATTTTTACTAGGTTGCTGAAGGTATGTTCATACCTGCACCTACAGAATTACCAAATTATCATGCGTCATATGTGGGAGATTTTGAATATGCAATGGTTCTTTCATCACCTATTCGTTGTGTATGTGGTCGTAAACATTGTCCCAGAAAAGTTGGCGTTTTCTTACGATCCACTCAGTAAATGCATTACGTATTGCAGATTTGCTTATTGCTAGACCTAATTCAGATCCATTTTTTTCAGAACCCTCTCTTGCTAATTCATACGTTATGAGTTACTGCGTATGAGGCCAGTAAATTGTACAAGTGGTCTATATTTTTACTAGGTTGCTGAAGGTATGTTCATACCTGCACCTACAGAATTACCAAATTATCATGCGTCATATGTGGGAGATTTTGAATATGCAATGTAACTGGACTATCGAAAAACATTGAAGAACTATAAAGTATTCAATGGTTCCTCTAGGTTTTATTACAAAATATATTGTGTCATGGACTAGTTTATTTCTGCAGAAGATTCCTTCCTTCCAGGTTTTTCACTATATATTTCACTTCACCAGTTTCCCCTATACAAAGTTGTTCCCTCGCTACCTCAACACTAGAGCTGAGTGATGCAAATTTATATAAACTCCGCTACTTTCAATTACGCCCTCCTCTCGAGAACCCACCGGCGGAAGAAGCGAGACCCATTAACTAAGTCTTTCTTTGTACTAGACTAAGAAAGCCATCTATCACCTGCAGAACTTCACTAGGCATGCAAAGTGCACATTAGCGCCCCGACCAGACGTACGTAAGCCGCGATTTGCGACCGAGATACGCGGCGGTGGTGGCGGCGCCGGTGAGGATTGGCGAAAGGTCTGAGCGAGGTAGGTATCTAAGGGATGGGGAGACGACTGCTTCCATCCGGTCTGCCCCGTATATACACGTGCCTTCTCCATTTATTAAACTTGTTGCCGGGGCGTTGCGGATGTTTCTTTTGTAGTCGCGTTCGCTGTGGATGAATGGGCCGAATTGGTTAGCGTTCGCAAGGTATAAACACTCCCGTAAACCGCGAAGTGCCCTGCTCGATAACGGCCCTAATGGATCCTCGAATACTCGATTCGAATTAAAGGCTTCTCTCCAGTTACTTTTGATTAAAATCTGTTTTTAATGCTCGCATTTACTGAAGGACGTGCGAGGGTTCCTTTGTCACGTTGCCTGCGAATTTATTAGGTAAGTTCGCCTGAAAAAAAACCAACTCCAAGGGTTCTTGATTAAATATCATTCAAGTTCCTGTACATCAATATGAAAAGCTTTGAATTTCAGCAGCATTTCTCAGCGTTTAGTATTGCTGAATGTTAATACTAATACCCAATTTTTAAAGCAGCTTATTTCACAATTTTCATTGTTAGTCACTAACTTAAAAGTATATCTATAAAAATACATTAAATAAATATAATATAGTTAGTAACACAAAGAAATGCATTGACCAGTGTATGTACTACAAAATTGTCAAGGCAGACGAGAGAATATAGTAAGTATGACTGCAGTAGAAGACTGCCCAGCAATGTTTAAAAACAAACAAATATTTTAATTATTTCCGCAATCGCAAAAAAAAAATACAAGCAAAGATTTATAAAAAAAAAAATAGCATGCCCATATATTTTAATCACCATTGGAAGACATGAACGAAAATAGAAGCCACAGAAATGGAACATACATCTATAGCAAACGGTGAAAACAAATTGGAATTCTTATAGAAATCTGGTAGAAACGATAACAAGCAAAGAATGCACAGCAAAATAAACAAAAGGGGGTGAAACAACAACCACAGCACAAGATAGAAAGAAATGAAACAGAACTTCTTAAAAAGCTTTCAAAAGTAGAGTAAAATTCGTTGAGATAATGGTTAGAAGTGCCAAAATAAGGTATAAAGTAACATCATCCTTGTAACCTATTAATATGGGCATGCCGCAGGGGTCTGTGCTTAATCCCTTACTGTTTTCGTTGGTTTTGAGCAATGTACCTAATTGAATGTTTGTGTGATTTTGTTGATGTTTGTTGTTTACTTTAAATAAATCAAATTTAGATGGCTAAGAGATATAATTGATTTATATATTTTCAAATAAGTATATTATGCGGAATTCCCCTAAAATTTAACGTATGGTCTTGTCTTATGGGGGTCTCCACCATAGCTAAGCAGACGTTTTTTTTTTTTTAAAGAAAGGGCTACCATGAGATGCATTGTGCGAATCACACAATTAATCTCTCTTTTGCAGGTAATAGTTCATTTCATGGTCAATGACAGATGGTCAATATTCTAGACTTTCCAATATTGTTATTTTTACTTGATACTACTACCCATTTCTTTTAATATCCTCCGAACTTTCCAATTTAATCATTCTGTAAACTTTGATGAATTGTTTATTATATTGTTTATATGTAACAACAAAAATATATGAGGACATACAACAATACGTATGCCGCAAAATAATATTACACATAAAGAATCCAAATTAGAAAACCATTGAAAACCTCTTTTCCTGGCCTTTCTGTTAGCGAACCTACCTCATCCAAATCGAGTTTTTTTAGCGTTGTTTGTTCTCTATAGATTGTAGCAAAAGACTAGTTAGTCTTGGCCTGTAGTAGATCTGAGGTAATCTGTCACAATTTTGAGATTACTAAAAACTGTTTCAACATTAGCAGTTGTAAGAGTTAGTGTAAAAAAGTAACAAAAATATGAGATAAACTTCAGTTTAGTTAGTTTCAAGTATATTTACTTAAAACTAGGTCAAAATAACCTTTGACAGATAATTCGTCTCTTAATTTATTTTTTTTAAATATTTAATAAATTCATACACCGAGATGTAAGTTTACTTAAATTGAATATTTCTGAATTTCTGTTATGAACCAATGAGCGTTTATTCATTATTTCTGTTTCGTCGCAACTTTAAACAATTTTGGGGACAAAAATGTCTAATAGACTATTGAATTCTTTATACTTTTTGACTTCTCTCATTTCTTTTAATATCCTCCGAACTTTCCAATTTAATCATTCTGTAAACTTTGATGAATTGTTTATTATATTGTTTATATGTAACAACAAAAATATATGAGGACATACAACAATACGTATGCCGCAAAATAATATTACACATAAAGAATCCAAATTAGAAAACCATTGAAAACCTCTTTTCCTGGCCTTTCTGTTAGCGAACCTACCTCATCCAAATCGAGTTTTTTTAGCGTTGTTTGTTCTCTATAGATTGTAGCAAAAGACTAGTTAGTCTTGGCCTGTAGTAGATCTGAGGTAATCTGTCACAATTTTGAGATTACTAAAAACTGTTTCAACATTAGCAGTTGTAAGAGTTAGTGTAAAAAAGTAACAAAAATATGAGATAAACTTCAGTTTAGTTAGTTTCAAGTATATTTACTTAAAACTAGGTCAAAATAACCTTTGACAGATAATTCGTCTCTTAATTTATTTTTTTTAAATATTTAATAAATTCATACACCGAGATGTAAGTTTACTTAAATTGAATATTTCTGAATTTCTGTTATGAACCAATGAGCGTTTATTCATTATTTCTGTTTCGTCGCAACTTTAAACAATTTTGGGGACAAAAATGTCTAATAGACTATTGAATTCTTTATACTTTTTGACTTCTCCCTGTAAATTGTTGCTTTTTTTACTTTTGAATATTCAGTTTTATAGTTTCTGTGCACCAAATTGGGCTTTCGTATTTTGTTGTTGCAGAATAACCTTTCCGCAATTGTGCCAAGCGTATTCCATTTTTTTTTTAAACTGTAATTACTGTTGCATTTTCGAATTTAGTAACTTTGGGGCAAATTGTAAGCTGGGTAAAGTAATTTATTAGAAAATTGACTCATTAAAAGCTGCTGCATAGATAACAATATTCTCGCTCCAATTACCAATAGAATGCTACATTGTTACAGTAATTGTAAGGACTACGAGTTGAACCTCAATCGATGTTCTGTAGGTTGTAATGTGTTGTTATTGGTTTAAGTAAACAGCAAATTTTTTTGACGCAACCCACTAAAAGAGAATTTTTTTCTCAGTTGTGAAAATACTTCAAGACATCCGTCTACTGTCATCCAAAGGTGAGTAGGCATATCGTTTACATAAATCAACCTCGAGAGTTTCCTTTCCGCCCACATGGGAGAACACATGGTTTAAACCCTCACAAAATAGAGGATGAAATAATAAATTGCGAGCAATTTAAATTATGTCACACGAGGCAATGTAAACAGATTCAAAACAGCTCCTCTCGGCGAGCGCAAACACCCGGCTTTTATCCCTTTAACGTACTGAATTTCCGAGGACACACGCGCCATGTCGACGTGGAAGGGCCAAAAGGTCTGATTTATGAACAAGATTTTACACACGGGGTCTTGCTGACCGACTCCCCTTACATACGGTAAGAACAATAAAATTTTATAGTGACAATAAAAATTACTAACGGGTTCGGTTATTCGGTAATTTACCACTCTGTCGTCGGACTTTTTTCTCGCCCTATTTCTTTTGCGATTAAACAAACGGCGTCTGGAGGGCACGGGAGCGAGAGACGCGGGCGCCAGATGACAGCTACGGAGGTTGATTTAAACCGACAAGGTTTGGGGCTTTTTAACCCGCTCGACTCCGTGATGAACTTCCCGTAGCGTAATAAAAGCAAGGAGTTTTTCTCTTTTAACTTTTCGTATAAAGAGAAACTTTTCAATGTGGGTTTACCTTTTTAATGCGGACAGAATTCAATGCGACGACTAGAATTTCACTTAGCTGATGAACACGGGATGTTAGAAACGAGAAGTATAATTATCAATTTGAGAGCAATTTTGTGTTAAAAATATGAACTTTTGTATTGAATCTCGTACAAATAAATCCGGCCGGCGATTCAGTAAAATTCTGACGAAATACATCCAAGTAGACCATATTCTAGTCTAATATGTGCGATATGAATTTGATAGTCGCATACGTCCAAAGTGCCAACCAAAATATCAGTTTTTAATAAGTTATTTCGTGGAAAAAAGACATTCTAAATTGCAGTAGTGGTAATTACTCAGGCCCCAACATCTATAACTGGTCCGGAAAGGTGAAGATCACACCAATAACGAAGGTTAAAGGAAAAATACCGCAATAGTCTTTTTGACAATATATTGCTACGAAACTTGTAGATAATTCTTTATAATTTTTATTAAATTTTTTTAAATTAATTCAACACTGTTTTATTCTCCTTTCATACAGTCAGCGTCATCTATTAAATATCATTTAATAGATAAATATGCTACGCTCCATTTGTAAGATGACACTACAGTACACAGGTACACGAAATTTACCCCTCCACAGTGTTTTGGGTACACCGCAAACCAATCGAATGATTTACTTTTTATCTTTAGTCAACCTCGAGATTTGGAGAGGTCACGTCTTACCACTGGACCAACGTTTATTATCTTTATATACCTGATATACACTTAAATATCTTAATTGTGACTGTACTAGTTATTCGTTAGTGATGTACTTATGCTATAGTGAATAAACAAGATATTATTGTATTGAAATTTATTTATTTCGAGTTAAATAAATGTGATGAACAAAGAAATGAATCTTCTAATGATTCCCTCAGGGTAAGTAAGTTTTTTACTATTTAAATTGTACAAAAATAAGATTTCTAGAATCTTAATCCAAACTAATAACTCATATCTCGTTTTAATATCATATAAAGAATTCAAATCTCCCTAAATTCCCGTCATAACATCAAGTATTGTCAAACCATGTCAACTTAAACTGCTCGTGAGAAGAACCCGCAGGATCAAACAATAACCTCACAATACCAAATTGCACTAGAATCACTGTTATCATACGATAATATAACCCAACATTCTCTCTACGCTTTTGACGCCAGTAATAGATTCAAAAAAATGATAAAATCGCTTACTTCAAGTACGAAAAACTGCTCTAATATACTCCAAATACTAATTCCAACTCCACAGCAATCATTTCAGCTCCCAATTAGTGTTCCAATGATGTCACACCAAATAGGCTCGAACAAGACTCTTCAATAGGCCCCAGGATTAGAAATATGCCACCCCAAATTCTCGAAATCAATGGATTTCCATCATCTTGGCACTACATACGCAATACTTTCATTCTTAAGTAAGTAAATTTTATAAGTTAATGACTCTTATTGTGATAGCAAATCTATAATTTCTAGATAATTATTCGAAATGCAACTACACTCCGGAAAAACCGAAAAAGAGGTCGTTCACATTTGTTTTCAACAACTTGATATCTTCTAGGCAAAAAGGACCCCAGCAACGATGATAGATATCGTTTCCAACGATACGATACAGCAAAATCAATCCACGTTCGAACAATCAGCGAAGGAACACATTTCCTTAAAATCCATG
This sequence comes from Cetonia aurata, assembly GCA_949128085.1. Classification (NCBI taxonomy): domain Eukaryota; kingdom Metazoa; phylum Arthropoda; class Insecta; order Coleoptera; family Scarabaeidae; genus Cetonia; species Cetonia aurata. Next base: position 22,300,962 of record OX421885.1, on the reverse strand, counting down.
GTAACCTGCCCTTTTTGAATTAGATACGAAATAAGTAAGTGTTTAGTTTAAATTTTAACATATGTTTACAAAATAAATAAATAAATAATTCAAAATACATTTACATAAATAATTTTATAGTTATCGTTTGATGAATGAATTTGTTGCACATTCAGTGTTAATATGTTGCATTTTTGAATTTTACAGTCGATTCTATGATGTATTGGGTTATCCTATACCTATCGTCAACTGTTTTTGAGTTTTGCGGAGGGATGTTTAATAGCTCTTCTTTTGCTCTTCTTTAAACGTAAAACCTCCATATTTTACAAACAGCAAGTAAAACCGTAAGGGTTCACAAAATACATCTATTGTACAGAATGGAAGCTATTGACGAATATCACAATAATGATATTTTAAATTTATTCTACATCCTTGGTGAATATAGAAAAATTCTTGCTAGAACTTGTAGAGTATTTAATGAGCGATATCCTAATCTACCGCCAATTACTAAAAGTAAATTTACACGAATGGAGTCCTGTTTTTAAAATACAGAAAGTATTAAGGTAAAAAATAAAACGCACAAGACCTATCGTTGAAGCACAAGGAAATGAAGTAAATGTGCTGGCTTATTTTCATGCTCATCTCCGGATTTCGATAGTTGCAGCTTCTGGTGAAGTGCGTGTCTCTCCAATGTCGATTCCTTGCATTTTAAAACGTCATAGAATGCATCTCTACAAAGAAACATTACTAGAAGCCTTCCGGCTTGAGGACGAACAGAAAAGAGTTGAACATTGGGAACCATGATTTATTGAAAAATGTTGCGACTTGAAAGTGTTATGTAGCTGAAAATATTTTCATTAAATAGATTACAGCTGACAATAACTGCAAGTTTAAGAAAGAATTAAAAGTGCGAAAAACTTCAACAAAAGCCAGTGCAGTAAAATATTTGTATATAATATTACTTTGAGCAGATTATAATTACTTTCTATCGCTGGTGAACTTAGATGTGAAAATATATATAAAATTAGATAATTGGTCTAATATCTCTCCCGTTATTTTGGCATTTGTCTTCATTAAAACTATTGAAAAAAGTAGCAGTTTCCGCTGTAGTTCTTTTACGGTTGCATGAGGCCATATAGATATAGAAAAAAGAAAACCGTTTGGTTAAAACGAATTCCTTTTTGTCTTTAAGTAGGTTTATATACCACTACTGGAAAAATTCCATTTAACGCTTAATTTGACAACAATTGAAATAAGAGAGAAAGCAAACTCCCTTCTTTCCTCGAAACTGTAGAGCCGAACGAGAACGTTCAAAATAACTCGGTCGTCGAGGCCCGTTTTAAAAAGTCAATTACCTATTCCCGTTTCCCCGTGCCGTCTGTTAATGTTCTGCCAAACGGGCTCTGCCCTCCGACAAAACGACATTAACAGAACGTTTTCCCGCCGACTTCAGCTAAAGGTCTAGGACTTATCGCCCGCGGGGGGAATCGAGACGGAGCTCGCCTTGCCTCTGTTGTGTTCTTACTTCCGGCTCGTTGTCTCATAATTATCTTACGTAAGCCGCAACTCGGTCTAGAACTTTTAATAAACACGTCAGTTCTTGTTTGAACTGAACGAGGCAGACGTCTTGATCTCCAGCGTTTGAGTTTTTTTTTCTTTTCTTCTTTTGCACGGTTAGTTCGGTCTCACTGGTGCTTCTTTAAGTTTGATGATTATCCTCTCACATATTTTATAAAACATATCTTATGAAGTAGTTCTGCCATTAATTATGTTTTCTGATCATTGTACGAGATATTCACATTTAAACATATTTTAATATAGCCATATAAACAAGAAAATATGCATTTGAATTCCACCGCAATTCCACAATTTATATACATAGAAAATGATTTCAGGTCCTAATTCAGATTAAAATTGAAGTAGCTATGCAGGTCTCCTAGAAGACATAATTTATCTTTGCTTTCTTAATTATTAGATTTATCATCCTCGAAGGTGATTCATCTACGTAGCTATCTGCTCCTGGAGTATTCGAACATAGAAGCAGTAATCTTGCTTTCCTTAAGCCATTGCAATAGCGCAGAACTGAAATTACGATTTCCTCTTCATCCAAATCTGGGATTCTCTGACAGGTGCGCAATGTACCTTAGAAATTTATGTTCCCAACCCCCTTAGCATGTTTGTATATAAAGTAGAATACCATTATAGACACAGAGTCGGACGCTATTCGGATAATTATAAATGTCGGAAAAAAAAAATTCGCGCTACTTATTGGGCGACAACGCATGGGAATCGAAGCAACGAATACGAACCAGAGACCGTACCGACTTGCGACCTGCATGGATGGATTGAGCATATAAATATTGACATGGAGTTGAACGCGATTCGGGTATTTGGAAATGTCTGAAAAAAAAAATGCAAATTCGCGCTATTTAAAATAAAGTCTATTTACATTGTGAAGTAAAGTAGACCTTTGTTTAAATTCCTGCCTTCCTAGAATGTCTTATATCACAGTGTTCAAGTTAATAGATTTGCCATTAATGCAATAATAATAATAATATATAGGTAAAATAATAGTTGCCTACGGCAAATGTTAGAATAAAAAATAAAATAAAGCCGTAAGGGAGGAATTGGGAATAGAACCCATTTTAAAAAGCATAGAGAGATGGTTTGGGTATATAGCAGGAATGGAAGACGAAAGACCTACTAAAAGAATATGGCGAACGAGAACAAAGCAAAACAGGAAAAGAGGCAGACCGAGGAGAAAATGGGATGATATAATACGGGAAACTTTGAAAAAGAGAGGATTCACTTGGACCGAGGGACGAAATCTAGCAAGACAGAAAAAGAAATGGGCTAAATTTATATATAAAGATGCAGCACACGGCAGTACTAATGTAATGTAAAATAACGAAATATAGTTAGTATTTATACCTTAACACCTAATGGTAGATAAGAACACGAATTACGGAACGTCTCGAAAATTTGCTCAGAATGCTCAGAATTGCCGAAAACCCCGACAGATACTTGTTAGTGCAATAGAAAAAACTACGAAATACTTCTATAAGTTGGAGTTCGTACCACCTGACTTCCAGGTAAGAGTCAACACTGATATCACTCCAGTGGCCCAGTGACTGTGTCAATGATCTTGCCATTAAAACCGCCGCTCTATGATAATTAAATATCGCTCGGTATACATGCACGGAGGGTTACGAATTTAAATTTCATGGAATTCTCATTTAATTAGAAGGAGAGAATAAGCCAGTATCGTAGTATCAGTTCATTTAAACACTGTTTTGCCAGTTTCTATTCTGATATTTGCTTCCACTGTTGGTAATTTCATTGTTGATTTTAAATAAGTTCATCACTCCCACAATACGTGAACTATTCGGATGTAAACGCGCACCTATATCTGTTAGCAGCAGACAGGTAGCTATAAATTTTCATTATTATTATAGCTGGATACGTGGAATTGGTAATGGAACTTCAACTAAACTCACCTAACGAAACAATAAACTGATTTACGATTCGCGAAACCGCAACGTTTGGAAATTTAATATCGAGCATCGCATGATTTTATACTTCTTCATATGATCCACATATGTAAATGTTGCGTATCTCTGACCGCCTACACTATGCACGAAGAACTAGACGTGAGGGCATGCGCGTGTATGGATACGGTTTAAATCCCATCAATTTTGCATGGCATTAAATTGTGTGACGTAACGTGGAGATCGATGCCAATTCTTCGATCCAGTTTGTGTTCGAATATACGAGTAATGCATAAACGCGACGTCTCATAACGTATCCGTTTCCAGTCGCACAACGCGATGGTCTATGGTTATGGGACAATACTTTAGGAATAGATGAGATTTTGTGGAATACCACACTATCAACATATGTACTATCTAAAAATAAAGTAATGAATCGAATAGCGATAAAACCTAGTGAATCTGGAACTATAAGATATAAGTGCGAAATAGGGGAGTAATATACTGGGCAACTGTTTATTGTAGTTTGTCCAAGATATTATTATTGTATTATATTAATTAACAAGAGTTATTTGAATTAATTTAAGTTGATGCTCTATCGTAATTTAAATGAAGAAAATAAAACGACCAACCTTGAGCAAATTACGGTTTGTCTATTCACAAATGCTTTTTATGCGACGTTTCAGCACATTATGTGTCTCTCTCAAGCACTCAATGTTTTTGTTTAATCAGTCATTTTCCTATATTCTACAGAATCGTCTTTGATGTGTGTTTTTTTTTATATAAAAATGAAATCTATAGATATGCTAGTAATGTCGAAATGTAGGTAATGGATTCTATGGTTAATGTCACAAATGCAGTTGAAATACTAGACGATAATTTGAATGATGAATATCATCAGTCGTAAGATTTATATTATATGCTCTGTGTTTTACACTATGTATCTATTGCTATATTATTAAGGGATGTTTTATTGATATTTAGTCCTTCCGTTTATAGCAAATAAATATTAAAGTGTTTTTGGAATATCCAGTAAAAAAAAAGAAAAACGAATCTTACCTCTTTAGAATTCTCTTTGTAGAATTACGTAATATAATAATTAAGTTATCGTTATTTTTACTATTGGAAAAATAAGAAACAGAAAAAGGAGTCAGCAAGTAAGAAGCAATTGTATTTTTTTCTTTAAAATTTTCTAAATTTACTGTCATTTATAGGTAAGTCGATTTATACTTTTAAATATAAAACATTAAAACATTTTATTGTAGGATACTTCACAAACTAATGCTTTATCAATTTGAAAAAGTAATTGAAGTTTGTTCCATTAAAATTTATCCTAACTTATATGACAAATCATATTGTCGACTTACTGCGAAATCGGACCAAATCAACTTATAACTTTTCAAGTTCTTGTAACTAAAATCGTCGAGTGAGGGAATTGTAAAGCAAAGCAACTGCGTACAGCTTTACAGAATCCGGTGTAGGTGGCGCGTCAACTCCCATAGGAATCTCATAAGATTTCAATCCTGTGAACTGTGTACAGTTGCGTCTCTTTACAATTCCTCACCCAACGCTAAAACAGGAAAAAAGAAATACATACATAAGGCTGTATGATTTGATCACTTTCGGACAGTGAAGAAAGAAATACATACATAACGCTGGATGATTTGATCACTTTTCGACAGTGAACCCACACTACACTGAACCAAAAAGATGGGTAAATATAAGAAAAAAGTACGTTAATCTAATAAATTTTTCATTAAAATTCGTCCAACGTACCCGTTTATCATTATAATAAACCACCGTTTATTGTATTAACGAATAAGTACGTTCATGTATGTAATAAAGCATGTTATTGATATAATGAACTAATTTGATTAATATGTGATAGTTCTATTCATTGTATTAATACTGGAGATTATCAAAATAATAACTTCAGTTTATTGAGGTAATGCTTACTGTACATTGAGTTGCCTAAAGAAATTCCTTTTTTGATGTTAATTATTATATTAATGAACCCCGTTCGTCAGTAATAAATAAATGCGTTGTGGATTATATGTTGATCATGAGTTGATGTATTAACTGTCACTCATTTGTCATCAAAATTGTTAGTAATTAATATTATAAAATATCGTCTGAAATCTAAATTGTAAAATGGTAACGACTCAAGCCTCTAACACCTTATAATGACCACGAAGAGTGAAGACCAGTCGAAACACCAGGGCTACAGGAAGAACACCCATAGGTGATGCAGTCCTTTTGACAATGTAGATATTATTACTGGCTTGTAATATCAAAATACACCAGAAACATAGTAAACGGCAGTTTATTGTATTTATAACCGGGTTGATCAAAATTTTATGAATGATGAATCAGTTTATTAGTATAACAAATTTATTTGTTAATATAATTATTTTCTTCATGATATTGATAAAAGAAGAGTAATAAACAGAATTTATTAATCTTATATTTTCAGTGTATAGATGTAATATAACATATAGATTAATCTACTTACCTTGCTAGTTTGGAAATTGATATTTGTCCGAATTGTACGGTGATGGAGCGGTTGCAAAGGGCGGGCATTATTTCCAAGAGGAGCTTTTGGGGCTTCTTCGGATCCTTGCATGAGTTTTCGCAGCGCGTATAACTGAAAAAAAATACACTTTCATTAACGCTTTCATCTATAGGTGGGTTAATTAGCCGCCATGGTAATATCCGCATGAATCCCTGAGAAAATTCAGAAATTTTATGCAGCCGAAACATCAGAATAAGGTTTCCAGTGTGATATTTAAATCCTCTTAATTTTTTTAGGCATTTCCTATATTTTAGTTTGCGTCAATACTTTCATGTAAATATATTTTATAGCATTTTACACCTACAAGTGTTGAACAAACCATTAAACCCACATCAAGAAATGTTCATAGCGTGAAATTCCTTGTTCCGTAAGTAGCAGATCCACCGGACACGAGCTGGGAGCGCTCGTGAATTATGACGATGAAATATACCGTCATGCTATCTACGTTGTGACCTTTATCCTCAATTTCTACAACGGTCTGGAATATGTTCACGTTCCAAGTGACCGTCGGTTGTATTCATATGGCAGATTCCAGTGTTCCGAGGAAATATGCGTCCGGAGTAATTTATTGGTAAATCTCGAAGTTCTAGCAACTATTAATTTAGCTTGTAAGATCGGGAGAATCCAAGTTTTGTATATTTTTTGTTTTGCCTTTCAGTCGTTCAAAATACAGAGGGTAAGATATTATCTAGAGATCAGTCAATGATACCTACCAACGATAGGAACTAGTTTTTCTAAATTGAAATGATGCTTGCCCAAAAGCAAAAAACAAGATAAAGATTTTCTTTAGAAGAAGATAAAAAATAAACATATTTAATGGGATCATAGCCAAGAAATAATTTCTTTATCAAAGCTGATTAATAAAACAGCATTGCATAGTTGCAGTTCCGATTGTTTTCGATAACGTAAACGAAGTTATACTGGGTGCCCCAGGTCATAGGTTCCAGCCCATAACTTTCTTATTTCCAGCTTTTTTTTTTGTACAATTCGGTGTAATAAAATGTACTGTAAATTTCCAATTATTCAACCTATTCTATATTTTTTTATCACCTCCGGTTTTACCGGAAATAAGAAAAAAAAAAATATTGTATATGTTTGCATTTTCGGATTCCTCCTAATTTCTGAAATTTTTTTGGAATACTAAGTGAACGAACCCGAGATACATCAACTTCATGGTCTATTTGACAGGTTGATATTTTTGGATTTTCTACAACAGCTCCTAAAACATTAATAGCATCAACTTTTTCTCCTTTTTTAGAATACTTTTTTGGTCGTGGTTTATCGAAGGATCCATAATTAGGTAAGTAAGTTTTTCTTCAGTTTATATACTACAGCTTCAATCTCTGCAAAGTAAACGGCGGGGAAATACATATACTCCCACCGTCTCCCACTCTACCTAACAGCGAGGTGTGGTGCTGTAGTACGATAATAGCACGTGTAGACTGATCAGTGATCAGTATTTTAAATACATAATTTTGTGCAAAATGCCGCGTTATACTGTGGAGGAGAGAGCTGAGATGATGCGGTGGTATCACGCTGGCAATTCTTTTCAAAGGGTATGCGACGTGTTTGCTGCTAAATACCCCAACAGGCCTATTCCAAATAAAGCCACAATTTTTAAATTAAAAAATAAAACCGACAATACCGGTTCGGTTGAAAACTTAAAAACATCACTTCCAACTCGCAGAATTTCTAATAATACGTCCATTTTTGTATGTGCTGCAGTTGAAATAAATTCGAATATGTCATCTGGCACTATTTCCAATGATTTATACATATCCCGTTCTTCCGTTTAGCGAATACTCAAAGCAAATGGGTATCACAATTTTAAATATTCTAAACACCAACAATTATTTCACGGCGACGCATTTATGTATGGTACTTTGTGAAAAGTTAAGTGATTTAATTAACCGAGATGCTAATTTGGTAAACAATATTATCTTTACCGATGAATCTTCTTTTCCTTTGGTTAGAAGTCACAATTTATCTGTGACAACATACTGGGCCAAGCAAAACGAGCACAGATACTTAAGTTCATTTAGTCAGCAACAGCAAAAAGTAAATGTTTGGGCAGGTTTGTTAAACAACCATATTATTGGCCCTTTTTTATCACTGGAAATTTGAACGCAAATGCATATTTAAAATTACTGAAAACCCACATTCTACCTACTGTACAGCAACTTCCCGACATAAATATGCAAAACATCTACTTTCAGCAAGATGGTTGCCCTGCACATAATGCAGTGGCTGTCCGAAACTATTTAAGTGAACAGTTTCCTAACCGGTGGATCGGAACTCATTCTGAAAATATCAAATGGCTGCCACGTTCACCAGATTTATCTCCCCTCGATTTCTTTTACTGGGGTTATTTAAAAGAAATAATTTATGGCAATGAAGACGTTAGACCAGTTAGTGTAGAGTAGTTGCGCAATAAAATTGTTCAAACGTCAAACAACATTAGCCCAGAAATGTTGGAGAATGTTAGAATGAATTTCTATGCACATTAGGATATTGTTTAGCCAAGGGTGGGGGCATGTTTGAACCTTTTGTTTGAAGATTCAATGATTTTTAAAAAAATTAACGTTTATTTCATCTTATTATTAAGGCTTATTTTAGTTTTCTATTTTTGAAATTTATTTACCCAGAATTAATTTTTATTTGTCCTTCATTAAATTTACTATATCTTTTTGAGCGTTTTGCCCTAAATTCGTTAGAATGTCTTTGACTTCCCTGTCATGAACAAACCCTAATTTTATATTTCTTTATTTCTTACTATTACGAATAGAATAGTAACCGAGCTGGTGTTAAAGTTTATTTAATTTATTCTTAAGAGTTACTTTTAAGATTTCATTATTTACTCAGAATTAAGTTTTATTTTTCCTTCGTTAAATTTATTATTTCTTTATGAGTTCTTCATTCATTAGAATTACTTTAATTTCCTTGTCATGAGCAAAGACTATTTTTAAGTACATAATAGATACTATAAATTACTGTTTTACGCTTCCATTACACTTTTTGAGTTTATAAGTACGTGTGTCCAAATATATGTTGCAATTTATTCATTTTCATAAGAAAAATACAATACGTTTCACGGTCACTAAACATTAACACATTTCTGCGTGTAGATTGAATGGCAAAGCAACCACTGCGCTCGCGCCAGTATTCGTTGTGAGCTATGAGTGGCTATGACGAATGACTGAATGTAGGGGAATACCTATTGCAGTAAGAAGAATGAGGGAGAGACGCACATGCGTGGTATAACCGTTGACTTTGCAGGGATTATGGCTGTATATCTTCTGCTATTCGGTTGCTTTCTGTTTGGGTAACGATTAAACTATAAATCAACAGAAGTAGAGTCATTTTTATTTCATTCAATGTAGCACGCCAACAGTACTTTTAAAATTTTCAAATTTCTTTTCACAACGCACTTAACACGCACAGTTCTTAGACTTATACTTAACTTACACGTCACACTTTTGACATTGACAGAAGAAATCGACTCTCTCTTACAGTTTTTTTTCCTGTCATGGGCTACTAGACGATTTAAATTAAAAATACAAATAATTAATTATTTTATATTTTATGAGATCACTGGTAGAAATCGACTTCATAAACATTTTTGAAAGGAAAGAAAAAACACTCCCTCTAACTATGCCATTGCCAACTACGATTTACATTAAAAAACAAGAACATCAACTTTATACTGCAGACCAAAAATGGGTGCATAAAATAACAATCAAGAATATCTCGAAAAAAGAGATTGATACTTGGCCACTTTTTTTTCCTATCTTTTACAAGTAATTTGGATCACCCCGTACACAGATAAAAAAAAAGATCTTTTGCGGCAATGAAATGCTACCGCAAAGACCATTCTGCAGTTGAGGTAGTTTACGGCAACTGCTTGGATAAGATCACTTTCTACGCGAATAGGTGGATGAATTGAATTAAATTATTTTTTACTTTTGCTTTTTTTGTCGAATTAGAAACAATTTTGTTTTGTTCAACGGTCATCCATCAGTTTTTTACATCCTCATAGCAATTTCCTAGCATTTCAGGAAAGAAAATGTCATTAACTTAGGCAAACTCGAATGACGTAAAATTTGCCACAAGCCCCCGCTCAAAGAAAATTAAAAAACGGCTGTTAAAAAGTTGAACTCGAACTGAAATGCGCTCACTACGGTTTACTTTATAATAGTTGTAACATTGTTCGCTATTACTGTTTACCTTTTTCGTGGCACAACCAATGCACTCATTTTCCTATCATTTCCTGTGCAGTGGCGCGTTCAATTCCGGCGGGATCGTTTCGGTGGCCTCCGCTAAATGAGGGGAAAATGGCGTTTCGCTGTTAACCGAATTAGCGCGATTAATTGTGTCCGTTAAACCGATTACGATTTCATTACAGCGGCCGCGGTGGCGGCGCGTGGGCGATGATTTTTATGATTTAGTAATCAATTCGAGAGTTCGAGAGCCGACCGGACTAGAACTCGAACGTCGGCTATAGTAGCCGATGCGTAGCGAATTCGATTTGGGGATTTGGAACGGTGGTCGTGTGGGGTTCTTCCTTTCCCCTTCCTCCCCATTATCGGTTTCAGGATGCGGATTTCGCGTACGTGCGACACGCATACAAGATCAAATGGAATATTCGATATTCGGGTCCTTTTTAGGGATTCTGGGCAGGATATTGAAAGATTTTTGGATATATAATTATGAAAATGCTTGTAGGAAATGGAAAATCCGGCATAAGAGGACTTATCTGGGAGGAATATTTCTTTGAATTAATTAATGATTATGATCAGAAGGAAAACGGTTACTTGATCATCTGCTTCGAGAATTGCATTGCATGATAGTTTGAGAACCTTTAAATATATCGTGCCACTACTGCCTTCGACATTTTTTCATTGTACTAAGGTTATATATAAAAAAAAAATAAATAGAAAGTATAATGGGAGCCCTCAACTAAAAAAATGATGAAGGACGTGAATGAAAAATGAAAAAAAAAAAAGATAGTAAAAGCGAGAAAATGAGAAGAGAAAGAAAGAACCGGAGTAACCTCGAAACCATAATGTGTTTGGAAAAACATGTAGTGCTTTGTTATATATTTGGTGTTTAAAGCTTCCCAAAAATCTCTTTCCCTTTATAACTTTCTCTGGGACGTGGTTGCTGGAAATCCCATAGTGTTTAGCTAGTGAATTTGCTGGATAGGATTAATTTATGTTTCAACCTTCTGCTTAAATTTGCTTTTCAACTTCTTACCATCTGCTTTAGTTTTCGCTTTTTCATTTTTAAAATTTTCGGTTACTTGTAGTAACTTTTTGATTAAATTATTTTTCTTCTTATATTCACTTCCCATTCAATCTATATTTTTAGCTATGGTTTCTTTACGTCTTCAATTTTTTTTCCATAAATTTTATTGAACCAAGTTATCCTGCCGCATGAGGCCACTTATTGAATGGCTGCTTGTACAGGTATTAAATGCTGTACGTCAGTATTGTATTTGAAGCAATCTTCGCAAAGATCGCAGGCTCACCGCAGAAGATTCTCTACCAGGTTTTGAAAGTGGTTAAAGATGATTCTTCTAGTTGTATGTAAACAGCTATTTATTTTTTTGGAAATGAGGTTGGGGAGGCTTTGGAGCATAATACTATATAAATCGGTAGTTTTGTATCTAGAATCTTTTGCTGGAAGACAATCAATTCTGTTGCCTTCATCACCCTTATACGAGTCTGTAAGCCAATAGTTTCGAAATCTTTTACTAACTTTTCCACATTTCTTTGTCCGTAGTAGTCTTATTCTAATTTGTGGATTCCCAGCTTCTTGAAGTCATTTTTGCTTGTTTTTATTCATATCTTCTGCGGAACAAATCGTTCTTTTCCGTGGCCTTTCCTCGTTTCTTAACGAAACCTATTTGTCATTTTTTCACATGTCTTCATTAACGTAGCTCCCGACTTCCAACTATTTGACTTGATCGCAAAGCTAATTTCTGCATCTGGCTTTACCCTCTATTTATCTTATTTTATTCTAATTCCTTCCAATTTTTTCTCAGAATTCGATATAATTTTTCTATGCTTAAATTCATAATCTTAGCTCTGTAGATCTTTGAACCTGTTTGTCTTTAATATCCCCTGAAGCACTGTTCTGTCTTATTTTGCCATTCATTCCTCCTCTTTTGTCGCTCTCCTTTTGTGCAAGTTTGTACTCTTTTGAAACGGTACCCCTTGCTCTGACCAATTACACAGTTTTCTTGGTTTCTTTCTTCTTGTATTTGCCGTAATTTCTAGGTATTTCGTTTTATTCTTGTTTATTAGTAGCCCGTATGTTTCTCTTCGAGAGTTGTACGAAGTTGACTTTTGTCTATGACCTCAGTAGTACCTACATCATCTTGTGCGTATGCTACGACTCGACTTTATTCTCATTCGATCAGACTGTCAGAAAGTCCGATGGTCAAACAATGGAAATACTGTGCTCGTGATTACGGTGTGTCGGCGATCTCCTCTCAGCCTGCTTTGTCGTATGGTAATTAGTAAGCACAGCATCTAGCCCTCAGGTTGTACGTGGCCAGCTTCGTAGGTCCTCAAGACGCGCAGTCAGCTAAAGTTAACAGATTTTTGTATTACAGTGGTATGTATCATCGCATTTCCTTTGATGCAATTTATTTTTTGAAGGTGTTTCAGGATGTCATGATGGATTTCATCCATTACTCCCATGATGATCAATATGAAGCTTATCTGCATTCCAGGGTAAGTATAGCGTAGTTGATCGATGAGTGGTGTGCCTTTCTTTCCTTTTTTTCACCCCTATTTCCACGATGTTGGTGTCAGTGGGCCACCACATGTCCAAAATGTGCATTATTTTCTCCTTGTAACTCAGGACCACCATATCTAGTTTATTGGTTGCGATTTTCATGGCTGTGAGGAACGGGAAATTCCAGAATCTGTTGTAATTTTCGTTAGATATCGCCGTTCCAATGTCTCTGTCTATGTGTGGTGAAAATGGAGAGCCGTCAATGCTGTGTTTATGCCGTAGATGGTAGTAGACTACTGCTAAAGCTCTGTCATGTCAGTCTGTGTACAGAGTAGGGGTCTATTTTGGGCAGGCTGATAGGAGATGCATTGTGGTTTCCTCATGACCTGCTATTCTCAGGATCCTCTTCATGTAGGCTGGCGTATTATACAGGCCATCTTGCACCACAGTAATATAGGCTTCGGTCTCTGAGAACAGAGCTGGGATCTAAGGAAAGCAAAAGTGAGTTCTGCCGAGAGTTGTTGGTCAGTTATTAGTTTGAAGTATACGCCATGCATCGTTTCAAATAGGTGTTCGCCCATGTGGTTTCGCGAATTTTAGCTATCGGTTGATCGGCCATGTTGTTCTTCTGCCTTCTTGAGTTTTTGTCAGACTCTAGCCGCGATGGAGTAGAGAAACGAGTCCTGTTCACCATCATTTTCCCAATCCGAGACCGATTTTGGATGATCATCCCCGCTGCGATTCGCCGAGGGTTCTTCATTAGTTCTTCTCCTTTATCCATCTTCCTATCTAATATATTGTTAATATTTTAAGCTATCACATCTCCAATAATCTTTTGGTGCATTAGAGGTGTTCTGGTTACTGCTTTTATAAGTTTTTATATTGGTCTTTTTAGATACATGTATATTTCTCAGGAGCATCTACAGCATGTTTGCGCATTTCTTTCTCTCCTATTCTGGCCTTTATCCCCGTTCCAATTTTATGTTAATCCGTGATGATTGAACCTTTCAAAGTGAAACATTATTTATCTACTTTAATTTTCAACCAGCGAAGTTGGCAAATACTAAATTATATGATTACCTCGTTCACTGTTGATTTGCACGTCACGTAATACTTTTCACAATAAATGCTTACTCTTACATAAATACTACTCTTGTTCATGCCATTATAACTGGATGGGAGTTATCAAATTGGTGGTGGTACCTGAAGGAAATATACGGCATTTCCATCTGTCGTAAGTAGAAGTATTACGCGAAGGAAATATAAAATTTATTGCGAATATCCTCTTTAAAATGTTAACGCGAATTCCCTTAAAAGAGAACTCGTTCTTTATTGCACCCTCTCGTTCTCTTACATATTTACCGTTGCGTAAGTAATATCTTCCCCACTCACGTAAGCGGGTTGCATATATCAAACGCTACAAATTTCGCATAGTTGTTCACTAACAAGAGAAAAGTACAGCGGAACAGCAAAGAATGCGAGAGAGAAGGATTTTCTATTAAATCTCGGTATATGTACATTATGTAAAATGTACATAAGTATTAAATTTACTACAGGGCTATGCGCGCCGCGTTTTCTAGTTTTTCCTTCTTACCTCATGCTTCGTTATATAGATGGGCTTGTTAAGGATGATCCAGACTGTGGTCTCCCAGCAACCAGGATGCGTGGTGGATCCCTCGTAAGTCATGAAGTGTTCTGTGTCTGGCAGTAGACTTCTCAGAGACAAATGTTTTATTGGAGTGGCGGCTCCTGGAACACATCAACACACACAAAAGAATTAACATTTTTATGCGATCGACTCGAGTGATTGCGGAGAAGAGGTTCAGACGTTGAGGGGATCTTTGGGTACTACTTCGGGAAGAAATCGTTCTCGAGAGGCCGCTGAGAATTTTCCGTTTCCTTTCTTTCCGGTTATTCGTACTTATAAATATTAATACGACTCGTGAAGTGTCACTTTGTGTCTGAATCTTTTAGGAAGTTATCACTTAACAAAGCTAGCGTTGAAATACAAATACTAACTTAAATGAAAATGAGAAAAAAAGGAAATTGCTTGGAAGATTAAATTGTGTATAAAACCAATTTTATTGGAGAAAAAATCTAACTGAAATTTATAAATATCTTTTGTAGGCGAAATTAATAAAGATCTTTTTGTAAATACAGAAAACTCATCCAAAAGGTCTCCACAATGTATCGTAAATGCAAACCCTTTGGATGTGTTACCAGTAAATACACTGAAATGCAGAAAAATGTTCACAAATGTCACTATTGACAAACCAGCATGTTTTGCCTTATCAAGGCTCGTCAGTGTCACTTGGCTACATGTATGTTACGCTCATAGCGTATGTATGCTTTGGCTATGTTAATAACAGTGAATGAGAGTTAAAAGATGTGAAATTAATATTTCGGTGAAGGTTTTTGCTAATTTGTCAATTTAAATTTTCAAAAATATGTTGTAATTCGAACATAAAATTGAAATAATTTTGACATTAGTTTCTAAATTTACGCTGATGTACTAATTAATTGATTAAATGCAGTTGAAATGCAGAAATTTTTTTACAAATGGCGCTATTGATAGACGTGCGTGTTTCGCCTTACCAAGGCTCGTCGCTATCACTTGGAATCACATTGCAAATTTTGCGGCTTTTGTCAAAATTATTTGAAATTTGTGTTCGAATTACAAGATATTTGAAAATTTAGATTGGTTAATTTGGAAGTTCACATCTTAGAACTCCCATTCACTACATTAATATAATTAGATACATGCACACGCAGCGTTTCGTGTGAACTTCAACAAAGCTTCCGTTTACTACTTTCGTGCAACGCAATATTTCTTCAACGCTTATGTACTAATATCGAAGTGATTAAATATTTACCAACGTTTTGTTGTAAAATATAGAACGATATTTACACGTTACAAACACAGAGCACGGTTTAATCACACTCGACTGCTAAGAGGGAGGAAGAGTGGGGAGAGAAGAAAAGCTCTCATAACGTCGAGTTAATATTGGCTTTAAAGCGACAATAAAAATTTTATCGCTGACAGTTACGTCGTCATCGTAAATATTAAGGGAAACTGTTCGGTTATAACCTCTTTAAACGGTAAATTAAAAACATCATTTCTTAATTTTCTTCGTGAAAAGCAAATAAAATTCCTTTCCCGTACGGTAGTGAATTCTTCGTTATATATACGAAGGATATATATAAGGAATAAGGACGTTTCTTAAGCAGAGTTGGGCATAAACGTCTCGCAGAATACGATTACGATTATAATCGTGAACATTGTAGTTGATTATACGGGCAATGATACAATTATAATTACAAGTACGATTACTAGAATATTCGTAATTGTATTCATGCTCGTGCAATCATATTCGCGTAATTATATTCTCGTAATCAAATTCGCAATATAGTGTAATTGCTATAGTTTCCAAGTGCAGTTGATTAAACCTTAATGTTGCTTAAATTTTGCTCATTTACGCTTACCTATATGGATGTGTCGATTTGATAACAGGTCTTCGACATTTCTCAAAATTTACGTATTGCCGTTACTATAACCAATAAACAGACCCTTGAGCTTCTAAGAATGAAATTTATTTTTTCCCTCACAACTCCCAATGTCCTTTAAAAATGGTGGGTAAAATTTATATAAAAATTTCAGCTGATGTTAGGAAATGTACCAGTAAGACGACATGGCAGTAATAATTATATCCGCACAAACTCTCAAACTTATAAAAATCACATTTATTTTCTCTCACATAACACTATATGTCCTTTAAAAATGCCGGGTAATATTAATATAAAAATTTCCGTTAACGTTAGGAAGTGCATCGGTAGGAAATATACCTCAAACTTATAAGAATTTCCTATGTTTCAGGATTTGTTTATCGGTTTCAGAAAAGACCTGCGTAACTTTTGATGGATGTCGAAGATATTGGCGAATATAATTATTACTGCCATGTCGTCTTACTGGTACATTTCCTAATATCAGCTGAAATTTTTATATAAATAATACCTGCCATTTTTTAAGGACATTAGGAGTTGTGACAGAAAAGCGGTTGGCAAAGTGGACAGCCATTAAACGATAATAAATTAAGTAGCCTTATATTCGTAAAAAGCGAATAGTATCAAGAGTTAACACGTCCTCTTGATTGCCGTGCATTGGCCACTTGCTAGCACCAGTTAATTGTAACTAAATAAATAATACTTACTTAATAACCTCCTAAGTGAGGAATTACGTATTTGTGACAATTTATTTTATTTTAGTATACGCCCTGAGAGCGGTTAAATTATTCGATAAAAGAGACTCATGCTAGATTAGTTATTTCAACTAATTAAAATAGTTATTAATTATCAAAAATATACGACCAAGATATATATCATTTTTATAAATCCGAACCATTATATTACATTACACATTGCGTTACAATTTGGCACAGACGTGAGGCTGTCGAAGAAGCATACTGTTACAATACGTAGAAATATGATGGAGTTAAGTCAAGCGGAGTTTTAGTTTTTCTAAAAATTGTTAAACTATCACCACAAATTTGTGAAAATAGCATTAAAAAGTAATATTTTACACAGACACAGCCTAGAGGAGTGTTCTTGGTGACATATAACTTCATAACATTGGCGAACAACAACTTTGGACAACTGACCTGATGACTTTAATTGATTAATATACAGTAGTAAAAAAAGCGGTCATAAATTACTTTCTTGTGGAACGCCAGAAGTAGGTCTGGAGAAATTGAGCTTATAACCTGGATGTGTTGCAGTGTTCTCAACGTGATCAATGCGATCAAAAGCTTTACTGAGGTCTATGTATATAACATCCGCTTTATTTCCCAGCATCACCGTTGTTGGCCGGTCATTATTTCTAGTAAAAGTAGGAAATTATATCCGTTTTCATTAACAAGTATTTTAACATTACCGAAATCGAAGTGGTGGTCATCCTTATATTCTGTTTCTGAACCAACTACAAGGCAATATTATTGTATCTAGCAATTATTAATTTAGACGACGCCGACGGAGCGAAATAATGAAATGTTTTATTCATATAACCAAGTGATTCTGTTAACAGAAGCTGCTTTATTATTGCAGGGTTGTAGATATGGATCAATCAGCGACTAGGCGACAGTTTATCACAGTCTAGCCGACTGGTTCTAATTAACAAAGCAAACATAAATTTGTGAGGATTTAAATGTTTTTAATCTGGTGTTTACGATAAGATTTTTTAAAATCATTACTTTCAGAGAAGCATATACAGAACGAGGTGCAGCGCATCCATTCAATTGTTATGACAAATGCAGGAAATTGAAATAATTCACTTTAATAATAGAAGAGCTCCGAATTAAGCGTACTCTTGACAATGCGTGACATTCCGTGTCATTCCTCTTCTTTTGAACGCGACAAATGGCGGTCGGAGAGGGAAAAAACGACGTACCGTGCTCTGGTATAATCCCCTTTTCGTTCCGTCGCTGTAAAACATGTGGAAGTGGCGCTGCTGTAGGTTGGTACTACATTATCCAGACCGGATCTCAAACATATGCAAATACGTCCGGGATATACGTATGGCGGTGGCGTCGTTTTTAAAACCGGATAAAAGAGGTCCCGAGTATGCGGCAATTTTCACTTAAAAATTACACACTCGGCAGTCTTAATTTCGTATTCGCCGTGCCACCGCGAAATTAGCGCTCGTTTTCATGTACGCTTTATGCCCGTAACGAAGCGGACGGGCTCATGACACCGCTGGTCCACCGGTTCGCCGACGCAAAAAACTAGGGGCAGAGTTACGTTTACGTCAGTTTTCTGGGCGAGTTCGGACTCACCGTTGCTGGGGCGGTTTCGGTCAGTTTATAACTTTTGTGTGAAATTTTCGGCATTCCTGTAGGCCGCTAGGGTTCTGTTACCCGTTTTATGTATTGTTTCATTCAATATTAAACGAGGCAGGCGTTTTTGAATGCGGTGAAGTTATTTTCTGGGGGTGTATGAGAAGAGTTTTCCTTTGATCATTATGAACTTCGGGCGAGAAAAATATATGTATATAATATATACATAACTTATTTGAGCTCCTTGTTTTGGGGAAAAAAATTGTTTTACTGAATGTACTTTATAGTATTGATTTAGATTTGCTTTATATATTGTATAAGAACAGTTAACATAATTATTTTTTCAATCCGAGCTGATAAATTTATAATGCCTTACTTTTGCACTAAACGTTTTATTTAACCGTTATGTATTATGGTAAAATGGATCTGAGGACGTTGATTGGGATCCAGAAATGACAACAGCAATTCTGTGCTACGTAAGTATTCTAATCGATCCACCCAACTTCAGCAAGAAATCGAACCAAAAGAAATGATCGATGAGAAGGATCTTCTATACCAATAAATCGCACACATAATGCTATGCCAGCCTGCAAGTTAAGGTATAGAAGTATTGTAGTGTTTCAGGAATCAAACGTCGATAGATGAATCAATAAGCGTACATGAGGGATCAGTGCTTCCGCGCGCAACGCGTAACCTAACTTATAGGCTACGTTCATAGTGGAGCGACGAGATTCGAGCAAGCGACGCGACGAGCGACGAGGATTTAAAAGCGGGCAGATATTCTAGAAGAAGTGTTCGTAGTGAAGCGATAAACATAGAAATGGATAAGCGGTGATCCCCACTACGCTGCCACTCGTAGGTGCATGCGAGTGGACTATTTATGAGTGTGTACTATAAAGCTTGAATGATGGTATCTAATAAATTACTTTATTTTGAAAAGTTATTGCACATGATTAAAAAATATAAGAACCGTAGAAAATGTGCTATTAATGTAATAAATGTACAATAGTATTTTAAACCACAAGTGTCACAATGACATTTATGTAATGCGAGTGAATCAATATGCGAGCATTACAAGTCATTGTGACACGAGTTCTTTAGAGTAGTTTTTTCTAATCTTTACATTAATAGCCCATATTACATTCCGGCAAGAGTGTCACTAGTGCGTTAATATCTCATTACAGCACAGTGTGCGATACTAATAAAATTATTACTTTCTTGATTTCTACAAATCCTTTAAATACCTATAATTGTTATGCAATTATATAGAAAACGAACAAATTGATTTTTACACTTAAAGGTTGCAAGTGTCAAACCATTTCAGCAGACTCCGATGTTAAATTAATATTTAAGATAACTATAGAAACTCAAGCGATAAAATAAAATGTATTGAAACCGACAATTTATTTAGTGTTTCTTTAATGATAGAAATGAATTATTGGAGTGGAAGCCTGAAACTGCAAAAAAAAGTAAAATCGGAGCGTGTGTCTGTAGGAAACAACAGCACCGCTCATATCCTCTGAACATGCAATACGCAAAACCTTTCCTTAAAATAAAAAACAGTTGACGGAGTTGTTTATTTCAAACGTACTTATCCCGCCAATCTATTTTCTATCACATCCGTTCTCCATTAAAAATTATATCCAAAATGGATTTCATAAGCAGAATCTTTTAGATCATACCTTTTTTTGTTTGTGTAGACACCTAGGTATTAAATTATATTTTTATTAATTTATTTTTTTATGTACCATTTGTACAGCTAGAGACGAGCAAAATAATCGTATTCATAAAATTTCTGAAGAACTTCTGTTTTTACTTTGAACTTTTTTACGTAGATCCGGTCTCCGATAACACGCTGTTTCTAAAGTGCACGTGTGAGCATTCGTTTTTTGATTACACTTCCTACCAAATTTTAATACTTGGAAAATATAGTTACTATAAATACGTTAGTATATTTACATATAAGTACCTTTAACTATATATAAGTTAAGTACCTACATTATAAAAAAAAAAAATTTTTTATAATAAAATGTAGTTCATATGCTTATGAAAATGACAAATATATAAATTGTGTATGCTACTCTATTATTAATCCACCAATAGTTACTAAAATTCGTATCCTACATCGATATTTGCAGTTGCACATAAAAAAATATTTTTTTTTAAATTAAAACGGTTTTCCTAAGGGACAAACTTCGGAATGATTAATCTCACAGTAGTCCTCAAACCTCTCTCTATATTTAAGGAATATCCTGAGCAGTACTAATGTATATTTACATGTAAAAAAAGCAACTAACTTAGTTTTGTAAGCGTCTTGCACCAATAACATATAAAGTAGCAAAAATACAGGCAAATGATTAGTAATGACGACATATATTCGGAAGTATCGGGAAACAGGAGAAATCTATTTTTAGAAATGACATAATAATTCTCCATACGAAAAGAATTCGATACAATTGTAGAATGGAGCTTTTAAAATGTAACAATAGCATACCCATTTGCAAGCATACACTGATAAAAATTAGTGTAAAGTTATAGCTGTTTTGCATAGCTGATACTGTAATATAATACTGTACCGCCCTAAACACATATTTATAAAAAACGTAAAAATCGATGAGTTTTGTATTAATGCAGACGGTAATATAAATTCACAGTTTTTGTATCGTAATGTCGACAGATGCTACAAACTGTATGTAGTAATACATTAATGTATATTTTCTTTTGTCCGGAATAAGTATTTTTACACACAATTTTATTTTTACATATGAATTTGAAACACCTCTGCACGTCAGGTTAACTTTACTTAGTAATATTGTTATGCATCAACATAACAATTGCTACAAACCGTGGTTTATAAGAATTACTTTAACTTTAACTATAACTAGGTGCGTATAGATAAATTTGTGTTCTCATTTCAAAAGACTTGTTCACATTCGCTACAATTGCACATATTGTCATTTAGACAATGGCGAACTGTTTCTCTGGTCACCGTTTACGTATTTTATTATTTAAAGAGAGGAACCTATATAGGGTTCTCAAAATCTGTAACTATTAAAGAGCATTAAGGAAAATAAAATGTGTGCTCTGTTAGAATTAGGCCAAAACTGATAAAAAAACAGTTTGCATCTAGTTTGTGTTCTAGTATACACTCAGGATTATAATTATTGGAAATACCAAAATGAATCATTTAATGCTCATTGCTTTCTTTCTCCATACACCGCTTTATAAATTTACAGGTTGTAATGTAACAAGACAAAAAGTGCAAATAATAAAGCGTGTACTGTTCCAAATTTAAATTGAAGTTGAATGTCAGTAAATGTTCATTTATTTGCTATACCAGGAAAGTAAATTTTCTTGAGTCTGTGTATGAAATAGACGGTAACGCTTTAACACGTTCTCATATTGTTAAGGATCTTGGTGTTTTATTTGACTCTCGTCTTTCTTTTGTGCCACACATTACTAGCTTATCCATTGCTGCGTTAAAACACTGGGTTTTATATTACGCGCATCGAAATTCTTCAACAATATATCTCTAGTAAAAACTTTGTATTTCACCTTTGCTGTTAGCAAACTTGAGTATGCTTCTGTTATATGGTCACCACACTATACTTATCTACAGCTATCTATTGAAAAGGTGCAACGCCGCTTTTTAAAATATCTTTCCTTTAAACTGGACAACACATACCCGGAGAGAGGAGTCGACTATACTTCGCTTTTGACAAGGCATGGCGTGACATCATTGGAAAGCAGACGGAAAACGCACGGAACCAAGTCAGTGTGGAAGATAATCCATGGAATAACTGATTGCCCGTCTCTTCTTTCTTTGTTCCCCGCATTTCCTCTCGTTCTTGCCCCACCTTCACGTTTCCATTTTCCCGTACCAACTTATTACAACATTCCCCTTTATTCACTATGTGTCGATCTGCTGATATGTGTTATGAGGACATATTTCACAATTCTATTCATAATTTACTATTAAATTGATTTAATTTTATTTTTTTCTCACTCACATTTTGTTACAAATTCTGTTTCTTTTTTCTATTTACTTGTTTGAGAATTCTTATAGTATTATTATATTGTGTAGTATTCATTGTATGTATATTATGTCGTATGTACTGAACTTTTGTATTTTTACCCTGTAAATCGGAAACTGTTGGGTAATAAAGAAGCTATTATTATCATTATTATTATTATCATTATTATTATTATTATTATTATTATTACCACACACCGAGTACTATTCACGGTGCATGCACTGAGGATAGGGCATCAAACTTTATTTAGTGAGCCAAAATCTTCAGTTACGTGTAATTATTCTGATGTTTCTAAATTTCAATTGTCTCACAACAAATACTCCTTAAAACTTTATAGGTATCAATAAAGTTTATGTTTGACAAACAAAATGTGTAATTGAAACTAGATTTAAGGAGCACATAGAGCTTTATCGTTATATCGATCCTTGAGTCATCCAGCGTTGCACAGCATATTAATGATGCAGGCTACAAAATTAACATTGAAAACTTTGAACTATCAAAAAATGTAACATCTTCCAGGGAGTTAGACGCTTACGAAACCATGTATATGAGGAAGTACTCTAGCAATTTATTGAATCAGGAACATGCCCTTCTGCACCATTCGGTGCTGATTGATTTATTAGGATACACATATTTCTTAGTTAAATACTTGTTTGAGTTCTTCATATTTAACAGGTCAGAGTAGGCGTTGAAAAAAGCACTTGTAGATATAGGTTTAAGGTAGGTTTAAGGAAGCATATTTAGATATTATATCTTCCACAAATTTCCGAAACAGTTGTTATATATATATATCTTGTATTTATATTACTAAGCTACAACCTTTGCATATCCTTGAAATAGTTCTTTTCACTTTTTAATATATCATATATCCCAAAAGAAAGCATGACAATACAATGATTGAAGGTCGTTAATATTCGCCTTGAAATTCAGTAATCGATACCGAAACCGCCCCCTAACATATTGAAAAGAAACCATTACTTCCTTGTTTATTCATCAAGCGTAAAATTCTTATTATTACCGAATTCATTTTCCGTAATTTTGTATCCTGTAGCGTTCTTTTATTTCCCTCCCATTTAAAATAACGCGACCATTAAAAGATGAAAGCAGAACAAAAAAAACAAGTGAAAACATAAGCAAAAGGGTTTGTATTGAACGCTTTTAAAGGGGGCGAAACAAATGTTTGACGAATGCTCGAATATCATTGCCCAATAAAGAAAAACGCTTTGCAGTATGTAGAGAGCGTGGAAATAACGAGAAGCGATAAGTTTTCTTTATTTTATTATTCATTTTCTGTTCTTCAGACGTAAGGCACAATTTGTTAGTTGCCACTCGGGCGAGAGCAAATATTTTTCAAGCTGCTATTCAGTATGAGGATGGAGGGCATAAAGCGTTATGCGTGCGAGCACTACCTCTTCAATATGGAGGCGCAAGCCGGTTCCCTTTTAATTTATGCTTCTGTATTCGTTGGTTTTATTAGATGTTTCGTATAAATTACTTGTTTTGTATATGTAAAAGCACCTTGTGTATATTCAATGATCATTGAAGCGGTGGAGAAATCATGTCAGTAAATAGAGCAGTCACTATTACCTGACCCACCAGCATTATAATGGAGATACCAGAAGAATGAATTACTTTTCATTAGCGTGATTCCTGGTCATATAGTTATTAAATACAGCTTCAAATGTATGTTCGAACTATTAAAAATAGATTAAAAAAAGTATCTCGATGTGTTCAGTACGCATTGTAAAACTTCACAACTATGTAATTGAAGATTTGGATTTATGGGAATTATTTTCTCATATATATACTGTGCGTACTTGTTCCACCGTTTACGATTCACATTATATTTATGTATAGCTAACTTAACTATATCTTCAACTTCGTTATCAAACATTTCATTTGGAAAATTTGATTTATAGGTAAGCAAATCTCCTTACTCCAGATAATGTAATCCGATTACAGTAATATATAATTTTATTTATTTTAAGCTAGTTAACCTCCGGTTACCCATATTTTAACTGATCGTGAGAAGAATATTATTAATTATCAAACATGCATCTATACCGACATATCTAAATGAAATTCTCATGTTTCGCTAAAATTAAAGCCATTGTAACAAACCGATGTTAATTAATTTCCCACCAGGGGGCAGTTGGAAGTATGTATTTAATTTACACGTCGCGGCACCCTGTTTTCATGGTTAATGTATAAATTGAAATTTCAGTCTGCATATATCTACACCGTATGTATATATCTGTGCGTATGTGAAGACTAACCAAGTGAGAAGAGGCACATGAAAGAGCAAAGATACTTGTTTACATACAACAGTGCTGGGTTTACATACCTTCAATGCATGTACATTCACCCACATTCAAAATGTCCAGTCTAAATCACAGTGTGAGCGCAACATTTCACGCACCCAAGTGGCACGCGACGTTTAAATTATGCACTAGACCGGTCAGCCATATCACAATGGCTGATAGTCTAGTGGTTTGCACGCTTAGCTATCAGTCGTGAGGTTCAGGGTTCAAATCTCACTCTGATTAATGATGATAACTGTTTTTTTTCTGGGATCGTAATGATAATTAGGGCATGCTTAGCAGGCCGTGACTATATTTGGGTGCGTTTTTAAATTCTAAACAACTACTTTTAATAACATTTTAGTGAATTAAAAGAAAATGAGCTTTAACTGGAAAATCGGTTATCAGAAATGCGGATTTCACTTGGACATAAACATGACAGCAGACTATAAGTAACCTTACGAAAAATTGTAGCAAACATATTGACTTAACCAGTACTGCTATCCAGACAAATAGCATTGAAACGTACTATCAACATGTGAAAAGGTAATCAAATAAATTGCGAAGACATTCTGGAACACAAAAGAGCTTTGAATAGGAAACAAAAATTTTGCCACTGAGACTTCAAGGATCTTATTGCTGTGTGAAAATCATTTCCGAGATATGGCCATTATCGTTAGAGGTTTGTTTGGTAAAGAGTTCTCGGCTGAATCAGTCTTCAAGCTTACCGCGAAGCTGGAGGATGTGGTTAGTGTTTTGACCTTCGTTAACAAAAGCACATACAATAAAAGATTATGTGTTTATGTGGCAACGGCAATGATCTGTTACGTGGATTGTCTCTAAAAAAACATTCTTTTAGACGAAATAGTTAGTACTCTATCAAAAACTAATTTGTTTATTTTTGCGATATCATATTGTCCGAAGAAATATATTTACAATAAATATGTGGTTCCAATATTGTTGAGTCTGCAAAAATACATCAATCCATAGCTTTCATTTATGTTAATCGGTTTCTTACTGGGCGATAGAATAAATAGCTTTAGAGTAATTGGGGTAGGGTTACAACACTTCAGTGCGACTTAAGTTGATTAAGAACAAGTTTACTCTCCTTAATGCCTCACTTAAGGTCTTTGTTCCTGGGAGTCGCTGGTTCAAATCTCGCTCTGGTCAATTGTTTCAACAACAAGTGTTTTGTGAGGTAATGATCATGAATGAGAATTTGGTTCATCGGAACTACCTGATAAGCATTAGTTGCTTAGGGTTTCTTATCTTTTTTGAGAATTAAAAAAAATAAGGAAAGAACATTAAAGACCTATTTCTGGTTAGCTCTGCAAAGACTCCTTCATCGTTGATTGCGCAATGAATTAGCGTATCTCTCTTAGACGCCTATTTCTTTTTCCTCATTTAAACTGCACAGAAGAGAACAGCGGGGACCATGCTTTCGTTAAAACTCTCTCTCCAGTCGACGAGCACTAATTTTATCAGACACGAATGAATTAGAAAATTTCAGTGGGAGTGCTTTTCATGACCGCGGATCGTCAGCGCGCTGTCAAGACTTTACCGGGCTTTTCTTATTCCGTATTCCGAGCTGTGGGAGAATGCGCTTTACTCGCGCGGGTTACTTTTTGAGGCCGTCGACGATGTCCTAATAAAGTGAATATTTTCTGGGGTTGCCGAGACGACGGTATTAATTTATTTCTAAGTGAGAATTTTCGCCCGGCGCGACACGGCGTAAAGTCGTTAATTCGGTTTGGTGGGAATGAATTATGTCTCCCTGGTGCTATTTCGTTTATTTTTAATGGGAACGAGCTTAGGGGTGGACGGTTTTTAATATTCAAAATCTGTTTGAGCGGTATAAAGTAAGTTATGAAAGTTTTTGCTATACACCGTTAGAAGATATAATTTTTTTTTTGCTTCTTATGATGATGTATATATGTCTGTAAGATAAGGATCATATATAACACTGCGACCTGAAAGATCTATTGCCTTCCTATTCGTGCTGTATTTACAGCTGGCCATCCCGTCTGATTCCTTTTAAAAACTTTCCTTCTTTAATTTCACATGCTTTCAGGTGCAAGGCCCTTGAAATGTACAGTGCAGCACAATTTGAGAATAGGTACAGGGATGTTCATCCTGTTCCTCACAAAATCTACATTCAGCTCCCCCTCCTATTCTAAGCCTGCTGTCCTTTCAGTTTACAGTGGCCTGATACTATCCCTGTCAGTATACTTATAGATTCCCAGAAGAGTTTTAGCTTGCCTCATTCCTTGGAGATTCTCCTAGTATTTGTTTTTCTTTGCCGTACTTCACTTTTGAGTTTCTCCAACATTGTCCGCTGCTTATCCAGCACAAGGATTGAGGCCCCAAAAATGTTATCCCAGCTCTTTTCTTAGCGAGATTATCTACTATTTCGTTTCCTTTCACTCCTGTGTGTCCCGGAACCCACGGTGGTGTTATCTGGTTCGTTTAGCTTAGCTCTTTTCGAGTTTCTAGATACTTCCAAACCACCTTGGGGCTGATTATATTTGAGCTCAGAGCCCTAATGGCTGCTTGACTATCAGACATTATGATAATTGCTTGTTTTTTATTGTTTTTGTCAATGTTGAACTAGACTGTTCCTTTAATAGCATATGCTTCCACCTGGAAGATACTCGGGTGCATGCTCAAGCTTTCAAAATATTTGATTCTAGGCCCATATATCGCCATACCAGTTCCTTGTGTCGTTTTGGAGTCATCCGTGTAACATTTGATGGCATTGCTATTCTGATGGTGTTTTTATCCCATTCGCTTTTTTGCGGTTAAGCATTGTGGTAAATTTTTTCATAAATCTGAACTTTGAGGCATATCGTCCCGGGGCAGATTGTGGAGAGGAGTAAGGTTTAGTACCACTTCAATAACTGCTGTTGGACAGGCTTCTATTGTCCCTGTTATCTATACATATTGTAATATAACTATAAAAATACACGTTGAAATAATTCAGAGAAATAAAACTAAACAGACTAGTGATTAAAATAAAAAGAAATCTATTGTCAGGGCGTTTTTGGGGTTCGATTGAACGATACAAGATTGTGCTACTTACCTTGAAATAGATTTTTGAATCTAGCTTATTGGCCGCCTTATTTGGAAACTTTTTATGTTGGACACAATGAAAAATTACGGTTATAAAAAATAACTTGTTGGTAACGAATTGTTGCCGCCAAATCTCGTAATTGCCAGTAAATCGGTGAGATGTGTAAGTGATGGATATTTTCAAGAAAACGACAAATATAATCAAGTAATTTAAACAGTTTATATTAAAATAAGAATTATGCACTGTTAATAACTAAACACATTTGTAAATCGTGATTCAAAAACTAAAAGAAAAAAAACCACAACTCTTTTAACAAGGCAACCTTCCACTTAACCTATAATTATTGGATTCGAGCTCTGTTTAATTGTAAAACCATGTAAATTAAGTTATTTAACCGTTTTAAACTTCTCGGTTCTGAACTAATGAATATAAATAAACACTGACATGTTCTTAATTGGTGAAATCAATAAGATTCGATAAATAAATTTGACGCAACATTAAAAATTACCTTATGGCTACTATAATCTCTACAGCAAGAACAATGATATTGCTACGTTCCGCAAGGTAAAATACCTTTTTCAAAAATTGTGCAAACGCTACTCTCTGTTAGTTTTTCACGTCTTAAATCGTAGCTGAGGTTGAGAGGCTGTTAGAACTTCTTCTCTATTGGAATTAGCAGTTATCTCGACGTGTGGATTCGAGTTGTAGCTTGGTCGGACTCTCGGCAATGATGTCTGGATCACTGGATATTAAAGAATCCTGCAGGTCCATTTCGTCTTGGAATAAGAACCGATCTCGGGAAAAAACACATCACTTTCGGGTGAGTTATCTTTACTAAATGATGTGCTTGCTTTCATGTTAATACATTTTTCTTAACTTTTAATAACACAAATTCTTAACGCGTCTATCTACCCACGCTATACTTTCACCTGTCTCAATTTTTCAGATAAACCTTTTTTTCCCCATAGGTTCCTAGAACTTACACTCCAAACAATCGTGTGCCGTTGGATTGCGTTCGATACCGGGTCTATTCAATCGACATCATGCAGGTCCTTCGGAGAATCTTCCGGTGTAAGGTAACTCAATTAAACTGTTTATTTAGTTCAATTATTATTCCTTTTTCATTAATTATAATATTTTGTTTGACAATTCAGTTTACAGATTTCTGTAACTTGCAACATGCTTTTTTAAAATAATGATTCACAATTCTGCTTGATTGTGTTTGTAAAATTTTGATGTATGACAATTATTTTGATATTAAAAATTACTAACATATTTGTGGTTTCCTGGATAAATGGTTGTATTTAATTTTGAAAATTCATTATTTGTTTTGTATTTGTAATGACCTGTGAGATAAATATATGACAAAAAGCTAATCTTTGCACTTTAGAGAGGCTAGCTCGCGCTCCATAAGTGAGTATTTCATTGTAGCTGCACACATCCAAAGCCTTGTCGTCTTACTGATTGACAGCTCCTTCTCGTAAGATAATATCTTTGAGCTATGCCACTGAGGGTATTCTCAAACCTTCCTCTTGCATATATGACTATATCATCAGCATACCCTTGGCATGATAATTTCACAGCTCACTATTAAGCTTTTGCTATAAAAAGCCCAGGCGTAAATCCTACGTTTCAAGTTCATAATAAACGGCTTTTTCCATAATATAATGTCGACATTAATTGCAAAGCACGCTCTTGTAAGTCGTTCCCGTCCTAAAGCGTTTGAATAAATTGGCTTACTGGTGTACACTTGTAGAAAATTTTCATTTCAAAATATAGTTCATGTAAATGTTAAAATGTTTAGAACGGCCCTTTGTACGGACAAATACGGCACAGACGTGTACCTATGTATGCGTATATGCATATGCATGTGCGATACATATGGGACGATAACTGCTGTCGTGTGTGTATTACGTGATTTGCATACGAACTTATTATAAAGGCGACCGCTCTCTCCTGTAATAACCCACATACACGATCGTAATTTGCATAATGTAAGTGGAATCGGGCATGACCTGCCTCCCGCACATTTCCAACTGTGGTATTTGTACATACGTACGCACATGTACGACTGGGTATGCCAATAATTCCTGGAACATTTGGTCTATAGACCCGCGGGCTGTATTATATGAAAGATAATTACCTATTTCCTATTGTAAACAAAATTATAAACAGATCACAATTTTATCACAACGAAATTTACGACTTTCGCTCAAGGTGTTCAACACCTTACACAAGAACAGCCTGAGGTGATACTCGGCAATTGCATTGAAACTTGGACCACTTGTCGAACACAAAGAATGTTATAAATCGCAAAGTTCTTTCAGGCCGAGCAGGGGGTGTCCGCAGGGTGGGGTTTTATTCCCACTACTGTGGCTATTACTTGTAGTTGACCTACTTGCTATTATTGAAGCGCTTAGAGCCGAGGTGCAAGCCGATGCGGGCGATATTGTGATACTTTTAAGAGGATTGGGAGAGAAGGAAATTTCCTGTACCCGCCAACAGACAATTAACGCTATTTGTAGCTGGTGCAGCCGGGGGAACCTCAACATCAACCAGAACAAAACCACGATAGTACCGTTCACCCGGAAGAGGGGAGTGGAGCATTTTGTGCCGCCCACTATCCAATGTGTGAAACTTGAATTTGCAGATAATGTGAAATATCTAGACGTCCTATTTGATAAGACACTAAGCTAATAATCTACATGTGGAAAAGGCTACTCACAAGGCAAGGCTCTCTTTATGGACCTGCCGAAGAATATGTGGGAGATTTTGGGGGATACCCCCAAAGCTAATCGATTGGCTTTATGTAATGGTAGTAAGTCCAACCATAACCTATGGAGCGATAGCACGGTGGCAGAAAGCGTCACAGTAAAACTTGCATCCATACAAAGAACTGCAAGTATAGTAATCACGGGAGCAACGTCTTCTTCCCCGTCATTTGCATTGAAAATTCTTCTGGGCCTATACCCTTGCGCATTGTTGTGGAAAGAGAGACCAGATTAACTACATTCCGCGTACACAAACATGAGTGCTAACCACACTCATGTCTGTGTGGCTACCAAGCTGCTGGAATCGGTCACTTCCAACAGAATGCTGGGAATCCCATCGGGCATGATCTGTACTCGACCAATGGTCGATACATAATTCACTACTTCCTTTCCAAACAGAGAGGAATGGAGATGAAACGAAGGAACACTGACGCAGACAGACACCTGCTGGTTTACAGATGGTTCGAAAACAGAGCAGGGTGTTGGCGCAGGAATATTCTGTCATAATCCAAGAGTTAGGATTTCTCAGGCTGAAATCTATGCCATTGAAGTGTGTGCTAGAGAGATTTTGGATAAAAACATCAGACACGAATCAATAAAAATTTTCAGCGACAGTCAGGAGGCGCATAATTGCAACCCGAAGCTGATCTGGAGCTGTAAAAACACCCTAAACATAGTAAGGACGGCTAATAGCCTCTCCCTAATCTGGGCATCTTGGCACTCACTCATTCATGGCAATGAGGGAGCAGACACTCTTGCAAAAAAGGATACTGCGGAGCATTTCCTGAAGCCAGAACCTGCCACTGGCATAGCACCTACGGTAGCTAAACAGCAAATCAATGTATGGCCGTTTCAGAAAGTGCTCCAACATTGGAACAATTGTCCTGGTTTAGTACATCCGAAAATGTGTATTTTGGTCCGCTTTCGACCGTCCTGCTTTAACTCGACAATCGATTAAGCTACTAATCTTCCGGTACCTAGGCGTTAGCCCATAACCCGGGAATAGCGGCTGTGTTGCCGTCCGGGCTCAACAGTTTGCGACTAGAACGCCGGCTCACCGTGACGTGCAAGCACCCCCCACCTAAGTTGCAAGCTATAGCAACGGCCATTGCTCCCCCCGAACACCACACACCCGTAAGAGGCCGACACCTATCGGAGGGGACCGGCTGGTCGCCGCCGGTAGGCTCCCCCTCCCCCATACTTCCCATGTTGAGCAAGTTCCCTTGCTCCCGTTTGATGGGTAACCGTCGGGATCAATCACTCGATTCCCTACCAGATAGTGCGCACAAGACTAAAGAGCCTTAGCATGGAGGGAGCCGTCTGGTGGCAACTCCCCCGACCGTGTTAGGATCGCTCCAACCTGTTAGACGGTCAGCGGCCGAGCCGAAGCTCTACCCAATTAGATGCCAACCACAGTGTCTGTTACCCAGATGACTGGGATAGGATCCCCTATGGCGGCTAGAGATTGAACGCTAGGGTCCGCTTTCAACCCTCCTGTGTTGGATGGATATGAATGCAAAAATTGCCCAACATACCACATCCCCGCACAGGCAACGGCCGGCAAGCCGAAGCCTATCTTCCACCCATATGAACACCGAAACCGCCGTCCTTTACCCTGCGAGGGACCGCACAAGGATCAGATAAGCGGCCTTCGGCAAGTGCCGCTGGGCGGTAGACAGCACCTGACCGTGTTAGGATTTCTCCAACCTGTAAGACGGTCCGCGGCCGAGCCGAAGCTCTACCCAATTAAATGCCAACCACAGTGTCTGTTACCCAGATGTCTGGGATAGGATCTCCTGTGGCGGCTAGATATTGAACGCTAGGGTCCGCTTTCAACCCTCCTGTGTTGGATGGACATGAATGCAAAAATTGCCCAACATGTCACATCCCCGCACAGGCAACGGTCAGCAGAAAATTCCGCCTACCACCCATGAAAACGCCAAGTGCGCCGCCCGTTGCCCTACTAGGTAGGGATAGGGTAGGCACCTCCTGGCGAGATAGCGCTGGGTGGCTAACGCTATCCGACCGTGTTAGGATTTCTCCAACCTGTAAGACGGTCCGCGGTCGAGCCGAAGCTCTACCCAATTAATTGCCAACCACAGTGTCTGTTACCCAGATGACTGGGATAGCATCCCCTGTGGCGGCTAGAGATTGAACGCTAGGGTCCGCTTTCAACCCTCCTGTGTTGGATGGATATGAATGCAAAAATTGCCCAACATATCACATCCCCGCACAGGCAACGGCCGAGCCGAGGCTCTACCCAATTTGAACGCCGGCCAGAGTGTCCGTTACCCAGAAATCTGGGATAGGTTCACAGCTGACGGCTAGGGCTCTCTGCTAGGGTACGCATTAAACCCACCTGGTTTCGGTAGTGGCGAATGGTAACGCGATGCACACCATTGCCGTTCCCCCGCACAGGCCAACGGTCGGCAAGCCGAAGCCTACCTACCACCCATGATGATTCCGAGTGCGTCGCCCGTTGCCCTACTAGGTAGGGATTGGGTAGACACAGCCCGGTTCTAGGGGTAACCACTGGGTGGTCAATGTTTACCCAATTTATGCTTTAACTCGACAGTGATATTTGGAGAAGATAGCAGCATTATTAAAGTAAGCCAGGCAAATAAGAAATACACAAAAACTTTCGCATCCAACACTTTGAAGAGTTAAAAAGTGACGGATTATATTACTCAATTCTTTAAATGAAGCGGCGCCACCATTCTGACACTGTTAGGGCCTCCCGCCGGAACTTCCCATATTAAACTGCAGTTGTAAATGCCTGCTCGGCAGTACTACAACAAGTAAAGTCCTTAAGATCTGTGCAGTAAAATGTTTACGGTCGCGTCACCCGGCAGTGAAACATCGCCGAGCGGAAAATATTGTCTTACGACGTTAGTAAATTTCGCGATATTCAATTTATAGACGACGAAAACGAGGAACGACGCCCGGATGAATATTCCGGCGCAAATGTGCGCGAGCCTTGGATGGAGTGTGACGGAACGGCCGTCTTAAAATTTTATCTTTTCATGTTGCTATGTATGTGTACATATGTATGTCTACTCGTGTATATTTTACCATTTCATTTCATGCATGCATTTCCTCGAAAAAGTTGTAAGCTTCGAGCAGTCATTGCGAAGAGTTTTCACAGCATAAGTATGTGTTACTACGAACACACTTAAATTTTATTTTCAAAAGCCAACTCGAGCAATTGAAGTAAGCACTCAAGTAATTTGTTCCATCAATTTCTAAAGTGATGCGGGTGTAGTTGTTCATACGTTATATGTTATAATTCCTCCCTTTATTAATTTTAACGCTATAAATGTTACATCAAATGTATTTTTATTTTCGAGGGTAATACCATAAGAGCTTGTTTCGGAGGACAAACTTTCATTTTTTAAAATTTAATGTCAGATCTAATGACAGAGTGAACGTCGGATGTAATGTCAAATCAGCAAGAAAATGACAGATCCGTGAATTATAATTAATAATTCGTAATAATAATTATTATTTAATGGTCGTAGATAAATAAGTTAACTATGTTTTTATATGCGAGCGTCACCTTCTTTAAATTTATCGAATTACAAGCTATGAACAATAAGTAATAAATTCTTATCCACAAACGAATTGCATCCACTTAATTGATCACTACGTGCTCCTTAGAAAGTTACAAGCATTTGGATTTTCTGAGTCCTTGTTGTTATTAATGAAATCCTACTTGCTAAATAGAAGACAGTGCGTTAAATACCGAAATTATATTTCTAAGTTTATTACTCCTACATCTGGCATTCCTCAAGGATCTAATTTAGGACCTCTGTTATTTTTTATGTTTATTAATGATCTAGAGACCAAGATACAGTCTGAGAAGTTGATGTTTGCCGACGACATCAAATTGTTTGCTTCGATTAACTCTGTGGTAGATGCTGAGACTCTCCAGCATGACATTGATTCAGTACTTTCGTGGTGCTATAACTGTAGTCTTTGAATATCTCCAAATGCACATCAATGATATACACGAAGAGAATTAATCGTATAGCGTTCCGTTACTCTATCGACGGTACTGTTTTAGCTTCCACTGACTCTGTTAGAGATCTTGGTATATTGTTTGATTCTAAGCTATCCTTATCCAATCATGTTACAGATGTTGTTGGTCGATGTTCAAAACTCTAAGGCTTCATTTATCGCAATTGCGGAGATTTTGAAAACACTACTATACTTAACACTTTGTTCAATTAATTAATTCGCTCTAGGTTAGAATATGCTGTCATTGTCTGGTTTCCAATTTACTCTACACATATTAATACTCTTGAGTCGGTTCAAAGACGATTTTTGAAATTTCTATACTACTTAGCTGAAGGAACGTATCCAGCGAGAGGGTTTGATTATGGCCTACTTTTAACAAAATTCAATTTTAATTCTTTACATGTAAGGCGAATTATTAGCTTAATTAAATTCCTATTTCACCTGATTCGTGGTAGAATTGATTGTTCTTGGCTTTTACACAAGTTGAATTTTAGTATTCCAAGGTTAAACTCATGTTTTCACCCAACTTTTTATTGTGATTTGCATCGGTCTAATGTTTGGGTAGATCTCCTATTTATTTGATGTGTAAATACTATAATAGCATATCTAATACTTGCGACATCAATAGCGATAGTTTAAGTAGCATTGTAAAATATGCTTATAGTTATTTTGTATAGTTTTTTTTAGGTTTAATGATTGTAATACTTACTTATTTTTCTAGTTTGTAAGATTTCCTGTAACTACTTAGAATATTTAGTATATTTATCGTAGATGTGCACATTGTAAGTCTATTTCCTGTAATTGGGTTTTACCTGTAGGAAATAAATCATATTATTATTAATACAATATACATACAAGCATTGATATGAAGCGAACACAAATACATATACGATATGAAATGAAATTCATTTTATAAAAGCTTTAAGAAAATCAATATCCGGAAAAATACAGGTACATAAATTACATTTTACAGTTTATCTTAAATCTAGAATGGTATTTCTATCTGAAATGGGTTATTTTAATTTTCTAATAAATACAAACATTGACAGTTAACAAATTAGATAAGTAGCATAGCAATATATATCTACCATGGAAGTGGATATAAACAGCACGAAGTGTTACGAAAAGTTCATCGACATTTTACCTTAATGAACGTACAAAATTTATTAGTTTAACATATTCGCTTGGGATCAGACCACGTGTTAGTAGATTCACCTACACTTATTGCCTCTTATTACTTTGTTCTTTCACCGTAAAACCGAAAAAAATATTGCAATCGATACCTGTTAATTAAATTGGGTTGCTTAATAAAGCGTCCCCCTCCTTAAATATTGACACGGGCAAGCCTTGCTCTTCCACATTATTTTGGCTTATATTTAGATCCCAATCGCTACGGGGCAATATTTGAACCCCGCTCCGAGGCCCAAGGTAAGCCGTACAAATGTTTTATGATTAATTAAATCGAGGCGGGAGCAAATATTTAAACAAGGTTAACCTGAAATGTTGATTAGATTGCAGGGATTTTTGAAATGAGATGTGTTGTGTATGTGTGTAGGAAGATTAATTTTGAATCAAAGTATGTGATATACATTAAATAAATTAAATACATAATTACAATGCAGTATTCTTAATCCTAACGAACTTCAGTCTTATCGGTGTGTGTAATTTAACACTCACATTTGTATTTTATGTATATCTATACTTATTTACATATGCTGTATTTTATCATTAGAAGACGAAATTATATTTCTCAGCATCTAAAAAATATTTACAACACATACTTTGCAGACTTAAATGTAAGTATAAAGTATCTTCAAACAAATTCGAGCTTTACATCTTGGTGAGTTGAGACTTTCCCTGTCGAGGAGAAAACGAGGAAGAAAAAACGCGAACATTATTTACAAACTTATCTTATTAAGGATTCATCTTAATCACATCAAGCGAACTCCGCGTATCAAAGAGAAACATTATGGAAATTCGAACGTAAAAGATATTCGTTAGAGAGTCCGTAGATAAATATTAAATCGCTAGAGGGCGCGGACGAGGGACTTATTTTTAAACTTGTGTCTCTTCATTTTCGACTGGACGAAAGTCCTTTCTAATTTGGAGCCGGCGAGGCGGAGCTGTCGCGACGAGATAAAAATCAAGTTATATTGCATCTTAATGAAGACAGTTTCCTCTTAAATAAAAATACATCGACTTAAAAATTCTTCCTCTGCGAATATGAATTTTTGAATTTTTCATTTCCGTCAGCGGCTCGGGGATAATCTCCTCAGGGCTTTTAGCCCTGCGGCTCGTTTCGAACTCTTCTCTAGGGGGTTTATTAGTTGGTCGTTTTTGTTTCTGAGATTTTTCATTAGATACTACAACCGAGGGCGGCGAACTTTTAAAGCGTACTGGATACCGGTTAAAAATAGTGATTTTACCTAAAAAGATTACGTCGAGTGGACTCCTAATAAATTCGCTCTACATTACACGAATAATTTGCTCGGGCGTAATTGAAATTCCCGCTCGAATCGAATTAGAACAATTATTTAACTGAATTTATTTACTTAGGACCACGCTAGCGACAAAAAGAAAACTGGAAGGAGGGCAAAAGAAAATAAGAAGAAAAGCGAATTTTGGAACTCGCACACTACTACTTGAAGCTTCTCTGAATATTTTATTCGGCTGGCGATCAGTATTCAGGGCACGTCCGCCTGTTGGCATTCAAGGAATAAAATACTTACATCGACTTGACAATTTAATTCACGATCAAGTGATATACGCTTCCGGGACGTTTATTCTAACTCCCTTTCGGAGAAAAACGTATATTTTCAATTTTACAAGGAAATAATTCTCCATTGGGATAATCAGGACGTAGGACAGTTAAAGAATGGTGTAGTGAACAATTTGTATTGAAATACATGGTAGTTGCTAAAAAGAACAAGCCTAACTAAAGATCTAGCAGGTAGATCGTTCGAGTATGTTTACTTATGATTTGTGAATGTTTCGGAAGACTAAATAATCAAGGCAAAGAAAACAGAGTTGCACTATGCTGGGTACCAGGGCACACTGGAATCAGAGGCAATGAGGAAGCTAATTTATTAGCAAGGGGGGCCGCAACTTCGCTTGTGGAACTAGAGCCGTTCTACGGCATAGGGATGGGCACATACAAAAAAGAGCTCGAAGAATATTCCTGGTCTGAGACATTCCAAGATATTCCTTGGAAATTACAATAAGAAAAGAGACCTTAGAACTAAGCAGAAACAGACTACGTATCCTTACAGGTCACATTGTCAGCTTGGGACATGGATAGGTCCGAAACAGAATAGCGATTGATTTTACTGGGCGGAAGATGAAAGTCCGGAATACCTCATATCCAACTGCACTGCTATCACAGAAACTTATGCCAATCATCTTGGCAAAGATGTCACAGACCAGGAAAAAATACCTTCTCTGAAACCATCACAGCTATTGGAATTTATTAAAGCTCTTAGACTGGATAGGGAGCTATAAGTGCAGACAAACCCTAGCAGCTTATATTAAGGGGACACAATAGATCAATAGGTCGCGGTGCAAGGTCACCCTAATTAAATCTAATCTATGATTTGTGAAATGAATCGAGTTGGTTTTATCGAAGTTTTTAGCAGTCGTGTAAATTCTAAATAAGTGCGAAATATGACATTATAAAGAACTTAACTTAAGAGGTTATTGCCACGTTTGTGCTACTTTCAATAGGTGTAATAAACCGATATACACATATGTGGTTGTAGAAGTGTGCTGCAATATATTCCCTTCTTGAATTGTATCGCCTGTGTGCTCTGAATAAGAATAATCCATGAATAAAGTTGAAATATCAGGGAACCTGTTAATATAACCCCTTATTGGATGATGCAATTATTAGTCGTAATTAATTATTGTACGAGGTATATTTGGGCGTTTGTTTACAAAAGTGTAAGAGAAGTGAATGGTGTACTGGGTGGGTATGTCAATTTACATTAAGCAAGAACTGAGAGTAACTAATTGCATTTGATCTGAAGGAGGTGCAAGTTAGTGCAACTATGCTTAGCTGTTTTTCATGTAGGTAACCACAAAAGAAATGTGAAGAACACAAATTGTGAACTCACACGCATTATCATTTTTCTTTTATTCTCATAGCTAATAAAATAAACTCTGTTTCATGGATTGATATCATTGAAATATTTCTAAGAAACGTTTCTAATAATGTTAATAAATATTGAAGTATCTTTTCCGCATATAGCTCCAACTTCAGTAAATTAACCAAGCAGTCTGTTAAAATTTAGCTATAATAGCATAACAAATAAAATTTCATAAGAATCTCAATATTTTCGCACCTTCCTACAACAATTTATTGAGGTTTTCTGCGCATTAAGTTTATCATTTTCTAATTGCCCGTGAAAAATAAACCGTTGATTTAGACACAAATCTTATGCTGTGAATGCTCAATTGTAAGTATATCTTTAATTCCAATGTTTCCGTCGAAATTTTGTTCCAATCAACTGTTGGTATTTTGCCTTAACGTATTTTTTCCTAATCGGATGTCACAATGAAGCTAAAACAAACGACGACGCAGTGCTGAAATGGTTATTACCGCACACTGTGCTGTAATGAGCTATTAACGCACTGGTGAGACGCTTACCGGAATGTAATATGGGCGATTAATATGCAAATTAGAAAAAATACTGTAAAAAACTTGTGTCACAATGACCTTGTAATGCTCCTACATTGAATCACTCGCTGCTACGCGGCTCGTTGTTCAAACTTGTACTGGCATTACATAAAGGTCATTGTGATACTTGTGTTTTAACATACTATATAAAACGAAAACTGAACGTTTATAGTATCGCTGCGGAATTATCGATCCTTAACCAGTAGAATTTGTATTTTGGTGCGTGCAACGACTGTCTACTGGGGTAACTTAGAACTACAACGGGTCACTTAAAATTTAATAAAACGACAAGCGAAAACCGTAAAATTTATTTCGCCCGTACTATACATATTTCACGGGGCGGAATTTGCATTCTACTCCGCCGGAACCAATAAAACTCCAGGACGGCCAAAAGAGGGCATCCATAAAAAGGCAGCCCCTTTACATTAGTTAGATTGCCTGCGACCTGTCTACCAGATAATGGCTATCATTTTTAAGAGAGTTGAATCTGAATGCAGCTACCATTTGTAACGGGTGACACGTGCCTATTTATCCGGTTGACAGTAGAGCTGTAGCAGTTGTTCATCCGTGCACGCATGAAAGGCCTTGCCATCAGGGGGTTTCCGGAAAATTCCCGGAGAAGATCGAAAACTCTCGTCGTCGCGTCACATCGTCCGTGGGAAGACGATTGTGGGTGTATATCATGTTCCGAAACGTGGATTCCATGTAATGACGGATGCGGACGCAGCACCTGCCGATAGCGCCACTTTAATCCGTGAGAATTAACAACGGTGTGCGCCGTTTGAAACGACTGATTAGAGTTGGCGGTGGTGCGGCATCCACATTCAGATATCGTTTGCATTTATGTATATATGCATGTGTGTATGTAGCGTAGCGGGTGTACGTATCTGCAGGCCGTTTGTTTGCATTTGTAATCCGTACGAGCTGGAGCTTGTGTTTGCCCATTTCCGGAACTATGATATTTGTATTGAGTATATTACTTATTAATTGTTAAGCAAAGCTGTTCCGATTGGGGTTTGCGCGTTTACGTATGATGATTATACGGTTTCCCTTAGCGTATTAAAGCAGGTAGTTATTAATGCTGGTAAAACTTTATTGATAGTTACATATAGGGTGTGTAAACATTCACGCATTAAGACCTGCACGTAGCTACCTTCTTTGTTAAATTCTTATCTGTTATACTAATTGAAAAATCTTTTATCTTACATTTTGTCTCGAATGTTTCAAAACTCAGTTAGTTAATATGCATATTTATCTTACCTATACTGCTAAAAGAAGCATTATTTGCCTTTCTGAACGCTGCAGTGTGTTGAAGATCAGTTATTTCTAAATAACATCCCTTTATCTTATTGTGTACTTTAACATGCACATTACCATGCACAATTAATAAACTATATTTAAATGCCATAAATTAATATTTATTTTAAAAGATATATTTGTATAATCTGTTATTGTTATTTTTAAGGAAATAAATTAATCGTAATCCCATTATTATCCAATGCAATTAGTCAAAATACTTTTATATAATATGATTAATTACCCATATTTATTTTGGAACACAACTATTACATACTGATATTATAGGCAATCTGTGTAAATGGAAATATATTTCCACCTTCATTATCATTTTAATATTTAACTTGAAACGATTAAAACAAAAAAAAAAAAATGGAAAAATCTTCAGCTCATCTGGATACGAACCATGGTCCTACCGCATACTAACACTGAGTTTTACCATTACCCCACTAGAACCTTGTAAATCTATTTCGTATTCGAGTGTACATAAGCGAGACTATCAACCACTGTAAACTTTAAGAAATTGTAAAAAATAAACGCCTGGACATCTATGGCTAATATTTCACAAAAGTACTCCAACTGACAAAACCGGGATCAAAACTAGGGTTAACATCTGGCGACTTCCCTTTGTAAGAAATATCTATTTGTAATATATTACGAGACTAAACAGAAAAGATACCTATTAGTGCATTGTCTAGTTCTGGGTTACGCGAATACCCGGCCTTAGGGCTGTTTCGGGCGCTCTAGATCGGATATTCGGTTATAGGAGCATTTTCGAGTATTCGATCCTAGGACCGTCCC
The DNA here is from genome assembly GCA_949128085.1 of Cetonia aurata. Lineage (NCBI taxonomy): Eukaryota > Metazoa > Arthropoda > Insecta > Coleoptera > Scarabaeidae > Cetonia > Cetonia aurata. Next base: position 22,259,396 of record OX421885.1, on the reverse strand, counting down.
TTCGTAGTAGCAGTAGGAAATTGTATATTGTCCAATATTCAAAGTTTTTCAGGTGTTAGGAGGGCTATTATAAATTTGAACTCCTAATACGTGAACACCAGGGGCAGTAAGCAAATTATGTTGCAAATTATGTGTAACTTCCAAACTCTAGTACTATACTGATGCTGAATATTGTGACGTTCAACAATTTTACTTCTATTTCTGTGTATACGATTACCACTAAAGTTGTGGTTATGTGTTAATAGCCATACAAACATGGAAATAGCCGTAAGTCGAAGCTTCGTTTCCTGTGCTCACAACAAACCTTGAGACTTAGTAATCGAAGACACAGGAAGAGAGAGCTCGAAGTAAGCTCGAATGAATAAAATCGGGGATTATATCGGCCCCCAAACAAATACTTACTGTGCCTCTTGCAAAAAATAGTATAGTCATAAAAAAAATGTCTATTGAGAAAAATGAGTTGGTATCTTTCCATCTATTCTTTCTCGTTCCTACAAAAAAATTATTCAATACGATTTAAAAAATTAATAGTCGACTAATAGACAGTTTACAATATTATTTTTTCATTATTTTTTATTTCTAAAATGTAATAGATAACTGATATATGTAGATTTTAAAACTGTAAATTACGATTAAATTACCCTTGTTGTTTGTTGGGCAAACACTTGAAAATTAGAACATCTGCACATCAGCAATTTTTTTACTCCTTTATTGTTCATCTTGAAAACACTTCTATTCATCTGTTCCATTCAATAACTCAATATTTTTGCTCGTCTTTTCAGCAAACACCCATGAAGGGAGATCTAACGATATGAAAGGCGATCATTAATAATTCGATTATTCCCCTATAGAATGCCCGAAGAAATCTTTTACCCGGTGTTTCGTTCGTCGTCCAAAAATCAATTAATTAATTTAAGAGGTGATACCGCCTTTAATTCACTTTTCCTTTCGCTATGCAAAAGGGGACTAGAGACAAGAAATATTATCTTAAATTACTTGCCCGACAGGTAATCAGGTAATTACCACATCATTAATCATCATCAGTTGGTAATAGATCAACATCGATGTGACCGGGACAATATTAGCGTAGAATCTATCATCTTTGCGGACTTGCTTTTCGATACTTTCACAAGGTTGTTATCTTGGAAATGTCGTTTTAATTCCATAGCTTCGGTAAACATTATTATTCTACTTTAGCGCTGCACCCTATTGATAAATAGCAGGAATTTATGTCTGTCTGAGTTTCTTTTCTCTGGTTGTTCATTCAATTACCGATTTTTTTTTTCTTTTCTTAAGGGGGTTGACAAGGCCTAAGCATCGGGCTTAACAAAGTAAATGTAAATTGAAATATATAAATAAATTCCACCAAGCAAAGGAGTTGCTTATCGGTAGATCAAATCAAACTAAGGGTAAATACACACCGTAAATGTAGAGTAATAACAATAACAACAATTGTAAACAGACACAAATAAACAATACATAAGTAATGCTTATGGAACAAAAATATAATTGTGGAAAAGTTCGTATGCTCCACGGATGGATTTTACAATAGGTATGATGGACGAACAACTATTGATTTGGAATTTAATATTTGGGAAATGAGTAGTGCTTGGTCTGAAACTTACTTATTGTTTGCTTTCAATTTTTTAGAATCCAGGTGACTAAAAACTGTTTTCGTTTTAGGCCTACGTTGATAAAATCCACTATTAGTAAGTTTCGTTTCAGTAAATTACTATTTCCGTTAACAGTTCGCCAACCAAATGTTACTAGGAAAATTTACTTAGAGTAAAAAACTATGAAGTTATACAGTTGATAATAAGGGAAAAATTATCACAGTAATTCGTTATGATTTAATGATTTTTTCTAAAAAAGTTAGGATTACCTGCCCGCATATCCAGCATTTAAGTAACGAAGGTTCGGTTGTTTATGATTAGGCGACTGCAATTCCTATATCAGCTACACTGTAGGCTAAAATCTCTATGCAGAATCCAATCAAGGCTGATCTGTGAGATCCTTATATTAGATTTTAGGGTGACTATTCAGACCTTTTCAGATCTATTGTGATTCCCTTTCTCCTAGAAGGCGTTCTCTAACGGTGCCTTCTCAATTAGACGTATCAGCTTTGAGAGCGGTTCCTTTATGAATCTGCCACGACGAAGAAGAAACCCGAGTTCATGTACTGTATCACTGTGATGGCCTAGCGAGGACAAGGTTACTAATACTGGATGTACAGAACCCCATAACCCCCAAGAAGAATATCAACTTCTTCCTGTGTTTACTCAGTAGGTCTTTAGCAAATTCAGGCCTCTGGATCGCTTAAGCACTCCTTTGATTGTCTTCGCCCTAGTGATTTTTGCCACCATTTCTTGTGCTTATTATATGTCCATTCATTAATAGACTTCTTAATTTGCGCTTTGGTAATGCCGAAGCATAGGTTATCTCCAACTAATGGCCTTGACAATTCTCGCCTAGCCAGGTAGCTGGAAACCCAGGCTAATTCCTTTGGGGGCTTACCTCACTTAGGACGCTTACACAGTCCCAAATTAGCTTGGAGTCAACACAGGACAAAATAACTTTTACCTAACTGGGTCCATCCTTCTATCTCTCTGATACAGTAATGAATTGCAGCAACCTTAGACTGGAATACCGTTGTCTTCTTGCTGAAGATTATAAAAATGGTCTTTCTGGGCCTCCTTCCATATATGCCGGCAGGGAAAGAGTTACTTTAGGTGGCTCGTTTCAATTGAGATGCCCTGTTTATTTAAAAAAAAATAATTTGTAACCTTTAAATTTACATGTTATTGCCTCAGGCTGTGTTTGTTCAACGCCCGTAGTAAACATGGAAATTATGTACGTACAACTGTGCGCAGTTCTCTTGTTTGCGTGTTAAGTTAGCAGCATACCAGAAATCAATGAAAAAACCTTGATTACGATCGTATGTACTTATACGGTTGCGACATTGTGATACTCATTCCGGGGTTTGGAATTACACAATGATTATTTGTGTATTTGTAGTTGAATGGCGGTCCCTGGCGTATTGAGTTTTATTATGTGTGAGCACGGTAATTTTGTCGGTACCTATTGTCAGTAATTGTTACTCGTTTAGTTAATGCGTTTTTCTATCTAAATTAATGTTTTAATGGTATTGCTATGGTGATCATTTTTCTTATACCGAGTGTCCCAAAGTAGATGGCGGATTAGAAGTATACCAAGGAATTGATTCAAATTTTGGAGGTGCAAAGTTCGAAGTGAGATATTTTTACCTATGTAAAGTTGCCGTAGTTTGACAATATTTTAAATGTTTGCTCTACAGGTTATGTTCGGTGCTCAAGTCGAAAAACTCATATCTGAGCAACAAAATTTGATTTTTCTAATAAATCTAGAAAGTAAAATTTAGTTGGCTTCACACTCAATGCACACCCATTATTTTTGACTTAAACTTTGAGGGAGCATAAACATTGAACTATATTATTTCCTAAATTATTAGGAAGTTACATTTTAAATTAATGGACACTCTATTGGGAAAACAAACGATTTTGTATTAACATTAGTGAACCCCAGGATACAGTCAAGACTGGTTGAGGAATCTGGTAGACGGCAATAAACTTACTTTAGTGTAGGTGCCTGGACATTTTGGAATCGAAGAAATTGATAAAGATGACGAGTTGGTAAGAAAGGGATCATCACCCTCATTTATAGACTCAGAACCTATTCGGGGAGTGTTCAAAAACTCAATGCGGGAGAACGTAAAGAATTGGTTCTAAGTGAAAGACAAAAAACAGTGGAACAACACAACCAGACAATTCACAAAAGGAAAGACTTCTATCAAGGCACCACAAAAGAAGAACAACTAAAACTTAGGAATCATCTTCACACAGCAGCAGACTTCCTAAAAGGATACTTATAGAAAATGGAAATTAACACCGCAGGTACCCAATGCAGCCTGTGTGATAGAATGACAAAGACCGCATGTCCCTTTGTGAATGCGAGGCTCTGAACGCAAAAAGACAGGCTATTGGCCAAGCCAAACATGAACCTAGAAGATTGTATCGATCGATTATATCGAGAGACCTATTTAAACTAGTACAGAGCACCATGATTTTGGACTGGCTGGCATAATTTTGTTGGTAAAGGAAATGGGAGATATAATAGAAAAAAAAAAAGAATAGGCCGCAGTGTTTCTGGAAAATTTATGTCCTCGGTAGCTATTAATATGGGCATGTCGTAGGGGTCTACGCTTGGCTCCTTACTGTTTTGCTTGTTTTTAAGCGATGTAGTTGAATTCCTGTGTGATTTTCGTGTCTTGAAACTTAAATTGTTAAAAGATACAATTGATCTATATGTTTTCAAACTAGTGTATTATGCGGAATTCCGCCAAAGCTTAACACATAGTTTTCTCTTGTGAGGCTGCAGTGTTTCCGGAGACTTTATACAAGATAACAAACAAAAATATGGTACACAAACTGATAGAAAGATCCCGTTTAAGAAAATATTCTTTATATTGGAAAAATAGAGTCAAATAGATATGTTTTTTTTTAAAGAACGAAATATAACTTTAATTTCCTTAAAGTATACTTTTTAGTAGTACATGATTAAAGAACCTTTCGAGTTGTGTATTCGAATTTTAGTCAGGTCAGTTCGATATATTCTATTTTCAAGCGCTTTTTCAACAGTTGTCCGTGTACCCACATCACCGTAGGCTTACAATTATTTAACATCTGCTCAAAGCTCGACTGGTCGATTTATCGTTTGCTGGTTATTTTTGCGGAAATCGTAACTAGATATCGGTTTCGTCGAAATTATGCGAAAACTTCGTAAACCGATGATTTACGGGTAACGTGCAGGTCCCATTTGTATCGGAATCCGTGTTGCGGTTATTAAAATATAATAAATTATGCCGAATGTACTCGCATCGGGTCCGCCAAATGAATTATTGCGTTTATTTTAACGATCCTGTGTACGCAGCGACGGAGATCCGTTTTGGTGGACGCGTATGGGACATAGAGCAGTTAATATATCGGGCTGGTTATTGATAATTCGACGACCTGATTTATTCCGTTCTAATTGATTTATTTACGTTAACACGTGACGTATGGATGTGGTAGTTTTAGGTACCTACTAATAGTGAATGAATAAAATTTCATGAATTAAAATGTAGGTACAATGCAGCGCGGACGTTGAAGAATGGAGAGCTTTAATGTACTGGGAAAAACTCTCGTATTAAATGAAATGTTAAATATCACAAAATTGTTAGAATACGTTTTGTAATTTACCCAAGCTTAGAAAGCTGGAGATACAATTTTGTACAAAACTGTTAGAATAGTCTAATCGGTTCATAGCTGACAGCACATCGATCTGCAGTTTGTAAGTAATTGAAAGGATTTATTAATTAGTATTATACAACGAATCCACGAGGAACTGATTTAGTATAGTTGTGATTATATACAAATAAAGGTGTATGTTACTTTCGTTAGAGTAGAAGTCACAGTAACGGGCGGTTAAAAGCAATACTAGTTTCTCCCGTAGAAAAATGAAACTGGATGGTCTGGAATCATCAGCTGTTCGCAATGACAGAGTATAATTCTGTGAATAAGATAAATACTTGAGAATGGCCCATCTGGTTCTAAGACAGCCCTCAGAATAATTGAAAAAGCGAGGGAATTGAAATAATGCATTTTATATGGACCAAACCGCAGCAACCTATTTTAACTCATGGTTGCCATATTTGGTGGATCAACGTTACGCAGAAGCAAGCGGTTACGAAACTCACAAAGGCTCAGAAATTAAAATGTAGCGTAAATTGCAGAATAAAAAATATTGGGCATGCCAGAATAACAGTGGTAGTCGCAAATCGTATCTTTAAAATAGACTATGGTACAACAGTGCTCAAACTCTCCTCTATGGTAAAGGTTGTCTTGCCTGGGGATGGTTGAAGAACTAAGTAGAAACCAGGTCTTAAAACCCAGAATTGATAAGCAGATGCGTTGACAGGAAGTACAGGTTCTGGTGCGGGTATATGCGGAGAAATACTAATTGGCACTGGGGCAATATACTATAGTATATCAAACGAGAAAAAGCTCTAATATGAACCTGTTCCTGCAAAAACAACCCCAGGGTTGGCCGCTTCAGATCTTATCCAACAGTCAAGCGGCCCTTTGGTACTGATATCCTATCAAATAAATCCCAAGCTAGTTGGGGAATGCTTACAGAATCTAAGAGGCCTGGTTGTACTAATTGTGTATTATATAATTATGTATATTTTAACAAAGACGCCAAGTTTGTTGATTGTACAAGAATCTGGAAAAGGCTTTTATAGAGAAATGTGCAGGAGTGTTGGCGTGAGATATGTAATGGTAAAGCGGTGTTGTGAGCGTAAAATTTGGAAGGAAATGTTGAATAGCCACGATAATTTGGAAAACCGAATCCTTTATTTAGAAAAAGGAAAAAAAAAGTATATTGAATATAATAGATTGAATCTGATTAGTAATAGGATATTATTCGATTCTAAAGGGTTATTATTAAATGTTGTAAATATTAAAAATACCTCTATAAAAATCTCGAGAAGCTAGATTTAGGTTATATAAACAGTACGATAGATTCAAACATGTTAGTTAAGGACTTAAATATAATATTGTTAGAATTATTAGAAGCTAGTGTTAGTTAGCACGGCAGAAAAATATGATTACAACCGCCTGTTAATTACTTTCTATCATGAACGACTCGAAGTCACTAAGCAGTTACATGACGCAATAGAACTTTATTCCAGCATGCAAGTTAATAAAAGACATTAATTAATTCTGTTTCCAAGACTAGGCCCTTTGCGTACGTCAAATTAACATTAAAACGATCTACGAGTTAGTAGAAACTTTATTTGCCAACTTAAAAACTGAATTTCTTATTGTCTGTTGAGAATGTTTATGCTTGTGAAGTAGATTGAAAATGCGAAAAATATCGCAGACCGTAAGATGATTGCTTCACACTGATTATTTTGCTGTTTGTTGGATAGGGCCAACAGCTGATGTAAGTAGAATAAAAACGACACATATAACTTACAACAACGATTTAGTAAACTAAAGAGGCACATTAAATTATAAATTTCACTTCTTAAAATTACACTTTCACTAAATGTTCACTTATGATTATTAGATCGCTTAAGTGCTAAGCCAGGCAACAATTCGTTTCTTAAGTATTGAAATTGATTGAAGAAATTAAAGGAACTGAGTTTATGTTAACAAATTTTAGCTTATATACACTTCTAAGACAGCTCTAAATTTCCTAACTTCCGGAATTGTTTTGGGAATTCCAAAAGCTTCAATTAAAATTAAACGCAAAGATTTACTATATTTCCTGAACGTTGGCTAGCAAGTCCCAAATAAAAAGTAAATACAATTGTGTATACATGATAAAACTGCAGTTTTTGGTTCAATGGTTCCAAAGAAAAATGTAATAATTTTATTACATTTCGCAGCTAATGAAGGTTAAGAAAAAAGGTATTAACTGTGCACAGTATCGTAAATTTTATGGAAAGTAATGAACCAATCTGAATAAAATTCCCAAAACCATAATGCCTAATGGTACTAAAATAAATTAATATGAGAGAATTTACTGGGAATATAACAATGACTACTAATACTAATACTCTAATGCCGATTAATGCAAAGATATTCAATTATTAAATATTATTTAAAATTCTAAATGTAAAATTGTACACTAAACGATGTGGGGCATCAATAAAAATCTATTGAAGGACATGGGAAGCAAATTGAAGAATTATTAGCTAACTGAAGCATTTGTCAAGTAGGCAGTAGTGATAACATATCAAATATATCTATAGTAGGCTGCGAATGAGAAAACGGTGCATTCGCTAATGGTCTACTAGCATGAAGGCTATAGCGCTCTAAAAGGTGCAAACGTTGGTACATGGGGAAATAGACGATGAAATGAAAAGTTGTAAGGAAAGATTAATATTTTTTCACATTAGACAAAGTGCACATACCCATAAAAAAGAAATTTTATATGCAAAAATAACTTTACCAACTCTTGTAAAGCTAATAACGCTTATTTGCAAAATAGCAGTCGAACTCATTTTAAAATTTATTCAGCATCAAAATGTTTAGAGAAGAAGCGTACGACTTGGATGTCAAATTTATATAGGTCATCAATTTCGAAAAAAAGAGAAACGTTTAATAACTAAAATCAAGGTCGGGTATATTATAAAAACACCGACTAGTTAGGGCAATCAACTTTTCTTTCTGTAGGGATAAGTGAATAGGCCTCTGCAAGAAACGGGGATTAGAAATGTAGAGATAATAAATATAATAGTATTAAAACGTGCAGAACCATTACGATACTTCAAAATACTCATGTAAAAATCACCCATTGCCTACACGCTTTTTCTTTCAAGGAAATGCTAGAATAGTATACACACATCTGAATTCTACATAAAGCGGAAACATTCAAGCACCAATAAATTAACGCACAATATGCGGTAAACCCGAGGAAACTATGCGAAAAGAGCTTTCAGACAGCTAACTTCGGCCGTATTCCCTTACGGCTTATCAGCGGAAAGTGTACGCCGCTATCTCAGTCGCCTGCGCGAGGTCACAGATCCGTTTATACAATAATTTAATTTCAATGCCTCTACCCGTAATTAATTTAGAGTTTATTTAGCTCGGCACGCAATAAATAACTAAAACGTTGCCGGTCGACTTCAGTAAATATCTGAACGGCCGTAAATCATACACAATACCCGCTTCGCGCTGGCCCACTCTACCGACGACGGCACTCGAGTCGGGTGCTCTCTGGGGCGTTTCGGAATCCGGCAGCGAAGAGATAGCACCGACGGCCGGTCTTTAACCGGCCAATAAACAACTTCACACGCCGGAATATCGAATTCCGGACCATTTTTCATGTCGATCCCTAACTGCCATCCGACGAAAAAAAGTACGGACATATTTTCTGAGCGGTGCCGGTGGTGGTCGAAAGCTTTTCGCCTTTTGTTTTGTGCCGCACTGTTTAGCGAACAATCGCGCGACCTATATCCCATTGTGAGTAAGCGGATATGCAATACGTGCGACTCTCTGATCGTGAATTAAAGAATTATTGGGTTACTAATTGTAGGAAATAAATAAAAAAATATCTTTGTGAGAGAATTTTAATATTCTTAATTATATAATAAATAAATATTACCTATATTCCATTGCATATTCTTCAAAATTGCTAGCTGGTGAAATACAGTATGTCCCCGGATGGACTTTAAAAGAGGAAACATTTTCTTATTTTTGTTTTCTCAGAAAATGTCACTCTTGATGATTTACTCTGCTTGTTTTCAAACCCCCAAAACACAAATTACTTTTTATTTAACGCGAACGGTTCTCGAGATAATTCCATTTTCTTGCTAGAAAATATAAGAATTAGGTTCAATCAAGTTTTAGTTAATAAATTTAACAAATAATGGTCAAATAAAATTAAATTCTCAAAAAGCTAAACTATTAATTTTCTATTCAAATAACGCTCCTGCTTTTTCTGCACAGATTTCAATGCGAGCTCTAAATCCATTGAAACTGCGTGTTATTTCTAAGATTGATAAGGACTGGACTGCATTGTGTATCCTATTTTTTAATTACACTTGATCATTGTCTAGTGGCTCACTGTACACAATTTGTTTTAAACGACCACACAGATAAAAGTCCAATATTGTAAGATCAGACCTTCTCGGTGGCCATAAAATGGGACCATCTCTTCCTATCCAGTTATATATGGAACTCTGTATTGAGGCACTGGCGAACAGTGCCGGCATAAAGAGCAGGGCACCCATCGTGCTGGTAAAACATTTCCATTCGGTAGTTTAACGGCAATTCATCCAGTTCATCAGTTAAAAATTTTGTAACATTTCCAAATATGAATTATGGTTTCAATTTTGATCAAAAAAATATGGGCCAATAATGCAATGGTACGACTCCACACCACACATTAACTTTTTTAAAATATTGTCTGCGACAAGAAATTCTGAAGTTTGGAAGGTTGATTCATATTCAAAAACTTTGTAGCCCATTTTTAAACAAAAATCCATACGTTTGGTTTCATCACCATTTTCTAAAGTTTGCCTAAATTGTGGTTTAAATGGTAAAATTTTGTTCTCCTTAAATATTCTTTGTAAAGAGATTTACTTATCCCTGTTAGTATTGCGCCCTCCTTCTTAAATACTACTTTGGAGCTTCTATTGCGGAGAGAAAGGCGAGAACTGAAGCAACATCGTCTTCACCGAACAACTTCTTTGACTTCTTAATGATTAAAACCGAGCCTGTTTTAAGGAATTTGGTCACCAAGATTTTTTGCTCCGGAATCTGAAATGGTAACTTCCGGGTATTTTTGGTTGAATTTTCTGATAACAACTCGGTAGCTTTTCTCCAGTTCCGTAACATTGAATTAGATAAATTCTTTGTTGCAAAGTCAACATTACAGCATAAATACCATTCAAATTAGCGAAGATTTAATTTACAATTCTACTAACTTATTAGATTTGTCAACTGTTGTCAGTTGTATTTTTCAATGAAATCCGCCTACTAGCGGTACTTCTAAAAATTACGATAAAAAATTTTGTCCAAATTTTTAAGAAAAATGATATTATCTCGAGAACCGTTCGAGTTAAATAAAAAGTAATTTGTGTTTTGGGGGTTTAAAGTCGATCCGGGGACATACTGTATATTCTATCTGTATTCTACTTATGTTTTCTTTCTTCTTTAACCGGAAAAATGTTAACTTCGATGTGTTTTTTATTATGAGCATGCCTATTCTTCTTTTTAATTGGAATTAATTAACACACAATTCTTCATTGTAGCTTTACGTTTCGGAATTTTGTAGTAGTAGGCTGTGACTCAGAAATAGTAAATGTTTGAAATGAGCAGTACACAAACAATTTCTGTGAGAAAATAATTTATTTATACACAAAACATAAGTTATGACGTGCCATTAAACAATATTATATCTGTAAAATTATGTCGTTAAGGTAATAATCATTTCCTTGGATACAAATTTGAAGTCTTTCCTGAAACTTGATATCCACACTTTCAAGAATGTTGCGATCGATGTTGTCAATGTCTTGTAATAATAATAATAATAATAATAGTAATAGTAAACTTTATTGTCCAACACCAATTAAGGGACAAAGACATAATATAAAAGTGCAGTGCAGAAATAATTGTTTTAAGCTAATATACTTAATCTACATATGTGTTATGGAGTCTTTTATAAAGCATTCGTGTTAAATCTTGGATAGTGAACAGTGTCGTCAAAAATGCGTACATTGTAATTTGGAATAACAAAGTTTATCTGCCATAGTAAATGAGGACCATCAATTCTTAGATATATTATTTTAAAGAGGAAAGTGGCACTATAACGCTCGCTTTTTTTCTGCGGTGAAATAGAACGATGACGTACAGGCAAATTGTTATAATTTGAGCCTCTACTGGGGGGTAAGTATCGCCTATCTTGTATGAGAGATATTTTCGAAAGAGCGTTTATACCCTTTCGATGGATAGTCTAAGATAGTTAAACATTTGATACCATATAACAGAGGCATATTCTACGAAAACCTAATTCCTTAAATAATATTTTGTCCAATTGAAGAATTATTCAAGGAAATTATTGATACAATTTAATTCATCTATCAAAAATATTGCATTTTATTACACGTTATGTCAACTTGACATCGGATAAACCTCTAGTAGTAGGTATGTCATCCCAATGTTGATTTTCTCATAGTAACGAAAGTGATTCATTAAATTGTCTTATCAAATACTATTTGAGCTTGTGTTTATTTCCGCAGCAAACTTCCATTTTGACAAAACTCAAGCTTTATTGCTTATAGGTAACATGGCTCGAACAAATAACAAAAGGTAAAACCGCTCCGACTTCGTTGTCGCTGTTTTACCATGTTATTTGTTCTCGTCAGTTACCAAGCAACAAAGCTTTCATTTTTCAAAATGAAAGTTTGTCGGGATAAATACAAGTTCTTATGGTATTACCCCCCGCAATATTTCTATATATTTACATATTAAAGCAGACTGCTATTCGTTTTGCGATCCTTTAGAAAACGGTGGCACAAGTCAATTTTGTTTTCATTTTTTATTAATATTCATTTTATTTTCATAAAAGATATTCCTGGTTTCCATTATGACGTCATCATTGACCTTTTTTAAAGGCAATTGCATTCTTTCCAACAGAAATACATTCTCTGCTCTTTTCGATAGAATACCATGATGTCCATACTGTGGTTCATTCTGTTACGGTTCACAAGGTGCAAGGTGATCTCTAAAGAAAAAAAATGCATGGTTAGTTTTGAGAAAAATAGTCTCAAGATCTGAAACGGAGGTAACAATTTTTCTTGGAATTCTAATATATTGCTGGCGGCAATGTTTGCTCTTCTCTGAAGCTAATGAAATGGTGTTCTTTACGCGCATTGCTATCTGTCAAATGACGCTCAATCTTTCCGTATATTGGACAATCTCTGATTAAAAATAGAATGAGAACTTTGAATTGTCTATGTAATGATGGTATACCCTCCGGAGTTATTTCGACTATGTACGAACTTGATGGGACGACTAAAGGTTCCATAAGAGCACCACGATGCCAATGGTTTTTCTTTCATGTACCTTTCATGTTAATGCAAAATAATGACAAGAGCTTCAAAGTAACATAAAAGCGACACCGATTTTTTAAGTATGGGCAAAATTCTTTGCAATCTGGAAGATTTTACTATATGAGCCTAATATCATTTGAATTCGAAATGATGAAAATCCTTCTACGATTGGGAAATTTTTGTTCCTTTTTGTTCTTCTGTTAAATTACGTCTTTTCATATAAATATGTTTTGCTCGAGTACATGTTCTGAGTTGTTCATAAAAAAGAAACTACAAAAGTTTTCTTTTTTACTTTACACAAAAAAAAAGAAACGCTCACGATACAATGTTAAGAAAATATTGGTAAATTTTTCTGCAAACTTATATAATGACCACCCATAAATATGAAATGGTAAAAGGATTTAAACTAAACCACTCTTTTAAACATAGCTCACATTAGAAACAGCAACTTAGTCAATTGTATAAGATGGGCGTATTACCTTTTAAATATACAAACTTACACACGTCGTAAAAGATTTTAACGAATACCATTTCGAATAAACTCAGAAAATTTAGTGTGTTGCTACTATATAGTCTATAAAATTCTTCAACCCAATTATATTTTCCTTTTAGTAAGTTTCTAATAGTAGTTGGATTAATTTTGATTTATACATTAAATCTTTTTTCTTTCTAGAAGCAATTAGTGCTGCAGAATCCCCACTAATACATAAAAAGTTAAATCCCGCACCACCATTAAGAACGCTCACAAAATAGAAAATATGGGTACAATTATAAGTTTCGATCTGCAACGTTCACAAATGCATTTTGTGCGGCCGTATATACCTATGTATATAGTTCAAAGACCTCTCATTCTCGTTCCGGATCCCGAACGATGAAATTTGCCTACCCTAATGCCTTTTATAATAAGGGATAATTTGGATAACAGGCCGAAGTTTCGGAGGGAGTACGAGTCAGCTGTACGTACCTATTGAAAGTTTGCCCGACTTCATAATATTGAAATTGGGATATTCGCTTTTATCGACGGGCCATGACCGAGACCGTGCTACGGATCAACTGCCGTCGCGCTGTCGGGTCGAAGTTTCCCCCTTCGTTTTACGATTTACGGAAACGTTAGACCTAAGCGTGTAGAAAATTAATACGGAAAAGTTTAACTGCCTCTTATAATTCACATGTTATAAATATAATTCTTTCTGAATTGCTAACGATGTGGGAAAATGGCAAATAAGATCTTTAAAACTCTTGGGGTCATATACCGGCTGTTTCTGGAAGGTAACTTGTCCTTTTAATTTCTAAAGTATTTGCGTTAGAAATTAAATTTGAGAATTAATTATGAGGCATAAATTGCATATTTTGACATACTAGTTTTTTAAATGAAACTCGTAATTTACAATATTATCAACAAATTCCTTGTAAAGTTGCCTTCAAAATGGTACCAATAACGTCATACATATTTTCAGAAGATATTTTTCTTGAAATATGACGAATATTTTTCTCGAAACATAACCATGACTCTGTTTTAGACACGAACACATTATATTAAGTAGTTAAAATTGCAATTTAAAAAAAATGCTTTTAAGATTATTTTTAAAGTATCTGTTATAATGGAGACAAGGCTATATTAAGTCAAACTGATGAAGATTACTTTAATTCTGAGAAAAACAATTAAATTATCGAAACTTAAATGATACTTTATTCAATAACACATTCTTAGTAAAAAAAATAACCGCAGTTAATCAAGAGAAATAATCCAAAATCGCTATACATCTGACACCTGTACGATATTGTTAAATTGATAAAAAAGAATATGAAATATGCTTAAAATATAAATTTCCTTGATTCCCGGAATCCTTTCTACCCGTATACAGCCTGTTAAAAAAAGGTTGTCGGATATTTTACCCAATTATAGTACTGGTGGAAATAAACAAAAAAGTCTTAGTCAACATGGGTCCGCAATTCAACTGTTTTTGACATATAGTCGATTGCATATTTTAAAATAAAAAAAAAACATTTTTCGGTTTTGAGAATAGTTCCCTTTGTCAAACAACTGATTGTGACTTAAAATTAGTTCTGTCAGACATGTGTCATCAGATTATTTATCATTTGCGTCAATTTGTTTTTGTTCTCAAATTATGCATAAGTACAGAAATGCAGAAATGGCCGATATGCATTTTATGTACGGTCGTGCGAATGGTAATGCCACTGAAGCACGGCGTATGTATGCCGAAGAATTTCCAAATCGGTTGTTACCGAGTGATAAGATTTTCTCAACACTTCATATCCGGCTGTCCGAAACTGGTCCATTTAAAATTAATGGTGGTTCTGGTAGACCTAGATCAGTTTCTTCTCCCGCAGTAGAATTAGATATTTTGAGACGGGTAGAAGACAACCCAAATATTAGCACCCGAAGACTTGCCGCAGAACTGAACGTCAGTCATCCTCTCATTTGGAGAATTCTGCGGGAGCAGCAGCTCTATCCCTACCACATTCAACGCGTGCAAGTTCTTGCTCCTCTCGATTATGATGCACGTAGGGTTTTTTGTCATTGGGTTTTACGAAAGCTGGCAGAAACTCCTAATTTTGCGACTCAGATTTTATTTAGTGACGAGGCTGGGTTTACAAGAGACGGAATATTCAATTTTCATAACAATCACGTCTGGGCAGATGAAAATCCCCATGCTGTTGTTGAACTGCATCATCAAAACCGTTTTTCGCTAAATGTTTGGCTTGCTATTTTTGTTTAATTGGTCCAGTATTTCTCCCTAATCGTTTAACGGAACAAGTATACTTGGATTTTTTAAGAAATGAATTACCCGTTTTGTTGGAAGACGTACCACTTTTTAACAGATTAAATATGTGGTTTATGCATGATGGAGCTCCAGCGCATTTTTCCATCGTAGTTAGAAATTTCTTAAATCAAGATTACAACTAGAGATGGATAGGACGGGGTGGACCAACTGCATGGCCTCCTAGGCCCCTGACCTGACACCTCCAGACTTCTATGTTTGGGGGCATCTAAAACAATTAGTGTACGCACGATCTGTAAAAAATTTGGAAGAACCCAGGGAACGAATTGTAAATTGTTGCGAGGAAATTCGGAGGACTCCAGGAATTTTCGATAGATTGCGTCGATCTTTCATAAGAAGGTGTGAAGCGTGCTTAGAAATGAACGGTGGACATGTAGAACAATTTCTTTAGTTTTACTTTAAATAAACATTTGTTTAATTTACATTGCGATCAGAATTTCTGTGAAAATTTTTATCCTACTAAAACAATATGCAATCGACTATATGTCAAAAACAGTTGAATTGCGGACCCATGTTGACTAAGACTTTTTTGTTTATTTCCACCAGTACTACAATTGGGTAAAATATCCGACAACCTTTTTTTAACACACTGTATATACAGGGTGTTTTGAAACATCGTTTAAAGATTTTAAGGGCATGTAGTACGATCGAAAATAAGGTTAAAAGTCATAATAAACATATGTTCACATATCAACCGTTTACGAGATAACAGCGAGTGTTCCTAGTAGTACATGCATATAACATATCCCAGTAAACAGGTGCTTATCAGCTATTGTTTTATGACAGTTTAATTTGACGTTTTGAGCAATTTGTAGCAATTACAATGGTTGCGTATTCTAATGCTGAAATGAGCGATATGGTGTTCATGTACGGTCGTGCTAATGGGAATTCTTTACAAGCACGTCGCTTCTATGCTGAAACGTTTCCTGATCGCCAACTGCCTTCGCATGTGATGTTTCAGACGGTGTTTCAACGACTAAGAGAAACTGGTTCGTTTGAGAAGCGGTCTTCTGATACTGGACGGCAGAGATTAGCATGTACTCCACAGATAGACGATCGAATTTTGAAAATTGATGAAAATCCCGAAACTAGTCTTAGAAGAATTTCGACTCAAGTGGGTATAAGCAGCAATCTTGTTTGGAGAACTCTTCATGAGCAACTCCTATACCGCTACCATATCCAACGGATACAAGCCCTGACTGCTCCAGATTATCAAGCGAGAAGGGCTTTCTGTGAGTGGTTTTTGCGAACAGCTGCTGATCGGCCAGATTTCGCTGATAACATCCTTTTCACTGATGAAGCTGGTTTTAGTAAAAATGGAATATTTAATTTCCACAACAATCACGTTTGGTGTGACGAGAATCCTCATGCTACCGTTGAAGCTCGGCACCAGCAACGTTTCTCTCTAAACATCTGGTTAGGCATGATAGGGGAACGGTTGTTAGGACCAATTGTTTTGCCACAACGCTTAACAGGTCCTGCATACCTCGAGTTCTTGGAAAATACTTTACCTGAACTTTTGGAAGATTTACCTATAAATCTAAGACTGAACCTCTGGTTTATGTAAGATGGAGCTCCACCGCACTTTACGCGTGCTGTTAGGGAACATCTTAACAATGAATTTCCTGGGAGATGGATATGGCGAGCAGGTCCCATTGCTTGGCCTCCAAGGTCTCCCGATCTAAACCCGTTGGAGTTTAGTATCTGGGGTTATTTGAAAAGTTTAGTGTACGCAACACCGGTAAACGATCTTCCAGAGTTGCGCCAACGAATAGAACACTGTTGCCAGATAATACGAGAAAAACCCTTGATTTTTGAAAGAGTGCGCGCTTTCTTTGAAAGCAGATGTAGATCCTGTGTCGAAATGGAAGGACGTCATTTTGAACATCTTCTTTAGTTATAATCTATTTTATGTTGAAATACAATAACATCTTAATAAAAACCGCTAAAGCAAACTTATTCTGCATTTGCGATAAAATCGCTGTTATCTCGTAAACAGTTAATTTGTGGACATATGTTTATTATGACTTTTAACATTATTTTCGATCGTACTATATCCCCTTAAAATCTTTAAACGATGTTTCAAAACACCCTGTATAGCTTCCCTTAATATAACTTTCATTGATACTTTACTTAGACATTTGTCCTCTAATGTAGATATTATTTCTAAAATATCCAGTTTTGATTCCACTTAATACCTTTACTTACCATAAGAAGAGATGTTTACGTACATAGAAGAAATTTTATTAAAAAATCTTATTAAAAAGAAAGCTCTTGTTGTCAAATATAAAAGAATGCAAGACGAAGATACCAAAATTGCACATTAAGTACGAAACAGAGCTCGTATATTCACTAAGAGATTCTAATTTCTACAATTTATAGATCAATATGAAACACTTGCTGCTTGCATTTCCATACCCACGTATCCTGCGCCTGCATTAAACGAGCAGTCTTAATAATTTTCACGCGACCTCTTGGAGTTATCGTTTAATTAGGGAGGACGCATTTTTACGCTCCGAGGGGTTTGTTTAGAATGCAGAAGCACTGTCGTAGATCTATGAGCGAATATTACTTAAGCTTACGCGTGGATGAAAAGCGAAATATAACATACATTTTCTAATCTTACCTTTTTCAGTCCTTATTTAAAAATGGTGGAGGCGACGGATTAAATAATATAATATATACTAATAAATGAAAGATTAAAGAAAAAAATAGAAACTATAGAGTTTACACCTGTTGCAATTTTTA
Source organism: Cetonia aurata (assembly GCA_949128085.1). Taxonomy (NCBI): domain Eukaryota; kingdom Metazoa; phylum Arthropoda; class Insecta; order Coleoptera; family Scarabaeidae; genus Cetonia; species Cetonia aurata. Next base: position 22,241,204 of record OX421885.1, on the reverse strand, counting down.
CATTCCTTTTATTTCGAGTTTTTGATTGTATTTACAACAACCGCGACTTGTTTAATAAAATCCCTGATAAAGTATACCTTCCATACGATTCTGAATCTACTCCAATAAGAAATACCTTGGTTAGTTTAACATGAACGGTAAAAAAGTACCCTAAAATTAAAAAAAAAAATATGATTTGATGCATGAGAAGTGAAAATCCAAGCAATGGTGATTGGTCAGTAATAATCATGGCTACTAACTCTGTCTAAGTGTAATTATTGCGTGGAACACCTCATGAATTTTACACAAAGCACTTAGTCTCTGACACTGTCTGTGAGTGCACAATCAGTGTAGTTGTCCAACGTAAACCCAACAGCTGTCATGTGTTAGTCCCTCCCCCTATTTTCCGTTGCATTAAAGGAGTTGGATTCGATATATTTTTAGTATACCCAAGTTGAATTTTAAAAATCTCAGGATCATTGTGTTGTACTTTTATTGTGTTGTGTTGTATTGTGTTGCTTCTTATTATTTTTTGTTTTCTTTTATTTTAAATAGGCCTTGTTTTTTCAATACATTTTTTTTAAAAAAGGAAAGGATTTCATGGTGACACAAATAGGAAGAGAAACCAATACCAAGAAACAACATCTGAGGAAGTACTTATACCTTCGGGCTTAAATATTGTTACTTCAGCTTCAACATCATCCTAGTTTTGGAATATGCGAAACAATTTATAGGAGTACAATAGTTTCGAATCTGATTATAAATTCAACTTTGTTGATGTCAGAAAATTAAATCTTATACTCCGCGCAATTGCAGTTTGCAAAAAATGCATTGGATGCCATGGCGATCTTCAATAATCAATTCAATATAGCCCGGTGTCGTGCTCAAGGATTTAGGCATTGAAACAGATTTTGTTTTTATATCAAAGCCTTGAAGTCTAAAGACATAATAATGATGAAAAAAGCTTAAAAGATGGTCTTCATTCATGGGAGCTCACACAAAACAGGTCTCGTGCTATAAAATGCTTTGAGGAAGTATTTTGGGACTGAAATGACAGAATGTGGCCCTTCTTATGAAGTTGATTAATTTTAGATATGAATAGCCTAGGACCTGCTTCCTGACTGAGGCTTTCGTTGTTTTTCTTGTTCCTTGGCAAATGATGAATGTAGCAATAATTCATAATCATATAATTGACGAAAGCTGTTGTTGGGTGATCATTATTTTTGTTCTTAAACTTAATCTTCGTTCAACCCGCACCCCTCACTTTGTTATTTATTACAAATTATAATTATTGTTAGATTACTATTGTTAATTATCAACCTTCCTGGTGTATTCCTGTCTCCATCATAACCCTTCAGCTCTGTAGGTAAATTACGCCCATGGCTTTGTTGCATATTCTTTTCTATTCTGGTTTATTTTATTGTAATTATAATACAATATCTATAAAGGGTTCTACTATGGTAGAAGAAAATAAAAGAGGCCTTTTTTTTGACTAAAAATTATAGAGTGATTCACTTAATAAAATTTTCTTTTGAATTTAAAGACTGATTTGCTTTCTAAAATCACATTTATGCTTCCCATATATGTTTTTTTATCTGTTGTTTTCGCTTTTTGAATCAAATTTCGATGTAAGATTAAAACAAAATTTTATTTCTAATTTATATTGTCTGTTAATTTTTGTATCTGTGAGTTGGTTATGTAAAATGTTATGCGCTTATTTAGTCCACTATATTTTCATAGTCGCCTTGTTTTTAATGGGTAAGTCTTTACTAAATTCATTCTTTGTTTCTTTTGCCTGTGTTTGCTTTAGTGTGTAATACTTTATGGTCTTATTGTGTATCCGCATTCGAAATGCGATTCGTTACTTGTGATTTGGTAATTCCGACGGGAGCGTCGATCCCAACGAAAAGCTTTGAGGATCCTTATTTGGCCAACTCATCTGCAGCGAGAGATGTTTTTATATTTCCAAGAGAGGTTCTAAATCATTACCAGAGGAAATCGGCAGTTGTTGGCCAAACTGGGCAACGGCATGAATTAAATCCTACAGCGGTAGCTACGGGAAGCAATAGTCGCCAGCGCTACAAGACATGCCGTCCTCTCTCAATGTACGCGAAAGCCTCTTTACTGTCCTCAAATCCGATTACCGCCGCTTTGCACCTACGCTCCTGCGATTCTAAACTGTGACCCGAAGAATCAATTTGCGGATTTCGCTTACAATATCGACGGTTCTCCGGGCGGCTACCATTCGATCCCTCTTCCCTCTTGCATCCACCCTTCCGTTCTCGCCCATTATCAATTCGACTACTCGACCCGTACAGTGCTGAGGATCGTCCTCGACTCCGGACGACGATCCGCCCGACCATTCATAATAATATTAGCCCGGGAACTTGTGTAATTATAGCCGGCACAAGGCCACAACTTGTTGAGATATTGTTGAAATGGATATTTCCGCGAATGCTTCTCCACCCCGTTCCTCCCCGGGATCTACAATTCACCTCCAGACCCTTCCTTTACTCTGGAGCGTAGCGTCGTCACTCGCGAACTAGCGGCGGATTCCGATTTCATTATAAAGTTCGTATCATTTTACATTATTAAATTATTGCCGCGTTTAGCCTGGAACACCTATGGTGTCGAATGTCGAGACCACATCATAGGGAGCGCCCTATATAGATATTCGAATTAATTTCGGCCTTCTTGAGTGAGCGATGCCAGTAAGGAAACCGATTTACTTAGCGCCGGGTTAAATATACGTTGGTGGCGATGTTTAATAAGGCCGGAGGGAACTACAGCGCTATTATTGGAAGACCCAGTTTAAGCAAACCTTGGTAAAATAGTATTTATGGTAATATTTAAAAAATGTTAAATGAAAGTAACTGTGATTTCTTTTATGCGGATCTGATCAATTCTCCTTTACACCTTACCTTTGGACTGGACTGGAATGGTTTACACATCGTAGATTACCGATACGACCAGAGATATTCAGAAGCTGAAGGATCAAGCTTTTATCAAGTGCAAACGTGTTCATTTCTCATATTATAAATCCTTCATTTCACAAATTTCACAACAGGTGCTATAAGAAGGGAAACAAGGCCTATCTTGATTATCGTGTATCACAAATCAAAAAAATGTGTAGCAAGATCTTAGGAATTTAGACATTGTGTCCGCGTCTTCTAGGAATAATGTTGTTGTTGATGCAATTAATAAATACTTTGGTTTAACGTGCTCTTTAACAGCTATTGCTGACCTTGACACTATCAATTACTACTTACGGAAGACGGTTGACAACTGCGTTAATGACCGCTTTTACTTCAAGCCAGTAATCGGGGACCAGATATTTAATATAATACGTGGGATCTAATCCAAGTTAATTCGTTGTGATGAGATTGGCATAGAGCATACTACACTTTGCTGTCCCCGGCCCACATATTTAATACCCTCTAGTTGGTTTCCAAATGTTTGGAAGAAGTCGCGCATTATCCCGTTGGCAAAAATAAGAAACCTGAAGCATATTTACCTCCCATTCCGTATCATATGTGACAGCTCTAAGATTTTTGAGAAATTATTGAAAATTCAAATCAGAGATTTCATTAATAACTATAATATTGTTCCCTTTGGCCAATCTGGGTTCAGGCCTATTACAGATATGTGCGGCGTTGCTGACTCTAGTAAAATTCTAACATTGATTTTACTAGATTTTTCGTACGCTTTCGACATTGTTAAGCATGACTTACTTATTATTATTTTAAAATCACTAGGGTTCAGTAATAACGCATTAGAAATAATCAACAGTTATCTGTCGTTCCGATGTCAAGAGGTAGTTTTGAATAACAAGACTTCGAACACTTTGCCTGTGTCCTCAGGGATCTGTTTTTGGACCTCTTTTATTCACTGTTTACACAGCCAAGCTTCATAAGTCCCTTAAGCACTGCTCTTATCACTTCTACGCACATGATACTCACATATATTACTCATTTCATGGTGAAGAATTAATTGCTGCCAATCCCACCATAAACTCTGACCTTGCCAACATTGTCAAAATGTCAATTCAACATTTTTTACACATTAACACTAAGAAAACTTACACGATATCCGATCACTCCCCGCTGCGCTAATTTTAAATTAATTCGAGACAATTATTTTGGATATTCCTGGATTTCCATTTGTAACCAAAATATTTTATCAAAGTCGGAGGTGATCAGTTACGTCACTTTGCTTGCAAGTCAGCTAAGTCTTCAGGTTGGAGGTTGGAAGATAGGATCTCACAAATTAACTTGATGGTATAAATCCTGGAGATCTATTGTCAATTCATTTAGTCTTAGCACAAAGTGTTTGGAGTTTTGGATAAAGGAATCACTGTTGTCAGTGTAGGGTTATTGGAGAGGTATTTGGAGAGTTTGTTGGTAGTACTGTTAATGGTACTAACTATATGACGAAAAAAAGAAAACGATTGAGAGAGTTTGCGGGTTTTGAGTTGAGGTTGAGTTTAGAGGATATGAAATCACTAGATAACAGGGATTTGTGCCATGGATGTTTGTATTTGATGATGGAACGTTCAAAGCGTGCAATAACGTTTTAGGAGTCTGTAGGAGACACCTTGGAGTAAGGATAGGAGTTTCTGTTCATCCTCATCACTGTTCAGTACCACCATAGTATTTCACTCATCCGCTTTAAGTACAAAAGTCCGATCCTCAAATTGTTATCATCAGACACAGGTAATAGAATTTGGATATTATATATCAACGCGAATGAGTCTTTCGATAAAATGCATTTGATGCGAGATAAAACCTTTAAATTATGAGTTGACACTAATTGTTTTATAGCTCCTAGTGTGTGTGAGAAGTCAATGAAGTAGGTTTAAAGTGAAAAAAGGCATTTTAGCTTAAAGAAACTGCCTTAGAAATCCCACTTGGAGCAATTCCCTTTGTCAAGGCACGTGTAAACGCCTTTATCTAACTACCATACACGCAGATATATTCCACCGATATGTACCTACTTCTTGAGCACCACTGACCCGGCCGTAAAAAGGAGCGACTCAGCTATAAAAATCGTTCTAATGTTCGTCCATAGGTTCGCATTTACTGTTATTACCGCTACGGATCGAGAGAGAAATATGGGGAATTTATAGATTTCCGTTAGGTTCGGCGCCGATATAACACGCAGTAATGTCCTCGCGTAATAGAGTGTTAATGTAGTTAATTTAAATTGCAAATAATCACTGTGAAACGTCCCAGTAAAACGACCTGGCTCCGTAAATTCCACCCGATAATAACATGCCGGCAAAAAGCCGACAGTTTACTAATAAATTGCATATCATTTTCAGTATTGCCGTCCTCATATTCCGTACATTTTCGTTAATACCGATTTATAACTGACAATTATGCGGGGAGTGTAAAATTTAAATCAACATATAACCAAGTATAAATGCAACAGCTATAATGCATTTTCATTACTATATAAATTATATAATCAATGTCTATTTCCAGTATAATCAGAATTACACCGTGCAGAAAACATTCATTATTTAAAATTACTTTCTGCCGCTTGAATCTCTTCCATAGAATTCCTCTCGAATAAAATATTTTATTAAAGAATAGTGCTGGAATAAGAATGCGTCTTCTTCAATATGCGCTTTTTTTATTTCAGTTTGACGCCTTGGACGTCGTCAGAAACGGGCTCGAAGGTAATATCCTGTTCAGCTTGACATCTTCTTTGTCCGCCTGCTTGTCTCGAGACATCTGCTTTGGATTTTATTTTCAATAAATTTAGGGATCTATTTGAGGATTTACCCGCATATATTTTCCAGTAAAATTTTCTATTGCATGTCACTTACGATTTATAATAAAAGCAATAACGTTACGCATTAACGCAGCAGCGATTTACAGCATAAAACGCACTTTTGAGATAAACAGCAATTTAAGTACTTTTCTTTTTTCTTGAATGGCTTGTCAAAGAAGCTGCCATGAATGTAATTATTGTCTCTTTTGTAGTGAATAGTAGATTAATTTCGTTAGTTTGTAATTACCGACAGCACTTTAAAATAGAAAAGTGTTTTAATTATTATTAAGCAAGACTTAATTTTAAGCAGCTATCTTCCTTGCTCGAGTAGTTTTTTTTTGTCGTGAGCATCTCATCCAGGAACGAAGATAATTAATCTTTTAATAGTCACCAAACAACATCGTTGTTGCAGATAAAAGAGGACGAAAAAAGCACGCCGCTTTTAATAAGCAAACTAATTAGTATTTAGGTGAATCAAAAAGTAACAACCCTGCACGGACACTAGATTACTGATTAGTTGATGGCCGCGCAAAATCTATTTCGTCTCGTTGAGCGAGAAAGATGGATAAAGTAGAGTGAGAGGCAAGATTTGTAAATCTGACACGTAAATGTTATGGTAATTAAAGCAAACGTTAGCAGAGATAAGAAATTCTTTCCTAATTAACTTTAATCTTTCTTAGCATTGCGAAAATATCGTCGCTCTTCAGCTCAATTCCTGTTGGCGCTATCTCTCTCCTGCACATAGAAAAGGAAGAATATTTGAATGCAATTTACAGATTAAATTTACAGTACGCAAAAGCGACCCAAGGAATAGTTTTTAACATAAAATTGTTCGCTTTTACTTATGTTTGCTTCTATGAAACTGTTTACTATTTTTAATTAAAATTTGTAGGGGGAACTTGAATAATTTAGATAGATGTAAAACTTTGAAAGTTTATTTTTCAAATACAAGGTAACATTTTTATATGTAAAGGATTTTTTATTAAGAAATACCATTTTAATTTTCACCAGATTTTTGTTGTGTTGAATACGCAGACAGTACGCAAAGCAGTTATAAAGCTAATCGCAAAATTTTACAAAAATAGTCAAGTTACTGTTGTAAAATTATCAGTTCGAACTCCTACTGTCAGGTTTTCTAAAACATTGCCTCTGTCGCTGAAAGTGTCGTAGAAAATCCAGCTTTGTTTATCCCAAGCCTTTCATTGTAATTAAGGTTTTCATAGAACTCATTGCCGACTATGAAACTAGTCACAAGTGCCAAAAGGCGACCCTTCGTGTACCACAGACTACGTATGCACGTATCCATAGAAGTGTAGTGACCCAAGTCTTAAAAATTTATAACAGCATACCTTATGAAATTAAGAAACATAAACTTAAACTCTTTCAAAAAAGTGTAAAAGATATGCTTATTCGAAAGTGTTTATACAACTCAAATGATTTCTTTCTGTAGCCTTAAGTTGTAATAGCAATTTCTGTCAGTTTGTCCAGTGTACTGTACTGTCAGCTTCAGTTTCCTATGAAGTGTTTCATACTGTATGGTATTATAGACCAGCCTTCATTGCATTCTGCATAGAGATCTTAGTCTATATGCTCATAAAGTGCAGCTAAGACAGGAATTGAAGTTGGTTGATCAATAAATCGTTGGATGCTGGAAATGTTTGACGGGTAATCCTGACTTCTTTTTATAAAAATTATTTTTAGCGATGAAACCCACTTCCATTTCAGAAATTCGTCAGTAGAGAGACTGCAGCGCCTTAGGTTTCGCAAATATAAAAACAGAAGTTGAGAAACCTCTTTCTCCCTGAACTGACGGAGTCATCGAACCTTATGTACTTTTTTGCAGAAAGATGATTACAGTCAATGCTGATCGCTACTAACTAATTAACTTTCTTTAGTCTATATTTGACAATATGGATATAGGCAATTTTTATTTCTAGCAGGAGGGCACTACGACTGACACAATTATTTCTTTTTGTTAGTTATTTGTTATAAGCTATCAGCAAAAACACTAAATTTGACAGATGGAATTGACTACATAAGGTAATGCACAAGAATTAAAAAGATAGCGGTCGACAGTAGGTGGTAAAAAGTTAGCTCAATATTAGCTAGAATCGCGACACAATGAAGGTTAAAGCTTTAGAGAATGCCACTGTCATCGCTTTTCAGATTTTTGTATCAGCTCGGTAAGTTTCACCGCACATCTCACCAAGATGTGGCATGAGGTTGCGGTTAACTAACAGTACCTAGGCTTCTCTATTCACTTTTCTGAGTTTGCTACTTCTCATTTTCTAAAAGAGAAACTATTTTCAGTAGATTTCCATCACAGAAAACAATAAGTACTCATTTTTCACCCACTTACAAAAGCGAGTGTCGCTTAAGAATTAATTAAAGAGTGATTAAATTTGACACTTAACTTAATAACAACGACGGCGAGACAAATAAAACCGCACCGGCCCGGGACACGTTCCGCTATCGATTGCGAGCGACACGCGAAAGTACTCGAACATCGTGCCACGGAAAATAGCTCGAGGTTGGAGGATTGACTGTTTATGGTGTTACTGCCACGAATGTATAAAACGCAAAGTGTATTTAGCGTGACTAGCTGGGATTGAGTAGTTAAATATGTAATTACTCTGTGCGGTCGGTATAGCGTCGTATTTGCAATATTCTCTCGATCTGGTATTATATCGAACGGTAATGGATTCTCCATTAGGAAGGAACTAGCGGACGCTGTTGTATGGGTATTGTGTAATTTTTTGTTTGACGTTGTTTCATATGTCTCCTGCTTAGGTGCAATCTAAAAAGAGGGGAGAGATCGCGAGGGCAGTGTCTATTACTGTATCTCCTCCATTAGGAAATTATAGCTCTTAAGCGGAACTGGGTGGGCCTAGTTCTTGTCTAATCGCGTGAAACGATTTTTTAATTTTGTTTTGTCGTGTAAATGATTAGATAAATTATTGAGTTCTACTTTGGAAATCAGAAATTATATCAATTAAACTGAAGTGTTTTTTTCTAGTAATGTCTGATATTTTTATAAGATTGTACTGAGCGGTGTCTGTACCAAGTGTCCTAGGCTATTTTGCTCCGCTTAAAATAAAAATATTTGTTAACGAGACGTTGCCTCCTCTACTTTTCTCTATGTTACCTCCATCTGATTTACTGTATACCTAAAAGGATATTTTGCGCATCTGCTCTGTAACGCTTAATTTATTTTCTTTTCTTGGGAAAAGGTATCCGCTAATGCGGCTATAATCGTTAAGAGTGCGAATGTGAGTTATTTCGGTAACCAGTTAATCTCGCTGTAGGGGATTTGTGCCAGTAGGTTACGTTTTCGTTTATGATTATAATTTAATTTTCAAATTTTATTTTATTTAATCTTTTTCGCCGTTTAATTTTTGTTATTGAATTGTACGTTGTGTTATTAAATTTTATTACGAACTGTAACTTCTATTTTTTTATATTTGAGTTGATCCAGTGATGGGTGGAGACTGTGGCTTGAAAACTGTAACGCGAGAAAATAGTTGAATACTTGAAGTTGACAACTGCATGTCCCAGAACTATTTTCAGTTTGAAGGCAAGTTCTACGAACAGCAACAGGGCACAGCGATGGGCAGCAGCTTGTCTCCATTTATAGCGAATTTGTTTATGAGTCACTTTGAAACCGATTTTAAAGAAACGCTAAGTATTTCCCTAAAGTATGGATTAGGTACGTTGACGATATTTTCGCGATTTTTAACACTAACTTGTGTGATTTGGGTGACTTCCTAGTTGAATTAAATTCGAAATTCAGTACAATTAATTTCACAATAGAAAAGGAAAACAATGATCAACTACCATTTTTAGATGTTTTGGTTATTAGGAATAATAATAACATAGAAATAGATATCTTCCGAAAAGACACCAATGTCAACAAGTTTATAACAGCGGACTCAAATCATAGTTTCCAGCAAAAAATGGCCTCTTTTAATTTTCTTATCCATCGGGTGTTAAGTTTTCCGCTTACAAAAGATAGATATGAAAAAGAATTTTGTTTTATTAAAAAGATCGCGAAGTACAATGGTTTCAGTTCGTAAATAGTACCTAACTAAGATAATTAGGAAGCATAAACTTAAGAATCATATTCAGGATTCCACATGTTTGCTACCTCAACAAACTTGCGGCAATAAATTTGTTTCTTTGCCATATCACTCATATCACTGCCGAAATACGTATTTAGATTTTAATTTTTGTGGTAAGGGATATTTTCATTTTTTCTTTTGGATTCTTGTTACCATTTGAGTTGATGTATTAGACTTTGTTATCATTTCACGAGTATAATTTGCCATTCAATGTATTTTTGCGTAAACTTTAATCAATACTTAACTTTTTTATTTCATTTAGTGTAAATCTTTCCTAAGCCAAATGCTAAATTCGTTCTTTTCATATTTCGAATATTGCTATTTTTCTAAACCGACAAACCATTGTTTTCACTTCAATCTTAAATGTGGCTACACACTAGCTGAGTCATATTTTTATTAAAGGCGGTTGCACACTCGGGTGCGACGAAGAGGGACTATAAGACGACTGTGTACTGTAGTGGGTGGCGCCCTCCAGTCAGTCTGCTGATCACTTGCCGCGAGTGGTAAATTCGATTTTAAGTTACTTGACCTGAACGACGGTTCTGGCTGAGCATGACGGCCACAATCATCGTTTCTCTACTACTTTCAACATTTTGCGTACGAGAGGATACGCTAGACTTGTGTACAGGTAGGTCTGCGCTGGAAATTTGTGAGTTCTCCTGCTCATGCTTGTTCTGGTTGTATATTGTACTTCTAAACTCCATTCATTGGAGGTAGCAACGTTTTGAACGTTAGGAAAATCTATTCATAATTATGAGAAAGTACTTGGGCATTTAGTGGATGTTGTTGCCTTGCATACATTTTCAACATGTAATACAATCACATAGTAGTATGCAGAATATCTCATTGCAATGAGAAAGTGTTCAATATCAATAAACTGATATCATCAGCAATACATAATTACTTTTCTTTAGTATACTTACGGACGGTACGAATACTATTGGTGATAGTGCTTTATTTTTAACGAATGAAAATTGTCGTAATCTGTCGGTGCTATGGAAGCCTGACGCACCATTCAAGGATCCTATATACTGAAAGGAATTTTGGCATTCAGTACTTGCCTCTATATCTTCCTTCTCTCTTTAGGTGTTCGTAAACCAGTAAGTATGTAATTACAGGACGGGGTTACCTAAGCAAACACCAACACTGTCATTATACATAGGCGCGCTTATATCCTAACGCACGCCTACCTATTAAACGCTAAACGGCGCGTCGCGGATATTTTCCGTTCCCGTGATTTCGCGCGACAGCCGTGCCAGTAACTAGATCTCGAATCTGATATTACGACGTGGTAATGGTTGTATTTTCCGGGCGCGGCGACAGTTTCCCCCTGAACACGCCCGTCGCACGGTCGAATTCCTTTCGCTTTGACACTTCCAGACGACGCAACTCAACTCTGGGCAGGGGTGAGGCGGTGCTGGAACTTCCTGCGATCCGGATAGCTAATTATAATTATTAAGAGCTTGTATTTGTCGCGATCAACAGTGTCGCTAATTGCACCTTACTAACGGAGCGATATAGAAGGAGAATCACGTACCGCTTGCGTAATGAGAAGGGGACGTTCCTTGAAATCGATCTTTGGTTGTCAAAGTAATAAAATCCGCGTAATAGTAGCAGAAAAGTGGAAGCAGGTTATTGTAAATCTGTTCATATCAAATCAATGGCCATGTTAGCATTGATAGCCCGCCCCAGGGTATTTTGGCTGAAAATTGAGATATATATTTGGCCCCCTAGAATTAGTCCACAGCCATAATTTCAGCTCTGAATAATAAACAGTTCGATTGGAAGAAATTGTACAAAGAAATTACATATTATATTAGCTTTTCTTGGTTTTATAGATCTTTGTAAATATTAATAAAAATTATATGTGTGTCCATGAATAGGCTTACAAATAGAAAAAAACTTAATATACATTTTTCAGAAAAGAAGTACCTAATTCTTTATAAAATAATCTAGTTGATTCAAAACATCCAAAACATATTTAGATGAGACTATAGACATACACCTACTTAGAAATACTACATTATTACAGCTGGTATAATGATTTTTATATGTTTTGGTACAATGCTGATCGAGCAGCCCATTCTACTGGGCATTTTTTGTCAATCTATTTCTCAGAAAATTGATGAGTTAAAAATGTTCTTATGAATGCAGAAGAATGAGCCAGATATAATAATAATATATAATATAAAAAAAAATATATTGCCCAACAGATTTTACAATCTAATAATAGGACAAGTGAGTAAAAATGAATATATAAAGATCCTAATAATTAATACTAGTACAAAAAAAATAGCACTCAAAACAAGAAAAATACAAGAGTAACAACATACTTATTTTATACAGGTCAAAAATAGATGCAAAGAAAGAAGAGAAAGAGAAAAAAAAACAAAAAATAAAAAATATGAACTTCTTACAGCGTGTATATATGAAGATTAAGTACATGCGTTTAATATTTGTGATAATGAAGAAAAATGAATGTCTATGCTACTATCCAATATGTGATTATAATAATGACAGATCCTATAAATAGGTGATTTAAAGAGAATGTTGATCTTTGGAGTAGTGCAATAAAAGCTTGTGTGCGCACGCGTAGGGAGCTGTGGGACAAGGAGCGAAATGTGTGCCAGTAATTGTGGAGCGTCGATGCCAGAGTGCAGCAGGTGGTAGAGGAGTTTCATGTCCGCTTTCTTTCGTCGAATTTCTAATAATTCAAAATTAAACGTTCCCAATAACAAACCGTGGTCGAAACCCTGTGGTGGGTATGTGCCATATCGTCTGAAATATAGATATTTTAAAAACTTTCTTTGTATTATTTCCAGCATATCTGAGTAAATGTTGTAAACAGGAGACCATATTACTGATGCATATTCAAGTTTTGAGCATACGTACGCATAATATATAAGTGTAATAGACGATATAGAAAAATGACGCACATTTCTTATTAAAAATCCTAATGTTTTACCAGCAGCTGCAGTAATGGTGGTGATATGAGTTGCAAAAGTCAGTTTAGCATCGAAAATTACACCTAGATCTTTTAATGTGTTACAACGTGGGATATCTTCATTATGGTAAGTATAAGTAAATATAACTGGATTGACTTTTCGAGTATATGTCACGAGATGTTTTGAGATGTTAATTTCCAGGTGGTTATCAAAACACCAGACAGCTAGTTGATCGATTTGACGTTGAAGGTAATAGCAATCCTCAATGGTTTTAATCTCATTATATATTTTCAAATCATCAGCAGATATCCATATTGTTGCCAATAAATGTTTCTTCGTGTGTCTGGGTGAATGGTGAGAAGGATGTACTGAGATTGAGGTAATACAAACATTTTTTTTTTCAAATTTGAATAGACGTGTTGATTCAAATTTTGTTCTACGAAGTACATATACATTTATTTTTTTTATAACACCGGATCGAATTTTTAATTATTGGTTCGCCGCAGCCCAATGCCTTGGGTTTTGAGAAGACGTTACCGCTAGTCGAAAATGTTGCTTCATCAGTAAAGAAAATTCTCTTGTGAAAGATTCTGTCTTCGACGAACTCTCCAACTCATAATCAAAAGTAACTCTTTTGCATCATCTCCATTTTCAGATGTATGGGTTATTGTGGGTTTATAAGGCAAGATTTTATTGTCCTTATAAATTGTTTGAACAGACTTTTAGAAAAATGTTACTCTCGCGAGGCTTTCCGCAAAAGCAGTGCAGGAATAACGAAGCATGTTTAGATATTTTATCGTTTCTTAGTTAATTCGGTCTTCCGTTGAAAATGGAAATCCAGGAATTGCCGAAACAATTTATAATTGGTGTAGCGTAGAGTGATCGGATATCTTGTGTGCTGCCTATTACTACGCTACAGTCCTTGCATATCTCAACTTTGAATAAAGAACAAAATTTAAACACTAAAATCCAGTTAACAACAAACCAGACACACAATTTTTCACTAAACTTTGTAACTTCATTCTATAACGATTGACTAAATAAAAAACTTCTGCTAAAAATAAAAACCTAGTATTTTTTTCGTTTTATTGTCAAAATTGCAAAGGTTCTTTTGCCAATTTTATAAAGTAGGGAGAAGAGGAAAAACCATACGACCAGCGAATTTTTAACTGAAATTCTGAGTTACCTAATCGTACCTTTGTAGACTATAACAGCTTAACTGTACCCTCAATATACATTTCTAATTGCATAATGCATGTTGGCGACTGTGCCTCGACTGCGAGAATGAGCATGACTGTGTTGCTTATGGTGATTACCTCCGATTTCAGAAAAAAAAACTAAGGAAGTTCGGAAAGTTTGCGGCCTGATACATAGACGGCTCAAGTATGATTAACTGACTAGGAGATCTGTCAAATATGACATTTAGTCAGACATAATCAAACTCAACCTTAGCTGCTGAGTATAAGCACGGGCGGACGAACATTCAAGATGATGAACGCTTGGGACGGCCAAAAACAGCTTTTACCGACGAAAAAGGGACAAAAATTTACAATGCTGTGTTAAAAGATCGCCGACTTAAAATACGCGAGCTTGCTGAGATTGCAAACATCTCGATCGATCTCGATAGGCTGCGCCTACTGTATTGTTTGGGTATGAAGAAACTTGGCGCTCGGTGTGTGCTGCGTTTGTTGACAACAGGTAAAAAACGTTTTCGAATGATCACTTCTCAAGGGTGTTTAGATTTATTTAAGTATGATTTCGCTGACTTTCTTCGGTCTGCTTCTTTATAATAGTAGATGAAAGTTGGATCCACAATTACACACCAGAAATAAAAGAACAATCGAAGCAATGAATGTTAGCAGGTGAAAGAACACTGAAAAAAGCGAAAACGGTTCCATTTGCAGAAAAAGTCATGGCGAAGGTTTTCTGGGATGCTCAATGTGCGCTGCTTATAGAATACCTAGAAAAAGGTATTGCAATCACCACAGCGTTTCACTACTTGATCAATTAAAGTGTGCTATTCAAGTTAACCGTCCACATCTGGCAAAAAGGCGTTTTTTGAACAGGTGGCTCACACGTCTCGGATTGTTGTCTTCAAGTGCTTCCGCATTCGCCGTATTCACCGGATTTCGCTCTCAGCGATTACTTTCTCTTCCCAAAGTTGAAGAATGGGCTAGCTGGACGAATATTTATTCCAGATGATGAGGTTAAAACTGAGACAACCGCTTATTTTGCAGAGTTGAATAATTTCGATTATAGTGAGAGTATTAAAAAATTAAAACGTTCGTGGTCTAAATGTGTGGAATTATAAGACAACTATGTTGAGAAATAGAGAAAAAAAGAATTTCAAAGATTTATGTTTTCTTTGTCAGGCCGCTCCCTCCGTAACACTACTTACCATGAGAGGTATCCTTGTATGCAGAAAAGAATATTATCATAAACTTATTCTTGTTTGTAGCAGCGACTGCTCTATTTATATGCACACGATCACAATCATGCGTCGGGTGTTCATTCCAGATTATTCGGGCCAAAGCTGCGTGTAAAAATGCGTATATGCAGAAATTCTCGACAGGATTTCAATATTCACTGTTATATGGATGTATCTAAAACATCAAGTGATTGTGGTTGTGCTTCTTTTGACCCTAGTAATGACTAAAGTGTATCCTTTTGCCTGAATGCAGAGCCAATTTTTTTCTCGGCCGAAGCCAAAGCAATTTGGGAAGCACTTAAGTATGCTAAATTAGAAACACCAAAGACTGCTATAATGTCAGACTCCACAAGTGTCCTACAAGCTATTAAAAGCCGGAAATGGTTCACACGAGAATACCCGTTACTACTCAATATTCGAGCAAGTTGTGCGGAGCTGAATGAATGTCAAAGAGAGGTGGAACTGTTTTGGGTGAAGGCTCATGTGAGATTTTCTTCTAACGAAAAGGTGGATATCTTGGTCAAAGTAGCGTCGGTTGGTCAAGGCAAAATAGACAGGACAGTGATTCCAAGTGAAGTTGGCGGTAAAATTAGAACTCATTTTTTGCAAGAAAAATGGGAACTGAGATGGCGAGGAGCAAACAACGATAAGACCACTCAGTCCGCCAGCGTGTTCGTGCGGTTTTAACGTAGCTCATTTGAATCACTTGATTTTGGAGTGTGCGAATTATGAATCGTAGCAGCGCAAACTACTTAAAAGTTTGGTAAACTTGAACGTATCACAACCTACTGCAGTCATGCCCATTTTAAGATATAACGACTTTCAAATATATTTGGCAATTATATGCACGAATGTAAGCATTTAAAATAATTTTTAATTAGCGCCGCAGTTTATTTTTCCCTCTTCTTCATCTAATTTTAATTAAATATAATATTGGTATATAAAATTAATTTTTCACGATTCTCACCTTTTTAGTTTATATCTCTCTCACCATAATTAAAATTAGCGAGGAGTGCTGTCCGCAAATATTTGTGTAATCTCGACCTCATGTGGCCCTTTTCTCGTCCAGCCTTCGAATAGCACATGGATATAAAAACCATTCAGCCTGGTTACGTAAATCGGACCGAAATAGAACGAGGGAAGCCGCTCGCAAAAACTAGTGCACAATAAATTGATTTCCGTCGGTCACTATGGGGAAAAAAAAAACCGAAACAAAAACGTTGAAACGTTAGTTTCGATACAGCTCGCGGCAATGGTGGCACTTGGGTTTATTGCATTTTTTTGCATCCTTTTGTGCGTTAACCAGCATTAAATAAAATAGAGCTCATGTCGAACGGCTAGTGCGGCTGAAAAAAGTACCGTATCCCATTGACAATTTACTTCGTCGTTCATTTAAATCGTTTGGATCCAGATTTGGAATGTCTGGTAAATTTATATTAGGGAGTTGTTTCTCTGCTTGGGATTAGACCTAAACTGTTTTTTATCGCCATCTATTTTCTGAATCACCCCCTAAAAAATGCGTGGCTTAATTAAAACATCCTTCAACGTAAAATGAGCTTCAATTTTCTTTTCAATATTCAAATTCCTTGACCCTACTCGATTCATCCAATTCAAAATTAATTTCGAGTTTATTAATAACTAGACGTCGTTTGCTTTTATTTTCAACGTCAAGCTCGGTATCGTATCTACTTGATTAGGCTAAGAAATTTGCGTCGCATCAGTGATGTAGATTCATTCTGAAGTATACTTTAAGGTATTAGATAATATTTTAAGAAATCGAAAGACCGGGCTTAATCCATTTGGTTACTTGTAAAATTGACTGTAGATTACGTAAAATGTAATGTATCTTAATTAAAAGATTCTTCCTTGGAAAATGAACATTGGGAGAGGCCAAAGAAAAAATTTCTGGATTTTCAGTAATAAATTCTTTTCTGCCCACTCCCTTTACTTTTCTCATCATTTCGTTCCATTCCATTCCTCCCTCAATTAATCATAGCCTTATTAATAACTACCTATCTTCTGTCTCTATCCGCCAGCTCCACCTTGCTCTGTCCTAATGCTAACCTGAAGTCCTTGTTTATTTTAATTAAAATTCCGGCGACCGCCACCTTAGATCCGAGGAAGGAGGTTCTCTCATATTTCAAAAGAATGTATATTAAGGGCGACAATAGGTATTTATCATTCAACTTTCCCATTGTTTACGCCGAATAAATTATGACAATAGCTACTTCAGGACGGCGAGACATTCCCCTCATACAGGAAGGAGAGGAGTATACAAGGATAAACGTTTATTATTAATCACCCTATCGGTTTATCGGTGTCGGAGTCTCCTCGTGACAAAGTTGGCTCTGGGAAACTATGGCTTGAGCCAATATAACCTGTCAGATCTCTGAGGGGTTTTGATAAATGGATCTTTAAGTAGAAAATGATTATTGTTCTCGTTATAATGTAATTTGGAGCAATATAATTTAAGGGCCAAAATAGCTTACCACATAGTTGTCATAAACAGTAAATTTTTAGAAAAATTATTTGCTCAATTTTAGTATTTTAAAACGTTGTCAACTTCATTTATCAGTTTAAACCTAAAAGTTCAGAAGAGTAAGAGACTACATATCAACTATAATATGATTACATGGCAATTAGACTATTCGAATCGTATGCAGCACACTACTACTTTAATGCATGATCTGTCAAGTAGATCAATTGTTATGATTATGTTTTGAGAGTTTTTTTAACATTATATTCCATTTATACATACTTTATATTGGAGTTATTTGAAGTAAGGTGGTTTAGTAGGTGTTTATTATTAATTTGATATTGGATTGAATTTGGAGATTCAGGTACATAAACGCGCTACTATAAAAGAAATAGATACCTTTGGTATTGTATAAAGCAAGAATTATTAATCGACATGCATTTTGCGCTGTCAGGTTGAGGAACTGTAGAAGTTTCGATAGTACAGTTGGTAGTACTGCGCAAGCATAATAGCTACGATGGCTGCAAACTCTACTGAGAAAGCATATTGCGTGCTTGAATTTGCCAAAACGAACTCCGTAACTGTTGTCCAACGACAATTTCGAACACATTTTGGAAAACCACCACCTACTGGACGGTCGATCTACGATTGGTACAATAACTTTGAAACGACAGGGTCACCCCCGTCCATAGAGAAGGGTTAGTATAGAGCGGAATCTTTTGTATATAGAAACGTTCGCGTGCGTTCGCGCCATCTAATGAGTTTTGCGGGAACTATTCACAAGGGCGGTAATTTTTAGATTTTTTATTTTTAGATGTTTTATTCTTGAAGATTCTTGCAACAATTTAGATCTCCTTTTTAATGGATTTTTGTTGATAAAAATGAAATTTTGCATCTGTGCACTTTGTATGCCGCGTATTTTTTTTTTTTAAGTAAGTGTCGTTTGCGCAGAAGAAAATACGATTGCAGTTCTGGAATCATTCTGCATGATATTTGCGAAAATATCGTGAATCAGAGTTGCTTGGCTATTCTTAACGATGGAACACCAACATTTTATATATACTTTTACATGTAAATATGCGTCCAAAAGACGTATAGTTACTATTCCAGGATTAAATGTATAGCTACATATAATATAGTGCAATATACTTACAAATATATTACTTTAGAAAACTAAATCTCAAAATAAAGTCTTTTCTATAAACACAAAAAAAAACACTTCCAAACGTAAAAAATACTTTAAAGAAATAAAACTAAAACAGCGGATATTAATATTATTATAGAAATTTGACACGTGCGTCAACAACAAGATGACAAGATGAAAAAAACAAGTGATATATATAGTTATTTCATAAATATTACTGAAGATATAGTATTGCGCTCCCATCTATAGAGTATTGCGGGAACTTGCACCGCTGGGACGTTTGAACAGATTTAAGTTACTACCCCATGATGACCCCATGCCCCCGTCCAACTCTTATTACAAAACTTGGTCTCTTCCCCTCCGGAGGGAAGCTACCTAAAATAGGTATCTAAACTCCTCATAATATGACATATTTATTATCTATGAATATGACAAAAGGGTGACATATAGTGCAGGTGCTTTTGATCCTAGGCCGGAGGCGGTGATTTTTAATTGTGGATGAAAATCAGGACATGCCTTCTTCTCGGATAGGAAGTAAAGCCGTAGATCCCGTGTAAATGCGATGGCACAATCCCTACCGGAGGTTGGAATTCCTTCGGGTTCGGTAAAATTTCAGTGGGGTTGGTACAATACGTCAAATAGATGTCATTGCTTAGAAGTGTCAAGATGTATTTCACAACCCGAAGCTTCACCTAGCAACAGCATCCATACATACATACCTATTCAAATTACGCGCTTTGAGCTCACAGCGCCTCTATGAGCAGAGACCGTAACCTGCCAAATACGCCCCCCACCACATTCCAAACGTGTACCCACTTTTTAGTATTAAGTTTACTATCTCTTGTGTATATTATCTCTGGACAGGGTGTTTATGTAAAGGCAAAAGTCCGGGAAGACCTCGTGTGTCAGCAGAAATAGTGGAACGTGTTCGTGCTGTTTACCAACGAAGTCCACAAAAGTCAACAACACGTGCAAGTTTGGAATTACAAATTCCGCAACCAACCGTGTGGAAAATTTTACGTAAACGACTAAAACTGACAGCTTAGAGATTGCTTGTACAGCATCTACGTGAAGATGACAAGCTTAAACGTTAAGATTCCTGCAATGAAATCCTAACGTAATGAAGATGAGTTTTGCGAGCGGATAATTTTCAGTGACGAGTCAACGTTCCATATAAGTGGCAAAGTGAATAAACACAACGTCCGAATATGGGGGACTGAATCGCCGAGAGTGTTGGTGGAGCATTTGCGTGATTCTCCAAAAGTGAATTTGTTCTGTGCTGTATCTCGCACAAAGGTTTATGGTCCTTTCTTTTTTGAAGAAAACACAGTAACTGGAGCTACAATCATTAAATGTTCAATGCCTCAACTGCATGAGGACGGAGGGAACTTTATCTTCCAATAGGATGGAGCACCTCCTCACTGGCACCGTGTCGTTAGAAATTATCTGGACGAAACACTTTCACAGCGCTGGATAGGCAGTGCAACAGCCGACAAGCGCTTTCTCGTACGGTGGCCACCAAGGAGTCCCGATTTTACACCGTGCGATTTTCTTCTATGCAGATTTGTGAAAGGCCTGGTTTACGTCCCTCCGCCTCTTAATGATTTAGATGAGTTAAAACAACGCATGTGTTGGAGCTGTGGAAAGTGTCGATGCAGATATGTTACACCGGGTTTCGAATGAACTAGACTATCGCATTGATGTGTGCCGTGTGACAGGAGGAGCTCATATTGAGCACCTATGAGTTCCCAAAGTAAACTTTAAGAATCACTTTATAAAATAGTTTAAAAAAATTCATAATAACGTTATTAGTTTTGGATTAATAGAACATTGAAAGTGTCTATTTTTTTTTGTAGTAACCCTGTATTTATACCTTTTTATTATATTTTAACGTTTTAATACTCTAAATTTCGTAAATGAGTGAGTCGAGTGCGAAGTAAACATTTAGTGAGACTGTAGTGCCATTGTTTTGAGAGTACAGGTATAAATGAAGTATTTTTTAAGGGAGTATATACAGCCTAAGTATTTATTATGGTTATCAGGCACCTCGCAGAGCCAAATCTCCCCCCTAATCATCATTAAGACTCCGGAAAAAAAACCGGTTATCGTAATTCACCAGAGTAAGATTTGAACACACGTTAAAATCTTAATTTGTACCGATTCTTTTTTATCCCCGTGTATTATTCTTCGATTCTAAAAACAGTTATGTCCAATTGAAATTGGAGTTGGTTAAAACAGAAGATAATTGGTAAGCGAACATAATTATTTGAGAAAATAATAGTGCACATCATTTGAATTTTACTCTTTATTTTCTTTAATCGGATGACCCGACTTGAAACCTAGGTTTGGTCTATTGTGACAACCGCATTTCTTCAGGGTTGTAATGGCGAGTAAAGGAGGTATTTGGTTTATTACCAACAAGCTGTATCAAAGTGCTTAAAAAAACAATAATAACTTTATGTCTCCACATCCCCCAACAGATTGCGTCGATTACACAGGACAATGGTCGATCATGAATTATTATTATGCCTGCGCGGATCTTCTGACAAGACCATCAGCAGCTATTGTCGTGTTACCTTAACATCTTGATGAATAAACTTCTGTATGAGATTATTGGAGCATATTGTGCAAGCTATCTTTATTATATCTTATTTTAATTTTGTTGCTAATTAAAATTAGGTTACAATGTCATGTAAAAGAAATATCTTTAAATTGTCATCGCTCGGTTAGAACAGAAATTGAGTAAATTAAAAAGCGCTTGCTTGATTTATCCTGAAACATTTATAATTTTCTTTGCACTGAGAACCACAAAAAATATCACTTTTACTCCATCAACGCAAAAAAAGGAAATTAATAATGCGGAGTCATTGGTGAAAAGCAAATTTTAAACAAGAAACGTCAGCACGAAACCGTAAACTCTGCCATCGCAGAAAGGCGGCGTCTAACAGAAAATGCGTCGAGGTTAATCGACGTAAACGTATTCCTTTTTAATTACTACTTTTGCGCCTTGGATCATATTTTCCATCTCGCCCGTCAACCGTAAAAGTTAATCGAATGCTAAAGTAAATAACTGCGCCCGACCGCAGCTAGGAGGCCTCTTACCATGGAGCCTCACACTCCAATCCTTCTTCGCGTTTTAACGACTTACTTCATAAACATTTTTTATTGCCACTTCTAGAATAAAACCGCCGGCATTCGGATAAAGCGCCATCTTGAGATTTTTCTGGCCGAATTTTATCTGCCGCGCCTCGTAAAAGGAAGGAAGGCTTTAATTTTTATTCTCGCCTTTTTATTAGACGGTACATTAAGCATCATAAGTGTTGGAAAAGAGAGGATTATTATTATAACAATACGGGCTGACGTCGTTCTTTAGAAAGTTAAAGATCTCATTAAAGCGGAGGCTATGTTTTGAGAGATCTAATTTTGCGAAGTCAGAAATTGAAATCTTTATAATTTGATGATGTTTTATCAACTATACTGAAGACGAATAAGCAATATGTGTATATAACAGTTCAAAAGAGATCAACCTCTTCTACCACAAGGTTAGATTTTGCTGCCGTTACACTAATGAGTAGGTAAGTGCAAACCACACGTAACTTACCTTTATATAGGACTTTATTGAACGTGCTGGTGATGATTCTCAGTTCTGGGTTCGGTGTGTCCCCAATCTGAAAGCAATCGTGACAACGAGACATTAGACGTATGACATTTTCTCACTAATGTTAATCTTTTAAATCTACCCAACCCCGATGTGACCAATCCCGTCCGTTCCTATTTCATGCGTTGTAATTCAAGCGTAGCGTGACTGAAATCACTTGCTGTTGTGCGTTCGTGATACTTTAAATTCCCCTTGAAATTGCCTTTATTTATTATTATCATTATTAAAAGAGGATCGTTCGAGGTGTTCAACTAATGAGGATACGGAAATCAACTTTGTTTTTGTGTTATAACGATTTGATTACATAGATAACATTCGGGTTTAACGATGTGTTAAAAAAAAATTTTTATTGTCTTTCAGCTTCACTGTTAGGTATTGATGTGCTTATTTTGTCTTTTTGTAAAAAACCTAATTAGAAACTGCTTGAAGTTTTTTTTAAAAGATTCTAGCTATTTGTTTCCGGAGACTTTATGTCGGACCGCTTACACAAAAAAAAAAAAGTTGATAAATTTAAAAGTGCGATCTGGATCCATGGAGCAGCATCAAAAGCGTTGTAAATCTCCTGGAACATTTATGAGATCCAATTGATTTTCGAACGAGTTTTTCTATGACCGCGTTGTTTTGATGATAGATAGATAGATTTAATATTGCCAATAAACAAATAAATCTTGTCTGACAGATAAAGATACAATAAACAAATACAATAAATAAACACAATAAATAAAAAGGAATCGATAAGTGTTTATTGATTCACAACGAGGAGACAGGTCAAAATTTAAAATTAATAAATTCGTCCAAAGAATAAAAAGGTTGTTTTAGTAATATTGCCTTCAATTTGCGTCGAAATATGGTTAAATTAGATACCTAATTGTTGTTCTCCAAAAAGTAGATCAATCTGGATGCTATTGCTTGTTCAAATATCTTTGACAAAGGCAGTAGTATGCTGATGGGCTTATAGTTTTGACACACGTTTTTGTTCCCTTTCTTATATATTGAATATATTCCTTCCTGCACGCAAATGTTGAACGTTGTTACTAGGGGTTTCAACAGATCTTTCTACAGACACTTCAGAAAAAAAAGAAGATTAAGTGAATTGATTCTTACGTACGCAATTGATCTCAAGAAGTTAGAATCGCATGTTATTTGTGGCCTTTTATCTTATTCATTAATGATATTAGTCGAGCTTTGCTTTTTGTTAAATTATAGTAAAATTAGCAACACGAATATGAAAATTCTTTCCAGCTTTTCCTGCTCAAAGCTGTTACGTTATCGAAACAATAAGATAATGATCAAGAATTTATAAAGATGATCACCAGCAGCTTTCAACAATCAATTTTGCTCAAGATTCTGACTAATATAATAGAATCAACGGTAACGGGCTGAAGGCGATGACAAGGTGGCGAAAAAGGCAAAACAGGGTCCTTATAGAAGTGGGAAACTACGTGTACAGAATGCTTTCAATTCAACCGCTTAGAGAGGGATTCTACGACAACTAAAAAATCCATCCTGTTTATATGGTAGCTAGTTGTCTGGAAGAAAGATATATTGTAGTGGGGGACCAAGAAGAAATGAAGTTTTGCAAGGATGTGTAAGAGCGGGACTCCAGGCGGGACGGAAATGGAATGTTTATTATATGTCTTCCTCGCAAACATCCTAGATAACATGGAGGACGTCACGACGAGAACGATAATGAACGCGTTTTAAAATGGCTAAAGGAAGCGATGCTGAAGATCACACTTGAAAAAGGGAGTCTTTCTTCTAATGGTCGAGAGAGGAAACCGAACCAATCAAACATCTAGAAATCCAAGTCGACGCAGACATCAGGATTGGTACCCATATTCGGAAGACCGCCAGTAGAGCTTTGGTAGGCCTGAGCATAATCATGCCGCCGATGGGGTGCTCATGAGAAGAACACTGTCAGTTGTTGCTTCAGTAGCGCAGTTCATAGTTTTGGGTTTTTGTTTGGATAGGTACATGCTATGGAAAAGAACTTCGCAAGGTAGCAGTAAAACGAAAAGCGGCAATTAAAGTTATAGGTGACTAGAGAAGTGGCTCGACAAAAGCTAAGTAAGAACCTGAACTCTGCCATTGGAGTTAATGATAAAATAGAGATATGATGTAGGGGAAAGGACAGTAGATACAAAAATGGCGAGAGACCAACTGCTCAATAAGTGGCAGCGATTCTGAAATCTGGACGTCTGATAAAAGACATGAAACGTGGCGTAGAAACAAACGTGGAGTGGTAATCTGAGAAGTAACCCACCATCTGACAGCTATTTTTAGGTACTTCCGGGACTACTTGTTTCCTTTTAGAATTAGGGACGTGGAAGACTGGTGGTGTTGTGGTACCTGCGGGATACTGCCGAAAACACCTTCATGAAATGTGTCAGGTGACAAGCACACAGAATAGAGATTAAAAGCAGCGTGGAATTACTTTCCACAGTAAATTTCGTAAGAACCATGCTGTCGTCTGAAGAATACTAGAAGCTTATTAATTTAAAACAAGTATATAATACAAAGTTACATAGAGGTATTGTACATCAATTTCAGAGGTGGATTGATAATATATAATCTTTCTCAAAAGGGAATACTCTGATTTTGGCAACTGCTGCCAAAGATCATTAATAAGAACCCTTCCAAAGTCCTATTACAGAAAGAGAAGGAAAAACAATAAAGGGAAGACCGCTTGAGCATCCCAACCTCTTAATATACTTATCTTCAAGTAATGCTTTCTAATTTCCAAAAAGAAAAGGTCTCACTGTTAGACAAGAGGAACTTGTTCGTAAATAACATAAGCCGTTAGAAGTCTCACAAAGATTTTTCCCTTCTCGTGTAAAAAAAACAAAAGGTTGAAATAATAATGAAATCCTAAAGCGCGAGCATAAAAAGTTTCAGTTACAATAATCTAAGAAAAAGTTTGAACATCTTAAATGCAAATATGAAAAAAGTTAGACTTTCAATTACAATGCAAAGCTAAGTTCTAGAAAAACGCTAAATTCAAAACTAAAATAGTACGTATGTAATTACGCCACAATGGAGAATAATTACTGTACTGTTTGCCGATTTGTGAAAAGCGAGAATACTTTGCCGTAATTAGCAGAAAATAACAGCAGAGCTTTTAAAACAAAGGTTCAAATGTAACAAAATACAATCCTATCGACACTAATCACAGCTTCCTGACTTTGTCCAACCTTTCTTCTGCCGATAATTAGAAACAGCATGCAGTTAATTTATCTTTGATTTTAAAAATCTTTAACTTAACCCAATTCACTATAAAACGTAGCTACAAAAATCGACGTTGGATTTTTTTTTAGACAGATAAGTAATATGATGTGTTGTTATAAAAACTTTATCGCAACTGTCCACGAAAAATACTGTATAAATCCTATGTTAATTTTGTCTCCAATCTAGAAAACTATACTGTGTAATACAATTCTCACACAATATAACTTATTTTATTAAATGCTTTTATCCCTGTTTTGTGTTAATCAATATTTGAAAGACACAAAGGATACAGAAATTATTATGCGCGAAGAATAATGACGCTAATGCTATTAGAACCCTGTTAACTATCTTAAATGGAGGAATATGTCCCTCGAGGCACTAGTTATACCCCAGGAGATTAGCATATTGTGAAAGAGCCAAGTTTGTGTAAGTTAGAAGGTGCGGTTGCATACCCATGTGTGAGAAAGGAAGTGCAAAAGATTTTCTGGTGATTCTCTTTATCTCGATGTCGTTTTTACCCCGTTTTAACCGACCAGAATTGCGAGGAACTTAATTTATCTGCCTAGTAGTGCTATTCGAGCAACAATAGTCGTTTAATAGATTCAATTTACGCAGCCGCTTCATTGAATTGATCAGCAGCATCAGATATGTAGATGTTGCCGTATTTTGCAGTTCCTATGTGGATATCTGACGTTGCACCGTCCAAGTGAGTTTGAAGGGAAACCGGCTGGAAATTACATAGCATATAATGGTCGGTCACGAACTCTCCTATCGTTAATGTCGTAAGTTTATATAAAGCTCTTTATTTTATCTAATTTACAGTGATGTTGCTACAACCCTCATAACGACTATCATTCAGATTATTTAAATTCGGAGTGCTACATTCTCCCGGCATCAGTCGCGCTTTGGCGCTGGATCTGGTCTTCAAATTTTGCACTCGCACATGTAAGTTATTCAACTTCTCATTAACACATTCCATCTCTTCTCGAAGCTCTTGACTGGTCTTATCGATGTTGTCATAAGAAGATTTGTCCGCTATAATGTCATCTTGTTTCTTCTGCAGAAAGTATTTCATGCCTTGCACGTCCTGTTTGGCGTTTTTTAAGAAAGCTTCGCTGATATCTAGCCGCTTCCTCAAATATTCGAAGTATTTCTTTGTGACTGTTGGTCTCTCGGTGGTACAAACTTGCACTGATGCTGTTTTTTGTCGCGATTTCAATATTTTTTCATTTTCTTGATTCAGTCCTTTATTATCAGTATCCTGCATATTATTGGAAGGTCTAGCGGACTTTCTAGTGTATTATTTTAGATTTTAATGGAGTTTGAAAATTTGAGCGATGTTGATTTTTGATGACAAGTAAGATGACAGATTTGTTGATTTCATGTCACTCATAGCCTATTCAGTTAAATGGCACTAACAGTGTTGAGGTGATTCTGTGAAGTTGACTGTGTTGGTGGTCAAACGACTTGCATGTTCGCCTTTCAGTTGATGGGCGCTAGTCCGAACCGAGGCTGAGACGGTTTGGTTTCTAATTGTGGATAAAAATCTGAACATACATAACTTCTCAAATAGCAAGTAAAGCCGTAGGTCTCGTGTTAATTGACAAAATTTCAATGGGAATGGGCATAAATTGTTAATAAATTAGTTAATGTCTAGTAGCGCCAAAGCTTATTTCACAAACAGAAGCTTTGCTCAGCAGCAAACTAGCAAACTGTATAAAGTTGATGATTGCACTGATCTACAAGCAAACTTTATTTACACAAGAAGTATTGCACTTGTGGGACCTCGGCTTCGCCTCGGCCCCACAAACCGTACTCACACTCACAAAATTATAGTTTCTGGACTAGTGATACAAATAACTATTGACAAAATGTGGTGGAAGGCTAGAGGAAGAACACCCATAGGTCTTTTTGACATATTATTGTATATGATACGTATGTCAATAAATTGATATTACATATATGTATTATTATTATTTACTCCAAATTTGGATCAGCTAAATAGGCGTTATAATGTATTGAATCAACAGATGGGAGCTTCTTTAGTTCTGTAGGATATGAAAAGAATATAAAATATTCCGGAAATTTGAAAAGTTTTAGTTTCTTTCTTTCAAAAGCACTGATGTGTTAATTTTTTTTTCCACTTACACTCAAGTATTCTATAAATCAACTTTGTTTTCTCAATAAATATTTAAAGGTAAGTAATAAATAGATGTCTTAGGTGCTTATCGAAAAAACACTTTGAAAAATACGTAATAATTCTTGGTAATCGTGGATTTTCGCAAAAGAATTTATTTTCGTGTGATGACATCTTACAACCTAAACTTATATTTTTATAAAATGGGTATCACTTTTATGCACAGGGTACCCAAAAATCGATTTTTTCACTGCTTGTACGTCTCTAAAATTAGAATAAATCAATGTTGGAAAACTCGCACTAACAATAAGAAACTATTTTATTTACAGGCTAATTTTTCTACAAGTATTGTAGCATTGCAAGTCCAATGTAAAAATAAACTATGCAATTTGAAAGTGAACAAACAAAATATATATGTAATATATAAAATAATTAAAAAAAAGTAATTAGAGTTTTATCCATTTTTAACGTTTTGCAAGTGTCCGTTAAAGGAGAAATAAAGATGTTCTTTTGAGTGAGGTCCTCCAAGAGTGGTTTCACTGTAATAAGTATGTAGAAGCTATGTAGAATGTTTGAAGATTTCTTTCCAATATGGCTTCATGTAAGTCGTCATACCTTTGAAAATTTATAAAATTATGGTACATAGCTGATTTGACGTTAGAAATTGTATTCATTGATCAATTCCACAACTTGTACAACATAAATCTTTGATTTATTCTTACTTTGCTTAATGATGAGTAAGGAAAAATATTTAACCCTATATATGGGAGGTGCAAAGCGTGTCTGATATGCAAGATGCGGAAAAGCAACGTTTAAAAAGACGCTTGGACTGTTAGCTTATGTTAAAAATGTACTGTCTAATTTTAGCAATGATAGTTATGGATTGCTTACTTGACTATGTTATAATAAAACTTCCGTTCTTTCTTTTCATTTTTAAATATGTTGACGATATAATTTGTTGTGTGTCGTCGTTTTCTGACAAGGTCATTAAATAAATGGTGAAATATTGACGTCTAAATAAATATTATTATATTAGACAGACCGAGTTCTTATTCCTTAACGATGTCCGGTCGGTACTCTTTATCAAATATTCTTATAAAGGGTTCAAGGGGGTTGTAATGGGTAAGCAGTCAAATCAAAAAACAAGTCCTTTCCGTTTTTCTGCCCTAGCTTTCGTAACGTTATTTGTTACATCTTTAATGACATCTTTGGAAAAGGGGAGGCAAACAATCATTAACCGAGACATACATTAGTCAAAATTAGGAAAAGTAAAACTTAGACTTTCAGTTCGAATTGCGTATCAAAAATAGCAATGAGTTAGGGACCTTTTTATATATTTATATTCATGGATCACTCTACTATAAGTAAATGACATTTTTCGACTACCATATCAGAAAGTACAACGTTAGTTCACCATTCTAAGATAGAAAGCGCCACCACCATTAAATAATATGTTCATCATTTACATAAATAATATTAGTTTTATTGTTTTTCATTCACTATCAAGTAAATGTACAACATGGAATTATGAACTCATATATTTTATGTAATTATTTTAAATTTATTCACGTTTCCATGCTTCACTTATACCTATATTTACAATTAAGTTTTACATATTCCAACTTTACATATTTTGTAATGCCAAAACTATTATTTAACTATTACATATCAAAATAAATCCAATTTTAAATTTTTTCTTTGTCATTATGATATTGTTTGCTACATCACTAATGAGGATCCAGCAGCAATCAATAAAATCTTTCTCTCATGCTATTCTTAAAATATTTATTCGAAATAATGCATTCAGAATTATGACTTAATCGCACATCTCCAATTGTCCCGCACAATGATTTTGAGGTATAAATCGTTTTTATAGAGAGCCATTTTCTCCTATTGATACTTCCGATAAAATATCGCTATTGTTGTCCTTCACTCATCATGAGACCAAAGCGAAGAAATAAATCAAACTAATTAGAAAGAAAAAAGAGAGCCCTTCTCTTTTCTTCTCATTACATTCTTTTCCGCATCTATTCTTCCTTGTTGACTACTCTTTAAAACGCGGATAATTAAAATCCGTGTTTTTGAAACCGATACCCTTAATTATTCTCCAACGCCAGCTTAAATTCGTGTATCCACTGGCGCAAGGCAGAAGAAACAAAAAAAAAAAAAACAAGGAAACGGAAAGATCGAAGCGTTTTCTACTTACACAAACAAGTGATTCCGAATTTTAAGTAGTAGAGATTCGTCTAATGATTTGTGAAAAAAAGAAGTCAGTAAATAACTGAAATCACTGAGTGTTTGAGGGATTGAGAGGAGCTAGAATAACATGTCTGAATATCAAAGGTGAATTCCTTGTCACTTTCTTAATAATTATAAATAATGTTGGTATAGATCTTTAGCTGTAACTAAGAATATTACTAACAAAAAATTGTTACTGATATATTCCTTTTCCTGACTTTATTCTGTAAGTTTCTTTGCAATGTTTGCTGTTGAGCCTTTCCAAGATTTTCTGTGAGCAATAGACTTTATATTTACGTAGGAACCATCATTGCAGTAAATTTAATGCAACGAAAATGTATCTAATAAAGTAAGTGTTAACAGGAATTTGGGAATGAGAACAATTTGTGTTGAGGACCAGCCCATTGCTGAAGAAATTGAAGATCAATCTAAATACAGTAAAAATAACAACATAACGTAATTCAAATAGATGTGAATAATCTTTCTTGCATTAAACGTTTAAGGAGAGCAAGCAGAGAAAAGTATTTATTTTGATGCTGGCGGTGTAATTGAAACACTAAAACATGGATAAGCAAAATTCAAATTGTAAAAGTATTTTTAAAGAGTTGTGGATAGCTTTAAATTAAAAAATAGATGGTGTTGAATTCTTGAAATTGAAACAATAGTTTCTTGTGAATTGATTTTATGTTTATTTATTGACATCTACTATTGACATGACATTACAATTTTTTTTTCTATCGCCAACCTAGATACAAATCTAGTATTTGACTGCACGTACGTAACATAGCCCCCCCTGTTGAAAGGGCACACTTTCGAAATGAAACATAATAACAATGCATAATATGATAAATAACAAAGTGAAAATAATAGCAAATAAAATTCGTTATTCAGAAGGAAGTGGATAAAGTTTCGATACAGCACGTTTGTAGATTCCATTGATGGTCCGCAAACTGGCCACTCTCACGATGTTATCTGCTCCAGGATGTAGCTGTATAATTCTTCCTAGCATCCAACGAATAGGCGGCTTGTTATCCTCTTGAATTAAAACCAAGGAATTCAGTTGGATTGCACTTTGTCCTGATGGACACTTTTTTCGAGGCTGTAACTCCTTAAGGTATTCTCTTGTCCACCTGCGCCAAAAATGTTGCTGCAACCGTTGCACTCTTTGAAAATGGTCCAATCTTCGGCATGGAATAGATTCTATATTCGGTTCTGGGATAGCTGTGAATTTTCTGCCGATAAGAAAGTGTGAGGGCTTGAGGGGTTCGAGATCGTTAGGATCACTGGACAAAGGGCACAGAGGTCGAGAGTTGAGAATAGACTCAATTTGACAAGTGAGGGTGTAAAATTCCTCATAAGTTATAAATGCGTTCCCTATTACACGTAGTAAATGAAATTTAACTCTTCTTATAGCCGCTTCCCACAAGCCACCAAAGTTTGGTGAATTTGGAGGTATGAAAGACCAAGCAATGCCATCATTTGCAAGTTCTCGTTCGATAGGATTAGCACTATCTTCCAGTTGACGTAAAAATAGTCTTAATGCATTGTTTGCACCGATTAAATTTGTACCATTGTCTGAATACACTATCTTAGGTTTGCCGCGGCGAGCAATAAATCGCCGAAACGCGGCTAAGAATGCCTCTGTTGTCAAATTCGTTACGATTTCTATGTGAACCGCCTTAGAGGAGAAACACACAAATAGAGATATGTAACACTTTGTAGTTTTGGCGCCCCGTCTTTTTTCAGGTTTTATTTGAAATGGGCCACCAAAGTCGACACCAGTATTTTCAAATGGAAAAGAGGCAGTGATTCGTGTTCTAGGCAATTCTCCCATTTTTGGGATCTGGGTTCTAGGATTCACTCTATAACAGCGTATACATTGATATACAGTTCGTCTAGCTATATCGCGTCCACGTGTAGGCCAAAAGGAGTCTCGAATGGATGCTAATAATTGTTGTGCTCCAGCATGTTTTAATCTAATATGCTCATAACGAAACAATAAATCCGTAAAATGGTGTTTTGCAGGCAATAATAATGGATGCTTTGTTTCAAATGGGAGATCTGAATGTTTCAAACGTCCGCCTACACGTAGTAAACCTTGCTCATCTATAAATGGAGAAAGCGCAAGCATTTTAGACTTCGTATTTAATATACCTGTGCGTTTTATATCCTTAAGTTCTTGCGAGAAAGATTCGGATTGCACGATTTTCACTATTAGCATAGTCGCATTAGATAATTCTTGATGTGTTAAGCTCTTCGACAAACGTTTTTCTTTTTCCTTACAATTGTGTATAAATCGTTGACAATAGGCGACAACCCTTTGCAATTTAAGAAACGATGAGAAACTCTCTATCGATATAAAATCTATTTTAGCTACAGACACACACACCTGATTAATGGTTCGTACTTCAGGTATTTCCTTTATGTCATCGGTCACAGAATTAGGCCAGAATTCAGAATTCTTAGGAAGCCAGTCCGGTCCTCGCCACCATAACTCTGACCTTATTAAGTCTTGTGCAGACATTCCTCTTGACAAAAGATCTGCAGCATTGCTACTTGTTGGTACGTGACGCCAGGAACATCCACTGGTTAACTCTTGGATTTCAGCTATCCTATTTGCTACAAAGGTTTTTAGAAGATTCGGTGGTGTCTTAATCCACGCTAATACAATAGTTGAATCAGTCCATAGATATACTTCATTGATTACCAATCGAAGCGAAGTTTTAACCTTACGGATTAACTTTGCTAAAACAACAGCTGCCATTAACTCTAATCGTGGCATAGTAAGGGTTTTTATGGGTGCAACTTTTGCTTTAGAGCAAAGCAGATGACTAATTACGAAATCCTGTGAGTTTACTGACCGTAAGTAAATGCACGCACCATAAGCCTTTTGTGAAGCATCAGCGAAGCCATGAAGTTCTACCTTCACAGGACTTTGACAAATTACTCTGCGTGGGACTCTAAGTTCATTTAAATAAAATAGATTCTCTTGAAAATCGTTCCATTCTCGCTGTACAGCTTTCGGAATGGAATCATCCCAATCAAGCTTTTCTTGCCACAATGCTTGCAAAAGAATTTTCGCTCTAATAATGCAAGCACCTAAAACACCTAGAGGGTCAAAAATTTGACTTATTGCCGATAAAATTGCTCGTTTCGTATTTATATGCGATTTACTTTGATTTATTTTGAAAAGCAATGTATCCTGCTTAGGATCCCAAAGAAGTCCTAATGTCTTCGTATTTTCATTAACCCCAATGACTAAATTTTCAGCGCTACTGTTTTCTGTCAGCACTTCTAGTATCTCGGGCTCAGAAGAAATCCATTTTCTTAATTGAAAGCACCCTTGCTGCATAATAGAATTGAGCTCTTGGCATAAGGATGCCGCTTCTTCTAGGCTATCAGCTCCGGTTAAGAGATCATCTACGTAGAAATCAGACATTATGATCTCGGAGGCAGAGGGAAAATTTCGAGAATTTTCGATTGCTAATTGATGAAGACATCGAATGGCAAGGAAAGGGGCTGACGCTGTCCCATAGGTCACAGTGTTCAACTGATATATAGAAATTGGTGCAGAAGGATCAGTTCTCCAAACAATTCTTTGAAAGGGCCGGTCTTGTGTGTTAATTAAAATTTGTCTATACATTTTCTCAATATCTGCTGAGATTGCGATATTATGCTGTCTGAAACGCAATAAAATTGATAAAAGATCGCTCTGAATTGTCGGCCCTACCATTTGTAGATTATTAAAAGAGAAACCAGAACTACTCGGAAATGAGGCATCAAAGACAACCCTTAACTTAGTTGTTAAACTAGATTCATTGACCACGCCGTGATGAGGCAAGAAATAGCTGGGTATCTTCTCATCATACTCCACTTTGGACATATGGCCAAGTATTTCATAGTCCTGCATGAATTTACAGTAATCTCTTTTTAATTGCAAATTTCTCGAAAGTTTGCGCTCAAGCGAGTAAAATCGTTTCAAAGCTCCCGTTTTTGAATCACCCAATTTATCGGTTGAATCTTTGAGTGGTATTGAAACAATAAATCTACCTGTAGGATCGCGTTGAAAATGGTTTTGGAAATGAGCTTCACAATTACGTTCCTCCTCAGACCATGGCTTACTAGGTGGACATTCCTCGATTTCCCAAAATTTTGCTAGCTGCTCTTGAATCTCTATATTCTTATTGAAGTGGCATTTTGTATCGATTGTGTGTGAAATTTCATTAACAGAACCAGCAAAAATCCATCCTAACCTTGTCCTTTGCAGTAAAGGCTTGCCAAAACCCATAGTGAGACGGCCTACTTGTAATAAATTCCAGAACACATTTGCGCCTAATAGTACATCAATCGAACCTGGAGTATTGAAGCTGGGATCGGCCAATTCAATGTTAGTTGGAATGCGCCAACAAGAAACATCAATTTTAAATTGTGGTAAATGTTCACTGATTTCAGGTATTACCAAACAATCAATGTTGAAGGAGTAGTTATTATACTTCGACTTGCATTTTATAGTGCATTTACCCTTTATAGTAGTTCTACAGTTGCTAATTCCACTTACACACATTTTAGTTGGTACTATTTTTAAGTTTAATCGTTTCACTAGGCATTCAGTAATAAAATTACTTTGCGAAGCTGAATCTAACAGCGCTCTGCCATTGACCATATTGCTTTCTGCATCATATACCTTTATAATAGCTGTTGATAGAAGTGTGTGATGTGATTGTGCCGTGTTAGCAAGTGTTACCATACCCGAATCAGAGACTTGGTCATGACTTGAAACCTCTTTCTTCTTTTCAAAATGTAATAGCGTGTTATGCTTACCTCGACAACGTCTGCAATTCCCAGAGTTACATTGTTTTGCCATGTGGCCCGGGCGCAAACAGTTATGACATAGTTTTAATTCTTTAACCTTGCTAGCCTTATCTGCAGCAGATAATGATATAAACTCTTTACACTCATAGATTGTGTGATCACCTTTGCAATTGTAGCACACGATACTGCTTGTATGAAATGATTTATCTTTGTGCTTATTGGAATCGTATGAAGATTTAGAGACCTTGTTGTTATGGACGTCTGCACTAATATTGTCCAATATAGCTGCTTTTTCTAATAGGAATGATTTTAAATTTTCTAGCGTTGGAAAAGCAGTTGCAAACTTCTTAGTTTCCCATTCACGTTCCGAAACTGGATCGAGTTTACTTGTCATTAAGTGAACTATTATTGCATCCCATTCACCAACGGATAGCCCTAATGCTTCTAGTGATCGCAAATGTTGAGTGACAGTGTCAAGCATTGCGCGTAGTTGATGTGACGATTCCCGTTTAATCATCGGTAATTCAAATAGTTCACGAAAATGATTTTTTGCTAATAGTTTTTTGTTTTCGTACCGCTCGCATAACAGACTCCATGCTGTATCGTAATTTTCAGCCGTGCCTGGCATTGAACTAATAATTTTCGCGACGTCACCCACCAGTGATGCTTTTAAGTAAAAAAACTTTTGTGATTTACTTAGTGCTACTGATTTATTAACTAAGCTGTCAAAGGCGTCTCTAAATTCCAACCAACCTGTATATTTGCCATCGAATTTTGGCAATTGCATTGTAGGTAATTTTACTCCGATTGTGCTCGCATGATTGATAGTATTCTGCATATTATTCACCTCATTTATAGTAAAGTCTTGGTTTAATATCTTTTTCATATCATCTATTAGTACTTGTGCACTAGAAATAGTAGGAAAATAGTTCGATTCAAACGTTTGTATTTCCGTATCATCAACTTCTTCACTTTCTACTTCAATGGCATCATGTACGATAAAAAATTCATCGTACAAGCACTTTACCTTTTCCAATCTAACCTCTAATTCTGTTAACAATATCTTATTTGGTGCAATATCCATATTAACTTTACTTTGTATATATTTCTGAAATTCTGTTAATCGCCTCTTTATACCCCCGCGCTTTCGCCTTAATGTTGTATTGTCAGAAGTTGACATGTCGTTAAGAAATAGGGAATAATAATAAAGGAAAATAGAAGAATTTGATAGCTCACCCTTCACTTGTCACTTGTACCTTGTATTGCCCGTTATTCTAGTAATAGAACACTTTCTTGTAGGATAATCTTATTCCTATATCGCTCTTTCCTGTAGGATAGCCGATCACACTTTTCTCGTGGCCGCTATATCCTCTGTTTGTGAAGGTAATCCAAATTGTCACACGTATGTATCCGGCTCGAAGGACCAATGTTGAATTCTTGAAATTGAAACAATAGTTTCTTGTGAATTGATTTTATGTTTATTTATTGACATCTACTATTGACATGACATTACAATTTTTTTTTCTATCGCCAACCTAGATACAAATCTAGTATTTGACTGCACGTACGTAACAGATGGTATTAGAACATATTTAATTGTCTTATAATAAAGATCAAGAAAGAGAAATAGAAACGTTATTTACCAAAGATAACACCGGAACGTTACACAGAATACAAGAGTCAAAGAAAATATGTGAAGCAACTGGTTATTGAGGCTAAAAGTAAATCTTGGGTAGATTTTGCGACCAAGATAGAGGAGGACACCAAAGGTAATCAAAAACCGTTTTATAAAGTGTTGAAAAATATAAAAATAAAAAAACCAATAAATATAGTAGGTATTAAGCACACGGTGAGCTGCAGCAAATATTGTAGAAAGCAGAAAACATACCCCAGAAATTAGTTCGGTTAGGTGTTTTTACTTACTGAATACAAACTTTCTAAATATAAAAGAAATTGGTGCGAAGACAAAGATGAGCGTATTGAAAACAATATATGGACCTATATTAACGTATGGTGCGAAACATGGCTATTAAGATAGATAGATGACAGATATAAGAGTGAATACAGACAACCGACATAAAATATTTAGGAAAGGTAAAGCGGGTTACAAGAAGGAATAAAATAAGAGCAAGACTTAAAAATAGAACCAATTCAGAGCTTAGGATTGCAAAGCAAGTGTAGCAATCAAAAACTGATACTAAAAGAGAAAACAGAAGACCAAGGCAGACGTGGGTTAATGAAATAGCCAAAATTCTAAAAGAGAAATAAATCTCATGAGCAGAGCATAGTGAGGGTTTGCGCATGGAAACCAGAAAGTGTAAAAAGAAATAATTTATCGCAAATTATGGTAGATGAATACGAGATTATATACTTAAATATAGTAAATAATTAATGATTTCTTTGTTCTTAAAAAAAAATATTCATTGCCTAGCCAAATTTGAAATTGCCAACTATATATAGAAAAAGAAAACAGTGACATGTTTCGGCTCTTACTTATTTTTTGTTGCGAAAAAATCCCGAATTCTCGACACGTTCCACGGCTAACCATTAATTACCCCGGTCGGAATGTGTGCCTAACCAATAAAAGCCGCGTCAAAAGCTGTCATTTTTTAAATTCCGCAATTAATAAACGCGCGGACAGGAACGAATGCTGTCGAGCACCTCCATTACTCTCGCTGGAACATCGTTCCTACGTTTGGTGTCTACGTGGATGTGAGATACGTGCTTATGTATAACGTATATGCAAACATGTGTAATGTGTACTATGTACGCACGCTATATTACATCGATTTAACACAAAACGCGCTTATTCAACAATGTGGCAACATCGAAGTCGGTGTTGGCTAAGCGCGAGGATGACGATTATTTGTGTGTAGGATGTGTGGCTTTAATGTTGTAGTTTTAGTTTGGACAATAATCAACAGGTAGTAGTAGTATATAGCGTTTATTTTGTAATATTACTATTACAGAAATTGTTAATGTAAAAAAATGATATGTTGCCTATAATAATAAGTGGAAAAAGGCAAGTATACAGGGTGCTTGATCGAGACCGTCCATTAGAAAGATTGGGCCTCCTAGTAATAATTAATTTCTGTAAAGTTGCATACGTACATAGTGTAATAAAATATATGCCCTGAAAATATTTTCAAGATAGCGGCAGTTCCGGAAATTCACAAAGCTTGCGTAACGACGAACAAAATAAATACAAATTGTGAGTGTATTTTCAGCTGAGAATAGTGTTTTACAGATTTTATTGTATTCTGGGTTGCACAAGATTCTAAGTGCTTGCTTTTGCGATAGGAATATTTTATGCGCCCCTGTCGTCATTCCCAATAAAATAACTCGGTAAGATATAAGAGAATGGAAGTACGATTTTTTTAACTTCCGAAGATGCTGTTTTATTCTTTTTATGGCGCACAACGCCGACGCCAACCTATTGCTCAAATCACCAATATGTTGAGTCCACTTCAATTTAGAAACAATTATCACATTCAGGAACTTCCCATCTCATGAAACACTGCTGTCGGTGGTAAAAGTGATATTGATATCAATCATGTATATTAAGAACAAGAGTGGTCCGAGAATTGATCTGTGAGGTACTCCATATGTAATGTTTCCTAGATTCGATTGGGGATCACTCCAACATGTTAGTTGGACAAATTCAACGGTGTTTCCCTTATAATATTCCAAACTTTTACAGCAAAATCAAAGGCTTTAGTTAGATCCAGTAATGTCATTCTGTCGAAAGCATTGTAGATGTCGTTAATCATTTGCAATATCCCGGTTGATGTGGAATGCCTTTTTCTGTATCCGTGCTGTTTCGGTTATAAATAATGATGTCTTTTCAGATAAATCAAAATATGTTTTCAAATATGTTTGAAATGGCTGATAAAACACTTATTAGATGATAATTATCACATTTACTTTTCTCTCCCTTCTTAAATATTGGCGATACTCTAGCTGTATTTAGTAGTCCCGGAAAGACTCCTTATTCTATAATTTAAAAATACTTTAAAGAGGTGTACTCAGTTTTTCATGGGATTGTTTTAACACGTAGATAGATAGGTAAAATATATCTGTTGTATGTTTTCATTTCATGTTTGATAGAGGTTACAGAGGTAGGTATAATATCTATTAAATCTTTGTGTATCTACTGATGTAGAATTATAAAATGTTTTAGCAATACTTTAAAAAAAAATATTGATTTTACAGTAAAAAAAAGCAATTATTTTAGAAAATCATGAAGTTAACGATTTGAAAATTTGCGAGAACATAATCTTAGATCGAAAAGATCAGTCCGAAAGTTACGGCTGTCTTTGGTCCACAAAAGGAAGCGACTGGTGTTTGTTCAACAACATGTAGATTGGGAAATGGAATGTTAATGCTCTTTAGCGATGAGTCAAGATTTCGATTGCCACATTAGGATGTTCGTTTTAGAAATTGGGCACGTATCAGTGAACGCTACCGTGAGGGACTGGTTCAGGAAGTGGACAGGTTTGGAAGAGGATCTGACTACTGCTACTGATCTGATACTGTGGGCTTGAATCCCATTTCATTCTCGTGCAGATCGTGTTCCTATAGCTGGGCGAATGAATGCTGCCTGATATATCTAAGACATACTTACGAATCATGTGATACCTGCTAGAGCTCTTATAGGTCCTAGATTTTTGTTTCAGCATGATAGTGCGAGATCCTTAGTGCGAGATATTCCTTGGAGAACATCAAATTCAAATTATAGACTTATCTCTTAGCCATGATCTGAATCCGATCGAGCATTTGTGGAAAGCTCATCAAGATCGGAAGCTCAGCAGTCGATATGTGACTCTAGAAACTCTTCAACAACTTTTGGTGGGATTTCACGAAGAATGGGTTAGCATATCCTTGGAGGATATCCAGATTTGATTGAAAGTATGCCATGAAGGTATCGGGCAGTCATTGGATCTTGTGGAGGACATATCTGTTATTAGATATCTTTGAAAGCTTAATTTTCTTTAGTTACTTAAATCTAATTTGGTGGGTCCAGCTATGAAGATGCTATGTCTTTTGCTGATTACTTGCAGTTTTGCCAAAGCTAGTAAGATAGCTCAAAAAGAAAATCGTTGTATAACTAGAAAATGAACCATCATAGAAATCATCGTTTGTATCTTCAAGGTAAAAAGCTTTATTCATGTTTTAATGTCCAATGAACCAAAATCTAGTAATTTGTTCAGAAACGACCCAAATTTGCTTATATGGAATTGGTCAATGTATGCTGCTTCTGTACTTCTAAATTTGGTTTTTGGAAACATTTTGATTGTCGCAGCAAGATAGCACTAATTAAAATATTGCTGTATATAGTTTTTGGATGTAATTTTTCTCAAAATAATTTCTGTTGCGGTTCACATTGTTTAGGTGTGACACAAAAACATTCCAATTATTTCACTTACAATTAGGTGTATGTATTACCCGATCGCTGTCACATAAATTTGTATGAGCGTCGTTTTTTACTCGTAATTCTAGCGTGGTGCAGCTATTTGTACTATTTTTATCCATTAAACAACAACTCCTACCCACCAGTATAGCACACTAACCTATTCTGTAGTAATTAAATATCCAACACTGCATAATAAATTATCGTAGACAAATGTTTATTTGGGACAGTTGGTTTTTATGGTTTGGCATTCGCGACATTCAAGCGTTTATCCCTTATTCTAGTTTATGTAACGGCCGACCAGCGTGTTCGGTATATTGCCGGTCTAAACGCTGGCTTTACTCGCAATGGTGGCCACGCGTCCAAAATTCCTTTCCCTTAATAAGTTTCTAACATTGACGTTGCCTCACAACAGCAATGGACGAGAATAATGTCCACATCCAGACATACACTGGCTGTTGTCCGAGAGAGATCGTATAAAAACAATTTTGTGGTCGTGCTTTCTTTTTTTATTTCGTTGTATTGTTTTTTTTTTGCCTTTTTTCATTGTTCTGCCATTGCGACTTTACCCCATTAGTCGGCGTGCCATTTCAAAGGCAGTAAGTTTTCGGATCAAGTCGACAGGCTCATTTTGAGTCATTAAGGGGTTTGTTATTGTGCTGTTATTGTGTTGTTCTTGCGTCGTTATCGCGCACGTATTGCCGCTCTGAATGGATGGGATTAATACAGGAACTGCGGAAGGGTAAATAGTGGAATAATGTCAGCGTTAAGTACTACGAATGCCACTTAGGTGGTTGCTTCTAAGATTTAAGTCCTCGGTTGGGCAGATTCTCGCTTTTGGTTAGATAGGAATAAGCTTCTTATTTATAAAACAAAGAAAAAGGGTTTTCTTTAAAATAATAACGGTTATATTATATCTCTTTGTAAAAAGAAAGTACTTATATATGTTGTAGAAATTGCATTATAAAATATTTTTATCCTATGCTTTTGTTGAAGATAACGCAGAGGAGGAGAACGTTAAAGGAAGAAAGAGCTGCAATATAAACACCTCCCCAGTTTTAAAAATTAAAAAAAAAAATGTGAAATTCTTGTTGTCAAGTGGCATGAAACGCGGTATTTATTGGGAGCAGCTAGTATTGTAACTTAGCTTTGTTATTTGAACAGTTCGATAATGTTGATTGAATGCTGCTGATGTTACAAGTGTACATTTTCAAAACTGAAAAATGTATTCTGTATTGTAACTTTTCGCATATTTTCTATTTAGGGGGAAGATATCTTACGAGTATGTAACAACTAAAATTCTTAAGAAAAAAATCACCTGAAAGAGGGAAGAATATGATAGAGTGGCTCTGTCTCATGCATATTACATTGCAATGAATGAAGCCTATTTCTAAAGATGTCATGTAATTAATCCATCTAACTGTGTTGAGATCTAGTAATTATTAAGTGTCTTTATGTGTAGAATTTGGATTTTGTGGGCAAGGATAAATAAATTAAAAAATAGGGTGGAACCAGAATTCTTTTGTAGGTATAGGTCAATTTAAATATTGAGTGGGACTTTAGAAAATTTTAATCATATAGTGAAATTACAGAAGGTAATCTCAGATTTTCATGCTACATCCTAATATTCCCTTATATTTTTACACTTAAACTTGGATCCTCTTCTAATCTTTTTTTTTATTTTCGCCTAGACCAAAGCAATCTCATATGACTTCGTGCTTCAATTCTTGTCTGCCTGTCGCCTACCTCTGTTTTCTGTAAACGTATTTCTTGTCTTTAACCATCAAGTATATAGGTGTGCTGACATTTTCTGCCTATACGATTCCTTGTATAATCCTTCCGCCGAAATCTCGCTTCCGTAGAGAGGAATGGAATTGGTTACAGACATGAACGGCCTACATTTACTCGAAAATAGTTCGCCAATATTTGTCATCAATCTTCTTAATGAAGCAACCAATTGGGCAGCTTTCTAGATATCAAACATATATGTTGCCAAAACGTCAATCAATCAGGAGAATTCCTAAGCATTTAACTACTTTTGACGTAGCAATCGTTACAGTAAGTACCTCATGCCGATCTCTAAAGGAATCCTACGTGTAGTCATTAGCACAATTTCTGCTTTATGAGCGGCTAGTTTTAAGCCATACTCCTCCATCCAAGTGTTAACTCGTCTCATAATTTGATTAATTTTTCTCTGTACATCCGCAATGTTTTTGGCAACAATTACTATTGCAATATCATCGGCATACCCTACCAAATTCGTATCATTCGGCATTTGTATACGAAAAACATCATCATAAGCTATCATCATCCATAGGTTAGGCCCTAAAATTTGCTTGAAGCACCCCAGCCGACAATCATGGATCGCGTTCCATCTGACGTTTCATACTTAAGCTCTGGGGGTCGAAAATAATTCTTTCTTAAAAGGTAAGATGGGATTCTAAATTTATTTTCAAGAGGGTCCAGAATTACATTCTAGCTGGCACTGTTGAAAGCATTCTTCACATTCAAGATGACCAAGGAGACCACATCCCTACCATACCTGTTTTTCTGCTGTTCCGCCTTGGAGATTTTAATCACTACTTGTATAGCGCCAATTGTTAAGTGCCCCTTTCTAAATCCATGCTGCTTTAAGGAAAGTTCGCCGGCATCCTCCACCTAATCGCACTTTAAGTAACTGCTCTAGTAAGCCGCGGCGTATCTAGAATTGTGTTTTCCATGACTTTGGAAGATCAGCTTCCTTCAGACATCTATCGTACAAATATGTACTTAAATATAAAAGTAATTGCGGACAAAAAGCTGTATTTCTGCTGGAATGCGATCATTACCAGGGAGCCTTTTTGTTTTTGAGTTGGTCAGCTGCTTATATCAGCCCTTCGTCACTCAACAGTGTGGTCTCAAAGTTTGCTTGAAAGAGGCAGATTTTATGCCGAATTTTTCAGTAACGATCTTATACTCTAACCCTCAGGGGTCATTAGTTACTTCTTGTTTTAACTCATCCTATTTGAGTTTCCTCTCTCAGCGTTTCTAAATTCTTGCTCTTTAACTACTGACAAAATCTGGCTTTTTCGTCTACCCCAAGCGCCTCAAATATTGACATTCAGAAATTATGTTCAATGAACATAACATGGCAGAAGTAATCGTCTGGATGTGGATAATTTTTCCATCAGTGTCATCTGACACGAAAGAAAGAAACGAAGAAAGCTATTTATGGAAATGATCTAGTTCTGAAATTTTCAAATTCTATACACATATACATTTACCGATATTATTGATTGCGAAATTGTTTCAGTTTGCTTTTCAATAAATCATGAGATTTGTTGTTTCCCTTTCCACCATTTTTCTTACGCCGCCGCTTTTCAAAATTACGTTTTTATGTATGTGCAGACGAAAGGACTGGAAGATCCCCGAAGATAAATGCGTATCGGCAAATATTGCCGCTGGCGGAAATATGTCATAGGGAAATAAAAATAACTCACCTGAACCATGAGAGAGATCCCGACAATTCCCTGTGATTTATGCTGCGCCTCGGACATGTTATGGTAAAGTTCCTTATTAAAACCGTAAAGCTGGATCTGTAACAGGAGGAGACGTTTTAAACACGGGCGATAAAACATCACAACGTTAATATTTAAAGCGCTCTCGTTAAGTCGGAAGGATTCCAGACACGTATATCTTGAGGAGGAGGGCGTGTCGATATTTCAAGTCTGGTTCGTTGCCAATAAAAGTAAGATCAATATGGACGCAATAATATGGGGGGATAGATGCATGTCGCAGTCTATCACGGTGACTTTTCCGAGGAATTCAATAAAACGGATCCGAATGATTTCGGAAGATGGATGTCGGCTTAGGCTGTATATGTGAGATACTGGCGAACGCGAAGATGGGGGCAAGGCCGTGGGGCTCGCTCGGATTTCTATTTGATTTTCACGTCATTTCACGGAAATATTAGAAAGATATACGTATGTGAGGATGTATACATATCCGTGTTGAAACAACAGTTATGCCTTTTCCGCATATAGGGATCTCGGATCGTAATAAAATTCTCCCGAAAATGAGGATGTTTCGTCATTATTAAAACTGATCTAGGCCGTCGTAATAATTTATTCAACTAGAAAATGTAATATATCAGTATATTAATCATATAATATTTGAAACACTAAGGGCTGATATATAAATATAGGATGTAAAATGTAATGATATTAAAAATATACCGTCTTGTAAATTGTTATGATTTAAATGGCTCATCCGGAACTTTTTTGTGTGAGTGGTAGAATATCGGAATTATTACAAGGTTAACACAAATTTTCTTATCATAAATGCAAAAATAGCAAAGTTATAGGCAAAAAAGCAAGATGAGAATTCTATGGATACCATATCTTTTTCATAATTTTAATATTAATCATAATAAATAATAAAACTAGTACATGCAATGTATAAACTGAATATGAAATTTAAATATGTATTCAAAAAAGTGAAAGACGAAGAACTAATAAAGAAAGTAACAAACAAATATATTAAAATAAAAGAAACTTTTTCAGAGAATAACATCTGTCCAGTATCTCTTGAATTTTCAGTAGCAAACAAAGACTTTGTATTTTTTGGCAACAATTTATTGCACAACGAAAGTA
The DNA here is from genome assembly GCA_949128085.1 of Cetonia aurata. Taxonomy (NCBI): domain Eukaryota; kingdom Metazoa; phylum Arthropoda; class Insecta; order Coleoptera; family Scarabaeidae; genus Cetonia; species Cetonia aurata. The sequence goes on along the minus strand of OX421885.1, from coordinate 22,196,228 downwards.
CCGAATGATCAATCCACTGCTGTGATTTTAATAATCCGTGCTGCAGGACCTTAGAATGCTCTCCAGTGCATGTGCTATATTTATGATGGTCACCATTTAACTTAATATATACTGGCTGTCCCAGCTCATAGGTTCCTGTCCATAACTTCTAAATTTATAGATATTTTTTGTTTTAAATTCGGAATGTATTATTTACTGTAAATTTCCAATTATTCAACCTGTTTTATAATTTTCTGTCACTTCCGGTTTTGCCAGAAATGGAAACATTTAAAATTTTAAATGGAAAACCCTGTAAATTTTCTTAGATTGGGATTCTACGTAATTTTCTGAGTTGTTGATTCGTTAGTTTTCGTTTCCTTGGTTATTGGATTTTTATGTTTGCATCCAGAGTGCCGCAAATACTCTAAAAATCTTCAAAATTGTCAACATAGCATCTACAAACTATAAACAAAAGAGTATAACTTTTGTTTTATTTATATACACCTATCAGAACAAAATAAAGTACACTCTGGTAGTTGTTCCATGAGAAGTGATTTCTTTTCATGTGCAACTTCATTGGTCCTCAACCTTAATTCGAGAGAAAAATTCTTGGCGATTCCAATTATAGCACGAATATATTGCACCAAATTCCCGTCTTTGTATAATTAAAACTCTATCGGCTTTCATTGCTTCTCCCCAGAAGACAATGATCAGGTGCCCAAAATAGACCGCTCTGTTGCAGTATCTGCAGCAATTTGTCATTAATCTTTAATTATGCATACAGAACTAACGATAGTATATTTGCCAACCCAATCAAGTGTAAGCTTGAGTCTAGGAACTTAATAGATGGAAACAGATCAGATTAGAACAATATCTCCATTTTCCAATCCAACGGACGAAGGAAACAGTCCAAACACGAAACCTCACTGTCTTAACAGATGGATAGATATCCTATTACGACTTCCAATAGAGAAAAAATCTCGTTTTGTCTGGGATTCTATTCTGAGCCGTTAGAAATCTTCGGAATCCCAAAGTGTTATACACTGTTGTACGCATTTCTCGACCGCAATTATATATCTGACAACATCGTACCGTTTTAGAGTTTATAAAATCCGAAGACTCTGGTGCTTTTTCTTTTTTGCCATTTTTCCTATTTTAGGCAAAACCTCTGCCTTGAACAGTTGGTTAGTATATAAACCTCAATTTGCGTCCTACATCAACGAACGCTTTTTTTCCGATGATTTTACATCTGTAGTCGTCGTTTGGCTATCGGTTATCCTGTCGGAGATATCGTCGATTTTCTTTACAGATTGAACATTTTGTAATAATTCAAGAAAAAATGTCGGAAAATTGAGATAATGCATTGTACATCAGAAAAAGCGAGAGATATAGGTCTTTAAAGTTTCGAAAGTAAAATTGACGCAAGATCATCTCCTTAGATTTATTTTGGTAGCCTAAATTCTGAGCCGCTAGAAACCGCCGAAGCTCCTATGTATTATCAACAGTTGGACACACTTTTCGACTGCGATTCCATTTCTGTAAACGTCTTCTACTTATCTAAATATATTATACAGCTGTAAGCACTAACAATAAGAGAGAGTGTTAAAAACGAGTGTAAAGTTTATAACGTATTTATATGTGTAGAATTAGTATCAGCATGATACATGGTAGAAAAACGTTAGTGCCCGAAGTAAATGATGTTGTTAGAGATAATTCAGTGCGGGAATAAAATTAAATGAAGCGTAAGATAGATATAGTATTAAATTGTCTTCCTGCCTCTGATACGTTTTATGGCTGCGGAGAATCTAGTGTGTAATATTGAATTTCCACTCCGCTTTCAGTAGAGATATAAGCGGTGACAATAAATCTTCTCGTTTTTGTTCACTTGATAGGGCAAATAAGTGCTCTTAGAGGAGAAACGGAGAGGGTATAGGTGTTTGATATTTGCTTTTAAACGATGTGAACAGTGTAAGGTTAATATATCTACCTGTAATATACACAGCGTGGAATGTTTCTATAGAACTCAGTATTGAACGTAAAACTAAAAAGGAAAAGATAGTACATGTTTGTTTGTTTACTGGTCCATAATTAGATAATTATGTGTTAAAAGTAAATAAAAGTACATTTTAATTAGTAAAATGTATTGCATTTATTGCTATGCTACCGTTTTACTGCAATTAACAAATGAAACACTTGTACTTATATTGTTCTTGTGTTAATTACAATTTCTCGCCTGAAGAAAACTTGCAATCAACAACTGACACACTTACACTTAAATCTTTCATTCTTTAATTGCAGTTTTTTCCTCCGACTTAAAACCCGGAGGCTGTAGTATGAGCAGTAAACATATTACATTATATTAATTAGGAAATACTTTTGTTTATTTTTCATAGTAATACATGTTTTTCTCAGGTGCAGGTTAGGTTAAAGCTCCAGCAGAGGACGAAATAGATGCAGAACTGCTAAAATATGGAGGACACGATTTACAAGCACAAATATGCCACCTGATTAAACTCATATGGACGCAAAATAAGATACCCGAGGACTGGTACACTGGTATAATTACACTCATATATAAAAAAGGAGACAAGGAAAAATGCGTAAACTAGAGGCCAATAATTTTATTGAATGTTGTCTACAAAATCTTGGCGAATCTAGTAAATAAACGTTTAAGGGAGTGCGCTGAGGAAATTCTCGGAGATTACCAGAATAACTTTAGACCAGGAATATTCACGTTTAACGCTATATACACGCAATTTTCCAAAAGAGATGGGAATATGGCAAAGGAACACATGTAATATTTATTGATTTTAAAAGTGCTTTCGATACTCTTTACAGGCAGAAAATGGTTAAAGAGCTAGAAATATTAAAAGTACCCAAGAAACTAAGAACAATCCTAAAAGTGAGTTTGAAACGCACAAAAGCCAAAGTGAGATTCCAGGCAACAACAACAGATTCGTTCGAAGTAAATAAAGGGGTAAAACAAGGTGATCCAATATTGCCAACGTTGTTTAACCTAGTGCTGGAGGGAGTCATAAGACGAGCAAAATTAGATAAGAAACATTATGGCCAAACATTATGGCCAATCAGATACAACTATGCAGACGATATTGCAATAATAGCAAATACAAGAGATCATCTGGTAAGGGCTATAGAAAGGCTAGATGTTGAAGCAGGTAAAATTGGTATGACAATAAATGAAGCAAAGACTTGAAGCTGGAAGAAGGGGACGTAAGAACACGAGCTAGAGATTACAATTACAGCGTGTATTTAACAATATTAAGAGACAAATTAATACAATTTATAATAATATGAATTCTTTAACTGCATTAATTAAAAATATATGTAAAATAATTTATATTTCATTGTATTGTTTATGACATTTATGTTCATTTTCTATAATGAAAAAAAATATTTAACTGTTTTCGCCTCCATATTTATATATGTATACTTATTATAATATTTAAGACTCCACTGGCAAGATCTTCAACAGCTAATTGTCAAGCTGAAAAAAATTTAGTAAAATGAAAGATTCATATTATAGTCTGTTCTTTAAAATTACTATGTGTATTGCTTTTACCATATACGTGTTTACAAGACTTCCCAGATGTTAAACCAGAGATATTGCTTGAACACAATTTTTGTAGTTTCAGTATTGTACCAGCCTCCACAGATGCAATACCTATTCTTCACGACTTAAAACAGCATCCGTAAAAACGAATGAGTCATCTGTGTGTATAGTTCTATACTCAGATGCGGATGAAACATCCTCCATATATTTTAAGAACAATAACGAGCCCAGTAGCTGACCTTGAAGGACCTCGCGTTTTCTTGGTATGCAATCTCTGTAAATATATCGCTCAACTTTTGTTTCCTTGGTCACAATCTTTTCGCCGTCTGTTTTCTAAATAAGATTTTATATACTGTAGACTGTTCCATTGGTAGCAATTTAAAATAGAGAATTGATGCAATTTATTTAGTTTCCCAGTTCAATTCTGGTGATTGTCTGGCTAGAGCAGGTTAATCTAGTGTTTGCAGCATGTATATAATCTCTTTTTCTAGATTTAAAATTCCAAAGCTTCTCGTGAATTTAAAACGATCCTGGCATTAATACCGCTTTCGATATTCATCCCATTATATCCGACAACAGACTCGAGTACGTCGAACAATATCAGCTGCGACGGATTTTGTTTTCGTCAGCCGTCGGGGGGTTTTTTTTGTTTCCATTTTCTTTTCCTCGGTAATAATATTCTATCGCAGGTCGTGATGATGGCGAATCTCTGGAAAATTCGACGAGATTAGCGACGCGCTGCGAGATGAAATCCCCCTTAATCTTACCCGGCGTCTATGTCGTACACGCTTATAAATGTAAGCACTTTTATGACCGCACGTAAAAAGTTTTAAGCATGTAAGTCATAAACATTTTCATTACGTCGAGCGTATATATCACGGTGCTTGACCCGATATTTCTCTCCGCTCTTTTTTATTGGTCCCGCCGTAAATATTATTAAGTGGGTAGGTAGCGCCGTAAAATCGCGGAATTTCTAGATTAACCGGTGAATATAACATGTAAAACTTCAATCCGAAAGAATTATTCAACTCGTACTTCCAGGGAAAAGTAGATATTTATAAATCTGAATAATTGGAGAGTGGAGTTCTTGCTATAATTGCTAAAAAAAAGGAAACTAAGCGCAGATCTTAACCAGTGGTACTAGTGGTAAACATGCTATTTCATTAATGATCATATGAGTCTCCTCTATTTTTGAGTGTGTACCGCGATTCTTGTAATTATTTTTCTCTAATATCTTCTTCATCCATGTTTTCTTAGAATGCTTTATTTAGGCATCTTTATCTTTTCGCATTCTTCTTTCATACTATTTATATTGAATTTTGTTCGATATTAGAAGCATAAAGGGTGTTCCACGATATAATAGATAAACTTTCTAGAGATGATCTAAACAAGCCTAAAAAAACATACCTTACCGGTGTTAATAAAAATAAAATATGTAGTTGTATTAATTTACATTGCACGCACTGTTTGTGTGCCGCGTAGAATCGGTCAGTGATTGCGTTTGTTTGTTATTGCAATAATATTTTACCTCATAATGGTAGCCGTTTGTGTGCGTGCGGAGTATCCACGGTCCAGATCAATGGGGGCGCAACATTTTAAAAAGTGATATCGTGTTTTCAATTGTAACAAGTTTACGCGTTTAGACAATATACTGTTCCCATGTGCAGATGTCCTTTTTATTTTGAACGTACCTGTAGATCATGTTTACTTCATTTTAACATATATTGTTGTTTATAAAAAAGAGTGAGAATTGCATTCTGGGTTAGCTCGCCATTTTAAAGTTCATTTCCTTCCTGAAATCGAGTTAAGAACATCTAGGTAAGGTTATCTTATTCAATGTTAATAATTTTTATCTCAGGTAATCTGATTAATTATTTAAAATCTATTTCGTTCAATCACATCTTTATTTAAAATCTAATATTTTACATGTTATTTATATAATATTTCAAGGGCACATGGTAACATTATATTTCGATTTTTAGGCTCAAAATTTAAAATTTAAGACCAAATTCAAGCTAAAAATACAAAGACCAAAATTTAAAGATCTTTTCATCATCTTATGTGAGATCGTAGCTTATATCAGAGATCTCATCTCGGACATCGTACATCTTATCTGAGATAGATATAACCTAAACGCATGCAGCAGTGCTAATAATGTGAATTAATCTACAATAACCATACACCATCGGGTTGATGAAGTCTATCCTTCGGATTAGAGCTATTCTATTACATGGAATTGGGCAATTATCAATAAGCTAGTCGAAGTAACGGGCATCTCAGATCAAGGCGCAGCATTTTTTATCTTCATCGAAGTAATTGGTGATCAGATTACGTGTCGTACCATCTCGATACAGTCGACCATTTCATTACACCAGAAGAACTTTCATCAAAAGTAGCCAATCGTGAGTTAGCAACAACCTATGTTTTAATTGAAGTAAATATCTGTATAAAATTATATTTGAACCTCAATCCATAATTCAGCGCTACTTAATATATATACATATATTAAAAAATATATGTATATAATTGTAAATATAAACAAATATTTGCCGTACATCGGAGCGTTTCTAAATTTAGTTGCGAAATGTTAATTACCCACTTTAAATAATAAAATAAAACGAGTAAAATATAGATTTTACTATTACCGGTGTATAGATGCTGGACCAGGTCAAAAGTGCGCGAGCGGTTGGTGCTGTGTCAAGCCAGAGAGCTTTGCCGACGCCTAAAACATAGCTCAAGGTCGGCACTGCGTCCTGCCAGAGAGCGTTGCCGGCACCGAAATGACAGTCGAGGACAATCTGTGTCGTGCTAGTAGCATTGTTGGCACTGAACTCAGTCACTCCTCGAGTACTGCCAAGCGTGCGGTTTATATACACTGTAGCGATCCCCCACGCGGTCACGATAGTGGGAGTCAGGCGTGCGCCAACTGAGACGATACTTCGCACGGTAAACAAGAATAAATTAAACAAGAAACTTAATTAAATATAATATAAAGCGGCACCAACTTACCAAACTATTACAAAGGAAATTAATGATAGATTAATGATCGACTTGAAATTAATACTGAAATTGATTTTCCTACAGAACAGCACGTAACAAAATTAGTTGATGTTTAGTATATACATTCATTATGTCGCGATAAAGTATACGGATTCATCGATGTTTTTGGAGACTCTCTATTTCTGTTCATGTCGTAATCGTAGTCAATTAATTTAACTGCTGACAATCCACAAAATAGAGTTTCTTTTATTATATGCTACGGTGAGAATGAAGAAAAATGATAATGTGTAGGAGTTTATAGTTTGTGCACCTTGCATTTTGTTGCACTTAGGTACACACATGAAAAACAGCTGATACTAATTGCACTAATCTACACTTCCTTCAGACCAAATGCAAGTAGGTACATTCGCTAAAACTTCCACTTTTCCTAAATAGAATATTTTTCGTACAGTAGACAGACACCCAATGATTGCAGCATGCAATAAGGCGTTATACTGGCAAGGTTTTCCGATATGGAAACTTTACCCTTGGATTACTCAACAAAGCACATTTCTGCAGCCCATGTGTATATCCGTTCATTACACCTTTTAAAAATAACACAAATATGAAAACGAAAATAGCATCCCTTTACGAACCAGTTATTCTCTTAGGTTAAGTCCTTTATAATGTCACATATTGCACTTAATTCCAATTTGCAAGATTGTTGTTGTTGAAAACCTCTATAAAATCAATTTGATTCATTCCACTAACCGCAAATAAAACACTCGAACAATCCACCCATACTTTTATTACCATTAATTATTTTTCTAGGTTATGTTAGGGTTAATTTTTTATGTTAGTGTTGCGCGCTTGTTATTTAGTGATACGTAATTGCTTTACAACTTACTTTACCTTACTTTTACCAGTCGGGACACCAGTTTATGATCAACTTTATTATATAATACATCATATCAGGAACAATCATGAATGTTCTTATTTTTTATAGATAGCTCAAGAGATTTGTTGCAATCGAGTTAATCCGCTCACGTTCAAGAGTATTTATATTAATAGTAATTTCGAGTATAGGTTTTGCTAAAATTAATTGACTTTGTCTTACCCTCATTCCTTTCTATAATTCCACCGATTATCAAGACAGAAGTAGAAAATAAATGATCTCATTCCAATACACCATATTTAAAGAATACAATTTTATTGCGTATTTCATATTTCCTTATTTTATTCGTATATACCTTTTTTGTCATGAACTTGAAAAATAATAATCTGCATTGTAGAAAAATAACAAGAAGCTGTAAACTGAAATATTGAAGAAAAACGTTTCTGCTTGTCCGTCGCTATTGTTATAATTACCATTATTTTGTGTACACGTGCCTGAACAATCATACTCCAGGAGACGGAAAATTCTACGAACTGTGCGTGGGTCAGCCATTCTTATTATTCGTATGGCATTTAAAATAACTCTCTTCACTAAAAAAAAAAAAAAACTCACGGCGTTACTCGTTTATTACCATGACAACAACGTAAGCGGCATTTCTCATTTATGTCGCTCAGTCCGTTATTCCCTAATGAGGCGTTCATAAATAAACGTTATTTGAATTGCAGTTTCGCTGACTGTTCACTGTTAAAAAGTAACAAACCGAAACTCTTTCTCCTCTCCGTGCCTTTTGCCACCATCATTCCGATTCCATTCCCCTAACTCATTACCTTTTGAGCGCGAAATTCTGCTGCTGTTACTTTGCAAAGCGGACAGCCGGGGTGCGGTGCCCTCGCTTTCGGGAATTATTTAAAACTAGGAAAGTTGGCGAGTTTTTCAGAGAGAATTTCAAGTTACTTTGTGGATTCCGACGAGAAAATGAAAAGGCAAAAACGAACCTAATTACCTACATATAACGGATTGAAAATATGTAATCAGGAAATGAAATATACCTACCTACATACAGCTGGTACACATTTCTAAAGAAATTTACCAGGCAATAAAATGTTTCCTTAGTAAGGTTTTTATGGTTTCATTAACTTAGCTAGAAAATTATCTCGCATTATAAGTTTAAGAAATTACTTTCTTTTATCCGGACTACTTGCTTGCCGCAGACTTCTTTTTTCGCATATTACTGCGGCTAGGAAGCGTAGGTCTACACAAATTAATTGGAGACAAATATTATCAAAGTTTATATACAGCAGGAACCGCTCCGTGTATTTGAAATCGGTAATGTAATAAAAACAAGCGGAATACAATAAGCCTACAGCCACGTTTGACAAAAAAAAACAAAAAAAAAAATTAATATGTCCACGCAAAAACCTATAAAGTATCTTCCATATAATAGCTTTACACGACAATAAAACCTATTCGTTGTATTGTCGTCGCATTTGCCCAGAATATGTCTCCTACACAACAACTTTCAATACACTATCGACAAATCTCGTCAATAAATAGTGATCATGTTGATGGAACTAATACAACCTTCCGGAGCACGGTCGAAATCAGAAAGTTTTAACAGCTTATAGCGACATGTTATGTTTTTGTTCTAGCTCGTACTGTATCGATTAAACAATATTTCATAAATCCCCGTCGTTCCGAGTAAGGTGCGTTGTTATAGACAAGGCGAACAACCAGTAAACTACATTAAAGTTTACGTTTAAAGTTGGCGGAGTGAATTCAATGCTTCCTGTAAACTCTATAGTGTACCTACACTGTAGTTGAAGTGATACACGTGCAACTTATAGTGGCATGCACAATTACAGCAAGCTATATCGAATTACTCGAAGATATAGCAACAAACAAACTTTCTTAACTTGAAATGTTTGTGCAAGGTTTATATACATATGTGTATATGTTTTGAAAATGCTAGAGGACGGAAAAGATAACTAATATCTCAAGAAGTAATAGTCTATTAGCAAAAAAACAATTTGAAGAAGACAAGGGAAAAATATAACAGCTGACATGAGATCTATAAGTGCAAACATATGTTGATACTTAAACAGGAAAAAATGTGACATGGCAGTAAAATAGGACGATAGTTTTTAGTAACAGATTCGTGAAAGGTGCATTGCATAAATGCGTAGCTGTTTCTAACTTTCTAACTTAGAAATAACGATAAATAAATTGATTCGAATTGAAGCTTATATCCAAACAGAGAATGGTTATTACATCTGCCTAGCGGATCATTTTCAACCGCGAGGTAATACGATCAAATAATCCATTAGTTCACCGCTGTTTCGAGAATTAAATTCTAGTGTCTAATCGAACAAATACACGTTTGTCTGTATGGGTAGGGTCACCCAACGGCAAGAACCTTTAAATGCGGACAATGCATCGCATAACGCATGGCCACTGTTAATTAACAAAGGAATTACCCCTTCTGATCGTGCTTTGTACACACGTCCTTGAATATATGTTCCATATGTACATGGTTGCTTTACGTTTGTTCATCAGCTTGTAAAATTCCGTTCAAGCATCGCATTTCCCGTTTGATTCCTTGATGCTCCTGGCAAGTAGAGAGGGCGTTTGCAAAATTAAACTGTACTAAGTAAATTCATTTCGTAGCTTTGTATTTTCCATGCTCGAGCGTATGCACTTATTCTTAAGTTTCCATTTCGGATAGTTATACTATTCAGATGCTAAATGATGGGGAAGACCGACCAAAATAGTGCAAGGACGCAGGAATAGCCCTTCCATAATATAATCAGATACTTTCTGCAAATACGTAGCAGATAGGTGATATGAATCCAATGATGCAAAGTGGAAGTATTAGCAATCGCTAACATTCTTTTTCAGCCTTTCCGGATCTAAGACCATTAGTCACTTTAATTTAAAAACTAATTTGAAAAAACAAGAGACAAACAAGCGATACATGTTTCAGGTTTCTGGGCCTATCAAAACGCCTATCGTTATATTGTGATATTAGCATCCTTCATAAATCTAATGATGACTTCATACACTTTAGAGCTGTTGAAACTCAGTAAGGTCACCTACTAATTGATATATATATATATACATGTATTTGGACAAGGAGTCTTTGCCGTTGGGGTAAATGAGTGTATGGATGATTTCTTGGGTAGCGGCATTAACTTAAACAATTATTCTATTGTTTCTTTATTTTTGTTGCCAATATTTCGCATCAATCTGATGCTTCATCAGGGCTCAACTACAATATTTATTATTGAATGAAATTAATAAGTATGTAAAAAGTATTACTTACAAACGTGAAAACAGATGTGAAAAATCTTCAACTTAAGAATCTACGTTTCTCACTTAAGGTGAATTTGTAACACTGTATTCCATGTTTTCTGCACCGTAGTAAAAATATCCGTCGATTCTTAAGTCTGGCGATCTTCTCAGATGTTGAAAGCCATCTCTTGAAAGTGGAGGCTTTCAACATCTGAGAAGATCGCCAGACTTAAGAATCGACGGATATTTTTACTACGGTGCAGAAAACATGGAATACAGTGTTACAAATTCACCTTAAGTGAGAAACGTAGATTCTTAAGTTGAAGATTTTTCACATCTGTTTTCACGTTTGTAAGTAATACTTTTTACATACTTATTAATTTCATTCAATAATAAATATTGTAGTTGAGCCCTGATGAAGCATCAGATTGATGCGAAATATTGGCAACAAAAATAAAGAAACAATAGAATAATTGTTTAAGTTAATGCCGCTACCCAAGAAATCATCCATACACTCATATATATACATATACTTTGATTTCCACACTCTTGAAATGTTTAGTAGTCTTTCCATAAATTTCCCTCTGTGCATCCGGAGCTATGGCAAGAAAAATATGATCCAAGTCAACCATCTCATATCCAGATTTGCCTAAGGTCTCCTCTAGAATGCCCAATTTCTTAAAATGAACAGGAAAAACACTATCACCGAACTTAAGGCGGGTAATACCGAAATAACAGAAAGCATCAGATTTTAGCGCGTACTTCATTGTCAGAAACCGATACCTCAACTATAATCGAGGCTCCTGGACAGCTATATATATAATGCTTTCACCGGTGTGGACCTCATTGCACCGACATATATACACAAAATCCTATTTGGAATCATTTTTAATCGATTTTAGATGCTTATCTTCCGCAACACCGAAGAATGTCGCTCCATAGTCTAAATGAGGTCGTATACATGCTTTGCAAAAGATTGTTGTCACAAATTTGTCAGCTCCCCATTTGACTTTGGCTATCATGCGCAATATATTCAAAAAGCGTGCATATTTACATGCTATTTGATTAATATGGGGGCTAAGTTTATGATCAATATGGAAACCTAGATACTTCATAACTAATTTTACTGAGAGTTTGACCTTATTCAAGATCATAAAGACGCTTACAAGATGCTTGTGTCATGAAAAATAATGACATTCGATTTGGTCAAGAAAATAGCAAGCTGTGAGGTGAAAGCCAATGGTTGCATTGTTTCATTGCTTTTTCAAAGGTATCCTTTAAGCTCCTTAAACTATAAAGGCAAAAAAGACCGTAATGATTTGTAAAAATTTTGCACGTAATAACTGGGGTTGCAACCCAAAAATACTGCTCTGGATGTATACAGCAATCGTAAGACCAATGATCACTTATGGGGCAGTGGCTTAGAGCAAGAGAACTAATCTGGCCATTGCGAGAGCTAATCTCTCCAAACTGCAAAGATTAGCATGTGTATGCATAGCTGGGGCAATGAAAACCTGTCCAACAGCAGCTATTGAAGTGGTACTAAATCTTACTCCTCTTAATATTTTGGTGGAGAGCATAGCCAAAAGGATCAGACGCAGGATGATCAGGGAAGGAATGGCTAGGCATATGCCTCAGTCTCCTGAAGGTGACCAAACCAGGGACATGCCCCGAGACGCCATGCCAAGAAAGTTGAACTTTGTGAAAGAATTTACCACAAAGCTTAGAACCAAGAGCGGAAGGAATAAAGACACCATCTCCGAATGTAGATTTTGTGGGGAACAGAATGAAACATCCATCCATTTACTCACAAACTGCGCTGCACTGTGCAACTTAAGGGCTCTGCACCTGGGAGCAAGTTAAATTGAAGAGGGTGAGTTACCTAATCTGGGGCCTTCTGACATTCTGCACTTTCTAAAAGAAATCGGACTGGACTGCCAGCTGTAAATACAGCGAGAATAGGGGATATAATAGATCTTTCAGGTCGCAGTGTACCCCCTAATATTACATACATACATACAAGCCCCCTAATGTTTTAGCGGAAGCAATCATGGAAAAATCATCAGCATTTTGTACCGTTTTAATGTGTCAACTTATCATTCTGAGATAATCCGCTGTATATAAGATAAAACGGATCCCTGTCCAACTTTGCCAACTCTAAGTTCCATCAATTTATAATTTCCTGCTCTAAGGTATATCAATCCTGACGAATGTTGATAATGGTACCTGTTTAATATCTGGAAACACGCATCCAATATATATATTCTAAGCAAGGTCCAACTGTATTTCCGTCACTACATCCAAAACGGCATTCTCCTTCTCTCCGAAATCCGTAATATTCAGAATGAAAACTGTGCCCTTCAATCCACCATTCTAAATGGCTCTTAATTACACGTTTATAGATCTTTAGACCACAAGATAGCAGAGAAATTGAACGAAATCCATATCGAGTTAAAGATTGACAAGCGGACTTTTAGCTTCAAAAAGTAGGAAACTTCATAATTTTGTATGCAATATTATCAAGCTCTGGCGAAGTATCCTTGACAAAATGAAGCACACAAATCAACTCAGCCAGTGAGATAGGTTTAGCCAACCAATGATTCATATTGCTATTAGTGGTTTCTGTTATCCTGTGTTTCGCTAATGCTGGTACTAATGCATCTAATATGCTACCTCAGCTTGTAAGCGACTTCGATTACCAAATCTTACATTGTTAAATTTCTTAAGTTCCTGCAATATGTCCTAGAAGTACACCATTTACGGGTCGTTCCTCACGATACGTATCTAACATGAAAATTAAATGGCGTGGATGTATCTAGCTTTCTAAAATCAGAAAAAATTTCAAGACTACCATTTGCGAAAATGTGTCCAATACTCGCTACATTAAAAAGCATTTGCATACAGTCTATTAGACAACTAATCCTGTTGAATATTGATGACTTGCCTATTCTAAAAATATCCGGAAAAAAGCAATGGAATTTCATTAAAATATCATCCATAATAAACTGTATACGTGCATCAGATAACGTCGCATCGTTATTGTGAAATACCCATTTAAAATTGGTAAAAATATTTCGATTATAGTACTACTACGGGTTTGCGAACCGGACACGCTACGCAGCTGGCCGAATTAATTTAAACCGCTTTGATGGTTTCAATGTTTTCGTCGACGTGGAATATGCATTTCACCCGCCGGAAAAACTGGAAAATTTGTTTGACTATCAACTTTTTGATTTGTACGGCTACTTTACCGTATGGAACGTCAGGAGTGTTGTCATTTCGCAGGCGCTGAAAACGAATTAAATTTCCGTCATTTCCTCGTGTGAAATAAATATGTCGACGTGAATCGTGTATTGCGCTTCGTTATCGATAAAATGTTAATCGTAAAGTGAAAATTGAATGAGTTAGTGTTGAAATATTTTTAAATGCGTTTCAAATGAGTTGAATGGGAAATAAATACGACTTCTATCAAATTGATTAAGAACTTGATTATTTTCCATAAAATATAATTACCAAGAAATTGTTGTGAAATATGTGTTACGTGTAAATTGGTTTATGTCTGTATAAGTATCAAAATGAACAACCGACCCTCGCCTAGGATGTTAATTGTAAATTCTGCTAAAAATAAAACAAAACGTCAGTCAGTGTTTTCTGCATGGGATAGCTTAACGAGAACAAAGTTTCTTCTAATGGACTCTATAACGTCAGAGCAAATAAGGAGGCACCTTAAAGGATAATATGCCAAATTAAGGGCAAAATTAAAGAGCGTCCCTTAGGAAAAAGAAAATCGCAATAATATAATAGGCGCCAGTGAAAATAGTCACTCCATTCTTAATCTGATTTGATTTAATCAGTCGCCTCCACCATTTTTAAATAAAAGCTATGTTTTTGAAAATAGGACTGAAAAAAGCAAGACCAGTAAAATGGTGTATGTACGTATTATTGTTGCTGCTTTAACCTACACATTTCTTGCAATGGACCTCATTTCTTTTTTTAGAGAGAGGTTTAGCAAGACATAGTCATGCTTGTCAGTCATCGCCGTTGGATCAAATTTTCTTCTTAGGATTGATAGAGTGAGATATAGGGATTATTAAGAATAAAATAGATATATTGCCGTAAAAATATCTATTTTATTCTTAAAAAGAGTTGATACTCCGCCTCTATTCATTATATTTTTAATTATTCGAGCGTTCGGCTAAACTATACGATAGTCAGGCTACAGAGTTTGAACAAATTGTGACTTGTCAGAGCACTTCCACAGCTGAAGCAGTGACGTCGTGTGTGTCATGTGGATCAATCGTGGATTTCGTACAAAACGTTAACATTAAGTTTTGTCTCAAGTTGGAAAAAAAAAGTGCCGGCGGTAAAGCTCATGAATTAAAATCAGTGTATGGCGATAATGTGATGACCTTGAAGATTATTTGCAAATGATATCAGCGAGTTAAAACTGGAAATGGTGCGGTTGAAGACGAGGAATCTTCCAAAGAGAGGTCTCTCGCTTATAAACACAGACGAAAAAGGGCAAAATGTGAAAAATAGACCGTTCAATAGACGACTGACTGTTCAAGAGAATTTTAACGAATAATCTATAAAAGAGACGAGCGAATGCGAAATCTGTTCCCGGACCTTTAACTGACTAACAGAAGCAAAGTTGTGTGTCACACGGAATGTTGCACGGAATTGAAGAATCATCTTATTACAGACCCGGATGTAATGGTCAAAATAATAACTGAAGATGGAAGTTGGGTGCATGGTGATGACTCTGAGACGACAATATAGAGTTTCAAATGGAAAACGGGCGCCTTTTCTTGCCTTAAGAAGACACGCCACTTAAAGTCGAACTCATACTCGTTAGTAAAACATCTATGACATTTCTCGAACAAAATCCCATAAGAAATAACATAGGGCTCTGAAAGTATTTGACTTTCTATCAGTGTCGGCTTAGACAGCTACACAGAGAGCTTGGACACATAGACAGATGCCTCAGACAGGTAAACAGACAGCTCAGACCGTCTAAGCTTTCCCATTGCCCTTTTCTTGATGGTGAAGGCATAATGTGATTAGAGTTCGTTCTGTATATTATGTATAACTGTAAACTCCGAATATTACAAGAGGTTACTGTAACGTTCGCTTCCTTCTTTATCACACCTTCCACCTGACTGGTAAGTTTTTGGCCAAAAAATGATTCCTGTCTGCCCACATCAACTTTACTCTCCAAATTCAAAACATCACGTGACTTCTGGCTCTTCCACAAAAAATAGAAACCGTGCCAAAAGGAAATCGTTTTTGCATCACTTCCAACATCGATAGGGCCAGGATCGAACAGCTGAAGGCCATTCCGACACAAGCCTTCCAGATATGCTTCCAATCACTTATCATCGTTAGCCAAAGGGAGTACTTCAAAGGAGATTAATACGAATCTGATGTAAACTTATCACGTTACTCATATTTTTTTGATATTTATAGAGTTTCACTCCTTTTCACTTCCCAGGATCCAAAGATGAAAATATGAATATCTTAAAACTTGTGTGGTAAACTTTAAAAGTGTTGGTATACGTTCTCGTGTACATTATCAAAGAGCATAAAGAGACGGTGGCAGTTTCTTACCCTTGCCGTTATTGAAACGAAACGATCTCACAGAAACCGCCAGCTTATGCCTGATTAAAAATTCTAATTTCGATATTGCGCGGAGAGTGGAAAGCGGTTTTCCCCATCGAAGAGGGAAACTCGAGAACGAAAGCAGCCCCCATTTGAAAGGGGCTAGCAATTTCAGCCGTCGCCCATATCGGAAAGGCGAACTACACAGCTCAGTGCGACGGGAGTATGAATGGAAATTGATGTGACGTTAATGGAGTAAATTAATCATGACCTAAGGTTTATTGAAGTATTATAATTTTATTAAGTGGGTGTTCTCTATGAATTATTGTCAGATAATGTAACGTATAGTGGAGATTGAGGCCAAAATAACCGATTGCCTTTTTTTATTAGAATGTTGTAGTGCGCCCGGAGGTGAAAGATAGAAAGGACGGAAAATCAATTGGTTTTGGTGGAGATAGATATGCAATATTCTCAGATTAAACGAAAGTTATCCTGTAGTCTTACCTATAACTGACAAAACTTTTAGGGATGATGGATATTTATTAAATAATAAACTTTTCTAAATGAATAAAATTCTTCAAATGTCAAAGAGAAACTTACTGCTTATTAGGTATCTCCCCCCCCACCCCCCAACTAAGTCAAATCTTCCCCTAATCATCATCATGATCCCGGAAGCATTCAGACATCGCGATTGACCAGAACAGGATTCGAACCCGCGGTATCCGGTAATAGTTGAGACTCTAAATGAGGGTGTGAGAAACTGGGCCATGACAAACTGTTTTTGTCGAAATGAGTAAAGTTGTCACTCATGCTTAGTCTAAGTTATCTAGTATTGCGCCGCTAGTTTCAAAGACGAGCTTTTCCATGTTCTTGAAAGAATCTATTGTTCACCCAGATGCTTCCGGCTTTGAAAAACTTCATGTTCAATTGTATTGATTTTTTTACGCGTAACAGTTTAAATGAAGAGTTAATCTTTAAAAAAATTGCATTTCGTTCAGCTAGCTTCAACTTTTCCATTTTTTTTACAATAAGTTTCCTTTCACATAATTCTTTAATCAGTAGCAAGCGACAGTGAAGAAAAATGTTTACTATCATTAAAATTGACAGTGACTAAAATAAAAAATATAGTATAAAAAGCTCGTTTCATACAAGCACTTTTTCGTATTTGGCTTTTGGAAAACTCTCGTTTTTTCATACTTGCCCTCAAACGACAAAAGCTGGCTTGCTTTATGAAATTTTTGAGCAACTCTAACGGAGTATAAACTCTGACAGTGCAGGCGTTTTGGTTGTACCCGTATTTGACTAGAAGTTCCCTACTGTGGAACTTGTTGGGCCAGCTCCAGGCAGTCACATAAAGTATGTTCCGACGTTTCGGCCTATAAGCAACTTGCACGATAAATTGGACTACTAATCAGTCTTATACGATACATGTGTTTATTACGCTCAAAATAGTCTGTCAATACTCCACAACGGTAGGTGAAGCTCAGAGCCGAGCAGCGTTTGGCTGCACTCAACAGGATTCTAATTAATGTGGGTAGACCGATAAGTAGAAAGAGACCGGTCCTCTGTGGAGCGCTTCACAACATACTTCTCTGTGAGGAACCTATTGGGATTGGTGCTATTACGATTTGGAAGCATAAAAAATGACTGGTGAGAGCACAGAGAAACATGCTTCTGCGGATGACGTTGGTTTGTAGGACTGTGTCATCGATTGCATGGCAGGTTGTGACTGGCACTGTCCCTATAGATCTGTTAATACATGAAAGGGATGGCATGTCATTCGTTATAGATGATGAGAAAGCTTGGCGCATTGAGATCGAGGAGTTGTCCTACAAGATCTGGCAGGAACGCTGGAGCAAAGAGAAAGGTAAGGCGCAATAGACTAAAGGCTGACAAGAGATATTAAAAACTGGACGGAATGCAGCCATCGGAAAGGCGGGTATTACTTGACGCAAACCCACACGATATACGACTCAATCAGATCCTGTGCCAAGCGTTTTAGGAAGGATGCTACTAATCTATGCATGTACTGCGACAAAATCGATACTGCTGAACAAACCATCTTCCAGTACACTCGATGGGGGATCTGAAACGTACGCTATAGGCAAAAATTGACACACTGACCCCTGATACCTTAGTCCCGTGCATGATTTCCTTTAAGGAAGAGTGGTGGCTGATTCATGGGCATGTGTAGACAATATCATTAGTAGGAAAGAATATGAGGAGTTCGAGAGACAGGGGATTGGACCAATGTAGTGTGGTTACGGTTAGACACCCACTGACGCTGACTGACGTAGATGCTTTATTTATTGAGAGTGATAGGAGGGGTTTTAGTGGGTAGACATATATTGGTGTCCCACACTACCAAACCATTGATTTAGGTCTGGTATGCAAAAAGCATTTTCTCCGCAAAGAAACAACAGGTGGTTATAGATGCCTATCTATTCTCGTGTGGAGTGATGGTCGATTGTTTTATGAGGGCATTGGGTGTAGTCCACAAAGCAGGAAGAACAGCCTTGTGTAGGCAAACTGGCAGTCACTAGCTGATCAGCAGTCTCATCCCCTAGATTTCTTTTACGACCTTTAACCTAGTGTGAAGTCGTTATCAACAGCGATTGCTTCCAGGGTATTATGGCATTAAAGTATTAAATCTGTTGGAAGCCGCAACGAAAATAAGTTGTCGCTTAATGCTTCTTGTTAAGATTTCTCTACACCATGCAGAATTGCACACACTCTTTCGTGCCTCCAAGAAAAGGCACCTAAGCCTCACAGCTGCTATGTACTAGTCCTTTCAGAAAAAACCAACACTTAGGTATGTGATGGGACTGAATGTCTTTGGGAAGGCTGACTTTTTTTTAGGGAACCTGAAAAATATTTTATTCAACAACGTTCTGAACTACCTTAAAGATAAGAAGTTGCTATCTACCTTACCAATTAAAATAATAAACAATAAGCTCATATGCGGTCACCTTGATGCCGCCAGCCTTCTTTTTTTGTCGTCATCTATAAACGTTGCCGTGCAAACGATAAAACCATGTTTATTTTCTGCTATTTGAATGCTTTATAAAAAACGATTGCGAGAAACGATACTAATTGGAGAAACAATTTGACATTGTTATGGCATTGAAATCTTTTCCTATAATGATTATATAGCACCATCTGGTCAACATATTAAGGCTTTCGCTGACACAACAAACTACAAAATATTCTTAAATATTAATCTTTCTCTTCATTTTGAGTTTTGCATGTCAATACTTATGATGCATACTCATCTATTCTACATTGATACAAAGAAGCTTACTTGCAGAAGCTACTGCCGGTTAAACCGCGGAAAAAGTAAGATTCATGTAGCGCCCTCTCGATGTCAATTTCTGAGACAATACATACGGAAGCGCCGGAAGATATATGCACAGATTATATACGTCCCAGGACCGTTATATAAAAATTTCATGCAAATTTATATGCACATACCTAAGTGAAATAGATTCATATTTCACGGGCTCGCTTATACTGACATCGCTCTACAGGACCATATACCAGCCAAATAACCATTGTAAATTTTACGAGCTCGTCCGGAGCGATGCGTAGAAGAGAGAAAAGGTACGTAAGAGAACAGAAGAAGATAGAGGAAATTATCTGTTCAAGTTACTTTAGGACTTATATGTATATACAAAAAGTAGGTACCTACATACGTGTAGGTGGCAATGGTAAGTATATATAGTAGTGCAATATAAAAGTGAAACATTTTAAAATCGTAATTATTTGATTGCACAATTGTGAAAAACTAATTTTGGGAAAAATGTTAAAAGATTGGTTATTCTTAATATTAATCTGGGCATCCTCTTCTCTATTGACAACATACGCTGCGTTTTAAATAAATGAAGAAGTTTGAAACAATATTGAAGACCAAAAAGGTAAACAAACGTTGATTACTTGTAGTTGATTTTAAAAGAAAACAAAAAAAGAAACATTGTTTGGCAAGGAACCAAAGAGATTGATTCGCTCACGCTTCGGCACGGCTAACTAAAAAAAAAAAAAAACTCAAGCTGCCATCGTAATTTTAAAGAAACTACCTCCCCTTTCCTTAAAGTCAGGATCCCTCGTACCTTCAACCTGGTTACACAGTATTAATTTTGGGACTTGATTGAAAAATCAATGATCGTTTGGATGTCGAAGCTACCGATTGTGCAATGCCTCAGAGTCTTTTTTTCTCTAAACGATGGAAATTAATTTGTCGTTCGAAAAACATTACCCAACCTTTAACGTGACCGTAACTTAAAACAAGGCTGACGTGGGCAGCACGTTTATGTCCTTCAAGCTGAGTAATAGTTTATGATGATGCACACTTTTCAATCTAATATCAGGGATTTTTTTTTAAATGTGTCTTATTACGTGATAAAGATTATTCTAACCTAAAAGTATTAGTCACAAAGTAATTATAGGAAATACAGGCATATTTCTTTAGCTTTGCCTTTTTTACGGATGCATTTAGATTATCACATATTTTTTTCTATACCATTAGTAACTCTGCAACCTTAAGAGTGAACGCAATCAACTGATCAAGTCGACAGCCGGAAGACAGACCCGTAACGCCTCATTGCAACTTATGGACCTATGTTAGATGGTGATAAAGTGTAATCAGTGAATTAATCAATGATTTTAGAAACTCTCTATCACTGTTCATGCCACAATCGTAACCTGTTGATCTAACTGCTGACAACCCATTATATAGAATTTCTTTTATTATAAGCAACGATGAGAATCAAAGAGAAATGATAGGGGATCCGACAATTTGTGCTTATCGCATTTTGTACTCGTCACACATATGAAAGGCAACTGACCCAAAAATGCACTAACTTACACCTTCAGAAAAAATGCAGTTAGTTACGTTCGGTTCCTGCTTGATACAAGTTCACGTATGCGTACAAAGACCTCTATTGATTGCATTAGTTATGTTAGCAGGCCCTCCGATATGGAAACTTTATTCTTGGATTATTCCTATTCAGATCACGCAAATGATAAAATTCAAGAAAGCAATATTTTTCAAAACATTTCTGCAACTACATACATATGTGTATATCCATTTATAACACCTTTTGAAAATAACATAAACATGGCAACAACAATATGCATCCTGTTATCTACAGCTTATTTTTCTGGTTGGTGTTACATTGTTACACTTTGTTGTGTCAGGACGCCACTATACAGTCAACTTTAAATGTATTAATCGGTATTAAGAGTCTATTTCTTCTGGTATTTTTCGATTTTTTATATAAATATTTGAAAAATTATAGTCAATTTTACAATAAACGATTCTCTTCGTTTTCTTGTCAAAATTTGTGTTTTTTTTTTTTTTGTAAGGCAATTAAACCTGAAAAAGGTTCTATCGTCCCAAACAACAAAGAAATGTTTTTTTTTCTGCCAATTGTTTGCTTATTTTGATAAAGGCTGGCAGGGAAAACAACCAGTCATGCACTATAGATCACTTTTAAGTGCAATCCTCTAAGCATGATGTATATATATTTTCTAGATATCAATTTGAAGCAAATTTAGGAGAAAATATTCCTTTCTTCGAGGAAAATTCACTTAGTTTTAGACAATGATATATACATAGGAATATAAATAAAATAAGTGACTTGGTTTTTAATTTACCTAATAGTAATAACACAAATATTCATTATTGTTCCGGAACAAAAGATTCATGAATCTCAATATGTTTCTGTAGTATTATTCTATAATGATAACCGCTTGGAAAAAATAAAACTTTTAAATTGCAATGGTTGTGATACTGTTTACATTGCCCAAAGTTTACAGGAGCTTAAAAAACGTTTGAAACAACAGAATTACGGTATTTCTATTAATAATATCTATAAGCGTACAAGTCTTTATCACCATTTTATAACCACCGGTCATTGTTTTGGTTTTTTGAACCCTGTCATGGTAGATATCTAAGATAATATTAAAGGGCGGTTATTATCTAAAGTTAGATATATTGGAATATATATATTAAAAACCGTAATTTTGAAACAGATATAAATAATTTCAGTAGTTTACACATAAATCATTTTTTTCCCATAATAGAGTTTAGTTGTATTGCTTTCCTTTTGAGACACATATTTTTTTATCTCTGTTTATCTATTATTGTTATTATATATTATATTTTTGCAGAAGGGTTATATGCAAGAAGTCTCTAAAAGCCACATATTGTTTTTAAAATTGGATATTATTATACTTTGCTTTACATGTAGTTCTACATTTACTTAATTCTGTTTTTAAATTTTGGACGTCACTGTATTAATATTTCACATATCGTTGACCAAGGGATAAGAAAAAATGTTTTTTGGCTTATCTATCTCTGTTACTTAAATCATTTTAAATTCATTACTGCTTTGTTTTCTCACTTTTAACTTTTAGGTAACAATTTTCAATTAAACATTTATAAATTTGTTAAGTGTTGATCTTTATATTTTTCTTTATTTTTTATTTTGATTATTTTTTTATGAAAGTTTTAATATTGTATAAAATGATTAAATATATTAATTAACAGGTGAATATAGCTTGTCTTGTCTTTTTTAAGTTTTAAATATAATTTTAAGTAGAATTAAATGATGTACATTCGATTAGAAAGATGTCAACATGGTTTCTAAGTATAACTCCGGATGCCAAACTTAGCTGAAATCAGCATTGCACCGAACAGGGCAGACGTTTCAGCATTTTATGCTATCAAACTAGAAAATTGAAATTCATCCTAACTCACAAGGTTTTAGTGCAATTTTATTACGTTCAGGTTCATTCAAAGATATCTTACGGTGTAAAATAAATAGTTTGCAAATTCCATAAAAGAATTATGTCTGATGGAGTTGCTTTTAAACAGGGAAATTTTTATATTAAACAATAAATAGATTCCTTTTTTTTATTGATATCGATACCTCCATTTATATCCTAGGCAATAACCAACTGTAATCCATACGATATCCAATAGGTTTCCGAAGAGACGCGAGGTCGGAATAAATAAAATTATTTGAAAAATATATCTGGTAGAAGCGGAGCGCGCGGCCACGGCGGCGATAAATACTGACGCGATCCCACTAATCCGTTCAATTTTACACACACAAACAGCTTACCTCGCCCGGAAAGGAATATCCGTGTATGTGGTGCTCGGATCCCTGTTGGTTCTCGGTACCGTAGTGGATGTAAATCTCCTCGAACTGGTATCGATACGCCAAGGGTCCTCCGGATATATTTACATGCTGCTTAGTGTCCTTATCCACCCTGAACACCAAAGATTGTCCGGTATTGTGGAGGGTACCGCTAACCTGCTCTCGTAGAAACAAAAAAAAAAAAAGATGAATAGCTATACGAGCAGAATATAGAGGGTATTGTAAGCTTGCAGAATTTAGCATTGTTATCGCTTGGATTTTATATTGGATAATAAACCATTTAGGAAGTAAATGTATACATTTTACTTCACAACTTTTAGAGGTTTAAGACTAAATATTTAGTATGTAATTCTGTGATTAATTCACACACATTTTGCTACCTGCTCACTAGGGTGCAGTATAAGGCGATTTATTTGGCAAAGGCAAGTAATCTGTATATACTGGGTGCTGAAAAATTAACGCACAATGTTCATAACTACGTTGTTTTAATGTACAATGTAAACGAGGCATACAGGGGGGCTCACTACATTCGCGTCGGTTTATATACGAAAAGCGGTAGAATATTTTTAGTGTATAGATTCGTAAAGAGCACATTTTAAAATTGTTTCGAAATATACAGAGTGACTAAAAAAAATTACACACCAATGTTATGAAAATTTAAATGGAACACCCTATATATTTTGTCATATTTTGATAGTACTGACTAAATAAAGCCAATGTATTGTCACGTTTCCTATATCTAACTCAATCCGTTTCCAAGATAATTAAGTATTCTTCAAAATTTAAGACGTGTGTCTGTGTTAATCCTCCAATTTCTTCCACACAACCTCCTGCACCTGCCTAGAGAAATACTGGCTTTGTTTGTTGTTTTCTGGATATTTGTGTTCCACGTAAGTCTTTGATCAAACTATACCCTAAGGTATTTTTTTTTCTTTGACATACGGAATCCTTTCATTACCTAACACTAGTGGTTGTAAACCTTCTAGCATTCTTTTTCTCGCGAACGTGACAATTTGTGTTTGCTGAGCATTGATAGTCGCTTTGGTTTACATAAGTTGTCTACAATATTTAGTGCGGTTTGCATACCACAACTTTTAGAAACCGCCCTCTGATGACTATTTAAAATTTTAAAGATAGCTACGCCTTCTATCTTACATTTCAAGCCAAGTGCGAATCCCTACAATCAAAACACCACAAATTGTCTCTAATTTCACCTAGTGTTTGTTTTACTACTCTATCTCATTTGATGCCACAATTTACGATCCTACTGTATATTAGGGTACACTACAATAATAGAAACTAAGTCAGTCAAAAACGAAGCGTATGAATTTGAGCGTATGATACGTACTTTTATAATATCTGCAAGTTTAAGGGCATTTGGCTCCGCTCTGTGCCATTTAAAAGACATGCATGACATTGGCCCATTTGGACCACATGCTGTCCCTTTGACATAATGTATCAATAAAAAAGCTTGCGAGGATTCCTGTTATTGAAGGAGGACAAAAGGTGAAGGTATTAAGACGAGAACCTCGCGAAACTGGGGCGGGACATTCCAATTGTCCGTGTTTTTCGGTTATCGGTGTGAACTTATTCACCACAATGCACGAATAATCACTTACGTTAATAAGGTGTAAGTATTTGTTATATATATTTTTTGTAATTAGCATTGATCTTTCGCTTGAATTATTCCAAACTGGCGAACGTGACGCCTCTGGTACACGAATAAAAATCGTTAGTTACCAATAACTTCAAACGAAAACAGATCTGCTAAAGCTCAGATTGCCCTCTCTAACATGGTTTTCTTTCATCTAGTACATTAAAAATAATTGCTCAACTTATCTCTCAAGAAAATTGTATTAAATTGTTTAGTCAAATGGCTTTGAATGATCCAAAAACGATTTAGTAGTCGGTGAAGCTGGTTTTCTGGCCCTGAACCTTAGCTAAGCTTCCGTTAATTGTACCTCGTGAAGGATAAGATAAGTATGTTGGACTTATTTGGGTTTTTTTTTCTGATTGAATGCGTAAAGAAAGAATACATTGTAGATGTAATTTTGGGTTTAGTAGCAGTAGCAGTATGGCATATCGTTAATCCAATACAATGTTATTGTGGTCTCAGACTTTAGAATTTTTCCAATTATTCAGGTTAAATTTACGTATTTAGTAATTTCCATAAAAATACCTACATAAAAATTATATCGGTCATTAACTTAACCATTAAAGTTAATTAGGTTGGAAATGTTGAGACATTATCCGTAAATACGCAATTAACAAAAAAAAAAAAAAACAATTTGAGACGATATTTCTGTAGGCCATTAAAAAGATGACGAGGTCGGAAAAACTGCTATTATCCCCATTTAAAACGAAACAACAAAAGCACGATCCTGAATTTTGGAAGAAGCGAAACGACATCAAACGGAGAAGAACTGTTCTCTGCTTAGAAAACATTTCTCGTCTTCTCGGCAAACGATACTTTTCTAAATTAAGTCTCGCAATAACGAGCGGTACTGGAGCAAAAAGGGGGCAGCGAGGGGGGAATATTATGACGAATTGTTTTTTCATCGGGCGTAATTATTTTTTTTTTTGCTCCCGACGTCAGTGGCGTTTTGAATAGGAACGAAGAATTTTCAAGCGCTTGCGGCGGCTCCTGGGGATTGTGTATGACGTGGAGTAAAAAGCTGACGTCCCTTTAAACAGCGTATAATGGTCCTGATCATTAGCGGTGTCCCACAATGCGGCCGGAGCGCCGTGATTGAATGATGGATGACCCGAGATCCGGTGCTTTTCCCAACTACGTTTTCGGAGGCTGCCCCCACCCTGTTACCGCCACCGCTATTTGTCATATTACGTGTACACGCATTGAATACTGATAAAAATATGCTGCTCACTGGAATAGCCTGCTGTCGAAAAGAGAAAAAATTCATGAACGTTAGCAATCACGTTGCTTTTTAACAGGCACTTTATTTTCTAATATTGCTGCATATCTATTTGAAAGGTTTATACAATAAATTTTACAAAGGCTGCTAAAGTAATAACCTATAAAAGATCCACTATAAAAATTCTGCTCCATAAAATGTTCATAACAGTCACTTTCGGATTCAGTATAGGATAAGTGAATTAGTGTGAAAGCAATAACATATTAAAAAAATATTATTAAACTTGCAAAAATTCACAAAACGTTATGACGTAGTTTATACTAATAGTTATAATACAGTAAGTAAAAGCTTTTTAAAACCATAGATAAATATAAAGTTGGAATTAGAAAGCAATTAGGCCATTCCGCATCTGCAAACTTCGGCCTGTATGAAAGTCGCCATTTTAATCTATGATCTGTCAATCAGGCGTTGTCGAGGTTAGGTTTTGAAAGATTTGTCTGATGGTGTTTCGTTTATAACGTTAACCTACTGAGAATTATTTTATATTAGAGTTATTTGAAGCTTTAGCTTCATTATTAATGTGTAAATATGTAAATTGACTCTAAAGTTGTAAATAAATAATATTCAATTAAAAAGAGGTTGGTGCAAATCAACAAGATATTTTACTTTAGACGATTGAGTTTGTGAAGCGGCTCACGTCATCAGGTCTATAACTATAATAGTAGTAATCCGTATAAATAGTTATATATAAAAATAAACATAAATATAAAAATAAAGATGGAAGTATTATGAGTGTAAAATCATCAAAATGCAACTAATAATGAAGAAAGTAGAAAGTATTAAAATGCAATGAATAATAAAAGGTCGACTAACAACGTGGTAAAAGTAAATTAGACAAAATGGTGAACGAATAGAAAGTAAACAATTTAAAAAATTAAAAATTACGACCGAAAACAATAAAATAGAAATTAAAATTATAAAGTAGACAATTTAGAATGAGCAGCACAAATAAATTAGAAATAAAAATAGATATATTTATTTATCCTTTTGATTAAAACCATACGATAGGTCAAACAAAATGAATACAATGAAAAGAAAATATATACCAGAGAAAGAAAATAAATGGTATATAAAATATAATTAACAATCTGTTACTGTCTGTCACTGACTGTGAAAAGGAATGATATACTTTATCAGCTAAGAAAGATTTATATTTTTAGGTAGATGATCATTCGTATTATTCATAAAAGATTAATCCATGTGTGGGGATCTGTAAACCCGTATTATACCTATCTGGTTTCGTAGACGTGTGATCTTAAATCTATAAAAAATATACTATTGACTATTCCTTGAGTAGGTTTAAATTAGCTTGAATTTATTTATTTAAATTAATGTATAAGGAATACTTCTATACAATTGTAGACCTGATGATCTTTTGAAATTTGGACCTACTTGTTTTTAATCAAATATCTAACAACATTACGTTATCCAACGTCGTCTAAATAATATTCATTTTTTAGATTCCATTTTCACATTCTAATATTCACCTAAATTTGTTAAATAAGCTTGTGTGTATGGATTAGTAGTTCGAATATATAAATGAGTTACGATATTGGAAATGGAACTTCAACAGCGAGGAATATAGCAACTTTATCCATTTCTTATTTTTTGTTAAATTAAAAAAACCAGCAAAACAGGTACTAACTTTTAGGCTCTTTGGAAGTAAAATATTAGTTTACATATCCTCTTCAAATAAATATTAACATTACCAAAAAATTAGGCTTAAATATATGGCAGTTTTCACATTAATAACATATAATTTCGTAATTTAGGTTTGAAATTTCTTTGCGCTGACATGGAACTTCCAAATGAGACTGATCCAATTCAAATTCAATTCAGAAAAATTTACCTTATGTTTATCTAGATGTATAACCCTTAAATATGGATCAAATAATAATTTGTCAGGCTCGACGTTTATTGGGGACTGCCTGCGGCCCTTCGAACACATATTCCACTGGGGATTCATCAATCCCCAATATCCCGGACCTGGAACAAGAAGAAGAAAGTATGAAGCAAGTATAAGCACGACCTACTATGTATATTTACTTGTACATGACGATATATATATAGATATCAAACATATATGCAACATATCCAAAGCTAATATTGAATTAGAGATTTTACATTCCATATACGACGAATGTTCTTATATAATACATGCATATCTACATATAACGAAAAGAAATTTCAACTTCCCTCGCTCAGCATAATGGAGAAAATCCCTTATCGATACGGGAAATTCTCCACGAGGGATTGTATAAATTGACAGTTATTTTATTTAAAATGAAATATATAGTTCTTTGAGAGAGGAAACTTATTGATTGGAAAGTCCATTTCGTATCAAAGGAGAAACGTTGCTTTGAACTTTTCACGTGTATCGATGGCACACTGGGACAGCAGCGCAGCATGGAGTTATCGACAAAAAAGTTTCGGTAGATATCTTGCACGATGTACATGTTCTTTCTTCTTCTCCCTTTTCATTCGCTTTCAACACTTTTTGGAGGTAGTTATATTACTTCTTCGGCGAAACGACATTTTGATATCGCTACGTCTAAATAGTAATATCGTTAAGCGGTCGACTGCTCGTGAATAGCTCTGGAATATAGTGGTAGTAAAATCACGATTTAAACTAGAAATAGTTTGTAGCAAGTTCAATTTAACGTAATATGTTTTATGAGCGAAAAGTTGCTATTATTACTGGCACTCTACGTTAACTATAAACTAAATTTCTAGCTTGCTTTTCGACCTGTAATTGTTTTGCGGATAACGTCCAATTTTCGCATTAGCAGTTATAATTGCTAATTTGGTAACTTTTTCCATGACAAAATTAATTTGCAATTAATGAGGGCCATTGTATCTAATTTACTAAAGGTAAAAATATTTAAGATAGACGGCACGAAAATGCAACTCAAATATATTTTGTCAACAAATTTTAATACAAATGCTTCTGGAAAAAATTTTGTTTTGCAAGAGTTGTGAATAATTTTATTATCGCAGAATCTCTCCTGCAATATTTTATTGAACTTATTATTATTATTATTAATTCACGAGCATACATTTTTCTTTTTGTGTACCTAATGACATTACAGGGCGGATGTTAATATTTGAAGTGATTGCCAAAACAGCAACGTTGAAACTATTTTTAATTTTTCGACTATTGTAAGTAATTGGACAATCTAGAAAAGAAATATTCAAGAAAAATTGCTGTAAGAAATGACAAAACAAACACCAATAAAAAATATAACCTCACGATGGGCGCCAAATTTCGTCTAGGCAACTTTACAATTCCCGCTGTGTTACACTACAAAGGAGAACGAGATAATTCGCGGCTTCTTACCACATAACCAAAACCTAACTGACCAGAACCACGTTCCTTTCCTTGTTGACCGATGATGCAATCATGTTTCACAAGTGCGTCAATAATCGTGTTCTTTGTGTACAATCTCATCCAATTTTTTATGTGCCATTTTCCTGAATCACTTATCTTAATTTTGGCAAATTGACAAAACATTGAGGAAAGGTAAACAATGCAGTATTAAACACATAAAAGCAAAGGATGGCAAAATGATCGATGATGAAGTCGTTGAAAGAGATATAATGCATAGATGGAAAGAATACTTTGAAGAAATTCTAAATACAGAACTAGTGAACCTGTCTGACGAAGAAGATAAGGAAGATACAATTGAATGGACATATAATCAAGATGAAAAGTCAAATGAAATAAAAATTGAAGAAGTAGTAGAAGCAGTTAACGCACTAAAAAGAGGGAAAGCAGCAGGGCACGATGGCACACCAGTAGAAATGCTAACAAATCTGGGAATTAAAGGAAGGTAGGCAATTACAGTATTGTTTAATAAGGTTTTTATCGAGGGAATAATACCGGAAGAATGGGAATGTAGGTGTACTGATACCACTGTATAAAAAAGGTGACAACAGAGAGTGTTCTAACTATCGCGGGATTACCATGCTTAGTGTAGCATCAAAAGTTTACGAAAGAATTCTTGAAAAAAGATTAAAAGCTATAATAGAGTCACAGTTGGAGGAATCGCAGATCGCCTTTAGAAAGGGAAGAGGCACACAGGACCATATATTCACCGTGAGACAGCTAATTGAGAAAAACAGACATACTAACATATTTATAGCGTTCTTAGATATCCAAAAAGCAGTCGATAGTGTACCAAGAAAACTAATATGGAATAGTTCAAGGAAGAGAGATATAAACAATAGTCTGCTTAACGCCATAAAAAGCTTATATAGAAATACAAGAAACTATGTAAGAACTGGGAATTTAAGGTCAGATGAGTTTACGACAAAAGAAGGATTAAGACAAGGAGGCGTATTAAGTCCTGTGCTGTTCACAGTAGTGATGGATGACATAATTAAGGAAGTGAAAGAAGAGACCAATAAATTTATAGTAGGATATAGAAATATGGAGATAGTCAAGATTTCGGAATGTGTCTTCGCTGATGATGTAGTGGTGTTCGCGAGGAATGAAGAGGAGCTACAAAGAAATATAGATACATGGAAAAAGTCGCTGCAAGCCAGAAACGTAAACATTAATGTAGAAAAAACCAAAGTTATGGTAGTAGGTCCGCAAAATTCGCTATTCCGTGGTCGGCATTTGACAAAATATTATTTATAAATATTAAGTATAATAAAGATCCTAAGACACTTCTTTGTAGTACACCTATAATAGTATCACTCCATTCCGAGTAGGTGTTTCTTTGTTGGGAATTTATTTTTACTCTTTGTCGCCTACCGCATACAAGTATGAATCGCACAAGTCATAAGAAACAGCTGCTAGGCCGTACTTACATAATTGATCTAAAAGAATTTGTACGACATCGAGACAAATGCTTTTGCTAAGTTTAGAAAGAACCCTGCTGTGAAGCAATTGTTTTTGAATGCATCCAAAATTAATTCAGTGTATTCGAACAATGCGGTTACCATAGATTTGCCGGACAAAAAACCGTGTTGATGATAATTGAAAACTATAAAAAAACTGTATAAAATTTGTTGATGTTAATTAAAATGTAGTGAGAATTTTTTTCTAAACAACGATCGAGATATTCAGATTAAGTTTATTAGAAAAACACCAATCAACCATGCGAAGCAAATCCCATCGTTTGTGCAGAGCAGCTATCTACCGTATTTATGGTGGAGTATAGATTCACATCATTAGCAAACATAAAGACATTACAACTGATTTGTAGAGGCAAATCGTTTATGAACAATAGAAATGAAAATGGTCTCAAATGCGAGCCTTAAGGAACTCGCAGCCCATGCTAGCCCGAGAGAATTGAAATGGGTTTGTCAGTATACCAGTCAAATTTATCGCCACTCTGGAAAACAGGACAGACTCTCGCAGGCTTTCAAGTCGCAGGGAAGGTAGATGTAGAGAAAATTAGATTAAAAATGATCAAAAACGGTCATACAAGTCTCGGCATAAATCGAGGTATCCCACGGTCATTTTAGTTTTCGAATAGCAGAGAATAGGTTGTTCTCGGTGAATGAAATCTTATATCGGACAAACTACCAGTAGACATCGTACCGATGAAAAACGATGAGGTATTCTGAAATACACTTCCAAATGTTGCAAGAGAGCTTTCACGATTAAATCGGGAGAATCGTAATGACACATTTTTCCTGGAATTCGAAGTGTGTTCCTCCGTGACTAAATGAAACACCAGAATTGCAAACGGTCAGTGACGATTGAACGTTCCACATTTGCGATGTATTGTTTGTAAGCTTCCTGAATTTGCGGTTTAATAACTATGCAAGTTCTTGAAATTTTGCCTTTCAGTGTTCCATTTTTTTTTTATATTTATTGAAGTATTTACTATCCAATTTGATGTTATCAGTAATTTCTTTGCTATACTAAGAAGGTAGTATACTATTTATACTTATGGTTAGAGTTATTATGTTTGAAATATGTATTTATAATTTTTATGTTCCATGTAGAACTTACGACAATTAAAACTTGTGCTAAGTTAATGATCTGACAACAATTTCTACAAAGTTATTGTCAACTAAATTCGCTTGTTAGATTAGAACGCAAAAGCTTGATTGAAGATCTTTAATGTAAGTTTCTGTTATCGCTGATAATAGAACGCATCATAACATCAATGTTAAAAAATGTCTATATAAGTTTGTGAGATTACGTTACTAACATTTAAAAACTACGCCCAAGCAGAACATCTTAAATTTTTCTATGTTTAGGAAAGTAGTAATAAATAATGATTTTAGAAATGCATATTTCGAAATTATTTTCAAAATGTCCGCGAATTCACATTGAAATCATATTCTAACGTTCATACACACACACATTAAACAAATATGGAAATATCCCGTCAAGTTTCGTTCAGACCTTGTCATTTTACGTTTCTCAAATACGGCTAGCGACGAAAATATTACAATTCCCGCCGTTTTTCTTGATATAAGTGAGGCACTTTGACGAAATTCCCCTGACGTGTATAAATCCATCCATGCGCGTATGCAAATGTCGCGTCGTTCCTACCCGACCAAATATTCGATATATTAACGGTGTTTTTAAAGTCGGCGGAATATCTCCAGAGACGACGACATTTTAATATGAAGGGAATGTCGATATAAAGACATTTTCGGCAGACACGCGTGAAGGGGTGGAACCGTGGGCGGTGAATGAAGGAAGAAGGGGCATCCGCGACCGCGCCACTTAGGAATTTGTCGGTTTCTCGTAAGCGGAAACTTTCCGCTTCCTCGAAGAGAGACGGCGGCTTAGCGCTCGGCGCCGCCGCCATCCCTTTACTCTCTTATGTCACACTTTAAAGACAAAATTTTTTACAACCGAGCTTGGAAACTTTTCATATTAATGTGCGAACTCGCGTCCCTCCCTTGCGGACGCCCCTGTTT
This sequence comes from Cetonia aurata, assembly GCA_949128085.1. NCBI lineage: Eukaryota > Metazoa > Arthropoda > Insecta > Coleoptera > Scarabaeidae > Cetonia > Cetonia aurata. The sequence continues at coordinate 22,162,934 of OX421885.1, read as the reverse complement.
AGTCGTGACGTGCAAAGGAAATGGAAAAATGACTATCGGCTTCAGAAATGTGGGTGACGAAATGGAAAAAGTATCAGGAAAAAATTACGTTGGTCTACTTTCATTTTTTTGCTTTTTAGATGCTGTAATAATTCTTGATATGTGATGTACTCTCAGGCAGAAAGTACCTTTGCTTTTAGGTTCTTAAGTTTTGAAAGAACATACGACGTAGATTTGCCTGCACGGAACAACGTAATATAATTACAATCACTTTCAGTGATGTATTAATTTATCTGCATCTACGAGGGTAGCACCGATAATTTCTATAAGTTGGTGGATCAAGTAGTCGTAGAGAATCAAACGAGCTGTCAAACAATTGCCTATTACATTGTAGTTTGACATTGCAAATTTGGTTTCGATACCTGCAGCAGCGTTCAGTGTATTGTCAAGGTAAGTAAAGTGTGTCGAAAATGCATTTATGGTCTTAAAAGCTCTCCGAAGCAAAGCGTGGAATTGCTTCGTGCTGCATTTGGTGATGAAGCGCTTTGTCAAAAGTGTTTACAGTTGCTACAATGAATTTAACTTCGACAGGGCTGCACTCAACGACGACTTAAGAAAAGAGAGACCAGTCTCTGCAGTTACTGATGAAAACATAGCTGCCGTTTGGATAATGATTGAAAAAGACGATGTGATCATCTACAGAATTATTAGAAGCAACTTGGGTATTGGTATGACTGCAATTAAAAAGATCCTGCATGATTACTTAAAAGTAACGAAGGTGTGTTGTCGTTGGATACCTCACAATTTAATAGATGCTCAAACAGCAAGCGTATTCAATGTTGCAAAGGAACTTTAAAGAACAACGACGGTAAGTCAAAAGTAGTTTACAACATTATTACTGGCCACGAAAGTTGAATTTATGCATTTGAACCTGAATCCAAGCGGCATTCGACGCAATGGTTCCTTCCTATTAATCCTAATCCAGTCAAAGTCTAGCAGCCTCAAAATCTGGACCATTTGCAACTGTTGCTCTTGAAGGCAGACGCACGAAGACTGCAGAATGGTTCCATTCGCCTTCGATGTTCAATTTTTAGAGATGTTCGTGGTACAACAAATTTTGCTGCTTCCGACATTTTCTTGAAGAATTTAATTTTCACTAGCTTTATTGCTACATTTTGGCATCTTCGTATATTATATAAATATAAATAAATAATAATTGCCCCTATTCTATGAGGTATGTACTCCTTAGGAGTGTCTACAAGAGTTGTACCAATAAGAATGGTTAATTGTGGCCTTGCTTCTTGCTTTTATGCCTGTCTATCAACAGTTAGGACGCTACTTCATAGACTTGCAGGGTAAGTACAATGTTTATTATTACAATTGGTTATTTAAACTAATCACTGCAACAGATTAATGGAAATTATAGGTATTTTATTAGTTCTAAACTAGTTTTAGAAGCTACATACGTTTCTACAGGTCTGTCTTCTTCAGTGTAATCCACAAATTATATATCATTATTACAACAATAATTTAATGTTAAAAATATAGTTTAATGATAAAACCTTATGTGTGTACCCTAATGATGAAAATGTCAACAAGAGTGAGAATCAGTTGAAAACTTGATCAAAAGTATATGAATGCAAATTTGTTTGTAGTCATTATAAGGATAGATTAAGAAAACATTGTTAAAATTTAGAAACAAATAAACGAGGAGAGGTTGAAACAATTAAAGAATTTTATCGTTAATTCTTGTTTTCTTTTTGATAGGAATCGTCTCTGAGATGCACCTATCATAATAATTATTTCCTTTAGTTAATATTTTTGTGTTGTTAAAATCGAATTTATGTTTATTTTGTTCATGTTTCTTTAGGGTTTAGAGCATTAAGATTATTAAATATGTATATATAGGTAAGGCAAACAAAACAATATTAAAAAAGGAAACAGAATACACCTTGGCACCAAAAACTCCCAATTTTTATTTTGTTGCCTATTATTGTATATTACTTTTTATTAACTCCATAAGGAACAAACGAAACAGCAGCTATTATCAAGCGAAAAAAAGGTTAAATTATCGATGAAGTAAGATAGAAAAACATTTATATGTGTATTTATTTATTTATGTTTATATACTCCACCGTAGTTAATAATTACATGGGTAACAAGATCCAAACATCAAAAATTATACCAGGGTAATGTCGGTCATGAATACATAATCAAAAAAAAAGGTGAAAATAAACTGGAATAGTACAAAACTATCTATTTATTTGTGAAAAAACTCCTTTAAACATTAAATACTAATGGACATTTGGATAGAATTATTTCACAAAACCAAACGTTGCTGTGTCAATTATCTAGCTACGTCGATATATCATAAATGTTATTACAAATACATGGTCCAAATCATTTGCATTTCTAATTAAATTAATTGAATTAAATTAATTTTTGAAATAACTTTTTTCATTTTTAATAATACTCAACGTAAATTGTTGCCATATCGAAAACATAATCTAAAACTTCAGCATTTAGTAGCAGAGATAATATCTGTGGCTTGATTAGTCGTCTCATCCATTGTGGCCTATTGCAAAGCCACTTTACTTCCTTCTTATCTATCGTTCAATTTGGTGGTCTTCTAGATTAGAATCAGCTTTTTGTGCAACATGCTCTAGAAAATATTAATTTTTTTTGGTAAAGATCGATTGACTAACATAAAGTTAAGAAATATTCGTTAAAAGTACGTCAATTTTTTCGCATGACAGTAAACCATTGTGTCTCCCTTGAAATGTGACTATTGATTTACAATAATTTTAATTTTAAATAAACAGGATAACGTATTGGTTTTCTTCGGACGGTATTTTTAGCTTATAGATTGACATGAAAACTGCACGTGGTATATAGTAATTGTGCAGGAGCTGACAACCGTTTCAATAACAGTTAATAAAATGCTATAATATTTATTTCGCATGAAGTATTCATAATTTATAACCTGTTTATACGATGTATGTACATTTATATCTACTAAATCTCAGTTTTGATTATTATTTCAAGTAAATATGTTGTATCTACATTAGATCATGTTAATTAAAGATTAAAATAAGAATGTATGGTTACAGAATACAGAACAATGCTGTTGAACTGAATAAATTGAAGTCAAGTGTTTTGTAATATATACCTAAAGATAATGGTGGGATATGTATATCCAATAAAGAATTACGGTGAATGAAGGAGTTTTATGGAATTTACTTCATCAATAATAGCAGGAATGATTTTTAAATATTAGGAAAATGGAAAACACGACTTGGTAAGATCAATATTACAAAATAGATCTTTCAATAATAACATATTCGTTTACTTTAGTTAGAAATCACAGCTTATGAAAGAAATATTTAATATGTTTAAACTAATGTTTAAACTTAATGTGGGTGACGAAATGGAAAAAGTATCAGGAAAAAATTACGTTGGTCTACTTTCATTTTTTTGCTTTTTAGATGCTGTAATAATTCTTGATATGTGATGTACTCTCAGGCAGAAAGTACCTTTGCTTTTAGGTTCTTAAGTTTTGAAAGAACATACGACGTAGATTTGCCTGCACGGAACAACGTAATATAATTACAATCACTTTCAGTGATGTATTAATTTATCTGCATCTACGAGGGTAGCACCGATAATTTCTATAAGTTGGTGGATCAAGTAGTCGTAGAGAATCAAACGAGCTGTCAAACAATTGCCTATTACATTGTAGTTTGACATTGCAAATTTGGTTTCGATACCTGCAGCAGCGTTCAGTGTATTGTCAAGGTAAGTAAAGTGTGTCGAAAATGCATTTATGGTCTTAAAAGCTCTCCGAAGCAAAGCGTGGAATTGCTTCGTGCTGCATTTGGTGATGAAGCGCTTTGTCAAAAGTGTTTACAGTTGCTACAATGAATTTAACTTCGACAGGGCTGCACTCAACGACGACTTAAGAAAAGAGAGACCAGTCTCTGCAGTTACTGATGAAAACATAGCTGCCGTTTGGATAATGATTGAAAAAGACGATGTGATCATCTACAGAATTATTAGAAGCAACTTGGGTATTGGTATGACTGCAATTAAAAAGATCCTGCATGATTACTTAAAAGTAACGAAGGTGTGTTGTCGTTGGATACCTCACAATTTAATAGATGCTCAAACAGCAAGCGTATTCAATGTTGCAAAGGAACTTTAAAGAACAACGACGGTAAGTCAAAAGTAGTTTACAACATTATTACTGGCCACGAAAGTTGAATTTATGCATTTGAACCTGAATCCAAGCGGCATTCGACGCAATGGTTCCTTCCTATTAATCCTAATCCAGTCAAAGTCTAGCAGCCTCAAAATCTGGACCATTTGCAACTGTTGCTCTTGAAGGCAGACGCACGAAGACTGCAGAATGGTTCCATTCGCCTTCGATGTTCAATTTTTAGAGATGTTCGTGGTACAACAAATTTTGCTGCTTCCGACATTTTCTTGAAGAATTTAATTTTCACTAGCTTTATTGCTACATTTTGGCATCTTCGTATATTATATAAATATAAATAAATAATAATTGCCCCTATTCTATGAGGTATGTACTCCTTAGGAGTGTCTACAAGAGTTGTACCAATAAGAATGGTTAATTGTGGCCTTGCTTCTTGCTTTTATGCCTGTCTATCAACAGTTAGGACGCTACTTCATAGACTTGCAGGGTAAGTACAATGTTTATTATTACAATTGGTTATTTAAACTAATCACTGCAACAGATTAATGGAAATTATAGGTATTTTATTAGTTCTAAACTAGTTTTAGAAGCTACATACGTTTCTACAGGTCTGTCTTCTTCAGTGTAATCCACAAATTATATATCATTATTACAACAATAATTTAATGTTAAAAATATAGTTTAATGATAAAACCTTATGTGTGTACCCTAATGATGAAAATGTCAACAAGAGTGAGAATCAGTTGAAAACTTGATCAAAAGTATATGAATGCAAATTTGTTTGTAGTCATTATAAGGATAGATTAAGAAAACATTGTTAAAATTTAGAAACAAATAAACGAGGAGAGGTTGAAACAATTAAAGAATTTTATCGTTAATTCTTGTTTTCTTTTTGATAGGAATCGTCTCTGAGATGCACCTATCATAATAATTATTTCCTTTAGTTAATATTTTTGTGTTGTTAAAATCGAATTTATGTTTATTTTGTTCATGTTTCTTTAGGGTTTAGAGCATTAAGATTATTAAATATGTATATATAGGTAAGGCAAACAAAACAATATTAAAAAAGGAAACAGAATACACCTTGGCACCAAAAACTCCCAATTTTTATTTTGTTGCCTATTATTGTATATTACTTTTTATTAACTCCATAAGGAACAAACGAAACAGCAGCTATTATCAAGCGAAAAAAAGGTTAAATTATCGATGAAGTAAGATAGAAAAACATTTATATGTGTATTTATTTATTTATGTTTATATACTCCACCGTAGTTAATAATTACATGGGTAACAAGATCCAAACATCAAAAATTATACCAGGGTAATGTCGGTCATGAATACATAATCAAAAAAAAAGGTGAAAATAAACTGGAATAGTACAAAACTATCTATTTATTTGTGAAAAAACTCCTTTAAACATTAAATACTAATGGACATTTGGATAGAATTATTTCACAAAACCAAACGTTGCTGTGTCAATTATCTAGCTACGTCGATATATCATAAATGTTATTACAAATACATGGTCCAAATCATTTGCATTTCTAATTAAATTAATTGAATTAAATTAATTTTTGAAATAACTTTTTTCATTTTTAATAATACTCAACGTAAATTGTTGCCATATCGAAAACATAATCTAAAACTTCAGCATTTAGTAGCAGAGATAATATCTGTGGCTTGATTAGTCGTCTCATCCATTGTGGCCTATTGCAAAGCCACTTTACTTCCTTCTTATCTATCGTTCAATTTGGTGGTCTTCTAGATTAGAATCAGCTTTTTGTGCAACATGCTCTAGAAAATATTAATTTTTTTTGGTAAAGATCGATTGACTAACATAAAGTTAAGAAATATTCGTTAAAAGTACGTCAATTTTTTCGCATGACAGTAAACCATTGTGTCTCCCTTGAAATGTGACTATTGATTTACAATAATTTTAATTTTAAATAAACAGGATAACGTATTGGTTTTCTTCGGACGGTATTTTTAGCTTATAGATTGACATGAAAACTGCACGTGGTATATAGTAATTGTGCAGGAGCTGACAACCGTTTCAATAACAGTTAATAAAATGCTATAATATTTATTTCGCATGAAGTATTCATAATTTATAACCTGTTTATACGATGTATGTACATTTATATCTACTAAATCTCAGTTTTGATTATTATTTCAAGTAAATATGTTGTATCTACATTAGATCATGTTAATTAAAGATTAAAATAAGAATGTATGGTTACAGAATACAGAACAATGCTGTTGAACTGAATAAATTGAAGTCAAGTGTTTTGTAATATATACCTAAAGATAATGGTGGGATATGTATATCCAATAAAGAATTACGGTGAATGAAGGAGTTTTATGGAATTTACTTCATCAATAATAGCAGGAATGATTTTTAAATATTAGGAAAATGGAAAACACGACTTGGTAAGATCAATATTACAAAATAGATCTTTCAATAATAACATATTCGTTTACTTTAGTTAGAAATCACAGCTTATGAAAGAAATATTTAATATGTTTAAACTAATGTTTAAACTTAATGTGGGTGACGAAATGGAAAAAGTATCAGGAAAAAATTACGTTGGTCTACTTTCATTTTTTTGCTTTTTAGATGCTGTAATAATTCTTGATATGTGATGTACTCTCAGGCAGAAAGTACCTTTGCTTTTAGGTTCTTAAGTTTTGAAAGAACATACGACGTAGATTTGCCTGCACGGAACAACGTAATATAATTACAATCACTTTCAGTGATGTATTAATTTATCTGCATCTACGAGGGTAGCACCGATAATTTCTATAAGTTGGTGGATCAAGTAGTCGTAGAGAATCAAACGAGCTGTCAAACAATTGCCTATTACATTGTAGTTTGACATTGCAAATTTGGTTTCGATACCTGCAGCAGCGTTCAGTGTATTGTCAAGGTAAGTAAAGTGTGTCGAAAATGCATTTATGGTCTTAAAAGCTCTCCGAAGCAAAGCGTGGAATTGCTTCGTGCTGCATTTGGTGATGAAGCGCTTTGTCAAAAGTGTTTACAGTTGCTACAATGAATTTAACTTCGACAGGGCTGCACTCAACGACGACTTAAGAAAAGAGAGACCAGTCTCTGCAGTTACTGATGAAAACATAGCTGCCGTTTGGATAATGATTGAAAAAGACGATGTGATCATCTACAGAATTATTAGAAGCAACTTGGGTATTGGTATGACTGCAATTAAAAAGATCCTGCATGATTACTTAAAAGTAACGAAGGTGTGTTGTCGTTGGATACCTCACAATTTAATAGATGCTCAAACAGCAAGCGTATTCAATGTTGCAAAGGAACTTTAAAGAACAACGACGGTAAGTCAAAAGTAGTTTACAACATTATTACTGGCCACGAAAGTTGAATTTATGCATTTGAACCTGAATCCAAGCGGCATTCGACGCAATGGTTCCTTCCTATTAATCCTAATCCAGTCAAAGTCTAGCAGCCTCAAAATCTGGACCATTTGCAACTGTTGCTCTTGAAGGCAGACGCACGAAGACTGCAGAATGGTTCCATTCGCCTTCGATGTTCAATTTTTAGAGATGTTCGTGGTACAACAAATTTTGCTGCTTCCGACATTTTCTTGAAGAATTTAATTTTCACTAGCTTTATTGCTACATTTTGGCATCTTCGTATATTATATAAATATAAATAAATAATAATTGCCCCTATTCTATGAGGTATGTACTCCTTAGGAGTGTCTACAAGAGTTGTACCAATAAGAATGGTTAATTGTGGCCTTGCTTCTTGCTTTTATGCCTGTCTATCAACAGTTAGGACGCTACTTCATAGACTTGCAGGGTAAGTACAATGTTTATTATTACAATTGGTTATTTAAACTAATCACTGCAACAGATTAATGGAAATTATAGGTATTTTATTAGTTCTAAACTAGTTTTAGAAGCTACATACGTTTCTACAGGTCTGTCTTCTTCAGTGTAATCCACAAATTATATATCATTATTACAACAATAATTTAATGTTAAAAATATAGTTTAATGATAAAACCTTATGTGTGTACCCTAATGATGAAAATGTCAACAAGAGTGAGAATCAGTTGAAAACTTGATCAAAAGTATATGAATGCAAATTTGTTTGTAGTCATTATAAGGATAGATTAAGAAAACATTGTTAAAATTTAGAAACAAATAAACGAGGAGAGGTTGAAACAATTAAAGAATTTTATCGTTAATTCTTGTTTTCTTTTTGATAGGAATCGTCTCTGAGATGCACCTATCATAATAATTATTTCCTTTAGTTAATATTTTTGTGTTGTTAAAATCGAATTTATGTTTATTTTGTTCATGTTTCTTTAGGGTTTAGAGCATTAAGATTATTAAATATGTATATATAGGTAAGGCAAACAAAACAATATTAAAAAAGGAAACAGAATACACCTTGGCACCAAAAACTCCCAATTTTTATTTTGTTGCCTATTATTGTATATTACTTTTTATTAACTCCATAAGGAACAAACGAAACAGCAGCTATTATCAAGCGAAAAAAAGGTTAAATTATCGATGAAGTAAGATAGAAAAACATTTATATGTGTATTTATTTATTTATGTTTATATACTCCACCGTAGTTAATAATTACATGGGTAACAAGATCCAAACATCAAAAATTATACCAGGGTAATGTCGGTCATGAATACATAATCAAAAAAAAAGGTGAAAATAAACTGGAATAGTACAAAACTATCTATTTATTTGTGAAAAAACTCCTTTAAACATTAAATACTAATGGACATTTGGATAGAATTATTTCACAAAACCAAACGTTGCTGTGTCAATTATCTAGCTACGTCGATATATCATAAATGTTATTACAAATACATGGTCCAAATCATTTGCATTTCTAATTAAATTAATTGAATTAAATTAATTTTTGAAATAACTTTTTTCATTTTTAATAATACTCAACGTAAATTGTTGCCATATCGAAAACATAATCTAAAACTTCAGCATTTAGTAGCAGAGATAATATCTGTGGCTTGATTAGTCGTCTCATCCATTGTGGCCTATTGCAAAGCCACTTTACTTCCTTCTTATCTATCGTTCAATTTGGTGGTCTTCTAGATTAGAATCAGCTTTTTGTGCAACATGCTCTAGAAAATATTAATTTTTTTTGGTAAAGATCGATTGACTAACATAAAGTTAAGAAATATTCGTTAAAAGTACGTCAATTTTTTCGCATGACAGTAAACCATTGTGTCTCCCTTGAAATGTGACTATTGATTTACAATAATTTTAATTTTAAATAAACAGGATAACGTATTGGTTTTCTTCGGACGGTATTTTTAGCTTATAGATTGACATGAAAACTGCACGTGGTATATAGTAATTGTGCAGGAGCTGACAACCGTTTCAATAACAGTTAATAAAATGCTATAATATTTATTTCGCATGAAGTATTCATAATTTATAACCTGTTTATACGATGTATGTACATTTATATCTACTAAATCTCAGTTTTGATTATTATTTCAAGTAAATATGTTGTATCTACATTAGATCATGTTAATTAAAGATTAAAATAAGAATGTATGGTTACAGAATACAGAACAATGCTGTTGAACTGAATAAATTGAAGTCAAGTGTTTTGTAATATATACCTAAAGATAATGGTGGGATATGTATATCCAATAAAGAATTACGGTGAATGAAGGAGTTTTATGGAATTTACTTCATCAATAATAGCAGGAATGATTTTTAAATATTAGGAAAATGGAAAACACGACTTGGTAAGATCAATATTACAAAATAGATCTTTCAATAATAACATATTCGTTTACTTTAGTTAGAAATCACAGCTTATGAAAGAAATATTTAATATGTTTAAACTATTCAACCCATGCAATGTCATCACCATTAATTCCAAACATTTAATGTAGAGGATTTTTTGGTATAAATTTGCATGCTTCACATTTTTAAAATACTTATGGGATGTAATATATAAGTGATGCGTTTTTGTTAACAGCCTTATTAAAGTTTTTTAACGAACGAGTGTCATTTTATATCTAATCTATCTTGAGATTGGAGCAAATAAATTAAAATGAGATAAGATGTGTACAGCATGCGCGTATCATTAAGACACATCAGTTTGTTTGTACACACTGAAGATCACATGGCGCATTCATGAAGATATTTTTAAATAGGTGTAACACGTGTTCGCTAAATCGCACCGTTTTCGCGAAATGCAACAACTTTTTCGACCTTTGCATGTGGTACACGTATTTATGAATGTCAAATTAACTAGAGGCAAAATATTTAAAAGAAAATATTGGATTGGAATGTTTATGAAGGTTGTGCAAAAATCCCTCGAGTTAATAATTACATGGGTAACAAGATCCAAACATCAAAAATTATACCAGGGTAATGTCGGTCATGAATACATAATCAAAAAAAAAGGTGAAAATAAACTGGAATAGTACAAAACTATCTATTTATTTGTGAAAAAACTCCTTTAAACATTAAATACTAATGGACATTTGGATAGAATTATTTCACAAAACCAAACGTTGCTGTGTCAATTATCTAGCTACGTCGATATATCATAAATGTTATTACAAATACATGGTCCAAATCATACGATATGACATTAAAACACACATTAAAAATTTCGCTCTCAGTGAAAATTTAAAATAATTGACAGTACCTCTATCACTTGTGTGGAAATATATATTTCTACTTGTAGTTTCTTTATACATCAGAAGTCGCATAATCACATTGGAACCTGCAAAAACTGATAATATCTGGTGGATTGTACAAATGTATATAATTACGATCTTATCTCTTTAATAAGATTTGATGAGCCAAACATTTTATTTATTGTCATAGTTCAAGCTGAACAGGAATTCTCTAAATAATACAAAACAGTAAAACTAAAAATACAATCATCATACATCTGTACATATAAATTTAACCACTTAACGATACATGAATTATTAATTAATATTGTAAAAGAAGTTTTGAATAAGATATTCTTTAGTTTAGTTTTAAATAACTACTGGGATTCAGTGACTTAATTAAAGTAGGTAACTTGTATAACACCACTGTCGAATATCATTTCATATATGTAATTGTGTTTAGTATGCCGCCATACATAAATTATGTCATTTAATAAATGCTTTTCTGCTTTAACTGTAATTTTTTTTAATATGAGGAAATTTTCTATATTAAAAATTTTACCTCGTGTCGGACTTGAACCAGGCACCTCCCGTTTGCCGGACGGGGCTCTACCAATTGAGCTAACGAGGCACTGGTTCCAATGCGATTCCAAATGTCTCAAATACATACCAGTGCCTTAATATAGAAAATTTCCTCATATTAGAAATTACAGTGAAAGCAGAAAAGCATTTATTAAATGCTTTCACACTGTAAGAAAAATTGCACTTTGCATATATGCCGTACGGCCGGCTTCCCTTAAGATCTGTATTTGAGACATTTCGAATCGCATTGGAACCAGTGCCTCGTTAGCTCAATTGGTAGAGCCCCGTCCGGCAAACGGGAGGTGCCTGGTTCAAGTCCGACACGAGGTAAAATTTTTAATATAGAAAATTGCCTCATATTAAAAATTACAGGTAAAGCAGAAAAGCATTTATTAAATGATTTAAAAAATCCCAAAAGAAAGGTGAAAAAATCCCTTACCACAAAATTAGATAACAAATCTAAATACGTATTTGAGTGTTATTCCACTAGTGATTTGGTGAAGAGCATATCTTCCAAGGTTTACCTTAGCCGAAAACACTATGTTTAACACTGCTCTTCACTTGTTTCTACTGAAGATGGCAACTTAGTTGCCGAAATACGTATTTAGATTTGTTATCTAATTTTGTGGTAAGGGATTTTTTCACCTTTCTTTTGGGATTTTTGTTATAGTTTTCAAGCCACAGTCTCCACCCATCACAGGAAATGATTTCACACTGTAAGAAAAATTGCACTTTGCATAAATTATGTCGTTGACGTGTCTTAATGTTAATTTACATATCACTACTTTTAATAAAAGTTTGTTCATAGTTTTTGTAAAAAGTTATGATTTCAAATATGTAAAGGTAAGAGAAAGGCAGTGTTTGTAATTCCTTAAAAAGAGGTCGAGATGACACCGAACGAAGAACAGACAGTAAGCATATCATTTGATGGTGCCTACCGATAACCTCCAATACCTTAGCCCGTATCTCAGACGAGATTCAACATACACGAAATAAAATAGTCTTAATGAATGTACCTACACTCACCGTATTTATTTATTTCGTTTTTGAGTGCTACTAGGGTGAGCGTAGAGACGACTTTTTTGTGTTAAAAAAATCAACTTCATTATCATCAATATTGTGAAAACAATATTTAATATTGAAAAAACTAATTTAGTCATCTGAAACAGTATTTATCCTTCTCGTCTTGTCGATATTGCGAAAAATATTAATTTAATCTTACTCTGGTGCTCAAAAAAATTATTTTGTTTAAATGTTCTTTTCTTGGCCAGTGAGTATTTTGTAGGTTTTTAGGTCTTTTTAATAATATTATCGATAACACTTTAGGACGATGTTTCGGTTATTATTAACATTTTTCAAGTACATTTATAAAAACAAACATAACAGATTGTATAAAACGGCAATGTTAAATTGTAAATATCTTTTTTTGTTTTATAAATGACAAAGCATTATTTGTTTTTAATATGAAAATTTTTGAAAAATGTGCTTTATATTGCTTGTGCATTCTAAACTTACACCCAGAAAAAAAAAAAAGAACTCATACCATATATGCCCGACTGATCGTCGAGTGGCTTGCACACTTGGCTATTAGTCGTGAATTACGATGAATTTTCTTTTTCGGGGTCGTAATGATGATTGGGTGGGAGATTTGGTTGTGTGTAGTAAATGCTTAGAATTTAAATAAATTTTCAGTGTATCCCTATGTTTTATGCGTGCACTTATTTAGATTTTCCAGGCAAGATGCAAGTTTTTTTTCGCATTATTGACGAAAAACGATAACAGAATCCGGGATTTAGATTATTGCCGAATAAGATGACAATGAAATGATCATCTTTTTTATTGCATTATGGTCTTAATTGTTTACATCGATAAAAAGTGGGCTAACGCTAGCTTCACATTGCAATTCCTAATATATCATATTAAATGTAACTATCACACTGACAAAAGTCAATGCTAGGTTTTTCCACTACCACCAAACAACAATGTTGTTTGTTGTCAGTGTGATAGTCATTGTTACACCAAAGGTTCCAAAACCCAATTACTGGATATTAAATGTATATAAAATAAATAGGATGTTTTTCTTTACGTTTGATTGCCTTGTCAAACAATCAAACAAACGCCATCTCTTAAAAAATAATTCGTTTGTGTGCCTTTTACATAAATTTCCGTGGAATATTATATCATTATATTTATAAAAAAAAATTTTCCACCGATGAAACTATTCCGCAATTGATGTAATTATTACCTTGCATTGTGCGTGTGTGTGTTTTTTCTAGCATAATTTAGTTTGTCGCACAAAAAACCAGCGAATAGCAAACTTGTATACCTTTGTCGTTCAAAACTTCGTGACAATCAAAGCTTTGATGGTTGTGTCACACAAGCATTCGTTATTTCATAGTTCGGCAAATGGCAGCCACCCGGGCCTCTACTACAATATTTTCATTTTCCCTTTTAGCTTTTAATTTTTCACGGCTGCTCCTAAAAATTCAATTAACTCAGCGTGCATCGTTAACGTGCACCAAACAAGGTATCGATTTCTGGTCACTTCGACCATGCGGCTATTTCGTACCTACTAGATATAAATACAGACCAGTGACATTCATCCGAAATATATCGATATCGAAACCCGCGCTAGCAAATTCGACACCGAGAACCGGCGGAATTTGGCGGCGCAGTTTTATGTTGCGCGTTTTGTATACGTGGAATCTGCCTGGTCGTATTTTGAGCCTTGGCGATCAAACGAGCTTTTAAGTGCTTTAAAAGCTGACCTAAAAATGTTGGCCGAATGAAATATTCAATACTGTCGGAGTCGTACTTTGGAGTTTGGAACGCATTTGAAATTTGTTAATTATTTATTGGTTTAAAGTTTAATCACTATCGATGTTCGCAGTAATGGATCATAGAACGTGTATGGACTTTATATGTTCATTATTTTCTAATTATATCAAGATAGTTAATGAGACGGCTTTATAATTGATGTATGAGGAATCATTATATTATTTATAATTATTTATCTATTAGTACTGCTGTATTAACAAACTAAAATATGCTGCAAAATAATAATTGCGTTTTGAAAGATTTATAAGTTAGGTAGTGTCATAGCTTTATGCTATAAATTCTTTAAAGTAGCACAACTATTTATTTATACAGAGTTTTAACATTTATATAGAAGTTTGTATTCTGTCTTAATGTAAAGATAAATATATGTACTTATTATAATTAATATGTCAACAACGAACCACAATTTTAGTAATAAAAGCAGCAGCAAACTGGTATGACTAAACTCAGCAAGATATAAAGGTTTGCGTACTTAGGAATAGCAGGAGCATTGAGGACTACACCTACTGCAGCAATGGAATGCCTCCTAGACCTCCCCCCTCTCGAGTTGGCGATAATGGGGGAGGCAAGGATGAAGCATCTCAGATTGCAAGAAGTACCAAGTGACAGGTATGCAGGGTTGGGACACAATAATACGCATTATGTGGGAGGCAATCTATTCGAAAAGAGAGCAGACTACTTATTCCAATATATATCTATTTAACAGAAAATTTAAGGTGGAAATGACGAATGGAATAAGCTAGAATCAATCCATCTACAATGACAGGCTCGATGGATTGATCTGGCTTACTGGCGGAGAATTGGAATGTACCGAGTTGACAAATACGATGATCACTCTTCTGTTTTTCAAGCAGAGCCATAGACTAAATTGCATAGTGCAACAGAAATGAATCAGAGGGCTTCTAAAAACAAAGTGGATTTGTATTGGAACAGTAGTCAGGTGATACTGAGGGCATTAGTGAATCCCAGATTATAATCAAGACTGTTTTAGGAATACGTTCGAGAACTGAATAGCCTGTAATAAAATCACTTTACTACTTACTTTTATTGGTGCCCGAACATTCAGGGATCGAAGGAAACGAAAAAACCCATGAGTTGGCAAGAAAAGGATCATCGCCTTCATTTATATGCCGAGAACTTGTTCTAAGAGTGTCCAAAAACACAGCATCAGAGCAGGCAAGGATTTAGATTTAAAAGAAACATAAAGGACACTGGAATAATAGAACCAGGTAAATTTATGGAAATACTTTTATTAAGAGATCATCAAAGAAAACGGCTGAAGAACTACTAAACAAAACAGATCTGCCAAACAGGACACTGAAATGACTCCTAGAAAGTATTGGGATCAACAATGGAGACTGCAGATTGTGTAATGGGATGCCAAAGACCGCATACCACATTCTATATGAATGCAAGGCTGTAGCTGCAATGAGAGAGGTAATTTTTGGCTAGCCAAAAATGAACTAAGGCGATTATGTTGACGAACCAACTATAGTGTTCCCGGAGAGAAAGGGTCAGGTGGCTGCCACAAAAAAAATTAATCTTAAAGATCATATTATATTCGATACTTATAATACAAATTTTTCAATCTAAGTCATCCGTTTTCTCAATTTAAATATATCATAGAGTAAATCGATAAAACGATTTTTGCGTATTTCGGACAAATCTTATAATCATGTTGATGAATACTAAATTATTAACTTTAATCATACATATTGTTTCACAGAAAAGTAATATCAGTGCAAGTTAAGATTAATTTTGTTTTCATTTCAAAGTAATTAATTTTTATAAGAACTTATTCTATATTTATTATAAACAAAATTTGTTTGATTGTGTGTATGAAGAAGAAGCTTTCTAGTAATAACTAAAGCAATATCATTTTTATCAATTTAGTTACTATAGTTAAACGATTTGTATTTAGTCCCGTTTTTTAGATTTTTTTTTTGTCTTTGCAAGGCATCACTTTAATTAACTTCACTCTCACTCATCTGCTTCTCTTACATAAAAAACCAACTTCTCAAAACAAATAGTAATAATGGAATTTACATTAACCTGTGGCAAATTACCTATAATTTTTTTCCCATATACACAAATATAGCAGTGACGTTGAGTTGAGGAAAACAAACAAAAAACTCTGACTAACGGATCTATCCCAGACCCGGATCCAAACCAGGAAATTGATTAAAACTAGGATACACGAAGATGAAACGTGCTCTCGGTTAGTCAGTTGGCAGAGCTGTAGCCGGCCCATTTCTAGTGAATTTAATTTTCTAAAATCTTTTCGGGATTTATTAAATGTAACAGTATGCTCTCTCTTTCTCTAATGTAATATGTTATTACGAAAATCGTATTATGAGGCATACATATTATAAATGTATTTATATAAACATGTATTTTTGTAATGCACAAGGGCTTATAACCAGAAGGCGGCGAAAATAATGGGAATGAAATTACATGGATGCGGTTTATAGATGTTTTCACATCGAAAAGAAAGTAATTTGTCGACGAAAATTTAGGAAAATACTTATTTATTCCTATGCATCCAACGATAATGACTTGTAGGTCTGAGTCCTGCTTTTACGTACCTGGCGTGTTATTTTTCATTATTTTTAATCAGAGTGCATATCGGCAAAACAACAATGACTTGACTTCAGTAGTCCAGTGTCTGTGTTAATGATCTTGCAACATGTTGCCGGCAAGATTTGCATTTGGTCGCTGTCTAGGCGACTTTGAGCCATTAAAACCGCCGCTCTATACTTAAAACGTTTAATTAAATTTCAGGAATGAAATGTATTTCTTTGTCTATTTCCCCTAAAATTTTAACAAAACAAAGGAAATGTCTACCACGTGGCAAGATATCGAGTTTGAGATTTCAAAGCATTTAAGTTCTAGATACAATAACAAACACTTTAATAAAATTGTTGCTAGAATTATTAAGGTGATTTGATATTTTTAATTTCTTAAAGCTGCGAAGTACCGCATAATAAGGTACAAGTAAATTTCATTAATATTTTACTACTCAGATACCCCTTCAAAACGTTTATATAATAGATATAAAAGAAATAAGAAAAAACTAAAACCGTTTGTTATGAATTTCTGATTTATTTCTACATAATCAATAATATAACTCACGTATGCATGACATTTATTGACATTTTATTGTGTAAATCTTGACAAACAATCGTAAGGTAGTTTGGAAACGATTTCCTGAATATTAATATAGAAAATGTGATCATCAAAATGAATAAATGATGAGCATGCTACCCTTCTATTTGATGCCAGTGCACTGTTTCACATTAGTTTCAAGAACATCTTGAATAATTGATGAAATTTAAGCTCTCGCTGTCCTCTACTTCAAGTACACCTATTGATTTCTCCTTAATGTTAACCACAATTTGCTGCACGCTACAGCTAAAAATGGCTTCGATTTTATTTTCGGTAAGGCACACTGAGAATTACAGTCACCTTTATTATTAAAAGATGACTAGTTTCGAGAAAGAAGACAATTATAGCTTTATATTCAGGTTAAATATTCCGTTATTAATCATAATTAATCTTCAATGTTCGATTTTCTACGGTTTAGCTTAAGTTAAGTATAGTTTTATTTTTGTTACTGTTTAGGCATTGATAAATCGGTGAATCATTTGTCCTAACGATTTTGGACTACTATAGCCGATTATCCACGTGCTCTATAAAACCCAAAAAGCCTGTAAGTTAAAAAATCTAGTGTGTAGTTGTTTCTTCTATCCTACAGAAGTATTTTGTTTTATGATTTAGATTTATGACATTTTTATATGTGGGTTTGATCTACGAACAAAAGAGAACATTTATATTATGCAATTTTGAAATGAATTGTGTTGAATTTATTAGTAAAAGGTTTTCAAATTTATTCAATAAAAATAACTATTAGGTGGCTGAAATATATTCACTGGTGAATTCTGTATTTTATATATGTATATACTGAGGAAGCGACAGGTGTTGAATTAACTAAAATTATAATCAATCTAACAAAAAAATGTGGTAAAGGCAATCATATTATTTTGTTACTTTTATTTTATTAATTTAATCAACTCGCTTAGTTCATTTTAACAATAAGTGCTGTTTATTTAACTAAGTGAGCGATTATAATAAAAGGGTTAGATTAACTAAATTTACAGTTAATCGAATGTAATTATGATGTTGAAATTACCCAGTTCCAAATTTTATTGTATCTAGTATATATTAGATACACATCTTATACAAGGTGTGTTCATTAAAACTACGACATCTGCGGCTTTTGATCGCTGTGAATCTAATTATAAAAAGGTAATAAAATTGTTTTTGTTAAAGTACAAAATTTGCTGTTTTCACTGTATTTAGTTTCGCAATATTGTTAAAGCGACCAAAATTTGGTTCATTTAACCCTTGCCTGCCGTTTTCTGAGTGTACGTTTCTCAATTTACTATGTATACAGGATGAGTATCTAGTAAAAACTTGGTATATAGTAAACTTAGCTCTAAGTTCTGCTCGTTTTGTGATTGATATTGTTCGTGATAGATGCATTACTAATAAATTATCAATGAGTGTCAGCAAGTGAAAAGTTAAGGCCTATTCTCGTAAATGTACACCTATCATGTATGATTATTATGACGTCAATGTTGTTTTGGAACGGAACCATTCCATCAAATATCTTAGTATAACCTTTGACACTAATAATAATAATAATAATATTTATTAAATTGCCCAACAGAAATCCAACATAAACAATATAAAAACAAAAATATTTGGATAATACAATAAATACATAAATTGCTTGCACATACATGATATTGTTCACAAGAAAGCTAAAGATAAATTAATTTAAATCGCTAGATTAAGTCTGGAAAAACAAAATTACAATTTTTGGCGGACTGAACCATAGGTGCCTTGACCAGTATATTTGTCCTCGGTGTTGGAGTAACAAAGGTTTCAGCCAATCGTGAAGACAGTCGCGGCACGCGGAAACTAACTTTGGAGAGCAAAGCCGGCGAGTCTATCCTGCCCAAGACAATATTTCTCATAAATGTGGCACTGATCAAAGTTATTCTCGTTATCAGGGACTCATATTTATGCCGATGTAGAAGAAGTTCATACTCGAAACCACGCTCAGGATATGTTCCATCCATCTTAAAAGAAATATACTTCAAAAACTTGCGCTGGACTCACTCAATGCCTTGAATGTGAATGTTGTATATCGGGTACCATACAACAGCGCCATACTCCAGCTTACTGATAATTAAAGCGCAGAAGAGCGATTTCAGAGTAGCTATATTGTTAAAATCCCTACACGTGCGGAAGATGAAACCCATAGAGCGGCAAGCAGCCGTAGTGATCATGGAAATATGATCTGAAAAACTGAGTTCCTCATCAAACAACACACCCAGGTCCTTAATAAGTGCTTTACGTTCTATCTCGATGTCGTCAATGGTGTAGGAGGAGGCTATTCTATTAGTCTTTCGAGTAAATGACTCGTAACAACATTTAGCAATGTTCAAGTGCAGTCAACTTTCATTCACTGATCATATTCTCAATATGTTCAATGAGGCTCTTACAATGCTAGGTTTCTTTGTGATGAATGGAAATTTCTCTCGCACTGATTATGCTTTTGCCAGATCTAGAGTGGAAAATGCATAATTATCTGGTGCCCTATATATAAAAGTTACATATATCTTCTTGAACAAACTCATTTACATTCCTTAAAATACTTACATTTCAAGGAGCCCTGTCTATCCTCTTGCAAGTCTTCTGAATATGTTCAACATTAGCTGTCCCGATCTTCGCCGTAATCAAGCTGATTCTAAATTCTTTTTTAACTCGCTCAATAATGGCATTGACTCGCCGTCTTTACTCAACCGTTTTCGTTTTAATATTCTGTGCTTATCAGCTAGAAGAGTATGAACTCTTTTTACATTTCTACACCGAGAACTAACATGTTATTAAAGTCACCGATTTATCGAATCGAGATATTCATTAATTACTCTCCCCTTAAAACTATCATTGCTAACTGTAAGAATAGTGTTAATTATCTTTAAGTTATGCTTTGATTTTTAGATTTTAGTTTAGTCTAGTTTCTTCAGTTTTCCTTCTAGAATAAGTTAGGTACCTACTGTTGTTTACTTGCTATGTTTGTATACTTGTATATATATTTTTACAATGCAATGTTGTCTTATAATTTGATTCTTCTCTGTTGGGCAACTCCATGAATTATTATTATTAAATGTTATCGAAAGTAAAGAAGAATACAACTCTACTTTAGAAGATTTTGCTATGATCTATTTGCAGGATATATTTATAAGTGGGGGTTAACTTTAAATTTGGAAGTAAATTGTGTGAAAAAAATGTGCACAATGTGACATTATAATATAAACAAAATTGCTTCCCAAACTAGATATTTGTTTTCCGTATGTTAATTGCTATTAATACGGTAAAGCATGTTATGAAAATATAGTTAAAACAAGTTTTGTATTTTAAAACAATGTTTACGAAGACGAAATATTAAATAGAGCATAATCGCTAGTGTATTAAAAAATGTATTATATTTCCTATTTGATAATTAATAACACTTATTTAGAAATTGCAAATTTTTGTTAGATGAATTTGTAAAACACAAAACCACATATTTCAAATTAAATATCCTACTCAACAAGTGACAAATGTATTTTATTTCTGGTGTTTTTCCTTTAGATGTAATGTCAAATGATTTTTAATCCTTAAAAAACATTCTATTCGTATATCCTAGTGCATGAGACCACTTGCATAAAATTAAGTTTTATTGGCTATAGCATATGTAGGCAGAAAAGGGTTTCTACCAATCGAATGCATTCAGAAAATATTAGTTTGTAACTAAATATACGCGGTATAACGTTCTCTCACAGGGGTAAACTGTCAATTTTGTCAATGGTTTTGGGCTTTCAGTCTATTTGAGGCTTAAGCATTTATTAATCCTATTTTTTTATGTATAACAACAATTCCTTTACAACTAATAAATAAGTTCAACATCCGCCGATACAGCGTTTATTCCTAGCTTCTTACGAGCGTAGAATCGATGTTTAACCACACCGCAGGCTGGTCGATATTCATCGCGCCCCAGTCGAATATCTCGAAATACATCGCCCATATACATTTTACATCAGCGTTTCTTCCTAGTATTTCCCCATTTCCGACAAATTTCTCGCTTGAAACGGCGCCGGCGGTCGATGGGCCACGTCTCCATTCCTTAACCTTTCCGGATTCCCGCGGCGCATTCATGAAGGAGCTCGAATTCGAAAAAGATTACGGTAAGCATTAAATAATGAACCGAGCGAGGAGGCTACGAAGTTTTGTTTCCCCGTCTCAATCTCGATTTGTCATAAACGTCAGGAACACGTGATGCGGCCGCGCGTTCTTCCTTTGAAGTTCGAATAGCTGCGGATTCGTTTCGAGAGAGGAGATTCCCTGCCCGGGGATGGGATCTGGGCGAATGAATTTTAGGTCGTCTTTTTATCGGCGACCGGTTACGTATGTAAAAGGGGAGCCCCGTTTCATATTTATGAGTGAATGCGTGAGGGCTAAATGGGAATTTCTCTGTAGCTTAGCAGATATAGAACATGAAACATGTAAAAAGTAGGTAGATGGATTGTGTTTAGCTCACTAAATACTTTCTTGCATTCTAATTAATCCATTCCATTATCTTATTCCCTATCAGATGATTGTGCTGTAAGTAGGTGTTTAATTCAACTACATTAATGAAATATTTTGTTTCGTTAACACGTAAGTAGTGTCAGTTTCTAGTTTACACCTTCACGAAAAGTGCAGAAGAGTGAAGAGAAGGAGAGAGGTCACAGAAAAAGAACTTTCAAATGTGTCAGAGCTGATTTAAGGAAGACTAGGGTACAGTGTTGCTAACCCAGGCAACCTAAAATTCGATAGTGAATCTGTAAAATTGTCGGTAACACAAATGATTTCATAATCGATTATATATAATTATCTTTTATTTAGCTGCAGTTTTCTACGCCGTTAATTAAAAAAAAGGGTCCTCCAAATACAACAAAATTGCAATGGGTATTATAAATTCCTTAATGATCATTCATATTCGAAGCGTCATAATCGAGTGGGTTTAAAAGATTTTGTCGAACACAAAGGGACGAGAAAAGAGGCTCACTTTCACACATAAAACCGGACAATATCATTGTATATAGAGCATTCTCACATAGTCACCAGAAGAGTACGAACTAAATATAGACATAGTTAAGAACAACAAGTTTTACTTTTCTCTCACCTACACAACGTTGATAGTTAAGAAAAAATAGTTACATACATTAGTTACATATCGTCAAAGTTACATAATCTCAAAACAAAATCTCAAATAATTTATTTCAAATCATACATTTCTACATTCATTTTTTTTTTAATAAGGACTCGAGAACCTGGAAGTTGTAATAATATTGATTGCCCCTTAAAGCGGCTTTTATGTCTAATAAAGCTGCAAGTGTATCTATCTATTTGCAGTTTATTTCTTAGTTTTATTGTGAACAGATTTATATCCGAAGAAATTCATTCCACACTTATCGTGGAATGTGGCAGATCTAGTAAGCTTCAAATAAAATACTGTTTAACTTTAAAAAGTTAGCATCATCCAAGTTTCATCTCAGAGACACTAATCCAAAAATCCTAGATATTCTCGAGATTTTTATTAATTGTACTTAAAGTATTACGAAGCTTTTACGAAGTCAATCTTTTGCATTAAATTAGGAAAACTAATCATTAATTCTGAAAGTGAAGTAGTTGAACTGATTGATGTTGGAGCCAAGAATTCAAAGTGCTGAAGAACATTGTCTTGTAGTGAATATCTTTTTTTAATTTGAGTTGCAGATTCTACTAAAAATTTAAGGCAACGAGTCCTGCTGTTCCTGTGATCATTTTGGAGGTTTTAAGTAGGCATGGACTTTCAAATAAATATTTTCTAGTTGTAGAAAATATCTATAATTATCGTACTCTACTACTTAATTTTATTTAAATAAATTATAAATCATTCTGCATAAAGCAATCTAAAATAGTTTTCAATACAGCGACAATATTTTTGTATATAAGGTGAATCTGAACACATTCGGATTGCATTTGTCTGTTCAAATTGTGGAAAAATGGTAAAAAGAATTCTAAAAACTGTAGAAATATTTTAGTTGTTGAATAGCCTATCTAAAATATTTCTTGGAAAAATAATTGAACAGCTCCATATTCTTCCAATGTTCCATTAACCATCATTTTCATGACAAGCCAACCAATGAGATTTCACCCTTCAGTGACAAAAAGTCTGTTAAGCCAAGGTGAAGAGCATCACAAAGAAAAATAGCTGTGCACAGAGAAATCATATAGGTACCTAACTTAAAAAAGGTGATGTTATTGTGGTGCACATCCCTCCTGAACCTGATCTTTGCTTTTGGTGGGCTATTCGCCTTTAAGATTTTATAAAGTGCAATTTTCTACGATTACTCATATTTAACCACGACAAATCAGCCAACTT
This sequence comes from Cetonia aurata, assembly GCA_949128085.1. Classification (NCBI taxonomy): domain Eukaryota; kingdom Metazoa; phylum Arthropoda; class Insecta; order Coleoptera; family Scarabaeidae; genus Cetonia; species Cetonia aurata. The sequence continues at coordinate 22,139,145 of OX421885.1, read as the reverse complement.
ATGAGCACATCTCCGCACACCAAAGATAAACCTCAGACACGAGTTCTGAACTACCTGTATCCTATGCTTATCATAGACGTACACATTCATAAATATGATAGCCAAATTACTGTTTTGCCCAAATATCATTTAACATAGCATCTCTTCTCTGACGTTTCACTGTTATATCCCCTTCAACGTCATTAATGTTTTGGTGAGCAGGTTCAAACATGATAATATCTTCAAGCAGTGTAACCTCATACACATCTGCTAAATTGTGTGCATGCTTTAATAAAGAATGCCATAAGTTTCATACTCCGCAATTTCATATGATACAAGTATCTAAAGTACTTGTAGTTTTAGGGCGCTAAATGTGTGTTGGGTTACGACACTTGCTGATGTATGCTATTGATTAGGCAATTGTTCTATTGGTGTTAAATGGGCGTTTAATAGGAAGGAGTATGGAGAAATGTGAGAAGATTTCTCTCTTCGCGATTTGTACGAAATACGAAATTCAGTTTTTTTTTTGTAATATGTATCTGCAGTACTGTACGCTAGCTATAGACTGGGCTCAGTCCAGTTCTTCCAGCTGGTGACGTAAGATGTGCGTAAGGGCGGGATTTTTCGCCAACAGAAATAATTCTACTGTAGTATGATGGCAAGCATGTTATACGGAGGGAATGTGCAGATTCACCCAAAATATATCCTCTTAAAGATAGGTATGTGTCAGGTAAAATTTTGACTATATAGACTGTTAGGAATTATTTAACCTTTTTGCATCTACTTTTTAACGATTATATCTATACGCCAGGTATATGAAAGTCAAAAAATAGAAAAAATCTGCCAAATTGCAAAGTATAAAATCAATGTGCTAGTAAAAAATGTAAAAGTACAACATTTCTTATACGTACACATTACCTCACACAATCAAAATTACAATAAAATTTTGGAATTTTGCTATAATTTTCATAAAATATTCATAGCCAGACAAAAATCTATGTAAAAGCCGAAATACAGCTACTATATATCGTTTAGATTATCTTGATGTACAATAATATATTCGCATAATGTATCTTTCATATGCTCGCGAACAAACTATATATCACTTTCATCACTTTATATTTTTTTTTTATTCATGTGAAAGACCTTATATTATTTGCTACTAGAAATTGCTATACACCCCAACACGTGGTTAAAATTATTGCCGTAGTCGAGCGAGAGGTACTTCAAAGAGCATATAACTTTAGTTTATTACAATGTTATTCATATCCAGCACGTTATCTTATATGGCTCTCATTGTAACTCTTATATGATTCACAAAAGTACCTGTTGCTCAGATAAATTAACAATTAAGGCACAGTCGCGAATAACAAAGCCACCGACTGTGCGCACTTCATTTTTCATGAAGTACCACCGCGTTTTGAGCGTCGAGAAATATACCAAGGACTTAATTCGATTCTTGAGCGGTGTACCAGCATTCTAGAATGCCTTTTGTTTAATGAAATTTGTATTAACTTTAACAGGAAAGCCTGCTTGAGCAAGAAATATAATATCTCAGGGAACCTGCTACCTCTGTAATTTTGTTATTCGGAAGTGCCGAAAGTATCGATAACGGAAGTAAATTTGCGGACGAAAATCACGAGTTCGAAGAAGACTTTCGAAGTTGCGTGGAAGTATATTGTTTCGTTTTCAATTAAACGGTATTGATGGGATATTAATGATACTGGATATTGTTTGTAATTTAATCCAATGAATTTACAATGTATTTACGAAACTGTTTCCTTCCATATAATTAGTTTTTTATTTCTATTTTACGGTGTGATGTGTTAAAAGAATTATTATTAAACACCACATATAGGAAAGTTTCGCGTCTGTTTTCATTTAATATTTAAGAAATAATTCCTAAAACTATTTTAAATCATCTAAATCTAAATTGGATTGACAGTCAAATACGTACAGTCCACAAAGTTCTAACATATTTAATTGACCCATTCCCTGGCTCCGCCTGAATAATTACTCCACATAAAATCCAAAATTTAAATTAACAATTACACCTCGCTCGACGAGTAGCAACATCCCTTTGTTCCTACATTCCGGCTGACGAGACCGGGTCTTTCAAACCGTTTAAATATTTCAGCGTCGGTCCCTGCGGAGCTAAAAAACTCGGCACGTTCATAAACACACTCGCCATGGCGGCGGTGGTCGCACACACAAAAGCCCTAAAAAGAGGACAACCTGCAAGAAAGGGTAGGTAAGGTTGGGCAAAAGCCGAGCCCCGACTACAACGCATTTATCATTCCGCAGAGAAACTTTATCATTCCATCGAAATGTGTCAAGGAAATAAATTTACACCCATAAAAAGAACTGGGGATGAGAAAGTCCCGTCGCATTAAATTTTGTCATTTAAATTCATTTATATTAGTTTCTCTCCGTTACGGTAGATGGCGCTATGTCATGGAGGCGACATGTAACACGGCAGAGCGACCAAATAAAAGGGATATCGAAAGAGAATTTAATATCATAGATAGTGTTTCAATATTATGATGGAAAAAATTCTTCACATTATTCCAAAGTTTAGTCAAATCAAATAAAATATTTATCGTCTTTCACCTCATTGGCATTGACACTTTCAGCAGTATAAAGAGCAACTAATAAATATGTAAATAATAATAAACAATAAATAATTGTGTAACAAATATATAGAGGATGATTCACGGAAAAAGGTTTTTGGGTATACAGCGATATCTTGATTTTTAAACTGCGGGGTTTAGTACAGTTGGCTGTAATATATTTAGAAAAAAATAAGTATGACATCGATGGTTGTCATGCTTCATGTCATGGACAACGTTTATTATAAATAGAAACCTATATCTTAATACAACGTCGCTAGTATTTGCTTTATGCTGTTGTGTGCACTTACTACTATCGTGTTTGCTTACTTCTTTTACTTACATGCTTCTCATTTTCTAAAGTTTGTTATTTATTACTTTTGCGTTGACCCCTGTAGGGCCAAACCCTTGCATGAGTCTCACCTCGTGGCGTTAGCTGTGCGTGTTGACTGTTAAACGGAATATTGTGTGTGGATTTGATCGGTGTCGTGCTTTATTCCGTTCTTACAATAATGTTTCAACCCCAGAATGGTAGCTGTAAGTGTGAGAGCGAGGTATCCAGGGTTACAATCGAGGTGTGGGTAACAATTTAAACAGTAAAAATGTGTTTTAAATCAAGAGTTTATTACCACAGGATAGGTGTGAAAGACACCAGATATGCACAATGACAAAAGCAGGTGAGTAACAAAAACATAATAGGTACAATCATAAATATAAATAAATATTCGGAGGGGGTCGGAACGCTTTTTAATTTAGACGCAGGATTTTAACGGTTTAATTCTGATGATAACGTGAAATGAAAATCTATATAAAGGAGTCAGGCAAAAAATACGCGGACGGTTTTAACGTACAAGTTCGGTGCTATGTCGAGCCAGAAAGCTGTGCCGGCACTGACTCTACGGAACGAGAATGTCTAGAAATAAATCTATGCGTGTATCAGAAAGTTGTGCCGACACGACTGCCAGAGGCAGCTGGTAGAATGCCTGCGTTGTGTGAGAATGCTGTGCCGACGCAAACTGCCAGACCGCGCCGGGGGAGAATGTTTCTCTTATCATGAAACGCGTAGTTTATATACACTACAGTGGTTCCCTACGCGGTCGCGAAGGTGTGAGTTGGGTATGTGTGAACGGACGTATCGGTTTTTTTATTGGAATCATGTGTGGTACTTTTCGTGAATATTGAAGTATTGTCTGCAAACAAACACAGTTTGTAACTGTAAATTTTTCTGGAATATCATTTATGTATAGTAGAAAGTGAAGGGTCATAAAGTAGATCTTTGGGGTACCCCTTTATTTGTATTCTCAAAGCTTGTATATATTTTCTGTTATCCCATAAAAATACAACTTTTGCAGCAATAGCCCGTGCTCTATACAGTCAAAAGCTTTCGCTTACTACTGATTACTTTTATGTTGACCCTTGTATGTCTAAATCTCCGCGTGCGGAGATTCGCCTCGTGGTCGTACGGTGGCGCTGTGCGGGCGTTTGTGTGAGGGCGAGATCCCGATTAAAAGAAAGGGAATTAATGATTAATTAACGGTAAACGACGGGAATGGAAAACTATTCCAAGCTTCGCTAAAGCCAAAGGAGATGCTCGAAATGTTTTAGGCATAATACAAAATAAAATTGTTGGTGGTTTATCTAAAGTAGGAACGAAAAACGAAATAATACACACGCTTTTTGCTAAGAACCAAATACAAGAATGCAAAGAGAATTTTCTTAATTTCAAAGATATGCTTGATATCTAGAGGTGTCTAAGAGAAATCAGCACAAAAGATTCTACGGAGATCAAGGATGTATAAAATGTCACTGCAACAAAAAAATGCTCCCCCAAAATTGTGTAATTGTAAAAGATCAAACGTATTGTGCAACTTGAACTGCCACAACGCATCATCATAATGCAAAATAACAATATTTTTTTTTTCTAATTATTTATTAATCTATTCTTAGAATATTGAGATAATATACATTACAATTCAAAAAATATAGTTTTATAATACCTAGTATCTAAGTCTTCATTAAATTAAGTGGAGTTTGAGCATTTGACGGCCTTCCCTTGGATTAGACATAAATTCACTAGTCAAAGCTTAATACATACTATTGGTTTGGAGTTTGAGGAAGGCTTTTTGTCAGACGTGAGGATTTCCTAGCCGAACCTAGGAGCGCCGGAGCTTCGGCGTTTTACTGTAACAGATACGCACGTTTGGTTGTTATGAAAATCACCGTCTGCCTTCTTCTGTAAATTAACGAGTAAGAGAAAACAAATATACACGAAAATGACACCGCGTTCAAATGGTGACCAGTAAATAAACGAAGTGTCCATCCTAACACTATAATCAACTGGAATGTAGTAAGAAGACGAAGCAAATTAGCTTCCTAAATAGCAAATTTAAATGTAAACTCTGTTTTTTAGCACTGAATGACAGTTGATGACAGCACTATAAACAAGTAAACAAACAATAACACCAACATAAATTTTGAAAAAGATGCTACATATGCGACATAGAAAAGGATCTACATTTATACAAAAAGTTTGCAAGGATGAGGAAAGATAGGTTCTGTCCATAAAACCTTACACCGACTTCTCATTTCGGATGAACTTTAGCGCAACATAAACGGAGAAAGAGATAATATTAGATGGTGTTAGAGAGAGAAGAAATTGCGATTGCCTAAGCACGGGATAAAGAGGGGAAAAGGTGTTGGTCCCTATTTGAATGGCGCTTTCGATCCTTTTGTGAGGAGGTAATGTAGCGAAATACATTCGTGGGCCAAGTCAACCAGAGTCCTATCCGCATTGACCATGTGGAGAATACCCTCGTACCGACTGGGTCATCTGTCCTTCTCCCGCCGTTTTCAACATAATTTGCGAGAGTATATCATAACGCACGCTTCGGTCACGTCGGGTTGAGTTTAAGCACGGTATAAAGCACACGCACGGTGCTTTTGCCTGTACTCACACATGCGAATCGGGTCTGGCGAAACACGTACGCCGTAATCTCCTCCAACTATATTGTTCAGAAATTATCTGCCGACTTAATCTATAAGCTATTGAACGTGAATAACATCGCCATCCTCATCGTTGCCTCGGCCTTCGTCAACCGGGATTTAATGCGCGAAGTTGCTGAATGGAAACTTTATTACTATATTATTTTAAGATTAGGATATTATTTATGTTGTGTTGCGAAATTGTTTTAGTTCGCCTATTCCCTAAGCTGTTTATAATTGCTTCTGATGAGGTTTTGTTTCAGTAAGGGTTAAATTTCAGCTACTGAAGTAGCGGAGTTGGGATGTAAAACATTCTAGTCGATGATGTGTTAATTACACATTCCCGCCACGGAATAATTTCAAGCATAGCAGTGAAAATTACCTGGACTAACACTATAATCAACTGAATTATCGCAATGGAAGAAAAAATTCCTAAGGCAGGCTAACAAAAAGGTGTCAAATTAACCATAAGTTTAAATGTGAACAGTGCGCTTCCTTATTTAACTGAAAACGTAAAAAAAATATTAAAGTGTTTGGGTTTTATTTACCTAATAAAGCAGACATTTGATGAAACCATGATTTGAGACGATGGAATAGCTGTCAGAAGTTTTAGAGTGCATATATTTTAAGAATCTTTTCTGAACTGTAATCCTTGACAGACACACTGAGAAAAATGGATTGTAGAAATTAGATCGTAAATCTCTTTATGTTAATTACTAACATAATTATTGTCAAAACGACAATATGTGGCGTATTAAGAGTAAAATAACCAGATGTTATCATGCTTATAGTAAGAGGCAAAATCTGGATGTTACCATCTACATCTTATGGATGTAACAATTAATATACTCTATTGCTGAAAGCCTATATAATGACGTGGATTATATAGATAGTCGCTGGGATGGACTGCGATATTATCAGGTATTCGATGCATATTCAATTTCTAACATAAATGTTTGTAACGCTCTTCCCACCCCTTGCTCTATTCATTGTCGATCTTTACCGAAGAAATCGACCAATCAGCTGTTTTGCCAGGTGTATGTTTGTGTCTCGTCCTTGTTGATTGTTGTGCATCGTGAGCAGAAATGGATGCAAACGTGGAAAACATTTTAATCGAGTGCGGGTTTCCAGGGTTAATTGATATATTCAAAGGCAAGTAATAGATATTATATGCATATACTTCGTGGTGGGTACTTTATGCTTTGATAGCACATTAACCTAAATCTAACCTACTAGTGATTGTTATGTTAATGAAAGTAATACACGTTGGATTTTTGTAATAATGGTTTTAAGGTAAAATAAAAAATAAAATCAACATTATAGTTTTTATTGTGTAATATTCCACTTTCCCTATCCATGAACTGAGTAAAACCTTGTATAGTACTATATTTTAAATTACAGGTAAGTATCGCTGTATAGTGCCCGCATATGATCCATTATATTATTGTTTACTATCTACTATTTTAAATGCTAAGAGACGTTAGATTATTATAGTAGAAAATAATATTGTAAGTACTACAAGGCTATATAGTAAGTATGAGCATCATGTATCGTATATAGTAAAATATTACATTATACTGGGTACAATAAAAAATTTAACAGTTATTATCAAATATAGTCAGTGCTACTAGACATTTTTTTCACATTTACTAACATGTATGCTCAAATTAATAATACAAATATAGTACACCAACTTACGACTACCATACGAGTTAATAAAAACTATTCACAGAAATTTACTATACAGATATTGTCACCGGTAATATAAAATATGATTGTCCCTATAGGAGCTATAAAATATATTAAAGTATACTATATTTATGTTAAAGAGTACAATCTATTTCTCTCAGTGCACCTGAAAAACTTATTTCAATTATATCATCAATGAATGAAATTTATCAAAATAATTGTTTGTTTTTGTTATAATTTCCTGATTCGATAAAAATATTTCACTATCAAGGAAATTTTTCATGTTTTCATTTAGACTGGGTGCACGAGGAAGAATTTAGGATTGTCGTTCTAGATGGAACAATACTTTTATGCTAGTCGAATGTGGTTGTGTTTTCTTTAATTTTACCCTCAGTTGGTATAATATCGGCGCGAAGTACACTCTTCGTGATTTTTTTGCATTTTTGTAGGTGATTCATAAACACTACGAGCATCAACAAGCACAGTGACCATAACCTTGTTAGCCGATGGAGCCATTTTTGCTTGTTTCAGTGTACTGCAACCGACTTTTACCTATTGTTTTGATTGATTTATTTAGTTTCGTTAACGGTGTGCAAAAAAGAATCAAACAGTAGGTACTACAGTGGTTAGACAAATTTATTTCTGATCCTTCCTTAGCAAATGTAGTACCAATTTTGCTGCGAATTTTCTCAGATGCAAGTATTCACGTACCATACGACTAACACGTTCTTTTGATTAAAATAATAAGAAAAGTACAGAGCCAAGGATCGAACCCTTCAGAGCTCTTATCGTAACGGGTAAATGGGCTGAATGAACCAAATTTACTATTTTAATGAGATTTAAACTTAATTCCAAGAAACTGATGAGAGTCCCAGCAGAGAGGAAAGTGTTGTCCAAAGAGTTCTTAACCTTTGGTGGCGCTATAGAACATCTAGTTACCATGTGGCGCTGCACAACTGCAATTTACAAGGTTGTTGGATATATTCAGGCCTTTCGTTGATTAAGCAATTGGTTCATAAGTTTGAGGAAACTGGTTCAACGTTAAATAAACACACACCCGGCCGTAGAAAGTCAGCGAGAACCGATGGGACCATTGAGAGGTTGAAAGCATCCGTGCGCCAACAAGTAGACTAATAGACTAGAAGGCGCGCAGATGCTTTAAATGTAAGGAGATCACCATTGCGTCGCATCTTTCCCAAAAATTTACGAATCCACCAGGACAAGATTCAGTTAGTGCAAGAATTGAAGGCGGCGGACTACGCTAATAGGCTTATTCGTTAAAGAAATAATGGACCGACTTCCAGCAGTCAGCATCTTAATCTTCGATAAAGTTCATTTCTACCTAAAAGGCCATGTTACTAAAGAAAATTGTCGATAGTGGTGTGGAACCCTAAAATAAAACATCAAAGGCCTCTGCATATCCCGAAAATCACAATTTGGGCTGCAATATCGGCAAGAGGAATAATCGACCTGTTTTCTTTTTTTTTTTTAAGCAGACATGGGCTACGCAATAACGGTGAATTTAAGGGATATACTGGGCACACTTGATTCCAACCGGATAGAGCCGCACTTCCACAACTTGTTTTCTTTTTTGACCTCTTTGTACAAACCAATCCGCAACAACTCATTTAATACTAAAGTACTCGAGTGGTTGACACAATAAAAAACTCTAGGTACTTAGATCAAAAAACATCTCAGCCGTATGATTACCATGATTTCACTATGCAGCATAACCATATTAAGATCGGTTACCACGTTGAGGAATAGCGTGGAGTGTCGTTTCTTTATTCATGCTTGATGGACGTTTATCTATTTCTATAGCTTCCCTTATAATCCGAGTTTGAAGGTTGAAACATGTAGCTAATGTTTTAGTGTTGTCAAAATCTATGAAGTGTCCCGTCGTTGTTACATGTTGTGCTGAGAATGAAGTGGGTTGTCTGTTTTTAACTGCTAGTTCATGCTCGTCTCTCCGTATTTCTGTTCTTCTGTTGATTTGATCGATATAGGTTTGCTCACAATCTCTGCATGGAATTTTGTATACTCCTTGGTCTTCTAGTGGTAGGCCATCTTTGTAGTTACGGAGGACATCACCCAGATTCATCCCATGGAAATGCATTGGTGTTTCGATTATTTTTATCGTCTACTGGATTGTCCAAATCCGACGTTTCGGTAGTGGCACTACTGCCATCATCAGTATAGTCCGGATAAGAACTGTAACTTGCTGCTTCTATAGTTAGCTATGGAATTATGTATGTATCCCCTCGGGTGCCAACTATGGAATTACCAAGCGACAGTCGTTATCAAAGCGACATTGATGATCGCAGTAGCACTGCTTAAACGTTGGATTTCAACAATCCAACAGACGATGGAAATAGTTCAAGTACCAACTCATATTCTTCTAATCCATCGTTAAGAATATCAGTAAAATATACAAATCTATAACACGTAGATATTTATGGATTTTATCATATAACGTCATAATCAGTAATTCGTTTTACAAAGATAATGGACGTCGAATCAACAGACTACGCGACAATCCCACAACCGAAGGAAAAAGGAGTTGAGATTGCCGAAAGCGGAGCTGCACGTTCGCGCAAAAAGAGATAGATAGCTTTAGCAGAAAAGCGCCGGACTATTGGTGAACAAAGCACCGCGCGCCCAAAGGCATTCGTGTCGCATCCCTGCCGCCTCTCATATATGAACTTTTTAGATCTTTATTCGCGTCAACAGCCTTTTATCAAGTTGTCGTTGTTCCCGCTTCATTTTTCACAATCCACGTCATTTGTCAGTAAGTTGGCGAACACCGTAATGAGTTTGAAAACAAGGGACAGGCGTGACAGTCGACTATTGCCGTTGCCGGGCTCTGTGGCGGGCACTTTTCAGCTATTTTCAACGCTCCTTCTGCTCCACCGCCGCCTCGTACCAGCCACGTAGCCTCATCCTCTTCTACCCCAACCCACGTCGCGGTCCTTAGCAGCCGAACCGAAGTTTCTTAGGAGACTGCGGAAGGACTTTTCCTTATAACTTTTAGCGACGACCTAAATGCGTTTAATAATGTTCCGAGTGTATGACGTGCCGTCCTTTTGTCGACGACGCAGAAATGACATTCCGTTCCCTCTGTGGCATAAAATCCAATGAAATTATGTCCTTGCCTTGTCTGACGATCATCAAGTTTAACATTGGGCTAATTGAATAAGTACTTGGACGGAGTTTAATGCTGAAATGGTTTTTGACGTGTTCTTTCAGGTTTTGTTTTTCAATCAAAGTCAAACAATTGGAATTAAAAGAAAATATTACTCCTTTTAAAGCTGTTATTAAGAGTGTCTCTGTTTTAACTTCGCATAATAACTGTGAAAGATTAATTACAGTTATTATTGTTTAAGTACATTGAGTAAACAAATTCGAACGGATACACCTAAAGTTCACGCGCGGTTCCCTCGGATCGTTGTCATATACGAAATGACGATAATAAAATGCAAACAACGAGGATATAGTTTACGACCTTCCGGGTAAAACAAACTTCAGAGAACGTACGCATACACGGACGTGAATTTTAATCTAAAATTCCATCCTTTCCGAACGGCGGTTCCGCATTAACCGAGAGATTTGAAACTACGTACTCTCTTCTCTCTCGTTGCCTTCAAAGCACCATCTGATATAATCTCAATAGAGCCGGCTGCGGTGAATATGAAGAGGGATATGCACGTTCATGTATCGAAGTTTTTAATTAGGGACTGTCTTATGTGAATTGCTCAATGCATTTTACTAGCTCATCGCGTTACTTCACTTCTTAAGATGTGCTTGTTTTTGGGTTATTAGTTTTTAGGATTGTTGCGTTAACGAAGCCAGTCATTTGAATATCTGAAGATATTTTTTTAAGTCGAATCATCTTAAGCGTAAAGCAAGTTTTCAAGCTGATAGTATAGTGCTTGCTTTCTCACTGACATAATTGTTAGTGGTTCTACATAAGTGAATCCATACAGAATTTAGGAAATGTTCAAACCACCTGTAACCGGTTGTGCAGACATTTAATACTATTCTATTGATATGCGATGAACATGTAAATATTCTCTGGTGTTAAGTACATTCATCTGCATTAGAATCTGTTCTACGTGTATATCTTGCTTGGACTGCTTTGGAAGGAACAAAGGATTATGGCGTACTAATAGGTTTGGATCGTTAATTGTTTAGTCTACCAATCAATCTTATGAGTTGTTACTCCGTCATTTTAGAAAATACATTTTGAAAATTTGATAAAAGCTTAAATTCAAATTAAATTTTCAATAAATGTATTTTCTAACAGAAAATTCTTTCATCAGATCTCTAGAATAATGTTTGGTCTTTTTCGGATAAAGTCGTACATAACTAAACAATTACCTCCCAGTGATGGGTGGAGACTGTGGCTTGAAAACTGTAACAAAAATCCATTGAGTGTTATTCCACTAGTGATTTGGTGAAGAGTATATCTTCCAAGGTTTACCTTAGCCGAAAACACTACGTTTAACTTCTCTTGTTTTCTACTGAAGATGGCAACTTAATTGCCGAAATACGTATTTAGATTTTTTATCTTTTTTAATTTTTTAATTTTTTAATTTTTGTGGTAAGGGATATTTTCATTTTTTCCTTTTGGATTTTTGTTATATAAACAATTGCCTATTAAAACCTATTACCTATCTATTACAATAAATATATGATAAAGCACTTAATGTTCTATTAAAAAAAAGTATTGTGCAAACTATTTTTAAGACCCGTAATTAGATATATTGTGCATATATATAACTTATAAATTAAACTTTTCTATACTAAAAAAACACATTTCTGCTTTAGTATTTTGACAATGGCCGCATTTAAACTTAAATTCACACCTATAATAATTTATAAATGTCTATTTCCCCAAACTGCTGTTTGTCACAAATTCTCACCTACAATCGCATTTAATTTATTAATATTCTATGGAAATGAACTTGTCACAACGCATAAGAGAGCAAAAATTTGATTCCGTAATTTGATTATGTAAATTAGAACAACTGCGAATTCCCCATTCTCGTCTCGCTCGGAGACTCGCCAGCAGTGGTGGCGAGTAGAATAAGAATTAAAAGAAATGAAACTCTTATTTCCATGCTGTTGAACTTAATTAACTCGCCCTTAATGGAGCCGATAACAAAACCGCCCGAGTTATTGTTCGAGCAATTGCATAATTTTGTGTAAAATTTTCTCGTTTGTAAATATAGTTCCTTAAGGATACGAAATGTTGGAATAATTTATGCAAAAAGGGATTCAAATTTGCTTCTGATGAATAATTGGAAAGCAAACTTTATTGATTTTAATGGAAAAAGAAGGTTTAAGCTATTTTAATATGGAGACAACATCGTAATAATCACAAACAAACGGAAATACCATTATTTAAACATGTTATAGCGGGGTTTTGCACGCAGTGCTTATCCGAAATCTTGAATATAAGTCGACGTATTTCTCTACATTTCATTTGTCGTGCAAGCCGCGGCGAATAAGTCCACCGCTACGAAGCAGGTCGGCTCATTGTTCTCTTCTAATTCATTAGTCACGGGTGCTGTGAGCGCGCTGGATTTAAAATGAGGTCGATCTACCTGTGATTAACACTTAGCAAAGTAATAAACTTAAACAGTCGAGTGGGTTTAATTGAAATCTCACCGGGATGTTGATGATGATGATGTAATTTCTAATTAAGAAACTGTAGCGTGAGTCGTCGCGCCCGTTAATTGCGCGTACATCGTTGTTTTTTGTCTAGTATCGGTAGACCTCTTTCGTAAAATTGCTAAAAGTGTTATTTCACACTCCTTAAAACAGCGTTTTAAGCTAAAATTGAGAAAGGCATATACATAACATATTGAGATCCTTTTATTGCTCTTCTTGGGAATGTCAATATACAATCTTATATTCTTTTTATTGTCCCAGTAATTTATAGTAAAGAATAAAATACCATTTAGTTAATCTATCAATACCATTTAGTTAATCTATCAACTTTCTGCAGACGAGACGAAAGTCCTTGCCCTAGGAATGAATTACATTATTGCACACAAGAAAATATCAACCAAAGAAACCATCACAGAAGTAAAAGCAGCCATCAAAGGACTTCAAAATTTCGAAGCAAAATAATTGCGAGAAGAAGTAAGCAGAACATTGAAGAAATCAAAAGCACTGAAATATAACCTTTCCAAGGAGGAAGTAGCAGCACTAACAAATTTGAAAGCTGACAAAGGTAAAGCCATTGTACTGCTGAATAAGGAAGATGCGTAAATTACTTGACGAAAACACCTAGGTGAAAGTAAGAAAAGACTCGACGGAGAAGATCACAAAAACTGTAAAGGAGAACATAAAGAATTGATCTATATTCAAAGAGATGCAGAACCATATTATACGTGAAAAATTCTAAACATTTCGAGGATATTCTGTCCACACTAAAAACTGATCCTACAAAGATTCTAGTAAATTTTGACGTTACATCGCTATTTACCAACGTACTTACAGAGGGAGCACTCGCCCTAGTAACAAAATTTGGACTGCAAAAAGATATCATCGAATTAGTAAGGCTACGTTTGCCTACTCTTGATATATTTCGTATACAACTGAAAGTATTACGAGCAGAAGAATGGAATAGCGATGGGAAACCATTATCACCTCTAATAGCCAATGTTTATGGAATCATTTGAAAAAGTTCTATCAAAACAAAATCGAAGTGCTGGATGCGATATGTCGATAATACTTTTGGAATATGGCAACACGGAGATGAGAAATTGCAACAATTCTTGGAACACATCAATTCACAGCGCCCAGCCATTAAATTCACCATGCAGGAAGGAGAAAATCGAAATCTGTCTTTCCTGAAAGTAACGGTGATGAGAACGGAAGAGGGAGTTCTAAAACGCGCAATATTTAGGAAGAACCATTATTCGATACAGAAAACGACGGTAATTAAAACCTTACTATCCAGAGTCAAAACCCTCAGTGATGAGTTATATCTAGCCAAGAACACCTTTTGTAGGGCCAGAACCTTTTTGTGGGATAAGAAGCAGCATAACACTGGAGAAACTGAAAAATGAAGTAGAGCAGAGAAAATCCAAATACTGGGAGAATCTCCAGGGGATAAGGCAAGCTAAAACTCTTCTGGGAACCTATAACCAGAAGAGATCTGCAGAATGCATTAACCTGAGTAAAAATAATATTCGGATATTGACAGGGATCCTTACAGGCCATTGTAAACTGAACGGACATCTAAGCAGGCTTGGAATATCGAAGGAAGTCGAATGTGGATTTTGTGGGGAACAGGACGAAACGTCCATCCATATACTCACAAACTGCGCTGCACTGTGCAACTCAAGGGCGTTCCACCTGGGAGCATGTGAAATCGAAGAGGGAGAGTTACCTAATCTGGGGCCTTCGGACATTCTGCACTTTCTAAAAGGAATCAGACTGGACGGCCAGCTGTAAATACAGCGAGAAGAGGGGACACAATAGATCTTTCAGGTCGCAGTGTACTATCACCCTAATATCACACATACATACATATATCTAGCCAGTAAGAAGATACATCTGGCAAAAGCCGTGAAGAAAACACGGTCAGTGTAACCAACCAACTTCGACATAAGAAGAATCACTAGGAAGAAGACGACTCTAAAGACAACTACAGAACCACAGAGAGTTATCGAAAAGCTAGGACGAGTCCTAAGATAACGTTAGAATAAATAGTTTGCTTAGTCTGAGCACATTTACTTAACTGAAGATAACGTTCTAGTTCTTATTAATAGCGTTTCCGACTGGTCGCACTAGGACGCACTGAATGTATCTCCATTCTACTTCAATCTTATATATTGACATGAGATGGAGATACTCTCAGTCGAAAACGCTATAAGAAAGCAAATGTTTTAATAAGTTGTTTCCGGCTAAGAAAATATTTACTGAAAAGAAACCACATTCACTGGGTGGACATGTATATTTGTGGTTGTTATCACTGGCATTTGTATTCGATTGTAATAAAAATGGAAGTACAACTTATATAATTGCATGTATGCGCTTAAATAATATCAATATTTTTAACATGTTGACTACCGTATGAATCATATACGATTATACATATTTTGGTTCCCAGGTCCAGACGGAGCAAGGTTTGATTTACATGGAGAATGATACTAAACAAGACGCATTTTAGAAGATGGAATTTTGTAAGTGCCGCCACTTTGAATTACTTTATACAACTACTTCAATAAAAAATACTTCTATTATACTATGAAGATTGCTTGGTAATAGGACTATAATTTTTTCAGATAAAGTAAGCCTTTATTGTTAATATTACAAATAGCCAAACAACTACTAACTTGTGATAATAAAATAAATTTAAAGTTGTTTCCAATCAAATATTTATTTTTAAATTAATTGTATCGACCGGTTTCTTTTTTTAACGTGTATTGTATTGTCGTTGTGATTTGTCGTGCATTATCGATGTTTATATGTTTTGTGTTATATCACAATTATTAATGTATAACTCCTCATATCAAGCTGACGTAGCACCTTTTTTCCTTCAAGACATATTGTGTGTGTCCAGATGATGGCGCAAGCCGAAACCGGTCGATACAATTAATTTAAAAATAAATATTTGATTGGAAAGAACTTTAAATTTATTTTATTATCACAATTCCACCAATCAAAACTTCCATTATAACTACTAACTTATTTCAGTAATATTCTTAGATCAAAAGTACTATATTTATAAGTTATACAAGCCAACTTCTTGGCTAAATATTGCAAGATTAAGCAAAAGATAATCTAATATTAAGAAATTAAATGAAAATGATTTTCTTGGATCATTGCAGCCTTGTTTGCTACAAGTATGTATTTTTCTGCGTGTATGCTCTATTAGCCAGCTATTTACAATTTTTCCATAATTTTAAATAAAATAGAAAGTAAACTTATAGGTCTCAGATCAGACACAGACTTCGGCAGTGGTGGCACAACTGCAGACGTCCAACCCTTTAGACACGTGTTCTCAACTACGCAGGTGTGTATCACATGCACTATATAGGTACTTAAGGACAAACGACTGGAATGTCTTATCATTAAAACAGATAACTTTCCGTGCGCTCCGCAGGCGGAGATACGGCAGGGCGATCTACGTTGTATGTAATAAAGTCGCAGGTACGTAAATTGGGAAGCCCACCATTATCAGATGCAGTGTTATAAGTATATTAAGATTTTCCGAATTTAACTTTCGATGGCACAAAAATTAAAAGTTTCATTTTTTGCGATATATATGTTGATTAAAAATTGCTATGTGCGGACGAAACAACAGATTCTAAAAAAATTCTGTGCTTATTTTGTTTATGCTGGGTTTTTTATTACTATGCTTTGCATTTCGCACTTGATCCTGACAATATGTTTTTGACGAACCCATTACAACTAAATATTTAATTTTTGCGTCTAATCTAATTTTAACTCTGAGAAATCCTTAATAAACTCATTTATTGCGTTTGATAATGATCTTCCCAATCATCGTATCTGTAATATTATGTTTATAACATACAATATAGATACAGCACTTCGAACATACTGTTTGCGCTACTAAAGCAGTTCGGAAATTGCGAATAACCCCCACTCGAAATACACCTTCCGTATCTCCGCCTGTGAAGCGCACGGAAAGTTGCCCAATATGCTTATCATATCCAATGCTAAACCATCCATACTGCAAGATGCAGAAGAGACACTAGCAACAATCTAAGCAACTTGCTCTTCATCTATCAGTCGAAAACTGAAGTTATTAGTTAGGTAATTCTATCTACATGCACTGTGAGGTCTTGGTTCTGTAGAATAGGATTCTTTTTCTTGTGCAGTTTCGCTAATTTGATTTATTATTATATGTCAGAACACACAACCGTTTTATCTGTATACCGATTCCTTGATATTTTCATCTATCTTATTCAAGAGATCCCCGCCAAAGTAAGCGAAAACAGCTCACCACAGCGTCTATAATTGAATAGAAAAGCGGAAAATTTAGACGAGGATAAAAATTGATAAATTAATTATACGTCCCACCTCGCCAGAAGCGTAAAGTAGGCAGCGAATGTGATAGTGGAAGAGAAATACGGAGAAAACAAGTGGGACGCTGGGCGGGTAGACGTGAAAATGGGAAAATCGCCTCGTCCATTCGAGAGGGCGACATTTCGATACCCCCCACGGTGGTAGCGTTCGATGTCACACATACGTTTTCACCATTTTTCTTCGTAAAATCGGAAGATAGGTCTCCAGTCGACTAGGACTCGGTAAATCGGACACGGCGAAAATAGTGGAGGTCTCAAGTGGAGCGTAGAGAATGGTAAAAGTCCGCGGCTTTGTCTCAGAACGATTCGTCTTTTTTCCGTCCGCCGAGCAACCGAACGAACGACCTCGAACAAAGAATGGGGCGACCGATGTTTGCACAGAGTTCCGAGCGACTTCATTAACGTTGTATGAGGACATCTACGTGTGTTGGTGTTTGTGTGTGTATATGTGCTGGTGCGAGGGAGGGCGACGCGCACGCTTACAACTTACGGGACTTGACTGTCGACTCGTCTTTTTCCGTTTTCCCGCACTCCCTCAACCTCTTTGTTTGTTGCGATCGTTTCAAATTCTACCCAAGTTTGTCCTTCTTTCCGCAGAGTCACGCATCTCTGATTGGGTATTGTCTCGTTCTTTGAGTTTCAAGGTATGCATGGATAAATAGCTCGTAACAATTATAGGTAGGTATAACACGCTTGTTCGTTGTTATTTTGCGAAAATATTCAATACTCATAGAAAATCCAAAATTAAAATCCTGTGCTCTCTTAAGCACAGCGTGTCCCACCAAATACTAGAACTTAGATTGCAGCTCTGTATCTGAAATTATCTAGTTTTTTTAATATACTTGCAGATGTTTTATATATACACCGTCCGGTATCACTCGAATTATTTTACTACTAAATTTAATCCATTAAATAAAATAAATAAATAAGAATAATTTAAATCCTATAGTTTACAACTGAAATATATTTTTTAAAGTAAAAATATATTGAAAATTTTAGATATTGCTACGAAACTTGTAGATAATTCTTTATAATTTTTATTAAATTTTAAATTAAGTCAACACTGTCTTTATTCTCCTTTCATACAGTCAGCGTCATCTATTATATTTCCATTAACTCCACAGATATGCTACACCCCATATGTAAGCTGGCATTAACAGTACACAGGTACACTAAATTTTGGGGACACCGCAAACCAATCGGATGATACTTATTATTTTCAATCGACCTCGATACGTCGTAGGGTCATGTCACACCACTGAGCAGCCGATCATTATATTTATATAGCTGATATACACTTTAATATCTTTACTGTGACTGTACTAGTTATTCGTTCGTTCGTATACTACAGTGAATAAAAGAGATGTTATTTCAAAGAAATTGATTTATTTCTAGTTAAATAAATCTGGTAAACAAAGAAGTGAATCTTCTAAAGATTCCCTCAGGGTAAGTAAGTTCTTTACTATCTTTTACACAATAATAAGATTTCTAGAATCTTAATCCAAACTAAAAACTCATATTTCTCGTTTTAATATCATAAACAGAATTCAAATCTCCGGCTAAATTCCCTTCATAAAAGCAAGTATTATCAAATCAATGCTAACTTAAACCGCTCGTTAAATTAACCCACAGAATCAAATAATAACTTCACAATACCAAATTTACTAGATTCACTGTTATCATACGATAATATAATCTAACATTCCCTTTACGCTTTTGACACCCGTTATAGATTCAAAAGATGATAAAATCGCTTACTTCAAGTACGAAAACTGCTCTATTATAATCCAAATATTAATTCCAACTCCACAACAATCCTTTCAGCCTCCAAATGGTGGTCCTACGATCTCACAGCAAATAGGCTCGAACAAAACTCTTCAATCGGTCCCAGATTAGGTAAACGCCACCCAAATCTCGAAATTACTGGATTTCCATCATCTTGGCACTACACACGCAATACTCCCATTCTTGTAAGTAAATTTGAAAAGTTATGGACTTAAAGCAACTACACTACATTGATTATCTATTAATTTACAATGTAAACCTTATCTAAAGAATGAAAGTTTAGAATCCGAATCACTTTAAATAGAGCAACCAGTAAAAATTAGTATCTGCCGAAGATCTGTCATTTAAATTTTCTTCTCTGGGAAGAAACGCCGCGAAACTTCCAATACATTTTAAAGCAAGGAAGTTAGCGCACCTATACCATTATTTGGATTTACCAAGGGATTTCTGGAAAACTGAGGAACTTTTTAATCTATTTTGATAAATTGTTTTTGTCGATTAACTAAATTGATCTGTAAATTTTTCGAAATCTGTAAGCAAAGTAAGGCAACTGCGTGTTAATGTATTATTTTGCTAATATACCTTCACAAATTTGATTCGTTATTTTGACAAACATAGAAGTAAATTTTCCAAGTTTATGAGGGAAACTTTGGCAATTATTTTTGCTGTTGCAGCTAAACAAAATTGTTAAAAGTTAACAAAGTATAAAGTTTTTCGGTAACAACGTTAGGTAATTGTTACATTAACAATTTCATTTTTGTGAACCTTCTGGAATAACAAAATTGTGTATGTACCTATACCTGGTATGGCTGATATATGTATTACAATAATAATAATGCTTCGAACACGTTTTCCAGTAATTACTATCTATTGTTGATATAGCACGCGTATAGAATACCTTCTGAAAACTTTATTCCGCCTCGTTAAGTTTTGAACCATCCAAAAATAACGAATTCCACATCGGATGAGAGACCTAACTGAATTATCCGAGCGATGTGCTCTCAGATAACTCGGCGATGCATTGTTTAAAATTTCAAATACGGCTTCGTTAAGATTTCGAACTTTACTCTTTTCAAAAACAAATTGCCCCGAAACTTTATTTGAATACGTAATTTCCGACACTTGCCTCGCACGAGCGCCATCTCGAGGAATTCGACGAATTTATCAGGGACGGGAGAGTCGCGAAAACAAACAGCTTCGTTTTTTTTGCCGTTCCTCCTATTCCACTCTAAGAAGAGACCGTCGAAAGTTTACTTATTACTTGTTAACATCTCAACTTTTTCTCCCCCGATAAGTCTCCCGCTTCAGAGGACGGACCTTTTTTTTTAAATTCTTCGCGCATACAAATTCAAATTAGCCCTGTACATGATCGCAAGCGAAGGGGAAACTTTCCACTACGGTATACAGCATATAGAGTTGGAGGGTTTGCTTTCGAGGATAGAAGTATGAGTAAGGGGGAACCACTCGCGCTTAATCAGATTTGTTTATATTCAACTCACGGTATTTACAAATAGCGCAGTAATGAATATTAAACTGCTGATGCCACTCTTAGAACTCCCTCTCCAGGATCGTTAAAACATTAATTGCCAGGCGGGAAAACCGCGCTTGACAACTTATTCTAGGTCAGGAAGGTAGGCGAGCTACATAGATGGCGCTGCAGTAGCGTTAAGACATTCTAGACGCGTCTACCACGCAAGGGCGTGCGGTTAATTACTGCCAAGGATGAAGTAATAAAAATAATTAACACAAGCAGATTAGCGTGTAATAATAGGGTTTCACAAAACCAAGTGGGAACGTTTAATCCGTGTATACCGACATTGTACGTGTTTATGTATGAATATTAAGTGTAACAATGTATGGGTGTAACTCCTGTAAAATATTGTATAATATCTAAAAATACCCTGCATAGTAATAATATCTCAATTTATTTCATAATACCAACACAAGTATGAAATTACGTCAAAGAAAATAATAAGGTAAGTATGCAAACATAGTAACACTACAAACCAAGCACAGAAAAAGAAGAAAAAGACATGTTACAGAAAAATATCTTGAACGGAGTATAAGTATTTTGTAATTAGAAGTTGTTTTTAGCCTATGTATATTTAATAGTTTTCATATTGTCGTCTCTAAACCCTTTGGGAACTTCATTGCAAATTTTGAGCACTTGCATCACTACAGCTTTATGTATTTCTGCGTAAGTTGTTTGCGGAACACATAAGCGGCTTTTTTGCACTCTCGCGTATTGTAGTTGTGACTAGTCTCGTATTGATCTTGTTAGACGTTTTAGCGCCTTCATCCATACAATTATTTACTTAAATTGTATTAAAAAAGAATCAATTCACGCCTCGTCTAATGAGAACGTCAGAAATTTATTTAATATCACGTACTTTAAAGTTTAAATGCAATGACACGTACCTAATAACAATATGGAAGTACTAAAAATGGTAACGTCGAACAGTCCAAAGGTTTTCGGTCGAAGACTACGATGACCCGTCCGAACGTCGCGTGCCTAAATAAATTACACAGAAGAACAGGACAAGAGTGTCCTCTATCTCCTGCAAGAAGAACCATGACAAGAGATCTCAACAAAGAACAATCAATAATGGTCGATACAACAGAAACCAACAACACAGAACACTACCAGAACCGATAGATCAAACGTCGGAACAAACATAACCTCCGCAAATGTTCTTTACTAGAAATACAAAAGAATTGAAAAGAAAAATAAAGAATCAGAGGAGCAGGAATGTACATGGACCAAGTAAAAAATACAACTAACTTCATTTTAAAACTCTAGCTCGCACGATACGGGGAAAATTAACACAAAAATGTCCTCCGAAAAACAAAATAAGTCTGCTATCAAAAAGAAACTAATAATACTAACTGAGAAACTAAACGACAATCCCACAAATAAAGAAACTGCAAGGTTGAGACGCAAGCCTCACAGCAATAATCAAAATAAAACAGATTCGGTCAGTAGAGTTATGAACAAGTATCATACGGGCGAAAATTAACTCGAAGAACGGAAATAAGAGTAAAGGAACAGCAAAGGTAAGCGTAGATTAAAACATAAGTAACAACCCTCAAAACTCAAAGTAACCAAAGGGTTGGTAGATGGAGTTTAAAAAAAAACGTTACATTCTATTAATGTCTTTTCGCGAAACACGCACATTCATGTATAATCCCAGCAAGGTAGGTATGTTGTGTATTTGAAATACTTCTTTACATGTTTCCCTATTTTTTGGCCTGAAGACGCCTCTTACATTAGACACACTTTTCGCAGCTTGAATATTGCATGTAATTTCCTAGATTCTTAGTACTGTGCGAATTAGCTGATAGCAGAACATATTTGGGTTTTTCTATGGTAGTTCATTTTAGTTAACTTGTTGAAGTTGAGATCTTAATTCGTTTATTTCATAATACGACATAGTTCTCAGTCGAAGTTTCTCAGTTTTTATGTGTTCTGGTGAAATCATAGAACTTTCTTGCCTGTAGTGATCTGATAGGGAAATGTTTATTCTGCTACTGAAGCTTAGAGCAGATTTTATGAAGATGTTATCGATAAGGCTTGCTCCTTTTACACATACTCTAGTCGGTTCTGTTATCGTTTGGTATATTCCAAAGGATGCCATTAAATCTGTAAAGGCTTTTACTCTTTTATCGTAGTCATTCATAAGGTTAAGGTTGAAATCTCCGCATACTATTAAGTAATACTTATTTATATATGATTGTAGTGATAAGAGCATATCCTTCAGTCTATCTAAAAATCACCCGATGCCGGTCTGTACAGATTTAATACAATAAATTTAGATTTGGGAAGTATTACAGCAGACTATTCAAAGACGGATTTTATGCTCTCCTGTTTCAGGTGCTTCAGTTCGTGAGCTTCAACATCTTTCATAACATAACATACAAGAACCTCCATGGATATGAGTGGATCTTACAAAAACTGAAGTTAGTTGAAAGTTTGCAATCTTAACAGAATTTAGATGTGACGTCTCAGCTAGTGCTCGGTAAACACCAAAATGGAAAATTTAAAGCTTTCTTTATGTAGAAAATCTTGGATGTAATGTATTTTATTATGTAAACACTGTGTATTTTGATGCAATATATAAAAGTTTTTAATATTCTGTTCTTCTTCATTTAAGTTTGTTCTTTGTTCCTTCGGTGAATTCGTTCTAAAAGAACGATTTATCCTTACTCTTGCTGGCAATATATCAGGCTTTTTGCTTCTTCAAGTAATTCCAATGGTACAGAGATTTTAAAAGAAGAGTGTTCATCTGGGAGTTTTGAATTTAACTTTTCTACTTTGAGATTATTAATTTTATTTGTGACTAATTGCTCAGTAATGATAGGTTTTGTTGTTTTTGGGTCTAATCCATATACATGCAAATGAGCATATCGTATAGTTCCTTTCAATTCTAGATTCTTTCCAGTACCGTCAGTTATATTTATTTGAGATCTCTTTTGTTTTCTAATTACGGTATTGTATCCTTCTTCTTCTTTTGTATTTAAATCCTTGTTTCTGGTTAACTTTATGTTATTGTTTGTAACTGTACGTCGTTTAACAGCACCTGTATGCTTTAAGTTTCTGTTTACCTTTTCGATTTCCCTTTTGTTGTCCTAGCTCAGAAGTTTGTTGTTGTCTCTTCTTGCCTTTAGTTGCCTGGGTTGATTTTTGTTATTGTTTGTTCATTCCTATGACATCTTGTGGATTTATATCTACAGTTTTTGTGTTGAAACCTGTCTTTACATAAGTAGTCTCAATTCTCTTATTTCCTGGTGAAGGTTTTTATTTTCTACTTTTAATTTCATAATTTCATTGTGAAAGGCTGTTGTGATATTATTTGTTATTGATTCAACAGGAATATTTATTTTTTCGTTTATATATGCTCCCAATTTACTTCCACCTTCGAGTTCTGATCTTTTTGAGGTCACAACGACTTTGTAGGTTGAGCAGACCCATTTTCTTGTAGAACCATCGTGTTTCATTTAATTAAATTGTACTTCACTTATACCCCACGTACACTATATGATAATTTCGGGAACAGTTATTTCTTTGCTTTTACAACACATAGCACACTCGATCGCCATATTTACAATATGGTTAACAGTGATAGATATGTAACGCGAAAGCAAAGATGGATAGGATAAATACTTTGCTTAATGACATTGACTGGCACAAATGTTTATTCGCAGATGACCTTTAATTTCCTAGTAATCAATTGGAACACTGACTGTGATCACTTGCAGCGTCAGCTTAGCAAGCTTTGTCAGTGTTGTGAATGGAATTGACTTGAAATGAATTCCTCGAAGTGCTACGTTATGACGTACACCAGAAAAATCAATCCTTGGAGAAACTATTCCATGAGAGATGTTCGATATAATCGCTGTTCTATTATTAAACACCTTGGTGTTTATCTTGATCCATATCTAAGTTTTAAATGCAACATGCATTACATTGCTCCGGCTGCGTTAGAAACACTCGGGTTTATTACAAGAGACTGTATTTTTTTCTCAATATAAACACTACAATAGCGTTATACAACACATACATAAGCCAGAAATAAACTTTAATATGCACCTCTAGTATAAAATCCGTTTTATGATCCTCACACACTATGCATTGAAAAAATTCAACGACGATTTCTTAAATATTTATATCATGGAAAAAAAGTGTGTACTTTTGATGTTTAATCTTTATTGTTATTATCTTTATTGTTATGTTTTATTATTGTTAATTATATGTATTAAATAGTAAGTTACATGTACGTAATTGAATAATTAGTTGACTATGTCCCGACCTTCTTGCTTTATTTTAGATCCCTAACTTTATATATAGTTTGATCATCAGCGATGCTTCATGTTCACCTTTATGCCAAGAAACAACAACATCCTAACTCTTTTGGAGCTCCAAGAATGTTAAGAATTTACTATTTGCATATTTCTTGATTCATATTAAAGAAGAGGATCTCATCTTCAAAACAAACAAAAAATATCTCAATGATAGCATTAACAGGTTTAGAGTAAGTGGAAAAGGAGTCACAAAATCTCAAAGAAAATATTGATATCTCTATAATAAAACTACCTGTTGCATACGACTTTACCCGCGCAGATTTTCGTTATTGTTAAAGTTTAAGAAGTTACTAATACTAAAGTTTGATGCGGTGGTGAACGATAACTTCTCCGTGTATTTCGGGAACAAAAGTCGCACGTCAAAGGCTCGCGAAACAGGCGCCTTGCCAATTTGGGCGTATTTTTTCAAGGAGGTAAATATTGACGGTGTGTCGCGGTTTATCGGAAAACGGTCGCAAAAACCCCTAGATTTCGTAAAATTTGTATATACGCGAGCTCATTTCGCGCAGACCACCGTATGACGCGACCGACGAAGTTAGCTGTCACCGTCGGTGAGCTGCTGACTTCAAAGGCTCATTAGTACTTCCGCAGTCGCACGAAAAATGCAACAGTAATAGTTTAATATAATTTATTTATTATATGAATTATAAGTAATACTCAAGTTTGATGCAGTAGGCGACTCCGCTTGTGCACGTATTAAACATAAAAGCTTGCGGTAAACTTCTCACTTTAACGCACCCTCTAATTTAGATTCGGTACGGATGTGCTCGCACTGTAGATGGAGCGGTACGTCAAGTGATAATATAAATAATATATAATATAAGCATATTTTGTGTTTTTTATATCTAAATTTTGTAACATTATAGGAGGATATCGTAATTTATGAAATAATATTTATTGTAGGCATTAATTGAAGCATGTTGGTTAAAGAAGGAAGACAGTTTCTGCATTCAAATGCGTTTGAAGTTATTTTTTCTTTATTTATTTTTAAATCTATGAAAAAAGGGTATTTAATACATAAGATAATTTAGACAAATCAATGATAATTCGTTTTAGAACTTTTAAGAAGACTGTGTGCATGGCGTAAATCTTTGCGACGATATAAGTTAAATTGAACGCTCAGAGGACTAAATAGTGAATTCAGAACTATAAAATGATATCCAATCAAGCTAGTAAACACAGACGCTATCAAACATAATTTGAAATTGATGTGTCTCCAAATAAAGTCAATTCAGTCCAATGAAGAATAAGTGAAGCATATGATGCTCAATGTGAATTTATTATCTAACTGGTAATATGTGCTTGTACAAACTTAAACGCCATCGTTTGCCTATAGCAAGCAAATGGAAATTAAATTGACATCGTCTTGTACAGAGCACAGAAATCATTAACTGATTCAGACATAAGAAGGAATAAAAGAATTTAATGGAATATATATTGTTACACTTTGCATTGAACCGAAAATGACATTGATTTCAATAAGTCATTTTGCTTCTTTTAATCATAGACAACATCAGCGATATAAACATTATTTTGAAGGCAAATTTAAATTCACTCTCTTTACTTTTAATCTGGCAATTGCAATTACTACTTTAGAAAAACCGTTACGTCACTTAGCGGTTCCTTTTCGCGCGGGAGTATGCAACTTACGCGCCACGGAATTTAAACTCGCTTATTTTAAATTCATTCATTTACGCGCCAACTCTTAGACGCGTCGTCTTTTATGAACCCTTGTGTGCGTCTCTGGACGTTGCTATTGGTTCATCCTTTTTTTTGTACCTACTTACCGAGCCTTTAAAAGGGATGTGCACGAAAAACGCACCCTCTGTCTCTCTGTTCAGTTGATTTGCCGTGTGACGTACTCGTCTTGACTCGAAAATACATATGCCACGTGCTCCCCACGGCTTCCGAAACCCCATTGTTTCAAGCTAGAGCTCAGTACACTCTGTTCTCTTCAGTTAATTCCGCCGTCGCAACGATCCTTTTTAACTCGAAACACCGAAAACCACGGAACAGCAGCATACCCAAAAAGCGTCGAACTCAGCTTCACGCTACAGCTAAGTACTACTATTCAAAACGTATCAATCGCTCTCTTTTATTGTATTTCATTACTGTTGCTATTTATACTTTTAACTTGTAATTGCCAGTAACTTTGCTCTCGCACTAGCAGTCATTTACATATTTACTTATAGAAACGGATTAATTGCGTCACTTTTAAATTAACCACGTGCTATTCCTTCTTTTGTCTTAATTTTGATATCAGAATACAGCAAACACGTGTTGCTTTCTTTTACATTGATCTTAACCTCAAAAATCAGCAACCACGTGGCCAGTTTTTTTCTTTTTTTTTTTATTATTACAATAAAGTTATCGTTACGTTTTGGATCTTTCTTTGTTTTATTAATCATTACAGCGACTCCAAGCGTCATACTCGTGTGTACCGCTTTTTTTTACCAAGTTACATCAGGTGTAGCACACACTGCGTCCGCACCCCAACGCACGCACCACCTGACCGTAACAATTGGCGCCCAACACGTGGGGCAATTTCGTAACAATTTGCGCCCAACACGTGGGGCAATTCCGTAACAATATATAGCGTGTCCTTGAATTGTGTAACCGAACATTACCAACGTAACGTATGGAACAAAGCTACAGAAAAGGTTAATATGAATATATTTGTGCAAAATTGCTATCAGTAACCATTTTAAAATAACGGGTGGAAGCTCTAGCTACACATCTTTGATGATTGTCGAAACCGCTCAAAAATTCCAGGACTATTCCTAACTACACAAAAACTATTTTGTATTCAATCACAGAAGTCTTTTAAAATAAAAATTGGCGTAGAGCATACAAGTCTTTTGGTTATCTTATAAAAACAATCTAAAGGGTTGCTACCTAGCGAAATTGGTTAGTACTCCACAAAAATATTTGTTTTGAACTCCATTCGTGTAGATTTAGTATTTGTTCTAAATAAGCTGAAAATATGCGAAAGATTATAAATAAAAAAACTCGGAAGTATAAAACAAAATAAAAATTGCCACGAAAAGATTAAAACAAAATTGGAATTGTGAACATACAACTAGACGAGAAAAATTTATAGCATGCATCTCTAAACAGGCGAAATGCGCTTATCTGCAGACACACTCGCTTGTAGTTCTTCTGAACTTATTTTTATCGTATGGTCGACAGAAATATACACGTGTATGCATGCGATATTCTCCGGTGTTTATAAATCCAAAATGCATTTTCGCTCTCCTCTTTTAATATGCTGTCTGTGTGATCATTTATAAAAGATTGGAAGTAGAATTAGTGAGATTTGTAATTTACTATCTCTTTATGATCTAAATGCGAAAGAAAACTGCATACGAGTTTGTTTGTATATAGATGGTGGTGTATATATAGTAATTATTAGAACGCAAATGTGGAGTATATTCATAGGTGTAGACATGGTGAGATAGAGCCCATTGTCAGGCCCATGGTATACAAATGTCTATTCGGTCTACAATGAGCGAGTGTTTTCTTTTTGTAATGGGGTAGATACATCCTAAACAATTGATTATTATAAGGCACCCCTCGTAGATCCAAATTTCCCTCTTAATCACCATTGCGACCCCGGAAACAAAAACTAGTTATCGTAATAGACAAGAGTGAAGTTTGAACTCGCGATCCCATGACTGATAACCAAGCATGCAAGGCACTAGACTATTAATAAGTAGTCTTATTACCGATTTAATAGTCTTCATGTTCTTCCTCCGGATCTCTTTTGTAAATTCGGGTCTTTGTTATCCTAAGAGCTGTTTCAACTGTCTGGGTGTCTTAGCCCACCATTTTTTGGAGTTAGCTTGCATTCATTCGTTATTGGTCTTTATTATTTGCGATTTGGATGACGCCGAAGGAGGAGGAAGTTCCAATGAAAATAGCCGTAATATAAAATATGAGCTATATATCAAAATGATTATGACGCTTGAAAAACAAGTAGGAACAGATAACAGTGCAATGAGAAAATCCTGATTTTCGAATGCAATGTGCTACTCACAATTGGCGCCCAACACGTGGGGCAATTTCGTAACAATTTGCGCCCAACACGTGGGGCAATTCCGTAACAATATATAGCGTGTCCTTGAATTGTGTAACCGAACATTACCAACGTAACGTATGGAACAAAGCTACAGAAAAGGTTAATATGAATATATTTGTGCAAAATTGCTATCAGTAACCATTTTAAAATAACGGGTGGAAGCTCTAGCTACACATCTTTGATGATTGTCGAAACCGCTCAAAAATTCCAGGACTATTCCTAACTACACAAAAACTATTTTGTATTCAATCACAGAAGTCTTTTAAAATAAAAATTGGCGTAGAGCATACAAGTCTTTTGGTTATCTTATAAAAACAATCTAAAGGGTTGCTACCTAGCGAAATTGGTTAGTACTCCACAAAAATATTTGTTTTGAACTCCATTCGTGTAGATTTAGTATTTGTTCTAAATAAGCTGAAAATATGCGAAAGATTATAAATAAAAAAACTCGGAAGTATAAAACAAAATAAAAATTGCCACGAAAAGATTAAAACAAAATTGGAATTGTGAACATACAACTAGACGAGAAAAATTTATAGCATGCATCTCTAAACAGGCGAAATGCGCTTATCTGCAGACACACTCGCAAATTGTAGCTGTTAAAAGACAGTGCTGCAGCAGCAGCTGGAGTAATCGCTGAACATCTTGAAGCAAATTCTGATATGTCGCGAGTTGTAAATCGTCAGAAACAACGTGACAACCCACTAGTCTTATCTATTATATAATAATATCTGTGGAACAGTGTTTTCTTTTTGAGGGAAACTTGTATACCCTCACCGCTTGGTATGGTGAATGAGGTTTTTTCTTTTTTAAAGACCTGTTTCATTTAGGTATTACAATCAGAATGGTTTTTTCTGTGAAGCTGAACTTTGGTACAACTAATGAAAAGGAAAAGTGTGCCAAATGTGGAACTGAAGGGGATGGAACTAGCCATACACAAATGCAATTTTTCTACTCATTCATAAATTGGATAGTATTAATCTTACTTGTACAATCCTGTACAACGACAACACCATTGATAAGGTCGACAATGACATAAAATCGGTTTTTCTGCCTTTATATGATGTGTGTATATAAAAAGAGAGTTTTGGAAACTAAGATAAGAATATATCTGGGAGAGAAATTTAATCAAAATTTAATAAGAACTCACGCAGGTTAGGCCCGTAATAAATTAGAAAGATTGGAATAACTTTGCAATTCATTACTTTTAGCGTTTTCACATTTATTTATTTATTTCGTGGAAATTGCAACGGGTCAAGCCCAAGAACACTATTCACAGTAAAATTTAACATGTTAACAGTTTAAAAAAGAATACATGTTCAAATATAAATTTAAATAAATATAGAACCTTATTTAATGAAAAACTTTTTTTCTGAAAAGCATCCTAACTAAGTCCTTCATTACGTCGAAACTTAAACGGATAAAAAAAACACAAATTGGTAGGTTTCTTATACAATCAACTGGCAAACTCCCATTTTTTTTTTTCAAATCACAGTTTATTAAAATAAAAAGAAGTACTGAAAAAGAAGTGTTTCCTCGTTTTCACATTTGCGTGAATCGCTTTCTGGAGCAAAGCATATATTAAAATATCACATCACTGCCACGTACTCTATTTGCATAAAAGCTAATATTTAAATTAATTGATATTTTATATCGCTTCCATTAAAAATGCAACGCTGCACATTTTCCACACTGACTGAAAAGTCGGCGGACTCTTTTATGTTATGCTCTTAGCGTAGATATGCAAATGGTGCAGTTAATTATTTCCGTACATGTAAATTTTTGCGTCGGTCCAATGTAGCGTATATGTCGTAAAGAGTGTATAAATTTCATACACAACATTATTTAACTTTATTTTATATTTTAAAAGTTTTAAATTAAAGCAAAGTGAAAGAAAAGTATATGTTAGTATTATAAGTTGGAACGGGTCTACAGATTTAATAGACATTTAATCAAGAAACAAATAATTCTATGAGAGTATATTTCGCCATGACGTTATATATTCATCGAAATAGCCTCTACTATTATATAATATGTAGGCTGATATGCTCACTTATTAGTAATTCCAAAGGTTAGTGCTTCGTGACCATGTGTATATTTTGGGCAGCGATCCCAGCGTAATCCAACCCTAATAATAAGCTTTTCGGATCGTATAATTAAGTTACATATCTAAAATTCATACAGTTCGATATACTAGTCCCTGTCAATACGTTGGTAACCGCGTAAACGACCATACAAAGAGCATATTGAAAAGGTAGCTTTAGCGTTTAATGTACTCCAAACTGAAAGCATCTACACACAGGATTCTGTGATTGACTTTGATTGACGCGGGATTTACGCAGCCGGCTCGGATTTATACGGCCGAATAAAAACCTCATTGGTGGCTTGAACATTTTTAAATCGCACATGTTTTATTGTTTCCGTCGTAAAACGTTTCTACCGATCGTATGAAAGGAGATTTTCAATTATTTTTCCAGTACCGCCGGAAGGAGGTTAAATATTTCACCGTTTTACTACGTGATGGAGAACAATTGAAATCTCGTAGGAGGGTTATAGAGCCGCCGGTCCACTATTGAAATAAATAAATCCTATGATTCGAATAAACAAGTAATGACGTATCTCGTCGGGTCTAAAATTGTTTTCTCCGTCTGGTAAACTTGAATTTGTCCTCTAGGGAACTGATCCTTGAGTGTCTAACAACGAATTTTCTGAGTGGAGGTTGACCGAAATGATACATTTTTTATTGTTTCTGTATTTGTTGCGCGGCTAACAATTTATTGTGAAATATTTTATGAAGAATTTTGCCAAAGTTTTGTTATATTTTGAGGAAGATCCTTCGTTATTATTTTAAAGAAATAAAGTTGCAAAGGTGATATTCCTTGGGACATATGTGTTTTTCATTATTTGTTTAGAAATAAGGGACACCTAAGCAACAAAGTTTGCAATTTTTCAGTTATGACATTGTAATGTTATGACAGTGGTATTCCTATTGGATAATATTTCTTATTATTAGGGTATTTAGTAATACTTCCTCGATTCCTCTGGATTATAGTATTATCTATTCTCACTTCTATTGACGCTTTCTCTTATCCGACTCAAAAGCAAGGTGAGAAAATTGACAAGTCGGCAAATATAATTAAACTTATGAGAATGAAAATATTGAAGAAGAAGGAACCTTTGAAAGGAGATTCGACGGTTGAAGAATCAGGAGAAATCTTTACGCAGGGTACTTCAAATAAATGAGAAAAAAGTGAAAATGATAAGATCCTTAAATATAATGAAGGTCCCGCAGAAGACTGATTAAAATTGTAAAAACAAATCGCCGAAAGAAGACAAGTTTGGGTTGAAATATGTCGCAAGATTTGAAAAAAAAAATTGCGAAATGGATTTGAAGTAGGATTTCATAAATCGGTACACCGAATCTACAAACGAAGAGTGTGATTTCGTGATTTTTCTGAGCTGTTTCTCTTCTTCTAAAGTCAATTGATGGCCAGCATCCCAAACTCACTGCTGCCTCTCAATAGCTTTCGAGCAAACCCATCTCTCAGGCAGAAATATTTGCCATAGATGTTTGTGCCCAAGAAAGCCTTAAGAAATTGATGAAAGGAGCTAACAGCTATCTATGCACCGATAACTACGTCATGCTAAGTACTCTAAAAGCAAATAGCTTTGAGTCTAAACTGGTATGGAAGTACTTAAATAATGTAGTGCGGCAGGCTTGGACAAACAAATTCACTCTGATATGGGTGCTGAGTGCTAAAGCATTCTCACATTAAACGTTAGCAGATGGCGAATTAACAGGCCAAATAAAATGGACGAAAACCCTCTCTGAGTGTCTCTAAAGCCTAGATTAGTAGTAAACTCCATAAATGAGATCATAAGATATCGATATCTCTCTGGACACTAACTTCCGGACAACTCGTATTTAAAAGGCTGCTTAGCCCTTTGCTAAATACTAACAAAAAATATATTTGGACTGGGCAAACTGACTAACGCTACTTACTAACCTATTTGCTGAACATTGCCTTTTATCACCTCTAAAAGTTTGGTGAACTAGAACTAACATACGTCAGTTTTGAGAATACGAAATTGACATAGCAGAGCATACTCTCTTATTGCAAAAGTTTGGCACCATAAACACATCAAAAACAGGAAACAATATCTCCTGAAGTAATAGAAATGGCAACACCACAGAAAATTCTCAGATTTGCGTTGAGCACGCGGGTTGATTGGTAAATTTAGATCATAGTATTTCACAATAGATCACTTCGGTGGCGGTGAGCACAGATTTCTGTGCTCCAAACCGGTCATATCACACCATCACATTCCAAATTGAAAGACATGTTGTACCTTAACATCGATCTAGCAAGTTTCTATAGTAACAGTTCTAAAAGCTATTTGTCATCAAATCGGTGTTTATATGTCCCCAACCAAATTATCCATACCTTGTTGTAATACTTTCTTTTTCAACTCTGTTGTAAGAAAACTGTTGCCTATAAGCAGCATCTAGGAGAGGTAATTACGTTGAAAGACTACTCTAAATAGTAGCATAAAATATAACAAAGTAGAGTGTTTCAAAACCAAAGTAAACCACAAAAAGTATCTGAACTATATTCAATGCCCTTATATAATATTTTTTACATTCCTGGAAGTATAAAGGACATTTGAGTATGTTTTTTGCCTTAAAATAAGCCTCCCAGTTCAAAAGCACCTCTGACACAAAGTGCCGCGTTAAAAGAACTTCAATTCCACGGCTTTCATGCAAAAAATATTCATGAAACACCAGTTTTGCATGCATATGCGCGCATATAAGCAAAGTTAGAGCATTTTCTATGCTCCCACTATGGGAAATAAACCTTAATGCGTAACTAAAACGATATAAACATAATAGATTTTGTATTTGGACAACAACATTTATCCCCAAATCATCCAGTGCTTTTCATTCAATAAAAGTTAAAAAATAAAACTGAATTTAAATTGTTTTTGAGCTATTATTAACAGTTTTTCATGCTTCTTTTTGCTTGAATCACTATCGTCGAATTATCCGTGAATGAATAAAGCTATTTTAAACTGTCAGTGGTAGGCTGGAGATTATTGGTGCAGAGTAAAAATAATAAAGATCCTAAAACCGAACCTTGAAGGACACCCTGCGAAACCATCCAAATCAATAATACACAGCAATAAATTTATGAAAACAAAAAAAAATGATATCTTTAAAGAGTCTAAAAAAAAACTACAAACAAATTTTGAAATAAAGTATAGAAATCTATTGAATACTGAACGGCTGAAAATTTAGCCTTCACATAGGAGAATAAAATCATGAAGAACCATGCAAACAGCCCATTTATCTTGGTAAAAAGTATGCTACGTATATTCATAATATGAACTTGAACTCGATAAGAGAAGGGGCCAAAATCGATACGCACCGTGACACGTATTGAAAGGAACCGAAAACTCGCGCGAAACGCGAGGACGTTCACCTCACCGTCGAGTGATTGAGGCACCTTATAAATCCAACCTGAAAAAGTTGTGATGGCACACGAGTCGTATATTTAAAAGAGGCAAAAGTCTCGAACTCATCCCCCCACGGGAGTATTTTAAACGCTCGCCAAATCTAATTTAAAAATTTCATCGAACTTCGCCGCCGGAACATTTAACACGGAGTCGATAATTCCGGGCGCGACTTCGTTTCCAGCGGTAACAAGAAGAGAAACCATCATCGGTTGCCCCTTTTTTGGATGACCGTGATATTTCCGTTCTGAGTTTCCGATTGCAAATTGCGTTTTTCGAGCGGGATGAGGTTGGACGCCTGGGTATTACTACGACTAAACGTCTGAATTTTAATTCGGTAGCACCGACCCGACCGAGTCATAAACAGCAATCAAACAAATGCTGGATAATTGCAGGGTTTCAGAGATTTTTGTGTTAATACGTCACGTGGAGCTATTTATCACTGGCTGGTGTACTCTACATGTTCATAATTTCATAGATATCTTGCGAGCATTAGGTGTAGTTGCAGATGGCACAGTAGACCACTCTGTAGGAGAATTGAATGAATACCTTAGTGCTGCGCAAATGATAATGTGCACTGATTCCCAAGGAAAAGCTTGCCTGGAAGTCGAATTGATAAAAGGCATGATGGCAGCAGTAATCGTGGATTACTACCAGATCACAGATAAACTGGCGCCTTCCATTGCGGTGGCTTGCCGCAATTCCAAAGACAACTGCACCTCATCAGAACCGACTAAAGACATGGAAATATATGTGAAGCAATTGCTCAAATTGTTCAAAGTTTGCTAGATTAGTTAACGTGTCCAACATAGATTATCACAGCAGACACATTAAACCTGCTGCTCCAAAGCTGTTGGAATACTTACAAAAAATCATACCAGTCCTCAAAATGACATCTTCTAAATGGATCAGCACTTCTCTTCCGGAGCATAAGCCGGTTACCGAAGACGCTAATCTCTGTTCAGCGCAATACTATACCAATAACTTGCTGGAATCTGTTCTGTTTGAACAAGGCACCAAATACATTCCTGAAGATGCTGTAATTATTGTGATCGGTCCTTGCTGCTTGCTACAGGCAATATTGAGGAGATATGATTTCTAAATGTCCATAGAATTCATCCCAGTTGAGTATATGCGTGCAGTACAAAATTAATTTTGCAATTCAATGAAAATATTCGCTTAGTATTTACCTATACCATATACTTAGAATATTGAATTTTTGTCGATCAGTATGCCTGTTCAGAAGCATCTAATTTAGAGGATCTGTTAAAAGCTGGGATTTGAAATTGGAGATTATAATATTGTATGAATCAAATTTCATATATTTTTGCTTTCTCAAGTAAATTGGTAAAGAATAAACAATCATTACCGTTTGTTTATACCATTTAGACGTTCCTCACGGAAGCAATATATTTCGGTGCAGTCAAGTTGTTTCCGACATTAAATTCCTTTTAAATATTTTCGTCAATATCCAAAAATAACTAAATAAAAATGTCTTCCTTGTTGTGATATCTCCCAATAATATACTTTTATTAAATGCTTGTAAATCAAAAAATGTATTGTCGTTGCCCAGTATACACATAGTTTATCACTACATTTTAATATGTGTTATGTCTTTTATAATTCCTTAAGTAATTGAAAAAGACTTTATGAAAAGATAAATGTTTTACATTAATTAAGAAGTTTTTTAATATCCAGCCAACACTTCAACTGAACTAAGGAAACATACAAGAATGTTCTTCGAGTGTGTGCGCGATTGACAGGGGTGTTCCGCAGGGATCCATTTTCGGCCCCACACTTTTTCTCATTTTCATAAATGATCTTCCTTCAATACTGATGCCCGTCACTAACATGGCACTGTATGCGGATGATATTAATGTTACGCTTACCTCAAATACCCTCTCTAGTTTATTTGCGGAGACCGATCTCTTATACACTAAAATATCCCAATGGCTTACAAGAAATAACTTACTACTTAATACTGATAAGACCCAATGTATTTTGTTTCGGAACAATCAAAGATATAAAATTAAAAACTTTATTCTCGATGGAAAAATTGTGTAATTAAGTCACTCTTCTAGACTTTTTGGCGTAGTCATAGATGAAGAGTAATCACATTGATAAACTGTATGGTGAGTTATCACAAGTATGTTATGCTCTTCACAATTTAAAAAGATCTTGTAATACGCATATACTGAAAACTTATTATTTTTCTAATTTCCAATCCAAAATGGCGTTCGGAATTATTCATTTGGGCTCAGGCGTTGATATTGATCGGATATTTTTATTACAAAAGCAAGCTATTCGAATTGTTTTTAATCTACCCTACCGTGAATCTTGTAGAAATACTTTCAAAGAGAAAAGAATCCTGACGATGTACGATATTTATATTCGTGAGGTATTATGCTTTGTTTTTAAATACAAATCACAATTTGCAGTTAATACTTCGCATGACTATGATACAAGACAAACAAATTATCTGTTACCACCAAGTCATAAAACTACTGTATTTCAACGAAACTTAGGTTACCAAATAATATTAAAATATGTAATACTTTAAAATGCTTTAAACATAATGTAGAAACATATTTACTTGCATTATCATGTTACTCAATTACTGATTATTTGGAAAGAAATATTGTCTAGACTAATTGCGTATGTGCACTCCCTCGAACCATATATTTTGACGTTATTTTGTGTGGTTGTTGCCATAGTTTCAAGTAAAGATTACAATTATTATTATTATTATTATTACAGTAAAATAAAAGCACAAAGTATAACTATATCAAAAAGGGGTTAATTATTACCTCATTGAATACTATTGTTTATCTTGTAAATGAAGTTTATAGAAGGCTCTGACTATACATTTGGAGGTGATTGTGAATAAGAATAACTTACTTAAATAATGCCTGTTGCTTGGTTTCAAAGGAATGATTGGTATCTTGGCAATGTGAGCAGTTAACGATGCTGCTAAAGCACGCGGAGGCAGCATCCGGTTATTTCGAATGCCAAAGTGAGAATAATTATAACAAAAATAAATGAGTATTTTTTTTGTACTTAGAGGTGGGAAGTGGGAGTCACCTTTATTAATTGCCTATTATTTAGCGTATTTTGTAACCCCAAACGTGTATAATACTGATTAAACATTCAATAAAATTAAGAAAATTCTTAGAGAGCTCGGGTTTTCAAAGGCCAGTTTCTCTCTTAAAGACACCAAGGCAATTATTTCTGATTTTATTATCCTACACTAGAAAGATAGAAATTGTATCAGTTTTTATTAATAATTTCTGTGGTAATGTCCTTATCATATTATATAATGTGAGTGTAATTTACTAGTATTATTCATTGTCCTCCTACGATCATATTTTCTTTATTGTATGGAAACTCCTTCATAATACAGCGTCGTTTATTTATTATTCTGTTGGAAACAATGTATTGTTGTCCTTATTTTACTCTTATAGAGTGCTGTCTACCTACCCCTAGATTTTTTGCAATTGATAAAACGATTGAGAAAAATCGGTAGGATGGTTCGAAGGTTACGCTACAATAGATACATATTTAATGCGCCCTCTTTCATCTGTTCCCCCTGTTTTCCAAACAAAAATTTCTTTCATACATTATGCATATAGATCTCTAACTGTGATTGAAAGCTACGAACGCTAGAAGAAAACGCAAATATAATCCATGGATACACCCATGTTCAACTTTCCTCCACTGTCAGTTAGAATTAACCAGATGCCTCCTGATTTATTATGCACCTGCGACCAATCGTTCGTCACGATGTTGATTACCGGACACAAATCATCTGGAACCAGTCTGATCGCGGTCGCCTGACCTTGCCGCCTGTCACTCGACCCGACGCCTCCGCCATATTTTAATCTCGCGGCTTTTTATAATTCATCCCGCTCCGAAATGAGAGAATTTCCACATATTGTTTTTGTCGAACTTTTTTTTCTGTTGTCGGAGTTCAAAATTAATTTTTAGTTTGTAGCGAGCATGGATGTAGCAATCCCCGTCCGCACTAATCCGTATAGAGTCTCTCACGTCGATGATTCTTTTCACATAGCACAAAACCGATAATTGGCTGGCGAACTTTGAATCCGATTTTAATTAGAATTATGAATTGCGAATATCGTTGAGTATTTGTAATGGAGGTTTTCATAGTGTTAGCACGATAAGTATTGGTAGTAGGAACCAGATAAAGATATTGGGAACATGAGTTGAAAATGCCGTATGGATGCTTTGAAGTACTAACGGCGTTGATATTGTTAAAATTCTATGAGAACTTCTTTTATTTCTGTTAAGAATTTTTACGATTTCTGCATGTATTACAGAATTATGTTAATTGCGTTTGGACAATGAATTTTATTCAAAATAAATATCAACTCTATATAGATAACTATTGAACATTTAAAATACTAGGTATCTTACTAAATTATTTCTGATAGCGAAGTAACTAACCTTATTTGAAGCCCCCATATAATATAAAAATCTGTTGATTGATTCATCGACTAATCATTAAATTAAAGACATTTGAAAGGTAGATTCATGGGACATGAAAAGTTTTTAAGAGTGGAAGCGAACAAAGAAAAAATGATAAAATGTTCATACACAGAGATCTATATGTCACAGGATTAATTAGGTATATACACATTCTCAAAAAAAGGTGGTTACAGGTGTGAAAAGTAACATTTAAAATCTTCATTTTAAAGCATAAGTGCTAAATTTTTTGCTCATAATGTTTAGTGTATAAAAAGCAAGAAATGAAATGCTATTATGTGCTCATTGTCGATGACTGAGGTTCCTGCTTGTCACGTGTCAGCAGCTTCCTTCCAATAGCTAAATCCTTTAGTATCCAGAAGAATCATATGATAATTTCTATAATAGATAGTGCTCAATCAGTGGATAACATAGGCCTCTTCTGAATTATAGATGAGGAAGTAAGAAGCAAAATGGTAACAGTGCAAGTGATGACAGATTCCCAATTTCAACAGGTATTTGGATTCTCCCACAGAGCAAAGAACCTTGAAACTTTTTTCTTTGTTCTTTTGCACTTGTACTTTTTTTTGTTCCAAAGTTTTTAGATTGATGCGCTTTAAAAGAAAGAATCTGGCAGACTAAAGATATAAACTTTCTGAATGGTGCAAGCCTGAGAGAGCAATAGGAGTGGTACTGATTCCTTGTGGATGAATGGATAAGGGAGCAGCAGAATTGATACCTTTTTCCTTGCTCACTCAGATTCGCGTTATTTGGACACTATATTGTCAGTCTATAGAAATCGTTCTTTGGCGTCAAATAATACGAGAACAGAAGTATTCATAAAACTTCTTTCGTTACGTTAACTATAATTAGTTTCTGTACAAGAGAAATTTGCAGAAATTTGAAATGTTCGAAAACTAAGTGTAATGAACTGATTTGGCGTTGAATATAACTCCTACATATTATTTTTGCCACACAATACGTCAAGTATCACCCCTATTCTCCAGAAATACATTTTTAAAACCAGTCTTGGGCGAATTTCAACCATGGATTACGGTTACAGGTAAACTAACGTTAATGACGCTATAATTTTGGCTATAAAATCACACATCTGAAAAAGTTAGCAATATGGTAGTGGAGACCACCATCCGATTAATGCACTTTAAACTTTCCTTGTCTCCTTGAGTATAAACTTTAGAGTAGGAATACAAAATTTTGTAATCTTCCTACGGAAATGTAAGTCGCACATTTTTTGCATATCTTCAAAATGTCAACAGCTAAAAAGCCAATTCGCCATCAAAGGCTGATTTTGAAGAAAATTAAACTGTACAAGCGCAAAAAATCTTTCACGTGAGCAATTTTAAGTGATTTGGTTTAGAATAAGCCGTCTCTCTTGCTATTGTATCACCTAGAGCAAACACCCACCAGTATTGTTTGTAAACAATGTTCTGAAGACATCGGTCGAAAATCTTTATTTTATAACAAATTTGTACAGATATTATGTTGTAGCCTCTAACATGAAGTAGGGATGGCTCAATGCTTTAAGGCATCAACTTTGGTGAAATAAGGAAGCAAATACTCTTTTGTGAAAGGTTGCTAAACAATTGCTTCATAGAACAGAAACCGGTTCAGCACAGAGAATAATTAAACAGAAAGTCACTTCCTGGGAAATACACTTCAAACCTCTTGGTTTAGTTCAAGCGAAGAAATGCATTTCACCAAATGTCAGCTGTGTTTGGCGAATGAGGAGACAATAGTGCATTTCACCAGCGACTGTCCAGTTTGAAAAGACTGCGACTTCCTTGGAAAATGTGACGAAAAATTCATTGAAGAAGATTCTGAGCGAATTTAAGGGCCTAAACTTGTTTGATGAATCCTGCAATAGGTCCTCATGGCAGCAGTGGATTCATTGAGCCATGACGAAGCAATGATATATCAAGTTTAATCAAACAAATCAAGGTGTTAATCTATATTTCCTTAAAGTTCGGATAAGAGAACTCACACGTTCATTAAATGAGTTAACACCAAGTCAGTTTACTATAACTGTATTTAGAATCACCTTTAATTATTACGTAATCTTTCCGCAATCCCACAGATATACATATAAAGCCATAGAATCAATATTAATG
This sequence comes from Cetonia aurata, assembly GCA_949128085.1. Classification (NCBI taxonomy): domain Eukaryota; kingdom Metazoa; phylum Arthropoda; class Insecta; order Coleoptera; family Scarabaeidae; genus Cetonia; species Cetonia aurata. The sequence continues at coordinate 22,097,978 of OX421885.1, read as the reverse complement.
AACTATTACAGGGCGCATAGATTAAAGTGGGAGTTCAACTTGACCCTAACGCTGGTCGCGCCGTACTAAATACAAAGCATTAGCGCTATTGCTACCTAATGACTACCCTAATCATTGTTATCAATGATTAATTTCTACTTAATGGGCCGGCGTAGCCTTATGACGGGTGCCGCAGCCGGTCGGCGCCTTTTTAAACATTCAAAGCAAACGAAATTTCGGTCAATGGAATTAATCTCTGCATAAAGGATAGACGGATTAATGAGAAATAATAGGACCTTAATTAAAACCGACAGCTGAGGTGAGTACGGAAAGAACTCCCTGCCACCGCGGCACAAAAATAATTATGATTTATTGAACGAATGCCGCGAATTTGGAAGGCATGGTGAGATGCCTGAACTCAATCTCGTGGGATGATTTGTAAAAGTGAATTCATTTAGGAAAAAACTCGCTCAGTGGGATACTCATATTATACTGTCGACAATATTCTTCGTTATGAACGTCGTTATTGGAATCAATATATTATGTATCCTAAATAATTTTAGATAATCAATATGCGCATTAGATGGCCCATATGAACGAACGGGTACCACGATAAAAAGTAACAATTAAATTGTAATAGCAGAAAGGTCAATCTTCCCAAAGTTGTCATACCTGATTCTCGTTGCAGCGGGACAATGGTGGAAAGTATGCTCCACTGTCTCTTCATCCTCCGAACACAGCCGAGTTCTGCAAAGGTTTAACTCGAGAGGAATATCACTTTACCATGCACTCATTGTTGGAGCTCACCTCTAATCTAGATTATCGAAATACCCAAAGCTGGTTCTGGTCCATAGTTTGGCCAATTGGTCAACCAGCCCGTTACTTTTAATTTGAAAATTCTCTGGTACCATACTAGTGTGACTTTCTTTGTCTTAGCCAGCCGCACTATACTGTTTAAGCGCTCCCAAACCAGCATAGACTCAAAGCTGTTTGCTTTCAGAGTACTCAGGGTGGCTTGACTCTAGATGTTACCTCTTTTCAAGCCTTTCTTGCGGTTTCCTTGGACACAAACATCTATGGCAAATATTTCTGCTTGAAAAATGGTTAAAGTTTGCCTTAAAGATATTAAACGATGGCAGTTTGACCAAAAACTTCGACTTCCACTACTTGTGTTTGTGTACCACAGCACGGTTCCCATTTCAAATTTCGCAAATATATCGTTACCCCAAGTTTTCTCAAAAAGATTTCTTGATGGCCGATATGGCATTGTTGCTATATAGTTGATTCCTTCTAATTACTTGTTCGAATTTAGTCTCTGGTTGAGTATGGGCTCCCAGATAATTGATGTCGTTGGAATATTATAGTTGATCGTCGTTTAGGAATACTGTAAAAATAAATAGTTTCTTCCTAAAGTTTGACTTATATATCTATTTCTGTAAACAGGTGATACGAATTGTAATATTCTTTAATGCACCCTTTATTTATAAATGTTTGGATAAATTTACTACATACAAATTGCAATAATCTAGACTAGTATTTTACTGAAAGTGGTAGGAAAAGCTTTGGTTAGATAAAGTAAAATCTCTGTACTATAACTCTGCTCAATCCTTGAAACTACTATCAGAATTAGTTCCATTTACGTAATTATAGATAATCACTGGGCACGCTACAGCCAAAAACCACAAAACATACTTGCCATAGTTGATGCTCTTAAGTAAATTACTGGTCAACGTGAATTATCTAAACCGTCAACTAAATTTATTGCCACAACAAAACAATGGCTTACCAAGCGACTTGTGGTTACTATTACAAGTTGTCCCATCTTATCCTCATCAAGGCCTTCCCGTTTCATTTGCTCCCTTTCATCCCGAAGCGTTTCTTTGCCGCATAACGGAGACAGACGCTCCGTCGCCGTCACTGAATTCCAGCGACGTACGAAAAGCTAACCTTTCATTAAAAAAGTTTTCCGAGTACCGTTGCGTTTCGAGATCAGGCGATTAGTATTCACAGCTCGTTCCTGGTAGCGTTCCCGTGTTTGTCTACCGGGTCTATATCTTTATCCTTCCTACCCTGCGCCCCACCTCTTTCTCTTTCTCTCCCCCTTTTCAACCTCTCTGTACCGTTCCTTTTCGTATTTTAACTCCTTCGCTACGCGTAGTGCGGACGCCTAGTGCTCGTTCAAAATTCTTCGCTCGAACGTAACTAATTCAACTTCGAGTCTTTGTTTTGCCCCACACGGACGCTGTGTGTATGAGCGGTTTTTGACTAAGCAAAAACGGAAGAAAAAACTGATCTAGGGACCGTGAGCATTGGAATGGAAAAGTTAGTTAGTTTTTAGTGGCTAAAATTTTAAACGCTCTAAGGATCAAGTCAAACATAACAAAGTAAAAATGGCGAATGTATGAGACTATTGACGAAAATTCAATAGAAATTTGATATCTGTGTGACCACGCCGAAGATCCAGAGATCTAATACTAGACATATTAAGAAGCTTGTGACTAAAGCTATGAGGTGGATAAATGCTGTAGTCTTCGAGAGTACCTACCTGAAGAAGCGTCATTGAACTTGCTAAACTTTTTAACAACCGAACTAATAAAGTTTTAGTTTGCTTGTATTTTATATTGTCTGGACATTCCTCTACATTGTCGGGGTAGAAATCGTCATTTCCTTTAATTTTGGAATTACTTAAAATAAAGCATATTTCATCATCTATGATGATGACTTTATTTTTTGAAAAATGAGTGCGCCTTAAAGCACAGCAACAGCTCGGTATTCTAGCTAACTGATTTGGTGTATGTTCAAGAGATTTCCTTCTTTTGCGATATTTTACACTTTTCCTCTTCAGTTCTCTGGAAATAGTAAGCTTGGAAACACCGTAACATCGTGAAATTTTTCTCAATGACTGTCCATTGTCCAATTTTATTTTTGACTCTTTCAACTAACTGGTACACCTATATATCTAGTTAACAGTTTCGGGCTTCTACTTTTCGGAAGATTTAGGCACGGCAAACCTTGCACGACGACACGTTATGATTTTCAGAGAAGTGGACTTTTTGAACTTTTAACATCTGCCGAACAAAATTATAAACGCTTTTACTACCCAATTGATTTCGGTAGCTGAACTGTCATTAAAATTACAAATTATTAAATTACTTTCTTTGCAAAGCCACTTCGACATTTTGATATTTTTTCCTTGGAGTTGTATTTTGTGCCATAAACATAGGTTATCATCAGATTTATTTTACTGTTCATTTTAAAGAGGTCACTATTTCTGGAATATTGACTATTGTAAAACTTTCAAATTTTACCAAGGTTTCAGCACCATTTGGACAGTATTGGTGAAGGATTCTTCGCTTGCTTCCTATGCGAATTCTTTAAAATTTGATTGACTGGAATTATAATCAAGTGGCTGGATATTTGATATGAAGGTGGATAAAAGAAAGTTATTTATATTTAGGTGTACAGTATTGGTAATCGGTAATGTTCAATATTTTGCTTTTCTTTTAATATATCTCGGACTTGTAGATTTTCTTTTTACCAATAACTTTTTGAATTGTTGTCTACATCATTTACAGAAAATGTTGTATTATTCCTTCCAATGGTTATAATTACCCATCCGTGGACTTTAAAGGTCTATTCACACATTACCGAGCCACTGCAGGGACGTGGCCCGTCAGGGAATGAAACAAAATATCGCTGCATGTAAGTTGAATTGCCATGTTCGCACTTCTCCGTGCCAGTGCGTTAATTCAACTTACATGCAACTATATTTTGTTTCTTTCTCTGACGGGCGACGTCCCTGCACTGGCTCGGTAATATGTGGATAGACCTTAAAGGTTTATATTTTGAAATCATTTGTAGAAATTATTTCAGCATAAGCTTAATTAAAAAAGTTTTTTACTTTTATAGTGTATTGCTATTAATGAGTATACCTCGATTCTTACAGAATTAAAAGTGTCAGCTACTGGTAATTACCGTCCTGAAATATAATTTTAAATTAACAAAATAGGATTTGGTTTTCATACTTTGAGTCATTTAATTGTTACGATTCAAGTAAGTGACGGTATATATTGAACTACAGAAGGAGCAGCACGTTAATAAAAATTTTACTCGGAAATTAATTTCAATTTCGAGCTTTTCAGTAGCGAAAAAATTAGCGCATTATCGTATTTATTCACTGCGTAAAAGCAACAATCCTGCACAGGGTAAGTCCCATTTCTCGCGAGAAAACGTTAATAAAAGACCGGCCTCGAGTGTATACTTGTTCAATAAGATAGCCGAGAAAAGGCGCGGAGCATAAACGTTCGTTGCGAAAGATATAAGGGGTGAGTCAAGTTGACGTAAGATAAGAGATAGCGAACTGAAACGCTTGCTCGGTTCCAGTCACTCGCGAACTATTAACGACGTACTTAGCCGGTACTAGCAGGCGCCACTGTCAACCGGTGCTTGTAAATTCTTTAGATACCTATATCTCGCGTGTAAGACCGAGATTTTATCTAGCGCCCTATTTGCTTTTTATCTCGACGCGTCGCCCCGTTATTTGCGGAGAAAATAGCATGAAGACGGCAAGCACGCTGCAGTGCGCTAAAGATGTATGTACGTATGTATGTTGAGAGATGGAGCAAATATCACTTGAGGATTGCATAAGATTAGAAAAGTAATAATTCAGTGGGGATATTGGATTTTTTCGCACTCGTTCGGAAAAGGCATTGCATATTGCTGCTCTGTTGAAATTGAATAATATCTATACTACAATGGAATGGCACCATCAGTGCTACAGCAATTTGATACACATTGTGATATAATTAGTCTCACAGGTCATTACAAACACAAAACAAATTAACTTACTAAACTAAATACAAATATTTACCTAAGAAACCACAAATACGTTAGTAATTTTAAAAATCAGAATTAAATGTCATAATTCAAAATTTTACAAACACAGCAAAATTGTGAATTATTATTTATTAAGGCATATTGTGATATTGTGAATAACATTTTACTGTTCTTTTCATTTAAATAACTAATTCTAAATGTTACCAGAATTTAAATTAAATAATTTAAATGAATCAGTCAAATTGCTGACATCTGTGGAAAAATCTGTAAAGTGACTTGTCAAACAGATTCTATAATAAATTAGTGGAAAAAGAACAATACTTGACCGAAGTAGACAGTTTAATTGTGTTACATTATACCGGTTTCTCCGAGGGACCTGCATGAAGTCGGTTGAGTCAATCGAGTTCCGAACGCGATCCAACAGCATAAGGATGTTTTAGGATGATCAAGGCAAGTCCATTACCTATATGTTAGTCAATGTTAGAAAAGCATCTCACCTGAAGCTGACAGTGTTGTTTCCGAAATCGATTTCACCTAAGATAAAACAAATCTGAACGAGATCCGGTATAGCAGATACCAACGCAGAGTGTCCCACCGATTCACAATTCGAATGTAGAAATCGAAAAACGGCCGAATCCAATAGATAAGAAGTTTCTAACAGGATTATTCAAATACAAGAGTGTTCCAAGCTCATCCGTGAATTAAAACGTGAAAAACCAACTGTGAGCAAAGAGATACTTTCAAATTAAAGTGCATTTTTATAGATCAAAACGCAAGGAATCATTATCATCATCGTCTATAGCCATATTTGTAGTATTAGGCTTATTGTTAGTAGAATTTCATGTTATGTCAAATTTAACTTATTAAAGTATTCAGAATTTATTTTAATTTATTTAGTTAAAAACCTAGAAGTACAAGTTAAAAGATTAATTTTATAGTTTTTCTAATTTGAATTGAATTACGAACATACTTAATGTATTATTGTTGAATTTACTCATCTTTTTAATATAATCTGTTTATTTTACCTGAATGTTTGTAGTTTTCTTGATAATAACCATTTACGTTTATAACTCATTACAGATATATCGACAAACACAAGTTTTTGGCGGCAAGAATTCGTTACCAACAGATTATTCTATTCTGTCAACCGAAATTTTGCATCGTGACAAACTTAAATAGGTTCCCTAATAAGGCGGCAACAAAGCTGAGTTTAAAATTAAATTTACAAGTAAAGATACGAAAAAGACGAGTGTTTAAATTTTAATTCTATATACCACTTCAAACCCGTCGGGGAAATTCTATTTCAATTTTGAAAAGGAACTCTGTAAATTTCGTTTAGCTTGAACCTAAACATTATTTTTTATTCACTATCCCAAAAAATGTGAAATTATATATTATATGTAATACACATGTTTTACTTAACAAAATTGCAGACATACTGCAAAAAAAAATATAATAATGAAAAAACCTTCTAAACAACAACTACTGTGTGATATTTACAATAACATTATGTAGCATTTGTTTTTAAATACTGTTGCATTTTAGCAGATGACGGTGAGCAGTCTATTGTGGAAACAGCGGGAATAACATATAAAACGAATGGTGTTCAGTGAACTACAAACGTTGCACATTTGTTTCATTAGGACACAAATGTAAATACGAACTTTATTTTAAATTCTGTGAATATATAAAATTAAAAACGAATTGTTAGGATGCATAATAACATACATGCAATGAATAACGAGAAAAATTTGTCATTTAAACACAAAAGGAAATAATGAATTTATAATACATTATTACTTCATATTACATGTAGGTAAATGAAAAACTATAAAAAAACCAGATCCACAAACATTAAATTTTCCTTTGATTTTGCTGCCATAGCTGTTGCCAACGGCTCCGCTCGCATGAATTTTTGTTGTCCGTCTTTTTTAAAGCATAAAGCCCACCTCTGCAAACATTTCTTGTCTACTATGCAATGCTAATAATAAACCAGAATATATTGCATGAATATCCTGATGATATGTAATCATACACGTATTAATATCCTTCACAAAATAGTAATTTCCTTTATTCTACTCACTATTCCACTTCTCTATTTTAATTAAATTCCTGATTATATTTTATAATATGCAGTTTATTTAATTTTATACTTGTTATTTTGCAAATGTGCTAATTATGTCCCTCTTATTGTGTATTAGGTGTTGTAACTAAATTTATTTATATTTATTCTGTAATTGTTTATTGTTAGGTAATAATAATAAAGAAATTTTTTATTATTATTATAATCCAATAAATGTTAATTAGATACATGTCTAAATATTTTGGTTTCTTTATTACAAATATAGCCATCAACAGGTCGACTGTGTGTATACTGTATATAAGACCATGGCATATGCAGCGATCTTAATAGAGAAGAACCGCAAATAATTGTTGGTTGGTTATTTCTGTTAATATTCTTAAAATATCTAGTTTTAAATGTTAGCTCTAATAATTTTTCCAGATTCCTCATATACATAGCGAATGTAAATCGTGCTGGTTCATAATGTATAGCCCTAATTGGATTCGACTCTGACGCTGCATTATTCTGAGAAGTTCACTGTGCATAATTTACTGCTTATATCGTTGGAGCGGTTTGGTAAATCTGCAGTAAATCGATGCAATTTTAACATAGTTTATGTACAAAGGCGAACTGCAAACATTTGGCAAATATTGGATCCTGGTTAATTTTATTTATTTACATAATTAAATATTTTTCTGCATGAGGTTTTAAACAAGGCGAACTTTATTAGTTCTATCTTTAATTTGTCCTACCTATGTAGATACTTTTAGTAAAAAACTAGTTCTCAACAATTTGGAGAATGTATGTGTTGGAGATGTAGGAGAAAGTCGGGTAATACGGAAAGCTTAGTGTTTAGGACACTATAACTTTTTTAATGATGTAATAATAATAATAATAATAAACACACATTTGAATACACTAACGCAACTGTCTCTATAACAGCAACTGAAGTATCATCAGCAAACATCAAAGTGAGGTTTCCGGTTGCTGTTGGCAGATCGTTGATGTGAAACAAGAATAGCAACGGTCCCAATACTGAACCCTAAGGAACTCCTTTTTGTATTTTTCTCCACTCTGATTTAAGCTCTACTCCTTAAATATCTGAATGGATTTTTTTAATTTTAATATCACTGATACTTAATTTTTTTATTGGAATTATTATTTTCAAGAAACTAAAAGTCTGATCCGGCATATATATTTTTGCTTTACATCGTGAGTATCCCGTTTTAGACACCGACTCGGATACTACTAAGTGTCTAAAATGGAATATTTATTTTTTGAAGATTCCATAACATTAACGCTTCACAAATAACAAGACAACATAAAGAAACTTCAAATATTCTGCATAAGACAACCCAGTGTTTAAACCATAAAAAAACGGAGATAGATAAATGATATCACAAGTAAGAAGTTCCTTGTCTTCGAACTCTTTCCTCGTAAAAGCTTCTTGTGCCTAACCTTGGCAGTGCTGACATCTTATCCTATGATTTCGCTTTTTTTCGGACTCTTAATTGTTGTTTTTGCTTATATGATCCTTTTAGTTGTCTTCTTCTCAGCATTTATTTTGCCAGTTACGTTCTTTTTTACGTAATGGACTGCGTTCTGCGTACCACTGAGGTTTAATTTTGGCTTCTTTGTAAAGCTATTACGAATAAATTCGTCGAGTTCATCTTTAAATGGTGTTCATATTAACACCGAAGTTCTACCTCTTCTTCTATCGTTTGTATTGGCTTTTCTTTCGAAATACGAGAGTAGCACAACGTCTCTTGGCATTACTCTAAAATTTTTGCTGCTGAAACACGAAGGAACATAGCAATTGCGTAAAATTAACTTGTAGAATTTGGACTAATAGTATCTCGTGCGCGGGACTTATTTGTAGCGATTAATAGTACTTCTTAGGGTTGAAGTTTTGATAGAGGGTCTCTAGGTGTCGGTGGTAGCATGGGTAATGTTCTTGATAATTAGTTTGTAATTTGGGCAAACGAGTTATTATTTCCTTCACGTTAGATGTTTGTATGGTCTTTTATGAGTTTCTTTGTAGTTTCAGTTGGTTCAAACATCCACTCCTCAAAATTCTCGGGATTTAATGAATGTACACCTGTTTTTTCTTTTTCCTATAAATCCATTAACCGCTGCTTCGATGCTGGTAGCTTTCATAAATACATTTCCAGAAATCTACCTATATCTGTGTGGTGCCTCCCTGGGCTTAAATCTTAAATCAAGTGGTTGAAGACGGTAGGTTGTATGCGGTGGAAAACAAATCAGCGTTGCCCCTGGCTTTTACGAATTTACTAGGAGCAGATTTATTCAATTATTAGCAATATTTTTCAAATATCTCTTTCAAACTTGGAGTATCAAATACGTTTCCGCGGTTGTCAGAAAAATTTTCCAAATAATTTTAATACGCACGAGTATATCTTGGTTTCGTGGAATTTGTAATTATAAATTCTGAACGTAGAAATTAAATCTTTATTTGAGGTCTCGCCAAAGTCAACATTGGCTTTTTCAAAAATTGTCCAATAATTATTATAAAAAATTTTTAATTAATCCGAATTTGTAAAAAAAAAAAAAAATTTAATTTGAATTTTACATAAGTATTTTATTCCCAACTTAAAATTTTTATTTTTATATAAATAGTGTAATTAATTTAAAACTTTGAAATTATTATTTTCAATTTTAGATATGGTTTGGTTTTTCTTTAAATTAATAACACACAAATTTTAAGAAAAATCAAATAATATTTAAAATTGAAAATATTAATTTTAAAGTGTAAAAGAAGTTGTTGAAATATGATTCAATTACAGTATTATAGCAAGCGATATTAGTTCACGCACTAGCCCGTAGATATGGTTACTTCTACAAAATTTAAATTGAGTGTCCTATTTTACCAAACCGTCCTGTTTTATAAAACCCTTCCCTATGCAATTTTATACGCTCATCTTTAGTTATTTTAGAATAAAAATCCTTGGAGTAATTGTAATTTCGAGAGATGTTCGTTAATTCAAAACATTTTAAAGGAATTCGAGGAACTTCCCTTATACTACAAGCTTATTGGAACTACGAAAAGTTCACTAGGCGGATACGATTCGCAAGCACCACCACTACAATACCAAGGCGTCTTTACGTCGACGAGGATCGCTTTTCTTCCTCGCCTTCCTCCGAAACGGAGCGATACGTTCGAGTCCATTTTGCATCCGGATTGCGCTCCGGTTATCTTAACGGCGCCCGAGAAAAACGTTCCGGCTTGGTGGCGCTGGTTAAAGGGATGATATTCGGGCCGCCGGCACCGGGATAAATAGGGTTGGCCGCGGGCGAGACCTAGGAAACTCTTATCGCGCGCATTTACAAATAAACACCCCTCAGATATGCTGACGTTCGAGCTGACTATCGATTCCGGGTGGATTATAAAACGCGGTCAACGCCGCGGAGAATTCCGTGCACTTCCGAGGATTCGACAGCGTCTTATATGGCCTAGGATATTCAAAGGAGTCGCTTGAAGCGTGGAGAAGATTAGAAATAATTTGGAAAGTTCTATTTTTAATATAGCGTTGATGGTAATAGAGGACCTGGAATTGCTTTTGTGTTATAAGTAGTGCAAGCAATATTTTGAGAAAAATATAGATACTATATAATCTTCTTCATCGTTTCCAGTATGACATCCTTTACTGGCAGTAGTGATCGTCTACTTGGATCTATTCCTTGGTACATGTAATACAATCTTTCTAACATCTCTTCAGGCACGGTCCTCTCTTCATGTATCTGTGTCTGCCCCATACCTTTGTCAACATCGGTTCTTTCTGCATCTTCCTGTGTTTGTTCCATACCTTCATCACCTTCATAACTTCTTCTAGTTCCTGTTTGGCTTCTTTCTTCTTCGACATCGTCAAAGATCTTCGTTGGTCAACGATGTTTTGTGGTATCTTTTCTCTTAGTTCCTGAAACTTCTGCACCACCATCTCAAATAATTCTTACATGCACTGGTTCTTCTTGGTCTGCATGTTTGTAATGCCGAGGTAGAATTGGACTTTGTTATAATTAATTTTTTGAGTCAATTTGATCCTTTGCTTTCGTCGCTGTCGTTTGGGCAATGGGCCAAGGTATAACCTCGACAACATCTACCACAGGTGGATTCCCTTGTAGTAAATGTCAGGCATTGGGCACATCGTCGACAAAGCAGAATTAAGTAAGATATATCTACGGGAAAAAAGACACAGAAAAGTGGAATGAAAGCGAGAGGAAATACAAGGCACAAGGATATTAATTTTAAAAAGAACAAACGGACAGTCGGTTACACCATGAATAAGCTTCCATAATGACGCACCATTTATTTCCTGCTTGTGTTCCAGTGACGTTTAGCCATGTTTTGCAACAGGTGAACAGTAATCGGTTCTGTCTTGCTGATAAACATTATCTATTTTTAAAGAAATTTCCATTTTCTCAGTGGATAGTTGAAGACAAGGGTACTCAATCTTGCTGACAATAATAGTGAAAAACAGAATCATTAACAAATGGATATTATTGCAATATTTGGGTGTACGTAAAGTGAAACCCAATGTTTTAGCAAAAGCATATAAGTTTGTAAGGTGAGGTACAAATGTAAGACAGGAGTCGAATAAAACACCGAGCTCTTTTGTAATGTAAGTACGTACAAGGGTTTTTCCATACATATGAATAGAATCGATCGAATAAAGAGTTTCTTCGATTCTTGGTGGTCAATGGTGCTCTGATTTTAATTTAAAATCAGATAACCATTGAGCTATTTTATGTAAATTCCAATAGTTGAATAAATTTTTATGTCGTCAGTGTAGGCAAGTACTAGGCAATATAAAGAGCTGAGCAAATCGTTAATAACAACAGCAAAAAGTAATGGCTCTAGATATGATGCTTGCGGTACTCAATATGAAGGACAATACTGATACGACTTGACCATTATAGAAAATGTAGTGGCTTCTTCTTGTCAAGTGGAAGTGATAATAAAGCTGAACTTAACCCAAACGTTGATAGTTTTTGTAGTCAGATACCATCATCAATTATGTCAAAAGCTTTGCTGAAATCTGTGTATATGACATATCATAGGAGAATAAATTTATCGAATAAAGAATAAAGGCTAGAACATCACATCATGTACTTCACATAATTAAAAAAGCGAGTAAATATTGAAAACTTTATTTATTAATTTTATAATTATTATTTCTAGTTCTAAATTTAAATGTATTTTTTTTTATTTTTTGATCCGTGGGCGCTAATGGGTTAATAAGAATAGGGTAAGATGGGAGTAGAAATTTGTTGAATAGAGAAAACTATTCAACATACAATCTAAATTACAGAAAAAAAGTATTTGTTATAATAGGCTTTTATGATATTTATTGGTGCAGTCAATATCCATTGAGTCTAATGGCTTGTAATCCGGTCAATTACCCTAACTGTTTTTTTTCCGGGGTCCTACAATGATTCGGATTGAGGTTTGTCTCTGCGGAGGAGCCCGACAACCATCAATACGTTTCTTCTACCCCATTCAAAAAATATTCTTTATGAAGAAACTTTGTAATGCTACTAAAAAAAATTGCTACATTTATTAGCACGTATTATAACAATTTGTCCCCATATAATAAAAAACTGCAGAAATATATTAGGAGCTGGTAATTAGGTCACTACCTAGATAATGATTATTCGATATAAATTGGGGCTATAACACGGTTAAATCATATTTATTTTGTGTATACACCTGATAAGTATTCTATATAAAGTAGGTACCGTGATTAGTTGAAGTAATTTATTACTTTTCTCCTCTACCTAACCGTATTGATATTTACTGCATATGTTTAGCTCTATTAAACGTTTATCCTTATTTAATTAATTGTTTGACATAACGTAAATTTATTGCATATCATTAATAAACAGACATTCGTTCGATATCCTAATATATATGTAGGAGGTATTCATATGTATCTTCAAATAAATTATAGATCGATACTTTACGGGCATTCCCCTAATTTCTGTATCGCTAGCAAACACATAAAATATTTAAGGCCACGTAATATGATTGCCTCTCACTTAGACTGCGAATGGAGAGAGCTTCGCCTTCTACTGCTCGGATGTAATGCCTCCGTACATTTTTAAAGCGGAAATATGTAAAACAACTTCGTTCCGGCGGCACTCGAATCCTTGCAAGATTGGTTGCGCCTCCAATGGCGCCCACCAACGCCACGGAGGCCGTTAAACGGGCAGAATTGAATTCAATAGCTCGCGAAAAATGAACAGATTGGTCATGCGATATTCAGGAAACGGCAATTCCAAGATTACTTTCGGATATTTGTGCCGCGTTGTGCTTCTCAAATTTGCGCGCGGTTGTTGTAAATAGGAAGACCTTCTGTAAAGTATCGCGCTTAAATTTTCATGTGCAATTTGGTATGCGCTGGCAGGGCTTTTACTTTTCGTAAAGGCTACATTGTATCCGTTCAATTCTTTCCACTGGGAATTAGTATCCAAATGCAGCCAAAATACGTGATATGCCAAAGTGATGGATATTTTTAGTAAATTAGTCAGTTTGCAATAGTCATCAGCATCATTAGATATGTAAAATCTTCGGATATAAGGCGTTTATATAATATACATAATATATAATATCATTGGGGGAACGACCAAATATTGTTTATATGAATGATCATGCCTGATTATTAATGTAACTTTTGAAGCCACTACCAACAAAATTTGTTTTAACGCAACAGATAATTTGCCTCAATTGTAACAAGGCCACCAAAAAATTCATATGCAAACCGTTTTATCAAGATGAATGAGGTTGTGAACAAAACTAACAAATTATAGCAGATACACTATCATACAAGAAAATAGCTTCTGTGGATGAAACTACAGACAAAATAAAATTTTAACAAAATTATGAAAACAAAAAGCTAGCTGAATAGAAAATAAAACCATGCGTTGCAACTTGTCGTATACAAAAATCAGAAGTTAAATCATAAATGCTAAATATTATCCAGTCCGATGAACCTATCCTGAAAACAAGCAACAAAATACTACTAATTGCCTTGCGTGGGTGTAGGACATCGTGCGAAAGAAACAGAGGTCCCATCCCTAAAATGCCTCTGTGATTATACATGGATACATGGATATATACAAGGATAATTAGAAGAGTCATGATAACGTATACAGCCAGTGGCAGTTTGGTGGCCAAAACGTTAATTGAGGTCGCCGCAACTCACTATTACCTTATAGATATAGAGAGATGAGCTCAGATAAGTATTTTATCTGACAGCTTGTTTGGACTGCATAAGCATCCTAAACCAGGTGGGCACTCAAATACATAGTCCTACGAGCGTGAAGGAGAATAAGGTAACGGATGAACTGACTAGGTTCTTCATTACCTTTGGCATTATCAAATCACAAGTAGCAAAGGCCCTCAATGAATGGATATATGACAAACCAGAAGAACAAAGAAACGAAAATTCACCGAAACAAAGAGAGGCAAAGAGTTCTTAAAGATATAACAGCTTCAATTTACAAAGAAATGAATAAAAACAGTTGTAAACAAATTAGATAAAAGATATCTTGAATAATTATAATATGACTATAATGACTATAATTTGAAGGAAAGTGAAAGAAAGAGACTTCTCTCTCACAAAATGTGTTGAAATAATAGTAGATTTATTGACTGGTTACTGTAGACTAAACAGGCACATAATGTCAGACCCTTACGAATTGAAAATGCGAAATCATGTTCTGTGCCAACGCAAAGCCTGATATGTATGATGCCACATTGAATAATCTTTAATGATAGGTATCATAAGATATCGACCGAAATTGGATTATTGACACACCCGTGCTTATACTTATGTTTCCATATAGTAATGACCAATTTTCAGAACTCTCTTCTAAATATCGAAAAGAATAGTTTCTATTAGAATCAACATTATATTTTTATTATTTATTTATCTCTGATGAATATTATATTATAACGGCAAATGAAATATATTATGGAAACCCCATTAACTAGACCCGTCATATGATTGATTACCTATTTGAAAAGAAAATACAAATTCGTTAAACAGGTACAATAAGGTGGGTACTGGATTCACATGTACATGTGTATATTAAACATATATATATATAATATATATATATAACATATATAATAAAATAAAAGCAACACAGACCTTTAAATTGTCCAAATAATATTACCTATTAAGAACCTTGACATCTTTTTTTTACAGAACAAACACCGTATATTACCTGCAATGAATAGGTTAAATGTATCCTTTGTCAGGTTGAAATTCAATTAAGTGCACATTACGAAGGACATCAATTTCGAAAGTTCATTCTGCATTGTAATTGTACCGCTTTCATTTGAAGCTTAAATGTCATATTGATTTATGCGTCTTTTTTTTTTTTTTCGTTTTACCCGTGAATAGGTGCAATATGGGTGCTTTATTTCTAAAGCTATTCATCTAGTAATTGTTTTCCGTATGCTGATGTATTATGTATATTCATAGTAATGCAGGACGTACTATTGTTAAATTTATTATTAGTAAAATTATCTGTAAAACCATAAAATTCGGTTAAAATAGCAAAGATTGAACGTCTTAAAGAAAACTCGAATATACCTATTAAGTTTTTCAGTTTGATACACACATTCCTTCTGTAAGCAGTGTATATTGTATTCTAGATTATACACTGCAGAAATATATTACTACGAAACCTGTAAACAATATTTTTTTAATTTAAGTTACATTTCATGAATTAATTAACTATTTGATTCTATTAAGTACCACTTAAGAGTCATCTGCGATACTCTTTACAAATTCACAAATAAACCAAACCCCAATTTGCAGGTAGCCCTAGCTCTAAATCTTTCCCCCCTCTCAAATGACTTCTCCCCTCTAAACCCGATAAATAAGCCTATATTTATTTAGCGACTCATGAGACGTGGTAGGACTATATCGCTGTGACCAAAGCTCTTTATAACTCTCAATATACTATTTAATATCACTGAATCTATATTGTGTTTGTTTAGTTATCGTTAAGTAGTGTTTCCCTATACGTTATATCGAATAAAACACTGATTTATAGACGGCTTTTAATTTAATTAACTTAGTGTGATACCAACCAAAATGTGACAAAAAAGGATAAGCTTCCTACATATATTCTCAGGTAAGTAGGATCATTTACTATATAAAAATCACAATATTGAAAATTTCTGTTATCCGAATTTAGACTAAGAACTTAAATCTGTCGTTTTACAAACATAAGTAAATTCAAATTTTCCATAAAAAGTCCCGCTAAATAACCTTCTATAAGTCACTGCGCCAACGCATGAACATAAAATCTAGTGACATGAAAATCATATACGAATACCCCAAGAATCGTGAACAACCCCAAAATATACAAATTACTAAAATTTACAAGATAATATGACAAATGGTCATAACATCTAACCTTGAAATACCTTGTACGTATTTCGAAATGACTGCTGTTTCTTCCAAGCCTACCTTTAAAAAAAAAAAGAATGGGTAGGCATTAGTGCTTGAAATAGAAAATTCTAAATTACTAAGAAACTATACGAGATAGGCATAGAAAACGTGAATACAATCTCAAAGATCGTTAAAATTAGAATCCAAATAAAATAATAAACACATTGTACAAGTTCATGCACATGTACAAGTTATTTGCCTTTAATGATCGTGAAAATGAAAAGTAGTTTTTTATATACCCTGTATAATTTTTAAGCATCATTTTAAATTTATTGTCAAATCTAGTGCTTTGTTTAAAAAGTTAATGCAATTTAATGCAAAATGCAAAGTGTAATATGTAAGACCAGCCCACGTCTTAAAATTTGGTTTACGTTTTAAAGAATAGTTAATTATCTCAGAAAAGGAGTGAGGTATAGGAAACCTAACACTAACTTGCCTTTATTTAGTCCGTACTATCAAAATATGATAGGTATAATATATGCTGTTCCATTTAGATTTTTATATGATTAGTGTGTAATTTTTTTTTTGGGTCGTTCTGTATATTTCGGAACAATTTTAAAATGTGCTCCTTACGGATCTACATAATCCCTAATAAAAATATTTTGAAAATATTACACTGCTTTTCGTATATAAACCGATGCGAATGTGGTGAGCCATTCTGTATGTTTCTTCAGTAGTGTAGGAGACGTCGTGGGATCTTGGATATCAAAGTTTAACAAAGTCTAAGAGGTAAGTAGGTTCAATTACTATAAATATTACAGTCATACATAACTTATATAGAGTTCTCCACTTTAAGTTGATTTATAATTGCATATTAATTAGCACTAAAAGCACAAGATATATAAGTATTGTAGCGTTGTAATAAAACACAAGATATTTAATTTAATCACGCACAAATGGAATTAATATGAGTTTTTATTTCAGGATAGATTCACCATTATCCAATCCAGTACATAATATATAATAAACCCTTACCAAGATGAAAAATCAGATAATACTCTACACTACCTGTGACAGTTCATGGTGCCTGTCACCGCTTTATTTAAAGAAACTAGATAATCGCATTAAAACTTAATTGAAAAGATTAGAAAACCGTTAGGCGTACCTTACAATATTTGGCTAACAGTTAGAAGCTTTCATATATTGCAACTATTCTTTCCTCCTCATGCATAATGAATAAAATTGGACCGGCATCAATTCCAACGGATTTGCATCCCACTTCGCCATCATCGACCCGGCGTTAAAATTTCCAAATGTATCCGTCAGATCGTGCGGTCGTGATTTACATAAGGAAAGGACGCACGAAATCGTTTCGGATTGTTGTAGTGTCGGCTGTCTGTATGGATTTACAATCGCTTATCGGAAATCACGGGCGCAGAAGTGAGGAGAAGCCGATCTGGACCGCGCGCGCCTCTTCCGAAATTCCTCTAATTTCCATGACAGAAGATCTCAACAGATGTTGGGACGCGTTTCTGACGACGGCCATGTTTCTCGCTCGAATAAATGCATGAAAACGAGGACGACCCTGGCGCACGGTGGTGTGCGGCTGCTGGCCAGCACCGGCGGCGTATGTTTATGCATATTGTATGAGGTACACTTGTTCGCTCCGCGAGCATTTGCCTCTTCAACATCCGCAGACATTTAGGATTATTAAATACTGGAAGAAAGACTTATTCTGAATTCCGTTTTGCTAGATAAACCTCGATATTCAATACAAAATCCTTTTTAGCCTTTAGTCTACCGCTTTAAGAACTCGAAGATCCTTGAACACAAACAACTACCATATTATTTTTACCCCAACCCAGTTTCCCCTAATAATTAATAAATTTATATTATTTAAGAGGATTAAGGAGAGCAAAATTATGACGATTCCAGTTGAGGGGTAATACAAAAGCAGATAATTTAAATACTTAACAGGATTCTCGACATTTGTTACGAACGCTCACAAAACCGCTTATTATCCCCGGACTAATGCGAAGAGAGAACGGTTACACCGCATTAAAATGTTATAATAACAGAAGGATCGAAGGCTCGCCGACAATTTTATAGGGATTAAAACCCGCTTTAATTGGGGATTTACATTCAACGCCTACCGAACACGCTCTGGGAAAATGTTTTATGCCTCCAGATTGTGTGCAAATGAAAAATTTATGTTTGGAA
The DNA here is from genome assembly GCA_949128085.1 of Cetonia aurata. Classification (NCBI taxonomy): domain Eukaryota; kingdom Metazoa; phylum Arthropoda; class Insecta; order Coleoptera; family Scarabaeidae; genus Cetonia; species Cetonia aurata. The sequence continues at coordinate 22,079,456 of OX421885.1, read as the reverse complement.
CCGCAAGTTTCGAAGGTGGATGTAAACAGACATGTATGCATAAGCGTAGCCTATTGTTTGAACATGTTTAAGGAAGTAGCAACGTAAATGCAAGTACTCCTACGTTATTTTAGATTTGTATTTGTAATGTACCCTAAATTTTTAAAACTCTTGAGAGGGATTCAACATATGTTGATGTAATAATTGTCAGCAACATCAGTTCCAACTTTAATGTTAAACTAGAATGTTAAGAATCCATCAATCACTAAACTTTAATTAATAAAGAATGTCATGTTATTAATTACTAGTACGTGTTAAAACATGTTCACGTTTTGTAACGTTTCTATAAAATTCATAATTTTAGAACATTATCATGAGAACCTATTTTGAATATCCATTTCACTGGCATGACAATAACAATCTAAAATTGTATATATTTTAAAATTAACATATTTAAGATGATGCTCACACGGAGAAAAATTTATTGTTAAGGTGGCACCAATTGACGCACATTGAACAACAATTTGTGGGTAAATATATGACAACAACAACCATTATTCAATACAACCTAAAACTTGTTGTCGAAAAACTTTGTTAGAACTGCCACAAAATTTGGAAGGATATAATCCCAAAACATGTTACACTCAACCAGTTGCTTGTTGTTTAATGAATCACAAAAATATGGTGTTTTCAACAAAATTGTGTGAAATACAGTATTAAAAATTGTTTATCACTACCAAAGCAATTTGAAACTTCAACAGCAAGTTGTGGATATTTAACAAACAATTGATTTTCCGTCATCATTTTCTACGTTTATAGTGTCACTTGATTTTGATTTTTGTAATCGCAATTTCTGTTCGAAGCGAACAATATTTTAGTAGATTCACACACAAATTCGGTGCTGTCTTAAATGTAAGCTGTGGAGGGTTTAAGTAAAATATCAGTATAGGATAACACATTTTTTTATTAATAATTAACAAAAAAAATAAACAAGATAAATTCTAAAACTGGGAAACACTAAAAATGAAGATTAAAATTTCAAATGTATCTAAGTCTTATTTTACAAATGTCTCAAGGCAACGTATATTCTAGATCGTTTTGCAACTTTTAAACAGGGGAAAACACTAGGTAATTTATCGAAAGGTTTAATGTACTCATCATTAGCAATCTGTACTTCGTACGCATAATATTCCATTCAGCTAGCTTCTCTGCAACAAAATTATCCATATCTAAGAGTCAGTAGACGTCAGAAGTGAGCCAGTTTTCTTCAATTTTAATACACTGTTGTTCTTTTACACAAAACTAATAAGCTAACACAACGTCACAACCGAAAATATATGGCGTGGTCTACTCCGCCTGGTAACTAGCAGACTAGTATGTTTCTTCAAGGCTATGTAAGACCAATGAAACACGCGGTTAGAATCACGTGATACTATTGTCCATGCCGGGACTTCCCGAATCACAAGTTGTAATATCGACAACGTAGGCGCCCTGTTGCGTCAACTACAGTTGTGTGTAATGTAAATATTTCTTGACTGTACTGGTTTGAAAAATTGTGTTTACATCTACTTCACTTCATCGCACACGTTGTTCTGTATTTTAGATCTGAAATAACTACAACTATAATGTTATCGCCAAAGCGATTATTTGTACCGTAAAATATTTTAACACCAACAAAAGTGTTGTTGGTGGAACAAAATAAAAGTTTTGGAATATACTTACAAAACTTTACTGCAATACCAATTTATTTTTGAACCGATTGCAATGTAAGGACAATACTTTTTTTGTTGGATTTGCAATGTCATTTTTCTCCGTGCACCATTGTGATGACAAGTTAAATAATTAGTGTCAATTGAAAAAAAGAAATTTCCTTCTTTGTTTTTCTACACCTTTCTAGAAGATATATCAAGAATGTAAATTTCGAAAAACTACCGCTTGGTGAGTAGAATCAAAGGGATTTTGCCTTCGATATTAGTTGATTGTTTTCCAGAAAATGGTACAGGGCTAATGTTTTGTCATTTTGCCGTGGTTGTTAATTGAAGATCAATTCGATCTTTTTAGTTTCCAGGTTGTATTGCAGTAATTTCGTTTGGGTTTCCAAATTAAGTGTGTTTTTCTTCACTATCGATGATCTGATCATCTTCGATGGTCACTAGTCTTTGCTTGCAATATTCCAAATGACTCGCAAGATCAACAAGAGAAGAAATGATGTGTTATTAGACTAAATAGGTAAAAGTTCATAAGTAACATTACATGTCTGCAGGTGTTCAGCAAAACTACTTTCTGGAGCCCAAACCATTTTGTTCTTTTCTTCACTATTTAGGACATATTCGCACAGTAACTGGTTTTAAATTGGTTGGATATCTTGAGACGCCAAAATAGATATATTAAGCTAAAATCGAGTTCCATAGAAAGTCACGTTTTCAACTTGTTTTTCTTTTTCAATAATCACGTAATGGGAACTCAAAGTAAAATAAGCTTTCCCGTTTATGGTCCTTTCGGTAATTCGCAGTCCTAATAACGTAACTGTGTGCACCCGTCGAATTCCATTTCCCCGATTCGCCGTTTTTACACCGTCGTTTCCGTAATAACAGGTAAGTACGTGGAAATCCCGTCCGCCTTAGGGCAATCTCGCCTAATCCCATTAGGCGGGGAGAGAGCAGTCGCCTCCTCCTAGGTGTTTCCGTCGGACATCTTAAATTAGTCCAAATTGGACGGCGGCACATCGAAAGTAGTTCGAATTAACTATTATTTACGAGCGCCTTGGGAAGCAGATCACGCTCCCAACGCTGCACGACTGCGATGACGACGTCGGCAGTTACGTTTGTCGCAGGCGGCAAGCAGTGCTAGTTTCGGGTCGACCGATTCCCTTTTCGGCCATTTAGTGCAGCCAAGAAGGGAAGAGGAATCGCCAACTGGCACACACTAATATTACCCAAATAATGTCTTTACGTGTTATCGGTTGAAACTTAGGAGTTAAGTATGCAGTAGGATCGATAATATGGGCTTATCAAAACCATTTAATTTAAAGCAGAAGAACCAGAAAGGTTAAATTAAATTCGTTTTGATATCAATCAATACAGTATTTTACATAAGTTAGCATGCAAAACCTTGAAGAAGTGCTCCTATTTTTAATTTTCTTTACATTTACGTAATTCTTTTTCAATAGGCTTCAATCAGGCTTATTACACAATTTCACACAATTTACCAACTGTTGAGTCTGCGTTAACCGAGGAATGGTTAAATTATCGTTATTTCAAGTCGATTAGACGTTGTAGTTAGAAGTCTTCGTTACGTTATGGGTAACTCCTCGTAAGTCGATAGAGGAGGTTTGTCCCAAGTTCGTTTAACGGCGCTGATCGTCAGTTGTCAAACGGTGAATTACAACCTCGTGCCGGTTTGAACGGTGTTGCGTCCTATTTACGCCGCTACAATAAAGTGTTAACCCAAAAGTGGTAGCAATGCGTCGAAAAACGTTCAGGGCTCGGATTACGCAACGAAACAGTGAAAGTGTGTCATAAATAGAATGTTTATTTCTATACAACAGATGTAAAAGTCATGGAATATATACAGGAAAGAAAGTTAAGTAAACAAATACATGTACAATCGTAAGCATACATAAATACGTACAGTGGTGAACATTAAAACATTCGCGAGGGCTTCGGTAGCGCTTTTGAAATCTAAATGCGGATCTAATGACCTTGTTTGGGTTAATAGCATGAAACGACTTTCACGGGCTATGATGGTTAGCTATCGGCGACGGCGCTGAACCCTGTGGTACAGCGATAACTGCAAATAAAAAGCCCTGGGAGCATCAGAAGATGTGTCGACGCAACGGACAGAGCGGAGACAAGTCGGTAAAACGCCTGTGTTACGCCAGTGAGCTTTGCCAGCGCTATAATCAGACCGGGAATAAGAATCTCGATGTGTATCAGAAGCTCTGCCGACACAAAACTCAGAGCGGGCTGGGAGGGACTCGGGGACTCTCTCCTTGTGCTAAGCGCGCGGTTTAATTTTACTTGCGGTTCCCCTCACGCGGTCGCGATGGTGGGAGTTGAGGTTGCGTGAATCGGGCACCGTCTGCGGGAACTATATTCGTGTTGTAAACAATATTAACCAAATAAGAACTCGATGAAATAAAATACCATTCGGTAGCAACACTACCGCTCATGGGAAAATCAATCAAATATAAGATAAATTAATGATTAATCCAAAATAAACTTAAAACTGGCCACTGAAATTGATTTTCTCATGGAACGACACGATACAAAATCTGATACCTAATTTTGGTAAAAGCAATAAAAATTTAATTATTTGTGATACTACGGCTTACCTTATTTAAAGCATTAGGAAAATATGTGTGGAGATTTCTCATTTCTTAAATCAAGATAAATTAATTTAGTTTGACTGGTACTGCAGTAAATATTCTTTTTATTTATCCTTCTCAATCTGCCAGCAATTTATTTGGATTTCTATAATTTTATACATTCTTTTGTACTTTTATGGAAAAAAAATAACAAAAGCACACAAGCAAATAGTTTTTCAAAAATTATAAGTTTTCATTTGTACATTCGACGATATTTTAAATAGCATAACATATTTCTTTTTGTTGTGACCCCACTATTTAACTCGTTTCTAATACCAATATTGACGTCTACTCACCGGCTAATAATAATGAAATCAGTTTTTCATTTAATAAATTCAAATTTGGTTGTCGAAACCTAAGTTATGGATGCGTCAATGAACGCTGTAATGATACACAGCGTTCAGTTTTTGCTGAATGAGGAACTATAAAGAAATTCGTACGCGCACATTAATTACCAACGCGCAATTTACCTCTTGGTTCGCTTTGTAATATAGGCGCTTGGTTTCAGTCTGAAAACAGTAACCGAATATTGTTGTAAGTGTATTTGATGGTCCGATGACCACACAATGCACTCAGTTGCAGTATTGCGTTTAGATATTATCAGAGTGCAATTCGCATTAGTTTCGTATTTCCTAACTTACCGAATGTGCGGATGTCGGTTTTGCGATGCTTGTTATTGTATCATTGGCGACTCAAGCAGGTTTGATTTAACAATTTTTTTAATTATGATAATTTGCGAAAAAACAGCCCTCTTTGTGAATTACGAAAATCTAGCAGATTTGAAAATGTTCATCCTCCATGCTACGCTACCTACATTTAATAAAATAACATAACTCCTGCACAAACAATGCCTTAATAGAATAATCTTCCAGGTAGAGCCAAGCTTTTAATACATAAAGGGAGAAGATAAAAAAAAATATCAAAGTTCTCTTTCACGAGTATCCCATGTCGAAATTCGCAAAAGTTACGGTGTGCGTATCATACCTCGAGTAAAAAGCGTTGAAAAAAGGGCAAAAAAGTAAATTTGCGTAATCCGTTTTAAAGGTTCGCTGCCTTTGTGAATGGTAAATTAGGGAGAGTTATTACAGAACAGAGAGCGGTCTATTTCTGCTGAAGCGACGCCAATTATTAATGAGATTGGCACTCGTCTAAATGAAATATTCCCTTTTGTGCACTTTTTTTTGCAAAAAGCTCCAAATCCTCAATTTTCCCGTAATAAAATGTACCGAGCAAAGCTGAAAGTGGGAATTATGATGAGTAAGTTTTGGATAAAATAGAGGAGAAAAGCTTATTATAAAATTAAATGAAAGTCCAGCCTTATATGCAGAGAAAACCTCGGAAAACACGACTTGTACAAAACTTTTTATTAACTGTAGGTACCATTAACTTAAACTAGCTTAAACTAGAGGTATTACCTATTTTATTGCTATAACTTAAACCAAAGACTAATTAATACCAGAGAGTCCAACAGGGATATGTTATCCCTACTCACATCCCGAGCGACTCCATGAACATCGTAAGTCATCTAAATGTCTAGTTAATGACAAATGCATACATTAATTCCTTGTCAACTTCTAACGACATTAGAGTGGATGCATTAACTTTTGCAACGATAAGCTTTAGAGACTGCGGCTATAAAACGGCCGGCGTAGATTGCAAAGTAGGAGACATGAATTTCCTGTTGCACACTTTGTTGAGCGTACAAGACCAAAAAGTGAGAATTTTTATTTTCATTATTAAAATAAAACTGTTTGTGAAACCATTGACGTAAATCGCATAACTTGTTGAACATGAAATCACTCACAATAAATTTCCAAAGCGCCTCATTTTTTTTTTTTTTTGAATTATTTATTAAAAAATTTTCCAACATTTTGTAGCCAACAATGGGACTAATACAAAAACCCATATTTTTCTATTAGAAATAGAAAAAAAAAACTAAGCAAGGAGTCAATATTTCTGGAATAGAAAAAATGTCAACATCATTGGCAATCAGCGAGACAATGATTTTAGACCTTCCGGTTTTATATGATGCATGAAAGGAATTTCACCATAATATCAATGAACAGTCTGCATTAAAAATTAGAACATTCCTTCTTCGTGGAGTTATGGGCTGTATTTGATAGTATGAATAACATAATTAAATCACAAACGTTTCGCTAACATTATTACTGTCATCAGTATATTGGTGGAAAAACGATAGAAGATAGCCCTACTTACCTTGAATAAATTTAAATATAGCTTATTTGCCGCCTTATTTGGAAATCTCTTACGTTGGTCACAATGAAAAATTACGGTTAAATTACAAATAACTTATTGATAACGAATTGTTGCCGCCAAAATATTGTGATTGCCGAAAAGACGGTGAGATGTGCATTAAGTGATGGATATTTTCAAGGAAACCACAAATACAATCAGGTAAATTAAACAGTTTATATTAAAATAACAATTTTTCAGCAATAATACATAAACACAATTGTTAATCGTGGATCAAAAAAAAAAAACAGTAAAATCAACTCTTTTAACAAAGAAATAGTCGACTTAATTACAATTTTTGAATTCGTGCTCTATTTAACTGTAAAACAATGTAAATTAAGTTAGTTAATCGTTTTAAAATTCTACAAATGTATAAAAGGTAAATTTTGAGGTAGCATGAAAAATTATCTATGGCTAATATAATCTCTACTCCTATGTTCCTCAATGTAAAATACCTTTAAAAACAAAATTGTAAGCACTACTGTTCGTTTTTTCACGTTTTTAATCGTAGCTGTGGGCTTAAATAGTCTCATAATTAATAAAATTATTAGAGTTGTGGCAAAAGCCTGGTGTTCTGATAGAACCTCTTCTCTGTTGGAATCGACCATTATCTGGATGTCTGGATTCGAGTTGTGGCTTGGACGGACTCTGAGCATGATGTCTGCATTACTGGATATTAAGAAATCCTCCAGATCCGTTTCTTCTTGGAATAAGTATCCATCTCGGGAAAAGACTATCACTTTCGGGTGAGTTGTCTTTAGTAAAAAATTATTTACTTGTAGGTAATAAACTCTTTCTAGTTAACACATTTATCTTAACTTTTAATAACCACAATTTTTAAAGCGTCTATCTACCTACGCTCTCGTCTCTCCACCTTTTCAAACAAACCTCTTTTCTTTCCCAATAGCTAGGACTTACATTCCAAAACAATCCTATGGCGTTGGAATGCGTTCGAAACTGGGTCAATCAACCGACTTCACGCAGGTCCTTCGGAGAATCTTCCGGTCCTTCAATTATTGTTCCTTTTGTATTAATTTTACATAATAAGTTTTAATAAGCAATTAATTACAATATTTTGTTTGACAATTCAATTTCTTTACTAAATGATAAGAGTTAACTTTCCTGGTGTCTCGTTAGATGTCAGCAACATGACAGATATATTTAAATTAAATTCTTTTTTTTTTTTAATTTTGATATTTGAATATATACATGTCTCTCTCTGTGTGTGTGTGTGTTCTCTCATCGGTTCTTCTGTCTATATTTATACATAGCTAACATAGCATGTGTACATATTGATATGTACTTGTTTTGTAAACACTACGTATCGTTGACTAAATTAAACAGATACATTCATTAATCACAAAGCTTAATGATGTAGTTGTCCTTGTACTACATCAGCATAAATTTGTACTTTGGCGCTTTCTAATATCATTACTCACTTTGTTGCATACCTCAAGAAAACACATTCAGAAGGCTCTGCAAAACGACCACAGTAAAATATCAAATCGTAGTTATATTTCTTAATAATATTTGGACGTGTGCACATACATACGGAAATTTATGTTTATCTCACACGTCATAACGTTATGAAAGCGTCAAGAATGCCCCAATTCCCTTACGTATGTACGATTCGTGGTACCAATCTTACCCGCCATTACGGACGGCAGCGCTAAAATCATTTACTGTAATTAATTTTGCACAATTAAACAAGTTAAATGTGTACGCCGAAGGTATTATCCGGCGAAAGAACAATGGATCCCGCGTTACATTGTGCCGATGCGGTGCGGTTACCGAGCGCCGCCGCCACATTGCAGACTGCCGGAAATTGATTTTCCCCACGAAGTGCGGTCATAAGGGGCACGGACGGCAGGCCCTCGCGCCGAGCCACATGTGCGGCCCCCCGTCTATGACCCACGCGCGCACACACAAGCAGATTTCTGTATATATACTCGTACGATTCAAACTCAATAAACAAGGGCGGCGTGTGCTGGATACGTTGGCTGACTTGCTGGTCCGAAAGCTGCAAAACTTCTCTCAACGGATGACGGTTCTTTTTTTTTATTACGTCCCTCGAACATAATAATATATGTTCTGGAATTGTTTATGTCCTCGTAGTTTTTAGTTGGTCGTTTTCGCACGACTCTGACAAAACGGATTGAAAATGGTAGAATAGATATTTTGCAGAAGTAATAATGGTAATAGCTGAAAGTTATTGCTAAAACTGTTATGATGCACGTGTGACGCAGAAAAAGAAAGTTCTTTTTATAAATCATCATTATTTTCGCTTATAGCAGTGGCGGCTCGTGCCTTTTAAAATAGGTGAAGAACAGAAAAACTAAACTTAGAATTAGGTAGAATATTGTTTATTTTTGTCCTAACGTTATTATTATGCTCCCAATTAATTTATTTTCATTTGATTTTAGAATCTCCAATAAATACATTTATAAAATGTTCATACGGATTTCTTATTTCCAATGGACTTCAGTATGAACATTTTATAAATGTATTTATTGGAGATTCTAAAATCAATTGAAAATAAATTAATTGGACGTACACTTGAGCGCATAATAATAACGTTAGGACAAAAATAATGATTGGATCCATAAATCGGGGAAATGTTAAAGAATTATTAAGCCAATTATTAATCTGAAGTCCTTATTATGCCCTCAAAATTCAAGCTCTTGCTTGCTTCAAAATGAAACTGGATCAATAACTACGTGAACAAGGAATTTATTTTTTCTAATATTGTATAAGTCTTGCGTTTAAGGGGTCTTGAATTGTGGTTAAACACTATTATTGGGCACAAACGGTCAAAAATACCAATAAAAACTCAAATGTGTGGAATCCATCTGGAACATATTATAAATGTTCATGTAAAATCGAATGAATTGCAGTCTGCGATACGCTAAGAGATGCGTCTATCTCATTGTAAGTCACAGATCGATCGTGTTTTATCATTTTCCGCACAGCATCGGTGTTTACACATCATAACTAAAATTGAAAATTCTGTATTTATCATTGTTTTAACTTTCAGGAAATAGTATTAAAGTAATTTTTGATTTTGACGCATTCTAAATGTTAAATTTTTTTATATTATATAAAAATTAATTAATCAAGAGAACGCAGTAATTACCCTAAAAGGGTCTAAGAATCGGACGAAATTAGTTATAATGTGTACAAGAGGTGCCTTTTCGTCTATGATGCCATCGACCAACCATGACCTGTAAATGACGTTATTAAGACTTATGTATGTCCGCCGGGTTGGGTGATATATCACATTATTTCATGATCATTCTAAACATACATTTTCATACCCTTTGGTGCAGTTGCATGAAATAATAAACTGGGCTCTCCGTCAGAAATGTCTTCGTACGTTTCAAAATTCTTCATTCACTTTAAAATGTTCTCATACGCGACATATCTAAATGTACGTTCCGGTGGCAGATATAGGGGCATTAGGTTGGTAGACATGCAACAGAGAAGCTAAGTATATTTCGCAGTAGACTGTCAAGAAACCTCGAGTCAAAATTGCAACCCCGGCGATAGACGATTTAAATTTATTGAGCATGAATGCATAAGCCCGCTAAACCTCATAAATCAAATACGTTCAACGGATATGCGCGGACTCGGTCTGATGGCCGTAACGGGAGCGCCACCGTCGCGTTGTTCGCGGTCGCCTCACTGTTGTGCTGTTGTATTTGTGTATCGGCGCTTTTAGTGGGCTCGCCTAGGAAACGAACACAATCGCTCTTACACACGTGCTCGTATTTATGTACGTGTAGGGTAGCAACGCAAACACAAACGGGGTACGAGTGGGTTTCCACGTGTTTGCGTATCGAATGCGCTCGCAAGCTCGAGGGCCATCTAGCGTGGAGAACAGCGAGATTCGCGGTGTATTATTAAATCTCGAACTTTGGTTTATTCGAATCCACTCTCCTTTTTTGCGCGGTTCTAGAGCACGAATTCATTTCTGCTTTTGAATTGCGATAGGTTCCTGTATTACCATTTTCAGTACGAGTGTTAGTATTCATTGAAAATATTTCATTAAAGGGTATTTTCTCGATACCATAAAAAAATGTAATTAATGTGAACAAAAGTGTTTTAAAATATGTATCTATAATTAGATTTGGAGAAACTCCCGAATTGAGTAACACTTTTTTCATCAATAATTCTTCTATTGTTATAACTTTGTCTCCCGGTAGTTGAAATCTACGATGAAGTGAATAAGTCATCTCTACTGGTTGTAAGATGGTAGCGACTATTAATCATCTTTATTATTATGTGATCTGCAGCTTTGATTATAACTCAGAATGCAAGTCCTAGTCCCATTCTTTTTGTCACACAAATACTCAAAATGCTTCCGTGCTACTGTGCATAACTGATTCACGTGGTTATGGCATTTTAACTTACTATTAATGAGGGTGCCTAGGAATTCGGAGTTACTTTGTAAACGAATTGTAAATATTACGTAAATGACTAACTTCTTTTAGAGAGCAGACATACGTAAGTGTAAAACCCTCTAGACTGACCCATGAGAGTGATATTTACTAGTAGGGATTTAGTGTTCAACCACCAACACGGCTCTCTTATGAGTGCTCGCATATGTTGAAACCTTGCAAAGCAGATTTTTCTTTTTATAGATTTGATATATTATCTTACAAATAAACAAACCAGCATTTTTTTTTAATATTTAGTCTTTGTATACCTTAAATAGAATACATTTTTATTAAGTAGAATTACATGTATGTGATATGAACTAGCTTACATTTAGATGAACATGTTATACCTTTCCAATACCTTTTCCATTAAGACGCGATGCAAAAAATGGTTTTAACAAAATTCAAAAAAGAAATATTCTTATCATGTTCCACGAAAAGACAAAACTTTTATGTTTTACCTAATAATATGCCTTTTTTGTTTTTATTTTTTTCTTTTGGCCTCAGTATTATAACATTAGCCACGTCAGAATAAAGATAACAATATGCCTTATAAGCATCTATAACACATAAGAAACAATTAAATTTACTTATGCCTTTAAGGAATTATATTTCCAAGTTAATATTATACCTAATTAACAATAATGTATCTTATAAGAAAAGAAGCTAATAAGTATTCATCAAGAACATATTTTACTATATTTACCCATCGCTAAGCTCCTATATTTTGTTTTTTGACAGAATTAGATCCTCACACACACACAAAACTTTTAATAGTCTCCTTGTAATGTATTTACACCACTAGACAACATGAATATTTCCAGAAAGCTACTTATAGATAGACAAACTGCAAAGAATTACTATAGATACATTCGATATAAGAAAGGATGAGTTAAGGAGTATCATTCCCGGCCGTGAATCAAATAGAGATAACTCTTCCTTTAAATAAATGCAATTCCTTAGAGCGATATATAACCAAAGAAAAAATATTAAAAACAATGGCTTTTATACATATCTTTTTCTGTTACTATAACTTTTTGGTATAAACTGGTGTAATCAAAAAAATGTCATGAGTCAGATTAAGTTAATGACCTAATTCGCTGAATACGGTAAGAAAATAAATCGAAAAAATTACTTCTACTTATTATAACACTATTTCAGTTGTTTCACTCTTCAATACTCACTACATTTATATTTGACATATTTGACCTATTTTCTGAAGACCTACCGACTTAGGTATTTCCTACAACTTATATCAAAAATGTTATAGGTTGTCAAAGCAAAGTAACTGTAGCTAAACTCTTCTGGAATTCTTCAAAGTGCTATATTTGGCCCATGCTATTAAATTTATGCTTTCTAAAGTATTTTACCTAGAAAAGCATTATAGGTATGGATGTATTTTGTATAGTTGCGTATCATATAAAATTTCATAAACCTTCGAAAACTTCTACTTATTTACACATTTTATTAATTATACTTCGTGGTACAAATTTTATTAAAAATAGTGAGTTGCCATAAAATAAACTCATACATTGTATTCGAAAGAATAGATACTATTCTGGAAGTAAAGGGTTTAAAGGAATTTCTAGAATTTTATTTTGCTAGATAAGAAAGATTATAAAATAAGCGGAATTTGGGCACAACTACATACATATTGCAGCACAAATATACCAAGCATAACACACTCCAGAATGTTTCTATATCGACGATATTGTCACATCATCGCCCGAAAGTAAACATTATCTGGGTGTAGCTTGCAGCTACAGCGATAGCGAAGAGCACTCGTACTCAGTTATTCGCGGAGTTTAGTGCATCTCCGTTGCTGGAAGGAATGCAGATGGCACTCCGAGCACCACGACGAGGTGTCACTCCGTCTCTGTCCGTGCGCGTGCTTGTCGTTGCCCCATTTATAGGAGCTGCAACTGTTAGGAATGACGATGGGTTGCAAGTTGGAAATAAACAAGCCGAAGCGGTAGCCGCAAGCGAACTAGATAAGACTTCGTTTTCGTGGCATACTATTATCAATGTAGTCGGTTACGTAATAACGGTTGATGTGCCTTGGTGTTATTTCGGTAGATCGAGCAATTTCAGTCATTCAGTCTTGTTTAAAAAAAAAAAAACTGCTATGTTGATACGCTGTGAGATTTTCTTTAGTTGAGATCATTGTTTCGCTACGTTCGGTTTTATATAAGACAAGTCAATATACAAAATATTTGAGCCCCTTCAAATTGACCAATGACATTGAGCTTACATCTCACCTAGGGTAGGAACCTGAGGTTCATATACCTTTTTGTCGCTGATAAGGCGGCACGATCAAGCCGCGGGGTGGGGTTCAGAAGTAATTTTGAACAAGTTACTCTGCAAGGGTAGTTGGTGATAGTAATATTTGGTGGATACTTGTGACAAGGAGTTTTGAATGAAAAATTATCTTAGTTTTACCTCGGTAAGGTACAGACAGACAGGCGGTCGTCACGGTGATTGTATACGTTAGATATTATTCTAAGAAAACATCTAAACGTCTAACTAGAGAAAGAGGTGGTGGATGATCGTGGGGTTCCACGATCGCCTGAACCAAGGGGTTTTCGCTGAGTTGTGCGCGAGCCCAAGCAGCGGTGAGCATCTGCTTAATGAAGTCTCGGAGAGTTGGAATTTGCAAAGGCTGTACCCAAACTATCTGCGAAAAGTGTGGCGTGGCTCTGTGTGGTATAATATATATATTATATATTTGCGAGGGGGAACTACACCATACGCCATCTCTCGAATCCAAGCTTCCACCTCCTTCTATCCTGCCAATCTTCATTTCGCATATACCTATCTGCATTGTTCGCAGCACTCCATCATTCCATGTGAGTTTAGGTCTTTGGGGGTTTCCAATGGAACACTTTTGATGGCCACCGTTCTTCCGGCATTCTTCATAAATGTCCATACCATCTCAACCTTCTGCCTTCTATTGTATCTAAGATATTCACTGATGCAACCTCTATCTTCCCGAATGTGTTCATTTCTTATCCTCTCCGTTCTTGTCACCCCACAGCTGCGTCTGAGAGAGCTATGGAAATGGACTTCTGGAGACGCAGCTGTGTGGTATAATGAAGCCAATAATTGTTTCAAGAAATTTCATCTCAAATGACTCCGTTACATATCTGCATTTAAGACGATTCTTTATAAATAGAAGCATCAAAATAATTATTTTTTTGCCATGGATAAGTGATAATTATTTTAAACGTCATATATTACAGCTTTCATTAAATTTAAAATATTGAATGATTCTAACAATGTCTACTCAGCCCTCCAATGTAACCTTTCGTACTTGTTAGAAGGTATAAATCGTTCCTGCTTTGGTATTATGCAGCTGGATTTATCGCCCTGCAGTCGATTCTACCCCTTTATGCATATAAGAAGTAATATCAATTGATTACAGAAATCCAACGACCATTACTTGTAACTAGATAGGTGGCTATTAAATGTAAATTACGGGTTAGTACGAATTCGAATTCGCAAAGATAACCCGCTTCCGAATGACTAACGGTGACCCGTTTGATTGTACGATGGCCCGCCTAGTATTTCTTAACGTGCAAACCCGTAACCGGTTTCTTAAATATTAGATGTTGCGTCGCGTCCGATGCGGTTGGTCCGCGACTAACGTAAGTCGATAGAGCGTCTGATACGAGCACGCGGCGCCTTTAATTTAGCAGAAAGCCCGGCCAACTTAACCGGAAAGTATAAATTAGCCTGGGTCGTACAACTGTTAACCTAAATTCATGATTTATGTCGTCTTCTCGGAGATATATTTTATGTAGAATGTAGCGTTCGCGGCGGCTTCTTTTTTTACATCAGTCCCTCGTTTCTCGGCCGTTTTATCCTTCTCGATTCGCTACTGTCATTGTTGGAAGAGTTTACGACCATTTCGCCTCGATTCTTTGTCTATTAGCGAGATGGCGTCTCAAAATTTCATGTTCCGGTTCTGTAGCGCCGTAGTAATTTCGGGAAACCTTAGAATTTTCTATTCGGTATTTATTATTGAAGGGAATCTTCGCGGATTGGACGCTTTTGTTCGGCGATATCTCATTAGTGGTAGTGAATGACTCTGCCAAGTTTCGCATCGATATTATGTGGATGTCAGTTCAATGACAAAAAATTAGGGTGGACGCGGTCAATAGATTGGGGTCTTTCAATTCTAGAATCGACTACTCGAATAGAGTTTGGAGGACATTTAATCTTGCTCATAGCTGAAGTGAAAATGAGATGGTGATTTAGTTTTTTACTGTTTCAGAAATTTAAACGACTTTTAATGACATATATCTTTCCATTGTATCAAATGAATCTTAAAACTCTTACATACTCTGAAAACAGAAAGCGGGAGCTACACCAAGATGGGAAATGAGACCATAAGAAAACTCTTTCGAGTTCATTTCCCAGGATCTAGAATCACTCATTCATCACTGCTAGACTGCAACAAGGCAGAATTTGAACTGGCATCCAGAGAGGACTGATAGATTGCAAACAATGTGGTAAATGTGAAAAAGGTGAAATGGACAATCAACTTATTCAAACCAGCCATAATATAGCCACCAAACCATCAAATAGCCAGGATCGCATGCCATTTATCCAATTTTCCAAAAGGATCCGGAACTTTTGTTGCAAAAAGGGAAATCTCGTACTGAATTACATACCAGCAAGCTCACGGATGGAATAAGGATTCAATTCAACTAGACAGGCTGGAAGGATGATCGGCTTCATTTATAAGCCCAGCACCTTTTCTTGGAGTGTCCAAAAACACAGCACGGGAGCACAAGAGCAGGCGAGGAGTTATATCCAAGCGAAACATAAACAACACTGCGACAACACAACTAGGCATGGAAAAACCTTTATCTAGGGACCATCAAAGAAGCAGGGTGAAGAACTACTAAAGCTTAGTAGAAATCATCTTGGCATAGTAGCAGGTTTCCTAACAGGATATTCTGCACTGAAAGGACACCTACAGAAACCGGAATAAACATGGCAGATACTCAATGCAGGTAGAATGATAGAGACTCCATACCACATCCTATGGGGATGTGAAGCTCTGGACGCAAAAAGACAGGCAATTTTTGGCAAGTCAATCATGAACTCAGAGGATTACTTCGATTGACCAGCCAGAGACCTGTACAGACTAGTACAGGGCACCACGATTTTGAATTGGCTGCTAAAATGTAAGAAGTCAAGACCTGCAGTATTACTGAAGACTGTCGAACGGCTCTCACAAAAAAAAATGCACAGAGAGACACCATGGTAAAAAATCTAAACATATTCACTATATAAGGGAATGCAGGAGAACATAAGATGTGTACCTTATCTATCAAAGTGCAACAAGTGTCTTTAAGACAAAATGTTCTTCCATCAGAACCCATCCAAATGTCAACAACAAATGTCATCATCAAATTCTGTGTTCGCTTCAAATTTTCGTACCATTCCTGTATATATGTATGCGGCGACAATTTAGATTACAACACCGCATAAAGTGATGTCTTCCGCGTCCTCCCCTTCGCTGCTTTGTGGTTGCCGTTATTATCGTAGCAAAACCTGCCAGTCTGTTGTCTTCGATTAGATGGCACTCGTGTCGCTGAGACGATTACATGCGACTTATTGACGGCTCCGATCCGCGAAGACAAAGAGCCTCAACGTCCTTAAATCGCTTCCTTAATGGCAAACGCAGAACCATTGTCTTCCGAGACCTCTGTTACGTCAATCAGGTACGAATACGCGACGCTGTTCTTCCTGACAAACTTGTGATGGGGGGTGCGATCGCTGCACAATGACACGTGCTGCATAATCGTCGTGTGGCGGTATTCATACCTCCGTTGACTTTACAACAGGGAACTATAAGCTCTGATCACGGACAATAGGCGAACATGACCGTGGGAGGATCAAATTACAGGGTATTATATATACATGTATTGAATATATTTTCACGTGTTATCAATCCAGGATCCCCGTGATATTATATTACGAAATTAATATGAAACCACCCGTTTCTTTCTTTATTCACAGACAAATCTACCATGGTTTGTGTATAACACCGCTTATTGTGTTCTACCTCTACCTGTTTTTGTGTCTAGAACGTATTCCACTATATTAGCACCCTCTATAAAACTGTATAGGTGCCTAGCATGATAAAATAATCCCTTTCACTGTTTTTCTCGTCTAAATAGTTAATGCTTGTTATAATCTAATGCTTAACAATTTTCGTACTATATATTGCTTTGTCTTGATTGCAAACTATCTAGTAAGCATCCCTATCTTATGCAGATGTGCCTACATATGTCCTGTTATGGGCTCTATATTATATCCTTGGCTGATTCCCACTTAAAAGTAAATCGTTATTGGCATGGCTTGCCTCCAAATTGCTTGCCATACACATGCCGTGGTATTTGGGTCTAGGTACGTCCTATGGTATTCCCCGATCCAATCTTCCACGGATTTCAGGCTAATGCATAATCATCAAGCCAGTTCTGCAGTTCTCGACAAAGGAGATCAATCACTCCTTCATGCCTCGGTAACCTGGCAACAAAATCTGCTGTTTTCACTTGCGCATTGCAGGATAACTTATACCACTGTCTGAAAGACATCACTTACCAAGTGCATAATCCGCATAATCTCATTTAAGAAGCCACAAGCTAGTTGAGGACGGCAGTTACAGAATTAAATGCTTTAAGTGCTGACTGGTCGTCAGAGAATATTATTACCAGTTCTAGACATTTTTCATAATCTGGATTTTGGAATTTGCTCTTATTGGCGAGTCTAACTCTCGTGCCTTCCTATACAGTACAATAATTTGATTTTTTTGTACTTGGGTCATATTTCTAAACCTTGGCTTCACTTGAAATCCCTGTGAGAGAAGTCTTCAGAAATACTATAGCTTGGTGGTTGTTCATTCAAATTCGGTGTGCTCTCAATACCCTCAGTGTCCTATTTGGAGACCTACTGCTACACGATGAAGATTCCTGCTGGATTATCGATCTAGTCATTCCGGGTACATAAACGTGTACCAGTGACAGAATTATATTGTCACTAATGGATTTAAAATGCTTTTAGTAACAAATCTGGCCGTCATCATAAAGTGCGCTTACTGTCAAAAACAGTAAATTTTAATTTTAGGATGCTATAGCAATGCTTATGCCCTAACACTTACTACCACGCTGATTAATGAAAAGCTAACAGCAACCACCTCTTCGCATTTTGTTTACGCTTCTCGCTCCGGACGATATGCTCCGTGATATTTAATGTCCGTTTCATTAGTACTCTCGGAAAAATTCAACAAAACCACATCTGCCGCAGTTTTGCCTTTTAGGTATTTTTACTTTATAAATACTGGCCCGCGGGGAGAACGAATTGAAGCTTTCGGTCCTGAGTAACGACCGCTCGCAGCAAGATTTTCATTTTCTGCGTTCCGCCGCGAAATTCCCAGATCTCATTAACCTAAGTAAGCCTCCCTTCTATCTCCTTTTAAAAGATTCGTTGAAGAATAAACGCGTCATCGTGGTTAATTATGAGTCGACCGGGTTCTGTGTATATCGGCTTATTAAATACATTCCTTTTGATTTGAGATGGAAAATTGGAATTATGATTTCGTTTCAACTCCGAACTTAAGCATTGGATTTAAATCATATGCTTACTCATTAGGCAATACTTTTGAGAATGTAATGTTTTCAGAAGATCTGTAAAAAGTTCAATGTTGTGCATGTTTGGAAAAGTATGATGAAGTCGCACAAGGTTTAAAGCATTTTTATTTACAAATTGTACCGTGAAATTAAACATTTAGTTTTGGAATCTTAAGAACCGAGAATTGTATTGGGAAAACATTATTTATACATTGGGCTCGCCGATATAGTACAGATATTTGAAAAAGAAGAGTTTCCCAACAAATGAGGTTAAAAGAGAAGATGTGTCTGTAAAATGAAGTCCATTGATTGGAAGATCTCCTTCGCTCCTAGAAATCGAAGAAAAAGAAGAATTAGTAGCTGATGTTCTGAAAATGAAAGAATTGATATTTGTAATGACAATCAATATTAAAGGATTAAAAAAAAATCCACCAATGTTATATAAAACTGTGAAACAAGAAAAATTGATTAAGTTTGTAATTGCTAGATATTTTTCCAGGAGGACTTACAAGCTGGCTATACCACAAATTACTGTACACTAGGAAATGTATCTTCTAACAGGGAATGAAATAATGACAGGACATAAAAACCAAAATAACCGAGCTGGTTAGACGAGAATTTATGTTAAATCAACTACAAACTTTCTCCTAACTTAGTGCTGGTATACACTTTCAAAAGTTTCCTGAAGGAATTTCCATGCAATTATATGAAACATATTCATAACTGCTAATTTATTTCCCACAATGACTAGCTACAGTTGCATATTGTTACGTAGGCTAGTTACTCGGGAAATGAAAAAAGAGATATTTTTTTCGTACTTCTATAAAGTTCTGCAAGTGGGTCTACACAACAAGCAGCAAGCCCTAAATAAAAATTCCATCTTGGAATTGTTTCTTTTTTTTAACGATCGAAGTTATCAAATTGTTTCGACATTGCGTCCAAACAAAAATGAAACGTAAAGGTGTAAATGAAATAAAATTCGTAGCATTTTCATATAGTAAATTATTACAAATTAAGAAGTGCAAATTTTATTTCATTTACACCTTTGTTAACACAATCTAACTCTGGACCTTACAACTAATCAAAAATGAAAGTAATAAATAGTAAAATAAGATTAGGATAATTCCAAAGAAACGATATTATATTATTATATTATTACATATATTATATTCTATTCTAAACACAGTAAAAGAAAGTAAATGATATTTTAAATTCGGATTATCCAACAACTTGTCAAATCAGCTTCTTACATGTTTAAACATTTAAATGGACTTCTAGATCGAATTTCTGAGCATAACAAATGTGTGTAAATACTTCCAGTAAATACCGTTTGTCGTCAAATATTAGGTGTTATTTGGTCTGTCAATTGTTTGCTTATTGTATACAAACGATCTACTCAACTATAGTAAGTCTTAATTTACTTCTAAAACGTTTACCTCAGAATTAGAACTCTGAAATAGATTGTCAAAGAACAGCAAATATTTCGTAAAACATACTTCGCACCCCCATGGTAGTGTAGTTATGCGAAACCACATAATTTCCATTTAATAAATTACGTGACCACATCACATTACATATATCCGCACGCCGTTCTACAAGGATTATTCAAGCAATGCACCGTGTGGCATGTTAACAATGCGGCGGTATGACGAGAGCATGCTGTAATAAAGGATAGACTCGCCACCTTATGAACGTTCCTTTCCATGGATGCTCGCGCAAAATCGATCAATCTTTTTCGACATGCGATGACGCGAAAATGTCTGGAAAAGGGCATAGCGCGTCTTTTCAGAATTCCTTTATTCTGATCGCTAACTTTTCGACGAGAAGGCATAACTTCGATTGCATTACGGTCGGCGGTTTAGTGCTCCTGCATAGTGCTCGCTGTTATATAGGATTCAAGGCGTCACCTTAGGTGTCAGTAGTAATGCTCTTCACGTCGAGTGTACTTTAACGAGTTTCAACCATTAACTAAGAGCTCAGATGAAATCGACTCTGAATTGTAAAATTCAGAAGCAAAAGGTTTGAAAATGAATTTGATTGTTGGAACGTGTCTTGCGTATACGGAAATGTCATGGTAACACGCAATGCGTCAAACTTGTTAGGTAAACAGCCATTTTACGATATATTCTATAATATACAAAATTCTAATTTAAATAAAAATGTTACAAAGTGTACAACTTGTATTTGAAAGACAATAATTGATGGTGGTCATTCAAAACCGAAACATTATATGTTAAATCTGATCATTGTAACTATACCTAAATTATTTTGCAATCTCTTCAAAATTGAAGGAGCAAAAGCAAAAAAAAAATGAATCGATGTTATGCTTGCTATCGCTTCTACATCTGTTTGGTTATATTTCTAGTATTCAAGAATGCTGTTATCTTATCTTCCAGATAATTCCTGGACGTTCATGATCATATCCTGTACCTGGTTGCCGCCTATTTCTAAATTGCCTGATCCTACTCATTCTATTCATATAATGAAACCATTCCATGACGCAACAGCTGGAATTTGCCTGAGAATTCCTTTTCATGTTTTCTACCTTATCCTCTTCTGTAAATCCTTAACTTTGCATAGATATTTAACTATCATGCTGCAAAGAATAAAAGTGGGGTTATGTTCATTTTCACTTGTTATCGCCATCTGTCGAGTTTAAATCTTACATGAGTGGGGGCAAAGAAGTAAAGTTGGTTGCCAAATTTGACGGGTCAATTTATGACCGCACAGTGCCATCTACTTTCCACAACTACTTAAATATTTGAACTTGTTAAGCTATTTATGTCTCTATTTGTACTGCAGAATTTAGCACACTAGTTGACCAAAAATAGAAGTGTATTGAGTTTTATTTTAGTTCTGACTATGTTGATGGTAAGCAGCTTCCAATCATAGAAATACTACTACTGTTATGAACTAATAATGTTTTCAAAATATCTAAAATAGTTCCAGTATATAAAAAGGCTGATAGGCAAAACTACCACCTATTTCCATTATTTCTGAATTGTCTAAGGTTCTAGCAGATGCGGCATAGCAACAGGGTATGCACAATAGAGTGAGACACACCCGAATATGAAGAAACGTTATAATTCGCTCGTGAGAACATAGTCACTCCCACTATCTTCGCGGTTCGTCCAAAACGAAATTCAGTTTTTATTGTAATATGTATCTGCAGTACTGATATACACTGTTCATTCCCTTCTCTTCGCCCATCTCTTCCAGTTCGTGACGTGAACTGCGCGCGAGGGCGGGGTTTCCACCAACTAAAAATAATTGTGCTGTCTGAATCACATAATAAAACATAATCTAATTTCGCCAAATCAGCACGGCTTCTAAAAAGGGAAAATCTATTACCACTGCCTTAACTATTATAATAGATAGAGTAGCCTGTATAGCTTGTGATTTAACTAAAGCATTTGACCTTATTGATCACAAAATTTTACTTAGTAAACTCTCTCAATATGTCAAGTTATAATATCTGTAGTTAAAATAAATATGGTATTAGCGGAAAGTTCTTCACGCGTATTTGAATCGTAAGTGTTATCGATAGAATATTGGTTGGTTGGTGGGTGTTGCGGCCGGCGTGTCGCAGGGTTCTCTTTTGGGGCCCCTGCTGTTTGTGAATGATCGCTGTATGCAGACGACACTACGATGTTGGTGACCGCTGGTACCTGAGACGAGTTGTTGGGTGGGTATGAGAGGGTATTATGGGAACTGGTTTTCAGAAAACAAGGTAATTTTAGATTTTGCTAAAACCAAAATACTCTTATTTCAGCATTCTTTTGTCGAAAGTTTGTTGAGGTTTGATGCTATGCTGTTGGAAAATTCTACGGAGTGTAGGCTATTAGTATTAACCGTCGAAAGTGCGTTAAAATGGGATTAATATTGGTCGACAGATTAAACAAATCGCTTTAGGTCATAAGTAAAACGTAGAAAATTTGCGATATTACTACTTGAGGAACTATTTATTTTGCGTACTTACGCACGCACATAAATTACTACTGTTTTGGGGTACAAATGCCAATCTAAAATCAGTACGTTGTGTACAAAGAAAAGCAATACGCATTATGAATGATTTAGAACAAAGAAAATCTTGTTGAAATTCGTTTTTGGATCCCGACAGTCTTCTTGCATCTTATATTCACCAAAACCTCAACAGATTCCGGACTAATTCAGCGTTCCACGGCTATAAAACTAAAGATTCGAGCTACATGCGCCCTACATTGGCGAGGTCCACAAAATTTTATAACTCATATATACACTGATTACAGTGATTTACTAAGAAGATTCAATTTTAACTGGAATCCCGCAGATGCCACGCCAGCGCTATGTTTGCGAAAAATGTTATTACCAGCGTTACGGACACTCCTGACTTGTTGGGGAGGATTACCATTCGAATTCTGAGAATGGGGGCAAGAAATTGCGAATTAATTGTGGTGCCAGTTCCGAGAACTAACGTGTTGTGGCGTGCTCCGTTGGTCTACTCTGCTACTAACTTTAATAGGTTAGATTATGAAATTTAAACTCTTTGTTTCTAGTAACCTTTATCTCAACATATTGTCAATGTTTCTTTCTCATGTATTTAGTTTGTTATATTTTTTTATATTTAACTTTACCAGTATTACTATTTTTCATTGTTTTGTAACATGTATCACTTATTGTTTTTCATTGTCCTGTTTGGATTTATCTATCTGTGGGCCA
The DNA here is from genome assembly GCA_949128085.1 of Cetonia aurata. NCBI lineage: Eukaryota > Metazoa > Arthropoda > Insecta > Coleoptera > Scarabaeidae > Cetonia > Cetonia aurata. The sequence goes on along the minus strand of OX421885.1, from coordinate 22,056,084 downwards.
TTTTAAATATATTATTATTATACATCTCGGGGTGAAGGTTTTTATTCCATTACTGCGGCAGTTCAAAAATCCTTTGCGGATAAGTGTTTTTACAATTTAGATGAGTTTTTTTAATCGAAATCGATCTTAATTCAATTTGTCTATTGTAAATTTTTTGACATGGGATGGTTTTGAACATGTTGCCGATATTTCAATATGTATTATTGCTGTCAGATCAGATGATAATTTAAACTATAAAATTTAATTCAGTGTTTCCAGGGATTTCACATTCGACAGCTCCCACGACAAAAGAGTAATAATTTACATGTTAGGAAACCGCTCGAAAAGCAAAGGGTATGGTTATAAAAGCAAATCTATAATCATGATTGTAAGCAACACTTTTAACTTTTCTCTTCCCTGTAAATAAGGTGCCACCTTCTACATCCCACCATCCCTACCATCAGTGAAGTATTACTTCTCCGTCAATGCTTTCGATTCATATACAAATCAATTTCTGCGAAACTAAGATAACTTATGATGATATCAATTGGCAATATTCATTAGAAAACATCTGAACTATCAAATACGAATATTACGTATCCAAATCCACGACACCACCATCAATTTTTTCAAACTTTCCGACAGCATCGTAACTATCACCGCACACATATTTATTTATGCGTTTCAGCGCAATGTCCGCGCCCATAACTCCAATGACTGCAGATGGCACACAAAACACAGCGCTAATGGATGCGGTTAACAATCGACTCAACTTGACAACAATCGTCGCCGCGACGCGAGGCTGCTAATGCAGTCGCTTTTGTCGGGGGCGGCTGGAACTAGCGGCGCCCTGTCGCTACTATTTTCTCGTCCTGACATTCATTTAACCCGATGCCAACGTTGCGCCGTTCGGCACCATTACGAACGGCATACTTCGGAGCCGGCAGAATGGAAAGCGGGAGCTTGTACGGGCCGAGCGCTCGACTCGGAATGGGCCATTGTTCGGACTGCTTTCCTAACAAATTAACGCGTCGCGTTATTTTTGCCCGGCGTGAAACCCCATGAATCGCGTAATCAGAATTTATTCACCGCGATGAGGGATTTAGGACCGCCGGCACTAACACATTTTATTTTAATGAATATAACAATGACAGTTGGACGGGTAACAAACTGGCATTGCTCATAATAAAGTTCTGATTGCATGGGACTGAATTATATTTGACATCAGATTTGGTTAATATTATCTAGGCAGACTACACATACCTACATATACGTGCGATATCGTAACATAAAGCACGAAATAATCACAAAAATGTTCTTTAATATACGTATTGCTGTGTACTGAAAGTACCAACAAAAAATGTAAAAATGAAATTTAAAATGAAAAATTAATTTAGCTAGCTCAAATGATAACAATTTTATTAAGGCGCAAAAGAACAATTAAACTCAGGGTTTCAATTTTAAAAAGAAAATTGTGGGTTAAAAGAAAACTGACTTTCATTAATACTCCAAAAAAACCATTTAAAAGGTTTAATTAAAAATAAAAGAACAGTAATTTTGAAAGACATAAAAATTCTATAATTTTATTTTATAAAAAAAAAGAAAAAAAAATGTTAAATACAAACTTTGCAGAAAAAAAACCTTGGATGTAAGATCCTGGTCGAAATAAAACTGCTGGCTTTAAATTACAAAAGGACAATTCAAAATCCTTTTAGTAAGCAAAAGAAAACAAAAAGTTCAGGAAGATAATAAATTTCTGCAAATCAAACCACGTGGTCTCGAAATTAAAACAACTAAATTACACGTGGAAAATTCCAGTAATTTAAATAAATGAAAATTAAAAGCAAGCACAATGCTTTTATTCACCCAACCCGAGGTGATTAATAAATAATTACAAAACAGAAAAATTAACAACGAACTAAAAAAATTACTCTTTTAAACTTAAACTATCTTCCTGCACGTAAAAATAATAACAGATCTTATATCTAAATTGTGTACACAAAAATACAATATCAATTATTTATTAAATGAGTTCCATGATTAACGATATTAATTCAAAAATGTGAATTCAATGCTTGAAAGTAAAAATGTCAAAATGGCAGAAATGAAATACAAATTTTTATATATCTTTACTTACACGTGTTATCGGGGAACTGCTCTTACACGGTTCAAAAACCCGTATAAGTACAAAAGTCTCCGATGCGTGCGAAAACAACGCACCAAGAGCTGTCCGCAAACAGACTCGCAAAAACAAAATAATATATACAATACCCGCGAAAGCAAAATGTACAAATGAATGAAATTAAAATAAACAACTGAACAATAAAATAAATAAATTATACAATCTAAAACATTAACTCTCTTATATAAAAATAAAACAATTAGAAATTTCTCGCAACATTGAAAAACTCTTAACGAAATTAACAAGAAAAAGAAACTGAATTTACGCAAACCGGGTTGCCAGACCACAGCAGTATATACACTGAAATTACCACACACCTCCTGCGTATCAAACTTTAATGTTAAAGAACTAGTAAAATAAACAATTAGATAAATTGTTTATATTTTACCCAAGCTACCGCTCCACCTACTGTGCGAGCGCGCAAGTCTGTACTAAGCGGCGATGCAAGTAATAACTTAGTAACGTTTACCGGTCATCGTCCGTCGCACAGTAGCGTCCGCGGAGTGGGTTCATATTTATGCAACGTTTACGAAATCGTAGCCTGTTTTGGAATATTTCTTGACGATAGGAACTGTCGCTTAAGATCGAATAAATTTGATGATGGGTAAGGATTTAATAACTCAGTGATCGGACCACGTACTCCTAATACTGACCTTGATAAACACGAATATAAAGCAATTCAATGATCTACAAGTTGCGGTATTCTTAACCGACATAATGAAAGACTTTGGAACTCCACAAATTCCCACATGGTACGACCTGTTCGTCAACAAGGTCGATTTAAGGTAAATATAAATTGTTATTTGTTGCAAAATAAACTGGTGTATCGCTGTTTTGAAGAAAATTTAAATGCAGATAGATATCTGGACCTACTCCGATCAAACCTTTTCGATATCCTTCATGATGTTTCTTTAAATGAAGTAATAGAGATTTATTTTCAACAAGATGGCGACAATTCTCATAACGCTCTTCGAATAAGAGAGTATTTAAATACTCACTTTAGAAACCGTTGAATAGGAACATATGGACCTATAAAGTTGTCACTACGATTTCCGGAACAAACACCTCCAGATTTCTTTCTTTGGGGAGTGTTGGAAAATAAAATTTATGAAAAAGTCATCTTAACCCGAGAACGACTTGATTAAAGAATTCATGAGGCCTTTGCATAAATAAAACCATTATATATCATGAATGCTTTAAAATCCGTTCGAAAAAGATGTCATTGAAAACAAGTTTCTATAGTTTTTTAAATTACTTTCTTATGCCAAGTATTTCTTATACTCTTTGTCTGTTAAAATATATTGTTTAATATCTCTTCTGGTATAATGTCAACATAGTTTTGTTTCTAGGATATTAGGTTTTTACTTCATAGCCTACTGTAATTTACAGTTTAAATAAATCGCATAGGAAACCAATATGCTAAAATGCTATCTTTTTAGATTAAAATATACAGAATGTTGCATTGAAAAGAAATAGATCAGGTCCGATAACTTTTTTACTTGACCCCATATACTTATTCTGAAAACGGTAGATTATTCAACAATCATTATAAAGAAACTTTTGTATAAAATATTTTTCTGTATCTCTTTTAACTAAGAATATATAAGGTAATTTTAAAATTGACAATTTTTTGATTTTCTCCCGTATCTCTTAAGCCAGCGAAAATTTTCAAATTTTGATTTTACCATTTTAAGTTTGATCCAAAAAGAGCACATGACACCAATTCATAGCAATTCATAGTTCAAATCGGTAAAGTGGCGCTTTCTATCCTCCTATAAAGAAAAAAAAAAAAAAAAAAAGAATGAATGTAGTAATGCTGTATTTTCAGATGTGGTAGTCGAGAAACATAAACGGTGTATTTGATTTCGTTTCATTTAATAAAAGAGTTGCGTATATTAAAGTCGCTAGAATTACATGATCGCTGATTATCAAACGATTTGTCATTCAAATATGCCTATTCTGCACACTACGAATGCAAGTAAATTGACTAAGCTAAGTGTAGTTATAAGCGGTAGTTGAAAAATATTATGTGCACAACGGAAATAAACTGCATTATTGAAACCCGTTTGGTTGCTCGCCTTGACTCGCAACCTATAAACTCGTTGAATAAAATGCTACTTCACTGCCTTGGTGCATAAATATTATTATACCGAATGATATAGGTGAATATTTATTATACGTTACAATAACGCGTAATAAAATTATATCAATTTAATCTCGAATATAAAAGTTTCATAAAAAGTGTTAAGAAAAACTTATTATACAAATATTTTAGTCCTTAATTTAAAACAATTTTGTCTCTCAGAGTAGTTAATCTAAAAGAAAGAGCATTAATATTAGAAACATGAACATTGAGGGCGCTGTATATAAGTCAGCTCTTGACAAATAAGGAACTCCTAGGCTACGTTAAGGGCAATCCCTTGATTCCCTCCTGAGGCATCCGCTTCCTAGAGCCAAGGAGCATCGCTCACGCGTTCTCCCGTAAAGCGGAGGCCATTAATTCGTGAAATCGAACATCGGTAATAAGTAAACCGGATACATAAGTTATGTTCGGTACAAGGGAGCGGAGCGAGCTTTATACGGGCGATATTTTACGAGATGAGCAATCGGGGTGAAAAGTGAGGCAATACTTCAAGTTAAGCTACTCTAAATGTACCGATTTATTTCGACCATGGAAAATCTACCGACCGTATTCCTCTTTCTCCCTGTGTGTGGGTGTAATTTCAACGGTCTTCCGGATAATGCCCTTTCATAATTCCCCAACCTTCAGCATGCGTATCGATAAAGCACGTAGGTAGTCTGTTAGATTAAGCGGTTATGCGGCGAAAAGCAACCGAAGTCGCCCAGCGATAATAGAGGAATAATTTAGCAGGGATTTAAGAACGATTTATTAACTATAGGTATATCAACTTACCATGGATGTATTTCGCTTCCTATTTAAAGATTTAACAGTACAGTGTGCATGTCGACTGTAAAATGCGAGCAAAAGATCGCGAGTCTGAAAGTTTTCAGTTGAATAATGGAGAGGATTATCCTACATATTCTACAACAATTAGTGTGCCCTGCAGTTAACTTTGTTCTGCTTGTTTTGTCTGGGCAGGTAGCGAGTTTGTAGATATTCCACGCGATCCCTAATTAAGCTGTTTAATTGGATGGCACGGCAATTACTGAAGTCCTAGTATAGCAATAATAAGATAACAAAAAAATACTTACCAGATATGCCATCGTACGTCCACCATTCCTGCCAATTGTCACAACCAGCTGTAACAAGGAAAGAAAACAATTACCGTGAAGTTTACACAACGAATGATAAATGTTATCTCACACGTTAGGCGACGCTAAACCCCATTCGACACAGGCAGCGCCTTTGAGCGATTTATAACCGTGTGAGAATCGCTTTTACACCATGACAGCTAGTGTAATAAGGACTCGTTTTGCGGTAGTCATTCATTCTGCTTCAACCGCAGGCAGCAATTATTACTACACGGTGAGAATCAAATGGAACATCAACACGTTTCTCACTTGCTTTGACACTTAGTGGGTGGAGCACGAATCATAGTGGTGAATGTAGGTAAAATTGCGTGTGTTGGTTTGGGCTATTAACGCTTTAGCAATGAACTGTATTAAACAAAACGTTTTGCAATTCTTTAGGTCCGTGGTTTTATCTGATGTGCTACCCCAAAGTTAGTCTTTTGATACCTTAATTGCAGTTATTGTCTTGTATATCCTTTAAGCACATAAAATCTCCTGATAAATTTGTCAGAAATGACGCCATTTGTGTATACAAACCGGGATTGTTTATTTCTTTTATTGGAATGTTGGCATCTACAAATGCCTGGAATAAATCTGGATAAAACTCCTTATATGATGGTCCACTTAACGTTTGTGCATTGAGAGAAGATGTATTAAATTAATAAAAAATAAGTACCAAATAAGAAACTCTTGGTTAAATACAGTCAAACAAAAATCTTCTTTAAAGTAATAAAATTTGAATGTTGGAATAATCACCTTGTTTTAACAATATTTTTTGTTTTATCTTAACAATAAAAGTAATTTTATTTCGAATCCTTAAATTTGTTAAATCAATGAGTGCTTTGGATTAAATAAAGTTATTTTAACATTTAACATGTTGTAAAAGAAATTATTAAAATAAAAAGCAAAAGTGGTTAGGTTGTATAGATGTAGGGTTTATAATTGCAAGAATTACAACGGTTATAAAACAAGCGGTAACGCCATCTTTACTACAATTTCTGTAGTATAGCATATGTATGGAATTATACCAAATATAAGTACCATTGTACGCATGTACTGTAAAATGGATACCAAATGTTTGATCCATATCCTAATTTACTGACCACAAACGCAAAATATAAAGTTTTAATAACTTGTAGATTCTTAAAATATTTGGAGGAACGAAAAATGAAACCTAGAGTACGAGAAGCCGACAAACACATACTCTTTATATGCTTGTCAAATACCAAACAAGAATCAAAAAGCACACCCAGATCTTTCGTTTCAGAAGTTCTTTCCAAGATTTCTCTATTAATTGTGTAATTAAAAGAACTCTCCTGAAGTTTTAAGGCATCGCTCACGTCAGAAGCAAACGCAAAGATCTTGAGATCGTCTGCATATCCCAGAGCATTGCAAGATAACGAAGCGAGAAGGTCATTGATAAATAGAATAAATAATAGTGGACCCAGATTCGATCCCTGGGGGACATCAGAGGTGGACAGGTAATCGTTGGAGCAAGAGCCTTTGTAATAAACATAATTCTTTCGGTCATGAAGATACGATGCCATCAAGTTGAGAGCAGAAGGGGCGAAACCAAACGCAGACAGTTTCTTGAGTAGTAGTCGGTGGTCTATTGAATCAAAGGCACGTGAGAAATCAGTGTATATTACATCAATTTGACCTCGATGATACATCACTTACGAAACGTATTGCAAGAAGACTGCCAGGTTCGTAGTGGTTGACCGACCCGGGAAGAATCCATGCTGTTTGGGACAAATATGTGAACGAACGTGAGAAAAAATGATGTGGTATAGGTAATGCTCAAATATCTTGGTCAAGTTGGAGAGAATAGATATAGGTCTATAATTAGGTACAAAAGTTCTTACGCCTTTCTTGAACACTGGTACAATTTTCGAACGTTTCCATAGTTCCGGAAATGTGCAAGTTGAAATTGCCAGATTAATAATAATTTGTACTGGGGTAGCCAACGCATGACGTACATCCTTAATGTTTATTACATAACGTTTAGTCGCCAAAGAGTAAATTTTGCGTCACTTATACCACTTGTATTTTATAAAATAAAATCCGAAATTTTAGCGATCATACATTGTTCCAATCCGAAATTCGAGAACCATATTAAATATTCAAAAGGCGTTCCGGCCTACTAAGCTATTCGCATATTTGCGTTTTGCGGGACCCCTAGCGAACCCACATCCCACGCCCGCTTACGTTTTATGCGATCGGTATGCGCCAATTGACCCGAACGCTATAATAAAAATCCCCCATCATCTTCTCCCCTGCCGTTTCAGCCGTTTCTCGGCTTGTCCGCTAGACAATTCGACGATACGACCGGAGCCAGACGGTCTGACGCCGGACCGCGGGCGCATCTCGATGGAGGAGATAGTTTTTGCGGGTCTGCTACGCGGATAACGGCGCCGAATATTCCGGATGAGAAATGGGAGGAAGGCGGCACACCACGCAGACAAAGTTTCGTCGAATGGGTATTGCTATCAAAACAGCCCTGGCGCCAGCTATCTTCCCCCGATCCCCAGACTATGAAATTTAGTTTGATGGTGTTTGCCAGGATCGACTGCGCGGCGCTGATGTTGCAAATGGATTACATCCTTGTCTGCCCGTAGTAGTTTTTCTATATGAAATACGAGATCGGGACAGGATTGGTAATGGGGAAATATCTGTTATTGGAAAATATATATACACCACCGACCATTGGAGTTGTATTGTATGTTGAAGATCAGTTCACAATTACATCACACGCTAAATACCTACTTCTGATAATTGTGAATAGATTTGGATAGGGCTTAGGACGTCTCACTTGCAGATATTTTTATTCTATCAGGGACAACGTGACCTGCACATAGACACAATCCATATAAGATGTCAATTTTTATATAAATTTAGTTCATAGCGTTTTGTAGTGTCATTAATCAACATGGTGCACATCAATCCAACAAACATTCATCAGTTAATACTTTCATACAATTATAATGAAATAAAACAACGCAATATAATCTCCGAGAATATTAGAATTGCGCCATGCGATAAGAAGTCTGATCGGTACAGTGTTCGCGAAACAACTTTCGCAGTAGAAACCATAGAAGGATTCGAATTTAGAGATATTAATTGTCCCCGCATTGCTGAAACAGCAGTTGAAGACGAACCATCATCATCCTATTTAGATGATGCTAAAGAAGATTACGAGGAAACATGTACTTCGATTAATACAATCCAGTATAACAATGGGGAGCTGTTGAGTTTTGGCCCGGTTCGATATCAGGGCGACAATGTATAAGTTCTGTAAGAAATAAATTTAAGAGAGACATCGGTTCACTGAACCGCCACTGTGTTTCAATGTGGGTTTACCGCAATCGCGCAATATTCTTTCTTCTTTTGTTCGCCTCACGTGAACTCGCTTTTGACCAAACACCTTCAACTTAAATTCGTCAGTCCAAACAACATTTTTCGAATCATTTTCTGTCTAATTTCTTGCCTAATTTGAAGCCCATTATAACCGTTTTGTGATGTTTCTGGCGCAGCAACGATTTTTTTTTGTCATAACACGACCGTTCAGACCGGCTTCCCTTAAGCGACGTTTGTGGTGGTTATAGAAATTTGATGTTTACGTGCTATGTTCGTTTCTGCTGCGATTTTGAGCACTTAACACTTTAAGACGTCGATCATCCGCATGCGGAAAAAAATTATTATTATCTTTTACTTAGAATTTATCAATTATTATCACATGAGTATTGTGTTTCTGATTGTATTCTTGTCTTGCTACAGTCGTATTTAAGTGATCGGAACAATTATGGAGAATGTCTGAGTTACAAACCTCGTTCTTATAAGCCCACATCTGGAGAATCTGCTTTAGGTCCATTGCTGTTCTTTACCAGGGTGGTAAACTATTCTAATTGCCTTACGTATACAGATGATTTAAATTTTTTCAGCAGATCAATTCTTTGAGTGATTGCTACAGTATCCAGGAAGATCTATCAGCGATTTGTAGATGGAGCGAGCGCAACTGCCTATCATTAAACATAAATAAGTGTAATGCAATGATTTTTTGTAGGAAGCAAACTACTACTGTATTTTCTTATAATTTAAATAAAGTTATTTATTAGGCGTTCGTTTCTATTCTAAACTGACATTTAATGAACATGTGTCTGAAATATGAAACGAACCATTTAAAACATTTGGGTGTATTAGCAGAAACACCAAATTTCTGAATAATTTTGCATTGATTAGAAGTTATAATGCATTTATTCGTTCAAAATTAGAATACTGCTCAATTGTATGGAATCCAGGATACTTACGTTACAGTGACATGGTGGAAGATAGACAGAAGAAGATGTTAAAAACTTTATACTATCGTAAACATTCATTATTTCTATGGCGTAATTACACCTATGATGATCTCTTAAAAGAATTTAGATATATATCTCTTTATAATCGAAGGATTATTTCACAGATTATATTTGCTTTTAAATTACTCATAGGAAGAATTTATGCTATGTATTTATTTAGTTTATTAAATTATTATGTTCGCAGATCAGATGCACGTTATAATGCTATTTTTAGACTTCCCCTTGTCATACACGCCAGTATTATCAGTCAATCTGCAGGAATTTGTGTTAACAGTGACTGCAAGAACGTACATTTTCTGAATATTACTTTAATTATTAATAAGAAAAACTACTGTTTGAAAAATTTTAGTTATTTTTAATGTTAGTCGAAATGACTTTTAGCCTTTACCCGTTTTCGTTTAAGTAATATAAGATTTATTCCGTATTAATAATCTCTGATTTTAAGTCAACATGCTATCCCATGTAAATTACTTATTTTGAACATTAAAGGTAAAGGTATTTTAAAATATAATATACTTTAGAAAGGTTAGTTTGCTTTTCTTAAAATACTATGCATTTCGATATTTTTTATTGTATAGAAGTATTTTCTTGAGAAATAAATATATAGCTGATCTATAAAAACAAGAATTCATCTCAAAGGAAGTAGATGGACCTAGAATACGGTACACACGAAAAGAAAAACGAGGTTATCCGTTAAGTTTTTTTCCCTTTTACTGTGCGTTAGTATGCGCTTATTTCTGTGTGATAAAATTCCCGGCGAATGCCTGTCAATTACTGCAAAATTGAAACTGACACTGAATGCGACATTTGTTGAAACGTCTCTGTTTAAATTTTCACTTTGGGCGTCGGTGAGGAAATTTCCGATGTCGAAATTGAATAAATTACTGTCAGGCGAATCAACATCGCCACGTAAAGCATTGCGACTGGAAGTATTCGTAGACCTATAAAAAGATAGCTCGTCACTGATGGAAAATTTGATGTCGTGATGAACAGCAATTAAAGAAGAAGTTGATTTCTGTATATGTGGTTGTTTAAAAATAAATTTCACGTATGTTTGGACAGATTCTTATTGAACGGTTTCACTAATATGGAATTTGATTACTATAGGAGGAGCAAAAATTTAAGAACAAAAGAGAACATTTATTTCTGTTTATTCATTATTTTGGTTAAAAAACTCGTTCCAATAAGAAAAAGAAACGTTATTTTCTTTTGAACGATATTATCACCTACATTAAATCGCATTAAATAATATGCGATTTTTAAATAGTTACTCTTATAATGTAATCCAGGATCTAAAGAAAGTTTAACCTAAACAATATGTAAGAAGCTCCACATCTTTCATCTCGTTAGCAACCGGTGAAAAACAAATTTTTTAAATTACCCTTCCATAGACATTCAAAAGGTGTATGCGGTACTTTTAAAGAGCAGAATATAGACACATGTTTCACCTCGCGATATACATTAAGAAATCTCGTTAGTAATCCGAAAGATAAGCCGGAATATAACTCAAGATCGAGCACTTATGAAATTGCTTGTGGTGATTGCCATAGAGTTCACATTGGTCAGAGGAAACGTGTAATCGGAATTATATTTTAGAAGCACGATTTAAGAAGCTCTTGAATCATCTAGCATGGCACAACACATAAATTATACCGGACATGGTATTAAAGTGAAAAATTTTGAAACAATGAAAAATGTAACTTCATTGAAAGGATTAAAAACGCAGGAAAGCATATAGATAGAAAAAGTTTTTATTAACTTATTGAACCGGAAACATGCTTCCCCTAACTATTCCATGTTAATAGATCTGTTGGGGTGAACGGATGCCCTTACTCTTCATATTTAATTCTTGGTACTCAGGTAATATATATGCATTAGAAAAAAGTATTTGCGAATCTGTTTTTAAAGTAGGGATAAAAAGGTAATTCATTCATCTCAGATTGGAAATAGAAATAAACAAATTCTCGAAACAGTTATTCGAAAAATAGAACAATGTAGTAATTGAATATTTTATGTGTTTGTTACTATGCTACAGTCCTTGGTATATCTTTGTAGAGATGCATATTTCAATTCATTCTTTAAATTTAAGGAAATAAATTTCGTTTTAAAAGAAATTTCAGGTTTGTTCGTTTTCTAAAATATAATAAAAATATAATTGCTTTGGTTTTGAGAATCTTCTTTATAAGAAAAATGATAATATTATCATGAATATATATACAACGTAATAAACAATAGAAACTAATTTACATTCATTCATTTCATATATAAGAAACGATGTTAATCTCTATGCAAAGAGACTAAATCGTTTTGCTTTTATTAACTAATGAGCAATGATCATTTTTCCTTTAGTCTCATTTTAAAAGATTGCAAAAAAAATGAGAACAGAAATAAAATAGTGTAATAATGACAAAAAACGAGAACAACAACAGTGAATAGGTGAATGTAAATGTGCAACGAAAACCCATGTAAGTAAACATTAAAAGTAACAAATTAAGTAAGTAAATTCAAAGTAACATCAAAACTAATCTTCTGAAGTAATGTAGAAGAATGTATTTGGGGGCACTTATGTTTACTGAACTCAATATGGTATTATTCAGAACTTTAGCGACATTATAAGAAAAAAGTACGTTTGAACACTTCATGCTTATGCTTTAGAATTGTTGGCAAATGTGTATATTTAAAATTTAAGGATTATTTGGATTTTATGATATTTATAAAAAAAAAAACATGAAACTATGAAGTACGCGCGTATTTCACATATTCAAGATATCAGAAGTCTGAAACCTTTGAGCTATGCCACGCCTATGAAGGATTTCATACGTTGGTCTTGTGCAGCTATTTTGTACTCTCTGTGTCCTAAGTCTTCTTTAATTATTATAATAATAATAATTATAGCGGTTTATTGGCATCAAATATAGTATAAAAATAAGTAAAAGCTGCTTAAAGTATAAACCGCTGTTCTTCCTCCAGCACAATTAATAACGTTGACTCAACAAAATAAACAATCGTAAGCAAAAATTAATAATATTTCAAGTCTAAGCGCATATATGAAGGTGTCATAAATCACACCAGCATAATGAAAGCGTGAAATGTGCTAGATAGCATATAGATAATATACAATAACTGCCTTTCTAATTAGCTGTGACGTGTTTTACCGAAATCAGTAAGAGTAAGGAATCTATAAAAATGCCCAAACTAGTATTTTCCAGAGAGATTTCAAAGCTAAATGGACAGTATTAAGCGTTCGCCTTGTCCCAAACATTTTAACTTAAGTTTTATCCAGGTTCAGATACAATTAGTGTTCCTCACAGTATTTGGAGACATTTTCCAAATCCCTATTTATTCACTGTTGAGCCTGGATGAGTTCAGATGGTTTAAGCAAGTACAACTGAGTATCATTTGCATATAAATGATATTTACAAAAATCAATAACTCTAAATTTGATGTGTATACGTAGAATAATAGTGCATCATTTGTAGAAATAATTCAATTTTAGCAAATTGATTTGTAGAAAACCCTGCAAAAGCCAAAAAATTGGCGATATTTTGGAACTTCCCATAGTACATGCCAAATATTGTAATAAGAACTTGAATCTGTCTGATATTCTTGACTTTGTTGATATGTACATACCTTATTGGAGGCAATCCGTCATCTTCGTATACGAATAGTATCTAGTTCTTTAGTTATATAAAAAATAAACGATAATTAAAGTAAGTAAGTGCAGATTTGTTTTATTCTACTTGTGTTGTGTACTCGTGAAAATTGGAACAATACAATAGCAATAGGTGAAGTTGTCTAAAGGCTTGAATTTTATACGTCACTGACACCAGCGAAATTTAAATTAATTAGCGGTTTTGCTTAATTCAATGGGTTACCGCTGTACCCACCGTTGTTATTTTCCATGGAAACAGCTTTAAAAATCCCCTCTTCCGTATTGACGGAAGGACCGCAACCGCCAATTACCACCCTCCGGCTGAATGGCACCTGTACGACAAGGGGGTATTCCCGCATTTATCAATCGCAGCCGTGACGTCGGCGACGTTCTCGCGATTCAGTTTGTCAGGGAAATCCCCCGCGCATACAACTCGTGTACTCGAACAATAATAAACAAATCATATACCCGTTACGTGCGGGATTTAGGAAGCGGTTTTCAATGGGCCTTTCCCGCACGGCATTCATCTCACTCTATTGTCTCACCTGTCCGCGCCAAACCGCCACCAATTAATCACACACAACACACTAGACCCCTTCACCACCCCCTTTTGATGTGGGGACGCGTATCGGGCTACTCGCGACGATTTAGAGAATGGTCACGGTGATAGGTGAAATTATTTATCCTCTCCATCAGATTTGCGACGGTGATTCATGGCTTAACGGGGTTGTTTTACCACAAGGTGCTGTTCTAAATTTATTACATATATCGTAAAGTATTTTAATTCTAGAGGACTTTTCACTCTTCCTCTATTTCTTTGCTTTTTTGAACAAATCACACCCATGCTGAAGAAAAAGTCATTTTATGGATATGTTTAAAATAAAAAAGAACAGAAGAAATCGTTTACGTAATCACAATAATCCACGCAGTTTTGCGATTTTGCTAGCTTAGTTTAATACTAATAAATGCTATTACGTTTTTCTTTTACAATACAAAGGATTTTTGTTTATTTTAACTCTAAGTACTGCACATCTTTCGCACTTCTAATAAAAAAGAAAAAGTAATCTGAAGGATTTAACAATTTGCTTTGCTACGTAACATTAAAAAAAGCTTTTGTAACTCACACAAGAACGAAAAGACTTTCTAATTTATGTCGTGCGTTTAGCAACAATTTTCTGGCCAATAATCCAACTGTGAGTAAAGAAACGCAATAGAATGAGTTTTAATATGCGTGTCGCCCGTACCAGTGGCGGTTAGGTGTGCGTTCAGAAATAATCGAGTTGCTGAACGGTCCGGATTGCCGGCAACCAACACCCGAACTGACTCTGCGACTGTTCTTCAGGCTGCGGTCACTACGGCCAAATTAGATTCTAATCCAATTAAAAGTTTTCCCGGTGTAGCGTTATCTGTGCGGGCACTTGCCTCTCTTGAGAGACTGATTGTGTATGTGACGCGCTCCCACGTCCAATGGAACAGCCTTCGAACGGAGCTGAGGGAACGTCGGGTCAGTTTGAAGTATATAGGGGACAACTTTACCGGCGGTTCCTGCAACATTGATGTGTGTGTGCCGTGTCTGTCCACATTCGGACGGCCGCACTGTCCATTAACAAAAGAAAAATAAAACCAAGTTCGTCGAGATGTCGTCGTCGGCATATAGTGGTAGTAATAGTAAGAAAGTTTCACGTCCGAGCTGCCCTCTGCGCGCATACTTCTACTGTTTGTGTGTTCTTCTTTCCTTATTTTCTCCTTTTCTTTCTTTCTTCAGAGTTATGTACTAGTTCCTCTTCTACTTTTACTTTATTTTTATTTCGCCGGAAGTAGACGTGTAACGAGATTGAGGACTTCAGGAAATTAGTTCTTTCAATTTATGGTTTAAATGAAAATCAGCTGGTACAAGATTTAGATTTCTGGAAAGCATACGTATTTATTCCGTAAGCTGTGGCCAATAATTACACTTTTGTCTTGGCTCTAAGGAAAGATAACATTTTTGAGAAAAAATGATGGCGAAACCTATTTTGTGTCCTTGGCAATTGCCTTTTCCTCTTAAGAACATCAAATTCTAGTTGCTTTTCGTTTTTCAATAGAGGCACACACCTTCAATGGTACTTCCAGCCGACTTATATAGCTCATTATACATTATCTGTGCAACAGAAATCAATCAGAGAGCCAAACGGATTTGTATCGCAACAGAAAGCCAGGCGATATTAAGGGTATTACTGAACCCCAGAGTACAATCAAAACTAGTTTGAGATTTTATTTAAGAACTAAATAGTCTGGCTGACCGTAATAAAGTCACTTTACTGTAGGTACCCAGACATTTGGAAATCCAAGAAAACGTAAAAGTCGATTAGTTAGAAAGAAATGGATCAGTCGCTTCATACATAAGTCCAGAACCTGTTCTAGGAATGTCCAAAAACATAACACAAGACCGGATAAGGATTTGAGGTTAGAGAGAGACACAAAGAACACTGGAGTAATGCAATCAGGCAAATACATAAAAAAATCTTTGTTAAAGAACCATCAAAAAAAAGGACTGAGGAACTACTAAACTTCAGTAGGAATCATCTTGGCATTGTAGTAACCCCAATACCTACAGAAAATTGGGAACAAAATCGGAGATAGCCACTGCAGAGTATGTAATAGGATGACAGAAATGCATACCACATCTTGAATGAATTCGAGGATCTGGGCGCATAAAGATAGGCAATTTTTGCCAAAGCAAAAATGAACTCAGAAGATTATTTCAATCGACCAGCCAGAGACCTGTACAGACTAGTACAGAGCACCAGGATATTGGAATGGCTGACATGATTCAATGGACAAAAGAAATGGGAGATTGACAAGAGGCCCAGAGGCTGCAGTTTTTCCGGAGGCCCCTATGAAGAGAAATCGTGCTTGGAATAATTCTTTGATAAATAAATCTTTTCTTGTTATGAATTTATGCGTTCTTGTGATTATAAAGTAACTGAGCAGTCTTCTACTGAATATTTCAAACTTTTAGCTAAATTCTAATTGATAAGTAATAAATTAAATAATTGCAAAGATTCTAAATTTTGTTAAACATCCATCGACATAAATAATGACGTAGAGGCTAAGACTTATGACTGGGACAATTGAAATATTTGAATGATGAAATTTCTGTGCATGCAGTAAAGTTTTCGTTTAGCCAATCATAAGCAAAAATGTTTAAAACTTTTTTTATATATTATGCCGTAGTTTATTTAATTGTGAGAATTTTTAGTAACAATGGGTACATTCTGAAGACTATATAATATCTGTTTTTGAAATAACGCTCAGTTCACTTATTCACACTGTTGCAGATATTTGCATGTAAGAACTTCTAAATTTCTATGAAAAAGTGAAGGGAGAAAAGATCTAATTCTTTCTTTTAATTTTAAAGATCATTAAACTTTTTTGCTTCTA
Organism: Cetonia aurata; assembly: GCA_949128085.1. Lineage (NCBI taxonomy): Eukaryota > Metazoa > Arthropoda > Insecta > Coleoptera > Scarabaeidae > Cetonia > Cetonia aurata. The sequence goes on along the minus strand of OX421885.1, from coordinate 22,039,238 downwards.
ATGGCACGAGTTTCATAAAATGCTAGAAGTTCTTCAAATACATTGCTAAAACTTGTGAAATAGGTAGTTTTACTTTTCGCACTACACCTTGTAACTTTCAAAAATAGTGAATGACTAATAGGAAATATACTTTTAAGGACAGTATTGTCAGTCTGAAAGGTATAAATGATATTGTTATACACATTTGTGGCCCAAAAACCAGTAAATAGAAACGGCGAAATATGAATTCTTTCACAAAATTGGCTCTCCTGAAAAATGTAGTTTTCTCACGTTTCGACAGGTTTTTCTTAAAAGCAATTAGTCGTAAAAATACTGTTGTTTTTCCATATTCTGGAACAAAAACAGAAGATCCTTTATAGTCTATGGCTTATTAAAATATCTATCAGATTTGAAAAAAAAAACAAAAAGGAAGCTGATAAAAGAGGAAAGGTGTCTCACCGCTAACTTTGGAGATTACGCAGAAATTAAAGATTAAATATATTAAAACGGCGGAGGCTTCAGATACAAAATTAAGAAGAGAACGCAAAAAGTCATTGAAATCCACCAACTAGATTCATAGAAAGCGTTACTGAATGATAAAAACATTTAAAGTTAAGAGTATTATTAGAGCCCCATAAAATGTAATTACTTGACTGAAACACTAATTTTTGCAGGAAATATATGGCAAACATTTCTGAATAAAAGGAGAAAAAGAAAACATATTAAATATAATTAGAGATATTGAAGTCGCAGAAAATATTCAGTTGTAGGGCGGAAAATGCTAGTGACTTCTTTAAGTTTATAGTATAAAAGTTTAAATTCAATTAGATGCAATAACACAATGGAAAATAATAATGAAGATGGCATCACCCTTCTTTGTAAATTGTGTAGGTACCAATGAAATGCGTTAAGGGAAAATGAAATACAACAGCTCTGAGTGTAACAAAATTTCGAGGAAAACATGGGAACCAAATATCTACACACGGTTGAGCATGCCCAGATTCTAAAAATGATGTTTACATTTAATTCTTTGGCGACAACTACTAACATCAAATGCGTAATCCGAATAGGCAGTGGCTTCCTTATCGCATACCGCCAAAAGAATTATTTATCGGTATGATAGTCCGCTCCGTCGCGGATTATGACGGCACTGCATTGGCAAGTGCAAGAATGCGACAATGGCATTATGTTGCTATTGCAGTTGCACTTACCACAAATATTGAATTTTTGCCCACGATCATTGGAATGATAGGGAAACTAATGTGTCGTACGAAGATATGGAAATGGATAAGGAATATCGATAAGTGATGAAGATGCAGCAAGCAAAAATAAACCATATTTGTCTTTCTTTTTTCTTTACTTTAGCATCTCAAGCACTCGCCAGTGTTTAGATCATATACCTCCTACACTTGATTAAAATTTCTGTAAAAATCATCATTTTTCAAATAATAGTCTAAACTCTATGTTATTATTCAAAATAGTCTCAACAAAATTTGGATCTATGTCTAGTTCAGGTAAAGAAAAATAGAAATCCTAAACGATAAAAATGATTTGTTATACTCGTACTTTTTATTCTAGACGAAACTGTACGAGCTTAATAAATAAAACCAATGTGACGGTAACGAGCAGTCCAGAGTTTATATGGGCAATTAAACACGAATTATAATTCCGCTGAGGTGTACGTGCACAAACATGTATAATATGCTCGATGTTTACATAAACGGAACGTATGTACGTAATCGGCTAACAACCAAGAATAAGTACTCGAATTCCAAACTACGTAAGCGGAGTAGACGCCGAGTTCTATCCAGGACATCATATAGCACACAGAACACACGCGGAATGCATATACATTTCTACCTATACGGCTACTTATATGAACATACATCAAGTTGCGTGTGATTTCGCTATCAATCCGTAGAAAGGGAGGCACCATTAACGTAGGAAACGGATTTACCTCTCTGGTCTTCGGCATTCACTTTCACGAAGTTAACTAATTTCAAAACCGACCGATGAAATACGACGCTGAACCACGGAAAACGCTCTAGGGGTGTTGAATCACGACCAAGCATTTGGTCTTCCCCGTTTAAGCGTGAAGTGAATCCAAGTATCTCGGGATCGATATTTTCGTATTTATGTAAATATTTGAGCTTTGGTTTGTTTATTTATTTTATTCTAATATTACTTCCCAAGCAACACATAAATTTTGATTCATGACACTTCTTACTCAGAGCAAAATTCAAGTTTAAAACAGCAATTCTACCTTAACGAATGAAGCAAGCAGTTTATTTTCAAAAGGTGTAATAAATGGATATACACGTATATATGTAATTGCAGAAATGTGCTGGAAAGTACTGCCTTCTGGAGTTTTATCGTCTATGTGTTCTGAATAGGAATAATTCAAGGATGAAGTTAAGATATGTTTGTATACTGCATGAACTTTGCACGTTTCTCTGATGTAGAAAATAATCCTCTCTTCAAATGCTAAGAAAATTGTAATTATGTTGAACGCCAGTGCGTTTCCATTTATTTTATTCGTAAATTTTTTCCCTTATTTTATAAAAAGTCATCTGTTTTTATGCTGTGTATAACAGCATAATAGTTATTCTATCATTGGGTTCATCATAAGGCAATTTACCCGAGAGAGATCATACAATTCCACAGCAAAAAAAAAAAAACTCACGCTCCGTATGAGAATTACTCATAATTTAATTTAATATCGATTTCATACAATACATTCCAACAATATCCTTAAGCACTTGTTACATATCTCCTTTTCGTATATATTTAGTAGGTTCTGGCATTTTACGCACATTTTATTTTCCCTTCGTATATTAGCGCCCTTTACATTCGCAATGTATACATACGTGTATGTCAACTGTAAATGGGAAAACTTCTACCGGTCGTTTTCGAAGTAAATTGCTCGCGCTATGGTATTCAGCGATCGCGTTTGCGCTGCAATAATGGTTTTAATTTGTTCTTCCGTCGGTGCGAACGCGCCGCGTTACGACCAATTCACTATCCTCTTGCCCGTACTATTATGATTATTATTCTAATTCTTTTTATTGTTTTTTCCCTTTTTTTTTTCTTTACTTCCTCGGTCTTTGCGGCACTTTAATATGGCGCACGTCGTTATCAAGTCTTTATAATACATTCATATTATATAGAGATCGTCGTGCCGTCTCGATTCCCAGCTTCCTTCGGATTTCTCATTTAGAGGCGGTAGCATCAAACTCGATTCAATTTAAATTTGTAAATATCTACTACCGTCGACTATTTACCCAATCCTGTCTCATGTTGCTGAGACGTGTTTATTTAGGTTTGTCAAGTGTAGATGAAGTATCTAAACGAACGGTTTTGGAAATCGATAGATCTACTCAATCCTTTACAGGTACAATATAATTCTACATTATTTAAAAGATTACCCCATTACGTTCTATAAAAATATTTATCGATTTAATAGAATATCCTGACTTATTGACCAGTCGCCCAAGATACAAGATTAAATAAATATTCGATGAAAAACGTATTGGATATTTGGCTTCCATAATAGCATTGAGATTTTCAGTAACATTGAGTGCAATATTGGAATCAATAACATTTCGTAGAAATTAACGAAAAAATTCCCATCGTGCTCAACTATTAGGGAGATGTATGACACTTGTGTATAAAATAGACACCAGCACGAGTAAGGAAAAATATAACCTCTTAATAACACTGATTACCAATCCATACACGGCTATACACGGCTGTGGTGAGGCCGGCGATGACGTATGGGGCAGTAGTCTGGTGGAAAAGGACAGAAGTGTCCTCCGCAGTGAAGCTGCTGACTGCTGTCCAGAGACAGGCATTGCTGGGAATCACTGGGGCAAATAACAGCACAGGGACCGCTTCTTTGGAGGCCATCGTGGGCCTCCCCCCACTGGAGCTCTACGTGAAGGCGGAGGCAATGAATGTGATCCTTAGACTGAAAACCAACAACTTGTGGTATCCCAACATTAAGGTTGGAGGGCACACTGATACTACGGGTACGATACTGGACGGACCATTGCTTCAAATGCCAACGGACAGTATGGCACCCGAAATTATCTTCACTGAAAAGGTGAAAACCTCTATACCAAGCAGAGACCAGGCACGTGGGGTTACTAATGATCCCAGTAACTGGTTTACGGACGGATCCAAATCCAGCCAGGGCACAGGAGCCGGTATTTGCGGACCGAGCCCTCATCAAAGGGTATCCATAAGCCTGGGGAAGCATGCGACGGTCTTCCAGGCAGAGGTATTCGCCCTTGCAGCCTGCGCAGAAATGATTGCAAAGGGGGGCTGCATGAGGAGGAAAATAAGTATATTGACTGATAGCCAGGCTGCTATCAGGGCAGTCTCGAGCCCAGTAACTAGGTCAAAACTAGTTAGAGACTGCAAACAATCCCTCAACTCACTGGCACAGGATCACACGGTGTCGTTGATTTGGGTGCCGGGACACGAGGATATAAAAGGCAACATAATAGCTGATGAACTAGCCAAGGAGGGCTCCAAGAGCCACTTCATAGGCCCAGAGCCCGTATGTGGGATTACAAGGGATTCTGCTAAAAGGGAGATCTGGACCTGGCTGGACAATGCAAGTACAAACAAATGGAGGACGACAGAAGGTCAACTCCAAGCTAAAGCGCTAATAGGGGATGGGGATGCCAAGTTCTCTGATAACCTACTTAGACGCAGCAAGAAAGAAGTTAAAACCATTACTGGGTTGGTAACTGGACACTGTCCCCTGAGGAAGCATCTTTGCAACACAGGCCGAGTAAGCGAACCGTGGTGCAGAAGATGTGAGCTACAGGAGGAAACGAGTTTACATGTAATCTGCACATGTGAGGAGTTGAAAACACTCCGGCAGGAACATTTCGGGAAGTAAGAGATTTAATAGGGATGGTACAATGAGCACCCAGCTCAAGTGCCTGGACTAAAGGTGTCCCCCTAACATTATGAATGAATGAATGAACACTGATTACCCCAATAAAACGTTTGCGTGCAAAACGTGCCTGAGTCGAATAGGATTCTTCACGCTGAATTCAAATATGGAAGTAGTTTTTGTCTATTGCCCTTAGCTTTGATGCGATACTCGTGAAAAATCCAAAAACTTCAGATATCCAATTTATATCATTTGCTGTTAAAATATGTAATTCTTGTTAAAAAAAAAATAAAGAAATAAGCGACAAGGTGCCTGTGTAAGGTACAGTAGCAGTCGACCAGACCTGCTCCATTCCATTTGCCTTAATACCGCTTTTACATTTGTGAAATATCTAGGTGAAAATACCTACCATGCTCCTCGCTAATGGTCGTTTAGGAAATGCAGTGTCAGTGACATGCTACATCCCATATGGTGGTATAATTCAAAGAGTTGATGAGAAAGGTCGCGCTAGTTTTCTTCTTTCTTCCTTATGATTATCTAAACAGTTCTTGCAGATACTCCTAAAGACAGCCAAGCCATTTTTTCAACATCACTTAACAGTCCAATGAATTAATGTCACACTGTAACGTACCGTACCATGGGAAAATCTATTTCATAGTATAGTTCTAATTTTAGTTTGAATTAATCGTTAATTCCTTTTATTTTGATGGATTTTTCCATGGGCGGTAGCATTGCTACCGCATGTTATTTTATTTCATCAGGTTTTTGTTTGTTAATATTGTTTACGAGTGTCGTCCCCGCAGACGGTACCCGATTCACGCAAACTCAACTCCCACCATCGCGACCGCGTGGGGGGAACCGCAAGTGTAATTTAATTTAAACCGCGGGCTTAACACAAGCATTCAGCCCCGAGTCCCTCCTGGTCCGTTCAGACTGTAGTGTCGGCACAGCTTCTAATACACGTCGAGCTTCTTAATCCCGGTCTAATTGTGGCACTGGCAAAGCTCACTGGCGTAACACAAGCATTTTCTCCGTCCGCTCTCACCGTCACGTCGGCATAGCTTCTGATACATGTCGAGCTTCTTATTCCCGGTCTGATTGTAGCGCTGGCAAAACTCACTGGCGTAACACAGACATTTTGTCGAACTTTCTCCGCTCCGCGAATGTTTTAATATTTACCACAGGAAGTATTTATGTATGCTTGCGAGTACACATGCATTTTGTTTACTTATCTTTTTTATAATATATTCCATGTCCTTTACACTTGTTATATGGAAATGAACGTTTGATTTATGATCCACTTTCTTCAACTCATTGCTACCACTTTGGGGTTAACAATTTATTGTAACGGCATAAATAAGACGCAACACTGTTGAGACCGTCACGAGGTTGTAATTTACCGTTTGATAACTGACGATCAGCGCCATTAAACGAGATTGGCGAGAACTTACTCTTTCGATGCACTAGCTGTTTCTCATATGTGCAGCGACAACAAAATGCCAAGAGCACAAATCGTAAACTCACACACATTATCATTTTGCTTTCAGTCTTATCGCTTGATAATAAAGGAAACTCTATTTTATGGGTTGTCAGCAGCTAGATTAGTACACTATGATTATGAAATTAACAGAAATGGAGAGTTTCTAAAGCAATCGATGAATCCACTGATTATACTTTATCACCATCTAATTAAAGTATATACTAAACATTGACTAATCGATTAATCTGTCAATAAATTTAAGAATTCTTCTTAACTAATTTCTAGAATCGTTGATTGAGTTAAAATGTGTTGTTGTTCTGGTGGTAAAGTTAATAGATATTAAAATACACTTATTTTCCTTGTAGCACTTCTGTTTTTTATGTCTAATTTCATCGCCAATGAATTAGCCTTGCAATCTGTTAAATATTAGTTTCTAATAACGTAATGAATAAAATAGGAAAACAGTTAAATTTCATATGAATTTAAATAATTTCGTGCCTTCTACAACAATTTCTTCACCGTTCTTGACGTTTGCTTAACATCAATAGCTACTGTATTGATTTTGTATTCTTCTTATTTCATCTATTATATCTTTCATACAACAAAGACATACGATCTATCTAATTTAATCTAGTAGAACTCATTTTTGTAGATCTATATATTAAAATAGAGGCATTTTTACATCTAAAAATCACTTGGTTGTCTCTTATTTTAATTTTATATTTCTCAATTATTTTTTAACCTATTCAACACGAAAAAAAGACTTTTTGTTGACGAAGTTGTTTAAAAGTGTTGCAGGGTTTATTGAATTGTATTGTTATTATTAAACTAATATTAATTTATCTAATCACCATGTGCTTTCCCGCCAGCTGTAGGAGCAGTCATACGTGTGAGGAAAGGCGGTGGTAGGCGACATGCTCATAGAAGATTGCTTACAGATCGATGACGGCCGAGCTTCCCGGAATGCTAATATCCACACAGTATGCAATTCAAATTAGACCCGAGTTAACGAGAACTTGATTAGCACATCTACCACACACATTGCGGTAGTTCGGATATCGTGGGCCGGCCGTAATAAGAAGTGTCAGACCGCTAAGAATGAGGAATCGGGCGGTGGTGCGAGATGCATGATGATGGATGTCCTTCTTAGTGATATTAATGACGTAGATTCCCTAATAAAGATGGCCCGAGTTTGATGCTGATGTGATTAGAGCGATTGCCCATATACAGTGGAATTTCAGGTCATATCCCCTTTTTTCCATTTGCAGTTGTGTGTAACCAGTATAACATTTGGTCGTTATTAATGGATATTTACAGAAGCTAGATGTTAATAAGTCAACATTAAATTAAAGTTTGTATACATCACATTTCTTCTTCACTAACAATACGTATTTGTATTAAAATCCCTGCGTATATCTAAAGTACCAACTTTCATTCGGGACAAGAAAACTTTCGTCTCGTTTGTATCGGGAAGGCGAATAATTGAGCAGAAACGTGTACGAACACGCGATGTTAGCTATAGCGTCGTTCGTTTCTGGAAACGGCTCAAGTTTAGTTGACTACAACTTTTATTGGGCTTTAGTTAATAGTCCTGTATTTCGTATGGCTTTATAGTAACCCGAGATTCGGAAGGATAGATCTCGCGGTACCTACGGAAGAAGTTTTAACAGTTTCGGTGTTCATTTCACGATCGTGTTTCCTTCTGAAGTATAAGCATTATTTGATGTAAAGTTGCATTTGTAACATCAACAACTAAAGAGTTCGAGAATAGTTAGCCAAAATTCAGTTTCATATCAAAAAGGGCTCACTAATTTCAGAAATTTGATTTAATCCAGTAACGGGGTGCATTCAACCTCGCAGCAAATCAGGTAGAAGAATTGTTTTATCTTGTCTATATTGTTGAGGAAACGTAGAATCAAAGTTTACGACCTTCTACATCCTCGATGTAACTTTTTCTTGCAAAGAACCTCGAAATTGTGGCACTTTTTTGGCTATAACTTCTTTCTGATGCGTCTTGGCAAAAAATCCTTCATATATACTTTGAAAGATTTGAGCTGCATCTCTCGTCATTGTGATTGGTTGCACACTGGAGCACCCTTTCCTTCATCCCCATCGCAATCAATCAATGTTTCTATCCAGTCATGCTTGCACTTGGTGGTATGTATGCATTGAGTGCAATTCTTCCCCATCTGATATTGGTGGCAGCCGTGCTAAGTTGAATGCATTTTTTATTGTTGATTTTAGAAATAAGTTCCTCCAGTGTCTTAGGCGTATTTTGTCCATATATTTCCAAGATGAGTTGTCCCCCTGCCTGGTATATGAATTTTTGTGAAACTAGCGCTTGCGAGAATTTAGTAGTATGGACGTGGTTGTTGTTGAGTGAGGAAGCAAAATTTTGTTCTTCCATGGCCGAAAAATGCTCAGGTTGTGTTATAACCTGTAAACGCGTGGATGAAGAGCACATGTGTGGGGACAAATTTGAAAGAAGAGGTTGAATACCATAAACTTCTTTTCTTTCTTTTCCCTGATTTATGGAAGTGCAAATTCTAGTATGTATGAGCTATGCCCGTTAGCAGAACGAGAACATCTATAACTTCGCTCATAATTTCAACATGCCTCGTTTTTTAAATGTTAAAGTTAAACTGTTTTTGTTCCTCTCGTTTGCAAAAAACTTTTCGTGGGTAACTGTAGCATTTGTTTATGAGTACCTTTGCCTTTGGTCCCTTTGCTGCTAAAATATCGGGTGGCGCAGGGGAACGGGAAATTTTGAAGTAACGTAATTTGTACGCATAAACACAGGAAAAAATTTATTGACGAAAGTTCATGTACCTATACAAGATGCCATTTATGTTTTCACAACAAATTGTCATAAACTGTCACTTTACTTCTTAAAGATAACATCGAAAAGATATGCTCCATGTTTGTGTGAAACTCCGGAATGCATGCAACATATCAAAGAAAATCGTCAATACATTCTTCCTCTAATCCATGCTGTTAGAAATGACGACAAATAACGATATACCGCCCCCTCGCAGAAACTTCCCGGAAGAGAACCATATTGAGAAAGGCTAATGATGGTTTGGTTTGTGAAAAAAGCATACCACTATAAAGTGCTCCTTCAAAAATCTCTGCGACAATGGGTAAAACCGGGACTGGTCGATAGTTTTTTTATCTTAGATCTATATCCCTTTTTATGTATTGGTACCACCTTAGACAATTTTAACTTTTTTAGGAAAATACCTTCAACAAACATTAGATTTACTAAATAAGTTAAAGCCGTGACTAACATGCTCGCCGAAGATTTAATAAGGAAGGTTGGTATTTGATCCAATCCACTAGAGAATTTTGTGGGTATACCATTAATGATTTTGCAAATATCGTTTTCATCAACTGGAGGAAGAAAGACTGTTAGGGTTTGCTACTAACTGTATGTTTAATGTATTTTTATGATTGATAGTCGATAATAAAGACAGTTGCTTTCTGAACAAATACATTTAAAAACTTATTGCCACTCAACACTTATTTCATTGCGTTGCAAGGCATACATAATTAGTGTCAAAAAATTAAAGTTATAGAAATTGCAAACTAAAGAAAAATAGTTTTCAGCTATAACAAATTAAATAACATTTTCAACAATTTCTAATTCTCTCCTTATTGCACTGTACACACAGATGCACGGCTACTTACTTGTAGATATAAAACGTGTGTCTTGTATATGGGATATTCCTGTCGACCTAACGTATGAATGTTAAAGCGGTGTAAGCCAGTTTATGCCCGAACCTTATAACGCGGCTAAAGTTATTATTATAAAACACGCCAGCTTTATATGTAATAAGTACCACGATAGTAAACCATAGAGCTTCACCTAATTAGTTGTTATACCTAGGTACCTGTATGAGCACGTGAGCCGGATGTAGTGGTATACGTATTTACAACTTCGTAAGTACCCCTTTGAACAACCAATAAAGCAAATGACTCTGTTCTGATGAAAAGGCCACGTTCATTTCGTCCAGGTTCAATGTTGGAGATAATTCATATATACGATGATTAATACCTCGTCTACATACAGGCGAATACTTTATTTGATGAAGTTTATAGTCAAAGTTATCCTTCCCAATATTTCGATAATTGGGTACTAAAAGTAAGTATACTGAAACTGCAAATTCCATCGAATTCTAAATATGGCCCACAGCTAATAATGACATTTTATGGAAATTCTATCTATAATGCATACATATTTTTAAAATGTTGGATTAAATTTGAAAATATTTTACAAAGCATTCGTCAGGAAACAAATTTTATTTATATATAAAAAAAAAAACGAGAAAACTATTAGGTAATTGCATATTTTACGTTATACATTCGTAGATTTATTGCTGCTACACATGCGCGTTCAATTTATGAATATTTAGGGAACGCAATTTCATAAAGCTTTCTTTGTGCTGCCAACATTCCTCGTTAATTAATTTTTCATGATAAAACACAATCCTTGCTTTGAAATGTACGTTTGTATATTGCAAGCACACGTAAAACGAAAAGTAAACACCAAGAGTTGGAAAACTAATTTGTATATGCAGAGGGGAAAAAGTACAAACATACTTTTGCACCAGTATAAGTAATATATAACATAACCGCTTCCCCTTATTTTCAGAATTATAATAAAGAGAGATAGATAAAGAGAACTAGATTTATTCACTATGTTCCTGTAGTGTCATAAAAAAATAATTAATATTACTCCAATATAAAATTATCTGGGTAATGGATTAAATTATTTCCGATATTAAAAAAAGAAGTGACTTAAAGTATGTTTATTATACTGTATGGGCCAAACTACCAAAGATAGAAAAGTAAGATTTTCTATACGTACTATAAAGTTAGTCCCCGGATGGACTTAACTGTCCTACTTCAGAGAAACTCGTACAGTTAGGGACCCGGGTACATTTCTTGAAAACTAACCTTAAATTCTAACGTTTAAAGCAGTGCTATATGCCTTTTTAAACAAGTTCCTTAAACTAATCGGGTAAAAACTATAGAAGTTGTAGCAAATTTCTTTTTCAAAATTCGGCAACGCCTACAACACTTATAATGCAAAATATTGCAAAACGTCTTTAACCAAGGGTATTAAAAAAATTATAGCTAATTCTAGAAAGTTTGCCAGCTAACTCAAAATTTACTGTTAACCCTAGCAACTGCGACCTCTAGCGCCCGCGTTTGGAAAAATATTTTCATTACATTTCTCATTGCCACTTTGGTTGTAAAAATATTTTTCTCATCACTACAACTATTGTAATTTTCAAGATATCGCCGGTCCCCACTCTTACTGGGACAACCTATATGTTATGTGCATTTCCGACAATTAGTTTTAGCAGTATTGCAAATTTTGGCAAAATTTGTACAGTTGCTGCTTCTGACATTTCAAGTGTTATTGTAAAAACAGTTGTAGTGTCTGGCGTTATTCTTTTGTTATCAATTTGGAGGAAGATTTTATATGTTTCAGGGAGGTGTGACGTAAAAATATATACAAAGTGTTAAATATGTTGTGGTATATTTATCGAATTTCAAACGCTTTTTTCCCGATTTTTTTTTAAATGGAACTCATATTTTTTATATTTAAATTACCCTAAAAATAGTACAAATAACGTAACACTTGTTTCTAATATTACAATTTTATGGAAAATTTCTTTACAAATATATGGGACACCCAATATGTTTAGACTGCCATGATTTTCAAACAAAACCCAGGATTCCAACTAAATGTCAAATACCTGCTTAAAGAGAAGAGAAGCACAATCGCATTCTATTCGCTAAAGGAAAGTATAGTAATAATAATAATATTTATTTGTTCTGTAATACATATATGTGTAGAACATGTCAGTAAAAGAAATTTAAGTCGGTAAGAAACATTCACAACACATTAAAAGTATGATACATATATATATAATACACATCAACATATTAAAAAACATTCTTATAGTACAAGCAAAAAGTAACAAGTGACATCATTGGACCTCTTCGTGAAAGAATTCATTTACATTATAGAATGCCTTACCAGTCAAATAACGTTTTAATAATTTTTTGAATTGTACATCCGGTAAGCTTCTTAAGGAATCTGGTATGTGATTAAAGATTTTTATACACTGATGACGAAACGTTTTTTTGGATTTTTGACAAATGAGTGAATGGCGGACACAGTGTCCTATGGTAAGTAGCTCTCGTTTTATATACATATTCTAATTCATATTGTTTAAAAAAGTCTATATAATGTGTTTTGACAAAGACAGCACATTCTAGTATATATAATGATGGCAAAGTTAGCATTTTATAAGTTTTAAATATATTCACACAAGAGCCTGTGGTTGAGACTGTATATTGATCTTAAACATCTCTTTTGTAGGATGAAGACCCTGCTCGCCTCAACCGAATTGCCCCAAAAGATCACTCCATAATTTAGTCTGGAAAACACACAAGCATAGTACACCGACATCGCGGCCTCCACACTCACACTTTTTGTTATCGATTTTAGTGCATAACACTGGGTGCACAACTTGCCAGCAAGGACCTCCACGTGACGTCTCCAACTCAAGTGATTGTCCAGAGTTACACCTAAGAATGTAGCCTGATCCGAATAGGTAAGGTCCTCACTCTCAACATTGACAAGTATATCCTCACTGTTGCCAAATTTTATAAATGTTGTTTTCTTTATATTTAATGTAAGATTATTTTCTGTAAACCATTGGTACCTATTTGATAAGTATGATTGATCGACTCCGATGCAACACCTCTGAAACCCATCAAGTCAAGCAGCTGTTGATGGTGTACACATTCAAACGCCTTCGTTAAATCCATTAGGATACATACTGCTGAATCTTTTTGATTTAGTACATCTGTTATTTCCTGTAGTAGTCGGAACATGGCTCGAGTGGTGGAACGGCCTTTCAGATAACCATTTTGATTATTGCTGAAAATATTGTGTACCTGCGCAAAATCAGTAATCCTTTTTAGCATAATTTTCTCAAATATTTTTGATATCAATATTTTGGGTCTATGGTTTTTCCCTTATCTCCGCTTTTGTGTATTGGCCTTATAAGGGTAAATTTTAATAATTTTGGAAAGATGCCGTTTTGCAATGATTTATTAATAATATCTGCTAAGGGATGCGCCAGTATGTCTGCACAATATTTTAACAGAGAGGTGGGCATCTCGTCATATCCAACTGAATTTGTGTCATTCAGAGTCATTATTATGTCAGCTACCTCACGGTAATCCGTCAAGTATAGTGAACCTATACGAAATGTATGTTGATTAGAGTTCCGCAGGGCTCAATATTGGACCCACTACCTTTTATGACTTATATTACGTGTGTGCCAAAAGCTTTACTGGGGACACAGTTATGTGTGCATGCGAATGATACGGATGTCTAGCGCACGGACGACCTCGAACTATCAGGAAAATCGTACAAACCCTTGCGAAGAGCAAGTTATGGTTCGCAGCAAATAAGTTAAGACTAAACATAGAAAAGACATAACCCCACATCATAGCTATTAAATTCAAAGAAGAGCCACATGTGTGAAGTTCTTGAGCCTACATCTTGATAATGATTTGGGGTGGACGGGTCATATTAAGTGTTGGCCAAGAATCTTTGCTATCTGGCAACTAAAAGCAATAGCGAGGTATGAGGCAGCTCATCAGTAATAATGAATTCCTCTTTGAAGCGTAGCTACCACGATTGAAGAGAAGCCATAAGGAAGGACGTTGTTGATCTCGGGGTATGTCTGCAGCGGTTATTTTTTGTTTGTCATTTATGTTTCTTCTTCGCCATCTTGACTACTGTTATTCACTTTTGATTCTTTTCCACAACTTCTCAACTTTTGGTTTTATCTTGTATTTTTTAATTTTATTTGAAAATAAATAGATTATTTTATAAATACGAATTGGTTTGAAACTAAACGTAATATTTACAGTATCTAGCACAATGTAATAACTTTGCTGAGTAGATTTTGATCAAAATTGATTTTAGAATGGGCTCCCAGATATACTAACCAGTTTTCGAGTATTCCTTTGCTCCAAAATGCAAGCCAAGATATTTCAATTTTGAAGAAAGAATTCGCCACATCACCAGAATTATAGATTTTCCATCAGACACACTTTGGATCAATAATAATATACCAATATCAAAGAGAAGTAAAAAAAAGGCAAGCGAATTACTCGCCGTACAGTAGCAACCACTTACATAGCGCGCCCTTCGATAATAACGCTTCTCAAGCAATAGGGACCGCTTCGAATGTAGAACGGAGAGTGCCTTCACCGCAACACATAGACGTACGCTACGTATATATGTACATACGTGTGTATATACATATAATTTTCGATCGTCAGGATACAATTCTCGACAGCAAACAAGCCAATTTAATTCAATTCCGTCGCGAACGTTGCGAATAAATTATTACCGAACTATTGAGGCTTTTGCTATATATGTATTACGATCGCTCTCTTCCGGAACCAATAGTAGAAGTTTTTCCGCCCCTCGTCGAAATCCAGGTTTGGTTTTCATAGATTTTTATCAGTGTTTTGTAAGCACAGCTATAAGCTAATTTTTCTGGCAAATGCAAGTCCGCAGTGCCGTATTATTACCTAATCTTGATATTTTCTCCACAATTTATCTTATATAGTCTATGCAGAGATGTTTAAGTCATAGTAACTGCAAAGGACACGAACCCTCTGCAGGCGACAGCACAATATGCATTGCGTAACATTGTGATGCAATATACTGGTGGCTGTTCGTTTTCGGTGTAAAGAAGAATCATGAGTAAACTGGTCCGACGCGCCTGCTTACATGGGCACACTCACGCTACGCAGAACGTTTAGATAGATAGATAGATACATTTATTTTTGCAATTTAACCATTACATCAATTGTCACAATGTTTTAGCTTTCACGTGGTGAATTGGTCCAAGTATATATATATAAAATAAAACATATATATATGGAACTGGGATGTATTTATCGACCGATAAATAGTTAGGGAGACGCTTTCGATCAAGGAATTCGGTCTTCCAGCAATGGAGGAATTAGTAAATGAAACTCATTTATTAATACTCAATATTTCGAAAATATTTATTTCCTTCTTCAGGAGAATTAATGAGGGATCAAAATGTCAGCAAGAACGACACACATGGTTGGAAAATTTATTGTTGACGTAATCCTTGTTCCATTTTGTTCGATTACTATGTTGCAATATTCTACTGTGTTATTGTACTCGCAAAGATAAGGCACCTTTATCTTACACATCGATGTTCCCATATCTTTGTTCGACACATTAAATTCCCTATGATTCCTACGATCGCCGGCAAAAATGTAATATATACGGTGAATACAACTGCAATAGTAATATACTGTTGTTATCGTATTCATCCACATGCAAATTCAATGCCATCATAATCCGCGACGAAGCGGACAATCATTAATTGTCATAATAAGTTGTGTATGTATTGATACCTCATGTAACCGTCTCTACTTAAGTGTTCGTCGTATCCTCTATTTATAGTATTTATTTTTACCCTTTTATTTTTAAACAGTTTTATTACATAACTACATTTGTACTACACAAAGTCACCCAATCGTAGAATAAACTTGAGTGGCACCTATTTCATAACGATCAAGTTCTCTATTTCCTTCAGTGGGATTCCGCAAAGGAAAGAGTAGTATCTCGACGACGTCGGAAGTATATCTTTCCCGGCAATAAATGTTTATACTCGAAAGTTAAAATCTCGGAACTGAGAGAACGTAGACTGAAGCTATATAGAGCCCGGACGGAAGCCGGCTCTAGGAAAGACAGGATGATTGGCTCGCTTGCTGCGATTTATATTATGAGGGATTTATCGCGTCTTCTTTTTTATCCGCCGCCGAGATCCAACTCGTTCTAGAGACGATGCGAAACGGGGGCGGGCAGTTTGAGCGGCTGCGTTCGCAGTATTGTAGCGAAGCTGTCAGCCGGGCATGCTGCCTCTTCTTTGTATATATAGGACGTTGTAAATATCAGACCGGCAATAAGAAAGTGTGTAAGTGACGACTTTGGCAGAAATTAACAGGCATAAATTTCGTGAAATGTATGCCTGTTCAAGGAAATAAACATATTCAAATTAGCTATAGTTTTTTCAGCAATAATTTCAAACTTTAACAACTAGACTAAACTTAAGTACTGGAAAAAGAAAGCATTAAAGTTTATGTCACTAATGCGCAGAGCGATCTCAGTGAACCAAATTCTGTTTTCGAAGAGTACTATACTATACAATAAATAATTCAAAAGAAAAATGTTATTTTATTTCAATGCCTA
This sequence comes from Cetonia aurata, assembly GCA_949128085.1. NCBI lineage: Eukaryota > Metazoa > Arthropoda > Insecta > Coleoptera > Scarabaeidae > Cetonia > Cetonia aurata. The sequence goes on along the minus strand of OX421885.1, from coordinate 22,022,540 downwards.
TTTCATAACATTTTGATTAGCAAATTGCAAATGTCTGGCATTCACGGCGATCTTGTTCGTTAGGTGGCTTCGTATATAAGTAATCGTTCGCAGACCGTACGAATGGGCAGTTTCATGTCTGATACGGTTTCTGTCACGTCTGGTGTACCGCAGGGTTCCTATCTTGGCCCATTACTATTTCTTATATACATTAATGATGTGAGTTCTTGTTTCCAATTTTCGAAGTTTTTGTTATATGCTGACGACATTAAAATATTTACTGAGATTTTGTCAATTTCTGATCAATTTAAATTGCAAACAGATTTAAATCGTTTTAATGATTATTGCATCGCTAATAAATTATTTTTAAATCCTGAGAAGTGCAAAGTTATTAGATTCACACGAAACGTTATCACTTATAGTTTCCCATATTATTTGGGCACACATTTTATAACTGTTAGCGATATGATTCGTGATTTGGGTGTAATGCTCGATGCCAAGCTGCTGTTTAACCTACATGTAGACTACATTATTAATAAAGCTCTGAAGAAGCTTGGATACATAATTCGGTTGACGAAATGGTTTACCAGACTAACTGTATTTACTACGTTATACTATGCCCATGTGCACAGCGTTGTTTCCTTCGCTAGTGTGGTATGGAATCCGCAATACCATATCTACATCGATCGAATCGAATCGGTTCAAAGAAGATTTGTGCGATTTCTGTCAAATAGATTTAATATGCCTGTTTATAACTACGAACATTCTTTGTTAGAATTTAATATGTTATCCCTCAAGTCTACCCGTATTCGCAGTGATCTCACATTTCTTTATAAAATATGTAACAATTATATAGACTGTAGTGATCTTCTCATGTTAGTTAATTTCAACATTCCATCATACATCACTAGTTCGGTTTTACCATTTCGCCCGCCACATTCGAACAATAATGCACACATGAATTCCCCTATGGTCAGGGGCATGACTTCGCTTAATAGACTATGTCCATCTGTTGATATTTTTAACGTTTCCTTATCACTTTTTAAACAATATTTAAAATCTTGTTTGATGGGAGGTATGCATGGAGTCTAATCTTCTCGCAGTATGTTATTAGGTTAGGCATTTGGTTTAGTTGTGTAATTTAATTTAATTTTTTTCAACTCATATTGTTTTTTTGCATACGTTATATCTAAACATGTAATATTGAAATGTATTCATTATTTTTTACTTGTGGATAGCATTTTTGGGTTCGTCCTGTAGCTATCCCAAAGAACTAAATAAATAAATAAATAAATAAATGCAGTTGATTGATGTTTTAACAATAATAACTACTACAATCCCTATTAGAAGATACATACATGATTTGAAATACTACAAAAGTAGCAAATTATTGTGTACTGCTTACTACAAGTTTACTATTTGTAGTTACCTTTACATAGTGATGAAGAAGTAAGAGGACATTTTTTAAAGCTGGGTGGCTTTGTATAAAAGGTATTATGATGAGTTAGGAAATATATTAAAAAAATGGTTGTTTTTTGATGATACACACGTTCATTTTCTGTTCATGTACCATTAATTGTGATTTTTAATTCGAAATTCAGTATATGAATAACAAAAAATACTAAGCAGATTTGTTTAATGGTTGCTGCGTATTGGGACTTCATATTGTAATCAATACAACTATTAATCTGCGTATTGATTTATTACGTTTAGTCCGTAAGGGATTGTCATGATTTGTTGAAACTTCGAATGACATATTTCTGTTACAATATCGTGGCTTTGCAATTGTTTTTAAATCTGCAGCGCTATCAAATACACAACTTCCTGTGACTCGATTTTGCTCGTGTCCGTTGCTAAACACTGAATGTCTGAACTCCCAATACAAATTCTTTTATAATGGTGAATATAATATTGGATATATACAATTAATTAATTCTGGATTTAAATAAACCTTGTATATATTATGAATTAAATATTCAAAAAATTAGAGCAGTTCACACAAATATATCTTAGAGCATTTCAAATCTTTTCATATTAATATAAAAAATGTCCACCGAAAGTTAATCCAATAGGTCAGTATCCTTCTGGACAATCGAGGTGAGAAATAAGACCATCTCTGTTAGTCCGACCAGAGGATCTCCACAAGGGGAAGTTAGCTTCCCATTGTATGGAATTTGACAGTAGATGAATTCCTATGGGGTCTGACTGATCCAGGTATATCCTGCCTAGGGTATGCTGATGATACAGTCATGTATCCAATTTTGAGAATATCCTCTGTAACATAGTATAAAGAGGACTCAATATCACGAAAAGGTGATCTCAATCAGTGAGACTTAACATCAACCCTACTAAGACTACTTGGTAGCATTCACTACAAAAAGAAAACCCAACCTTAAAACAATCAAAATAGATGGGCAAGGCATAGATTGCAAGATTGCAGGATGTAAACAGCAATAGTGAGACCAATAATCACTTATGGAGGAGTGACTTGGAGCAAAAGAACTAGCCTAGACACCACGAGAGCCTAATCTTTCCAAAGTGCAAAGATTAGTGTGTGGATGCATAACTAGGCTAATGAGAACCGAGAGCAGTCATTGAGGTGGTACTAAATCTAAACATTTTGGTGGAGAGTATAGCCAACAGGACCACACACAGAATCATTGGGGAAGGAATGGTCAGGCATAGGCCCCAACCTCCTGTGGCTAACCTGGTATATGCCTCAGGGAGAATATGGCAAAAAAGTTTAAATTTTCGAAAGGATTTACCACAAAACTTAGCACCAAAAGCAATTGGCATAAAGACACCATCTTGAACCTCAACAGAAATGCCATCAAATGGTACACGGATGGCTCCAAAGCGGCAGAGGAAACTGGTATGGAGCTATATTGGTCTAGAACCAAATATTTCGAAAGCTTGGGCTTGTACCCAAGTATCTGCCAGGTGGACACCCACGCTATTAAAAACTGTGTCCAATTAAACATTGACAGAAGCTATCAAAAGCAAGAAATTATCGTAATATCTGATAGTCAAGCAGCCCTCAGGGCGTTGCGCTCGAATATAATCAGCTCCAAAATTGTTTGGGAGTATCTAGGAAAACTAAACGAGTTAGGAAAAAGAAACAAGGTAATTCTTCTGTGGTTTCCGAGACACACACGAGGATAATCTTACTAAGAAACGGGCTTGAATACCATTGGCTTGAACCCCTTTGCGAGATAAGTAGCAGCACAATACTAGAGAATCTTAAAAGGGGGGTAAAGCAGAGATATAATACTGCTTGAGAGAATCTCCAGAAAATGAGGCAAGCTAAAACTCTTCAGGGAACCTATAACGATAGAATGTATCAATCTAAGTTAAAATTATATTCGAAAAGTGACAGGAATCCTATCAGGCCATTGTAAACTGAACGGACATCTGAGTAGGCTTGGAATAGCAGAGGAAGCCGAATGTGGATTTTGTGGGGAGCAGAATAAAACATCTCAAATTGCACTGCACCTTGCAACTTATGGGTGCTACAACTGGGAGCACATGAATATCTGACAATCATGATTTCACTAATAATTCCTACTTTGAGAAATTTAGTCGGTTACTTCAAACACCATTAAGATTCTTATAGCAAGATCCCATCTGTTGCAGTTCTTACATCCAAAATACCCAACCTCCTTAATGAGCATTGTGTTTTATTTAGTGATTAGTAATTTTAATCTGACATGTAATAGATTTCAAGCAATTCCGGGCTAAATTTTGCGTTTTGTTTGCTTCTATTTCTCCATGTATGAGTATCCAAAATTTTCTATATTTTATTAGTTTGTTATACTTCATATTTATTATTAGTCATGTCTCTGATCAAGCGATAATAAAGTTCACGAAACTTCATATAAAAGGGAGGAAATATTGTAGTTATTTTCTTTCTTTTTCTTTTCAACTACTTACTGTATGTATGTATATCAACAGTATCATTCACATAAATATAAGCAATAAACCTTCATATCTGATATAAACATGGGCTTATTAAATGGACAACAAACATTACTCGGTATAATATAATATAAATTCAGAACTCCATCCTATGAGGTACATTTTGACCTATGTCAAAATAATTTCCGTTTCAATTTAGCCTGATGATTAGCTCTGCGATTCAACCCTTTTCTCCCCATGAAAGGGAAAACTTGAAAGCAAGGGGACCCAGAGAAAGGGTTAAAGTGAAAATTACTATCTAAACCAGCTAATTTGTTTACACATATCCACGCCTTTCTATCAAACTCCCGTGATACATCTACCTAACGTGTATTTAGAGAAGCACCCTAGCTCTATCAGCGCTAAACCGCGTTATTTTAACATTAAGTTGAAATTCCGAAGTAACAGCACCCAAAACAAACAAACTCGTAAATTCGTAGTTCAATGCAGGGAGCGATTAATTTATTTGTCGTCCTTTTTAACCCGGTCGTAATTCATTTTAATTGAATTAAACAAAGCGCAACACTGGACTGCTGTACCCACGTTCGAGTAAATAATTTTCGAACCTGAAGCTTTATTAAATTTCGAGCATGGGATATATATAAAATATAGCACATTTTATTAAAAATAAACTTATAATTCTCCCCTTGACAATAAATCGGGGAGATATATGGCAACGTGGATATTTGCACTGCAGTTACGGATTAACGCGGGTGATATCGCAAATTGAAAATTGTGTTAAATAAAAACGACGTATTCAATACCCTTTTGATGGTAATAAAAATATAACCGGGGCACCAATCAGTTTGTTAATACACTAAAAAATTCCAATTACCGGAGAATATAGTCGCGCTGAATATAATGGTTACTCTTTCACTGTTTTGTGCAAATATTAAATTTTAAATATACTGATGAAAATATACCTACAGTGTGTTAATAAAATGATTTATGAAAAAAAAAAAAACGCTGAAAGAGACCAATTTTGGCGCAAATACTAAACCCGCACAGAGGTAAAAGTGATGTATGCACACTATTCCGTCTATAGAAAATTTTATATCCCGTATCACAAAACCGCATTTTGTAAGCAATACAAAAGGAAGATTTGTTGTGGTCAGAGACGAGTTTGGCGAAACTACTGTGACTCGGTGAAATTATCAACTAGTATTGTTGGTAAACGGGAGGCTGGAACCCTTTCGTCATCCTCTCTAGAAACAGCCGAAATACTCATGTCCACCCACTTCCCAAGCAGTGTGGTTTCCGGCACACTGGCATGGCAAGACCCTTACAGCTCGCCTCCTACAGAGGAGGACTAGGCTGTGGCGGAAAAGGTGGTAGAAGAATCACGGATCTGCTGAGCAATTAAAAGTTTTCAACCGTTCAAGTCCCCGGGTCCGGACGGTGTGTTGCCTGCTCTCCCACTTGCTCTCAAGCACGCAAAACCATCCTCAGGTCATCACCAAAGGCAGCAAGATATTGCCTGTAGCTTTCTCACAGTAACTTTTGCAGTAACACTTTTGAGTGGCCACTGCAAGCTAAATCAACACATGCACCGCATGGGTTTGGTTAATAACGTACTGTGCCGGGCACAGTAGGCTGCTTTTTTCTTTTATTATTTATTTATTTATTCTTGTCTACGGCAAGAGAATCGTCTGCGCGGACGGTACGTTTACGCACCCACGACTCCCACCATAGTGACCGCGCAGGGGACAGTTTGACCAAAAAGTAAGCACTCTCTTTAGTCATCCTTGGCCTGGCAGTTGGCGTCCGCACAGGTTACTGATACACCGCAGGCCTTCTACCAGCCTTCTCTGGTAGTCGTGTCGGCACAGCTTACCGATGCAACGCAGATATTTTACCAGCCTTCCTTACTACGGCAGTCGCGTTGACAAAGCGTACTGATGTACGCAGAGATTTATTCCTAGATATTCTCGTTTCATAAGATAAGACCGCACGCAAAGATTTACACCTTCAGTAGTCAACGCAAAAGTAGTTAGTAATAAGCTTTACAAAAGTCAGTAAGTAAAAGAAAAAGCAGACAGTAAAAGTTAGTACATACAATACGACGGCAGTAAGTAAACGTCGCTACACTTTGTACACAAGAAATTCATGTTTGTCATAAATTATTAAAGTTTTGCTAAAAATCGCAAATTTTATCGCTACAAAATGCATATTATTCATGTAAAATCAGTAAAACAATGCGTATGTCGTCTAAATTATACTAACTTTGATTTAAAATATGCTCAAGATACCCAATAATACGCTCCCTTTCCATTAAAATTAATTTACCTTAGTTACAAATACCTATCTCAATATAATAATAATTTTGTGGGTTAAGTTTCACATAATATAGTTACATATCACACAATCTTATCATTTATAAACTGCAGTATACATAGTACATAACACAAAATTGCTAATAGCCCAACAGGTCTATATAGCACCAATGCCCTCATTACTACTCTCTATGCCAATAGTCCCTGTAGCGCACACAAATCGTTCTCGTATCACTTATTAAAGCATTTTAAGTTATAGTATATAGGCATTTATGTCACATTCTATTTTTGTTCAATTCATCAGGGTTAGGAAAGAGCAGTTCACATATTCATTATGTAACTGAGCCTCGCCCTGGGATTGTGCTTTCATTTCTTGTTGTTCTGTTGCATTTTGTATTCCATTTCTCATAATGAATGCACAATAAAGGCACTATTATTATTATTATTATTATTATTAATACCACTGTATCACCACTAATAAATCTCTTCTTTCGTATTGTAGCTACTGTAATCGCAAATTCCATTGTTTTCGTCCCAACTTCGTACTGCGTTTTTTCATTTCCCATTCACACAAACCTAGGTCGGTGCCGTAAAAATTCCGCGGTCGTTTTCTCAGATTTTAGAAAATATTAAAAAAAAAGCAAAAAAAAATATTTCATTTACTCTCCCACACTTGAATAATTTAAATTTATTACTCAGAGTAACGAAATAACTTGAAGAAAATTTTAATGCCTAAATATCCGGGCACAGCTTTATTTTCTCTGATAGCTCCCAGACCACATTAAACATAAATCATACAGTAGTCCGTTTCGCCACTGTTGTTATTTTGTTCCCGTTAATTAAACATCACGCATAAATTTCCTTAAGAAGCTTAGCTTAAGCAATTTATACGTTATACAAACAAGGCACTAGGTGCGAGATATCTCTCGGTTCGCGTTGTCCCACGCAAACAGCAGACAACCGGAAACCGCAGACTGTAATTTAAGTCCCGGCTAACTGAAATTTGATGTTTGTTGCTCGAGATCACGACTCGACAATTTCTATACGGCTATACGCATATACGATGTTATATTCCCGGGAGCACGCGTCTACAATCGTAACAATTGAACTGCCGGAATAAATTTAGGGTGAATACACTTCGCCGCGCCGCGTCGGCTTCTGAATTTACACCTCCGCAAATTGCCGAATAGCAGGGGGGATTTTAACCCGGCAGCAGCGATTTTAACGTCGAGAAGAGAGGTTTACATCTTCCGTCCCCCCAACTACCTCCCACTTTTGCCTCTCCCTGCTTCTTTCCTAATACCGCGGCTTTACAGCGAGTGATCATCGCGAAACGTTAGTTATGGAGTGTAGAATCAAGGGAGCGGAAACGGTTCGAGGGTCGGGAAAGGCTACAAGGGGTGAGAGGGCGAGATAAGGCAAGCCCTAAGGGGAACGAGTGGGCATCCCGCCGCAAATAGCGGGCAAAACAAGGGCACAGATTACCGACACCCTCTTTGCTTATTGCTTGACTCTTAACCCAAAAGTAATTATTTAGAAATTTGATTTGTTTCGTAATTGCATTCGTTTTTCGGTGGAGGCGACAGGAGTATAACGTAGGAACGGAATTAATTAAAATCTCGCCTTGAAACTGTACTTCGTCTGAAGTCGCTGATGTAATTATGTTACATTCAAGGTCATAAGTAAGTATATACATAAATAAGTACTAGGATTGATGGTAAAATTTTATATATAAACGTAGCATCTTTAAGATAATCTGCACGTCAAAACAATAATAGAATTAATGTTAAAAGATGTTGATCGAGGTGTACCTTGAGGCAGTATTTTTGGTCCAATACTATTTTTAGTTTTTATAAACGATATCAGTAGTTTTTTAAGCAATTTCAATAACATGAGTGGAATGTGACCAACTCATAAATAAATTAAATTCTATCTGCTTCCAAATACGTACACTAAGAAACATAGTTTGCCATTTTGCGTTGCTTTGTTTTTATCATTCCAATGGTTAGAGTACATCGTACGGCATCACTGTCTAGGTTACAACGTCGGCAGATAAAAATATTTTCCTGGCCCAGAAAGGTATTATTCATTATATGACTCATATTCGTTCAACTGAATCGTGCTGAAACTATTTCAAGACATGGAATATTCTGCCCGTGATGTGCTCCCGTTATAAATATATATAAAATATATTTATTAAATATATTTAAATTTCAACAAAATAATGATTTTTATTCGTGTAACACGAGAGGAAAAAGATACCTTGTTATTCAACAAACATAAAAAAAAATAATCATGTTATTATGGGACTACAGCTCTCTAATGCTTTATCTCAGACATTTAAAATCATTTCTACTAAAAAAAGTTTCAACAAAAATATTTTTTGGTAGAGAATTGTATTCATTCTCTAGACGAGTGTATTACGTTGTTAGCGACTGCCTTGAATTAGTTGCAATTATTTATTACTTGAATGATTCTAAAAGAAATATTTTTTAAGTAAGTAGTACACAAATATATATTTAAATTCAAAGTACAAACTCTGCGTTTACTTGTGGAAAATGATATCCAGTAAATGCCCACCTCGACTCTGCAGACAGAGGTCATTATTTTGAAGAAGTTTTGCATAACAAAACATTCGTGAGAAAATATACTGTCTGTTTCATTTAACAATCATAAGTATCGTCCATGACTCGAAAACTATCGCACATCGAAAAAAAAAAAAATAACTAAGTTCCCTATTTAATTATTACTTTTTCACTAACTTCCGTAACAACCGAGATACGTTCTGCGAAAATTGAAAATTTTACACTGTATCTCAAAAATTAAGAGGCCTAAAAATTCTGTATGCGACGTCTTTTATTTTACAAGAGAGTAGATCACTGTCACGAAAACCGCAACTCTCCAGATTTATTAGTAACTGAGATACCCTGCGAAAATGCCTAATATGGGACAGCCTGTACAGTAGCTTCAAAAGTCCTGGAATTACCCAACCAAAAATGTAATCAATATTTTTTGAGGAAAATATATATAATATTTTTACAATAACCTCGAAATACTGACGATATTTATTTTTTTGTTAAATGGCGATGTATTATTTTTGCGCCATTCTTATAGATACCAAGAAATTCGCACAAAAATATTCTTAAAAAAAGTGTCAAAGTGTTCAAAGCATTAAAAAAAATCAATCTTTAAAGGAAATCTATCAGAAATCAAAATATTTTGTATAACATATCAGATTTTATCATACATCATCATGATATGTTTAATAGACTTTAATTTAAGTCTTCTTCTGGTAACTCATGAATCACACTAAATCCGTACGGAAAAGAAAGAATAATGCTTATTGAAGACTTGAAGTCGTGAAGTAATATACCGACATCATACAACAATAATAGTACATACAACATGACAAAATGAGTATTTTTTAAATTTATGTACCGTCAATAACACTGGAAATTAATATTTTTTGCAGTAGCAGAAAATCTGATCACTCTCGTAAATTTTTCCAAAATATTCAGTGAGTAGATTCTGTACAGAGCAAACAAGTAAAGTCCCAAAATAATTCTAAGCTCTTTTGTCCTTGCTAAAAAAAAATGATTACACTATTTCGTGCAGAATGAGTTCTAGTTTCAAAAAAGGAAAAAATATAAGCAAAAAATTTTTTGGCGAACGTTAACGACATTGCGAACAATTAACTTTCTACATCCAAAGAAAAAACATTTTAGTACGTGTTATATACCTAGTAGCGTACCTAATTTACATGTTTCAAACATGCAAAAGGACGCTCTTTAAAATGAATAAGCCTGTACTTATATAACCGGCACATTACGTATTATGCGATTTTATCAACTAAGAGTTTATTAAAGTGCAATTTAGACTAAGACATCGCGTTCCTGTGACATTACAGCAACTTTTACAAATATCAATGTTCTTGTACCACATAAATGCAATTCAACTCACCTAATTTAAAACGCATTTGTCAAGTAGTTATATTGACTCTGAAATATGTAATGTGACATATGGACAGGTGCCCCACCGAAGACTGGCTTTTTGATTACAGCTCTATTTGTCATTTTAGAAAGATCCCTTTCCTACAAGAATATTATAGAGTCCAATGCTGCATCACCTAAAAATATTTCTGACTATACAGCGTGCTCCAGAAGTATATATTATATATTATTTAATTTTCCAATTGTATACAGAAAAATAACATGACTTCATATAAACTACTGTATGCCAAAAGTGGTCCCGATGCAAGGGATCGGCTAAAGCGCCGTGGTTTATATTTGCTTTAGTTTTAGAGATTCATATTTTAAATACCATACATACATACTTAGTCTGATTCAACATTGAAATTAAAATAGATGTAATTGTATACAGGTGTCCACTAAAGTCCTAAACATTTGCTTAACTTTAATCCAAGGTAACTTGATTTTTAAAAATAGCACCCTATATTTTTGCTTGTGTTAAATTAACCCTTACCCAAATCCCTTTTATTCCATACTAAATATTTATAATTTCCGATCTAGTGATAAGTTCTGGTAAGATCTCATGGATTTGCGTTAGCAAAAAATACTTGTATAGCCCTCTGTTTAAATCATTTTCGAAGAAAAAGAGTCCACGATGTGACATTCAAAAATTCCTTCTCATACATTAATTTTCTATTTCTACCCTGTACCGCACGTGTTGCTACAAGGATTGTCTTGTGCATTAACGTGAGCGTTCTTTCTGTTCGGTACACTACTACACTGGTAACTAGCTTCATCTGTGAAGAGTATTCGTTCCAAAACTTGTGGACGCCTATCCATCATTCACAAAATCTTATTCTCGTAATGAATAGATGCCTGATAAAGATGGTATTTATGTTTCGATAAAATCGTTTGAAATAGAGCTGTAATCAAAGATCCAGTCTTTGGTGGGACAGCCTGTATATACCTATATAATAAGCCAAGAATATATCACGGATAAATGTTATTGCAAATAAATAGAAGCTTAAGTATTAAAGGAACATAAAAATTGTCACTACTACAATCTACCACGTCAACATTTAACAGGATCAATTAGCCCTACAGAGCAGGGAGAATTGTTGAAGCTACTACAAGAGCACGTATCGTAATTGCGTGCCGGTTATAATATTTTTTCGGGCTGGCTCTTTTATTTGCGGTTCCAGTGCGTGTACGTGCTCGCACATAATTTCCCGGAATCAGAGAGTTTTCCGCTCTTTGTACCCGCATTCAGCGCAGTCGTAAAACAACTTGTTAAAGTGTGTAATAAAATGTATGCACGTAATTAAACGTTCGCGTTACAGGATTTATCATAACTGGGGCTCGATATTGATCAAGTGAAACGATATATACCTACTAGTATACTCATAGTGATATTAATTATCGGATAATAGAAACACTATATTATTGAAGCTTTTAGTGTTATTTGGTGTTATTGATAGCTTTTATACGAGTATATTGAATTGTTTGTGTGTAATTATATTGAAACATTGAAACAAATGAGTACATGTGTACTATTTTTCTATTGTTCATAATATTTTATAAAAACCATTTTCGAAATATAAAATTTAAACGAAAATTGATAGTTTAAGTATAATCATCTATTTATAATGTATCACAAACCTCTATTAACAAATTCTGCAAATTTTGAAACGGGCATAGATGCATATAGACGACTGCTAAGTACAAACACTTTCCTCTACCTGACAGGTTAACATTGATTGTGATTTCGTAATTATTATTTTTCTCGTAAAAAAGAAAAGCCTGGAATATGCCTTATTTAAATGTAATGACCAATGTCGCACATCTTTAAATATTATGTAGGTTAAATTTTGGGTCACTGGTCCTTTTCATCATTGTACGGTTCATTTTTGTTATTTATTACGCTTTTAGATAACTCATTGCGCAAATGTTTTGATCTAACTTATAAATTTTTAAAGAATACTATATTCTTCAACGAGCATATAATACAATTTATTATTCACGAGGGTGAAAATTCCAACACGAGCCGTGTTAGAGCAGTGTTGGAATCACACTATTTTACCCACGCCTATTAAGAAAATCTATATAACTATATATCTATATAACTTGAAACGTCAAAAACATGGAAACGTTTCAAACTTTGACTTATTTAGCAGTTGTTATGCAATGCACGTTCTGTTGTGTATAATGGTGTTTCGTTGCTATATTCTGCCCGTGTTTTCGGAAAATATTCGTGATGTGATTGGTCAATAGGCCGTGAATTCCAACTGGAATTCACTGGGGTGAAGAATTACTGCCATACGACAAGAAGAATGGACATTTGTTTTGTGGATCTTCGACAGGTTTCCAGAGGTCCCACAGATCGTCAGATACCTCTTTTTAATACTCTGAATATTTTACCTCTTTATTTGAATAATAAGAACATTTATGTACGTAACCAGTATCTCTTTTGCAGTATGAGCGCCAGACATAGTGAACATCTTGCCCATTCCAAAGCATAGACTCAATTTAGATGAACGGGGTGCTTACAACAAATCAATAACAGCTTACAACGCATTGCCAGATGTAATTAGAAGGGGACATAATGATAAAAAGGTACTGGGGTTGACTTTCAAATACTTAAAACGTAATGTATTTTATATTTTAATGATTATTGTTTCTTCTGTATTTCATTCAACGCTGTTTATAGTAGGGTGGTTTATGTTTTTTTTTCCAAATTTTAAGTTTAAATTGTATTTGTATTTTTGGTAATTTGTATTTTGTATACTTATATATTTTTTCTACATCCCAATTATGTACCAACACTTTTTAACAATTTCTGCTCTCTCCCCTAATGAGGATTTTATAGCTGTTGGTAAATTTTCTTTTTATCCTTTTCTATGAATTAGCGACTTCTTCCTTTTAATAATTAAAGGTTAATTTGATCCCATTTTCAACGTTTCAGCAATTTTATTGCTCCCTTCAAAAGTACCATTTACTAAAATTGCACTTGTTTTATTTATCTTGTTTGTATGAATGGAAACGAGCTCGCAGGCATGCCACAAGTCCAGTGGCAAAAATCACCATGACAAAGACAGGCAAATGAGTTCTTATGGGAATAAGTGCCTAAATTTACTAATGATCTACAAATATAAGTAAAGACAGAAACATTGTCAAAACGATAGTAGATTTGTTGACCGATTTAGACTAAATAGGCATATGTATAATATTGGCTTGGCAGATGACTATCTGCAGATTCTGCCAACCGAGTAAAGCTACTTACCTTCCGGTACCTAGGCTCTCGCCCATAACCCGGGAAAAGCGGCTGTGTTGCCGACCGGGCTCAACAATATGTGACCAGAACACCGGCTCACCGTGGAGTACAAGACCCCCCAGCTTAGTTCAAGGGATAAAATAGCTATAACAACGACCGCTCTCCCCGAACACCACACGTCCGTAAGAGGCCGACACCTATCGGAGGGAACCTTCTGGTCACCGCCATTGGGCTCCCCCTTCCCCTTACTAACCAAGTTGAGCAAGTTCCTTTGCTCCCGCTTGACGGGTAACCGGCGGGATCAATCACTCGATTCCCTACCAGATTTCGCGCAAAATGCTAGAAAACCTTAGTGTAGAGGGCAGCCGTCTGGTAGAACCCCCGACCGTGTTAGGATCACTCTAACCTGTTAGACGGTAGAGCGGCCTGATCCAAGGCTCTACCCAATAGATGCCGACCATAGTGTCTGTTACCCAGATGGTTAGGATAGCTAGAACGCTAGGGTCGGCTTTCAACCCACCTATGTCGGATGGTTTGCCCACTGCATCGCATCTCCGCACAGGCAACAGCCGGCAAGCTAAGGCCTACCTTCCACCCATGAAAACACCGAAACCGCCGTCTCTTACCCTGCAAGTGAGCTCTACCCAATTAGAACGCCGGCCAGAGTGTCCGTTACCCAGAGATCTGGGATAGGTTCACATCCGACGCCTAGGGCTTTCTGCTAGGGCCCGCATTAAGCCCACCTGGTTTCAGGAAGTTTGCCCATGCATCGTTCCCCAGCACAGGCCAACGGTCGGCAAACCGAAGCCTACCTACCGCCCATGAGAATTCCGAGTGGATCGCCCGTTGCCCTACTAGGTAGGTAACCCTGCTGTTCTATGGGTAAATACTGGGTGCTCAATGTTTACCCAAAGATTCTGCCAAAAGCAGGATGAAACCTCAGTTTATGTGTGATGTCACTGCGATGGCCTGGTGAGGACAAGCTTTCTGGTACTGGCGGTGGAGACCTCCACAGCTAATAGCTACATGAAGGAACCGCTCTCAAAGATGACAAGTCTAATTAAAAAGGTAAAGTTAGAGAGCGCCTTCTATGACAAAAAGGATAATAATTCTGAAAACGTCGCGGTAAAATAAGTCCGTATAACCACTCTAAACCTAATCTAATCTAATCCACCATCAGTTTCAATATTTCGGTGATTTCCAGTCTTTTATTACCTACTGAGGAATAGCAAAACATTTACTATTAAATCTTTTGAAAAAGCTAATTTTTCTCTTTACAATTCCTAAAGGTCGGAAAGTTGTTTTACATAATTTACCACTTCATCAGTACTAATGTTGGCACAAAATGTCAAGTCAAATATTCAACTACCGTAATTACTCTTAATGCTGTACACTACCAGTAGCGTGACACTGAAATATACCTATAAATTTATAATTATCAACGATACGCGGCACAGTAAAATCGCGTTTCATTAAAATTGTAGTTATACGCAGGATTTTGCCCGCAGAACTCCGAGAATTTTCAATTATATACGCGCGTTCAACATCTCGCCGAAAACATTCAGCTTTATGTACGAACGCACACAAACAGAAATACTATGTACACAAGTGCATACATGTATACACCTCTGAAAACGGAAAGGAGAAAATTCGGTAAACGTACACACAGACAAGCTCACACATATTTATATACTACTAAAAGGAACAAATTTACTCAACCTTCGCGAGTATTTACTTTCTCCCTACGCTCGAACTGCCTCGCTGCGTTCGTAGAGAGATTCAAATTTAAATCGTTTTTTCATAAAATGCCGTTTATGTATTTAAATAAACTCCGGCTACATACGCCACCGACCGGTTCTTAATAAAAGAAGAAGAATCGTAAAAATAAATGGGTAAGTGTGTCTTGGAAGAAAATTATATTTAATGTAGCGGCAAATATCCGCCATTCAAGAAGAAATAATTAAATTGAATTATTTCTAGTGTACATCCCATTAAAAAAATTGTCCGAAAAACAATCTGTTTGTTTACGAGCTCTTTCCTTGGTCCTTGCCGCCTAAGTTGCGCCTAAAATGTTTTCGTTAAGAGCATAAAACTGAAGGCGTATTGTGACGATGGAAGAAAAAAAAGTTGGTCAGGGTATATCAAACGGTTCCTAGCGAACGCGATGAGTGAATGAGTGCGGACAAACTCGGTTCGGAAAACCGCCGGCTTGACGAGTATAAAAGGAGAAGTTCTCAAGCAAATAAAGATTTGAAAGAAACTTTAACGAAAAGGCATTTCATTAAACAAGAAGTGAATTTCACTTAAAGCGGAGCTACTTTCTTTATGAAAAGCGGAATGTCTTAAATTAAAATCAATCAATACTACAGAATAAAACTTAAAGGAATGCTGAATAGTTGAGAACTACAAATAAGAGAATCAATTATACTATTAATTAACATAATAAGCAAAAGAAATAAAAATAGATGGATATCATGCAGAAGTACAAAAATAAAATGTCCACCTGTCAATAGTCAGTCATGTCAAGTACTACACACCAAAATTCAATACTAGTTGTTGCCGTTGTAAGATTGTGCAGATTATAAAGAAAATACAATACCGGTTACAATATGTTTTACTAATACTTATTACTATAGACGATTGCTCCTAATGGTCCGCATAGTTAACGATAAACTAGACATAATCTTAGTTAAAGCTGATGGGACAGTTGTTACACAATATTATTCTGTAACAGTAATTTTCCAATAACACATTTTCTTTACTACTGAATTCTCTAACACTAGCACTTCTAGTTCTAGTTTCGCAATTGTGGAATTTCTGGTGTAACTTAAAACGTGTCGACGCGTATTTACGCATTTTACACAAGAAAATATGCCCCGTGTTCCAGCTCATAGATCTCGGGCCCCATAATTTTTTTATTTATAGATATTTTTTTTTATAAAATCCGGAATGTACCTTCTCCTATAAACTTCCAATTATTCCATCTAGTTTATATTGTGCTATCACTTCCGGGTTTTACGGGGAATAAGAACAGATTTTAAATTTTAAACAAAGCGCTCTGTATATTTTTGCATATTCAGATTCTAGGTAGTTTTCTAAGTCTGAAAACGTATGATTCGTAGTTTTTGTTTTTCTTTGGTTACTAAAATTTGGAATTATTGTGTTTGAATCTAGAGTGCGGCGAATACGATAAAAGTGTTCCTAACAGTCAATACAACAACACCGATATTTTATTACAACATTATCTAAATTTCCTGATTAAAATCTATTTGGAAGAACTCTTCGTAGGAGCAGAGCGGCTGCTTAAACAGAATGTGTTAATTGCAGTCCGAAACCTGGAAAAAATTAACTGTTTAATACAGGAACGGTTATATATTAATGTTCTATAGTGGTTCGTTGACATTCTCAATCCTGCCACTCAATAGAACGGCACCAAGTACTTCTGCACTGATTGGTCGAGTAGAAATGCATATCTCCTTGCCTGTGATACTTACACCGGTTAATATGCATACATTAGGCTGTTTATTTATTTTTTATTTTATTTATTATGCTGTTTGCATACTACCCTTAAGGCCGATTTCTGTTTTAGGAGTAATGTTTACGCCTCTAACACATGTCTCCACAACAAGATAGTATATGCAGCTCTTGAATGAAAAAGTTAAAAATAAGCAGTTTGACAGCCTCATATGTTGTTTTCTCCAACCGTTGCCTTATAGCAAAGATAATTGACGATAATCTCTTATACAAGTCTTCGATGTAGTCATGGTATTTTAGGTTCCCAGATAACGTCAGACCCAGGAAGGAAATATCGTTTTGCTGAGGAAGCGTTTTGGTGATAAATATTATTTGGTCAGCCTTTTTGTTATTTAAACATAGTCTATTACTACGAAACCACTCCTCTGCCTGATGCATCGCTCTATCAGCCCTTTGGACAAGCTCTTTCCTATCGGTGTTTCGACAAATTACAGAGGTATCATCAGCAAATAAGCAGGTCTTGCCACTTTTGATAGTACTTGACAGATCATATATGTACAGTAGAAACATTAACCGTCCAAGCAGAGATGTTTGAGACACATCAGTTGTTATTTGTTGTTTATCAGACCCCATTCCATTTCATAAGACAACCTGCATTCTGTCTCTAAGAGATGACGCGAGCAATGCAGGAGCTTTCCCTCTTATCCCATAGTAAAGCAATTCTTGTATTAAAATTCTCTGGTCCACACAGTCGAATGCCTTCGTGAAGTCACAACAGATCAACATGGCTTCCTCCTTTTTATCAGTGGCATCAGTTATGTCTTCCAATTGTGCCACCATGGCTGTAATAGTTGTGTTCGTCTTTCTATACCCAGAACAGTTTCGTGTATTCTTAGATATTTCAACAATCTCGTCTATCTAATAGCAGTTTCAAATATTTTTGCAAACATAAGTACAAGGGCTGTGGGTCTGTAGTTATTTAGTTGATTATTATCCCCTTTGGAAATTTATAGTAAACAGTACATTCCTCCTGTTATAAAAAAAAGATTTATAAATAAAAAAAGTTATGAGCCGATGTATATGTTAATTAGTATTTTCCCTCGTTCAAATACCGGTTGACAACTGTGTACAAAACCCATCTCGCACAAAATCCACGCCGCGCGCTTCTGGAGTTTCAGCGCTTTTTCTAATGCTGGATATGTTCCTTAAATCATACGATACAACACTGTCAAAACCAGCACAATTAGTTAGTTTTGCTGCTTTGTGTGTTGAAACATTTTTTATTTTCTATTTGATGTAAAACCCAAAGCACAGATTTCCAGTTATGACTAAACATGGAGTAAATATTTAGTCGGAGGAACCTAGCAGACGCTGC
The DNA here is from genome assembly GCA_949128085.1 of Cetonia aurata. Taxonomy (NCBI): domain Eukaryota; kingdom Metazoa; phylum Arthropoda; class Insecta; order Coleoptera; family Scarabaeidae; genus Cetonia; species Cetonia aurata. The sequence continues at coordinate 22,004,246 of OX421885.1, read as the reverse complement.
ATTGGTGCTAAGGATTTGGATTTTATCCGCTTTCAGGTTTTAATTTATTGGTACAGGATTCACCGTCTGATTTTTATCCACAATTTATTGTTGTTGCTTTCAAGCAAGATCATACTCATATAGATATACCCTAAGGTGGAGAATATTTGTTGGCAGATCATTAATGTGTATTACGAACAGCAGTAAGTCTAGCGCTGACAATCGACGCCATGATTAATAGGCCTCAGCTCTGACAGTTGACCCTTTCATACCACCACGTGCATCCTTTTCGTTAACTACCATGCGATGAGATTGTAACTTGCATCTCGTATTCCATACTAGTGCAATTTTTAGAGAGTATTTTAAATATATAAATTAAATAAGTAGAAGGATGTGAAATATTATATAAGATAAGAAAAATTGAAGAAATAATAGAGGTGGATAAAATTAGAATGGAGCAAGGGGTGCAAAGATTTATGCTAACGAATAAAACACGGCAAGATGTATGGACATTTGATTAGAACGATTAAGAAAGACAAATGAAGATAGTATGGAGCATGATGTTAAGTGTAATGGAAGAAAGAAAGTTAAACAAAGCCAGCTGGAAGTAGAACACAAATATAGCAACAATACTAGAAACAAGAGAATTTTGGCTAGACATACGTTAAAACAATTTGCAAAAAAAAAAACAGAAAAGTGATGAAAATCCATCACCTCCACATCGGTGGATAATCAGGTTACAGAATATGTATTGCGTATTGTATTGAAATGTATAGAAAGAGAAGAATAGCATCCACATGGTTTGATTAATCATCTCGTCTACTGCAAACGCAATAAATACGTTTGTTTTTTAAGTAAAACCAGCACCTCCACCAAAATTGTCAATACCTTTAATGATGTTAATAACCTAAACACAAAGCTTGCATGTTTGTTAGCCTGTATACCTGCCACGGGTTTCAGTTTATCACGTGTATGATAATCGAGGATCTTTCTGCAAGGCAACTACTTAACATGAAAATAATTCTTCCTAAAGTAAGCAATTATTTTAGAAACCCCTCTTTTATACCCTGCCCCGACAAAATTGCTACATACATTAAGTCGTATACACATACATCTAACCTTAACGAGTAACGTTCAGAATCTCCGACAACAGCAATTCATTTATTTTTATTGCAAACCGGGACCCGTATTACTGCGCACGCCAACTCCTAAATATATCTCCCGCTCGCACAATGCTCGCGCAAGCGATTTCATTACGTAACAATCGCACATAATCAAGCCGCCTGTTGTTTTGCCTCACCCCAATCCCACACAGGCGCTCGCTGTTACAGCAACGACGGCGGTGAAATAAATAAACCACCCCGAACGGAATTGATGCCCGCTAAATACGCGCGAAAGGCCATAATTTGCCGCGGAGTATTTCAATTGCGATTCCATCTCTTCCGTTCCCAAGTCGCGGAATTGCGATCCGAATCGAAAACGGTTATACCGGCTGGCTTCTAGGCCAGACATTACTCACCGTTTCCTATCCCGGACGGCAGATCTACATCTTTACCCCGTGCGGAAGGGGTTTTGCAACGAGAAACAGTTGCAGGAACAGCAATTATTGAGCGTGCACGAAGATATCCGTCTTCCGGCACATTTGCTTATGAGGAAGCACGGTTTGAGGCGAGGTTTTTGCGATCGTTCTCGACTTGACAATTCCATCATTCTGTTGCCATGATACTAATGCTAGTATATACATCACCGAGATGTTATAGATGTTTTCATTTAAGAGAAATAATGAAGATATATCAATCATATTCTACTTCTAAGGTAGAAACAGACTAACATTCCTAATGCAGCTATTTTGTCTAATTGTTAGTTCATTTACTGAAATCCATTAAAATAATTAAAATAAGGTATGTAAAAAGTACAAAAGTTTCCCTAATTCACATAAAACTATTAAAAAGTACTTATTTATGTAATTCTGTAATTGTATATTGCTTTAACCTTAGACACTTTTCCAATTAAGTGACCTTTGTTTTTGTAAATCATAAATATCCGTAACAACTGCTTGCGTTTCACTTAACTTTCCCAAAACAATAATTACAACAAAAGAACTATTAAAGTAAACATTTTTACCTACTTACATCTACCATAGTCATAATTGCGATAATATTCCTGCGTAGTTTTTAGGTTATATGTTACAACTTAAATATTAACGAATATCAGAATATCGGCAAATATCATCATCAGTTAGTGAACATATTAATAAATTGATGTTAATTCAACTGCATAAATTTTGTATGTGCAAGTTCGATTAAGTTTTTGGTAACTTTTTCTTCATTTCTTGTAACAAAACTAAAAATAAATAAATTTATTCTTGACTGCCCAATTTCAGTCGCTACAAATGATACAACTTACAGTGGTAGTTTTCCACATAAAAAATTTATATAGGTACAGAGCAATTCAATTTAAACGAGCCACCTCAAATAACTTACAAAGACAACAAAATACTATAACAAAAATCCCAAAAGAAAGGTGAAAAAATCCCTTACCACAAAATTAGATAACAAATCTAAATACGTATTTCGGCAACTAAGTTGCCATCTTCAGTAGAAACAAGTGAAGAGCAGTGTTAAACATAGTGTTTTCGGCTAAGGTAAACCTTGGAAGATATGCTCTTCACCAAATCACTAGTGGAATAACACTGACATCTTTTACAAACAACAAGGCTTATATACTATCTAAATCTAGTGGGACGTAACGACCTAGCAAATAAATTACAATAATTCGTATAAGCCGGACTCGGGTATAGGTCCTTTGTCGGCATTCAATAATTTACATTTGTTCTTAAGTATATAAATACTTTCGTAACTATCCAATTCTCGAAAGTTATTTACAGTTTTAACTAGCCTGAGGCTATCTGTGTTTAAAATATGTCGAGCAACGCAAGATTTATCTGGTCTGTTGTATTTGAAATGTGCAATATGTTCTTTATAACGAGTTGAAATTGAGCGCCTAGTTTGCCCGACATATTTTTGACTACAGTCTCTACAACTTATTTCATAAATCCCAGATTTTTGATCTACCTCAATTTTATCTTTAGTGTTACCCAAAAGAGATTTTAATGAACTGCTCGACTTAAATGCAATTTGCAGATCCTGTTCTTTAAAAATGCTGTTTAACTTACGTGTGGTTGAATGATATGGCAAAGAAACAAATTTATTACCGCGGGTTTGTTGAGGTAGCAAACATGTGGAATCCTGAAATGATTCTTAAGTTTATGTTTCCTAATTATCTTGGTTACTATTTCCGAATTGAAACCATTGTACTTTGCGATCTTTTTAATTAAACACAATTCTTTTTCATATCTATCTATCGCCGTTTCGGAACCATCCGTGTACCATTTGATGACGTTTCTAGTAACCTCCATACAATAGTACAATCTTGCTTCAAATGCTCTCCTGACATTTCGCAACATTTCCGGAGTTATTCGTTGGCATTCTTCAACAATTCTTTGGCGTAACTGTGATATCACATATCGGACTTGATGATAATGATGATAAATCGTTTTTATTGACCTCTAGCACCAACCATTCCAGCCAATCATTAACGTACCATCAAAAGACTGTAGACACACTATCAGTACATCGTATTACAATCTGCAGTTAATGCTACTAAGAAAATTTACCATCAATTTTTGTTTTCTTCTCTCCATTCCGTGCGTCTTTCATTGGGAATATGCGCTGTTACGACAAACTTTAAACTTTTAAAGGAATTAATAAACGCCTAGATGTTTTTGTGAAATTAAGGTAGCCAAGTTTTTCTTTGTCGGTCAGTATATGTTAATGAAATTGTTCTGTTTGTTATACGGTAAAGTCATGATTATATGAATGCAGAAATTATATAATGCACACATTTTGCACAAATATAAATGAAATTTCAAATGCACTCTCCCTTTGTACCACAACCGGAATTATTCCAATAACACCCAGAAGCAGAAGCACAACTAACACCGAAGTCCTTGCAACACATCCAACGCAATAAATAAAACCCGGGGCGTTTATCATTTCGGTAACCCGAGTTGCGGTACACCGGCGCGTCCTTATCGAATGTTACACATGAATTATCACGGAATCGACGCTTCACCTACGAGTACTTATCCGTACCAGCGCTCACCGGTACGGAGCTGAACCGTTGCCGAGTATAGGGAAGGTTGGGGCTACAAAACGGAGAATTCTTTTTGCTATGTCTGCATTTTTTCACCGCCTCTCGTCACCGAAAGGATAATTTATGCAAAATTAAGTTACGGTGGAGGGCCGTCGAAAGAGTCGTACTAAATTAAGCGTGGTGACTCTACGCGTTCCCTGTTCGCAGCGCTGTCAGCAAAAACGAGCCGACTAGTTAGCGCTGTATGGAAAAGGAAGATATGGATATGGTGTATACAAAGTGGTTGTAAAAAAGAAAATTAAATATAGAGGATATAGTATTTTTCAAAATGATGTGAAAATTATAAATTACAGATGTTGCAATCAATGGTATGATCGATGTGCGAAGCAGCAAAGGTGATCTATGTCGTCATTTTTTGTCAACCTCACGATTGATCGTTCCGACAGAGTAACCATTACATTTGCAGATCATCGTCGCTACATATTCTTCATGCTCGTTCTATAACTGTATGTATCAAGGTATTTTTCCGAAAAAATGACGACAGAAAGAAGGCAGAAACGATAAGGAAATATTTGGTACGGCATAATTACCGTACATTACTAGGTGGGGTGAAAAGTAACCTCCTTGACCGCCAGAATGCGCTGCTACTGCAAAAAAGTTTTGGTGCCTTGAAGTTCGTTCATATTTAGGCAGACATGCCAAATTTCAGAGCGATACTGTATTTAGTTTTGTTTTGACAGCTGATTGTTGTTGACGTGTTTGGCATCATGTTGAGTATGGACAAAAACGATTTTCATTCTCTCATAAAACATTATTTTTTGAAAGGCAAAACGGCGAAGGAAACAAAAGAAAAGTTGGATAAATATTATGGGGCTAATGCTCCGTCAAATTACACCGTCAAATATTGGTTTCGAGAGTGTCGTGGTGGCCGCAACTCCACTACCGATCAAGTCCGCAGCGGCAGGCCCTCCGGTGCGGTTACAGAGGACAATGTCAAAAAAATACATGAAATGGTGTTGGCTGACCGGAAACATACTTGGGACAATGGAACTACAATGACAGTAACGTCCCTTATGCATCATTTATTGAACTCCAGTAAATTGAGGTGTATTAAGTTTTCTAACCTATTCATATTTTGTTTACAATAATCTTCACCTTGGAAATACTAACGAAGTCCTGTGGGTGTTAGTTTTGTTCCAGTATTTTTTTTTTAAAACATCATCAGAATACTTTGTTAGTGTAAACTTCGCTGAATATTCTGAGCTAATAACATATGTACATATTTACTTATATGTGTGTGAAACCATCCATTTCAGAACACCTAATAGAACTTCAAACTTTAATTAGGTATCATGTATCTCGCATCACTCACGAAGTTGTGCAAAAGTTTCATTGGTCTCCAATTAAGTTCGCGAACTTCTTCGAGGACGCGTACATCTTACTTTCAGAACATAATTTTATACTTTATACGTGACAGCTTGTGTTCTCATTGTACTTTCTTTCGCAAAATTGGTATTAAAGCTGTGTTAAGAGGCCTTCAACTATTCAATTATTGGAGAAGATATATTAATGTTGCTAGAAAATATGTAAAAAATAGGCAACATATTTTCCTTTGTTTGTCTTTAGGCTGCAGCATTTATATATACCTTCCATATTTTGAATTTTGAGATGAACTACTAAAAAGGTTTGTTTTTGTGCATTTATTAACTCTGGTTAAAAGTATATTTTATAAAAGTAATACATAGTATAAAGTTGAAATAAGAAAACTTTTCTTAACTATAGTCATCAGTATCACTCTAATAAACCGACATATCTTTCCCGTTCTAAATATCACAAACAAGAGCCAATACGAACACAGCCGAAGTTGACAGTCTCTCAATCAAATTCTTGTCTCTCTCAACCCTTTGTCGAATTTATATCGGTAATGAGGAATTAGGCATTTACTAAATACCTATGTTGCTCTTGCATTTTCATTTAGTACATGGAGAAATGTTAATAAAGCATCAGGATTGATTATTCTTTATTATATATTATGTTTCTTTATTCGCCTTTTACAACAATCACAATTTATTTGTATCGGCATTCTTTCGAAAATCAATTTCTATAGTAAAAACCGATGGCTGATTGCAATGAACAAGTTTGATAATAGCACGTGATGAAAGATTAGCAATTATTTATTGACGCGGGCAACTTGATAAACATTGTCATAACATTAATAATTGTTCGACTATATCCTTACGTGATGTTTCCCAACGATAATAGATGAGCATATAACTATGAATGGAGACTATCTAGTCATTGTTTCGACCTGCGATAGAAGCGCACATCACCGGCCCTCTTTAACAAAGTGAAGAAAGTTACACTTACTTAACATTAGCACGTTCTAGTAATTTCAAATAGGCAAACTTAAATCAGAAACTAATGTAAATAAGTTGACTTCATAAACTCAGATTTAAGATACCGATGGAATTAAAGTTATCACGTCAGTCTTCACCACGGTTTATGGTGTTTACATATTTGTGCTATGAGAACTGAGGTATAAAAGAATTCCGATGCTGTACGTTTTATGCGCCTGTACAGCGATGCAATGTTAAGCGGAAGAATAAATAAGGAATTCTCAAGGTTGTCTTAGGAACGTGAACGTATACACAATTGTGAATATATGTCACGAAAAATAACAGGAGCAAGTTGTTGCGTTCACAGCATGGTTTTGGTAATAGACTATTGTGGAGAGTGCTTGTGCGAGTGAAGCGAAATGTAGGAAAAATATCGTAGACTGTAAAATGATTGCTTCCCAGTAGTTATTCTGCTATTTATTGGATAGGGTCAACAGCTGAATAGAATAAACGGCGATGCGTACAATTTAATAAAAATAAAAGAACACTTAAAATTATATAAATTAAACCACTTCCATTATACGTTTCCGAAACTATTCACTTACTACTTTAAATTCGCGCTTAAATGCTAAGACAGGCAACCAAAGTGTTTCTTATTGCAGAACTGAAGATACTGAAGTAACTGAATTTTATATATAACTGTGAGTTTATATACAATTGTCCCCACCTTCAAGATAACTTACATTAATGAATTACTAAGAAAATTACTAATGATTCCAAAAGTTCAATGAAAAATGCACTTACACACCTTAATGCTGGAATCTCAAATTAAAACTAATTATTTACACAGCATTCTCGAAATAATAATTAAAGATTAAGTAATAAACTAACAGCTAATGGGGTTTAAGAAACGGAAAGGAAATGAGGCATGTATATAACCAACATAAAAAAACTGGTAAAGAAATGTAAAAATTTCACTATTATCAACTATTAACAAAATATGTTTCAAATTTTTACTGGTTATAAAATTATAGAAAAGAAAATCACATTTCTGTTTATAAATTTCTGGAGCATACGTAAACTGCTTTTATATTGGGTTGTCTTAATAATAATAATAAAGAGTATTTATTGTCTAATAGCGAACAATTACTAGGGCAACAATAATTACCGAACGTAAATAATATCTTATAACCTTCCGACAACACCTACTTTTGTATACATACGTGATTTAATAAAATTTATTTACTTATTTGAAATTCTTTGATATGATCATTCAAGTGTATCTTTTCCCAGCTTAAATTACTAATTAAAAATTTTGTGTCTATTTCAGTGATTAACTTTTATATTTAAAAAATCCGGTACATAATTTAAAACTGGAACATCAATTTGGCAATTCACAATAATAAAATGATTTCCTTCAATGAGGGTCTAAAGAATGATATATTGAATGTTTTATCTCACGTTACAATACTAAGAAATAACTGAAAGTTACTGTTTAGATTAATGATATAAATGTAGGTACCTATATTTGTAAATCCTTATATATTTATCGAAGTGAGTACATTACTTAATTAAATCCCAGCACCCCCTTGTTTTTAACAAGGAACAAATAGGTTTCTTCAGACTATTTTACGAAAGATGAATGCTTCAAGTTTATTTCAGTGAAGGCAAATTTACTTCACGCACAGCGTTTCATTCACGTAGGTACACGATTATTCATGACGAATGTTTATCATTGGGGTAATGAACGAAATATACTACTTGAAGCTATATGAATCGAATGATTTACCGTTAGTGATAGTCAAGGTTTCTTTCTCAACACTACTTGAGCTATATAAGTAATGCCGGCGAATATGTCTGAAGATGGGACAATCATCTAATTAAAACAACGACCAGGGCTACGCAACTATTCTGGTGCTGCAGAAGAGTTGTTGGCAAAACCTGGGGACTGAAGCCGAGGGTGATCCATGGGCTATACACGGCTGTGGTGAGGCCGGCGATGACTTATGGGGCAGTGGTCTGGTGGAGAAGTGTCCTCCGCAGTGAAACTGCTACCGCTGTCCAGAGACAGGCATTGCTGGGAATCACTGGTGCAAACAACAGCACAGTGACCGCTTCTTTGGAGGTCATTGTGGGCCTCCCCCCGTTGGAGCTTTATGTGAAGGCGGCGACTATGAATGCCATCCTTAGACTGAAAACCAACAATTTGTGGCATCCCAACATTAAGGTTGGAGGGCACACTGATACTACGAGTACGATACTGGACGGACCATTGCTTCAAATGCCAACGGACAGTATGGCACCCGCAATTATCTTACACTGAAAAGGTGAAAATCTCTATACCGAGCAAAGACAATGCACGTAGGGTTACTAATGTTCTCAATGACTGGTTCACGGACGGATCCAAATGCGGCCAGAGCACAGGAGCCGGTATTTGCGGACCAAGCCCTCATCGAAGGGTATCCATAAGCCTGGGGAAGCATGTGACGGTCTTCCAGGCAGAGGTATTCGCCCTTTCAGCCTGCGCAGAATTGATTGCAAAGGGGGGCTGCGTGAGGAGGAAAATAAGTATAATGACTGATAGCCAGGCTGCTATCAGGGCTAAAACCATTACTGGGCTGGTAACTGGACACTGTCCCCTGAAAGAGCATCTATGTAACACAGACCCAAGTAGCACATAACGTTTTTAAAACGTTACTGGAAGGTCTCTCAAGCGTCAGCAAAAACGTTCCTATTACGTTTGAGAGACGTCTTAATGTCACAAAAATAAAACGTTTTAATTTGACGTTCTGATAACGTTTTAGTTAACGTTCAAAGAACGTTGTAATTTAACGTTCTGATAACGTTCTAGTTAACGTTCAAAGAACGTTGTAATTTAACGTTCTGATAACGTTTTAGTTAACGTTCAAAGAACGTTGTAATTTAACGTTCTGATAACGTTCTAGTTAACGTTCAAAGAACGTTGTAATTTAACGTTCTGATAACGTTTTAGTTAACGTTCAAAGAACGTTGTAAGATAATGGTTTAAAAACGTTGTATAGGATGTTTTAGGCGGAATAGTAACCATTGTAGCCGGTGGTAATATGTACTATTTTAAATGAAAAGTCAGAAACATGTGTCGAATTTGTAATGGTTAGGTAAAGAGACCCGCTGTTTGAAGGTTAAGCAAAGAATCACCATCTGTAGGTCTTTGTAGGGGTACAATTGTAGCAGGTGTGTCTCTGATGTAACCACTAACAATTGGACAAATGCTTATATAGATCTTTTTTTATTCCAAATAATTCATACCACCACCTTAACTATTTACTATTCCACCTGCAGCAACCTGTAATAAAACTTTTATTATTCTTGAAAAAAAAAAACACTTACCTACCGATTATTCTAAAATCAATGCACCAGAAATTGTTTAAAAGATGTATAACAAAACTTTGGAAAGCTTTCAGTGTGTCTGTTCTGAAAGTTACAAATTAATATTATACAACAAAATAATTAGATGTTTGCAATTTTTAATTCTAGAAAAAGGCGATTTGACTGTCCATGTGTATATGATATAAATAAAACAGTAATAGTATAGGGAATATCATTTATATTTTGACAAATTTAAAAACATTTTTTTATAGATACAAAACGACATATTTACAATGAAGCTAGAACTATTTTAGTTATGAAGTAGTGGAAAAGAGACATAACTATTTTGCCAAGGGAATACAATACATTTAGTTTTGACATCACATAGTTGCCATACATTCATGTCGGATAATTTTGAAACTATAAAAATTTGCAAAGCTTCTGATTTCAAAGGGTAGGAGTAAAGTGAAGAATATAAAATAAATGCTTTGCCAACAAAAAAAATTGTTTCATCATGAGTTACAATTATATTAATTATTTGTACTACACGATCATCTTTTGTAAGAAAAAAGGAATTCTTTGGTGAGTGAGAATGTATACAAAATTGAAATTGCTTACAGGCAATCTTTTTAAATTGTTTACAGTTAGGGTGAAATGGTGTAGGACCATTACGATGTTCTTCATAATATTGTATATCGGCGTGATTTTTTAGTGTCATGTTTTTATAATTCAGCTCCTGTAAACGGTTATATAGTTGTTGTAAAGGTAATTTTGGTGATCTTACAAGAGCTTTTAATTGCCCTAAAAAATTTTCAAACGGAAACGCAGATATGTTGTTGAGAGAACCATACAATTTCGCGTCATCTGCTAAATGGGTCAAAGAATGAATATTATACACAAGAAAATCAATGCCATATATGTGCTGACAATGAGATACAAAAGTAGATAATAACTTCCGTGCCAATTCATGCCCTAAACTAACCAAATGTCTCTCGCTTAACAAAATAGAACATCCGAAATGCAAGAGCAAAAAATGTTCATAAACTGCTTTGTTGATTTTACCTTTTAAGACCACAGGGCCCATGTATAATAAAAACGTTCGAAACTGAGTAGCTTTCCAATATCCAATGTCTGACAGTTTCTCAGGCTTCCGATTAAATTCAGTTGGTAAAGCAATATTAAGGGAGCTTAAACATAGTGATATTTCATTAACGAGTCTACTTCCTAAACGCACATCATAGATCCTACCACTAGTCCAACTAATTAATAATTTTTTGACTACTCCTAAGCATACACAATGCATATAATCAATGGGAAATTTCTCAACAAAGTTAATGTTTAACTTACATAGAGGAGAGATTCCCATGTGATGATCTGCATCACTTTGTTGAAGAAAAGCCTCGTTTTTCCGTTTTGGACATGAAGTTCCCTTAAATATAACTTTATCATTTACATATTCACCGACTATTGTACATTTATCGCAAGATGAGTAGCCACTGTGAGATTTTATACACTTCACAAATGCTTTAGCGGGAGCGTCACAAACAAAACTGTGAACTTCGATACTGTACATTTTACATTTAAAAACAAATCCTTCATTTAACAGTTTATTAAGTTCATTGACGAAATCTTCCAAATATGAAGACAATGGTAACGGTTTCGATTTCCCACAAAAAACCCCTATTACGAAACATTTATCTGTAGGACTTTGAGAAGTTTTAATTAAGCCTAAAATTGGCCAGAAGTTAATCGCAGAATTGGAAAACACCGGAAGGCCATCTATATTAAAAGATATTCTAATAATGGTGGACGTAAATTTTGGAAAATTTAAAAGAAAAGATTTTATATTGTCGGTCAAACCTATGTGAACGTATTCACCGTTTTCCAACTGCTTATAATTTGGCCGTACTTTTGGTGTTTTTAAAAGAGTCCGTGAATCTACTGCTAAATCAGTAAAATGTGGCGACAGAATATGTAAAAGCTCTGAAAAAGCTTTATGAGATACTTTATTTGCAAGAGCCCATTGTCGTAAGTCATTTGGCAAGTTATTTCTAGAATCATTTAAGTTGGATATAGGGTTGAATTCTTGATTTTCACTTTGATCAAGTTGTATACAATTATCATTACCGCTTGTATCAGTAGAACTATTGCAGTGAGATATGTTTTCTTCGAAATATTCACAAACATCATGATCTTTATGTTGTTCATTTATTTCAGTCCTGGTTTGTGAAGACGTAACCGAATTTAGTATGGTTGTATGGTTTTCTAAATACTCTATACTTTCCTTAAATTCTTGGGCAACCCGTCTATATACCTGACGCTTGCCTACAATTTCCTTGCATTTTCTTTTTGACATTTTAATGCAAAATCTAGTGAAAAACTTAAAATTTCATTCAGATGGTTTCTATAGATTTTTTTGTCTAATTCTCTTTACACGAAAAGGTGCTTGCTTCAGCCAAATTTTTATGACATCCTCCACTTCTTTTGAAGTGCTTGCGCAACTTGCCTTGACTGATTCTGTAAGAAAGTAATTATATCAGTAATTGTTATAGAGTATTGGGTGTTCAGCTCTAATTAGAACATTTCAAAAACAACCCCCATAATGCAGCAATTATTTCATATTGTTTTAAAATATCAGTAACAGTAATAGCGTAAACACTAAAAAACACCTTACCACACAAACTGAACGCACGTTTCGATAGTGAGGCTATCATTATCAGCAGAAATACTTTACAGTTCAGTATTTCTGCGGATAATGGTAGCTACGCTATCGAAACGTGCGTTATCAGTATCACAGTTTAGAGTATTTTTATCGACAGTAATAAGGTACGTACCTACAACAAGAGAACTCAGCTTCAATTTTGAAAAAGCTTGTTTTCCATTTCTTCCTTGAAAATTGAATTCTGCAGCTACAGTATCTGAAAATGTTTCCTTCAAAATTCTGTTTGTACTGGAGACAAGGTCCTTTCCTCCTAATGTGGTGATATATGCAACCTAAAAAATACAAAAAAAAATACAATTTCTAAAAGTTTAAATTTTAAAGTATCTTCATTACTGAACAGATATATTTTTTGCTAGATACAAACAACACACTATTTAACTTACAAATGATTTCGAATTATATTCGGTGGTGATATACTCCTCAAGCATATAAAGATCTTGCATAGATGACAGAGGTAATTCAACTGGAAAATTATCTTTTACTCCTGGGTGTATGTGATTTTCTTTTGATACAAGCTTTAGTATCTTTTTAATATCTTGCTTAACCTCTAGCAAATGCCTTAAGACGATTTCAAATTCTGATAAAAAGAACATTGTAGATTAGATGGTTTTCAACATTTTCATATTTAACGTTTTGAATTTTTATACCTGATTTGTTAACAACAGAAGTGGAAGGCGTCTCAGCAGCAACTAAGAAATAAAGAAAGGTAGATGTAATGAAATTGCAGACAGTTCAAGATAACTGCATTTAAAATTCAAATATTTACCTATTTTATCCTTCACACTAGTACTGCTCGCTAGCCTTCTTGAAGGTGTATATAAAAGTAATTCATCATCAGCGGCTACAAATATCAACGTCATATTCACATATAAAGTATTAATATTAATTATACAATACTTACTGGTAAAGTTTATTGCGCTTGTATTTATTTTTGGAGGCCTTGGTATATTACTCAAATCCTCATCATCACTCACATCTGACTCTTCAAACCTTAATGGACGTTTTATTTGCCTGCACAATCTTCTTGATTGTGATAAATCTTCTTCTTCAGTCTGCAAATCTGAAGTTTCCTCAGCTCTCTTCAGTTTTTTATAAGCTTTTCCATAATCATCTAAAAGAAACATATAAAAATTGTATGCATGTTATATTATTCCAATGAACTTTTAGTAATAAGTACATGACTTTATTACATCACAAATGTACTCACTAACAGACAAGTTGTTAAAGAGATTTTCTTGCAGAACTCACCTGATTCATAGAAGACACGAGTGATATTATAAAGAACCCAGGTGTCTTTATTTACTTCTTCTGATTTTTTAACGGAACGTTCGAATTGTTGTTGTTGCTTGTATGGAGGCCAAAATACCCGCCCTTTTCTTGGTGTTAACCATTCCCTGTTTACTATACTTAAACCCCCTCCTTTTGTCGGCGAAAATTCTACAAGGGCGAACATCCTATAATAACAATGTACTACAGTCATATCTTTTATCTCTGACTACATCATATAGTATAACAAAGAAAATTCTTACATTACCTAAGTTTAGTTTACTCGCTGGCACGAACGTCACAAACCAACATGTCACCCTGATGCACTGATCAGCACTGATGTCAGACGCGACGCATCTACAATTGTGACCAACCTAACGTGAGTAATGACCGGTATATACGCATTTTAACGAAGACAGAATTCGTTAATTATACCGATATACTTATAACTTATAACAAATATTGCAATAAAAAGACTGCACAATTTACATTATCGCACAGAGAAAAAAACAGAAAATATGTTAGTATAGTTGGTATGTTGGTATCTCATACATAAAGTTGGATTATTTGTTTACAAAATTAAAGAAAAAGATAAGTAGGTATGTACATTGAAACAAAAAACATAGTTTTACACAGGAATAAAAAAGGACAATGAAAACAAAATAAAAATACACTAATTAAACAAAGTGTCAAGCTATAGAGTTGTATGATACATTATCAAACGTTATATTTTTACCACTAAAATAACGTTAGTAAACGATATCTTCTTAACGTTACAGTGACGTTAACTATGTAACGTTCGGGGAACGTTATTTTAACGTTTGAAAACGTTGAACGTTAAAAATAACCTTATTTTAACCCTTTATAAACGTTGCCGTGCTACCTGGGGACCGAGTAAGCGAACCGTGGTGCAGAAGATGTGAGCTACAGGAGGAAACGAGTTTACATGTAATCTGCACATGTGAGGAGTTGAAAGTACTCCTGCAGAAACATTTCGGGAAGGATCTATTGGAGCCCTCGAAGGTTCTCAAGTTACCACTGGGCAAGATACTGGGCTTATAGAGAACACCAAGCTGCTCGAGTGGAAGTAAGAGATTTAATAGGGACGGTACAATGAGCACCTAGCTCAAGTGCCTGGACTAAAGGTGCCCACCCTAACGTTATGAAGAATGAATGAATGAATGTTTGAAGATAACATTTTTCATAAAATATTATATCAATAGGTTGGTACTGTTTCCAAAGCAATAAAAAAGTTTTAAGATAAATTACGATTTACCTCGAAAATACATCATTTACAAATTTCCGGAAAGATTTTTATGTAAAGAGTGGCTGCTTTTCTCGTGCTATAGTCCTATAGACAAATAATAGGAAGCTTGATATAGTATTTTATTCTCAATTTCCAGATTCTAAAAACTACTTATA
Organism: Cetonia aurata; assembly: GCA_949128085.1. Taxonomy (NCBI): domain Eukaryota; kingdom Metazoa; phylum Arthropoda; class Insecta; order Coleoptera; family Scarabaeidae; genus Cetonia; species Cetonia aurata. Next base: position 21,989,018 of record OX421885.1, on the reverse strand, counting down.
CAAACACGCACACAGTGTAGTTAATGTCGACACGACAAAAAAAGCGCTGAGGCGAATCTTTTTCCAGACAACCAGCTAGCGCATATGAACATAAATAAAAAATCTAATTACTTAACAACCGCGATTTTCACTGATATACATGTATACAACGGCCATTAAGAATTCACGAGAAAATTACTACAGCACGAACATGACCGCTAGATGCGGTAGGACAGAAAGAGATAGCGATAATACGGAATCATTGTTGCCGACAGCGAAGTTTCGTTTACTGACGTACACCTCCACTACGCAGCATTAGGTAAACAGTAAACTGGGGGTTATTTTTCATAACGTTTATATAACGGCGGACCGCTAATGGCGTCGGTGAAAATTTATATTCGCGGCCTGTGCTAGCGTTAAATTGCGCGTACGATGTTCGGACACTTGATTTTTCAGCAGGTAGAGTGGAGTGCACAGAGATGGATACGGCCACGTTTTCGCAACCATCGGAACGCACCGGATAATAAATAAAAAAGGGCGACCCGAGTGGAAATGTGTTCGCTTTGTGGCGTCGGAAAAATGCGAGCACTCTGAGCGAACGCCGAACAGTGTCATCTGGCGACGGGTTGTGAATTTATCTGTGCATATTTACGAGTCGTGTATCACGGGGATTCCGGTCTAAATAAACAGGGGCGGTTTAAACTGTGCGCTGTTAAAATAACGGCGAGCACTTGTATTTATTGTCGGAGCTGTGAATTGTTTATAGCGAAAGTAATTGACTTCACATATGGTGGTGATATTTTAGTCTACTTTAAGTAATCATTTTTTACCAGTTAAAAAAAATTCAAACGCTTTAAATCGCATCTTTATTAATATGCTAATTTAAGTTTACATTACTATAAAGAGTTATAGAGAAGCAAAGTGGACGCTTCCGCAAATGAAAATACCGTAAGACGGAGAGTCATTATTGTGTCCACGAATTGACGGTTAACAAATTTCGAACACTGATTGTGAACAGTGACCATAACCTGCATAGCACCTTAATAATATCGTATTTCGCAGCCGGTAAATGACTACAATCTGTGATTATTACGGGGGAGTAATTTTTATGTCGTTCATTCATAAAATTTTACTACGCACCTGTGACGTATAAAGATCTTAAAAAATTTATATTTCAAGAACTACTTTACAGAAAACCGTCAAAATTTCAGTGTAAATATATATTTAGGTCATGCACAAAATAACATTATTTTAACAAGAATTTAAAAAAAAGTGCAATTCCTCATTGAATATTACTTGTAGAGTACTTTTCCCAACTTTATTTAGGTTAGTATTTTTTTATTTTTGATTTAATACTCTTGAATAAGAGATGGCGGCACAAATACTATGTATTATAACTATTGTTTTGGTTTATCATCATTGGTTCTACTTTTGTTGTATTACTTAGCATTTCATACTGTTGTATTACTTAGAATTGTTTCAATATTGTATTTTAGTGCTACATATGTTTTTTTTTAATTAATAGCGCTTGAGCAAGAGGTGGCAGCACGATGATTAATATTCATTATTGTCAGTGTTTTATGTTTTACATAAGATTGTTATTGCCCCTTTTGTTTCAATTTTTCTATACTGCTGGGCCAGTAATAACCTATTTTATGCTTTCATAACTTGTGACTCATTACCCTAGTGAGTTTTTTGAGGGCTTCATTTTTCTTTCTTACTTTGGCGTTTATGGATATATGTTTTTCAGTTAAGGTTTTCAATGTTCCATTGGCTTGCTTGCGTTTTGAACTGTCATTTTGTCTTTTGCTCCGTGTTATCATTGGATACTGCTGCAATTTATTATTATTACGATTGATACACTGAGAAAAATAGATAGTAACAATAGGGACAACTAACTTTATAGTTGGTTGTATTATAATTATATTAGAGCGTACCATCTTCCTAATAAACAGTAATACATGGATGAATACTGGTTACTAGATAACGTATTGTTGTCCTTGAGTTAATATCATTCATTATATTTATAATACGTGGTAACATCTTTTTTTCTCCGTGTATGAGCAGTTTTTGTTTTACTCTTATACAATATGCCTGCTGACATAACCTTTGGTAAATTAAATGGCAACAACCCTAAGCTGAAAAACATAAAGGATCTAATCATTAAAATATTGATTTAAGAAATTCCATTTAAATTTCCAAACTCCACCCCTTTAATATACCCAGACATAAAAGCAATTACTTAAAATTTATCTAATGTCGCTGACCTATACAGCAAAGCAATTAAATTAAAGAAAGTGCTTCCATTATACTCAACACACAGAGATTCAACAGTATTTGCTCATTCTATTTGTGTATGTTATATACGGGTATTGTGTATGTAGCCGGGGATATGTATGCGGAAACAGCTATGATGCTGCGCGCTTGTGATGGGAGGGTAAGTAAGTAAACAGCATTGTTTACGCAAAATATATCGTACTGTCGTAAATACCGACGGAAATTACCGGAAATAGGACTCGGGTACAGATTCTTGAGATAATAGGTGGAAATTTACACGAACATCCTCATTGGGCGACTTTCATTGGGACGCATATTAAAGGTTCCCACCATAGTACCGCTAATGATGTTTGCCTAATGCGCCTGATGCATTTGCATTTAACGTTAACTTGTTATTACTATGAGATGGTGTACGCTAAATTAATTATAAGCAAATAGTTTGTGTGTTAACATGTAGCGATGCCGAGTGCGTTCTCGGTTTGAATGAGGAAATTGTTGTAAATTCCGTGACATCTAAAATATTCACCAATACTTTGATCTTGATGAAACGAATTAGGCAACATTAAATAGAATTAAAATAATGCAGGTGTTTGGATTATACATTTATTACCATCTACCGCAATCCAAAACTACTAGTACACAGTTTCTAGCATTTATTTATTTACCAATATCTTAACGAGAAGGTCTACATGTTTTACATAATATTTTCTGGACAAATAATCTTATCCCGTCACACCCCACTGAACCGTAAGCATTGCCCGCTTATAAACCTATCCCCAAGTGTTAGTTCTTCAGTTTTGGATCAACAGCGAAGAAAAAAGCAACCCTAAAGATGTTGCGTGCAAGTGTAGACGAAACGTCGGCCGTATGAAGTACTAAGTCGCGATTTCAACTCAGAAACCAAATTAGAACACATGTGCACATAATGCAAATATGCATGGTACTGTATGTCATTCTCAGAACACCTATAGGCATCTTTAGGCACCCTGAGGCATTTTTAAAGGCATCTTTAGAGGCATCTTTAGGCATCTTTAGAGACATCTTTAGGTACCTTTAACCATCTTTAGGCATCTTTAGGCACCTTTCCGCATTTTTAAAGTGATCTTTAGAGGCATCTTTAGGCATCTTTAGAGGCATCTTTGGCATCCTTATCATACACTTTCAATTGAATGCTTGGAATTTTAATTGGGCTGAGAAGCCATGCTGCCTTTAATCTTTGTGTAATTAGATTAAATTTATGTTCCTCCAGAATTCTTTTTTCCACTTTAAAATTAATGATTTCAACAAAAATGTATTCGTAGTTTTAGAATAACGCATATAGCTCTTGATACAGCAATGACAGATTTTGCTTCTAAGGTATAGTTGTAAAAAAGTTATCGAAGTAAATATGATAGGGTGCATCTATTTTTTAGTGTAAATACATCTACATATGTCAACACCACAGACGGTAGAAGTCCATATGACGAATAATTTTTCATTTGTGACTTTGCGTCCTGATATAAATTCATAAATATTATGTAACCATAACTAATTGATCCTACCCAGAGATTATATCCATACAGCATCGGCTTTCCTTTTATATATTGCTTTGCTGGATGTCGTCGAAAGTAGCGTACCACGACCTCGTCAACGCTGTGGTTTTCTACGTAAAGGGGAAATTCTAAACAACGGTCACTTATTGCATCAAAAAGGGGTCTAACTTTTACGAATCGATCAATTTTATCCAAACTTTCATTGTCACAACAGTGAGATTTGCTAACATGTGTTCGAATCTGTTTCTACTAAGAGCATTTGCGACATACGGGCCTACTGTAGTATTTCCGGTGAGCAACGAAATTGCTAGAAAATTTTTAATTTTTTTATGCGTGATATCACATTTACCATTTTTTCTAGCAGCATATAAATTTGTAAATTTAACAAAAAGATCAATTACCCCTTCGTCAAAAAATAAAGAAAAGAGTTAGTATGGGAAGTTGTTATTTGGAGCAGTACTCACATTACCCCATGAACTGCCTATTGTTGACACAAATTCATTCTGTTTCCAATCATAAGTTCTGATTATCTTTTTAGGTGGAAAGCGTCGTTTATTATAAAGTTAGGCTAAATGTATATCATCTTCGCTCCGTTCTTCAGTATCATCTTCAAATTTTCTTGTTTAGTTCCGCCTTTGCCAACAATTGATTTCGCGGTAAATTGTTTATGGACACATAATCTTAGTCACCCGAATCTTCATCTGTTACGTCATCATTTACTGGTGGCATAATAGTAATATTAATTTCTGCTATATCGTCTTCTAAATAAGAAAGCAATTCGTTGAGTGTTAAACCACTGCAAACAGCCGTATGCCAACGTCCTTTTAAAAAAAAACCCTTGACTTACTGCACGCTAGTTACTAGCATTGTAAAGGTAACAAGTTTAAATCACATCTGTATTGTCAGATGAGGCTGTTTATTACCATAAATTAACTTGAATCTTACAAATGTAATTTTCATTATTGTAAATTACTTACCTTTGCAAACGAAGGTCTACCGGATAAGACATGGCGACAACAGGGCACTTATGCAGACTAATAAATCCAAGAAATATACTTAAATAAATGGTAATCTTCAAACACACTTTCAAAACACATATCGATTAATTATCGAATGTGTAGCACTTGCATCATCTTCTGTATTTTCATAAACCGTCTAAATTTTATCATTTTATAGGCAACTGCATAGTATCCTTTTAGAAGAACGTTAGGCTTAGGTTTGGATTAAAATCTAAAGTCCTTATTTCAATTAAGTATTTTTTTTTATATATTTATTAAGGTTTAAACTATTTTGGTGTTGTAAACCATTATTATACGTTTATGATATCTATTGTTCATCATAGTACTGTTGTAAATCAAAATTTAAAATTTATTCAACGTTTGTGATACTGCATGAGTTTAGATGCCTATCATAATCTCATTTCTTCATATTTATTTTGATTTTCTATATTATATTTAAAGAAGTAATAACTAGTACTCACGAGATTTGCTTCTCTATATAATTATTAATAATTAATATATCTTTAGACCGACGGCATTATTTCTAATATTATTTTAAAAACCTTTCTACATTGAATTAATACATTCCTATTATTATTTCACCAGTTAAATATAACGCAAATGATATGACGCTTTCCCTGCAACGTATGTAGGCGTTGGTTTTAGTCCAGGTTAAGCCACACTTCATGTTCATTTTCTATGAGCTGTCACGTTGTAGCTCCGATGGTCGTGACATTATATGCCTATTCAAAACCTCATCATCATCATCATAATCATCATACGAAACTGTTAGGTCCTGGCATACGAAAGATAATGAATGTTAATGTAACGGAAATTAAATTAATTCCGAAGCGTGTCGGGGTTGCGCTAGATTTAATTAACGGTTAATTAAAGTGGAAGTCAAAAAGCGACCGAAAAGATCACCGCGAGATAAGTTCTATTTATATACTAATGAAAACCTGAAATGCAAATAATTTAGATATAACGTATCATATTTGAAAGAAACGATCTATATAAAAAAGGAACGCGTAAAAATTAAATCATAACAAAAGTAATTACGGATTCCTATACGCTAGTTCTCACTTCACAAAGTAGCATTAATCGAAATTTACTGAAGGTGCTTTAATCGCCGCTTGCTACGACACCTGAATCTGAGGATATTTATTCCTAAAGTATGTCGAATGTTGGAGAGATGAAATCTATCGTTGTCGATAAAATACATTAAACCTTAAACAGCTAAAACAGGTTTAACAATAACGTAGATGAATGAGTAAGTGAAATGTGCATACCGTTATTACATATAAGTTGAAATTTGTCATATAGATCCTCTATAGGAACCTTAATGGAATTAGAGTTTATGTACATACATACCTGCTCGTTTTCGATTGATGTGAAATTCTGAAATAACAATTGAAATATCTAATTTTAAATGACCAATTAATCAGAACGAGTGATTGTCACATGAGTGATTAAGGTTTATACTTAGCAAGAATACTACAACAAAATTCAATAAGTTAACCAAAGAAATGTTCTATGAAATGTAGTTCTAGTTACTTATTAATAGAAATAATTTTTATTGTTTACATATTGTTATCTAAGCAAGATGCTTATGATATTTATATTTTATGTTTACTGATTAACTAAAGGAATTTCTAACCAAAACGAGACACTTTTTTTTAGATATTCGACCTTCTTTACATTATTCCAAGTATTTTATCTTAAATAAATATTTCTTCGACGTTATATTTTCAGCGTTAATTAAGTAGTTTCCTAAGACGACCAAGAAAAAATTAAAATCGAGTTCGTTTGCAGAAAATATCCACTCAGAGGAGAATTTAATATTCCAAACAAAATCTCTGATTGCAAGAATGTGTCGACGAATTTGTTTGAAAATTCAACAATGCATTTAATTCACACTAATTTCACCGATAAACCAGATGGTACCTTTATTCAAGCCTCCCATGGAGGCACTGCGAAATATGTTCCTTAGATCTTGTTCCGCTATGAGAGACATGAATCTTCTAGTGTTGCACAACATATAAATGATACCGGCCATAAAATTAACATTGAGAAGCTTGAACTATTGAAAATGGGGGAATCAGATGCTTACGAAACTAAGTATATCAGGAAAGATGAATTTATTGAAACGGGAACATTTCCTCTGTACCATTCGGTAATTATTGATTTTTTGTTGTTGTATATATGATTTGAGTTCTTGGTGCTTTAGCAAGCCTAAGGAAGCGTTAAAAAGAAAAAAAAGCACTTGGCCATATAGGTTTCTGTACTTTGTAAGATAATTTGCTTAAGTTTTAATAAACCGTAATTCCTTAGGGTTCAACAGGCAACAGTAGGTAACAGCTTTGAAACAAACACCTACGGTCGATTCCACTTTCAATGTATTTCGTAACCATTTCTTTACTTCATCAGAGACAATAATTAGGAGAGAGACAAGAACAAGATCAAACGCATAATAAAACTTTACAAGAGTTGATGTAAACAGTAGAAAATGGATAAACACAACAATAATTTCAGGTTAGATTAATTCCATAGCTGTTTACCCAATATACTCTTTTGAATCATAAAAATGACAATTCGATAAACCGGGTGTAACATACTACTTCAAGAGCGCTTTTGAAAAAAAAATCAATCAGTATAATACGAAACTTTGTGTTTCATATATAAATATGAGTAACTTTAATCTTCTCCTATATCATCATAATGCTCAACCCAATGAATTTTTGCCCCTGACGAAGATAAATCTATATATCAAAGTATTTCGAGCAGGTGCAATTTAATTTATTCAAGATGGGCATTCTAACTGGATGCTGCTTTCATTGCTCCATCCGTCCGTTATATTTTAATTTAACTATCGATTTTAGCGTTTCAGATACCGAAGAAGGAAGAAATAAATTTTTCAAGGGATGTTTCCGGGAGTTATTAATTATTAAATAGTACTGCAGCCTGCACTTAATTCACTAATAACATCCGACGTGCTCTTGGGCGAATTGAGGCAAAACAGCAAACACGGCCACTTTCCAAAGAGAATTAATATTCATCCGGAGACGGTAATCCTAATTATATGGAGCGATGAGAGATATTTTTATTTTTGAAAAAAAATATTTTTCAAACAAATCTTTTATGAACAAAGATTCTTGTTCATATCGTGGAATAGCTTCTACATAAGTCTGGGAGCGTTTGTTTCAATTGATTCGTTCAAATGGGGGCCACGACAAAACAGGTTATTACATTCCGTAAATGCTTACTACCTAGATATATACCCTTCGGACGGGACGAAACGCAATTTGTAAGTGGAACCGATGCCCGACTGTCGTCCGTAAAAAAGAATACACTCGTTTATAATCCCTTGATACTTGTCGGAATTACGGCTGGTAATCCCGTACGCCCGGAAATAAATTCACAATCGTACAAATTAAATCTGGGATTAGAGGAAGAATGAACGGTCAGGGTAAATGTCATCTGACGTCCTGGTTTATTGCTACCGCTACCGGCTATCTAAACGTTGTGTGGCGCCGGATTTATGATACGGATTAAACGTTAAATCTCACATACAGAATCCTTCCTTCAGTTTGAATTTAAGAAACAAGTTACAACTTCAGGTTTTGTTTTTATTTCGTGAAACCGAAGAATGTGTACACAAACCACACATTAGGTAAACGCGTTTGAATGTAGGAATTTATTACGCTTTGACAAGAGAAACAGAATAAAATCTATACTTTCACGGTATATACAAAGTAGCGACAGATTACGACAATTTTCATTCATCAAAAATAAAGTACTATCATTATTAGTATTCGTGAAAATATATATTGGGTGAACCGATGTTTATCTCTTCAATTTATTTCTTACAGAACTTATAGATCGTCGCCCTGAGTTCGAACCGGTCAAAAACTCAACAGTTCTCTTTTTGTAATCTGAAGCAATATTGAGTCCAAGAATATAACCCCTCTTTTGGAAAATGACGTTGATGTTACTATGCCAAATAATATTAAGTTATTTGGTAGAGCAAATTGAAAGTATGTATCTCTATGTTACAGTTATTCCTTAACAGTAATGTTTTTCTTAACATATACCCTTGGAAATTAACAAAAAATGTTAACATAAATGTAAATTCTAAGTATATGTTATATTATTTGTTGTTATACAGAACGGAAATGTTATAAATTCGATGTTAGATTGAAAATAACAGCTAATTCATAACAAGACCTCCTCTCATGATCAAAACAAATTCTATTTTTGAGCGGCGTAGTACTAATTCAGATTGATTTTAAATTGGATGGACTGTTGAACATCTTTCTCTTGGACGAACTAGAAAGGACAAAAATGCGCCACAATTTAACCTGAAATACGAAATTTAACCTGAAATAAAAGAAATGGTACTTAATTATTTTTAACAATTAATCTAAACCAGTGATTCCCAAAGTGATCCAGGTGGACCCTCAGGGGTCCACGGGAGACTCGACGGGGGTCTACGTTGGCTTGACAAAAAAATGGGGCTTCACAATTCGTAAGCGGGGGTCCACGAAAATTTATCTGGTTCCGATAGTGAAGAACTAAAATGTTGGCTTGAGTTCAATGTAGGCAGATAATATTTTAAGAAGCTCAGCGACTGTTACTTGTAAAAACTTGCATATTCCATATTCAGTACAACGTGTCGAGTTTCTGGAAAGTAAGGATGCAGATTTAAAAGAAAATCTGATAAATTTGAAAGCAGACATCGCGTATTTGACAGATTTGTTCAAAAAATTTAATGACATTAACTTACAATTACAAGGGGACAGCCTCAATTTAATAAAAACAAAGGGTGTAATTTCAGCTTTTCCTGGAAAATTGAAATTTATGAAGCAAAATATTACTCGGCGCGAATTTTCCCAGTTTCCAAACTTGTCATAGGTCAACATTTAATTGCCCTGCATGATGACTTTAAAATCAGATTTGAAGATACTCTGACGGTGGAAATACCACCATGGATCATAAATCCACTTGATGAAACGGAAGTGGAGAATGTGATATTACAAGAGGAGCTATTCGAACTTAGCACTAATGAGGAACTGATGGTGAAATTTAAAAGAGGGTATAAAACATTTTGGCTGTAGGCAGAAATACCCGAAAAATATCCTGGACTGTGAGGAATTGCGAGAAAGCTTTTGATAGCGTTTCCCTCGTCATATCTTGTCGAGAAAAGTTTTAGTGTCGTTACAAACCTTTTAACAAAACGGAAGGAGCAGATTGAATATCACAGAACGGTGAGATTTGCGGTTATTCCTAACAAAACTGAAGCCAAATATTGATAATTTGCTGTCAATCCATCAAGTACATCCCTCCCACTAAAATTATGACTATTTTGTAATTGTCATTGTAGAAGTTACGTTACGTTATTAATATTTAATTTTAATTATATTACGACTGTTATCATATTACAATGTAATATGATAACAATAATAATTAATAGTGTAATGATTACTTATTTGAATAAATATAACAAGGAAATATACCTACTGTTTTTCTTTTTATTTTTACCACTCCGACTGGGGAGTTTTCTAAATAAAATATGTAAGAATTGATTGGTTTCTTGTGCTGTGAGTAGATGTCAAAGGAGTAAAGTTGGATGGAATCACTTTTTTGATTGGTCAACTTTACTTTTTTGACATCCACCCACAGCACAATCAATTAATTAATTAACCAATAACTCAGCCGCAACGCAAATATCCATAGTTAGATCTAATCTTCACATTTTTTGTCGAGTTTCGGGAATATGGTAGAAATGTAGCTGCAGGGGGTCAACCGGAACCAGCAAAACTTTCAAACTGGTCTAGGAGAAAAAAAAGTTTGGGAGCCTCTGATCTAAACGTTTCGGGTTACCAGAAGTATCTGATTTACTACTAATTACTGATTTTTTTATAAAACGTACTGATTTCTACCCGGAACGACGATTTTTGCATTTTTTTTTATTTCTTTGCTTTTTTATTCTTGTTTTGAAAAAAAGTTTTGTCTTACTAGGCTTGATGAAAAGGGAAAAAAAATTGCTTTTGTCACAAAATACACCATATATTAATACACTCGGATACTCTACTATATGTGTAGTAGTACTTTATGTTAATTTTCAGCAGATAGGCTCAGCCCAAACATGCAAACGGACATATACTGATTTTTTGCTGGATCCACCTGGTTACTCTATATATGTTCTAATTGTTTGGTTAGGTTTTGTTTTACCGGTAATAATCACCGGATTCGTTTCGACAGAAGTTATTGGTAGTAAGTGTTCATATTGTTCTTTAGTAGTTTTTAGTAGTTTTCTTTCCAATTTATGAGTCATGTGTTAAAATAATTAAATCACTTATTAAACACGGAGGATATAAACTAATACAAATAAACGGACGATATAATAGATGAAATATGGACTCTGTTTCTGCATACATACGCACATGCACTGATACTATTATTAGTCGGCAGTTATCGTCTACGGCCGATGGTATACGACTATTTAACACTATGCACCTTTTTTTAACAAACAACTAATAGCTTGAACGCTTTCTCTTTTATGTAGTTAATACTCGTTTCCTTATAATATCCTCAGAGCGCGGTTATAATTAACAGGGTGTATAATAAGTTATTTACCACGTGCATATATACTACAAAAAAAGTTATATACTGTCATGCATCATATTATTTATTATGCTGTTATAAAATAATATAACGTTACAATTTCTTAACAGAAAAGATACTTAGTTGGTATGATTATCGTCTGCCGAAGTACACGTCTACTTCAACTCTTCTCCGGCATTTTCTAAATCGTAGGAAGATGACAGCTCATCTTCAACTACCATTTCAACAACGCGAGGATGATTCATATCTTTAAATTTTAATCCTTCTATAGTTTCTACTGCGAAAGTTGTTTCGCGAACAATTGTATCGGTTACACTTCTTAACGCATCATGCAATTCTAATTCAGATGATTATTTTGTTTATTTTATTTTCATTGTAATTGTTTGAGAGTATTAACAGATGAATAATATTTGCTGGATTGATGTGAATCATGTTAGCTACCGATACTGTAAAACGTTATGAACTAAATTTACATAAAAATTTACTTTTCGTATACATTGCACCAAGCCACGTCTGTGCCAAGTTTTCCAGGTTACGTTGTCCGGGAGAGAATAAAAATTTCTGCATTCTATTGATTATTCTTAATTTTAAATTAAATAACTTTTTTCTTTAAAAAAAATGCATGCAAGTCACACTTTCCTTTTTTGGTTTCAATCTAATTCCATTGCTCGGACTGCACGATTTAAATCTATGCAATATTGACAAATACGCTGTGTGATTTTGTATGATATGCTCTAACTATATTCGCAGTAAATTTGAATAACCTTATATCTGCATATGCTCTATTTCAACACACGTAGTGATGTAACCAACTGGAACTCATTATCGTATATTTAAAGTTATAATTACCTACAGCGATGAAATCATAATGTGCACATACATATGAGTAGATATCTCTGACAGTAGATTAAATTTCGATGTTCTGTTAATGAGATTTATTAAAAGGGCTAATTAATTTTGATGTTGATTACATCATATAGTTATTTTCCTGTATATTCTAACATAATTCAAGCCATTTACATTGGCGTATGTTTATTATTGTCATTACTTGGTAAATTAATATTGTTATATTAACCGGACATATTAAAATATGCTGCTGTTAAAAAATATTTCTTTATCAACTAATCGTCTGCAAGAAATTACTGCCGCAAATTTAAAATTACTATTTCTTAATAATAAACAATACATCCCTGCAACATTATCTAAATAACAAAGTCCGCAGTAGATAACTTCTCCAGTTATCGTTCCATAAAAAAAATAAATTTAATTCAATTTATTGGTAGTACACTCTAATAAATTAATCCCGATTTATTCAAAATTGCGCCTTTTAAATTCAATATTAATACGGGTACATGGGCTCGTTAAATATTAGTTTATTTAAATTGATTTTGTAATGTTTTTTTTCCGCAATTAGGTACCAATCCGACCGCTATTATTTCAATGATATTTGCTGCGGTTATTTTCCTATGGATTTACCGGAATATGAATAATTTATTATGATCCAATATAAACTTTATTGTACTGTTGTGCTGCGAATCAATACTTCTATTGTTGCCTACACACTACCCTGTGTGGATAGGTAAAGCTCGAAAACGTCGGTCGGTCATGCCAGAATTTTGTTTTTGTCATTATGCTTTCCGCGATGAAGAATGTCTTATTCTAATTCGATTTCCTTCAATAAATATACACGATATTAGGCAATCTCTTTCTAAATTTTAAAGTGTGTAGAGTGCGCTAGATGTGTAGGCATAACTTGTATAACGTGTTGTCACTAAATATATCGCAAGATTTCTATTCAACGCTTCATTGTTTATATACAAACATGAATGAAGACAGATACAACGATTATGGTTGGATCATTTGAAAGTAATGAATAGGATACTAAAAAATATCTTCAAATATAAACTAGAGAAGGAAGAAATAGGAGACAGCGGCACCCTAAGGAAGAAACAAACAGTTATGAAGATTAGTGGCGTGGAGAGCTGGAAGACTGGAGCAATAGGGTGGAGTGGTGCTTCCCATTTCATAAATGTTTACATTTATAATTCTTCTATTTAACAAAGTGTCCTTTTAGGGCAAATTTTCAAATTTATCTTATTTAATAACCAATTTTCCCTTTCTTTTATTTTTTGACACAAAAATTGCGTATTAAGCATAAGACGCAATTTGGCGGTCGCCAGAGTCGAAAAGTCAAAGAAGACGAACGGCGAAAAGAAAAAGAAAACTAATTAAAAAAGAGCCCCACAGCTTTCAACATGGAGGAAACTATCCTAAACACTTTAAGAAATAAGAGTACTAAATCTAGACATAAACCATAGCAGAAGTCAAGCTTATGATAATGTAAGCAATATATCTGGTCAACATGCAGGATTACAAATTTAAAACCAAATATAAATCAGTATGATGATTTAGCTTTCTATATGCGTTGCCCATTCGATGACTTTAGTAAGCAATTGTTCTGCCTAATGTTGTTGGAGTGCAACAAAATTTTTGCATATTTATCATCGAGTTTTATATTTTTTTTTCTTCATCAACACATTGAGAGATGCATATTCTGAAAAACTACTATACTTGTTTACCAATAAAATTTTCAACTCCAAGATAGTCGGCAAGAGCGGATGCAATAAAAGCAACGTTTGGAGTCTATGAAGCTTTCAAATCTGCAAAAGTGTTACCATCAATCCTCATAATCACCTAATGTCAAAGCTCAAGTAAGTGTTATGATTAAAACCATTAAAGTTTTAGAAACTGGAATTCTACTAGCTTCTTGATACATTTTAAGAAGACCAGTACAATACTACAAAACGTAAATACCGACATACTTTTGGTTGTGAAATTATATTAACAATCACTAGGATTTATAAAAATTCTAAGAAAAAAATTACAGGATATCAACAACAAAAAGGTCAAGAAAAGAAAGTTTTTTTATACAAGAACGATGACACTTGGACTATGGTAAATCAGACACAATTTGCCTCTGAAGAAACGTTCCGGATTAGAAAAGAATAAGAATTATCTCTGAAACAGGTTTTCAAGTGAGAAGACAAGTGACCTTGCGCTGGCCAACGTTTCTCTTTGTATTTTGAATTCTATTTCTGAAGATGAAATTATAAATAAAAGTTCGTAACATTAAAGCATTAAGATAAGACGCATCAGCATAAATTTCGAATATTCACTCGGTTCAAATTTATAGTTTTGTATTAGTATTAATCACAAACATAGCCTTGTATTTCCTAATAAAAAACGTAAATAAATGTATTTTTTTTTTCTTAAGTATTATCATATTAAAGAAAAGGCTCGGAGACAAAAAAGGTCTTAATTGTGCAACCAATAAAACTTACTTGAGTTTTTGTATGTACCCTAGATCAAAATATAAATTTAGTTATTCAAAAACCATATTTCCGTCTATAACACAAATTATCACCCTCGTCTATTCTTACAGGCATCTCTGATGATTTTATCATAAAAAATAATAAACACTAAACATTACGTTAAACTTAGAACATACTTGACAAAATGAATAAAATTAAGTATGGTTTTTAGAGAAATTTATCACGATATCAAAAAAAGGTTTAAAACCGACACATTTTGCTGATTATCAATATGTGGTACTTTTATTCCATTTTGACATCTATTACATTTTCAGTGGATTTGTATAAAGTGATGACCTGAATGCCTATATTCGCTACGACCTTTTCAAGTTTGTTGTGATTTCCTTTATCGCAGGAAATGCTCATTAATTATTCCTTCTTTATTACACTATCATCCTTGAGAGCGGCTTCCTTACGTATAGCTGAGTTCTTTTAACTCAGTAGTAGATAAGATACTTTGACCCTACCAAGACATCATAATGGCATAAAATATATACTCTAATTTCCTCTTAATTCTAGCAGAATCCGCAGCCGGAATCGTTTGCCAATAATAATACTATTTTAAATCTTACCACCTTTACCCAAGAGATCTTTTGCAATTTCTACTCCATGTTCCTTTAAGCACTGGTTTGCTTGTTTTTGTCCTGGTAACCTTTGCCTATTTATTGATAAACTTTGTTACTTGCGGTTTAGCAGTGTCATAGAAAATTGCGAAGCTTTCACATTATCCATGTGGTCAGATTATCTGCCGCCTTTTCTTCTTCATATTCTTATGGCTGGGTACCAAGGCGATTGTTAATTAGTTTTTGAGTGCAAATATTTCAAATGGCAAAGGAAGAAGAATGTCAAGAAATTTTGTCGCTAAACAGAAAGAAATAGAAGAACCCAGGATAGAGCTAGATGTAGGTTGATTGGTCCATTTTATTGCGTTTATATCAGATTTTTAGGTTCTGTAGATCTCGCTACGAGAGTAATTGTTGTCTTCTATCTCAATCCTAAATATAAATCTGCGAAGTTTAAACTAAGTTTACTGCCAAGAATTCTGCAAGCAAAGGCAAATTATATTTTCAAAAGATATACGAATGTGAATTTCCCTGAGTCGTCTATCTTTTTTTTTGCTTCAAATTCACGCATGGACTGAACATATTCATAAAAACTCCCTCAGAAACACATATTTTCACATAGGCTTAGAATTATCTCTTCGAAATTCTGTCGAATGAAAAACAGTCTGATCTAAGGTTTTGCGACGTTTCAGGTGTACGAAATCCTGTCATCTCCTTAGAAGGTTCGCCGTGTAACATAAAATTTTAACCTTAACGGCTGTACGGGGTCCGAACCCGCGATAAGAACGAGCGAAAGGGGAAGAATTTAAATAGAAAGGGAATATTCCAGAAAGACAGGCGTATTATAATAATAAACGCGATGCGCTACGCACATACAAAGCTACACAAGATATTTATAGCCGGAGGGTGATATTTCGTGAGAACGACAATAATACTCCCCGACATATTACCACATAAATACTAAATTGCTAAAGGAAATAACTCACATACCGAATAAGAAAAGGGTAGCCAGGGAGAGACAGCATGTCGTGACACGCATGTTGCCGGAGAAGTCAGCACATCATAGCCGCCAGGTTTTTGGGGTGAAGTTTCTAGGGCAGCACGTGTTCTAAACTCTTTATTAGATACAGCGCGAGGAGTTTATTTTTATGTCCGTACGTCTTTATACTTCTTGTCTTTTGTTGTTTATTTCCCCATCTAACTTCATAATTAAATAGTGTTAACGATTTCAAGTGTTTATTTGCCGCGGCTGAATGATCCGGATCACCGACGTGCGATTTTTTTTATTTTCTGCGTAAAGTGACAAACGCACGCGACGACTCTCAACGCTCACGTCAACGGACCGGCGGAAAATGATGTGCGTGCTGTTTTCCCGGAGCCGGCACACGAACTGGTACTGGAGTTTCAGAGCGTTCGCCTACGGGACCGGTCTATTATGCGCGCGGGAAGATAAGCGGTACTCCACGATTGGCCGAGATATTCTCCAGTAACCAATGACGTCGCGCATCGACGGGCACGAATGCCTCTTTCTGTCTGTATGTGTATGGATGTATAGTAAGGGACAAAGAGGAAAAAAAACAATCTTGGGTGATTATGGGAATGACAAGAAGAGGAGAAAAAATCCCTGGTTTGAAGATGCAATAAAATGTAAGCATTTCCAGAAAATTGACAACGCAACGCAATTGAGATAGGAGCTAATTTTCGACGAAGATAAGCCAGAAAGTACGGGAGTTAGGTAAAAATATTCATCCATTTGAAAGATAAAGGCAGTAAACGCAAAAAATATTTGGTGATTTTTAGCCTACGAAAAGCTTATTCTATCGATTTGTGGAATTAAAATATTGTAATATTATTAAACGAACAATTAGAATATAGCACGCCACCTATCTTCACATACTTAAACAAACAATACAACACACTTACACATAAAAACAATAATATCAATTAATGTTTACGTACGTCGTACAACAACATATTAAAATACATCCATTCCGCTCGCTAGATTATTCTACTCATAAATAAATACTCATTGAATTAATATTCATCTGTCACCGATTTACACACACTAACAACAGACACATACACACAATCTTTAGACATTCACACACACAAATACTACACACACACTCAAACACAACAAAAACTAGTCAAATTCCACATTGTACTAAATTTACCCAAAACACATCACACAAACCGCTGAGTCTTAAATAATTTTTAACGTGTATTATTGTCGTTGTGATTTGTCGTGCATTATCGATGTTTATATGTTTTGTGTTAAATCACAATTATTAATGTATAACTCCTCATATCAAGCTGACGTAGCACCTTTTTTCCTTCAAGACATATGTAAGTGAAAAAACAAAAAAAATTTTTAAAATAATGTTAATAACTTAAAAAGAAAATATGTTTTCTCTGCATTTTACACAGTGTGTGTGTCCTGATGATGGCGCAAGCCGAAACCGGTCGATACAATTAATTTAAAAATAAATATTTGATTGGAAAGAACTTTAAATTTATTTTATTATCACAATTAAAAAAATGTTTTTCAAGCATATATTATAATTGACAGAATTGGTAACTATATAGACTGTTTACGATCTTGTGATTTTATTTCCAAGGGATGATTAAACATCTTAAAAAAAGGTCATTAAGGCAAAAATATCCTAACAAAAGTTGCACAATAAGAAAGATAATATTAATATTTTGTAGTTTTTATTTTTTTTATTTTTAAGTGGTGATTAAGCATATTAAATTAAACATTTGTTTTATATATTATTTTTCTTTTCATGATGGAGAGCCAACTGCCGAAGCCATTAGTTTAGAGGGCTCCACTTCCATTTTAAAGGCTGAAGCAATAGCCATCCAGACCTGCGCAGATGGCATCTTAAACTGCGCGCATGTGAATTGATCGGTCGATTTTCTTTCTGACAGCCAAGCTGCCTTCAAGGCACTGCAGGCTGTCAAATTCGTTTCCAAAGGGATACTGGGGTGCCATAGGAAGCCCGAAGAATTGGTGGAACATCGCAGCATTATGTTGAGCTACCTTCCTAGCCACTCTGGGATCAGAGGCAACAAAATTGCTAGCAAACTAGCTAGAGGCGCCCGTGAACGATCATTTACAGGTCCAGAACCGTCGTGTGGGAGTTCTTATGACGGTATTAAAGCTTTTGTCAGATCTGAACTCGGTACTAAGCACCGCTCCTATTGGAATGTACTTGCCGGCGCGAGACATTGCAAAACCCTCGGGACTCATCCTGGCGAGGACAGACTTTGCAAGGCAGTCTTTATCAGCAGGAACAGACTGAGACTACTTACGGGAGTCCCAACTGGCCACTTGACTCTCCCCTGTGTAGAAACTGTAGCAGAGCAGAAGAAACAATGCACCTCCTGACCGACTGCTCGGCAATGGACAGGGAGAGACAGAGTCGTTTAGGAGTCGCTCGGTTAGACGAACCCGGTATAAGTAAACTTACTCTCGACTAACTTGCGGACCTCTATGTTC
This sequence comes from Cetonia aurata, assembly GCA_949128085.1. Lineage (NCBI taxonomy): Eukaryota > Metazoa > Arthropoda > Insecta > Coleoptera > Scarabaeidae > Cetonia > Cetonia aurata. The sequence continues at coordinate 21,970,172 of OX421885.1, read as the reverse complement.
AGGTGCAACCAGGTCGAGAGGGCTAAAACATCATGGGGGCACAATAGGTCTTCTGGTCGAATTGCCTTACGGGGTAAACCTGCCCATGAAGGTTAAAACAGAAAATTTGTTTTTCATGGAATCCACTTTACACCAGTTGTTCAAAGTTATCGCCGTGTTGTTGAATGCAAAGTCTCGCTCTACGTATCCATGAATTGGTATAACTTACTAGGCCGTGGCCTTGCCGTCGAATTGTTGCCACAGCTGCCTTAACGCCGTTACGCAGATTATCTAAATCAATTGTCGTTAGTGTATACCATGATCTTCATAACGTCCTACAAGTAGAAATAAGGGGTTAATGCCGGGTGGCCGAGGAGGTCATGGTACAGCGCCATCCTAACCAATCCACTTATTTTCAAACACATTATCTAAATTATTAAAATGAGGCGGTGTGCCATCGTGAAGGAACCGCATTTGTCGACGTACATTCAAAGCAACTGCTTCCAATAGTTCCATACAATGATTTTCGAGAAACAAGAGATAATCATATACATTCAATCGGTTTTACAATACAAATGCGCCAGTAAGTTGTCCATTGACCAGTCCGGCCCAAACGTTTATCGAAAATCCACAGATTTTCCACAGCCCAAATATGAGTATTACGACAATTATTTATGCCGTTGCTTGTAAACGTTGCTCCATCAGTCGCCAATACAATGGAAGAAAAGTTTCTGCACGTTTTTGTAGAAACCGACAATATTGTAAACCTAAACGATGATCTTCAAGTTGTAAAGCCTGTACTTTTTGTACATGGAAAGGATACAATTGATTCTAGCACAGTGTTCGCCAGACAATTCGATTTGCTGGGAGGATCTTCTTCGACAAGATTTAAAGACTTCTTCTTCGGCATTCAAAATTCGTTGGTATCGGCGAGGTCCACCACCTCGTCCTTGAAGTGTTTGCAGTACACCAGTTTCTCGTGCACGCATTACTAGAGCGGTGAATTTTATAAATGCTTTAAGTTTTATCAAACGTTGAAAACGTGCCACAATGCTTTAAATTAAGTTAAGAACTTTCAGATATTAACTGTGTAAATTAGCCTTTTATTTGACATAATATTCAACTCCATAGCATTAATTATACTTAATTCTTGGGATTAAACTTGAGAATGAAATATGTGAAGAGTATCTAAAACAAAGAGAGAGAATCACAGCGTTTGTCTTGTTGCTGATGTGGAAGTTTTTAAAATATTATGGAATCTATCTCTAGATATCCTCTAAATAAACATAAATTTCCAAGAGGCTCTCCCTAGTTTTAAATGATAGATACCTAAACCAAATGGAAAATTGGTGGAATGGAAAAAACACGTCCGGGTAGTACTATAGTTAAGAAACAAGTGATTCGTTCATTGAAGATAAGGAAACATTACCTAGTTACCCTTGCGACTGTGCTCAATGACACGAGTGTAGGTTTTGCATCCAGAATGGACAATTTACATAAAAAACACTATGGCTGGAAAAGTGCTTCTGATTCAGATGTTACAAAAAAGTGATCAAAAATGAATGTCAGCTAAAATAATTTTAGAAAATATAGATGACCGCCACCCATCTTCTTTTATATGCAGATAGGTGATATATAGGTATTGGTTGGAGCAACGTCAGTAGATATAGCCTTGATCACAAGTATTAGACATCCCTATGACTTGTTTTGACTTTTTAAAAATTCAGGATTTATCTCCTTTAAGAAGTGTTTATCATTTCTTGGATAAGAATTGGTAACTTATAACAATTAGACTATTGAGAAGAATATAATAGAGCAATAAACAAATATTAACTAACCCAATGCAAATATCTCAGTAAGAAGGAATCCATTCCAGGGCACATGAAAATACTTACTAATGAGAAAACATTTATAAATTCTTCTGAGGGTATCTTCAATACCCAATTTTAGAATGCAAGATTTACATTAACTTTGACCTAGAAAACTAGGTATCTTTGTTACAACAACATTCTCTTTCTCCCTTTCGCTATCTCTCATGAAACCCCTTCCGAATGCGGCTAGATTATATGGAAGTAAATATCCGAATTGTAACTTCTAATCAAGCAAACATTGATTGCGGTTGTTTGTGGTTTCTCGGGAGTTAATTGCCTGTCGCGCTAACGGGAATTGGTATACCCACTCAATAGACAGCAGACGATGAGATGGCAGTGACCAATACCGTAAATCGTTCGAGCAATCCTTAGCTATGTATAGTACACGTAAGTATGCTTAAATTTTAGTGATATGTTCAATTAATATTCAATATTCAGTTTCGAGTATATGATCCACTATGAGTAAAAGAAAGCCCCAGAGTATTACCAAAAAGATCTATTTTAATTACTGATCTTAAACTATAACATCTGTTTTAGAAAGGAAATGAAAGACAAGAAATCTTATCTTATATCCTAATAGACTTAATTTAGTGTATAGTAATAAGTAGAAATGCAATTCTACTAATATTAATTTTAGTAAAACTATTTCCTTCAAGTAACCAAAGCTTGGTTACAAAATTAAAAAATCCCACACCTCAATTAGAGCTAAACTATCCGTAAACTCATCTTTAAATTACCTAAGGCCCTGTTTTGAAGAGATATCCCTCAAAGATACTGTTCCTTCCAGAAGTTAGTTTCAAGTTGGGGGGCATCTTCTTGTATCCCAACTTGATGGACGATCGTGTGGACTAATAGGTATATATCCATAAGATATATTCTCTAAGCAAATTATCATTTTTGTTAATTTTATTTAAAAATGGGTTGCGTTTTATTTACGTTAAAGGTTAAGTTAGTACCATGTATTCGCGCCTTTCTGGAATTTGAACGAAATATGTGTCCCTGTTCTCTATCTCATGTGGGTTATTAGCGTTATTTTTGGTAATTTTCTTTAATATTAATATATTCCGGGTATCTAAAATTTGGACTTAACGAACGTTTGTTAAATTTGTGGATTTCAAAAATTAATTCCCGGATCTAAAGATTTAATAATTGTTCAATAGGGTCATTAAAAGTAGCTTTAAAAGAATTTACGTTTCTGTGGTTTCTTACAGATTTCTGTTTATTGGTAAAATTACTCTTTTATTTAGCAAATCATCTGAACAAGACATGTAGATAACAATAAAATACACACATATAAATTATTGTTACAATAACAAGTATTTTAATGACACCTTAAATCAGCAGTAACACCCCCTCACGTCCTGGGATTAACTAAACCAATTAAGGGTGTCTTGTTATATGCGAGAATCTGAGTGGGAAAATGTATTGTACCTTAGCACATCATCGGGATGGTCAGTCCCATCTATCGATGGGCATTTATTACTTATACCCGTTGCTTGTAATTTGCTAAAAGTAAAGAAGGTTTGCACTAGAAGATTAGAACATATTGAATGTATTTGAAGGTTTATTAATGAAAGTCAAATTACATATTAAATATCGTTTATAACCCAGTAATTGGGTTTTGGAACCTTTGGTGTAACACTAACTATCACACTGGCAAAAGTCAATGCTGGGTTTTCCACTATCACCAAACAACAATGCACAATCTCTCGACGCGCGTTTCGCTAACCAAGTTAGCATCATCAGAAGAAAATTTTACCTTACTGTTAATCATCTCCTGATGATGCTAACTTGGTTAGCGAAACGCGCGTCGAGAGATTGTGCATTGTTGTTTGGTGATAGTGGAAAACCCAGCATTGACTTTTGTCAGTGTGATAGTTATCGTTTATAACGTTAAATTTACCTATATTTAAAAGAAAAACTAAAAAGTATAACAATATATGTGACACTATTTTCTTGGTAGTAGCGGATCCATAATAAAAAGACGTAGAGTTAGTTAATTATTTATTTGACGTTCCGCTAATGTGTACGTTAGTTTTATCAAAAATTTACAACTGAATTTAAATTCTAAACTAAAAAAACATATTTAATTTTAAAACACCATTGTTTTAGAAAATAAAAACTGTATATTGGAAAATTTTAAACTTTTGAAAGGTATTTCTGATTAAATAAAATTATTTATAACTTTTCTCTTTAAATTTATGTGACATTTTCGAGGATTGCATAGAAATGTGTTCATCAGCACATGCATATACACATTAGCGAAACGTCAAATAAATAATTAAGTAACACTACGTTTTTATTATGGATTCGCTACTACCAAGAAAATAGTGTAATGAGTGCTACAGTATCTAACAGATAAGAAACTACCACAAGACAATATATATTGTTATGTTTTTTATGTAACTTGTTTATTAATTATTTTCACTGTAGCTTTATAACTCTGTATATAGTAATTTTAAATTGATTGAGAAGTTTTATTATAAAAAAATATGAGTACTGATATAGCTTGTAGATTGTGTGCTAATCTATCTATCAAGTTGGTATTATTTTTAAAACCCACATCAGATAAAAAAGTTCTAATACATATATTGGCTTTAAAATAGCATTGAAAGAAAATTGTAGTTTACGTACTTTTGTTTTGTAAATCCTAGAATTAATATCTTGAATTTTAAGTAGTATAATATTTGTTTCCGTGTCGAATGTATGTACATACGTGTTCACATCATTTATCTTATGCATGTGTTTGCCTTTTATCGATATTCCCCTCATTTTAGTTAGTAACTATAACATTCTTCGGGGCATCTCATTGTTGTGCGGTTAGCGAAAATAATAGAAGTAGTTGCCAGATAGTTTGCTTTCAGAAAAGACAGTTATTTTTCAAATGAGGCTTTGGCTTGATTCTCTTTCAGGCCACCGAACAACACAGACGTGTTTCTGCCGGTGGTAATTGCCGAAATCAATTTAAGTTTCAAAATATCAATTAATGTTTTAAAAATTCAGCCTAACAGTTATATAGTGAAATAATCTTATATTAAGTTACTACATTTTAATCTGAACTATCCATAACTATCCCACATTTAAGCTATCAGAGATCCTACTTCTTAAGAACTCCAACTAAAAACCGGCTCTTATCCATTGGGGTCACATCATTTGATTCCGTCCTGAGGCACGAACGTATTGATTTGATGTATTTGAGGTATTTATCCTCGCACGAGAAAAATACTTTATTTAATAGCCTTATAATTAAAATTTACTGTCAAATGTTTCGTGGTAATTACGCTAGTTAAGTGTGAGGTTATAATCGTAGCTTTTCCGAAGTGATTTTTAAGGATATCTATTTTATTATGGTTTATAAAAATATGTGCGGGGTAAATATTTGAAATTCTGATTTAACGAATTTTGCGCAATGCATTTCAGAGATTAATTTCCGAATCTGAATGTTTTATTTTATTATTTATTAGAGTAAGTAAACCTACCTTTTTAAGAACTTATATTTCTGGAAATTCTTGTATATTTGGTTAATAAATAACAGTTTTGATTGGCTAAAAATCACTATTTTATTTAGTAAATACATAACTTAATAAATCGTGTATCAATGACAATAATATACACTTCAGCAGATTGTTGATATGATAAGTTTTACATGATACACTAAATCAGGAGTAACACCCCCCACGTCGTCATGGCGACTCACTACCTCAATTCCTGAATCTGAATGGAAAGTGGAAAAACGCATCGTTCCAAGCCACTTTAGCTGAAATTGAGTGCAATTCCATCTGTCGATAAGGATTTATTACTGTTCGCTTCTTAATTGTGATTTGATAAAAGTAAGGAGGGTGACGCTGATATATAACAGAACACAGGGTTATCAAGATTATCACGTAATTTATTAATAAAATTTGAAGATTTATGTGGGAAAACAGTTCTATTCTGACGGTCATCACCAATCCATAATGACAAAGTCTGCATGGAGCATATAAATAATTGAAATTGATGTTCTTTACCAAGTAGTTGCTGTCAGAAATTATGTACAACTTTCGCGATTTTCGCCATATAAATCCAAGAGAGGTTTTTTTCTGCTCTCCTTTCCATTTTATTTTCGCAGTTACGGGGAAAGATTATGTTATCGAATATGATTTACGTCCTTTAATGCGACAACCTTACCCGATTGTTACGTCCGAGAACGCGTCGCGATACGAATACTACGCACTCACATACGCCCTCTGTATATTATTTATGGTTTGATAAGGGAGGTGAGCGGGCCAGTAGAAGGCATAATGAGTCCCTACCATAGCATTATCGGCTCATCCGGCCCTCTGGCGGCCGATAAGCCGTCCGCGAGAGATTTCGCAGCGTGGCCGTCGACAATTCCATTAATTTAACGGGTGCCGCACCAAACGGCCCTCGGTTCGGCGTTCCTTTACCCCGAAACGGGAAGACGCAAAATGAGCAAGAACGATTTTCCTCAACGTAACCTATATGCTTTTCGCTCCTGATGGTGTGGATCGCCTTTAGCCTTCTCCCTTCGACGGGAAGGCTGCGATTCCGTCAGCAACCGCCGCACAGTTCCCGGACCGAGTCGCTATTATTACGACTGCGAAAGAGACTGCAATTAAAGCGGATACTCTTCTTAATTAGTTTCCAGTTTTACACGCCGTTTTAAATATTAATATCGAGTTTGTAAAGTTCGCGGTTCGTCCAATTGACGTGGGTTCCGTTGACGGAATGGACGTGCTCTAGTTACGGCGACAGTGAAAAAAGTTTCGTGATGTTACGGCTAAGATCATTCATATCCTAGGCGTTGAGTGTAACGATTTCAGAAATTAAAGCAGAATTTTATGTGGAAGAGTTGAATACTCAAACATTTGATTTATTAATGCAATTCTATAATATAATACATCTAAATTTAGACATAAATATTCCCGAATTAAGGATTTATTTCATTAAAACTTCCTAATTGTCTATATACCGCTCGATAGTTATGAGAGGGCGGTTTTCAAAAGTTCTGGCAGAACGTGTCCAAACCGCACTAAACACTAGATAACTGGTGTAAACAAGAGCAACTCTCAATCAATGCTGAATAAACAAGTCACGTTCCCGAAAAAAGAATGCTAAAGGATTTACAACCACTAGCATTAGGAAATGACAAGATTCCAAATGCCAAACAAGCAAAATACCTAGGGGTATGGTTTGATCAAAGACTCACATCGAACGCACAGATTGCGAAAACAACCAACAAGGCCACTATTGCCCTGGGCCGATGCAGGAGGTTGTGCGGAAAAAATTGGGGCCTTAGTCCCAAAATGACTCTCTGGTTGTACAAAAGGGTAAATAGATCCATGATAACTTATGGAACAGTAATATGACAGTCCAAAGATACGGCAGGTGGGAACGGCCAAAACACTAAATTGAATACAAAGTCTGGCTTGTCTGTGTGCCACAGGTGCGATGGGATCGACCCTTACTGTTGCAATGGAAGTAATTCTAAACCTGCCACAACTACATGTTCATATACAAGGAACTGATAGGTCTCCAGCATACAGACTTATGCACAATCAAGCACCGATCAGAAACTGCCACATGTTACTCCTCATGAAGTTGGCGAGTAACGTCATGGTTCAGAAATTTAGCCTGGATTGGAAGTATCAGGTTATAGTACCAGATGGGAAGGACTGGGATATAGGATCTCCAGTAAGAGAACTGGTATACAGACGGCTCTAAAACTAATTATGGCGTAGGAGCCGGAATATGTGGATAGGATACCAAGGTGTTCCAAGCTTAGGTGGCCGCAATTCATTAAAGAAGTAGAAAGATGGACCGAGTAAAAGCGTCGCTGCTTTTTCAACAACAACACTTAAAGCGACCAGTTCAGTAAGCGCGCTAAACAAGGTGAGCTCTCAAAGAAAACTAACATTGGTCTAGATTCCCAACCACATGGGAGTGAAGGAAAATGAGGCGGCAAATAATCTGGACATACCAGATTCGTCAAGGCAATTCGTTAGTTAATGGTGTCGATCAGTGGAGCTGAGTATCAACTCGGCGAAAACCACCATTGTACCTTTCACGAAGAAGAGGAAAACCTCGAACATGAAAGACATCCGTTTGGATGCAATAGTAATTGAATGTAAAACAGAAGTCAAATATCTAGGAGTAACCCTAGACCAAAAACTTCTGTGGAACAAGCATATTGAATTAACAATGAATAAGGCAACAAGAGCCTTAATGATTTGCCGGAACCTAGCAGGCAAAACATGGGACTGCAACCCAAAAATACTGCGATGGCTGTACATCGGCATAGTAAGACCTATGGTAACGTATGGGGCGATAACCTGGTTCCAGAAGGTCACACAGGTCACAACAAGGAATGCCATTGACAAGCTGCAACGGTTGGCATGCGTATGCATAACCGGAGCTATGAGAACATGCCCAACCGCGGCCCTGGAGGTCATCCTCGACTTCACACCCCTACACGTATAGTAGTGGAGGGGGCGGCCCATGCGGCAATGTACAGACTAGTTAGAACGGGGACTGGAGGGCACGAGACCCCGTGCAAGAGGGCTTGGTCACCTCGAGCGGGATTCTCCCCACTTCTAAGTCTACCGAATGACGAGATGGTTAGAAAATTCAGCTTCGAAAAGAATTTTGTTACGAAGCTGAGCAATAAGAGAGATTGGAAAGGAGAATCCTCCGCCTACTCCCTAAAGGTAAATGCCATTAAATGGTATGTAGACGGTTCCAAAACTGATAAACAGGTGCAGGGGTATTCGGGCCAGGAACCAAATACTCAGAGCCAATGGGAATATACCCCAGTGTCTTCCAAGCGGAGGTAACTGCGATTGGAAGATGTGCTCAATTGAACCTTGATAGGAACTATCGGAAGCAGAGCATTGTGATTTTCTCCGATACCCAAGCAGCCATAATGGCACTGAGCTCTAATACCATCAGTTCGAAATTAGTCTGGGAATGTCTTGGCAGACTAAATAATCTAGGCAAAGAAAACAAAGTTGCACTATGCTGGGTACCAGGACATACTGGAATCAGCGGCAACGAGGTAGCTAATCTACTAGCAAGAAGGGCCGCCACAACTTCGTTTGTGGGACCAGAAACGTTCTGCGGCATAGGGATGAGCACCTACAAAAAAGAACTCAAAGACAGGGAGGATAAGCTCAGAGCTTCCCTCTGGGAAAATCTTCCTGGTCTGAGACATTCCAAGATATTCCTTGGAAATTACAGTAAGAAAAGAGCAAAGACCCTGCTAGAATTATGCAGAAACAGACTACGCATCCTTGCAGGTTTTCTGATAGGGCATTGTCATCTGGGGGAACACATGACAAGGATAGGTCTGAAACAGAATAGTGATTGCAGGTTTTGTAGAGCGGAAGGTGAAAGTCCGGGACACCTAATATCCAACTGCACTGCCATCACAAAAACTCGTGCCAACTATTTTGGCAAAGACGTCATAGACGAGGGAGAAATACCCTCCTTGAAACTATCACGGCTATTGCAATTTATTAAAGCTCTTAGACTGGATGGGGAGCTGTAAGTGCGGGTAAATCCTAGCAGCTTACAGCTGATGTAGGGGGGCACAATAGATCGACAGGTCGCGGTGCAATGTTACCCTAATTAGATCTAATCTAGAGCTGGTCCTTCCTTCGACATTACCAAATCGCAAATTAAATAGTCTACCAACGAATAGATGCAGAACAAGTCCAAGGAATGGTGGCAAAAATCACCAGAACAACGACAGACAAAGGGTTTCCTAAGAGAACAGAGACCTGCGTTTACTAAAGACTTACTGAGTAAAGACGGGAAGACTGTCAAAATGATAGCAGGTCTGTTGACTAGTCATTGTAGACTAAATAGACATAGTTTAAAATGTTCGTGAATATATATATATATATATATATAGTACATCCTTGCGGAGGACGCAATCTGCAGATTCATTCAAGAGGAAGTAGATACCATAGTTCATGTGCTGTGTCATTGCGCAAGGCCCGGCGAGGACAAAGCTTTTAGTGCTGCGCGTGGGAATCTCCATAGCGGATAACTACATAAAGGAGCCGCTCTCAAAAATGATAGGCCCAATTAAAAAGGCAAAGTTATAGAGCGCCTCCTAGGACAAAGGAAATCAAATAGAGCTGAAAAGATTGCAGTGAATTAGGTCAAAAAGCCACCTCAATCCTAATCTAATTGTTTATATATCCAATCTTCAACCATAATTAAGTTCGGAAATTAGTTTTTCTTTGAATATAGTTTGCGATCACGTCCATGTTGCATTGTGTATTTTTCTGGATCAGATAGATTGCATGCAAACGTTGCAGAAAGGACAAAGTAATTATAATTGGTACTCTTCGTAAATGGGGTAATGGAATAGTTGTGTTTGCCACTTTTTCAATTGACTGAATGACTGTCGCAAACAACTAATGGCTATCGATATCCCGGCCCTTCCACCAATGTAGTGCCAATGCTAGTGTGTGTTTCAGATATTTGTTTTATATTTTGGGCAGTCTTTTCCTTATTTCACTAATAATAGGTAATTTAAAAATTAGCTGGAGAAGATATATGCTTCATTTCTTTCTTGTTAGACATTTTTGCGTGCTATTAAATAAGTAGTTGAACTAATTCGTTAAGGTTCATTCATTTTTTATTTGAAAGCCATATACACTTTTTTCCAAATGGAAGTTAATCTCTTGTGACCCTTACTATGTTTTTATTTGTCGTTCTATTTACTTATTTATTCCACTGTGCCTTTCCTTTAAATATCCAATTATTTGTATCTTTGACGTCGATTCTTTATTTTAAATTTCAAGTTCACAATCAACACCAAGCGACGCATCCAGTATTTTTTTTTGCAAACCTAGAATTCATCCGAAGAATGTTAACTCCAAAGTAAATAGTGGTACGCCCTCTGGCGTTTGCTGCGCTTATTAATATTCTGATCACACCGGGTCAGCACTTGCGAAATTATCGCGAACGCGCACCCCCTCTAATGATCGTCTCTGCGGCACTTAGCACAATGATACCGTCCGCCGCTCGCGTACTCCGAGGCACATTAGAGAGAGGAGCCAGTCGATATGCAAATCCAATATAACGAGTATGTTTGCCTTATTCGGCTAGCCAAAGGCATCCACCCATCCCCCGGTGGTAGGCCGGCCGCCCAGCACTCGGCACCGGCTCCTGTGGAACATCAGAATTCGCTGATGTTGCGTTTCCAAGTCGAAATTCTCTCTCTAATGAAAAATCGAAATCGTAATGAGACACCTTCCAGATATCGAGAAGAAATGCCCGTGAAAATGAAGGCCCTTAGACGACGAGGGAGTTTGAGGTAAATGTGGAAAATTACTATCTAGTAAAAAAATACTCAAAACCTATACTTACAGCTAATCAGTTGCAAATTCTAACCAACATTACCTTCTGCAAATAACGTATATACTTGCTGTCATATAATTTTCTTTTCAAATGGGAGTACATTTGATGTTCTCTTCTTAATTAAACCTTTGTAAAACTTTATGTTTGGGAATAACTTTTAAAGAAATCAAAACTCAAAAGTTCCTCCAGTAAGTTAGACGCTTATTGCTAAAATTATAGGTTCAAAAAGGTTAGAATATGATCAAATATCATTTGACCACTTATCTAATTTTTGTTTAATTGAATTAGTATGTATATTATAAACTACAGATCTAATTAATATAACAGAATATTGATCTGATACATAAATTAGAAGAAGTAGGCTTGGGAAACTATATAGTTGACGAGTCAATGTAACATCACACGAGAGCTGTTACAAATGAACGATATACGCTAATCGAGTGCACAGCCAATAGTTGGACGCCCTATTTCTCCATTTCAATGTGTAGCCTATAACAATTAATTCGCCTATTAGCGATATACATACATCTGATGTCTTTGATGAATTAAAATGGATGTATGAGAGTGGTATAATGGATATCATTCAGCTAGAATAAGATTCCAGCTTATCCGATCCGTGGTTTCCGCCTAGAAATTTCTGTTAAATAGATATGTCAAAATCACGGGGTCTGGTCTCATTTCCAAAAGGTTGCCTTCCACATTGACAATATTGTTGATTGCTGCTGTAGGAGTAGTCCACACTGCACTCCAAATTCCCACCATCGCGACCACGTGGGGCACCGAAGCAGGATATATAAACCGCGTGTTTAGGGTCATGTCTGAGTGCGGTACCGGCAAAGCTACTGGCACGACACATCGCCATCCTCCGAGCTATGAGTTCGGTACCAGCAAAACCACTGGCACGACGGAGACTGTCCTGACAGTCCAAGCTGTGTTTTCGATGCCGGAAAAGTCTCTGCCACGACCCAGTGCTACCCTCCGAGCTGTGCTGGGGGTGTCGGCAAAGCCCCCCGGTACAATACAGCACCAGTTTATACTTTAAAGCCACCGGCATACCCTTGACCCGTCCCGGTATACTATAGCACGACGCAAACCGTCTCTGAGCTGCGTCGGCAAAAGTCTCCGGCAAGATACTGTACTATCTTGCACTTTAAAACCACCCGCGTGTTTTTGACCTGGCCAGGTGTATAGATTTTACTCGTTTTACTTTATTGTCTAAAGTAGTGGGTAAAATATTATTGTAACTACGAATAAACTCAACCACTAACAGATTCTACGTACGGATTTCGTCTGACAGCTAAGCTGTGCGAACACGAGACTAGACCGCGCAACATATATCGACCAAAGTAAAACTTAAGAGGTTAAACGGTAATAATAAGTAGTAAGCATTAACAAACCATTGAATTAAAATCAGTAAGTAAATTTAAAGTGAGTACGTAAGTTAGGTGGTCGTTACAAGTTTTCCTCTTCTTAGATTGTCTTCTCACTATTCTCCTGTTTTACCCTACAATCCTCTCCTTTTATTACTGGGGTTTTAGCTGTGAATTTTGAATATGAAAATATATAATTTAATTTATTCAATTACCATTCCCTCTCCCTTTCATTTTTCATTTAATGCAATAGTTCATATGAACTACTGGACAATAAACACCAATCATATTATTAGCATTGCATTGGTTGGAATTTTACTCATGATTGGTAACTGAAAAGGCATCTGTTTTCGTCACAATTATGATTTTGTAAAGATGTTTATTACGGCTTCACTCTGCTATTGTTGCACATTCCAACTCCTTAATTAAATTGAACCGATAAATCAACCAGTAACAAACTGTCGTTCCATGTCGTACGTGGTACTGTCGTCATCTTCTAAACCTATTGCGTTCCCTTTCTTATTTCACAACGTCCGCCTCTGTGCGGATCTTGGAATGTGCAGGAAATGTAACAGTTATATTACGGAAAGAAATTGAATCGGAACTCAATTATGGGAGATTTTATACGCGTAACAAGAACATGAATGGCGAAGATAGATGAGCAATCGATAAGTTTTTCTTTATATATATATTTCTTTCCCATTTCATCAAAGAGAGATGAGGAAACTCTTTTACGGCCTCCAAATTGCAACGTATAGATTGAAACAAACGAAATCTCTTTCACTTTAAAAAGATTGCATCGTTCTTTGCAAGCAAGTAAATAAAATGTATGGGAGTCCTTTAAATACGCCGGATAAAAGTATAAGTCCGGTCAAATAGACTTTTTACGCGACGCGATGTATATTTGCTGGAAAATTTAAAATCAGATTTCCTCACTTTAATAATGCATGACGACTCTTGCGCTTTGGATGGAACTTTATATTCGCCAGAGAGGACTTGGTTTCCTTTTGATGATAAGAGGAGCTGGGAGATATTTTTGCTGTTTCTTCTTGTTCCTTTATCCGAAGCGTTCCGTATTATGGACTGTATACATAATTAGATAACATTATGAATACTGCATAAACAACGTTTTAAAATGAATGAATTGGAGAGAGGCCGGGGTACGTAGGAGGCAAAACAGAGAAGGCGCATTTTCTTCAGATAAATACCGGCCATAAATAACACCGAATAATGGCGCAACCGGCGAACTCAACAAGGTTTGTTTAATAGATTTAATATGCAGAAAAAGCTAAAAAGAACTTTGGTCGTCCATTTCTTTTAAAGAAGCTTTCGTAGAATTTAGAATTTGATCATCAAATTTAACGTCGAATTTGTTGCTACTTGAACAGCTTTATTCTGCACTGTATTGCCACTGAAAAATTAACTCTCATACAAAAAAATACGCATTTATCTCTCACAAAATATTTCCAAAACCTGAAACCAAATCTAATTACCATCGCACCTTTGAAGGATATCCTTTGGAGATATTTAAAATGTAAAGATAAAACTGTGAACAACTATTACAAAAATTGAGATTTTAAAACCATCTGCTGGCGATTTTATCGACTAATCAATAGCTATTCAACTACAATAACTATCCTATATTTTACAATTACAAAAGGTAAAGCTGGCAACTCCAAATTTAGATAGGTTAATCCTTAATGTTCATGTAATTGCACTTGTTTATTGTGTCGGGTGTAAATTCAGTATTCGAAATGAGTTGGACGGTGGAATTACTGCACATGAATTCTCCTCCATTTTATCCGATTTTTTTCATAAACTGTTACCACTTAATATAGCGATAATGAGAAGTAAGATAAAGTTACCCTATACAGTGACGGTTGTTCATATAAAAAACCGTAACTGTACTCTAGACTCAAGCAAACGCTCTTCTTAATGTGGTTATTTTAAATAATATTTGTATCGAACAAAAATACCTTGAGAATAGGGATTCAGAGATGGAGGCCGATCCCGTGCACTCATGCATTGAACGTCGACTTCGAAACAGAGAAATAAACAATCCAGCAAATTATGTGAGTGTGTGCTCAGAAGCACAAAAAATACCAAACCTGTACAATGTCTATTATCTAGATCACAATTCTTTTTAAAAGCGTTCGGCTTATAAAATTCTATAACTCTATAATACCCGGTAGAACTGTTGGTGAGGTAGTGGTAATAAACATTCGAACTCTGAGATTTACTGTCAATGGTAATATTTATTATAAACTTTAAACATTATATTATAAAATACAGTTTTCGAGATATTAACAAAAATCTAAAAATCGTGTCAATTTTTAGAAAAGACGCGGACAGTTTCTTATTTTATTCCAATCTTTCTGAATTATTCTGTTAAAAACCACGAGATTGTCTTAACTAATTCTGTTCAACGCATTATCAGTTGTTTCTGACGAATTTTCATCGTTTACTGTGTACTGCAATTAGATGAACGAACTTCCGCGCTAACAACCGCCACCGTATTATCGGCTCATCAGAGAAAAGTCCCGAAGTGCGACAAACGAGAGAAATTCTTCATCTAACGCCCAGTTAAAAAGGGAAACGAAATAGAGGAATCAAGAATTCCTCGAGCCGATGCAAACGTGCCGTTGGGACAGAGGATCGATTTTTATACAGTCGACTCAATCTAGAAATCCGGCAATGAAGTCGAGCTTGTTTTGGTTTCTGTAACAAGACGCACTAATATCTCCTTGGGGGGATTAGGGAAGTCTCGGGACTCTCCATGGTAGTGGAGTCGGCGCCTCCGCCGGTCCGAGGCGCATTAAGACGGCCGAGGCTAACCGTCGGTTCGGCAATGGCTCCAGCGTTGTATAGAATTACGCGGAGCAAGAAGAAACCCGACGACCGTTGCACGTTAACTTAGTTTACTCCATTCGGCGCTGCCAGTTATTCGAGCTTGGGTAATGCAATTTACCGAAAAAAAGTGGTTGTGTTTTTCTTTTAGTCATTGGAAGAAGTCAAGCTTAGGTTCGATGATTTCCGCGCCATCTACTAGGTGATGTAAGATGTAAGACAGTCATCCATACTTATACAATGCTTCTTTATCAGACTGAAAACTAAGAATTGCTCCTTTAAATATATTAACCACATTTAGATACTTTGAGTAAAAGAAAAAACTCATAATTGATTTACTTGACAGATGGATGACTTTGATACTGGTAATCACATCTTGTTAATAGTTAAACCAAATATTAAAGCTACCATCATCGGTACTGAACTAGTTCCATTTTACTTTGCTATTGAAATGAGGGTCTACTACTGTGAAGTTTGTGGTGAGGTATTTGAAAGTGTTTTGAGTTATTAATGCCACAGTTTTGTCGAATGTTACTTCGTTTCGAAAAAAGAAAAAGAGCGAACCAACTGTCTATGAAAAATTTTATACCACCAGTGGTGCCCGCATATCAGTTCTCAAATATTTCTAGCTCCAGAACACTAGATGACGTGCTTCCTGCCACCCCAATTCCTCAATCCGAACAAATCTGCTAAGTGCCCTAGATAACCTTAAGAGACAGAGATGTATGCAGTGCCACTTAATTAGTGTTATAACACAAACTGTAACGTGATAACATTGACAAAGAGATTAATTTAATCGGAACAAGTATTAGGGAAAATCGTAGATTTCTATTTTTAACCGGAGGTCGAAAGAGTATTTTAATATTTTTTGCTGTTTAAAATATTAAGTATTCATGCAACCATTGAATCGTGAAAGTAATGCAGAGAAATATCAAATAAAACATGTTCCGGTATAAGATAATATTCTAGCAGAATTCTATTCATCTAAATGGCTCTGCTCTTATATCATACTACTGCTGCTTCTCCAGTAGAATCAAATAAATTACTGCATGGAGGGTCTCATATTGGGCAATGTCATCTGCACAGGCAGGTCTGGTATATTGATTTAACCATCTACGATATTTCAGTGCGGAAGAAGATCAACCATGTTGCATAAGCAGTTTCAAAAATTTTGAAGGTGACTGGTATTACGAAGTTTTTTTTTTATCAACGAGCGGTTAATTCTTAAAGTGTCCTTTAAATGCCTGATAACATTAGAATTGAGATAGATAGATAGATATTCACCGCAAGCTATTGTGAAGTCCTCTATCCTAAAAGGTGCTCTTTAATTCTTCCTTTTTAATTAAGTATACTTATTATCCATGTGAGCGTCCCCTTTATGTAGCCTAGTAGGAGAAGCCTTACCACTGAGATGGTATAAAGTAAGGGCTAGAATTTTATGTTTATGTTGGCAGAATCTGATATTATCTATTAAACTTATTGGTGAACATATGTATGTCTTAGTTTATAGGAGAAATATATGGGTCTCTCCACTATGGTAAGAGCGAATTCGGATTTTACAAATACTGATAATAGTGTAGAACCCGAAATATATGGGAAACATCTCAGAATGGTTATCTCGGTTAACTTTAGCGACGATACGACGGTGGTTCATGCTATGTGAACTGCAATGCATTAGTAGGTCGAGGAAGTAAAGAAGTGTACTAGGTGTAAGATGGTTTGAGAATATATAGGCTCCATAAACGAAACGGACACCAGACGAGAATTGTCAAGGTTTATCAAAGACTTACCCTACCTTCAGAATCTTCAAATCGTAAGTTACAAAGTCAATAAAAAAATAGATGCACAATAAATTCAAGGACTGGTGGCGAAGATAACGTGGATAAAAACAGACTATATGGTTATTAGAGGAACAATTTGCAGAAGATCTACTAAGTAAAAACAGAAAGACGGTTAAAATGGCGGAAGGATTACAGAACAGTGCATAAGTATATGCATAAGTTAGGCCGGACATAGGAGTATTTGTAGATTCTACCACGAGGAAAAACAAATCCAATCCACTTTTTGTGCCAATGCGATGGTTTGACAAAGACAAGTTATTTTACATCTGGGCTCGAAGAACTTAAAGCAGATAGCTACGTAAAATTCTTTAAAAAATACTAAATTGGTTCCTATTTTTAAAAAGGGCGACAAGTCACTACCAGACAATTACCGCCCTGTAGCTCTTACATCTTGTTTCTCAAAAATATTTGAATATTGTTTTTTAGATAGACTGGAGGCATTTTTGTCTCACTTTAATATTATCACTAATTGCCAACATGGCTTTAGAAAAAATTTCTCTACTTCTACTGCTTTAAACACTTTTATTAATGAAATTATAGCTTCAGTCGAAAATGGTAGCTATCCAGTCGGTATTTTTTTAGATTTGAGTAAAGCATTCGATTGTGTTTCTCATGACATTCTTTTAAATAAATTGCAGGCCTATGGCATTAGAGGGATTGCTTTTAATTGGATTGAGTCTTTCTTGCGAAACAGAACCCAATATGTCAATATTTTACACAACAACATTACTGCTTTCAAAAATTTTGCTTCGGAAGTTTTGCCCATAAATGTTGGTGTTCCTCAGGGCTCAATTTTAGGCCCTGTACTTTTTTTACTATATATTAACGATTTTCCTTTGAACTTAGACAAAGCTACAATTACTTTATATGCAGATGACATTGCTTTAGTAGTGACAGATAAAGATGATCCCATTTTGACTGACACTTGTAATAATTTATTGAGTAATGCAGCTACTTGGTTTTCAATGAATCGGATTCTTGTAAACGAAGATAAAAGCATTTATTTACGTTTTCATCCCTATCAGCTTCAACCTGCGCCAGGTTTTTACCTAAACTTGTCACTGGGTGGCAGACAGCTTTCAAATACAGACTATACTAAATTTTTAGGAGTATGGGTAGATCGATCTCTCAATTGGAGAGTCCATTGTGAGAGTCTACTACCCAGACTAAATTCACTTTGTTTTTTATTTAGAAACTTAAAGCCAATTTTAACGCGTCAGCAGATGATTGGTGTGTATTACGCTTATGTTTTTAGCAGACTTTCTTACGGGATTATATTTTGGGGAAATTCAACCATGGCCAAAGATATTTTTATCAGCCAGAAACGTATTGTCCGTTGTATAACCGGATTAAAAGCCACTGAGTCTTGCAGACCAGTTTTTGTTAGTTACAGATTATTAACTCTTCCGTGTATTCTTATTCTTGAGCTTGCTCTTTATGCTCACGACAATTTTTATAAGTTTCAACTTAATAAAGATAAACATGATTACGATACCCGACATAGAAGTGACATAGCCACACCTAGGTCTAGATTAACCTTATATCAGCAGTCCCCACAGGTTCTTGCTATCAAAATATATAATAAAATTCCTACCCATTGGAAAAATTTAAGCCGTTGGCGTTTTAAACGATCTTTGCGAGATCTATTAGCAGTTAATGCTTTTTACTCCCTACAGGATTTCATAAATTTTAGAATTACTTAAGTGCTTCATCTTAATCTGAAATTCTTCTTATTTAATTGTCTTCACTCTCTATAAATTTTTGGAATTGCTCTTGATAGAAATGTTACTCTTATTATTATTATAATTATTACCATTACTTTTATTATTATTAGTATTATCATTATTACTATTGTTGTACTATTATTATTTTCATCAGCATTAATGTTACTATATTTAAATTTTTTACCTTTCATTTTTTACTTTAAGTTTGCAGTTCAAAATACAATGGGTTTAGCTTTTTCTAAAATTTTCATATATTGTCTTCTTTAACTATCACTCTACTTGTATTTTTTCATTTTTTCTTTTTTTGTTTTTATTTAGTTAGTTTTATTATAATTCGCATACTATTTAGTTACTATTTCAAATATTCCATTAACACTTATTTCAGTTTGATTATTTTTTGTTGACGTTTCCTATATCATGTTTAATCTGATCTTTGGAAATAAATGTTTACTTTACTTTACTTTACTTTACTTTAAAAGAGCCACTCCCGAGGTTGGGGAGTCTAATGTCGCACTCGGTTTAGTGTTCTGTTAAAATATTCGTTACTATGCTAATATTTTATTAATGTGCGCAAGGTTGTCAAAAAAAGTATGTTAATTATTTCAAAAATATAATAGTCTATAAGAAAACAAAATATTTGAGAAAGTAGGTTCGATTACCTTAAAGTACAATTATATCGAACCTTTAGATTCGGAAATTAACGTTAAAAATTCATAAATTTAATCAAAAATTTGTTATGTCAAAATTTAAATATCTCGCGAATATATTCACCAGGTTGATAAAATACAGCACTTTAAAAATTTCGTTAAGAAAACGTTAAGGAAGAAAATTACTAGGTATAAACCATATCAGTTAGAACATTGGCACAATTTTATTCACACTTCATGGAACCGTCCTAAATACTGGGATTTTAAGGTAGCCGGGCTCCAAATGGAATGAACTTCTTCATTCACCATGATTTTTATTCAAAACAGAAGCATCGGATTACGGATATTTAAGTTCAAAATCAGGATAACAGTTGGAGCGGATTATTTAAAACATTAATTGAAATTTTGAAACTTAAAATAGAATCGTTACTGAATTTGAAACGTATCCAAACACGTCTGTCTTGTTCGGTGGTCTCGAGAAGAATAAAACAAAAACTCGTTCCAAAAATAACTGTAACCGATCACGGCAAACCGCAACACGTTCGATTGTTTTTGCAAATGTGAGAAATTAGTATTCCCCGGAGACACTATATTAACCAACTAGTGGATAAGGGAATATCTGCAATTTTAAATATGAAATAATATTAGTGTTTTATTTGGCATGGCTTATGTTAATTTAATTTTAAAATAAATACCAACTTTGATGATTAGTGCAGGGAACCTAATGTTCATGGTAGTAAAACGACAAGATTATTCAACCCGAGTAGGTTAGGTTATATCTCTATGACTTTTTAAATAAGCAAAATTTTAAACTCAATTAAAATTAGTATCATCTTTTATTTGAAGCGTATTACTCGGAATACATACTATTGTTATTTATTGCGATCAACGAGTTGTAGTAAGTCTAAAGACGTGAAGAGTATTTCTTCCTGGTATATTTTTACTTATTTGTCCACCTTAGGTACTTGTAATTTAATTTTATCATCCGGAACATTAAGATAATGAAACAATTTCACTCTTCGTTTAACTAATTCCATTACCAACAAGACAGCCATTCGGCAACTTACAGTTCTAATTTAATATAAATCCGTCTAGCAACAGTAAAAACGGCAGGATGCGATAGATATAAAACTATACTGCATTGCATGAAACGCTCACCGCCTCGTTGAAAGTTTCGAGCTCGGTTGAAAATAGTTTCGTGCCTTAAACGAATCCATCGAATACCGCCTCCAGTTAACGTTCCCGGCGAAATAACGAAACTGCTTAAGGAACTATGTAAACGGCGATGGCATCTTTGTCGGACATCCGCGATTATCATAGAAATAGCGTGTTCTGTAACTCCGCTCCTCCGTGGACACACAAAGGAAATGGCCGTTTGAATTTGTTGCCGTCGTCGAAAGTTGGGTGTCTGCGCCGGCTGCCTTTGAAAAACGAAACGGAATTATCGCAGCCCCGAGTGAACGCTTCAGATCTAGACAGCTGTGTGCTTGTAGATAGAAATCTTTCATGTGACAATCGCGTATCTTTTTTTTTATCACTTTTATGCCTTTCGTAATAAAACTTGACTGTTTAGTGTCTCTTAAATGGAATATCCTTATAACCAGTTCCTCCTACACGCGTATTCCAAATATAATGTTCAAAACGGCGCCAGATTCACCGAAAGCAGCCCCGGATTAAAGGTAAATCTTCTGCCGTTCCCGTGTTTTCGCTCCCCCGTCTTTTTCTCCGGGGAATTTCCGTTTTATTACCTTTTAATGAGTATCGTTCTCTCTGTCTTTGACTCGATATCCGAGGCAAATTGAAATTTTCTCTCTCGTCGAGTTCTTTCACTTGCTGTAAATATGATTATACGGGTAGGTATGTATCGCCCTACGTTATTATATTAAATATATTCCTCATACCTTTGGGATTCTTTCCGTTTTCCTGTTCTTCGAAGGAAACAGATTTATTATTTAAGCAACGTATACAGGTAAAAATTAAACCGAGTATGTAGGATTCTTTTCGTACACCGTGCCAATGCGAAAGCAAAAAAAAACCCTTGTTGTTGTACGTAAATAACAATGGAAACGAACAAAAGGAAAGAAATTGCTTTCGTTCTTTGCATTTTTAAATATTCTTAAATATCTTTGCAGTATATTTTTGAAAATCAAACACAAAATGATTATTAGTATGTGAAGACTGTTATTTTACAAATTTCGGATTAACTAAGGTAAGATTACAAATATATAATTCCTTTCTCAATTTTAATGTTTTTTAATATCAAAACAAAACTTTAAATACTAAAACAACTATTGCTTTGAGATTTTTTTATAATAATTATTGGAGAATTTTTGAAAAAGTCAATGTTGACAATGGCGAAACGTCAAATAAAGATTTAATCTCTACATCCAGAATTTATTATTACAAATTCTGCAAACCAAAATATATTAAAGAATTGTAAACAATTCGGAAAAGAGAGTAATACCCAAGTATCAGTATCTTTACAAACCTATTACCAGACATCTAGTGTAATATTTTACTGGTCAGTATGCATACGCACATCATTGGATGACGGCAAAATATTTTCCAATTTCGTCTTCGCGAATCATTGGTGGAACTGTCAACAGATATTGTTAAATACTGATACTCGTTTCCGAAGATATTTTGTTGCATTTGGCCATTAGAAAACTCGCTTTCGACTACATATACGGCTCGTTTTTAATCTTGGCATCGTGCACCGAAACGACGTCTTCTGAAACTCATACTAATATGCAATATCTGTTCTAAGCTGTTCTATATTCATACCCGTAGTATTTTGTACCCTATCTACAACAAAGCATTTTTATAATGTACATAACCAAGTATGTAATTGTAATTACCTTCCACAGGGGATAACACCGCAAGATTGGTTCTAAAAAGCACAGTTTAAAAAAGAGATAAACGGAACCTCTTGGGATGAAACTATATATCTATATATATGAAACTAAGTTTTTTCATTTGTCTTTCGTGTTCGGCTTGTATTTTTAACGGTATTTTCGAATTGAGCCAATAACGGAGCGCTTTTTATCTTGGACGTGAAATGTAAAATTTTTACAGTAATTTGAAGCGAGAAAAATCTACGCGGGCGGTATACCGGTGGACCGCCTCATCATAACGCATACCTTATGACGGGGTGGTCTGCGTCGTGCCAGATACTTTGCCGGCGCCAAAATTACAGATAGAGAGGTGATGTGCGTCGTGCTAGATACTTTGCCGGCGCCGAAATCGCAGGTAGGGAACAGTCTGCATTGTGCCAGATGCTTTTCCGACGCCGAAGTCACAGCTGGGGATAGGGGCGGTATTATATACGAAGCATTTTCACTTCTTTCTTTTTGATCTATTAATTCCATCTCTTTTACTTTAGTACTTACCATTATAACTCCCATAAGATTGGAGTAACATATTTCACTTAAATCTCTTTAATGCTTTCTTATTTCTCGAAATTTATATAACTAAACTTTCTCCGCAGAATTTTAGTTGCTCTCATAAGAAAAAATGATGAAAATCCTTCTTGTTATATCATTCACAATCACGAGAAATAGTATTTACACCGAAAAGAACCTCCTGATATTACGTTTGCGATAGGTCCACTGTTGTTGACAAAAATTGAAACGGTCCATATCGCGTTCTCGCTTCCTCATATTTCAAAAAACATAAGGGCAATTGTAATGGACAGACGGTAATGTTATGAAATTGCGCGAAATTTAATAACTTCCAACGGTTACGCGCTAATGGGAACATTTATTTGTCACCGGGGTGAATAGTTCCGGTGAAGCACGTTTTGAAGTGTATTATTGAACAGCACTTCGCATTCGGCGCTCACATTATTGGCGCGTCAAAATGTGTTGGCACGAGTGGTATCGAAAAAAAAAAACGTTTTGATTTACTCTTCAAAATTTTCATTTACAACCCTCGTGAAACTAACAATTTACTGAAACATGTTGATGGACTGCTTACTTTACATGCGTAGTATAAGTTCGTATGTACTACCATGTAATTGAAACTCGAAATATCTAGAAAGGTTCTGGAACAAATGTTAAGAATATTTAGCTATTTTCGTTTAAGGTAATATTTTGCTCACTCACTAATTGAGATTACGATCCGGACGCAATTGTGAAACAACTTTGCTAAAGGTTACTGATGATTTAATTGCTGCGTCTGACAAGAGATAAGCATCTACTTTTTTAGCCTGGTGGGCTTTGCCAAGGCCTTTCGAACAGATGATAATTATCTACTTTTATCTATTTTTTGGTTTATAAGCCTTTTCAATAATACGATAAAATTGATGGCAGTTTCTTGCACTATAGATCCCAGGTAGTAAAGGTTGACGTCTCGGGCACAGCAAGGATCGGTTTTGAGCCCCCTCTTTTTTTTAGTGTATACTTGTACGCTATTGGAATAGACAAAACGCTGCAAGGTTCACGTGTATACTGCATGTGTACAATTCAATTACTTTTTCCGTGAAGAATCTTATGCAAATACTATGTATCGTATTCAGTTGTTTGGATACAATCTTCTTCACTCGTTGCGTATTAATTCTAGTAAACTGCTGTCATTTTCTTAGTAGTCAGCCGTGACGCTTGGAACTAGAGCGGGAATTTATGCTATCCATTCATGGTGAGGCCTTGCCTGGTGGTAAGCCAAGGTAAAAATCTTGGTGTAATTATTGACGGCACCTTTAAGTATGGGCTACAAGTGTCCAAATATATTCAGCGTGCATACTGCTACTTGAAAAAAAAATATATAAGCATAAGTCTTACCTACCTACTGACACTAAACTTATACTAATTGTAAGTAATGCACTGGTTGCGTCTCACTTTATGTATTGTTGCTGTCTATGATCAATAGAATTAGAATACAAAAAGAACATTTAAAGAAATGTCGTCTGCCATATTTGGGAAATGTCTGCGTCAATACATATTCGATAGACAAATGCTTGGAGCTAATTTTGTATAATTCTTTAAATTTTGTATAATTCGTATGGATACCTTTGGTTTAATTGTGTTGGTTGTGGAGCTTGGGCTCATCGCAGAATGTTAGTTAAGTTATGATAGGCATATAAATCCATTAATTTTCAATTACTCACATCATGCAAGGATATGTGGAGGAATGGTAACGGTACTATATACCCTTACCAAACATATCTTTCTGACCCTTACTCAATTATATTGTCTTATTGAACGATCAATTATGTGGATATGCATGCTTGTATATTTGTTTAAGTTTTCCATAGTTATGTATATGCACGATGTATCTGTAATTGTGAATGGTGAAAAAAATAAGAACGTTTAGTTTCTAGCGAGAAACGTATGCAGTTACGATTATTGAAATCACTAAACTGACGAAAAGGTGTTTTTAACGTTATACGCAATCGATATTTTTCAGTCAACTCGGAACGTCTGCTTCAGGCCAAAATATTTAACAGCGCAGTTATTCAGTTCGTTGGTCTTTGCTAGTGATGCAGATGCATAAATATCCGGCATATACCTATATATATATACTGGTAACAAATCAAAACATTTTACGTAGGCGTGTTCGGAGCATGCTGATAAAACAATCTGCGATGCAAATGTCATGCCTTCAGGTGGTGCGTTTGTATTCCATAATTTAGCAGGCCGTTGAAAATTGGACGTTTCAAATCAAGAGTACAGTTTTCGAAAAGAGATGAAAGCATCTTTTTTTTGTACACAAAATGAAATATCATCGTTTGGAAAACTACCCATAAAAGGATAATAATAGTTTGAAATTGACGTAAACCTAGCTTATACTAATGTACTATACAGGTAATTTTTTTATCTTTACCATAGGGATTATTATTAGAGAGTAGGTTTAAATTGTTGGCAAATTTAGTGTTTGCTATGAATCGGAAGAGAAAATAGATCCGTAATAAATAACGCTGGAAGTTTCTTTTTAAATGAAAGAAACTGATTTTCTCCACGCCTATTAAGTAATAAGTCTATTCGTTTCGTTAATTCACTTGACGAATGACAGTGACTCCTCACGTCCGTGAATTCCGGTTTAGAATTCACGACCTATTAACCAATCACATCATGTATATTTTCTGAATACACGAGCAAAATATAGCAACAAAACAGCATTACACGCAACAGAATGTACGCATAGCAACCGCTAAATACGTCAAAATTTGAAACCTTTTGACGTTTCAAATTACATTTGTTTAATTCGTACGTATCAAGTTTTTCTTAATAAGAGTAGAGAAAATAATGTCTTCAACTCGCAAATAATGGCTATTTTTCACGAGGGTGAAAATGATCACTCTCGTGAACCTCATTATAAGATCGTTGAAGAATATAATATTTCCTGTTTTACCTCTTACACTTTCGGCCTTGCAGAAGAAAGATAAAACCACAATCTCAATGTCACTTTTGACCTATTATCTAATGGTTACTGTATGTATTTACAACTTTTCGTTTTTGTTCGGTCATCATCAACTTTCTTATTTCTTATGAATGACGTTCATATATATTTGATTTTTTTTTTCTCGTTATACATCGACTATTACCCCTAGTGGGTTTGACTCTTTTGGTGGCAATGATATATCATGCCAAGTTAAAATATAGTTTTATTTTTGACTGCCGTTAATAATCAAAATAAAAGACTAAAATTGACGTTTTAGTCAATGGTTTAAAATGTGTTTTTAATAGACTATTAGTACTTAGTACATTAGTTTACTAATTTACTATAGCAGTGTTGATGAATATACATACCTACGTATATATTTGTAAGTACCTATATTTAAAATACGGAGCACTGTTGACTGTTGTTACAATACAATAACAACTTTATAAACCTTTAGGTACCTACAGACGAAGAGAAACTAATAATAATTCAAATAGTATTTTGTTTAGACCGAATAACGAATAATAAGTAACGGATACTCATTTTATTAACATCTCTGCTACAAATCTCTCGATATACACGACAACTATACTTCATGAAATGCATTAGTCTTTCTATGTATCTAACTAAAATTTTAGAGCACGTTATCTAAGTATGTGATGTTGTGGTTACCATACCAATGATAGATAAAACCAGAAGTAACCTGAAGGAATTATTTTTGTTCCTTGCGATTTCAACATGCATAAAGGGAACTTTTTCCACAAGTTCTTTCTTTTTGTTTAATGCACCGAGGACGTCGGCTTCATTCCCGGAGGTTAAAATTCTTCCCTCATACAGTCAATTAAACGTAAATGATAGATCAGCTGTCGGACTATATTAACGGATCGGTTTTGATGTGGGACGATCCGCGACCGGAGCATAAATTAATTAGGCGAAGCGGAGCGAGCAAGGGAGGGGGGCGGGGGTATGTGATGCGCCGGTATGCCGCGCTATTTGTTGTCGCAAATTAGTCGGTGGACAGCGGAACAGTCAACGCGTGGCGGCAAGAGGTAGATAATACTGGAGCGTAAATAGATCCCCAAAACGTAATACCGTTGTTCATAAACGGCTAGCTTTATGTGCATTCAGCATTAACCCCTGCGAATGACGGGGATTAAGAGCGGATAAGCGGTATATGATAGCCTAGAACGTAATAGAGTTTAGCAGTAATGTTAATTGTAGGTGCTCGTTCATGGTGCATAGTGCGTCCCGTCGAACATGTGGGAGATTATTGAATTTTCAAAGCACAATGACTAAAACTTGTCATTATCTATTCATTTTTTTGGCTAAAATTCTAAAAGCCTTTGTTGTTTAAGTAAAGTATTCTGTGTCTGAGTCACAGTAAAAATCTTTTGTCCATCATTGGCGTTAGAAGTTTCTGGATCACCCACCCTTGCACACTATTATGGAAAGGGAGGCCACATTAACTACATTCCACCTTTTTACATAGCATTATGTTTATGAGGCTAACAAGCTGTTGGAAACGGCCACTTCCAAAAGAATGTTGAAAGTGCTCTCCCCATAATCGATCCATCCTTCAGTACCCCCTATTCAACAACAGACACCTGTTGGTTTATGAACCGTTTGATAACAGAACAAAGTGTGAGTACAGAATTTTGTCGTAATTGAAGAGTCAGAAAATATTAGAACGATTTGGACAACACCCCACAACTTTTGTCTGCGAGAAAAATTTTGCATAACATCAGATATTAATCAATAAAAATGTACAATGATAGTCAAACGGCGTCAAAAGCATTAGCGGTGCATATATGCAACTTGAAGCTGATCTGGGTCTGGGGCTAATAATCTATCTCTAATCTGGATACCTGGACACTCACTCATACGTGGAACTGAGGAAGCGAGAAAGGCAGCTACGGCAATCAAATACCCAATCAGTTTTGGGTAGGAAAGTGATTCTTATTGGAACACCAAGTTGTCCTGGTTTGGTACATGCGAAAGAGAGCATTTCACTCAATCACGTCAGAACCTAAACTTGACCGTACAAGTGTCAAAGCAATTGTTTCTGTTTTTATATGCCAGTGCAAATTCCGAAAACACGTACACAGAATCGAATCTCGATTGAGGGTAAATGTGTTTGATGAACGAGAAAACACTGTAGCACATTTCCTAACATTTGGGAAAGTTGACCTTTGCTTAGAATACCTGGAAAAATATTCGGCCTTGAAGACTTGAACTTGTTGGATGAACTTCAAAATAATATGCGCTCTAGTGACCGCAGTGGAAAAGACAATTAATCGAACCATGCGGATGCTATCTCTCCTATTAATTACTAATTACCAGTTACCAGTTACCTATGCCTACCTTACACAATCAAACAAGAAAATCTCGATATCTACGGGACAATGAGTTTCTCAATTTGTTATCGCCTTCGTTTCTCGTACTTTTAGTATCTCGAGTGACTAAGAAAGCGATATTGGTTTTCAACCAGTGTTGAATTACTGGAAATAGCTGCTTTCTTGAGCAAAATATGATCTGGCTCATCATCATTAGCTTTGTCGATCTACTGTTCCAGGTGCAGCTTTTACCAACCAATATATGAAATAAGAAACATTTACCAACACGAAGAGAAAGGTACAGCGCTATTGATAGAAACTAAAAACAAGGAAAGCCAGAATTTAAGCACTTTTTTTTGGAAAATGGTGTTGTTAAGATTGTTCACATAATTTTACTCCTTGCCAAGTGTTTCTCACCTTTAGATTAGGTGAGCATTGCGATTTATAATCGTGGCTTTGAGTAAATATGGCGCGCTTGAGATCGATTTAACTGAATTTTACTTGTTACTTTATTTTCGTATTTTCGTATTTTTTTTCGTATAACATCTATGACTGATTGCTTAGCTTTGCAAAGGAATTTAGACATCATTGAGGACTGGTGTAACACTAACAGCATATGCTTAAATACTAGCAAGTGTGCGATACTTTCTTTCACCAAAAGTATGAATCCCTTCATTTTCAGATACAGTGCTCACCATTCAGAGATACCTAGGGTTACGCAATTTAAAGATCTTGGTGTAATTTTTGATCAATACTTAACTTTCTCCCCTCACATCACTTCATTGTGTTCGTCTGCTTCTGCCTCTCTAGGTTTCATTATACGGTCTTGTAGAGACTTCTCTAACATTTTAACAATCAAAGTGTTATTTTATGCATTTGTGCTGTCCAAGTTAGAGTATAGCTCTATTGTTTGGTATCCGCACTATCTTTACCAACAGCTGCTCATCGAGCGAGTTCAGAAACGATTTCTAAAATACTTATCGTTTAAACTTGATGGCATTTATCCTGCTCGCGGGACAGATTATACCTTCTTGCTGTATAGACATGACCTTCGTTCTCTTTCTCAGAGAAGAGATGAAGCCAGTGCCAAATTTCTTTTAAAATTAATAAATGGCAGTGTTGATTCACCTTCGCTTCTAAGCCAAATATCTTTCCTTGTCCCTAACTATAGTTCTAGGTCATGCGCTACATTTGCCACTATTAGAGCTCGCACTAATATTCTTTACAAGGCCCCCCTAAGCCACATGTATAGAAACGCCAACTTATTATATAGTGACCCTTTCCAAACTAGTATTTAATATTTAAGTGCATAATAATTACTTTTTTTTTATTATTTCATACGCTATAATTTTGTTTCTTTCAGTTTTTGGTGTATTCATTTCCGATTTATTTATAGTTTGTTATGTAGTATTAGTTGGCTTTTTGTTTTGAATTATTGGCCTTTTATTTTTGTAATGTTTTTTTTTGTTTAAAATGTATTATTGCAATTGCACGCACACTAATGTTATTTTATTTATGTTATTTTGTCCTATTATTGGAACCTTGTTCTGTTGGACAATAAACGCTATTATTATTATTATTATTATTATTATTATTTAATGGGGTAGATGAAGCCTAAGCAATTTATGTTTATTACGCGCCCCCACTGAGCCAAACCTCCCTCATAATCATCATTACGACCCTGGAAAAAACCGGTTATCTTAATTGACTAGAATAAAATTTTTACCCGCGACCCCGTAACTGATGTGGCGTGCAAGCCACTAGACTATCAGCTGCATATTTTTTTACATTTTAATGCTATTTGTTACAGCTATATATAAACCTTGCAAAGGATTTTTAGTAAGCTGCAACTTATCAACCGTTACTTCAGTTCTCTAGTTTAGTCCAAGTTTAGCGCTAAACAACTTTTCTTTTAGTCTCCTAAAGTCTTGTTGGGCCATATTTGATTGCCTTTAGAGTAAAAATCATACAAATAAAAATGTTTGCATGGCTGATTTTTCAATGTCAAATTGCTTTAAGTCAGAAGATATAAGTCTAATTAAAAAATGGTGAAAGAATATTAGTTTGGGTTTTTTTACCTACTTAAAATGCCATCCAATAGTGTCCCCGAAATTCACACCTTATATAACGACAAATTGGATGACGCAGGTTAAGGAAGTTACTGAATCTATTAGACAAGAATGCATGTTATAATGAGAATATTTTTAAGCACAAACAAGTAATTCATCTTGAGAGCTGCAATAAATAAAAACATTCGTACAGGTATGCTATATCTTAATCACGCATCAGAAAAAATGAGGACAAATAACAGTCTTCCTCTGGAAGTTTCATTTTAAGCATGGTTTAATGTCTTTTATTTTGTTTTTTATTTTCGAAACCCAGTGGAAACTCTTCTATTGCTCAATATAACTCTGTATAGATACCTACGGAATATTTATGTAACTGCCACATTAGGTCATGAGTGCGGTTCGACGTAACACACATGCACTCATGCATTTGTTACGTACCTACATGAATATGTATATACATGTGTTGAATGTTGGCGTTGCACCATCGTCAACGAAAATGGATAATGTAAGCTGGAACACTTTCCGCAGTGAGTAGTTAATCCGTTATTTAAGAATTGGTGCTGTTCTACACGTGACACGTGGTTAGTTAAAATTAGAGGTGCCAAAGAAATTTATAGATAAATTACTACAATC